>OZ005660.1:195423335-196772264 GCA_963930645.1 Salticus scenicus
TATATATATATATAATGATTGGAGATGAATGAAGGGAAGAGATTTTCAAGTTTTGAGATGATAAACTTAAAAATAAAATTTATATAGTAGTGAAAAAGAAAATGTAATAATATTTTTGAAAATTTCTTTATTAGAGTATAAATGAAAAGTATATAATATAATAGAGTATTAATTAAAACTATAAATTTTGTGAGCATTATATGCAATGCAGTGTTAAAATCAGGTCAATTACAAAATAAAACGAAGCATATTCTTGAATTAATGATATTATTTAAATATGCATGATATCAATAAAAGTTGCTTGAATGGTCAAATTTTTGAATTATTTATTATTTGTATTTTTATATATTTGAAAACATTACATATATAATAGATATAGATTAGTAGGTGTATAATTCTATTTCTGCAAAAAATAACAACATACAAAACAAAATAATTAAGGTACTTATTTGAGGGAAATAAAAGGGGACGAGGATTTCAAAATATACGTGAAAAAAGTAATAATTGAAGAAAATATGTTCAGAAATTTAACTTAACCCAAAATTTAACCATCGACATTATTAACATTGGGTACAAATATACAAAAAATGAGAGTCTTAATTTAGTTTTAAACTTGATACTATTAATTTAGTTCAACATTTATAAATAGAGTATCTAGAATAATAGTATGTAATAGTTATCTAGAAAATTAGAGTTCAAGAGAGTTTAAACCATTTAATAAAATTCCATTTGTTTATCAAAGTTATAAGACAGCACGTGTGTTTATTTGAAAATAAATGAGCGCAGTTATTTTTTATGTCAGTGACACACAATCTATTAAGCACTGTATATAATGCACATAAAATTTACATGTTATATTATACCATGTTAAAAATACCATGTTATATTATACACTTTTTTAATTTATACTCCAACAAAGAAATTCCTAAAAATATTACTACCTGTTCTTTTCCACTTTCGAGGAATTTTCACTTTCCGAGTTCGTCATCTCAAAACTTGACAATCTGCTTCCATAATTTAACTCCAGTGACACATCTTTTAGTTATCCTTCTTTTTCTTTAATTAATTCCATCAACATGTTTATTTAATATATACTCACAGCACTGAAATATCTTTCCTTCAATAAATACTGAAGACATAAAAACTCTCACGTTGTTTAAAAAACCAACATGGCGGAGAATGAGAGAAAATTGTCGGAACGATTTTATGGGGAGCGTGGTTGCTCGACGACAGCCAAACGACATCGGCTTATCGGGACGACAAAAACGTCCTCAAATCGGTGGGTGTGAAAGCACGTAGTATATAGCATTGTATTTCGCCTGCACGGATGTCGGATAGCGACAATCGGATACGATTTATCGGTGTCGGGTCGGCAAGTGTGAAAGCGCTCTAATAGTGGAGACACGAGAGTCGTAATAGTGTATTCAGGAAGAACGCTCCAGAAGGCAGTTCGGACCCCAGTCGAAGTTCATTAATATTAGTGATACATTAATAGTAGAGAATCATTAGACATAGTGGTCCGCTAGCAGGCGAGGATCCGCTGGCATTCGAAAAATAACTAACTTGTTAAATATAACGAAAATTTACTACAACATACATTATATTGATTGCTTTGTTTCGTTTAGTTTGAGACGTGGAAGTACCTGTGGCCAATTTATTATGTAATCAAAATTAATCATGCTGTTATCTTCATTAACCAAAATAATTCTCGTGGGAAACGTTGAATTAAAAGATTATCTTGGAATTAAAGAAGAATAAAAATTAGCAACAAATATATTCAGTTCTCAGATTAACAACTAGAACTTGAAATAACTCGAAATTTCTCATTCAACAATCTCACGTGAAACAATCAAAATTCTGGATCATTGGTAGTAAATTAATCAGAGTAATTTAATCGTAAATTTTTAAAAGCCAAATTTTATAATAAGTACAAAATAATAATTAATTGAAATAAAAAACTGCGTTCTTAAATAATCATTGATTCAGGCATGTATTTATATATTCTGATATCAAGATGCGAATAAAAGTTGGATAAAAAATAAATTTAAAATGTGTTATATAATTCATTTTGAGTAATATTCAATTATCTTTTTTTAGAATACAAAAATTTCAAAAACATTAGAAAAGCTAAATAGTAATAATAACTAACAAGTAAATTTTTCGCCTGAAGAATTTGACGATCTTGAATTCCATTTAGTTTCGCTTAAGTTATCGAATTCTTTAACTCTAACCCTACTGCTGCAATCTTCTAAATTTCTAATAATGCTGCACATAATAATGACATTCGCTGAAATCGATTTAACTTCATTAACTCTTTGCGGCGCAGGGTAATTAGGGTCATTTAAATTACACTGCCACCGGAATTTACGAACAGAATTAAAATAAAAGAAATTTGAAAATTTTCGGTTTTGGAAAAAAAGGGGGCTTTTTCTGCGATGATATAAATGAAAATATTTGCTAAAAAATTTCCGGGATAAGTTTTTGCACTTGAGAATTCAAATTAGGTGTTCCATCAGTGGGGACGATGCGACTGAAAGGGTTAAAAGCGAAATTAGCAGATTAGTTTCTCAAAATATGAACATTTTTCTTTTTAAAGTACTTTACGATAATTTTGCATTTGTATGAACGTTGGACGTTGGTATGGTAAAATGACATAACGTCAGAACCAAGCGTGAAAGAAACAGCGAATCAGGAGTGCCGAAATATTTCAGTGACGGAAATTATGTAAAAATAGTTAATATGCCGCCCAGACAAGGCATGGATGTCTCTTCCCTGTTACGGATGGTAACAATGACCAGCTATTAGGTGCCCCTTTACAAATGGTCTTCAATTGACGATAGTCCGGCCAATGAATAGTCACAAGTGCCGTGCCACTGAAATAAAAATTTCCTTTGAATATTTATTTTTATTTTTATGCTACAAACCGAAGCAGAGAAATCTTCCAAAAAATTAAATGCACAAAATTTTAAATCATTTTTATGGAGTTATAGTCAGGGACCGATTTACTCACTTGGAGGCCCAGAGAACTTATGTTCAATGGGTCCCTTTTCTTCGTACTTTAATATTACAACAAACAAAGCAAACTGCATATTTTTGAATCACGCGTCTAAAAATTCTCTTCACTTCACTTTTCATTTTCTTGGCAGGAGTAAGGCTTAACTAGACCTGATGCTTGTTTATCGGATCAACGTACATTGCACCCATGTATCTGCGCTGCAGTGCGTACCTCGGATTTAATTAGCCTTAAAAAGAGTTTGGAATGCAGTATCGGTAGTATGCAGCTACTGTTTGCGTTTAGCGAAAATATTACATTTTTTTCGTCGTGCTGATAGTTTCCTTAAAAGATCATACCGCCAATTTATAAAACAATGCAGTAATAAAATTAGCAATATACATGCAGTAATACAGTGCAGCATAAATTTTAATAATCCATTGACGAAAAGAAAAAAAAAAAACCAACGATCATTATAGCAAAATTTGTAAATTTTTCTTTTTAACTATTTTTTTAAATGTATGATAGAATTTCTTGGAGGCCCCCTCAGTGTGAGGGCCCAGGGCACATGCCCCAAATGCCCTTCCTTAAATCAGGCATTGGTTATAATACATTCAATTAAAATAAAATCGTTTTAAAGACTATGTACATTGTTTAATAGCTATACAGTAACCGCCGCTTAATAAAATCACTGGTTAATAAAATCAGCCGCTTAATCTGATCAGATTGCCAGGACCGGCATCGAATCAATAAAAACTACTTTAAAAGCCGCCACTTAATAAAATCAGCATTGCCGGTTAATAAACTCAAAAATATCTACTCAGCAGCAAAAAATATCATTTATACACACTGAAAAAAATTTATTAGCATTGTGATTTTTTCTTTTTCTTTTTTTAATAGAAAAAGAGATTTTAAAAGAGATTTTTGCATTAAAATTTAACTAACACAAATACCTAAAAATCAAGTTGAGAGGTGAGGGAGAGTACATTTCGCATATCCCCTTATATTTAAACGAATATATATATATATATATATATATATATATATATATATATCCTTGAGAAAATAGTATTATGATAATAATACTATTATGATAATAATATTTCTTAAGAAAATAATATTTTAAGACATTCTTCAAATATTTTAAAATAGCTTAAAGATTTAATTTTTCCATAAAATATCTGCAGAAATTTTGAAGACTTTATAAATAAATTTTGTAAACTTTCTTAAGAATGGGCCAAATAACTTAAGATATTTTACAGATATTCTGCAGATATTTTTAGAGAAAATCTTGAGATTATTTTTAGTGGGTCCTCCCCCCCCCCCCCCGCCCCACTAGAGAGTGCAAGAGTTTCCGTGTCAAGACGAACATTGACACCAGTTCTCTTAATCAATTACACAGGCCTGCAAAAGCGTACTTTTTTTTTTTTTTTTCACTGTGTTGTGTGTTTCTAATGTGCCTTGATACGGTGAATTCAGAAATGCTTGTCTTTTCTCCCTCTTACGTAAGGTTTTTTCACAAAGTAAGGATGGAAACCGGAAAATGCCATACAGAGACTGTAAAAAATTCGAAATTATTTGCATATAAAATACACAAAAATAAGCTATCACTATCTTTTTAATGTGTTTCTTTACGTAGATGATCCCATTAGAGATTTTTCTCTAGTACAGAGCTTGATGGCCTTAAGGGTCCGCTTCACTCACCTCCGCCGGAAGACGAATCTAATGTTATTCTATGGGAAATTCTTCTTTACAATTAACTTATTAACTACACATATTTTTAAATTCTACTTTCACATTCTGAAACTTCCCAGCTGTTAAATGGACGGACCTTTTTTAAAAAATTATTTTTTTTAATTTTTTATATTTTATTTTAAAGCTGCAAAATACGAATTTTCAATATGTGAATTTTTTTTTTTTTTTTTTTTTTCATTTTGCAATATCAAAATAAAATATTAAAAATTAAAAAAATACAT
This sequence comes from Salticus scenicus, assembly GCA_963930645.1. Classification (NCBI taxonomy): domain Eukaryota; kingdom Metazoa; phylum Arthropoda; class Arachnida; order Araneae; family Salticidae; genus Salticus; species Salticus scenicus. The sequence goes on from OZ005660.1 coordinate 195,428,304, forward strand.
TTTTAAAATGGTCCGTCAATTTAACAATTGGGAATTTTCTGAATGTGAAAACAAAATTTAAAAATATGTATTAGTTAATAAGTTATATGTAAAGAAAATTTCCCCACAGGCTCATTGGCTCGGTCTTCCGGCGACGGTAAGTGAAGAGGGCTGTTAAGAGGGAAATTTTCTATGCAATATCAGACAATAATCTGCTAACATATTAACTCGTGATCGTCCTTGATACCTCCTCTACATTTATTTAATGTTTTGATGATATAGCTATTTTTGTCCTTCACTCGCATCACCCAGATATTGCGGGAAGTAACTTAGACTGGAGTTATGAAGATGGAGCTTTAAGCTTAAAAAAATCTCATTAATGTCAAAACTGTACATGATGGAAATTTTTGAATAGATTTTCCTTAATCTGCATCCAAAAATACACAAGGGAAACACATCATCTGAAAGAGAAGAATTTCATTTCAGATCTGAGTAATTTCAATCACATTCAGTCACAGCACAATTTTGCACAAATATGATAGAAATTATTCATATAAAATACAGGTGTACGAGTTCCGTCTTGTTAGGGAAATTCCTATAAGAAAAGAATACGGAATAAAAGAATGCCATCTGTGAAAACCTTTTAATCAAACCTTTTGTTTTAAAAGTAAAATGCTTAAATTATTTTCTACAGAAAATTCTTTTGCGGGTGGATCCGCAAGATTACATGCGGGTCAAAAATTAATAGAAACTCGACCCGCACTCGACTCACAAATGGCCGTATTCACCATTAACTTCAACTCCCGGTTCAACGCAAAAACTTGAAAAGCATATAGAGGCAAGTTACACTTTTCCATCAAAATTTGGCATGTTGTTTCTGCCATCTAGCGTCGATAATTTCATACAATCTTTGATTGGTTTCTTTCACCTAAAATGTCTGAAAATAACTATACCGCTAGATGGCAGCAACAACATGCGAAATTTGCTGAAAATTTGTACCCCGCCTTTATACGCTTTTCAAATTTTCATGTTCAACCGGGAGTTGAAGTTATTGGTGAATAACAGCCTTAGTGGGTAACCCGCGTGTAATAGCGTGTACCCGACACGATGCAGGACTCAAGTATGAATTCTGCGACAAAATCATATCCTTGAAGGATATACCACAAAATTCCTCTCTTACATTTAAATTTGAAAGTTAAATAAATGTCATTGTTTTTCTCAAATTCTTCCTAATTTTACCAGATAAGTTGAGTATAAAGTAAAATTTATTAACCCATTTACGAATTACGTAATAAAAGCCATTAGTTGTAACGAGGGTTAATTAAACGTAACTTTTATATGATCAGTAAAGCATTTTCTTCGGAATCTCCAATAACATTGTTTAAAATGAAATTAATATATTTTGCGTAAACTTTGTTTTACTTTTGTTATTATAATAAAATCTGTTTACATATTATTCCCACACACAAAAAAATACAATAAAAGTCCATAAAAATATGATATAAGTGATGATCAATATATTAATGGGTATAATTCTGTAAAAGGGCAGACCAATTATTAAAGTGGTTAATAATCGATACAAAAAGTCGTTATACAACAAATTTTACAGAGCTTTTTTTTTTTTTTTTCTTATCTTTCTTTTCTTTTTATGAAATTGGATAATGGAAACAATTATATATAATGGTAAGAATGAATCAATAATAATTTATCAGTAATAGTGTTTTCAAATTATTGTTATATTTTCTGTGACATCCCGCACCTGTACAATTTTTCATTTATCTTTTTTAAGTTTTAATAAAGATAATGGGCATGAATTTAGGTAGTCTGCGTTTCCAGTTTGCGACGTTAGATTTTGTTCAATATTGTGTTGTCTAAAGTGAAGAGACATTCGAGTTTTGGTGTTGTATTAGACATTTACTTATTATAATTTAGTTAATGTTCATTAAGCAAATTAATGTGACTTAATATTTAGTTTCTGTTATTGAAGTGAGATATTAACTTGAAACCATTCGAACATTTGGTATATTAAAACAATCCCCGATTTGGAAAGTGTATATATATATATATATATTAATATTGATACATTTAATGCTTAAATAATTTCGTACAAATTTACAGAAAGCAACGATTATTTGGAAAATACCCATGATTTTTATTCTAAAAAGTGTATGCTTAGCTATCAACTCTTCTGCTTGTCTTCGGAAACTTCATACTAATCTTCTATAAAAAATTTTAGTTCATTTAGCTGTAGAAAATAAATGTGACAGATTTCCTTTCAAAACATTAATGTTATATAGCCCTTTGCGGCGCAAGGTAATTTGGATAATCTAAATTACCTTGCCATCAGAATTCACGAGCAAAATTAAATTAAAAGAAATATTTAATTATTACCGGCTCTCTTTTCTGCTACGTTATAAACGTAAATTTTTGCTAAAACAAAATTCCAGGATGAATTTTCGTAGCTGTAGCTAAATAATTGCGTCCTGGCAGACAAGACAGCGCGCCACAAAGGGTTAAATATTCAAAAGATGGTAGTTATATATATATATATGTATAAGAAGATTATAATTGACTGAAATTTAATAGCACTAACTTATTGGATTTCTATTACTTTCCGACCCGTACAATTTTTTATTTACGGTTTTTAGGTTTTATTATTGTCAAATTTTTAGATGAACTGAACTCTTTGATAGTCCAGTTATAATCCTTTTGATTAAAAGAAAGAAGTGGTTTCTCACAATAAAACAGGTAATGGCATATAGCATTTTCTCATGAACAATAATTGTTTTGCATAAAAGTTTTCTGATACACAATCATTGGAAGACCATCTCCAATTACCCATTGCTCAGTACTAATGTGACGCGAAACCCAGTCAACCAACCAACCATACGTAATCATTATTTTCTTTACCTTATGACACTTAATTAAAAAATTGCTTTGCATACATGAGTATTTACTGCTGATGAATTTAGTATTCTAAACACGTTTCCGGTATTTTTAAATAATACTAATATTAGTTGTGGTATATTTAAGTAATCAGTATTATTATGTGAACTCTATGTAACAATCTTAAGAATAACGGTGCTTTACCTTTCAAGCATATAAATGTTTTCCGTATCTTCTCGTATTAAAAAAGCACATCGTATTATTTAAATATGTTCTTCTCAAGAATGATTATGTAATTTTAATACCTATAGAATTCTTCCCCATGAAAAGGTATTCTGTTTTCTCGATACGATAATTATAATGAACGAAAATTACAACAGAGTAGAACTCGATTGTAACATCATCCAAAGGACTGAAAATGTTTTAGGCTGTATTACCGAGTAACATAATAACCGAATCAGTTTTTAAAGCAAGCTAAATCACTTCGTTTATCTGAAATGATAAAAAAATTAGGATACTCATGTCATTTTCTCAAAGGAAGAATCAGTTTCATTAAAAGTATTTAAGAATAGGTATGATGTTTATCAATATCAAAATCGCACATGATAAACATAATGTGTTCATTTCTTTGTTAAACACCTTTTTTTTTTTTTTTAAGAGTAATATAAAAGAGTAACTCTTATATTTGTGGCTCGTGAACGATTATCTTCATTTTCCCTGAAATATTCATTCTAAAAATACGATATCTAATAGAATACAAAAAGTTTTGCAACTTTCCTTTATCTCGTTCTGTATCTCCATTGAATCCAAACGCTAAGCTAAATTCGAACAACTGGTATCATTCTTTAACACCAAACCAACTGTTCCATGCTCAAGCTTACCTCTTCATAGACACCATCGCCAGCCAATGCTAGATCCAACTGGTCACTTTATCACTCCCAACTTAACACTTCATGGACAATTAGATGCGATATTGAGCTCTTAAACCCGAAAGAGAAGGCGTGAGGCCTAACACCTTACAGACATTTAAAAAGATATTTTTAAAGATATCATCTTTTATATTTATATTCTTTAATCATTAAAGAAAAATAATGGAAAGGTTATTTCATTCTTCAGAAAATGAAAACATTTCCAAAAAACAAAAACAGAGAGCACTGCGTAGCGAAAATATCGATGCTCCACTGAACTTTTATTTATGGATTCATGGATTTATTTTCATACCCAAATTCAAATTTCAGTTCAAATATTTTGCAACATTAGCAATACAGTTATTACTTTGGATTATATTTGAAGGTAATCTCATTTACTTTTCGTATGTTCGTCTTAAATTTATATATTTTAAACAGTGGAGTCGAGATTACATTATTCTGACATTTGTTATAATGCTTGAAATTTGGATTAGAATACTGCTGCATCTGAAGAAAAAGAAATTACGCTTGTACACGAAGCGGATACTTAAAATCTATTATTTTTTAAGCGAAAAGAGTTTAATTTCTTTAAAATATGTGACATGCATTATTTTGGTTTTTGATGATCTTATTATTCATTTAATACCGGCAGTGTATTTTTCAAGTGAAAAACTTTCTGGGGCATTCGGACAAAATACCACAAATTCAAGCACTTTCTACGGACACGGATTTGAATCTTATTCCACTGCCACCTACGTTAATATCATAGCTAACTGGAGTTTTATGACGTATTTTATATCAATTTACTTCTGCTACATTTGCTTTATTCTCAAGAAAATATTGCAGGTGTTTAAGAAGAAACTAACCCACACAGCACATACGTCCAAATTTTGTTCATTTCTCGTCTCGTACGTTGAAAACACGTCCCTCCAGAGAACTGACATCCCATTTTTGTCACATGCTCACATAAATTCAACCATCATGTTGAAAGTATGTGTCGTGAGTAACCAAATTTGGACATACATTATTAGAAAAATATCTTGGAAGTAATGTGTTCCACAATTGAGCCACAATGAAGTGTCCTTTTACGTTGAATTCAACAAGCATGCAGCGTACTTTTTACTAAAACGAAACGAGCAACTGGGCATGCGCATTCAACCAACCATTCCACTTTTCCTCTCGTCCGTGGCTTCGCTTTCGCCCGCCGCCATGTTGTCATCATAGACAAGTAGATTCTACTTGTCTATGGTTGTCATTTTGATTATGTGAAAATGCGAAAGAAGAAATAATTGCGTCGTATAATTAATGTTATGATTGTAGATTTCGAAGATATCGTCATATATGCTGTAATGTCCACCGTCGCCAAGCTTGTGACAACGATTTTACATTCTTGTTCTATACAGAATGTGAATGCGATCTGAAAATAATTGTCATATGTAAGTATCTAAAATAATTTTATTTTATTTTCATTTCTGATATTTGACTTTAATGTAATAATGCTTATTATATCTCAAAAGGTTTATTATTTGTAAAATTTAATTTCATGGGTGGTTTTAGTTTTTGTTTGTTGTGTATCATTTCTTATTCATTGATTTATCGATCCATAAATATTATTACATGGCCTAATGGACCTTTCTTTTATTTTAAGCAGGAATGGAAATATCTGTAGAAGTATTTTCTTGTAAACTTAATCGGAATTTCCATTGCTTTTTAACCATTCAAGCATGCCTTTATCAGTTGATTAACTTTGATAAACAATGCAAAAATGTGTTCATGAAAGCTTAAATTTATTTTAAAACTGTTGTAGTTTTATTTAACTCTCTCAAATTATAAAAAAAAAAAAAAAAATTAAGATTGATTTCATTAATGAAAGTTGTTATTTAAGTATGAGAAATTCAGTAATTCTGAAGTTAATTTATGTCAATAACAACAGTAAAATTTTCGAACGAACCATAGAAAATGAGAATAAACAAAGATTTCTAATGAACTGCTTGTACTGGTTTGGATTTTCTTATCTAGAATATGTATACTCTTTAACTTATTTTTCACGAGTAATTTTTTTCCTAAATATTGTAAATATTATATATTTATATATATATATATTAAATATTATATATGTGCAATTTACAATTAAAAGCCAAACCATTAATTTCTCTTTCTCTGTTTTGAATCTCTTATCTACAATATGTATACTCTTTAATTTATTAAATTTAGTTATGTTTTTCTCAAGAGTAATTTTTTTTCTAAATGTTGTAAATATTATATTTATTGCACATATATTAAATATATATGTGCAAGTTACAATTAGAAGAGAAGCCAAACCATTAATTTCTCATTCTCTCACTTTTTATTTAATGATTTTAAATTGGTATTTTTAGTCTTCTGCTATTTATGTGTTAATACCAATAGCAGAAACAGTTGAGCCAACACTGTTAATTTAACAATCCATAAATGGGATACACTTAATAATAAATCAATGCCGTAGCTAAAGAGTTATACTTTCTCCTTTGTAAATGTAAATTTTGCACATTTTATGAATTATATTATTTCTTTTTATTATACCAGACCTGATCTCTGATTATACCAGACCTGATTCTCTGATTGCAGAATTTTGTTTTATTGTAGATAGATAAAAAATTCTTCCTGTGCACATGTGTATACGTATATTTATATAAAGTTCAAAATTACAGTTAACATTATGTAAACTATGAAAATTGTAACTTCGTGTTGATGGTATTTTTTGATTAGGCTTAAATTTTGTTTTTAAAAATTAGATTTTTCTTGGAGGTAATTATTAAATGTAAACTATTACTCATGATATGTTTTTTCCTCCTACAGTTGGAATGTAAACTCTGAAATGTTTTTTTTTTTTTTTTTTTTTTTTTTCTTTTTCATCCTGTATACAATATTTATAAGCTATTTTTTTTTTTTAATTTTGGCCTTTTGTATTTTTCTTCCCAGATTATTTATTTAAGATGTTAATGAATATGTAAGGAATCTAGCTTTGGCCTGCAGTCTCCTAGCAGCCCTTCAGTTTAAATTTCAAGTTAATAAGTAAGACTTTCTGCATATAACTCAGTACTAATCATTGCAAGACTGTTCTTTTTTTTTTTTAAATCAAGATTTATTTGATTTTTTAAAACTATTCATACATTATTGTGCAACACTTGTATTTTATTCTGTGTATTTTTATGTATATATATGTAAATATTTACACTATCAATCATTTTACTTAAATTATAAATAATATTCTATTCCGATAGAAAAAATCCATGTAGGCATTTATTACCAATATTTCTATTCAAATTAGTATCATTATAATATAAGAAATAATCTTATAACAGTCACAAATGCTGTAGTACGAGCCACTCAACCTGAGAATTTGTAGTACTATAATGTATTGAAATAAAGAAAGTCTGGTGGACTGCGGTAATTCTCGATCAATGTGTTTCTAGGTTAATTAATGTTCACCCAGCTTATAATAGTATGCTTAAACAAAAATTAGAAAGTATTGTTAACAATTCAAGAACATTGTAGTTTAATGTACAAAATAAAAAAAAGTCGCCATCTTTGCTGAAAATTAATAAATAAAAATATATATTAAACTGCTACAAAAGCATCTTGAAAAAAGATTGTTTCTGAAAATCACACATTTTACTTAGATTCTTAGTGGCACAACATTTCTATTTTTTTTTTTTTTTTTTTTTTTTTTTAATGTTATTTTACAACTATATATCTGTACTGATAAGTATAAAGGATTTAAGTCCAAAAATGTCGATTTTGAGTTAAGTACATAGTCAGACTCAGAAAAAAATTCTCTATCAATTGGTATAAAGGATTTAAATCCGTGTCCTTTAGTCTTTGAGAAAATCCATTGGTAAAAAAAGATTCAAGTTAGAAATTTAGCATTAATCTTTGGTATAAAATATTTAATTCAATTTTTCCCTTTATTAAATGAAGATTGACAATCACTTAACGGTATATAGTGTATAAATCAACATAATCCCTTTTTCCTAATCGATTCGGCTCATTAGTTTTTAGTTAGTTTAACTTTATTTTTCGTCTCCTGAAAAATCAAGAATATGCACTTAAATCCTTTATACTTATCAGTACAGATATAATATAAGCTTTTAAATTACGTTAATAATGTTTCTGTAATTTAGTATACTGGTTATACAACTATATTGATTTATACGACAGATTCTTTTTTTACCTATGTTTAAAATTATTTTAGACATATTTATCAATGTACATATATGTAGTGTGCATCTATAATATATATTCATTAATGCACATCAAAAAATCATAATATGTATTTTGCTTAAAATTAAAACTGGTTTTGTTATAGGTTTCATATCAAAATCAAAATTATCTTTCAAGCTATTTCAAAATTTTGTAGTAAGCATGACTAATGACTAATTAAGATCAAGATTACTAAGTATTGTACTGAATGCTAATAAATTAAATTGTATTTTATTGTACACACTTGTGATTTAAATTATACAGTTACATAAAAAGTTATTTATTTTTAACTGTTAACTTTAATACATTAAATCAAAGAAAAGTTCAAATGAAAGCCAACTATTTTATCTTTATTTCATAGTAAAAAAAAACTGTAATAACAGTAAATGGTTTTTTTTATAACTAAATGTTTAAATTAAAATATATAATAAAACTGAAATATTTTTAATGGGTAATTGCAATACTTAACTATAAATCAAAGAAAAGTTCATATCAAAAACGTAGTAGTTTATCTTTATTTCATAGTAAAAAATAAACTGTAATAATAATAAATGGTTTTATTTATTAAGGATATAATAAAAATGCATGGTTGAAATAAAATATATAATAAAATTAGGACAGTAATGCTATATACATTATGCTTTTAAATGTTATAAAGTGTTTTGCCAATAAGTTTGGATGTAATTTCAAAACAAATAAAAATAGTAAATTAACTACTATGCTTATTAAAAAAAAAAAAAAAAAAACATTTATAATCAGGGGTCGATCCAGGCAAAATTTGGGTCCCTTTTGCGGCTCCTTCACAAAATTCCACACAGTAAAAAGGGGCCCTTCAGAAAATTCAAATTCATAAAAAGGTACCCTTCACAAAATTCAAATCCATACAAAGGGACCCTTCACAAAATTCAAATTTATAAAATGAGTCCCTTCACAAGATTTTTTGTTTTATAAAAAGGATCCTTTTATTAAATGTTTTCATATTTTCAGTATTATTTTTAATTTATGCCTTAATTTGGCTCAACGAAACTCTATTAACTTGATATTAAACATTACATAAAGTGATTGTAAAAACTGAAGATTTTACACAATATTTTACTTTTTCACAAAAATATTTTATATTTCACAAAAATATTTTGTTTTTCACAAAAAAGGGACCCAAAAATTAAAACATGGATTGACTCCTGATCAGGGTTTAACCTGGCAAAAAAATTACTTTAGCATTTTAGCGAAAATAGGCAAGCACTATTTTAGTTTTTTCGAAAGTTAATTCTTTGGATACCATTGATTTCTTTTACTTAGCTTTGTTATCCTCAGTTTTGTTTTCTATTCCTTTTGTTCATTGATGATTTTAACCAAGCATCCATATTTGTGACTTTAAAAATATGAATCAGGGAAACTATGTTTTGATTTTATCAATGGAAAAAGAGGTATTCATATCATATGTGTAAAATGAAAAAGCAAATTAAAAATCAAGTAAAGTGTAGTGGTAGATAATCGTGAAATACTAGTGCTAAAAATGCTTCTATGAAGCAAATTCTGAATTCTAACATACTTTTAAATATTTTTGCATTTAAATTCAATCATTGAAAATTAAAAATAAATCCAAATTACTATATAAATAAGGATTCCCAATAATTTCAGTCCTTTCGTAGTTTTTGCCTGCAAATATTACAAAAAAATAAAAATAAAATAAAATAAAATTCTGAATTATTATATAGAGATATTTTATACAGTTATCCAGTTTTAGCATTTTAGCGAAATTCTGACCGACTTGTTTTAGCAAAATATACCTTTTAGCAAAATGCTAAAAAAATGAATGGCAGTTTAAACCCTGCTCCTGATAATATGTAATTAAAATCAGGTTTATGTTAAAAATGACATTATTTGTAGTCCAAATTAATCAATATAGCTATCATTTGAACAAAAAATGTCCTGATCCGTAATTGCCCTGAGTTGGGGTGCGATCGATATTTACCCGGTTGCTGGGGCAATTACTGATCAATGAATTTTTTCAATTAAACAAACTTTTAAAACATTTTAATCAAAGTCTATATTTTATTGAATAAACACATGATAAAGCTTTAACCATGCTAAATTTGGTTAACATCAATTGTGATATTTTTAGAGTTATTTAGATTAGATGTTTGTGTTTTTTGATCGGGAATTACCCTCGCCCACACTAAAATCTTATCCATGCTATGGAACGGATAAAATAATTTTGGAAAAGGGTAATTTATTAGGGAAAATGACATCATAACTGAAACAATGTATTAAGAGGAAACTTTTACTCACACTTCCCAAACAAAATAAAGAGAATAAGGAGTTAAGAAAAAAAAAAGTAGGATATCTTAAAAAACTTATATTTAGGCTAAACTAATATAATTTGAATCAAGAAAATTTTTTCACACTATACCCATTAACAAAATTCACATTTTCATTACCATCTTAATTCTTAATACTTTCACTTATTCTTATAACTTTTCTATATTGAGTCGGGACAATTCATTAAACAAGCAGTGACAGCTGCCTTGAACTGTATGTAACTGATTATATATAATTAAATTTAATGGTTATGGAGTTTTTAAAAAAAATTTGGAGGCTTCAGCAGGGACCGATTTATTCCTGCGGAGGCCTAGGGCACTCATGTTTAATGGGCCCTTTCTTCTGAAACTTTAATATTTATAATCCTCTATTCTATTAATCTATACAGAGAAGATATTTTAAAGGTAAATATTTTTTTCTGCACATGATTATACAGTTTACCAAATGATTAAACACTGATTATCTATATTTAAATAACTGATAACTTAACATACTATCATTTTACGGCAAAGTATATATTGTTCGAAATAATACAAACAATGATCAATTTCCATAGCGCACACAATGGAAATATTCACAATTAGTTTAAAAAAAAAAAAATGTATTTTATATATTATAGGATAAAAAATCAATAAACAAAAAAGTGTAACTTATGATGAAGCCAATGTACTATCTGTAAACTGATTCATGCACTAAATTAGACAGCATTGCAAACATGCCAACAGTTTAATTTATTCCAGAGGATTGTAAATACCTACCCTTTTAACATCACTTTATTTGTATTGATTTTTTTTTTTTTTTTTTTTTTTTCAAATATGGTAGGACAAATAAGAGGCACACAGCACAATACTATTTCCATTTGTTGACGAAAAAATGAAAATTATCGATCATTACTTTTACTACTTACTCATTAAACTTAACATACTATCATTTTACGGCAAAGTATATATTGTTCGAAATAATACAAACAATGATCAATTTCCATAGCGCACACAATGGAAATATTCACAATTAGTTAAAAAAAAAAAAAAAAAAATGTATTTTATATATTATAGGATAAAAAATCAATAAACAAAAAAGTGTAACTTATGATGAAGCCAATGTACTATCTGTAAACTGATTCATGCACTAAATTAGACAGCATTGCAAACATGCCAACAGTTTAATTTATTCCGGAGGATTGTAAATACCTACCCTTTTAACATCACTTTATTTGTATTGATTTTTTTTTTTTTTTTTTTTTTTTTTTCAAATATGGTAGGACAAATAAGAGGCACACAGCACAATACTATTTCCATTTGTTGACGAAAAAATGAAAATTATCGATCATTACAGAAAATTTTCATTCTAACTATTTTTTTAAATGTATGGTGGAATTTCTTGAAGGCCCAAGGCATGTGCCCTGAATGCTCTGCCATAAGTCAGGTGCTGGGCTTCAGGGCTTTTTAAACACTACAATGTAAAATATGCCATTATTTTTAAAATATGTGTGCCAATATTAAAAGATATAAACTGATATGAGAACTATAAATAAGCAAGAAAATGTTTTCTTTTGTAAATATCAACTACAAGGCTGGCAGAGACAAACTATCATATTATATATATATTAATCCTCGCTTTCCCAAGATGGGGTCATTTTGAAGTTGAAATCTAGTTAAGCACGCCTCATTCAAAAAGTGTGCTAATTCGCCACAGATAGCAAACATAACCAGTGGAATTTTGCAACTTCTAAACGATATAAAAAGGTGTTGTGCTGGTGATTTTCGCCAAGTGTGCCAAGCGGCACCTGAAAGCAATTTTTTTGCAGTAATGCCATGATCTTGGGAAAGCGAGGGTTAATCAATTAATTCTACACTAACTAAATATTTATAATTCATACATCAGTCATAAGGTTGTGCTTGTATAAATAAGTAAAATATAATAAATGGTTAAAATGTATAAATAATTAAGAAAATTAAGGTATAATTTATTTTTTTATTTATCAATGTTGCTTAGTAGAGACGAATCTAAAGTCAAGGTATCCAATATAAATATTAGCTTGTTTAATAATATTTTGTTATATTTTACAAATTATATTTTTAAATTTCTATAAGAAATATTTAAAAACCACATTTTTTAAAAGCTGGATGTACAGTTTCATTCCACTAAAGCCATTAACTTTAATATGTAAAAAAAGTGATTTAAATCAGTGATAGTTTTTATTTTTTTACTTTTTAAATCAATTGATTTAAATCACTACAACCCTGTTGCAAGATTCTCAATTAATAGCATTTGCATACAAAGTTTTTATTCATTAGCTTTACAAGGCAAAATTAGCTCTGGCCGCATGGTCAGTTACTACTGAAGAATTAGCCACTAATAAATTTGCTGCGGGTAGCCACCACAATGGCCATTGTTTGGCTACCTGCTGCAATTTTCACACACACACACACACACACACAAAAAAAAAAAAAATGTTTGTTTCCCTCAGTTGATTAATTTTAGCTATATCATGTGTATGCAGTAGGAAATCCACTCCCAGAAATCCATAGCACTTGGGACCAGAGACTGCAAATTTGAAAATTTTATGGATTTTAGTTTTTTTTTTTTTTTTTTTTTTTTTACTTGTTTGCAGTATAGACAAATTTTTTTTTCTTTGAAATTACTTTTTATTTAAGCACAAAAACTTTATTATAAATTTCATTGTTTACTTTGGTTGTAACTTTTTAAAAGTATATAACTTTTTTAAAGTATTTATAATTTTAGTAATACATATTAGGGTATTTATTTGCATTGTATAATTTTATATTGCTTTGCTACTATTCAAAAGTTCTTAAAACATCGTTTTTATCATATTAACTAGTATGCTGTGGCCATCACAAGTCTTTCTTCTATATAATCCTGTACAAATTTACCTAATATAAATTATTTGTTAAATTATAATTTATTAAAATTATTTTCCATGATGAATGCAGACGATTTTTATCTGAAAGTAGTTTAATATTAAATGCCAAAAGAAAATCAGTTTTGTTCAGACATGAGAAGAAATGAATTTTCTTCCCATTATTTCATTTATTTATTTTTTCATTAAAAATGGAAAAAATCAATAACATAGTATAAATTATCACTGATCTATGGTTTGATAATTCATTTTAAAGGTGTTGACGAGTTCTTTCGAAGATACCCATATTGAAAATTAACGAATTCCAAACGTCAAATTTCGTTCAAGGGTTTTGAGATACAGTACCTACAAAATTTGTAACACACACACAGACACACATTTTCTAAAAGCAGTCAAATTGTGATCAGGACATCTCAAAACATGTAAATACATCAAAAAGTGTTTAAAAATTTTCACAAAGCCAATACTTCCTTCAAACATAGAAGACAGTAAAAATAAGATTTTTTTTTTTTTTTTTTTTTGCTAAGTTTTTTATGGCAAAAATGAAAGAAAAAATCGATAATGTTGTTTTAAATTAACGCAGATCAGTGGTTCAGCCATTTCTTCTTCTTCTTCTTTTTTTTTTTTTTTTCTTTTTCGTATGCATATAAAGAGAAAGTATTGAATTAGTAAAAAGTTTCAAACTCCAGTTTTGATGGATTTACACGTTTGAGGATGCTCTGATCACGATTGAACTGATTTTAGAAAATGTCTGTCTGTCAGTCAGTCTTTCTCTCTCTCTCTGTGTGTGTGTATCACTAATGTAGTAGACACTGCATCTCATTAACCAATTAATGAAATTTAACCATACTTGGAATTTTGTTGAAACCTGACATAAACTGATACAGATTAGATTTGGCGATCAATTGTTCAACAGGTCGGGCTGTAATCCCATTATTTCTAAATTTTTAACATGAACAAAACAAAATTTCATATAACTCTACAAAATGAGTTATTTTAAACAATGTAATTATAAAATTAATTGTTAATTAATAATTGTTAATCAATGATTGTGAAATTAATATAAATTATTGATAATAGTAGTAATAAATTAGGGGGGAGGGAAATGTGCATCTGAGAAATTCGTTTCCTGTAGTGATGTAACTCTGTCACATAAAAATCGTCTACATTTATATGGAAAATAATTTAATAAATTTCTATTTTATGATTTTGGTGTATAATTAAAATATACAGAAGAAAGTCTTGTGGTGGCACTATCACACTAAAGGTATTGATAAGCTCTTTTAAAAGATACCCATGGTGAAAACTTGTCCCCTCTGGGCAATAAATGTAAAGGAAAATATATTCCATAGTCTGCAGAACTGCTTTTCTTTTTCTGTTTTTTAGTAGCTTTTAAAATAATTTATATTTTTTTCCATACATTTGGATAGAGATCATTGCATTATGTGATCTGTATAAATCATGTTAAAAAAAATCACCTAGGAAGCAATAAGCCTAGGATAAATAAAGCTTATAAAATAAAATTTGATTCGTAGAGTTTAGAGTGCTATTCAGTCAAATGTGATATCATTGACAGTTTATTACCTACAATTTCACAGTAAAAATATAAAAAATAATTAGAAAAAATTAATTATAATAGAACTAACCTTTAATAGCTGTTTGTTTTTAGCATCATGAAGTGTATATATTAACGTTTATCAATAATTGTTTCAAAATTTTTAAGCTATAATGATGTTTTCTTATAATTATTATTATTATTCACGTTTAATTTTAATATGTTTGTCAACTAATTTAAAGTTAATATAAGGTTATTATTATCATGTTTCAATTAATTAAAAAATGATGAAAATTTTGAAAAATTGGGCTTCATAATGTACTAGGACATCTCAGTAAGTATCTTCGTGTTGAATCACATGACTGTCCTTATTACCATTTTAGTGTTATGCTGTCTGGAGACACACATCCAGACACTGTCTTTTTTATATATGAAGATTTACTCGTATTATTGAAAAATCTAGTACTTATTGTAGATGAGAAAATTCAAAACTGATTGGTTTCAATTAAATAATCATACAAAATTGTTTCTTATAAATACCACAACTGGCATATTGTTATTGAATATAATTTTTGGTTTATGGGAGAACATAACTGTCAGTTTTTATTTATTTATTTATTTTTCCTTTTGAAATGTTTTTTATTTTCTCTCTCTGCAGGTGCTGCGAGAACTTGTCTATTACAGAGAAAATCATTAGATGTTGAATTAAATTAGTAATGTTCAATTAGCTTCGCTATGCAAATAAAGAAATTTTATGTAATTTTTTAAATAAAAATGCATAAATACATATTGTTTCTTTTGATTCTTTTTGAAATTTGAATCTCAAACCAATACAGGTAGGTTGGAAGTCAGTCCTTCGTTGTATCTTGCCGAACAGTCCACAATTTGTAGTAATTAAAACAAATTCAGCATATGGAACAAAGCACAAATAAAATTAATATGTTTAATCAAATAGAAAATACGTATGTATGTATATGTATATATATAACCATATGTAAAAAAAAAAAAAAAAAAAAAAAGCATATGTAAAAAAAAAGCAAATCAGTTTTGGTAAAAATATGTGTGTTTTTAAGCTACGTAAGTACTTTCTAAATTTTTTCTCTTGTTTTTATATTTTATCTAATAATTGCACTGAGTTTAATTTTGTTTCTAATATTGACGTTCACTGAGACTTGATTCTTGGCTTCTTTTTAGCTGCATTTCATTGATACAACCTGTCGTCCGAAAAAGTTGGATCATATTAATTACAGTGATTTGAATTAGTGATTAACTTTACAGTTTTACTTCACGATCACCATTATGCATCACAATGAGAAAACATGGAGGTAATCAGGAATTTAACTGCATGTAATTAATGTGATCCAACTTTGTTGAATGCCAGGTGGTATGAAATGCTGCTTAAAAAAAAAAAAAAAAAAAAAAAAGTCAAGGGTTACATACAAACGGAACGCTTGCAATTTCGATGACGTAAATTTTGCAAGTTTTTTGCAAATACAGTCGGCAACAAAAGTAACAGAGCACTAGCGAAAATTCCTATGTAAAAAAAGTACACTTAATGCAGATTTGTTAAATAAATCCTTGTCGAATCCTGTTCTTAGTCAGTCTAAGAACATGATTCGACAAGGATTTATTTAACAAAACAGTGTCAAGTGTGCTTTTTTCACATAGGAATTTTTGCTAGTGCTCGGATACTTTTGCTGCCGACTGCAGTCATACATTTGGAACGCCTGCAAATGGCTTTGCAACTGGAAGTGTTTCATTTGTATGTACCCCCAAGAGTCAAGTCCTTTGAGCATCAAAAGGGGATGCAACTTAGAGACAATGGGAATGGATATGTTCATAAAGATAAAATTTATATGGTGGTATTTAAAATATTTGAAAATTGTATATACAGTACACTTATGCTGCTATTACATAAAAACTTTTTGCACAACATTTGAACCGATTTTTGCTCTAATTTCTGGAGACTGGAAAAAATTTTTGGTTCGGAAAGTTCTCCAAAATACTTCAGATCTCAGTGGATGGTGTCACATTCAGTCTATGCCTGGAACCGGTTTGTAGCTGCATCTATAATGAACCAGTTCTGGTCCTAGACTGAAAGTGGTGCCATTTACTGAGATCAAAAAAGGAGAGTGACAAAAAATCAGTTTCAACTGTCAACATCACCTAAAACATGTGCTGAGGAAGTTCTGGATCTGGAAAGAATGCTATATATATTAGCTCTGAATAAAGCTATTAAGTTTTATCTTTAATTACAGTATAAAAGTTTCATGTTTTTTAGTAATAGTAAAATGTGGAATTGATGCATTTTTCTAATTTGGATTCTGTGTCTCCATTTGACATATTTATGATCCATATCAGTTTAATGTAAATTGGAAGAATGTAATGTTTTTATTATAAGCTTTTAAGACAAAGTTGTAGCAATTCAAAAATCATGAGAAAGGTTCAAAAAATGTTATTTAAAAAATTGCTCAAAATTATTTACAAGGAATTAGGTGAATAATAATTAATGTTCATTAGTTGTTAATTAAAGAAAACACTTGTTATTTATAGACATAAATTTTACTATTAAAGATGTGATTCTTTTAGATTAGGTTATGCTCAGTGGGTGATCCATGTATGCTAAATTAATTTTATATGAAAAAATCTGGAGTGACTCTGTTGGACTTTCTGATAAATTAAAGTAAGCGAAGTTGTTAAATGAAGAGAAGAGAAAATTATAATAGGGCATTTGAGTAATTTTCTCCATATAGTGTGTTCTTTAACATTATTGTACTTTAAAGAATTTGAGCCTGTAGATCATAATGTTAAAGAATTTCGCATTGTGTCACTATAAAATAACTAAGCACTAGATACTCCAAAATCAATAGGTCTTGTGTTACGGTGACCTATAGCATATATACCAACATTCAGGTAAATTCATCAATGCATTCAGATGCTATCATGTTTACTCACACATATATACTACACACACATGCATATAGTACCATGAAAATAGCAAAAATGAACTCAGACCTCAAAGCCTATCGAAATACCAAAATCTCAAAGTAAAATTTTTGTCATTATTACAATATTTTCTTTACATATTTGTAGAGTATAAGTAATATTGCTATTGCTAGGGGATAAGGCTGATTATCTTTTTTATGAATTTAAAACAGCAGGGATACTTTTTTATATTTGTGTGTTGGCGGGGGGGGGGGGGGGATTCACTCCCCAACAGACAGAATTTTCTGTAATGATTTGCAGACTGCAGTATAGAACTGCTAAACTAAGTTTTAAATCACATGAAGCTATTAGCAATTAATAAATTAAGTAATACCTGCACATAAAAAGAAAACAAAGAATGTACAAAAGAACAGTAATCTAGAGACATGATGTAAATTGTATTACTTTTCTTATCTCTATACCTGATAGAGAAAGTTTTTTTTTTTTTGGATCAAATAGCTGAAATTGAGTTTTTGTTAAATTTAAATGTTTTGAGGTCCCCTGAATCTGAAAATCATGTTTTTAGCAGTTAGTCTGTTATCAACATATCTCTAGAACAAATAGTAGCAGAAAGTCCAAACTGTAATGTACAAAATGTGCATCATATAGGGATGCTACACTAAACTTTTCTTTGAGATCAAGCAAGTAGTTCGTGTACAAGGGCATCCAAGAGAATTCAAACGTATTATCCTTGGAAAAATTTTGAGTAAGTACATTGTAACAGCATTAAGCTGACTTAAACATTTTTTTTTTTTTTTTTTTTTTTTTTTTTTATGCATAAAAACATGTCTTGTGTATATTGTGATATGGAAATCTTTTGTTTACAGGGCTACCCAAAATGTTTGGATATTTGGGGCTATACTTATATTGACCAAACGTCCCCATTTCCTGGGGACAAATGGGGATTTCCTTTTTTTTTTTTGAAAGCATTTTTCTAAGTTTTAAATAATTGTAGAAAGTAAATTATTAATCAGTAATACTTTATTTTTAGTCCTTATTTATTAGGAATGAAAAAATACACCCATAATTGGATATTTGTAGCAATTTTTAACGCTTCTCTATTATAAAGGTATTTTGATCTGGACAGCCTAGCTATACTTGAAAATTGCTGGAATAGTAATTCATTTTTTGGTAGGTGTTTTTTGATTGGGACTAAATTTAAGTACACAATATTGTTTATAGACAATATGACAACAGAGCTACCAAAAATTGAGCTAAATGTTCTTTTATATTCAATGTAATTGATGGGAGTGCTTCGATGCACGTTACTGTGTCGACAAACACTGCTCAGAAAGAAAAATTAGTGTTTCAAATTCATACTGTAAAAAAAGTAATTTTTGAAATTTAACTTTGTTTTTTCTTGTATAATATCATGTTTTGAGGTACCCTGATTACAAAAGTCCAATTTTTAGTGATTAATCTGTATGTATTCATATTACCATATCTTAAAATATCTAGTGTGTCACACACATCATTTTCTCTTACCCAGCATTTCAATATTATAATGATTGATTGCATATTAAATTTTAAGTTCAATAGCATAAGATAATAAAATTCAATATACTTTTAGAACATTCTAAAATAGTTTTAAAAACAATTTTATTTGATATGCAGTTCTGTGCATAGAATTATTACAAAAAAAAAAAAAAAAAAAGGCTATTAATAATTTACCTTCAAACTTGCCAGTCTTTATAAAATTTTTGCCGGTAACCTAATATGAAATTCAAAGTGCTAAATTTGAATTTCCTGCAGTTATTTACTATTAAGTTATGCGATAACAGACACACATACAGATCAACTGCTAAAAATTGGACTTTCGTAATCAGGCCACTTCAAAACATGATATAATACAAAAAACAAAGTTGAAAATAAAACTTAAAAAATTACTTTATTTGCAGTATGCATACGAAACATTAATTGTGCAGTGTCCGGCACCATAGTAAAATATACAAACCACTTCTGTTAATTAGATTCAATAGAAAAGAACATTTTGCTTAATTCTGAGTATCCCTGTATATTGTCTATAATCAATATGCACTATTAAGAATACTTTATATTAAAAATTAGTCTTCTTTGAAAAGCATTTAATGCAAAAGGAATTATTATTCCTCCAAGTATAGCCCCATCCAAATACTTTAATTGGCCTTGTAAATGAATGATGAATAATTTTCATACCACAATCTACACAAAACATGCTTTTAAGAATTAATATATATATATATATATTCCATTTTGGTTAAGTCAGCCTGTAGATGTTACACTGTATTTGCCAGATATTTCCCCTTAGACAATGTATTTGAATTCACTTGGATGTTCCTGTACACAAACCATTTGCTTGGTCTCAACGAAAAGTTTACTGTAACATCCCTATATGATACGCATATAGAATACTAAGTTTGGACTTTCTGCTATTATTTGTTCTTGAGATATGCTGATAACAGTTACACACTCAGACTAACCGCTAAAAACATGGTTTTTGGATTCAGGGGACCTCAAAATGTGTAAATATGATAAAAACACACTTTCAAAAATTTTGACTGATAAACAATACGTTACCTATGTGAGAAGAGAAAGTAAAAAAAAAAGAAACTGCATGAAATTCGAATTTGATATTTTGAAGTACGTTTTAAGTTGCCACTTAAAAGTTTGATCAAAATAGGTAAGTTTGAAGTCAAATTAATAACAGCCCTTTTTTTTTTTTTTTTTTTTTAAATAACTCTAAGCACTACTGTTGAGCGGGGCTTGAGGGGTTGGTATCCCTCTCACATACAATTATATGTCAAACAACTATTCCTAAACCAATTTTAAATTATTTTTGAATTACATTGAACTTTATTATCCTACGCTATTTATCTCAAGACTTATGCAATCTACTTATATATTATTAAAATGCAGGGAAAGAGGAAGTCGTGTGAGTGATACACCAGATTATTTAAGTACTTTATTGAAGCCTGGCATTTTTTTTTTTTTTTTTGTGTGTGTGTGTGTTTTTAAATTAATCTGCAGAGCTCTCTGCAGATCTGCAGCTCTCTCTGCAGCAATCTATATCAGATTTTTTTCCTTTTCTTTTCAAAAAAGAAAAAATTATAAATTTAATGTTGCAATTAAACCGTCTGTTATTGCTTTACGACATTTGATTTTGTAATATCTTCACTTTTTTAATATTAAGAATAAATGCTGTTAATTTTCATAGCAGGTAATCTTCAAAAATATCAACAGATTTTCAGAAAATATGTCATTTTAAAAGTGCATGATATTACAAGTCAACAAGAAATAGATTGTTAGGCTTTGCATACAATCTCCTGTTCCCAAGATTAATTTCAGATTTTATTCCACCAATACTGATCTTGTACTTCTGCAAAAGAAAAAAACTGATGTGGACACCACATGACTTCCTTGTACACCTTTAGAAATATATACATAATGTTAAAAAGCATTATCATTAGACCCGAGACAGTTGGCTAAAAATATTTAAAAAATGCATTGTCAACGTGTTCTGAGCTTTTCTGAAAGTTTCAAATGCCTAACTAATCAAGAAGTCAGTTAAAAATTGATTGCAAGATCTGTACTTGTAACGCTGCTGAAGGCAACAGGGACCTGAAACAGTTCTCTAAAAGTATTAAAAAAATGCATTTTCACCATGTTCTGAACTATTCTGAAAGTTTAAAATGTCTAGCTGGTTGTAAAGTTAGTTAAATAAATTTTCTGTTGAATCATATAAACACTGCTGAAGGCAGCAGGTATCCGAAACAGTTGACTGAAAATAATAAAAAAAATGCATTTTGAATGTGTTCTGGGCTTTTCCGAAAGTTTCAAATGTTTAGCTAGTCAGGAAGTCAGTTAAAAATCATTTGCAAGATCTGTACTGGTAACGCTGCTGAAGGCATCAGGGATCCAAAACAATTGGCTAAAAGTATTTAAAAAATGCATTTTCACCATGTTCTGAACTATTCTGGAAGTTTCAAATGTCTAGCTAGTCGAGAAGTTAGTTAAATAAATTTTCTGTTGAAACCGTATAAACGCTGCCGAAGGCAGCAGGGACCCAAAACAGTTCTCTAAAAGTATTTTTTAAATGCATTTTCACCGTATTCTGAACTATTCTGAAAGTTTCAAATGTCTAGCTGGTTGAAAAGTTAGTTAAAAAAAATTCCTTTGAATCATGTTAATGCTGCTGAAAGCAGCAGGTATCCTAAACAGTTGGCTTGTTGGCTAAAAATAAAAATTAAAAAATGAATTTTCAACAGGTTCTGGGCTTTTCTGAAAGCTTCAAATGTCTAGCTAGTCGCGAAGTCAGTTAAAAATCATTGCAAAATGTGTACTGGTAACGCTGCTGAAGGCATCACGGATCTGAAACAATTGGCTAAAAGTACTTTAAAAATGCATTTTCGCACTGTTCTGAACTATTCTGAAAGTTTCAAATGTCTAGCTAGTCGAGAAGTTAGTTAAATAAATTTTCTGTTGGAACCATACAAATGCTGCCGAGGGCAGCAGTGACCCGGAACTATTTGCTAAAAATATTTAAAAAATGCATTGTCACTGTGTTCTGAGCTATCCTGAAAGTTTCAAATGTCTAACTAGTGGGGAAGTTAGTTAAAAATCGATTGCAAGATTTGTACAGGTAACACTGCCTGAGGCAGCAGGTATCTTAAGCAGTTGGCTAAAAGTATTTTTAAAAAATGCATTTTCACTGTGTTCTGAACTATTCTGAAAGTTTCAAATGTCTAGCTAGTCGGGTAGTTAAATAATTTTTCTGTTGAATCATATAAAAGCTGCTGAAGGCAGCAGGTATCCGAGACAGTTGGCTAAAAATATTTAAAAAATGCATTGTCAACGTGTTCTGAGCTTTTCTGAAAATTTCAAATGTCTAGCTAGTCAGGAAGTCAGTTAAAATTCGATTGCAATATTTGTCCAAACAGTTTTTGTGTTAAAGTTTTTTGTTACATTATGGCCAAAACCTTTGTATTTTTGGTCATTATTAACCTAATTTTCTTAAATATCTCCAAAACGGAAAATCATACGAAGTCCAAAAAGGGAGGTGCACAACTGGATGTTATAACAAACCTATGTACCAACGTCACGAAAAACCGTGTAAAGTCGCTTATATCGCTAAAACGAGAGCTCGTGTTAAGACGACACTTGCAGGTGTACAACTAGACATCATGAGAGTCACACATATAAATTGGCAACATTCAGCGATCATTCGTTTTCGAGCAATGTGAAATACAAAATCCATTTCGCAAATCGGGATTACTATAATTCCTTATACTTTGTATGAGGAAGTAAAAATTGGTGAAGAATTTTATGAAACCAACTAGAAATTTTCAAGGAGTTTGAAAAAATAATAATTGTCGCCTGTACAAAAAAAAAAAAAAAAAAAAAACAGTATTTTGCAATGAGTAAAATATGTCTCATATTCTAATAAGATGATATACAAAGTTTTATCTGAAATAATAATAAAAAAAAAAGCTATCTTGCCAAATTTTCTGCCTGGGTAATGAATTCCATTAAAATCTACCAAAATTGGATGTGGAATATACATTTAGATTTCATCCCCAAGTTTTATAGAAGTTACATAAAATCAGCATAACTGATGCATTTTTCTTTTTTTTTTTTTCTCTTTTAAGCATTTTAATGCACTTATTTTAAACAGGGAAGCCAAAAGCATTGGTCTTGCTTTTTATTATGCAAATATTAATTTTAGACAAAAATATACAGGTATTGATTTTAAGCATATATTTTTAAATCCTGATGTTGAAAATCAATATCACATTTATGTTTAAAATTAATCTCTGCATTATAAAAAACAAGGTCAATGCTTTTGGTTCCCCTGTTTAAAATAAGTGCATTAAAATTTTTAAAAGAGAAAGAAAGAAGAAAAGAAAAATGCATCAGCTATGTTGATTTTACGTAATTTCTATAAAACCTGGATGAAATCTAGATGTATATTCCATATTCAATTTTGGTTGATTTTACATGATTTAGATGAGATCTGGATGTATATTTTACATCCAAATCTAGTTGATATTACATGAAATGGCTGAAAACACAATGTTGCATTTACATCCAAATTTGGTTGATTTTACATGAATTGAACAAACTCTGGATGTCTTACATAACAAGTTGGTTGATATTACGTACCAACTAAGTCTCATTTGGGGCCATGTTACAACTTTGCTTGTGACATTTCAACCAAAAATCAACCAAAGCAGATAGGAAATTTCAACGTAATGGGACGTAATATTTGATCGCGATTACGTAATATCAACCTAATCGGGATGAAGTGTGTTGTGTGGGTAAGCAGTTTAGAAAATACAGATGTATATTTTATTCTTAAAGCTTACCATAGTATTTCCACATTGGTTTCAGATCTCAACAAAGTTCTTCAACCATTGATTTTACTAACTTTCATAATCTTCTTTGCAAAAATATTTAATTCTTGTTATAAATTTGTGTTTCTCAGGGGTTTAATACCTGCTTTCAAAATCGGGTATGTTGCGTTCATATTTATACCATCATCAGTTAATTTTATTGCTATGTGCTTATTTTCTTCGTCTTTGACAGAAGAAGCTCTAGAGATGAAAACTTCTGTTTGTGATATTCCTATAAGAAAAAGAAATCAAGCAAAAATTCTTCAATTCATCAACAAAGTAAACGTGGACTTCATAGGTTTTAAAATTCTAGATAATTTGGTTGTTGATAAAAGTTTAATACTGGCCGCCGTCGGTAATTTGTTAACGTATGGTATACTAATCGCAACATTTAGTACAAATTCAAACAATTAACGGGTATTAAAACCCGAATAAACTACTACGTCAGAAACGCCAAAGAAAAATATTGCAAATGCATACAGCTGTTTCGGTAGCCTAAAAAGTACCGTCTTCAGTGCAAAAAGGATTCTGAATCAGGAGAAGTGCTCGTATATATATAGGAGAGGGGCCGGATTTAGTTAGTTTATTCGGGTTTTAATATTCCAACGCCAAGTCTCCTGTTATTATTAATTAGCGGGTATTATTTTTCATTTTAAAACTCACTTTATTGTGAATACATATATATATGTCCCATAAGATTGCAGACATTTTAAAAATTCATAATAGTTGAAAGAATTGGTAGATTTGAACGTGGCTTGTGAAAATGTTATTCTTATGAAGGGGGATTATTATTTTTTATTATTATTATCATCGTTATTTTATTTATTTATTTTGGTAAAGAAAAAATAATAGTTAAAATCTTCGTCAACAGAATGCGCAGAATTTTGAGAAATTTTCTTCAATAAGAAATGTTTTTCAGTACAAGGCCATGCACGTTAGAAAGTCACAAATTTTCATGAAAAACTATATTTTATTCCATGCAAATCCTTACATGCATATAAATTACATTCTATGTATTCGCTTTCACTCACATTACAGTTTCACAAACGTGTTATAACATTGTTAATAACAGATTCAGTTGGTGATTCTTAACCCAAGAAAAACATTTTCAAAAAAAAAGAAAGAAAGAAAGAAGAGAAAAGAAAACGCTTTATCCACCAAGTCAATATCGCAATTAAAACGTCATGTATGCACAAGTAAGAAACAAAATAAGAAATAAGTTGTGTTAATCGGAAAACCGTGCAATTTATAGGACTCTGATTTGCATATTTCTCGTTACGCGTCCGTGCAGCGCCCTCTATAGACGAAAAATTTAACTAATTCTTTTTGCTTTAGGGGAAAAAAAAACTCTTCACGAGAATAGCTTTTCCGCAAACCGCGTTCAATTTTGCCAATTACTTCAATACTTATGAATTTTTAAAATGTCTAATGACTTATGGGGCACCCGGTATATATACTGCTTTTTATATTTTAAAGATAACGCATATTTCGCCTAGTGCAAAACGCATATAGATTACCCTTACATGAAAAATTACTAATTTATAGAACATCATAAAAATTTACCATAGCGTAAAATTATTAGGGAGGCAGATGAGAGGGCAGGGGCGGAGGCAAAGATTAAAAATATATAAAAAGGATTTACGACTTTGAAAAATCGTTTATTAAGGTTTTTGAGGGTAACTAATCCATTGTGCGTACTTTTGAAAGTGTAAAATTATAAGGAAGGAGGGACTATAAAATAAGTCTACGGCTTAGAAAATAGGTGTTATAAGGTTTTCAAAGGTGAGAAATCGTTTGCGCATACTCTCGAAAGTGTAGAATTATTAGGGGACAAATACGGAAAATTTTTAAAGTTATTAAACACATCTATGGCCTTCAAAAGTCGTGATTTGTGGTTTGTGGGAGAGATGAGGAATCGGCTGGGCATACTTACGAAGGTGTAAACGCATACTTGCCAACATCCTCATTAATATTCCGTACTGACATTAGTCCCGCCCTTTTTCTCACACCAATAAAGTTTTAGAGCAATATTTTCCAAATAAAATTGCGATTTAATAAGAAAGAAAATGCTGTAAGAAATACTGGTGTCAAGAAGAAGGCGGGTCTAACAATACTACGGAATATTAATTAGGGTGTTGGCAAGTGTGGTGTAAACGCATTAACAGAGAAGCAGTTGTAACTTGTAAGGGAAAAAAATATCTAAAATAGAGCAACGGTTTAAAAAAATTTTGTTATTATGGTTTACGGGAATGAAAATTGATTTTGCATACTTTCGAGAGTGTAAAGTAATTACGATGGTAGATATAGAGCAAAAATGTAAAAAAATTATAAAATAGTGCTACGGTCTTGAATATTGGTATTTTCAGGTTTTTGGTAGTGGGAAATTGATTGTGCATCGCTTCGAAAGGGTAAAAGTAATACGGGGAGTTAGTATGCGTAATGCACGTGGGTATGCGATGCCATTAATAGTGGAGACATGGGAGTCGTAATAGTGCATTCAGGAAGAACGCTGCAGAAAGCGGTTCGGACCCCAGTCGAAGTTCATTAATATTAGTGATTCATTAATAGTAGAGAATCATTAGACATAGTGATCTGCTAGCAGGCGAGGATACGCTGGCATTCGAAAAATAACTAACTTGTTAAATATAACGAAAATTTACTACAACATACATCATTGTTTTGTTTCGTTTACTTTGAGACGTGAAAGTACCTGTGGCCAATTTATTATGTAATCAAAATTAATCATGCTGTTATCTTCATTAACCAAAATAATTCTCGTGGGAAACGTTGAATTAAAAGATTATCTTGGAATTAAAGAAGGAGCTGATAGGCTAGCTAAAGAAGCAACTACCTTCTCTACAATCCAAACACCACTGCCAATTCCTCCCTCTCACGTGAAGAAAATTCTTTTTCATAATCTTATGAAGGAGTGGCAAATTTACTGGAACGACTCGGAAAAGGGTCGTCACACTTATTCACTACTTCCTAAGGTTTCTAAATACAACTTCGACCTAACACCAGCAGTCACTGCCTTTCTCACAGGACATGGTCCTTTTAAAACCTACCTGCATAAATTCCATCGCTCACGTTCAGACCAATGTGAGTGCGGGACCATGGGCTCTCCCAACCATTATTACTACTCCTGCCCACTTACTTTCGACTGTCGCATTATTAACCTCGTCAATAAACCTTCTGACTGGCTTTTTAACATAATTAACCAAAAGTTCCTTCGTCATAAACTAACAAATATATTTAACCACTTAATGCATGTCTCTAATTTAACTTCATAAATATTAAAAAAAAAAAAGCCCACAGGTCCAGTCTCTCTAACAAAACGTAACACATGATACTGATGTTTTTTTTTTTTTTTTTTTTTTTTTTTTTTACCTCTAGCCACCCACTGTCGCGTTCGAGTTTCCACTCAGGCGGCCCTATGTATTGTTTTTTTTTTTTTTTTTTTTTTTTTTTCTTTGGTGTGTTTTATTTCTTGTTACCTTGTCGCCCTCTGTCGTGTGAAAGCTCTGCTTTGGCGACCTGTGTATTTTCCTTTTTTTTTCTTCTGTTTATGCAATAAACAACGGAGGAGGTTTAATCTTTAGACACGGGCTCTTTTGAATCTCCACAGTGCCATCAGAGCCCCTCTCTAAAGGTTGAAATCACTCAAAACTGCTGCATAGTGGTGAGCGACCACCTTCCGTCTTAAAATCATAGAACAAATATATTCAGTTCTCAGATTAACAACTAGAGCTTGAAATAACTCGAAACTTTTCATTCAACAATCTCACGTGAAACAATCAAAATTCTGCATTATTGGACTTGGGACTTCAACAAAATTAACTTAAAATTTAAAATGTGATCTTAATTTACGCCATTTATGCCTTAGACCTGTGATTTATTAGTACATTTCATTTACAGATTTTCCAGTTGAGATTAATATTTTTTTCCCATCTCACTATTTTTTTAAATACCGAGAAAGTTCTTGTTAATTAGCTGATAAATTCAAGTTATCGGGATTGAAATGTTTATATGAAAAACCTCTATTAATATTGACATTTATAAATTTTACATTTTTACATTAACTTACATTTTTTTTAAATAGTTTCTGCTTGTCGTATATTGAGTCGTCTGGAAAATTTGTGTCAATTTTTGGTAGGTGTTATGAGGACAGATCTGAATATATCAGAATGATTGAAAAATCATTCTGATATATTCTGGAGATTATGTGTATAATCTCCATAATATCTAGTAGTCTATATAATCATTCTGGAGATTTATGTGTATAGTCTAAAAGAGAATACTTTAGGTAAGCATGGAAAAGATTTAGTTGCGGTATAGTAATTTTTATCAGTTGTACATGCCTTTGAATGTGGAGGCAAACAAAGTGCATTATAGACATTTAATGCTTTTCTTTTACCGGAAAGTAAAAAATGTCACACATGTGGCAAACAAGATATACGTTGTTCATGCGAAATTAGTGTATATGAAAAAACTGTGCGGAAACGGTTTGCTCGATTTAAAGGTGGTAATTTAAATCTTGAATTTTAAGATTATCCTGGGAGGCCGTCACATATGAATGTCAGATTGAAACACTGATCGAAAAATACCTACGCTATATTCTACACTTGAAATAGCAGAAATGTAAAATATATCGAAATCCATTATCTATAAATGTATACAAAAATTTGAATATATGCTGCTTTTCAGTATCCTTCGTCATGAAATTAATTTACAAAAAATCGTCACGAAAGAAATCCAACGACAAAATAACGTCCTCGACGTTACATTAATGCATATGATTAAGTTGTGTAGTCTTTTTGGAATATTAGAAATAAGCCATTTTACGCAAATTTAATACATCATTTAATGCTGGATTTATCACTTAACACCATCACTTAACTTTGCTTTTGTATACTGAGTCAACTGTACTACAAGCAAGATATACGCTGTTCATGCGAAGTTAGTGTATATGAAAAAACTGTGCGGAAACGGTTTGCTAGATTTAAAGGTGGTAATTTAAATCTCTAATTTTAAGATTATCCTGGGAGGCCCTCCGTCACATATGAATGTCAGATTGAAACACTGATCGAAAAATACCTACGCTATATTCTACACTTGAAATAGCAGAAATGTAAAATATATCGAAATCCATCATCTATAAATGTATACAAAAATTTGAATATATACTGCGTTTCAGTATCCTTCGTCATGAAATTAATTTACAAAAAACCATCACGAAAGAAATCCAACCACAAAATAACGTCCTCGACGTTACATTAGTGTATATGATTAAGTTATGTACTCTTTTTGGAATATTAGAAATAAGCCATTTTACGCAAATTTAAAACATCATTTAATGCTGGATTTATCACTTAACACCATCACTTAACTTTGCTTTTGTATACTGAGCCAACTGTACGACACAAAAAATTACATACTTGCCAACCATCTCATTATGAATCGTACAATTTTTAGTACCCGCCCTTTTATTCACACCAGTCATTTTTTAGGTAATTTTATTCTTACAATTTTTATTACAATCATACGATTGGAAGAAATTCATATTTAATGAAATTTTTATTTTTCCGACTGAGTGAAAATAATGCCTGGAGTCGAACCCCGGAACTTTGACTTACAAGGTCAAGGCTCTACCAATTGAGCTATCCAGACTGACAACTGGTCAGCATTACTCACTCTGACAACCTTTAGGCAGAAATATCTGGTCTATCATGTAGATAGCTCGACAGAAATAAGCCGCAGGTAATGGAAAACACCATTAAACAATGGGAGAAAGAAATACAATTTTTATTAAAATCACACAATCAAGCGATTGGAAGAAATTCATATTTATTGAAATTTTTCTTTTTCCGACTGAGTGAAAATAATGCCTGGACCGAGAGTCGAACCCCGGAACTTTGACTTACAAGGTCAAAGCTCTACCAATTGAGCTATCCAGGCCGACAACCGGTCAGCATTACTTACTCAGACAACCTATAGGCAGAAATATCTGGTCTATCATGTAGATAGCTCGACAGAAATAAGCCGCAGGTAATGGAAAACACCATTAAACAATGGGAGAAAGAAATACAATTTTTATTAAAATCACACAATCAAACGATTGGAAGAAATTCATATTTATTGAAATTTTTATTTTTCCGACTGAGTGATAATAATGCCTGGACCGGGAGTCGAACCCCGGAACTTTGACTTACTCCCGGTCCAGGCATTATTTTCACTCAGTCGGAAAAATAAAACTTTCAATAAATTTTATTCTTATTTAATCGTAAAAGCGTTTAGGGAGAATTACTCTAAAAATAAAGATGTGTGAAAAAAGAGGCGTTAACAATTGTACGGTTATTAATGAGATGGTTGGCAAGTATGAAATTAATTGCTGACGAGCGAGACAAAAAGTCATAGATGCCATCATTTTAATTTATTTTAGAGTATTTTTAGTCCCGCCTTTATTCCTTACCACTTATTTCTTTAAGTTTTCTTTTCTTATTTTATCGAAATTATATGTTAAAGGAAATTTTTCGATAATTAAATGGTGCAAAATAAAGGTGAGGCTAAAAATACTCCAGAATAAATTAAAATGTTGGCATCTATGAAAAAATATATCGTTGGGGCAATCAACACTTTTAAACCAAGAGCCAAATATTTATCCATGAGCAGGGATGGAACACGGGCGCAGAATACATACCACTATCAATGTAAGAAAATTTTCTACCTCTTAAATCGACGATATTATAGGTAGAGAAAATTCTTAAACACATTCTGCGTGTGAATTCTGCGCCCGTGTTCCATCCATGCATGAGTCAACGAGTCATGTTCTAGAATTCATTGAGCTTTTGAGGCTGTTGTTTCTCGATTTAATTTTCTTTTAAGTCTTAGCTACTCTCTTATTTTGTGACAAGTAATGAATAATTACTTACAAGTTTTCGAATATAATTAACTGATCAATAAAAGATAACAAACTCAAAACATGTTTAATGCTGAACCAACCATGGAAATAGATGAAACAACTTTTAATATATTGTTTATTTGGTAATAAAGCTACTTAGTGCCATTAAGAAGAATAATGTGTTTTAATTTATGTGAATTTTATTTTTCTTATTGAAAAAATAAAGAGTATAAATTGGGTAAAACAATACTAGGGTTAGTTATGAACATTATTTTAACAGCACACAGAAGTTGAAAATGCGTATAAGTTTATTACAGGTACTTAAAAAACTCCTGTTCGGTAAACAACATTTAATGAAAGTTGTGCTTTTCAAATTAGTAGACGTTTTATTCAATTTTATTTCCATTATATAATAGCGTTATGCAATAAATTATATCTTATGTATTAGTTTTTAACAATATGTGTAATATATTAATACTGATCACTA
Organism: Salticus scenicus; assembly: GCA_963930645.1. Taxonomy (NCBI): domain Eukaryota; kingdom Metazoa; phylum Arthropoda; class Arachnida; order Araneae; family Salticidae; genus Salticus; species Salticus scenicus. Next base: position 195,459,815 of record OZ005660.1, read on the forward strand.
ATTTGTTGTACGCGTGCAATAACGATTGTAACTGCAAAATTATCTGGAAAAAAAACTATTAGTTGTTGTTATCTCTCCTTCTTCCTTTTTCAAAGGAAACAAATCACTTTAATAAATGTTGATTCAAAATGACAAGTATATGAAATTCTGCAACAGTCAAGTTCAGAAACAACTTCAAAAGTATCGAATCAACAAGGAACTCATACACAGACACAAAGAAAAGCTCTTTATCATTACGAATATAGTCTCGAATTATTTTAACACTTTCGCGACCGCTGACGTAGATTAACGTCATTTGAAAAACTCTGCCAGTGGGCGTTTCTTTTGCAATCTGTATTTCATTTATTTCTGTAAAATATACACAATATTCATATTTGTACAACCAATATACTATGGATATAAATACTTTGATTAGAAAGAGTATAATTATAATGTATATTCATTTGTAATATGAATGTGAATATAGAAAATTTTGTTCTGAGATATTGTAACTTGGAAGAATAACGCCCCATACTCCTTACTGCAAAAAGATAAAAACATGCGGCCACGAAAGTGTCAAGCGTGTTAGCATCTAAACTCTACATTCTAATAAGATATAAATTGATAAGCTCGTTATAGTTCATCATCGTATTCATACTTGCCAACATCCTAATTAATATTCCGTAGTCTTGTTAGTCCCGCCCTTTTTCTCACACCAATAAATTTTTCGAATAATATTCACTAAATGCCATTACGATTGAATAAGATGAAAAATATTCTAAAAAGATACCGGTGTGAAAAAGAAGGCGGAGCTAACAACACTACGGAATATTAATAAGTATGTTGGCAAGTATGCGTATTTGTACATATGTACAAGAGCATAAGACTTATAGTTTTTTACTGGTATACAAATAGAAATTTTAAACATTGCAATCTATAGGTTCAAATTATTTAAAATTCCCCTTTGTCATGTTAAATGCTTATAACATAAAAAAGAGATAAATGTGTGATGTTGCCAGGTCACCATTTATAGTTCTTTTATATGGTGAGCTGCAAATCTTTTCAATGGAATTTCTAAATCTTTGAAAAGACAAATGTAGTCACTCCTGTTTTTTTTAAAATGATTATTTCAGAAATCGAAACTGCATACTCTGGAGATTATGCCCAAAATATGATTGCGATTCAGCCAGTTTTCGCGTAAAGGTACCTAAACACTATCTGATAAATCTTGACCATTAGTACTTTAAACTATTGTATTGTAGCTTTTCCAGAATATTCATCTTTGTTATTCTAATACATTACAATAGCTTAGTCATAAAATTTACAAATTTATGAATAAATAAATAATAATAATGTTTTAATTCTATTCATCTTGAACTGTTTATAGTCCTGGCAATAGGGAAATTTTAGCTGTAAAAAATCATGATAGTTCTGAAAATTGCCTTATATTATGTTTTTGCGATCACCAAATCCGAATATTTTAACTTCCCACCAAAATTTCCATGTGCAATCACTCAAATTTCGAAGAAAGACCCTCAAAAATCAGTTTTTAAGATAATGAATATTTTGTTTTTGAAAGGGGAAAAAAATAAATAAATAAAGCTCGAAATTCAGAAAGCAGAGAAAATTTGCAACAAAAAAAGTCTAATTGAATTTTAACCCGTTAACGCCCGAATTAATTTTGTAAAATATTATTAACTGATTATTTCACTTCTAAATTAATATAGACAACTGACAGTAAAATATATTAACTTAAACAGTTCTTCTGATAGTTTTAAATTTAAAGCCTATCCTCATTTATTGACGTTTATTGTTCTAGCGAGAAAACTTCGAGATAGAAAAACTTTGAGATAACAGATTGATATCCAATTATATGTTGACAAAGATCTCAAAAGTAAAGTATTATAATATATATTATTATTCAACTTGATTTAAGTTATTATACCTGCGCAAAAGGCAAACATATGTGCGACGAATGGAAAATCATAAAATGAGTATCCAAATTATGAAGTAATAATTAATAGTAGGTTCAAAAACTTTCAGGGATCATTTGGAGTGACGCTATAAACTGTCACTAAAATGCAGAAATCATTCCAAGAAACCACAAAAAATATACGTGCCCATACTTGCCAACCATCTCATTATAAACCGTATAATTTTTAGTGCCCGCCTTTATTTTCACACCAATAATTTTTTTAGAGTAATTTTTGTCTTATTTAATCGTAACAACATTCGGAGAAAATTATTTTTAAGATATATTGGTGTGAGAAAAGGGGCGTTTTTTCAGGGGTCGTTAACAATTGTACGGTTATTAATAAGACGGTTGGCAAGTATGCGTGCCATTTTATTAACTGTTCTCAAATGAGGATACTGGGCGCTAACGGGTTAATGTAGGATAAATTGGAAACAAGGAGCGCATCGTAACAGCACACTGTTACCACAGAGTGCCACAGGCGACTTTTTCTTTTATTTTCGTACCACTATTTCCATTACGTAAAACTTATAATAAATTTTATTTTTATTATTTTTATTAAACTTATAATAAATTTTATTTTTATTATTTTTATTAAACTTATAATAAATTTTATTTTTATTAATATTATAAATTTTATTTTTTAGAAAGAGTGGTACGAAAAGTATTAAAAAAAAAAAAAAAATCAATCCCCTGCGAAAGCCCTGGTTACTACTACTTCTCTCAGACGTTGCCTATACTCATTACTCATATCGCCATCTTGGCGTTCAATATTTTGGAAATGAAACTCCTCTAATTTTTTCTACATCTTTCTCTATGAAACAATTGAGATGATCGCTTAACGACCCTCTTCAATTACCGTCCCCGGAAGCCCGAGCCAGTGTTTTTCTATGGGGAAATTTTCTTTACAAATAACTTATCAACTAATACATATTTTTAAATTCTGTTTTCACATTCAGAAAATTCCCAACTGTTAAATTGACGAACCTTTTTTAAAAATGTATTTTTTTAATTTTCAATACTTTATTTTGAAATTGCAAAATGAAAAACATTCACATATTGAAAATTCGTATTTTGCAGCTTCAAAATAAAATATAAAAAATTTCAAAAATATTTAAAAAAAAAAAGACCGTCAATTTAACAGCTCAGAATTTTCAGAATGTGAAAACAGAATTTAAATACATATATTAGTTAGTAAAGAAAAATTTCCCGTAGAATAACATTAGCTTCGGCTTCCGGTGGCGGTGAGTGAAGAGGGCCCTTAATAAACAATAATTGACAGCTTTCATCGAAAATTAAATAATTTTTTAAGATAATATTTCTGTTGAAGAACTCATATCTCCTTACACTAAGAAAGCGATATGAGTAGTTAACATCAGAGGGGAGTAATGCTGTATAAGTTATGATGCGCCCTTTCGCTTCCCTCTCCCTTTTCCTACATCAAAAGGTAAAAAGACTTATTTTGTTGCAAATTTTGGCTATTTTCTGAATTTGATACAATTTCTTCCGATAGCGAAATTAAAGAAATCATTTATTTTTCAAAAAAGCTTTATTTATTTATTTATCTTTTCAAAATTTGGGAGATCGGCAATTTTGGTGGGAAGTTAAAAATTTGAATTCGGCTACCTCCAAAACATAAACTAAGCCAATTTCGAGGGCTTTCATGATTTTTTTTTCGGGTAAGGTCTCTGTACAGTCATTAATGATTGAACTGTGAATCCACTTTTAAAATCTGACATAACTGAAATTTCTAATTCAAATAGCATAAAATAGCTTATTATGTGATCCAAAACAAAATTAAATCAACTTATACATTATGTTTGGTGTGATTCCATATGATAGAGGTTTAAATATAGCTGTCAAACAGTATGAATGAAAGCATATTTGGAAACCGAATTGTTAGCGTGCTGGTCTTGAGTTGCTAGGTGCCGGGTTCAAATCCTAGATCAGCTATGGTTATTCGTAGTCGTTAGGAATCCACTTTAACCGTAGACTCAAGCCTAGTGAGCCTTCATGTGCTAAAAGTGACTGAAAAGTTGTATCCTAAACCCAAATCATCCAAAAAAAAAAGTGCAGTTTAGTAGAGTTGTCACGGTCTAGTTGTAATTGGGCTTACCTTTTTTTATTCAATAAAGAGTCGTGCTTAATTAATTAGACATGTATATCTTAACACGTGCTTTTGAATAAACATTTTTTTTTCAAAATGATGTACGATATTTAAACTTGCTAGAAGAAAAGTGGATATTACACAAACACTTACTAGAATAAATTTTAAGAAGTAAACAATTCAAATATTTCCAATTTATGACATTATAAGATTCCATGAGCTTAATACGTATCACCCTAGGTTTGTATTTCCATACTTGCCAACATACTAATTAATATTCCGTAGTACTGTTAGCCCCTCCTTCTTTTTCACATCAGTATCTTTTTAAAGTACTTTTCTTCGTACTTAATCGCAATTGTATTTGGAGAATATTACTTTAAAAATTTGCTGGTGTGAAAAGAAGGGCGGGACTAACAGCACTACGGAATATTAATTAGGATGTTGGCAAATATGGTATTACACATTTCATACTTGCCAACATCCTAATTAATATTCCGTAGTATTGTTAGTCCCGCCCTTTTTTTCACACCAGTAAATTTTTTGAATAATATTTTTCAAATGTTATTACGATTAAATAATAATAAGAATATATATTTATTTTAAATACTGGTGTAAAAAAGAAGGCGCGGCTAACGTACTACGGAATATTAATTAGGATGTTGGGAAATATGGCATTTTGATGTTTGTTTATTCGCATTTTACCCTTACCATCTCTCTCTCTCTCTTTCTTTTTTTCTTTATTTTATTTTCTTTATTTTTATTTATTTATTTTTTTTTTTTTTTTGAACGAACATGAGTCATCTCATCTCAGCGCTATGCGTAAGGTTATACACATATGTGCATACTTGCCAATATTTTAATTTATTCCATAGTAATTTTAGCCCCGCCTCTAATTCGTACCACTTATTTTTAAAAGCAATTTTTTTTCTTATTTTATCGACGTTATGTATTGAAGAAAATTTTTCTATAAATAGAGTGGTGCGAATTAAAGGCGGGGCTAAAAGTACTCCGGAATAAATTAAAATATTGGCAGCTATGTATGTGCCCTTCGGTCAGTGTTGCCAAATTTTGGGACTATTTTTTACTCAATGAGCACCAATAATTTTGAAGAATGATGCTTGATATACATGATAGACGATTAATCGTTTATGTGATTAGACAAATATTACAATTAAAATTTAGTGGTTAATATTGAATTAAAAAATCCCTAAAATTGCGAACACTGCCTTCAGGCACAAGTGCTGCGCACTCAACAAAAATGCAGTCGTCATTATAAGTGTTCGATATGACTGTATCATGTCACTCGGAGAACGTCTGAACGGTAGTCAGTTTTTGTCCACAATCGCAGAGTTCCCAACTTTTATAGATTATTCACGAGTTTTTTAGCCTGGGCTTCTTTTCGCACCTGAAATTTTGCAGATTAATTCTCCTTATTATGTGAAAACGATTAAATAAGAAGAAAATCTTTTTTCAAAATTTTCGGTATGAAAAAGAGGCGAGGCTTAAACTGCTCCAGAATAAATTATAAAAGTTGGGAACTCTGCACAGTCGTTTCAGTTTGTTTAGCGTTTCTAAGTTTAGAGTACAATCTGAACGCTGAGAACGAGAACACATCACTTTGTCATTCGTTCTGACATTGCAAATGGACCATATTCTTGTGACGTCATGGTCACATGACGTGGGGAAACATTAACGATTTTACCTCAGTATAAGGCGTGCTAATAAGAAACTTATTGTATATGAAAAAACCTAGCAAAAAGATTAAGTAACATTTGAATAGGATATAATACCTAAGTAAGCATTGGAATGCACTCATAAAATTAAAATTAAAACTTTGCTTATACATTAAATTATTTATCAAGCTTAATAAGAAATCATTTGTCAAGCATGCTACAAAAATCAAACGTATAATTTCGAGTTCTACCACAGCAACAATTTTCTAGGCTAACCATACAACCAATGTACAGTCACCCCAAAAAAAAACGCCACCCCCCCAACTAATTTCGCCGTAAATTATCGTAGAAGCATTTGACTGGTACCGATCGATTTGTAATAACGTCTAGTTTATAGCGGTTTAGTTAAATTTTGCCTAAGGGGTCGTCTACATATTAAAACTGGCATTAACTTCATTTTCTTCAATGGCAACCCCTATTTTTGACTTCATATTCAGATTTCTGAGATCAAGGCGGTTCGAAAAACATACCTATTTATATACCATAAATTAATTTTAAATAGAGTTACACGTGAAAATGTATTAGGGGTCCGTCTATACATTTAGAAAATATAAATCACGATCTACCACCCAGTATACATTATTTATTAAGTTTCACACCGGAAAAAAATTTCAGAAATGTTAATTATAAAATAAAAAAAATGACTAATTCACAGAACTTTCTGAGTTAGTTTATGAATTAAAAGATTTTTATTGGTTTCTATTGATTAAACATCAGATAGTTCACTCCATACGAAGAAAATTAAATAGCTTGAATATATATTAAAATATCTATCAAAAAAAAAAAAGATGAATGGTTTTAAATTTGTTTGAAAATTCAAAATTATTTTAACTCAAGCTGCCGTATAATTGTCTGAAACGGCGGCACTCAACCTGGTTCCCACGGCCGTTTCACAGTGACAATGGGAGTTTGTTCTGATACTGCAGTACTTTCATTTTCTTTAATTGACTTTTTTAAAATATTAAAACAGATTTTTTTATTTTTATTTATTTATTTTTTAAATTAATTATTATTATTATTTTTTTTTTTCATGACATTATTAAAAACTTTTACATAAATCTCCACGATATTCTTTTGCTTTTATATTTTATAATGTGTAACAAATTAATATGTAAAATAATAAATCCTACTACTTAATGGGATGTTCTAAAATTCTACTCTTTAACACAGATACCGAAGTGGACGGTGGGTGTAGAAAGGCTGACTACCCTTAATCTAAATCTTCACTTGAAAAGGTCAAAATGTTACATAACTCTTTTTTTTTTTTTTTAAGGAAAAAAGAAGAAGATAAGGAGGAGAAGGAAAGATCAAAACGAATATAAAGCATATTAAACGTTAATACCCTTTAAACACTGAAAAAAGGCAGGGTTTTGTACTGTGTGTCATTTGGGAGCTGTAGACTGCCAGAAAATTACTTTATGTAATAAAACTTTTCATTTAAAGGGTATTTAAAGCAGCATTATATTTAATACATAGACTATTCAGAAAAAAAATACCATTCATCTGGTTCATGAAAAATAAAGAACATTTTCTGGCATTGCTCTATGTATATACATTCTTGTCAACCTATCCCGGAAGATTACTGGTCCCGCCCCTTTCCGTACATTTTTTTCACATCAGTCTTTTTAGAGCTGTGTCAGCCATCGGTGGCTGACACTGATCTTTCCATTTAGGCTAAGTCAGCCGGCAGTGTAAAATATGATATAAAACTACAGAACTTACATAGTTTTAAGTAATTACTGACAATTTATTTAAAATTTACTTCATGTTTTTTTTTTTTTTTTTAAATAGGATTTTTATAGGATTATATCGTTAAGGCTTAATGGGGTTTATTGAAACTCGATAAACATAACACGCTTCTAAGCAGCACGTGTGGCCTGAATGGGATTTCCATAAGAATTCGCGTGGCGCTCAATGAGTTAATCGTAAATGTATTTGAAGTTAAATACTCTAAAAATTAAATTGTGTACACACAGGGGCGGGAACTAACAATGTTACGGGTTAGGTTGGCAAGTATGCATATATATTTTGCTTGATTTATAAAAATTTATTACACATTTTCTTCTTTTTTTTTTAGTATTTTGTGTTTATATCTCTCATTAAAAATAAATACAATATTCATATATAAACATTTCCTTACAGTAATGTATATAAACATATTGATTAAAGAAGATTTGTTGATATTATATAATTATTCTTCTATCTGTATAGTATATCAACACAAATATATTTTGTAAATTTCGCAGCATCAAAAAACAGCAACATAGCTTCCATATCAAGGCTTAATGTAAATAGCCACGCCTTTTCACAAATTTTCTAAAACTTTATAATATAAAGCAAAATAATTTTGCATATTTGTAATTAAATCATTTAAGTTTTGTCTTCAATAATCGATGTAGTAAATATCATTGTGATTTATGCATACCAGCGTCACATATTGAGTCAAATAGGAATATGCAAATTTGTCTTTTTTTTTAAATAGTGTTTCAGCGAATCAGAGGCGGGGCTTCTTTTCTTTTGAAATTCTTTCACAATCCCTCGCCTACATTGTGATAACTTTACAAAAATATGCCAATTTGTATAATAAACATTGAAATATTGCTTAGGAAACAATAAAAATAACATAAAGGTAAATTAAAATAGTTTTCCGTCAAATTATATACAAGCATTTACTTATAGAGGATACAGATTATAACATGTGACGGCCCCCTAACAGGAATAAAAAGTGAAATATCACTGTAACTCAAAAAATAATGTTAGGAACGAGCTGTAAATTTGGAAACCCATGTTTTTGATGATGCCCGTTCTATTCGTGCAAAAATTAACATAGGTCATAATTCATAATTTTTTCAAATATGAATTTATTAATAATTTTCATAATTCAAAAAATGTTTTTTTAGCAAAAGTTTGCATGGAATATGTTTGGGTTACTTCATTCTAACGAATAAAAAAAACAGAATTTAAATATCATAATTATTTCGGAAGATATGATTTAATGTTTGTCACATTCATTTAACATTAGCACCCCCAAACTTTGACAGCTTATAACTCTATGAAAAATTGAGCGAAATATATAAACTATACCATTTTGATGATTTGATCCAAAGAATTCAAATAAATTATAAAAAATGGGGGTTACCATTGAAAAAAAATGAAGTTGATGTCAGTTTTAATATGTAGACGACCCCCTAAGTAAAATCTAACTATAACATTATAAACTAGACGTTATTACAAACTGATTGGTACCAGTCGCATGTTTCTACGATAATTTACGGCAAAATTAGGTGGGGGGGTGGCGTTTTTTTGGGGGGTGACTGTACTATATTCTTAAATAAATATATCAGAAAATTGTACAGGGTCTATATTAACACTTGCAATGGCTACAGATTATTGAATTCTTTTAATAACAGAGTGGTCGCTTTTTTTTTTTCGTTTAACTATTTTTTTGTTGACATTCCTTTATTGTTACAATCAGATGATTATTAAAAAATATGAAGGCAATCCTCCTCTTTAAATCTTCAAATTTGAAGAACATTACATTAGGTGATGTATGAATTTATGCATACGCATATATACATAAAATGGACACTAATAATTAAATTTTTTCTATAAGCAGTATTAATTAATTGTAAACTTCTTTGGTAATTATAAATATCGACTATAACGAAGAGTTTCTACTCCTTATATACACATTTTTTCTCTCTCGGATTACGTGTAAAAGAACATTATACAGTGGTACTTCATTTGCGATTTGCAAATGTTTTCAAATTAAAATGACGCTTACTTTAAAAGTTGTGTATTCATATAATGAGTAAATTGAGAATACAAATGTTCACAATTAAGCTTACCAGTAAAATAAAATGTAAATATGCAATCCGAATTTCAGATGATGTCGGTGTTGATAACGAAGGATCTCGCTTCTACTGCGTAAACCGGAAAAATGTAATAATTTAAATTTTTTCACAAAATGGCAACATCAATTCATTTTAAACTTCGTGGCATCACAAAATTACTGCTAAATTTCATAAATAAAATAAAAATTTCTCTATGTATATTTGCTTAACATTTTCATTTTTTAGGAATCTGTAAAGTCATTATATATTCCTATGAAAAAGATGTAAATTGTTTCCCCACACAGGTGATATCCTCGCAGCCTCGAATCCTAAGCGGGAATATGGTCCATTATTACGAATTACATGGTTGAAAGACGTGCACTTCCAGTATGGATTCGCAGGGGAAATATTGAATCGGACTTTCATTAAAGCTTTTCTGAGACGTCGTTTTAAAAAATAGAATTATTATAGTCTTTTAATACTTTAACGAGCCATAATAAATATACTTAAAATCAAAATCACCAATTTTAACACCTGCCAACATCCTAATTAATACGGATTTGCCAATATTTTGATTTATTCCGGAGCATTTTTAGTCTCACCTTTATTCCATATCACTTTTTTTTTTTTTTTTAAGAGTAATTTTTTTCTTATTTTATCGCAGTTATATATAGAAGAAAAATATGCAAAGAATAAAGTACTGTGAAATAGAGGCGGGGCTAAAGATGCTCCGGAATAAATTGAAATATTATCAACCATGTTAATATTCCATAAGTCTCGCCTTTCTTTTCTTTTCTTTTTTTTTTTCCCACACCAGTTTCACTTTTGAGTTTTTTCTTCTTACTAAATCGTAATGGGGAAATTGCACATTTTTCATTTTGACTTGTAAATGATAGAGCATGAAAATACAAACATTTTGATACCATTTTTATGCATATTTGAAAACCGGATGCTTTAATAAATTAACTTTAAAAGACGTAGTTCTCATGTTGGCAGGAAAACGCTGCGTCACGTGATAAAACCTATCGTGACGTCACTATCCATGAAATGAACTGCCGGCTGAATTTCTCCCTCTTATATTGTAAAGAAAAATCGTGCATTCAGCGAAATTTTGTATTCTTTCTTTAAAACAAATATTAAAACTATTTGAACTCATTAAACATCACTTCATTCTATAAATGACACCAAGTTTCGATGATATTTTTTTGTACTCGCCTGCTGTTATTAATCCAAATTAAACTATAATCGAAATAATAGTTGATCAATAGAATTTTCTTAAAGAATGTTTTTAGTATGCTATGCCAAAGATGTATCTTTTAAATACTTGTTTTGTTTCATTTTATTATGTTTTATAGATTTATTATTTTATTATTATTATTATAGACTGAGTACAGAAATAAAATATTGCGATTGAGTAATAATATTTAACTGAATAATATCAGGGATGGAACACGGGCGCAGAATTCATACCGGAATCCGTTTAAGAAATTTCTCTAGCTATAATATCGTTGATTTAAGAAGTAAAAAATTTTCTTACATTGATAGTGGTATGAATTCTGCGCCCGGTTTCCATCCCTGTAATATGCATATTTTCATTGCTTAAATAATCTAGAATAGTTTATGCTAAATTAACCTAAATTAGATTACTTTTATAATTATGAGATGCCAGTATATCTGTATATATATATATAACTTTTTTAATACATTTCAATATTATAACTTAACAATATTTCTATTAAAATAGCAGCTGAAAATTGTAAATAATTAAAAATATTATAGTGATGCAGTCTGAGAAATTGAAAAGTATTTAAGGAAAATTACATGCGCTTATCATTCTAAATAAATAAATAAAATTAAAAGAAGGTCTCCGTACAAAAATATTAATATTATTTATACATGTATATATACACAGAAACGCGTTTAGTTATTTTTATAATGTAATTACTTTTTTATTTGGAAAAATTTAAAAATAGAAAGAAAAGATTAATAGAAATAGAAAGTAATAATAATAACAACATTTAGCAATAGGAAAGATATAAAGCACTTTAAAATATTTTATTTTAAAGTACTTTATATCTTTCCTATTGCTAAATGTTGTTATTATTATTACTCATGATATTATTAAACACATGAAATATATGTTAAATGTAATAATACCTTATAAGTTACACATGATCTAGTTATAAATATGAATGGTATTAAATAATTAATTAAAAATTTGCAGTAAATTTCAGCAATCAAACGCTGGTGGACAATTGCTAACGACGGATGACAATAACTAAGCTATTGTCATCCGTCCTTAGCAATTGTCCACCAGTGTATATATATATATATATATTAAATTCATTTATCAATGAAGCCTTAATGTAAAATCCAAATATGTTTAGAATATATCAGGGGTCGATCCAGGTAAAAACTGGGACTCATTTGCTTCACCTTCACAAAATCCAAATATCTAAAATGGGCCCCTTTAGAAAATACAAATCCATAAAATAGGTCTCTTCACAAAATTCAGATTCATAACAACAGGCCTTTCTCAAGATTTATTTTTAAAAAGATGATGATTTTGTAAAAGTGTTCCACGTTAACAATATTATTTTTAATGAGTGTGTATACTTGGCTCAGTAATATGCTGTTAACTTGATAATGAACATTAGATAGAGTAACTTCTTAAGTGAAAGGTTTCGTGTGATAATTCTTTTTATCACAAAAAGAAATAAATTTTCACAAAATTATTTTGTTTTTCACAAAAAAAAAAAAAAAAAAAATGTTTTTCACAAAAATGAGCCCCAAAAGTAAACCTGGAACAACCCTTGCATATACTATTACTGACGGTCTTCGCCTGCTTCGCTGGTCGCTAAATTTAATAATTTAAAACTTTTATTTCTTTTACATCATTCTATAAACAAAAAATAAATAAATAGATAATTAAAAAATAAATTCATTGAAATCGCTCTTAACATCGTTTTGGTTATTCGCAGCCTGCGGCAACTTCTTTTCCTCCAGTGTACCCTGCTTTTTTGGATCTGGGTTCTTATTGCCCGCAGCAAAGTCTTTCGTGGGCACTTCAATTTGTGTACATATCAGGAGGCGAAAGCTGCTATTATTCTAAAACTAATATTTTAAGGATAGCTGTATCTTAGCATCTATTAAATATACTTTAATTTTGGCGCCATGTACTTTATTGCAATCACTTTTTCTGCTATATTACCATTTCATTTCGATTAGTACAATAAATAAATAAATAACAAAAGATTTTCCTTTCAAAAGCATTAAATAAATAATAAATAAGTTTTTATTAAACTTAAATTTTAATAAGACTAATCCTTTATGCGATATTAACATTTTCCCGATAAAAACATTTAATTTTATTTTCCTTTTGAAATGAATTAATTAAATAAATAAATAGTTGTGTAACAGCCGTTGCTAATGTAAATAACGTAGAACAATATAATTCAAATAAATTTAAGAAAATTAAATAGAAAAATAAATGGATAAAATTGAAATATATATATATATATATATATATATATATACATACAAATTACTTAAAAAATTATAAAAAGTAAATTTTTTTTTTAATAAAATAAAATAAAAATAATAAATAAATAATGCAATTTGAAAATAACATTTTTTTTTCGTTGCAAAAACACGAAGTAAATATTAAATACATAATTAATGACTGCTCTATAAAATAATCATATATAATTTATAAAATAACATAATTAAAAAATTCTGGTTAAAAAAAAAATAATAAAATAAATAATCAGTAAAATATATTTTTATGTACTATGAAATTTTAATGAATATTTTAATTATAATTAAATCTTTAAGCATACATTATGAAAAAAGAAATATTCTCACATACAAGCATCTAAAAAATTAGAGAAATGTAAAAAAATACTACTAATATATTAAAGCAATGCTAAAATTCTATTACGAAGACGTTTATAATTTTCAAAATATGAATACAGAACAAATCTAGATCGTTTAGCTTTAGCTACTCTTATATTTATGCGCTAATAAAATCGAGGTTTCTTCTCAAAAATGAGAATATGGAAAGAGCATCTATTTTCGGAACATTATCCGATTGCTCTTTCACAAATCCAAAATCGACATTATACAAATAAAAATAGAAATATATATATATAAGATATAAGATATAGTATAGTTATGGAAGGTTTAAGTTATTTCTTACAAAAGGTAAAAATTTTAAGAATAAACTATAAAATACAGATTAGAATGGAGCGAACAAAAAGAAAAGCAAGCGGTAAAAGAGTGTAAGCATTCACACTTCGTGTACTGTGACGCCAACCCCCTCACGGAGCGTTTTCGGATCACGTGGTTTTGTTTTGGTTTTTAGCGATTTTAAAACGTTAATTAAAAGTTAATTTGAAATAATTTTACGATTTTAATTGGATTTTTCGGATTCCCAATATTGATTTTATCGATTACAATTAAAAGAAATTGTTTTTCCTTCAGTATGCAACTTCCCCATTACATTTAAAGCAAATTACAGTAGAACCTCGATTATCCGAAGTAATTGGGACCGAACCTACTTCGGAAAATCGAGAATTCATCAATAATCATCTCAGGGGTCATACTCTCCGCCCTTTTTTCAGGACACTCTCAAATATGACAAATTTCCGCCTCTATTCCTACCACTATTTTTTTACGATGATCTCTAACCAGATTAAACTGGAGACATTTCTATAAAAAGTACCATAAAAATTTCTGCATGAAATTACTGGTGGCAAAATAGGAGAAAATTTCTTATTCTTAAGTGTGTCCTGAAAAAGGGGCGGAGAGTACGACCCCTGTCATCTAGTTTAATATGTGGTATCGTCATTGAACTTTTATTATGACTATTTTAACTGTTAAATAAATGAAAATTATAAATGAAAATAAATTTATTTCTGAAACAAAAACTCACAATCAGAGCCTGATTAAGGGGGAAGCACACATTATCTCCGCTCTCACCGGAATATTTTTACAATTATTTTTTACTTCATGTCATAGAAATTCCACGCTTTGACGAGGAAATATTTTTTATAAAAAATGAACGGTGTAAAACAATCCAATTTACTCACCGTTATTAGACACCAGAATTCTTTTAAAATAATTTTTAATGAGAATTTTATGTTCATTATAGGAGGAAAGTATTTGTTAAAAAATAACGGTGTAAGTGTTAATAATGTGTGCTTTCCCCTTAATCAGGCTCTACTCACAATGGTTTAAATGGAAGCTTGATCTGGTATAAATTGGCCATCCTTTGCCGTGACACTCTATCTCGAAGTTTTCTTAAAAGCATGAGTTCAGAGGAATCATAAGTGACACAAAGTGCCAAAAATTTTGAAATTCTGCTGCAATGAAAATTTCTCTGTTCTTGAGTTGACAAAAGAGGTTAGGTTCTTTGCGCTTGCTTACAATCAGAGGGTGCAATAACATTCGATTGTTCTGGGACTTGGCAGAATGACCTTCCACATTTCGAAATAAGGGTGTTTTTGTTTAGAACAGGGACGTTTGAAAGTGGAGATGAGTACACTCATACCGAGAATTGAGCTTGCGAGAAGGAATTCTAAAAAAGGAAATTCCAAAATATTTATCTGCATTCGTAGTTTGGAAAGGACGGCTTGCATACAAAAGGAATGTGGAGGAAAAAAAAAAACTTTAAAAATGCATGTTTGTTAAGAGAAAACTTTGGATGATAGTAGAAAGTGAAAAAAAAAAAAAAGTGAAGAAGAAACCGACTTCGGTTAACGGAGAGGAGATTCGGTTAATCAAGGTTCCGATAATCAAGGTTCTACTGTACTTTAAAAATAAA
The DNA here is from genome assembly GCA_963930645.1 of Salticus scenicus. Taxonomy (NCBI): domain Eukaryota; kingdom Metazoa; phylum Arthropoda; class Arachnida; order Araneae; family Salticidae; genus Salticus; species Salticus scenicus. The sequence goes on from OZ005660.1 coordinate 195,475,263, forward strand.
ATACTGTAGAGTAAAAGGCGGGCAATAAAAATTTTACATGTTCGCAAGTATGAATTTTGAAATGGGGAGGGCGCGGTAAGTTACTTTACTACGCCTGCCGTTTTTACTTTTCTAAAATACATGATTAAAAACATATCACTCTCTGTGTTGATTCCTTTAATTTAAGTACTTTTACAGTAATTAGAATTTTAAATTTTTAGAAAAGTGTTATAATAACAGTATGTGAAATAAAACAAAAGGAAACTTTATAACGTTATTTCATTAAATTATGAACTCAATAGTATTCGAACTCAATATTATTTGTTGCTAGACAGAAAGCTTTCTCATAATACACACAAAAATGATAAAGAATGATTTTACTTGAAATCTTTAAACATATGAATTGGTCACAAGTATATGGTATAGAATAATATGTTAAATATTTTTTCACTTATCCTAAAACCAATCATTACTTTTTCTAGGGTGCATAAAGCATTAAAAATTCATAAATTAATACTTTATGGACTGAGTGAAAGTACTGGAAATATTTTAACTATAAACAAGTGTGATATCTTAAGTCTTTTTAAACAAAATTAAAAAAAAATAACGTAATAAATAACAAAAAGAGAAAGAAAAATACTTTTGTGAACAGAACAAACAAGCACTTAGAAAATTAAGTTTTTCTTTTTAAGAACCAATAATCGAAATCCAATTTGGATGAAAGATCATTTGTTATCATAACTTAAATATGTACTAAAACTGTTTGAATGGAAAGTTTATAAAATTAATTTAGGTAAATGTCCTTTGCTGTTTGAGTATAATAATATTTATTAATGCATGCATATTAATGCCATTTTAAATATGACTAATGAGGATAAAAATAATAAATTTCTTATCAACAAAGTTCCTATAATATTAATTAGTTAGCTCTCTAATTTAAATAATCTGGTGTGTCACTCACAGACTTTCTCTTACCCTGAAATTTAATGCTATAAACACAGGTTGGAGATTAAGAGACGAGCACTGTTACTTAAACCTATGTTAAAAAAATTCAAAATAGGCTTCGGAAAAGTTATGTGATAATTAGTTCTGTGTCAGGGGCTACCGCCCCCCTCAACCCCCCGTTTCATTACTGCACTTATATTTATATAGACTTTAAATCTGTTATTAAAATTAAAAGTACACTTAAAATTATTTAACAAATTTCACACGGACCATTCCTTGAAACTTATCAGTCTTGATCAAACTTTTCTAGCAACAGACTTGTATTAATTTGAAAATACAAATTTTGGATCTCCTGAAATTATTCGTTTATAAATTACTCCCACAGACAAAGATCAAACTTTAAGAAACACGACTTCGGTAATCAGGAAGCCTCAAAACATGTAAATATACAAAAAACAAGCGATGAATATTTAGCTTAAAAACATACATTATTTATCATATGTCTATGAGTAATTCATTTCCATTCTTGAGCAGCTTTTCTGGGCATGGTAAAATATTATAGTAAAGCACTTTCACTAACATTAAAAATGAATGTTAGCGCTTAAATATTTGTAGGCCTGTATATCCTTTGAAGATTATGTAGAACCACATAGTGCACCTTAATATAATCCTATAGTAATAATATACGGCACAACCTGAAATGCATTTCCATCAATTTTCAGCTATTATCGCACTATAATCTAGTTCTTTTGTGTAGCCCTGCAAATGAACAGTTAATGATTTCTCTGCCATATTCTACATGAGACATGTTTTTACGCATATAAAAAATATATATTCATTTCATTTGGTTTAGTGCAGTCTATAGATGTTAAACTCTACTTAATGCAATTTCTACCACAGACGTAATGTATTTGAATATTCTTGAGTGTCCCTGTACACGAACCATTTGTTTCATCTAAAGGAAAAGCTTACTGTAGCATCCCTATATGATGCACATTTAGACTACCAAGTTTGGACTTTCTGCTGCTATTTGTTTTTGAGGAATGCTGATAACAGACAGACACACAGACAGACAAACCACTAAAACCATGATTTTTGGATTCAGGGGACCTCTAAACGTGTAAATAAAACAAAAACTCACTTTCGAAAATTTGTTCCAAAAACAATATTTTTTCTACCTTATGGGTAAGAGAAAGCAAAAATTAACAGCGGACGCTTGATGCATTATTGATTCAATTAGCGGGTAATCAATGATTTCATATTACCTTTTAATTTTTGTAGTTACGTAGGTGAAAGAGAAAAATGAACGAAAATTTGACTGTGAAATTCTGTCAATATTTTAGCAATTGATTTTTTGGTTTGTCGCTCAAAGATTAGTTCTAGCACTCTAAGATTAATTACACTGGGACCTACTGCTTAAAGTGATGCATTCAAAACGTTTAGAACAGGTACTCGAACTTCGTACCTGGCTACGAAAAGTGAAATAACTGAAACATTCGACCGACAGATGAACTTCAGTCGTCCATGTATTCAGTTGTCAAAATACCTAGCATAAACCTGAAGATCGCAGATGAAAGTTTTGAATTCCTTAAAAGTCTACAGAAGATCCTTTGAATTTTACAAAAGATTTTGGTCCTTTCTTTTATGATTTCAAAAAAGATTGAAATAAAATATAGAATTTAGCAGAATCTTTGTTGTAAAAAGAATCTTTTAACTTTATAAGCCCGCAAACAGGGATAGCACCACACAATGTTGACCTGTTTATGTGTAAGTAGATGGTAATTTTTCTGAACAAAAGTGAAAGGCGCCATTTAATATAAATCTAGATTTTTTGTTCAAATATTTAAAATTCAAACGTACAAGCACTCTAAAATAAGTTTTAGCTCGAAGTTTAGTTAGCATTATCGCCAAATTGTTAAAAACTCGCTGATTTTACGAAAAATCTGACGTAATGATTTTACTTGTTAACCCTTTCAGGGGCGGTGGTATATATTTTATAGCACCTAATTTCACATCCCAACTGCAAAAATTCATCCCAGAAATTTTTCAGAAAAAACTTACGTTTTTAACACATTAGAAAGCACATTTTTTTAACCTCAAAATTTAAAATTTCTTTTAGTTTAATTTAGTTTATGAATTTTTGTGGCAGTACAATTTAAAGAATCCGAATTGTTTTGCTCCGCAAAGTGTTAAACTCCATTTCTCTCAGTTGAAAATATGAACGCAACTGTGCAAATACCAAGAATTTTTTTATTATTATTATTATTTATTTATTTATTTATTTTTAGGAATAATTTACATTCAGATACTGACTATCCTTAAAACTCAAAATTTTTATAACATATTGTCATAACATATTGTTTTTGAAGGGGGGGGGGACATATTTTTTGTTTGTTTGTTTGTTTTACACATGCCTAAAAGTAGGATTTTTTCTTCCAAAAATGCATTTTTACATTTTGCTTTAAATTCCTTCTTAAATTAATTCAAAATTATAAAAATCAAAAATGAAAATTTCAAAAAATAATTCTCAAGTTATCAATTTCGTTACAAGAAACAGCAGAAAATCTTACATGTAGTAGACAGTTTTTCACCAGTCAATATTTTCTTCTGGATACACGTAATTGGATTCATGGCAAAATTCAAGTGGGTGTTCAAATCTGTCTTCCTTTTTGATATTTCAGTGCTAGTTTTTATTATTTTTTAGGGTAACACAGTGGACAAAACGACTGCACTATCATAGACCATGCTGCCAATATTTTAATTTATTCCGGAGTACTTTTAGCCCCGCCTTTATTCCGGAGTACTTTTAGCCCCGCCTTTATTTCGCACCACTTTATTTATAGAAAAATTTTCTTCAATACATAACTTCAATAAAATAAGAAAAAAATACTTTAAAAAAAATAAGTGGTACGAAATAGAGGCGGGGCTAAAATTACTCTGGAATAAATTAAAATATTGGCAGCTATGCCATAGCCTCTTAAACTACATGCCTTCCGCGTGGCTCGGAAACTTGGTAACAGTTCAAGCGGTAGACAGCGCCACCTGGTACAAATTGCGTGCTTTTTTATTCAGCTTGATTATTCATTAGCTTGATCAGTCTGATGTAGAACTCCTACATAGACAGGCTGACGCATCCGCCATTTTCTATCCCACAAGACCGGCTGATTATTTCTGTAATGATAAGTATAAAGGATTTAAGTCCAAAAATGTCGATTTTGAGTTAAGTACATAGTCAGACTCAGAAAAAAATTCTCTATCGATTGGTATAAAGGATTTAATTCTATGTCATTTAGTCTTTGAGAAAATCCATTGGTAAAAAAAGGACCAATTTAGAAATTTACCATTCATGTATGGTATAAAATATTTAATTCAATTTTTCCCGTTATTAAATGAAGGTTGACAACCACTGAATGGTATAAAGGGTAAAAATCAACGAAATACCTTTTCCCTAATCCATTCTTCTGATTTGTTTTTAGCTAGTTAAACTTTATTTTTCGTCTCCTGAAAAATCAAGAATATGGACTTAAATCCTTTATACTTATCACTACAGATTTATTGTTGGTGGTTTTTCTGCAATAAATTGCACGAATAACTCCAGAAAAGGGAACCGCTTGTTTATATTTTCTTCTAATCCAGAAAGAAGGAGAAAGTGGATTATAAATTGCAGATGTAACTCGTGGGTACCCGGAGCAGAAGCACAACTTTGTAGCGTAAGATTTTCCTTATTTTCAAATTATTTCATTTTATTTTCAAAGTTGTTTGACAAATTTAATATGAATGTACTGTTTTTTTTAAGTTATTGTTTTAAATTCTTTTAAAATTAAATTTAATATTACATCTCTTTTAACGTGAAGGGTTGCAGTTTTGAGAACGTTGGCGATGTTCTTAAAATTGCCAACTTGTTTGTTTCCTGATAAGAAGTTCTAGCTCACTTGATCTGTATAGAAGTTTAAAGGCGATAACAACGCTAATCAGGTAACCTAGCTTTTTCTACCGCCAACACTTTCCCAGACGGGCTAGAAAATGGTGGACACTGCGTCAGCTCTTATCATATAGGAGTCTTAGTCTGATGCATAGATCTCAAAGCTTGAAGATACTCATTTTTCCATCTTTTCCAAAGATGGTTCAAGAGATTTTCTCTTAAACGGAGACGCTTTATCGGATCTTATCTTTGAAAGGAGGAAAATTCAAGTAGGCATACAGTTCTAACAGCCATTATTTACATTTGAAATCACATTTTAACTACTTAATCGTAATGTTAGTGGTAATTTATGCTGTTAGTGGCAAAAATATTTCAATTATTATTTATTTAGTGGAAAACTTATTTGATAAAACTGTACTATGAATAATCACAGCAGAACACAAAGCTTTTAAATTAAATATAATTAAAAAACTAGTATGTTGTGGCCACCACAAGACTTTCTTCTATATTTTCCTATACCAATTCACTCAATAACAAACAAACAAAAAAAAAAAAAAAAAAAAAAAAAAAAAAAAAAAAGTTTTTTTTTTTTCGTTAAAAGTAAAAAAAAAATCGATAACTTTGTTTTAAATTATCACATAGTTATAGTTCAACCATTCATTTTAAAGGTATTGAGGAGACCTTTCGAAAGATACCCATCTTGAAAATTTACACCCCCAGGGGGGGAAGCGATGCCCTCACATGCACAAAATTTTTTTACTAATTAACTACTACTATTATCGATAATTCATATTAATTTTAGAATGACAGGTTAAGAAAAATTCTCATTATGTACATTTATGCGGAATTTTGCCCTATACTGCCATGTTAAAAATTTAGAAAAAATTCGATCACAGCGCCACCTGTTGAGGGATTGATCCCTAAATCTAATCAGCACCAGTTTATGTCAGGGGCCAACTACATACCAAGTTTGGTTAAATTTCGTTAAAAAAAAAAAAAAAAAAAAAATGTTAAAAGTAAAAAAAATCAATAACTTTGTTTTAAATTATCACAGATTTATAGTTCAACTATTCGTTTTAAAGGTATTGACGAGACCTTTCGAAAGATACCCATCTTGAAAATTTAATCCCCTCGAGGGGAACTTCCCCCCCCCCACCCAAGGCTTCTAGACATACAAAAAAATTTTCCCAGTTGACCATCTCTATTATAAATAATTCTTGTAAATTTCGTAATGATTACTAAAAAGTAATTCTCTTTATGCACATTTATACAAAATTTTGTCCTATACCACCCTGTTAAAAATTTAGAAAAAGCGGGATGGCAACGCAACCTGTAAGACAATTTTTACCAGAAGTTGATAGGCACCCACTTGTGTCAAGGTGCAACTACATACTAACTTGTATGAAATTCTGTGCAGTAGTTCCTGAGATACAGTTGCCACAAAATTTTGTCACACACACACACAGAGACAGACTGACTGACTGACAGACAGACAGACAGACAGACATTTTCTAAAAATGGTGAAATAGTGTTCTACAGCTCTCAAAACGTGCAAATCCATCAAAAACCCGAGGTCGAAAATTTTTACGAATCCAATACTTTCTTCTATTGAATATAGAAGAAAGTAATATTCTATTGAATATAGAAGAAAGTAATAAAACCTTTTACTTGCTCTGTCCCACTTCCAGCACCGCTGATCACGCCGGTGAATCCCAGCGAAAATATATTACGGCTACTGCTCAAAGCAAGTAAAAGGTTTTATTTTTTAATTATATTTTAAACTCTACTAATTTTCTTGGTATATTATAAAACATTTATGGTGATCATGCTGTATCATATATTTTTATACCAATAATTAATTTTACTATTTTTGTAAAATCTATAAAATCTGGAGGCTTTTAAAATTTATGAGCAAATAATTTTATGAAACTTTATGAATTATATACTTGAAATTCATATTATGCAATTAAAAAAAGAAAGAAAATTAAAAACGAAAAATCAAATATTTATTTTGAAATAATATTTTGAAAAAAATACTAAAAAACAAAAATAAGTAAATAAATAATTGTTTGAAATGAGTATAAAATATATTAACTATACTTAAAAAAAAAAAAAATAAATAAAAAAAAAAAAAAAACTATGATTTTAGAATTTATTATAGCATGATGTTTTTGTCCAATATTATAGTGCCTAAAAGTAGGTTGTGTTTTTATCAGCCTCAAAATAATAGTTTAGAAATAGAGGACACAGACTATTTTCACCACTACAATCAAGCAGTTTAAAAGCAATTTGAAACGTAAATAAGCGACAATGAGAACTCGACGCTCTCTCATAAATTTCCTCTTTTTAATACTTTTTTTTTTTTTTTTTTTTTTTTTTTTTTGTACGGTTAGAGTGAAATAAAAATACTACGTACTTCTAAGTACTGTACCAAAAAAAGAAATAAACAAGGACTCAGGGTTTAAAATTATTCTAATTAACAGAGGTAAGTGGTTGCGTTTAGGTAATTTACCTATATTCAAGTATTTTCTATTTACAATGCCAGAATTTCAGTTTTTCTGATAATTTAATTCATAAAATAAGACTAGACTGTTAATTTCATATATCTGCTAAGCCTAATTATATTAATATTCTTCAAAATGAAAGGATTTAAAATAAATCATGTATCTCCAATACTCCAAAATTGTTTCTCACTAAAATTTCAGGTACGCTTTCATGAATTCATAATCACTTCTAATAGAGTTAAAAAAAAAAAAAAAAAAAAATTATCAGATAAAATCCAAAGACAGTACAAAATAAACATCACAACATATTGTTAGAAAATGTACCTGCTTACAGCAGTGCCAACTTGGGCGACAAAATATATCTAGAAGCAGGGCCTGATTAAGGGGGGAAGCTCGCTCTTGACACATTATTTATACTTACACCGTTATTTTTTAACAAATACTTTCCTCCTATAATAAACAGAAAATTTTCATTGAAAATTATTTTAAAAGAATTCAGGTGTCTAATAACGGTGAGTATATTGGATTGTTTTACACCGTTCATTTTTTATAAAAAATATTTCCTTGTCAAAGCGTGGAATTTCTATGACATGAAATTACTTATGACTTAATTGTAAAAATATTCCGGTATGAGCGAGCTTCCCCCTTAATCAGGCCCTGTCTAGAAGCAGCAGGATAAATTACAAAAACCTAAAAAAGAAAATTATATGTAATCCCCCAAGAAAAAGTTTCAAAGAATTTCAAAAGATTATTAAATATATTAAATTATATATTAAATTAATTCTTTTTCGGTTATATTTTACAGGACTGCCAACCATCTCATTAATAAGCGTAGACTTGTTAACGCCCCTTGAAAATACGCTCCTTTTCCCATACCACTTTATATTTAGAGCAATTCTCTCCAAATAGTGTTACGATTAAATAAGAATGAAATTACTCTAAAAAATTACTGGTGTACAAAAAAAGGCGGTGACTAAAAGTACTACGCTTCGTAATGAGATGGTTGGCAAGCATGTAAATTTAAAAAGTGATAAAAAATAGTGAATATGTATATATATTTTTAATTTGTGTAAGTATAGTGACCTGCGAAACAGGCAAAGACTACTAGTTCCTATTGAATATTATCTATAATGTACTTTTTAAAATTTTAATTGAAAGAATTAACAAAATGTAAAGTCATGCACATTATTGAGATTTTGATTTCCAACAGTACAAAATTTTGGGTGGTCCTTTATTAAAAATGTTAACATTACACACATTACAACTTTCGATAAATTGCTAAAGTTTTATACAGCTCATATCATAATTAAAAAAAAAAAAAAAAAAAAAAAAATATTTATTGTCTATAGTCAGCAATGTATCGAATACCTTTTGCAATGACTTGTAAAAAAGCTGTAAATGTATGACAAAAAATATACTTAACCAACGATGCATTTCGCATATTTTGTGCATAGAAACCAACGATGCATTTCGCATATTTTGTGCATAGACCATCTATGTGAAATAAGTAAATGCATTAAAAAAATTCTTTAGAGTAAAAAGAATATACTATATATAATGTATTAGTTTACATACTGAGCACACCAATTTCTAAATGAATTATGTTAGTGTACATTTCAATGTATATTAGTTTCGCAAAGTCTAAATACTAACAGTGGCGGAAAGGTTCTGTTCTCGAAGCTGTTAAACGAGAAGTGCCAGGTTAAATCCCAGGTTGGAGTTGTCAGCCAAGCTGTCTGAATTTTCTCTGAAACTTGTGTAAATTTTGGACCTTTTAACTCCCCCCATCCCTCCAGGGGCCATTTTACCGAGGTCTACCTATCCAAGCTTTGTTAGTTGACATTAATCTCTAGACCAGGGGTGGCCAACCCGCGGCCTGCGGGCCGCTTGCGGCCCACCGCGTAGTTTCTTGCGGCCCGCGAGGAGATTAACGATATTTAAAGTTTGACAACTTTGGTTAACGGAACAAAAAGTTTTGGTTAACATAAATTAATAAATACGTACTGACTTTTGAAAGTGAAAATAGCTTTCAACAATTCTGGTAGCTAAAGAACTGCTGTAATGAAATATTACTAGATCCACTATTCATTCTTTTTATTATAGTTTTAATATATAGTCATGAATTTTCTACGATTCTATTTTTAATTTATGAATGAAAATAATTTAAATTAATGTATTCTGTTCCGAATTTTTACCCTACCCTTCCCCGAAAAAGTATATACATATATGAATCATATACTCACAAACACAGATGCACATATGCATATGCACAGTCATAAAATAATAATAATTTCCTTCCCCGACTAATTTCGCCTTAAATTATCGTAGAAACCAGCAATTCAAGCCTAACAATTGGCAATAACATCTAGTTTTTAATTCAATTGCTAAATTTTTTTAGGGTATTATGTACATACTAAAACTTGTACAAACTACTTCTTCTACTTCTTTTTTTTTTCCCGAACTGCAACACCCATTTTTGACTACATATTCGAATTTCTGAGGTCAAGGCGGTTCGAAAAAAAGTATATTTTATATTCTTTACATCAAGTCTTTATAGAGTTACAAGCAAATATTGATCAGGGTAAATCTCTGTATTTAAAAGAAATTGAATTCAGATATCACACAGAAAAGTATTATATCCATTCTGGTAATAATCGGAAAATAAATATAATAATTTTAAATATAAAATAATATAAAGTAATGCTAATTAAGTAATGATGTGTACGTCTAAACTTACTTCAATAACTATTTATGTGCAAGCAAAGTAATGTATGACATAAATGATAACAAAGTCACAGCTCCCTAAGATTAATAAAAATTGACATATCACTATATTTCGAAATATAATGATAGAAATGAGCTGTAAATTTAGAAACCCACATTTATGATCATGCCCATTCAATTTGTGCAAAAATTAATGCAGGTCATAACTCATAATTTTTTTAAATATGAACTGATTAATTATTTTCATAATTCAAAAAATGTTTTTAAATCAAAAATATGGATGGAATATATTTGGGTTAATTCATACTAACGTAAAAATCAAAAAAGAAGAAATTTTAATATATTAATCTTTTGGGAAGACAAGAATTAATGTTTATTACTTCATTTAACATTAGCATCTCCATATTTTAACAAATTATAACTCTGAAGAAAAATTGAGAGAAACATATAATCTATACCACTTTCTGGGCTGATTTGAACCAAATAATCCAAAAAGCTTGTTGAAATTGGAGGTTGCCTTTGAAAAAAAAAAAATGAAGTTGATGTCATTTTTAATATGTAGGTACCCCTTAAGCAAAATCTAACTAAACCGTTCTAAACTAGGTTTTAATACTAGTCGATTGGCACCAGCCGCAAGTCTCTACACTAATTTACGGCGAAATTAGTCGGGGGGGGGGGTATTACTGTACATACGGTGCGGCCCGAATGAATAAAATAGATTTCCAATGCGGCCCACCAAGTGTTTTGGGTTGGACAGGCCTGCTCTAGACTAACATCTAAAGCACAATAACACTACCACATTTTCCCCTTCCCATATAGAGTAATGTAGAAGAAAATTTTTGTGTATCCCTATAATCCTATAAACATAGAGAGAAATTGTGCATGCTACAATCTTTATTTTCAGTAAGGTACCTACCACAGTGTATCGCAATACTGGATATAAATTTCTTACCTTGATAAGCATAATTATCGATCAGACACATAGGTAAATGAAATAAAGTCAATTTTCAACTTTATTGTGGAAAAGTGTAAAAAGCTTGATGTATGTTTGTATTTTTTACCATGTTTTTATTAAGTTCGATTCTTGTTTGTATGTTTGTTTGTTTGTCAGGGACAAATCTTGCAATCGATTTTTAACTAACTTCCCGAATAGCTAGATACTTGAAATTTTCAGGACAGCTCACAACACGGTGACAATACATTTTTCTAATAATTTTAGTCAACTATTTCAGGTCCCGCTGCCTTCGGCAGCGCTTATATAATTCGACAGAAAATTTATTTAACTAACTTCCCGACTAGCTAGACATTTGAAACTTTCAGAATAGTTCAGAACACGGTAAAAATACATTTTTTTAATACCTTTAGCCAACTGTTTCGGGTTCCTGCAGCCTTCGGCAGCGTTATCAGTACAAAGCTTGCAATCGATTTTTCACTAACTTTCCGACTAGCTACACATTTGAAACTTTCAGGCTAGTTCAGAACACGGTGACAATACATTTTTTTAATAATTTTAGTCAACTATTTCAGGTCCCGCTGCCTTCGACAGCGCTTATATGATTCGACAGAAAATATATTTAACTAACTTCCCGACTAGCTAGACATTTGAAACTTTCAGAATAGTTCAGAACACGGTAAAAATACATTTTTTTAATACCTTTAGCCAACTGTTTCGGGTTCCTGCAGCCTTCGGCAGCGTTATCAGTACAAAGCTTGCAATCGATTTTTCACTAACTTTCCGACTAGCTACACATTTGAAACTTTCAGGCTAGTTCAGAACACGGTGACAATACATTTTTTTAATAATTTTAGTCAACTATTTCAGGTCCCGCTGCCTTCGACAGCGCTTATATGATTCGACAGAAAATATATTTAACTAACTTCCCGACTAGCTAGACATTTGAAACTTTTAGAATAGTTCAGAACACGGTGAAAATACATTTTTTTTAATACCTTTAGCCAACTGTTTCGGGTTAATGCTGCCTTCGGCAGCGTTATCAGTACAAAGCTTGCAATCGATTTTTCACTAACTTCCCGACTAGCTAGACATTTGAAACTTTCAGGATAGCTCAGAACACGGTAACAATACTTTTTTTAATACTTTTAGTCAACTGCTTCAGGTCCCTACTGCCTTCGGCAGCGTTTATATGATTCAACAGAAAATTTATTTAACTAACTTCCTGACTAGCTAGACATTTGAAACTTTCACAATGGTTCAGAACACTGTGAAAATGCATTTTTTTTAATACTTTTAGCCAACTGTTTCAGGATCCTGCTGCCTTCGGCAGCGTTACCAATACAAAGCTTGCAATCGGTTTTTCACTAACTTCCCGACTAGCCAGATATTTGAAACTTTCAGGATAGCTCAGAACACGGTGGCAATACTTTTTTTAATACTTTTAATCAACTGCTTCAGGTCCCTACTGCCTTCGTCAGCGTTTATATGATTCGACAGAAAATTTATTTAACTAACTTCCCGACTAGCTAGACATTTGAAACTTTCAGAATAGTTCAGAACACTGCGAAAATTGCATTTTTAAAATATTTTTAACCAACCCAACTGTTTCGGGTTTCTGCTGCCTTCGGCAGCGTTACCAGTTCAAAGCTTGCAATCGATTTTTCACGAAATTCCCGATTAGCTAGATATTTGAAACTTTCTGGATAGCTCAGAACACGGTGAAAATACAGTTTTTAAATACTTTTAGTCAACTGTTTCAGGTCCCTATTGTATTCGGAAGCGTTTATATGATTCAACAGAAAATTTATTTAACTTCCCGAGTAGCTAGACATTTGAAACTTTCAGAATAGTTCAGAATACGGTGAAAATGCATTTAAAAAATATTTTTAACCAATTGCTTCGGAACCCTGCTGCCTTCGGCAGCGTTACCAGTACAAAGCTTGCAATCAATTTTTAACTAACTTCCCGGCTAGATAGCCATTTGAAACTTTTATCATAGCTTAAAACACGATAGCAAGGAATTCTTTTAATATTTTTATCCAATTTCTCCGGGTTCTCGCTGCCTTCAGTAGCTTTTATATGATACAACAGAAAATTTAAAAACATGGTGTATAAAAGTTCTTTTTATCTTGTAATTTTTTTTTTTTTTTTTTTTTTTTTTTTTTTTTAAGGGGAGGGGGGGGGGTTGACTACAATATTTCTCGACGCAATAAAAAACATTTGTCGCTACTGTGGAAGAAAAAATTACGCTTCAAAATAAAAAGTGTGTTAAATTCTAAGGTACTATGTTTGACAGAATGATATAATATAAAATTTAGTTGTGTAAAGATTCTCTCTATTCAACGTTATTGTCTTTGGAAAGCAAGAAACATTAAATTTGTGCGAAATTTTGGTGTAATATACGAAATATTTTTTTAATCTGAGTATAATATAATAAACAATAATCCGTATATAGCCCAAAATCACCTTCATGCTACATTTTCTATCTCTCACACAGAAACAATCTGAACACATCATCACTATTATTCAGTAAAAAACTGAAGGGAAATTATTGTTTTTCCAGCATTAATGAAATCCTTCCACAATGAGAACACAGCATGGTGCTGGAACAGAATAAAAAATTTGCTTTCTAACTCTGATATAAGTTTTCATTAAAAAAAAAAAAAAAAAAAACATTAAATTAGAATAGAGAAGTACCTGGCTGCAAAACGTAGGGGGAGGGGGAGCATTAATGCTCAAAAACAATAAAAGATCATTTGTCCCCTCTCTTCCCCCATTAAAGTTTTGAAAAGTCGGTGCCTATGTTAATACCATAATAAGAAGCAGATTTTATACAGACAAATTGGGCATTTTCTGAAGCTCAGTTAGCTGTGGTACATTCTGAAATAAATTATCTGAGTATGCATATACAAAGAACAACTAATAATCACATAACACTTTTTTTTTTTAAATACTTTTACAGAAAGTAGATTAAAAAACAAAAAAAAAAAATGCACTATTCAATCTTGTGTTCAAGGAGAATAAGAAAAATATTCAATTTTTTTTTTTTTTTTTTTTTTTAATATACATATGTATATACATTTATTTAGGAGATAGGTAAGTGCTTTAAAAAGAGCATTTACAAATAAATAAATGTCATAAATTCTTTTATATTTAAAGAAATGCGAATAGTATAAATAGAAACGTGATTTTAAAAATATATGCAGAGAAATACATTATTAATTACTAGAAAAAGGGAGAATGGACTATTTTTTAATTTTCAAATGAAAAAAAATTGCTATTACATTTTGTACTCAAAATATTGCTAGGAGGGCATTTATTTTTCTTGTTAACAAAACTATGCTTAGCAAAATTTTTAGTTTTAATGTTTATTAAATGATTTTTTACTTTAAAAATTTAAGCCATTAATACCTACTTTAATATTTTAATTTTTTGTTGAAATCATTTTATTATTATTAAATTCTTTAATGTTGAAGGGGGTACCGGATTTTGGGATGAATTATCTTGTTATATTACAGAGTATTATCTTTTTATATTACGTTACGTTCAGATCATCAGTATAAAGTTTTTCTTCCAAATACATTCTTATTTTGTTTACATTCATCTCAGAATAATCACTACTCTAACGCTTCGTCTGATTGGTTCACTCATCAGATATGTAAAGTCGTACACGATTGGATACTGTGTTCAGGCCCTGACTAGCGGCAGGGCATACGGGGCAAATGCTCTGGGCCCCCCTTCTGGAAGGGTCCCCCTACAGGCGTATGCAGAAATTCTGCAACCTAAAGACCTCTTATGCCACTGCAAGGGGGCCACCAGAATAGGCTTGCCGCGGGGCTCCAGGCAGTCTAAGTCGGGCCCTGACTGTGTTGGACCCTGGATGAGAGTTTGGAGGCCCGCCACCGTCTAGTTTTAATTATAAAGAAATTCCAATTATGAGAATTCGGTATATCTATACGTTTTAATATCTCCTGAATTCATTTTTAATTTCCAAACATATACTATGTAAGGAAAATATTGTACCATGAAAAAAAAAAAAAATCACTGTACGTTTTTGGTATATTTATGCGTTTTGTGGCTTCCTAAATTCATTTTCTGTTTTTATAAAGATATGTGCATGTGTCTAAGTGAACACAGCACAATAGCATTTAAATATTTTATCTGATTACTATATTTCATTGCAGATGTATAATGATTATATATGTGTGTATATGTATAACAGTAATCAAAAAGCAAAATTAAAAAAAAAAAAAGAAAGAAAGAAAAAGAAAAAGAAAGAAAAAGAAAGAAACGCAAATTATAATTTTTTGATAAGGAATTTATTAGTGTGAGTACAAAGCGAATAAATAAAAATAAAATAAAATAAAATAAAATAAAATAAAACTGTTTTAACCCTTTGCGGCGCAAGACATTTCGGATCATTTAAATTATACTGCCACCGGAATTCATGAACTAAATTAAACTAAAAGAAATTTTAAATTTTAAGGTTAAAAAAAAACCGCCTTTTTATGGATGTTATAAACATAAATTTTTGCTAAAAAATTTCCGGGATGAATTTTTGCAGCTGGGTCTTAAATTTTGCGTCTTCGCAGCGAGGACAGCGCGTTAAAGGGTTAACTAGTAGGGACGATATAAATGTACATTTTTTCTATCCCGTATTTATGCAAGTATTGGAAAAGATCGCGTATAAATCAGAATGGCTGGATCGACGATCGCAACATGGCTTTGAACCCGGCATCTGCCCTCTACCAGCTTAGAGAACAGAACCTTTCGGCCTCAACTGGAGCAAAAAGATAAAGGAAAAAATTAAGAATTAATTAACAGGGTGCATCAAAACTTTTTTCCCCAACAATTTTTAAATATTTATTTATTTATTTTTTTTATTTTATTTTTTTTTAATAATTCTCAAGAAATGTCAATATAATAATTATTAGTGATTTTCACTGCATATGTATAACAAAAATATCTACATATAACTCTAAGACAATTATTATTTTTTTTTTTTTAAGTTAAAAATTTACATAAAGAAAAATTTTAATGTGCGTACAAAACGTAGATATTATTAAAAAATAAATTAAAATAAAATAAATAAAAAATATTTAAGATACTGATGTAATAAATACTTAAAATGATTTCGAATATGGATTTGTTTTCTCAAGCGCAATTATTAAATATTCCTTATATACAGCTATCTTTATTATAACTCTTATCTTTATTATTAGTAGTAGCAGTGGCGTATCCAGGATTTTTCCAAGGGGGGGGGGGGTTCGTCCTTCCGCATTTTTAATTAAGTTTAATTAGGTTTAATTAAGTTTAATTAAGTTTATTTAGGTTTAATTAAATTTATTTTTAATTAAGTTTATTTTTAATTAAGTTTATTTTTAATTAAGTTTAATTAAGTTTATTTTTAATTAAGTTTAACAATATTTTAAAATATAATAATTACTTGCCGAAAATAAGAGTAAGAAAATGAAAAATAGTAAAACAAACTCACCAATTATAAGATCAAACTAAAAAATCTTTAATTAGCGACGAATAACGTAGAGCCTCCACAAACTGCTACACAAAACATAAAATTCAATACATAGTTACGCAAAATATTTCATTGAATTTTCTTATTTACAGAGCGAAGTCTAATCGACGAGACGTTTTCGCTAGTTCATTTAAAATGTCTTCTACTGTTGGGGTATTGTTTGGGTCACTCCTTCAAGGTCACTACTTCAATGGTCGCCCCTTCCCCATATGGTCGACCTCTCTTGTCCTTGAGTATGAACTCGTAAAGGTGAAATCCTTTCAGAGAATTGTTTTCAGGGGAAACATGTTTCGCGCCGCGCAAATGACGTAATTTAGTTATTTTCAGGCGTGTTTATCGCAGAGTAATGAAAAAAAAAAGTTAGTCATAATTTTAAACCACTTCGTAGAAAAAAATATTCTACGCTTGCCATACATTTTTTCCGCCTGAAATGTGAAAAAAAAAAATGTATGGAACAGCCTAATTTTTCTTATCATACATTTTGTCAAGGGAGGGGGGGGGTTAAACCCCCAAACCCCCCCCCCCTTGCATACGCCACTGAGTAGTAGTATTGGCTTATTTCAAAGAGATTTTTATGTACATAATTAGCATTTTTTTTTTTTTTTTTTTTTTTTTTTTTAATAAAAAAGAAATACAAGATTTTTTTTTTTTTAATTCGTTTTAAATTTGTTAAAACATTTTTAGTAGAAAATTTTTTAAACAACTGAACTTTCTGGAATAAATGTAGAAATAAATAATAATTTATCTACAAATAATCTTCTTAAAACATTCTGCATGTATAACAAACAGTTTTGTACATTAGAAGACAATTGTAATAAAAATAATTCGTTAAATTGTCAAAAAGCTTCGCGTGCAAGTAAGTACATATAGTAACTACGAAACGTATAACTAGCGCACAAGCGGAAAAGAGGGTAACTATGCCTTGTACGTTCTTTCTATTGTTCAAGTTCGCATCTGGACAACCGCTATTGAATAGCAGGTAGCCCATGTCTTTACCAAGTGCTCGAGCTACCCATTTAGTGTAGCCACGCCCTCTAGCGAGTCGTATCATCAGTTTGAGGTTCACTGGTTTACATTAATTATTTATTAGCAAATTCATAAAGGTAAATTTATTTGGTAAGTCTAAAAAACGTAGAAGAAGATTCTTTGATTAATTTAATAGAATAGAGCTAACAGCACTAAATTTAACCAAACCAAAGTTCATTTTAGTTACTGGGAATTCATGGGGGAATATATATATATATATATATAATACACTTTTTCTTTTTCTTTTCCCTTTGGTTTGAGCGAGCGTTCAATTTAGGTGTGTTTTAATAAGAATAAAACAATTCCAAGAACAAGTTTTAATATAATAAATAAATAAGTGAATAAATAAATAATGATAATATGATAATGATAATATGATAATGATAATAATAATAATAATAAAAAGAAACTTTACTATGTAGGCAGATTTGCGAACATTTTAATTTATTTTTTCTTATTTTATTGTAGTTGTATACATCATAAAATTATTCAATAAATAAAGTGGTGCGAAATGAAGGCGGGTCTAAAAATGCTCCGCAATAAATTTAACCCTTTGCGCTCTGCATATTCTCCTTAAGACACGCCTCTTGGCGTTCCTTTTAAACGCCACGCGTATAGTTTCCAACTTACTACCTTTTGGCTACCGAAAAATTGTAATAATTTGTTTTATTTTACTTCATCATTAAATAAAATAAATCTATCTGTTAAAATTTTCCGGTAGCCGAAAGGAAACCTATAGTTAAACATTTTAGAAAAATAACATTTCATTTGCAGAGGAACAGCTTAAGGCATGGCTCTATTTTTTAATGTCCCCTCAGAAGGGACATACGAGCGATAAGCGTTAAATGTTGGTTACTGTTTTTAGCGAATTTTGTAGTGACAAAATATTTTCGTTTTGGGAATGTAGGCTCTTTATTCTTTATTTGGTTGAGACAATTTAAATTTTCATCTGACAATACGATATGTAACAATTATAGAAAATGGAAATAAAATTTATGGAAAAAAAAAAAAAAAAAGCAAAATTTGTAGCTACATGACAACTTCATAAACAATTTATAAAAATATTTTTAAGAGTCAGTTCATATTGTTACTATTGCAATTTTTTTTTTTTTTTTTTTGTCTGATGGCAATCTTCTCGAAATAGAGAGGATTTATCACGCTTGCTGATATTATAGCTAATGAATTGTATATTTATAGCTATATTTATAGCTAATGAATTGTAACATTTACATGTACATACTTATGTATATCTTTTGATACATGGAAAATGACTTAGTAATTCTAATAGATTATATTAAAAAAAAAAAGAAAAGAAAAGAAAAGAAAAAAGAAAAAAAAAGAAAAGAAAGAAAAAAGTTTTCGACGTATGATTTCGTGTAATTCTAGAAAATTTCGTTTTTATTAAAGTAGTATTTTACGAAATATCTATCAGTTTACATCAATAAGTTATAAAGTCACTTTACATCAATAATTCACAGGAATCTAGGAAGATTTACAGTGAACGAATTCACTACTTACCTGCCAGGTTCCTTCATATATTTTTACTCCGAAATAATTAGCCGCTGCTGTTGCGTTCACGCAACACCAGAAATAATTGCTTTTAACAGTTAATTAAAAAACTTTTTTTATATTAAATATTGTTTTTGAGTAAAAAAGGGATAGATGTTTATTTTATTACAAAAAAAATTTGATCAGAAAAAAAAAAAAAAAAAAAAATTAAGTTTAAAAATAGATTTCAAACTTTAAACACATTTCAAGTGAAAAGATTCGAAAGTCTTCATATTTGAAAGAGTTTACATAACTTGTAAAAAAAAAATGTTTTCGTAATAAAATAATTATTTTTGTAGTTATCTGTAGTTTATTCTGTTTTATGCTCCCTCAAGAAAATTTCCGTAAACATTTATTTGTATTAATTCTATACTCTTATTCCACTGAAGTTGTACAAATACAACAACCTGTACTTATTTAGATAAGACTAATTTTAATAATTTTGTTTTAAATTATTGTTATATATGATCAAAATAATGAGTATTACTCTTTGTATATTGAAAAAAAATCATTATTTTTATTTTTGGCGGTTAATGGGTTAATGCGTAAACTACTCTACAGATAAAATTATTATTTAATATTCTGATATAAGTAATGTTTATATTTTAAAATTTAAAACAAGTGATAATAAAATGCGGGGTGATACCCTGATTCCGTTGCCGCTTCATTTGCAGTATTCGTACCTACTTTGTCCGCGTGACGAAGGGCATGTCTGGTAATATTTATAATTTATTCCAGACTACTGATAACCCCGCCTTTTTTCTTTTTCCACACCAGTATGATTTTAGAGACATTTTCTCCAATATGTAATTACGGCGAAATAAGAAGAAAAATTATTTTAAAATATACTGGTGTGAAAAAAGAGCGAGGCTAACAGAATTCCGGACTAAATTATGAAAGTTACCAGGTATGGAAGTGTCATGTTTTATTTCGACCCGGCACAATTGTTGCGAATTTTTTGCATTTTATGCTGTTTGTTTAAAGTTTTTAATTTTTAATATTCCTCTATGTTTCAATGTTTTACATTTCCGTTTCCATTTATGTTTTTTTTTTTTTTTTTTTTAATATGCGTTCATTTTTTTAGATTAAATGAATTGTTCATATACCTGCCAACATTCGAATTAATATTCTGTACTACCGCCCTTTTTTCCACAACAGTTTATTTTTAGTAGAATATTCTCCCTTTGCACAGGGCTGGAACATTGGCGTTAAACTCATATCAATATCCATACTTGCAAACATACTTATTAATATTCTGTACTCTTATTAGCTCCTCTTTCTTTTTCACACCGGTATCTCTTTAGAGTATTTTTCCTCTTATCTAATAGTAGGAGAATATTACTCTAAAAATTTATTTCTGTGAGAAAAAGGGCGGGACTAACAAGACTACTGAATGTTAATTAGTATATTGGCAAGTATGCCACTACAAAAAGAAGAATGACCATAGTATTTTTTCATGAAAGAGTTTTGACAATAAAATATAATGATAAAAGACTAGTCACTAGTATGTAAATTAAAAAAACATGCAAATTGTTACGTTTTTTCCTCACAAATAAAACAGAAAGAAATGCTTACACATATCAAATATGATGTTTGCACATTTTCTTTGCATAATTTAAGTATTAATTTTAACTGAACATCACATAAATATATTATGTCAATATTAATGCGTATATATTTTTCAATGTTATGTCAGAACGTGTTTTCTTTTACTCTCCTTTTTGTAAATGAATCTCCCCCTTTTTTCAAAGTTTTGGCACCACCTATTTAGTGTTGCCACGCCTTCATAGAGTCGTACCCTTCAGGTTGAGTTTCTTCGAATTACATTAAATCCAGAGGCCTGCAGATCTGAGTCATGAAAAAACATTTGCAGAGTAATGACTGATTTTTAAATTATTTGGTGCGCTGGTGGCAAATGTAGCATCCATTTTTCTCAATCACGTAAGGATTGTTCACAAAATGGGTTTAAATATATGGGCAAAAAAGCCTCTTTTAAATATTCTGGGGAAAAGAAAAACTTTTCAATATTTTTAAGTATTTTACTTAAAAATTAATTAATATATCAAAGTGGAAATGATTTGCTAAATATACATTAATTTTATATCAGTTGGAAATTATATTAATTAGAGCAGTTAATAGTTACCACTTACATCCTGAATTATTATATCCCCTTTTGCATTGAATTTTTTTTTAACACTCGTATTGGCAGTATGAGGACTGTTCTCTGTATAGCATTCAAAAGTAACCCGCCATCGTATTGACGTTCCATCTACCTTATATCTATACTCCATCTCTTCTTAATTTTCAATTTTTTGAAAATCTTGTTGTTCATGGATTTTTTTAACTATTTTTCCTGAAATAAGCTTTCAAAAATCTATCAATATCAGCTATTAGTTTCTAATCCCTCTTTGATTACAGGCCTGTGTTATTTATTGACAAATTGAGAAAAATAAATTTATTTTGTAAGTATGATATGAAAAATTGTAGATTGAAACTCATTTCGATTCGACATAATTGTTGCGAATAATTTGTTTTACGCTGTCTATTTAAAGTTCTTAATTTTTAATATTCCCCTAGATTTCAATTTTTTACATTTGCGTTTCCGTACTTTTTGTATGTGCTCAAGTTTCACTTTAAATGAACTGTGCACACATGCCTTCCAACAATCGAATTAATATTTCGCTGTATCGTCCCACAGTGCGACGGATTGCAAAACTAGCGGAACAGAATTTACATAGGAATAAAAGGAATTTAACTATTAGTTTCTTTTATTATTTGCTATTATTTATCAATATTATATCATACATACATAATTAATATTAATATATATCATTATGTACTATTGATTATTAATAATTAATTTTGTTCCAGTTATCAACGCGAAAGCTTCTTCGGGCGTTTACTTAGGTATTTCATTCTCTACATTATTGACGACTTTTTTTTTTTTTTTTTGACCTTGGTTGCCCTTTTGGGACTTGAAACCAGTTCCTCTCACATTGTAGCAGCATGCCTTTTACCGCTTTGTCTCAATTTAATATTGGTAGCATGAGTTAACTCGTTTAGTGTGCTTTTCGTAACAAGTTATTTTACATTCCTTGTATTATACTTAATTCCACTCGATTCAAAATATATATATATGTTTTTTTTTTTTTTTTTCCACGTCTGTGTTTCTTTAAACTCGATAGTACACTTGTGCCGCGTAAATCAAGGTTTTCTAAAGATATACTTGTATTCAACCCATCACTGTGTTTCTTTAAAAAACTTTTTTTTACAGTGGCACGCTTTCCCTCTTCGATTAAGTCCAGTCATGAATGAATGTACAAATCGCATAATTTCTTTCAACTTCAGTTCAGAACAGTTTTGTAAGTTGAATTTGTCTTTGAGGTAATCCACAGGCATATTTTCAAGCTTTTATCTTGCCGTTCCAAAATTTTTAGATTCATTTTTTAACTTTTCGTAATTTTCATTCCTCCATACAGTCAGCAGTCTACCTGTAAAAAAAAATAGATATCTTTTTAAATTGCAAATGATGGTACTTAAAACTTACTTTATATAAAAACTGCAAAAAATGAGGAATAAATTGGAACTAGAATCAGCGTGTACAAAGCTTTAGCATCCTAAAGATATCAAAACTTTGACTAAATTTAAAACAAAATTCAACACAAATTTGATCTAATGTTATAAAATAAATATGGAAAGAAAACTTATTAGCGTATGAAAACTTTATGCAAAATATCGAAGCTTTAAAAAATATATCGGAGAAAAGTATCTTCACAACACAACCTGTAAAATGAAGCACATGGATATGTCTTAAAAAAAAAACAGTGTGAACTTGATTTCGTTGAAAGATTCACAAAGTAAGGCCGGTAATATTGTTATTATTCTTTGGAAATGGTTTGTCTGGGGTGTCGTTAAAGTTCTTAACGACGTTATATAAAATTTATCATTCAAAACCATGTCGCTACTTTGGCGACTCATTTTAGATATATCTTTTATGAGTAGTCATTTCAGACATTTTCAGAATATTAAATTGAAATAAGGTAAATATCTTACCTTATCGGTCCAGATTCGTGGGGACTGCCGGCCACTGCAGGTTCATTCCAATTCATTGGTGTGAACACACGACATGAAGCGAAAATAATAGGATATCAATTACGGCTACACACATTTATTACATACTACAAGGACGAACACGAAGAACACACACTGAGAGAAAAGAAGAAACAGAACATTAATATTGGCACGCAGCGCCATCTACAGGTTTTAGATTTGACCAATAATTAATACATTGGCCCCCGGATGAACATTAATTATATGTTCATTTTCTAATTGTAATTATATCAAAGATAATTTAAAGTTCACCCAAAAGTCATAGTTTGTAAATAGTTTTTAAAGTTCATTATAGTCTTTCAAAAATTTCAACTGGATAAATCAACTGGAAAGGACGTCTCAATGTACCTGTAGAGGTTTTTATCTCACAAGATCGTACCTTTCCATCTCGACCGGGAAACACTTGAGTTATTACTCCTAATTTCCACAGGTATCTTGGCAACTTAGCATCGTGGATTAAAACAACATCGTGTGGCGAATATTCACGAATACTGGAGTGTCGACTTGTCATGGCGTTTTTGAGCTGAAGAAGGTATTCCTTCTTCCATCTTGACCAGAACTGGTCCAATGTTCGTTCTTTTTGATTAAAACGTTTCACATATGTTGCTGAAGTTCCAGGAAGGACATGTGGTTTCATATGCACGATAGGTAGGGTAGTAAGTCGCTGACCTACCAAGAAGTGTGCTGGCGTAATTGGAGAAGGTTCTCCTGAGTCTGCATATGTGTATGTAATGGGTCGCGAATTTATTGACCCTTCAATTTCACATATAACTGTATGTAGTTGTGTGTGTGTTAAAGTGGTTTTCCCAACCACCTTTCTTAAGGCAGATTTTACAGATCGCACCAGTCGTTCATAGAAGCCTCCCCACCATGGCGACATTTCCATGATATATTTCCATTTTATTTTATTACTACTATAGTAATCTTTAACGTCGGGATGGGTAATTATTTTCCAAATGTGCCTTAACTCAATATCAGCTCGATGAAAGGTTCGAGCGTTATCGGAATATACTGTATGGCAAAGACCACGCCTTGCTACTATTCTTCTGAAGGCCAATAAGAATGTTTCTGTAGATAGGTTCTCTACCAATTCTAGGTGCCCTGCTCTTGTAATTGCGCATGTGCACAACAATATATAATATTTGCTATCATTATTTCGGATGTATAAGGGGCCTGCAAAATCAAGGCCTATCACTGCAAAAGGGCTTTTGTTCATTGATACGATCTGCAGGTAACGGAGCTGATATCTGGGCTCCAGATCTAGAATTAAATTTTATGCAAATTCTGCATCTTCTTAATACGCTTTTTACTGCCTGTCTGCCCTTGATTACCCAAAATTCCTCCCGTAATTGAACTAATGTATCATTAATGCCAAAATGAAACACTTTTTCATGCGCATTTTTTATTAACAAATCAATTAATTTACCCTTTGAAGGCAACAGGATCGGGTGTTTTTCGTTAAAGGAATAATTTGATTTCTGAAGCCTTCCTCCGATGCGCATTATTCCTTCGGAATCCAAAAATGGTGAGAACTCAATTAAATTTGAATTTTTAGAAATAGGTTCCCCATTTACCAAACAGTTTAATTCATTCGGAAAACTAATTTTCTGTGTATATTTAACCCACATTGTTTGCGCACTACCAATTTCTTCTGCCGATAATGGACCGCTAACTTTCTCGTTTTTAGGATTCGCGTTGTTAAGAAATCTCTTTATCCATGCCGTAATTCTGAGGACTCTTAAAATGTTACTATATTTTTCTAGATCCAATATTGGTTCAACTGTTTCTATACAGATTTTAAACTGAATTATTTTTTCAGGTGTTTTCCTTTTTTCTTCGGTAATATATTGCGTGTCTACCTTTTCCCCAATATCATTACCTTTACCATTTAGCTCAGATAACCATTTTGGACCTTTAAACCAAAAATCATTATTAACTAACGCATTTGCGCTAATACCACGAGTAACTAAATCTGCGGGATTATCCTTTGTATTACAATATGACCAATTTTCGGGTACTGACAATTCCTGAATTTCAACTACTCTATTTTTAACAAAGGGTTTCCATTGTTTCGCCGATCCCTTCACCCAGTGTAAAACGATAGTAGAATCTGTCCAATAAAATTTCTCGATGTTAATTTCCTTAAATATATCACAAATATATTTCGCTACTCTAGCTGCTATCACCGCTCCCATTAACTCCAATCTTGGTAACGTTAGTTTCTTTAGCGGCGCAACTCTAGCCTTCGACATAATCATGCCTACATAAATTTTTTTATCATTACTGATAACCCTAAAATATGCAACACAACCATATGCAAGTGGTGAAGCATCTGAAAAAATGTGTAGTTCTACATACGAATTTTTCAAATCAACATACGTGAAATAGCATCTATCTATTCGAATTTCTAATAAATCCTTAATTTCGTTACACCACTTTATCCAAATTCCCTTAAGATCATCCGGCAATTCGTGATCCCAATCCATACCTCTTTCCCACATTCTTTGAAGAAAACACTTTATCCTAATTAAAAAGGGAGATATAATCCCAATAGGATCAAAAAATTTTGCAGCTGTATGTAATACATATCTCTTCGTACATACCGATATATCCAAATTTTCAACTATAGATTTCAAAGCTAATCCTAATTTATCACTATCTTTATCCCACACCAATCCAAGAATATTTATTACACTTTCATTATTTACCTCCGAAAAACAATCATTTTTATCCCACATGTTCTTTAATTTCTGTGAATTCGTACTAAACTTTCTTAATTTCATTCCAGCCTTTGCTAAAATATTTACCGCAGTAGAAGTTAATTCATAGGCACCGTTTACGGTATCGGAGCCATAAAGCAAATCGTCCACAAACAGAGCTGAATTTAACATTTCATAACTATCCGGATAAATTTCCTTATATTCCTTAATGTGTTTCTTAATTGTTGCCGCTAAAAAGAAAGGAGAAGTTGTACAACCAAATGTAGCTCTGGTCATTCGCATTATTTTATAATTCTGAGTGTCCTCGTCAAACCATAAAAACTTTAGAAAATTTCTATCGGGTTCCGCGATTTCTATCATTAAAAACGCCTTTTCAATATCTGCGCAAAACGCAATCTTAAACATTCGAAATCTATTAATTACATCCAAAATTGGAGGTGTAAGACATGGCCCCTTTACGAGACAATCATTTAAAGATTTACACCCCGAAACTCTACTGGAACAATTAAAAACAATTCGTACCTTTGTTGTTTGTTTTTCCTTTCTAACGATTTCACGATGTGGAGCGAAATACTCTTTTTTTGAGCGACCGCATTCTTCAACGATACCTAGTTGTTTTTGTTCTGTGATTATCTGCCTATATTGCTCGAAAATCCATTTATCCGCTTTTAATCTCTTTCTCAAATAATTGAATTGTCGTCTTGCATTTTCAAAATTATTCTCAAATTTATCCATACCATGATCATTCCATAATAAATGAGTAACATAATGACCCTGTTTATATTCTAACTGTTTATCAAATTTATTTATTATTCCCTGATCGGAAGCAGAAATCAATTTATCATCATTTATTCCCAAAAGATCCAACGACCACAAGTTTTGCAAATCATTACCCGTACATTCCGATGATTCATTTATTTTCATGCATGGATGGTTTTCATGTAAACAAAAAGAGTTACCACATTCGATCTTTAACACGGAGGCGCCAGTAATTAAGTTGTCTGGATTGCTTCCTGAATTATTGTTGCCTGACAGTGTCCATCCCAATAATGTATTTACAGCAAACAACGAACGATTAATTTTCTTTTTATTTTTTTGCAGTTTCCAAAATAAACCCGCGCCGATTAATATCTCTGGAGCCTTCGAATGGAATTGCGAAAATTTATTTTCTTCCCCCTCTCTCGAAACCAAAAGTTTTCGAAATGATGCGTCTTCCAGAATCTTTAACTTCGTAAAAGATATTTGATTTACGACCAATGCCTCTACATAACATTTCTGTTTGTGGTTTTTTAAATGAGACAATTCGAAATTTACGACTGAATATTCGTTCGATTGCGGCTGTTCACACGAAAACGGATATATTATGAGAGTTTCTTTTCTAATCACCGGCAATTTTAATTCACGCGCGAGTGATATGTTTATGAAATTTCTTTGTGATGCATTATCAAATAATACGGCACACTTTAGAGAGTTTAAATTAGAACTATTTGTTATTCTTGCGAAGCAAGTTTGTAAATATATTTCATTATTCTCAAGCGGATTTTGTACAGGACACTTATAGGACAATACAGAATTATCATTTTCGCAAACACTGTTCTCAGAATTATTTGTTTAGGTATGTTCGATGTGATTTTTATCTTTCATATGAGCCGTTGGTGGAGTTTCCGATTTTTGCTTATAGCAAATTAATGTATTGTGTTTTCCTGAACATGTGTCACATTTGAGACCCGATAAACAGAATTTAGCTGTATGTTTACCTCTTTTGAAACATAAATAACAGATTCCTTGTTTGCGTAAAGACAATTTTTTGTCCTCTAAATTTAATTTACACATTTTACTGTCATGATCATTTATTGCATCAACACAAAATATACATTTACTAACAGTTAATTTAAAGGCTGATGCCCTTTGCATTGTGTTAGAATTTTTATATCCCGAACCAGATTTCCGGTAGTAAGCATTATTATTATTATCCGATGATTTTGAATCAAATCTGGAATTTGAGTTTTTATACCCGCTATTGTGAGTTTCTACTTCGCGTTTTAAAAATAAAAAAGTTTTTTCCCTAGTCTGAACTTCTAATTTTAAATGTTTTATCAAATCTTGTACATCCCATTCCTCGGATTCTGTTTTCGTTTTATTATAGTCTATCATAATACTGGTAGGTATTAATTTTGTAACAATTGGAAATAACAAATTTCCGTAGGATTTTAAAACCACACCTAAATTTTCGAGAGATTTAATATTAACATCAAGGGCGTCGTGCAGTAAGCGTAATTCTTTAATTTGATTTGGAGATTTAACAGGGTTCAAATTTAATAACGCGTCAATTTTATATCTTATTATAATATCTTTTTTTCCGAATCTAGATTTTAATAAATCAATTGCAGTATTGTAATTTTGATCTGAGAGTGCTAAACCCTGAATAGCTGTTAAAGCTTGGGCTTTCAAAAATCTTCTTAAGTAAACAAATTTTTGTACGTTAGACAAAGCGTTATTGTTGTGTATGGTTATCTCATACTGATTCCAAAATTCCATCCAGTTTTTAGGAGAACCGTCATAAACAGGAATCGATAACTTGGGTAATCTCACGGAACTAGCATTAATTCTTTCTAAATGCAGATTGGGTGTTTGCTCATTTCTTGGCTGCGATAAGATCGGAGTAACATTTAAATTTTTAATTTTCTCTATCTTATTCATAATTTGAGCTTTTACATCAATAATTGAATCCCTATACTCTTGTCTCGATTCTATTTCATTTTGTAGCTCTTTGAGATCCGTGATTTTGGCCTCAATTTGATCTTCAACTTCTATAATTTCGTTATTCTTTACTTGCAGTTTTTCTAACTGTGATTCAAATTCAAAAACATTTAACCCTTTGTCGGGTTCATTTAATTTTAGGTTTATCGTATTCATGAGTTTTGTACACAATCCCTTGAGGGTAGAACGTTTTCGTTTTAACTTTTCGACTTCGGTTGCCATATTGTTAATTTATAAATTTGAACTATAGAATAAGGAACAACTCTAAATCATATTTTAAGGGCCTGGCAGTCCCTGTTCGGGCGCCAAATTTATGTCGTTAAAGTTCTTAACGACGTTATATAAAATTTATCATTCAAAACCATGTCGCTACTTTGGCGACTCATTTTAGATATATCTTTTATGAGTAGTCATTTCAGACATTTTCAGAATATTAAATTGAAATAAGGTAAATATCTTACCTTATCGGTCCAGATTCGTGGGGACTGCCGGCCACTGTAGGTTCATTCCAATTCATTGGTGTGAACACACGACATGAAGCGAAAATAATAGGATATCAATTACGGCTACACACATTTATTACATACTACAAGGACGAACACGAAGAACACACACTGAGAGAAAAGAAGAAACAGAACATTAATATTGGCACGCAGCGCCATCTACAGGTTTTAGATTTGACGAATAATTAATATGGGGTATCTAAATTGTTTTTGAAAGGTCAAAACTTATATTTTGAGAATTTATTTTCCACTAGATTTGCAATCCGTCGCACTGCGCCCCTTTTTCCACATCACTTTATTTTTGGAGTAATTCTGAAACAATAACAATTAAATATAAAGAAAAGTACTATAAGAAAATACTGGTGTAGAAAAAAAGACAAGGATTACAGTTCTACGGAATATTAATTAAAAAGGTGACAGGTATGATTGTGCAGTACTGACATAATCCTCTTATAAATTTGTTATATCACGGTGTTTGTGCATTTATTTTCATAATGTTTTTGTCTTGCTTTAATTTCAGTAAATTATTATTATTATTATTTTTTTTTTTTTTTTCAAGAGTAGTATCTTTTCCATAAGCTATTGCATATTTCATGTATTGTATGTTAAATACCATACATTAACTTACTAAAGTATTAGAGTTGCCAGGATTTCAATTCATTCCGGAGCATTTTTTGCTTCGCCTTTATTTCACATGACTTTATTTATAGAATAATAAAAGAAAAGAAAAATAAAATAACAAAATAATTACTCTTAAAAAAGGTGATATGAAATAAAAGCAGGGCTAAAATTGCTCTGGAATAAACTAATATGTTGGTAAACTGCAACAGTTCATTGCTTAAATGAAATAAATATTTCTATTAATTTTTTGCTGTAGCCAAAAAGTACTATGTTGACAACCATGTACGGAGCTAACATTTCTAAATTTAATATTCCTGCAGTCAATTTACTGTAATTTCACAAATATAAAATTAAAGTGCACTTTTTTTTTTTTTTTTTTTTTTTTTTTTTTTAAGGGTTTGGGGGAAACAATCAACTTTCGCACTAGTAGT
The DNA here is from genome assembly GCA_963930645.1 of Salticus scenicus. Lineage (NCBI taxonomy): Eukaryota > Metazoa > Arthropoda > Arachnida > Araneae > Salticidae > Salticus > Salticus scenicus. Next base: position 195,505,544 of record OZ005660.1, read on the forward strand.
AAATATGAAACAAATCCTTGTTTTAACCCAAGATTCTTACAAGAAAAAAAAAAAAAAAGACTTAACGCATGTATAACATAATCTCACTCGGTAGGATATTTGGTTGGAACAAAATTTTGTCAGCATGACATGTTAAAAAGTAACTTTGAAACACTGACTGGAAAAATATTAAATTAAAAAGCTGGTGTACAAACTATATTTAACCCTTTGCGGCGCAAGACAATTTGAAACATTTAAATTATACTGCCACCGTAATTCATGAACTAAATTAAACTAAAAGAAATTTTAAATTTTAAGGTTTAAAAGACCGGCCTTTTCTGATATGTTATAAACGCGAATTTTTGATAAAAAATTTCCGGGATGAATTTTTGCAGCTGGATCTTAAATTTTGCGTCCTCGCAGCAAGGACATCGCGCGTTAAGGGGTTAAACTTAAACTCTTATTTACTCACCATAAAATTATTGAAGGCACCATTGGTTTCGAAAGGACGTGGCCTTTTTTTCCAGATGCAAAACATATGCTACTGCCTTGGGAGCAAAAGCCAGACAGTCTTCCGAATTCTATACTGATAAATATGCTATTCTAAAAATTTATATAAACAATTTATATTTTGTGATAGAAATGTGGATCTTAACCGTATTTTCATAAACATCGTACAAAGAAGCATTCTGATAATTGTCTAGTTTTTCTTCATATCTAAATTGTTGTGTTCTGCTTAAGTTATTGCGTAATAAAAAAGTATATATTGTTTTATTTCATGCTATAGCATGCAAAGTTCAAATAAATTTTAAGTTTATTTATGTGTTTCACAAAATAGAAACCATATTTTTTCTTAGCAGAAATGTGTTAAGCAGAAAAAAATTGGTTAAGCCATATCCGACGTATGCCACGCGGATGACTACCTAGAGCTGTGTTTTATTACAACCCACAAGGCAGACGAGACCGAGGAAGGCCTAGAAAACGGTGGTTTGACCAAGAAGCCGGAAGAGGCCTTCGGCCTAATCCTTGAAGAAGAAGAGCAAAGAAAAACGTTTTCCTTAAAGATTTTATGTATATATATATATATATATACAGGGTGTTTCAAAAGTCTGGATACACCAAAATATCTCGGAAGGAAAGCAAATTTGCTGAAAACATTGAATTCAAAAGTTTCATGAATTTAAATAATCTACAACTTGAGGTACCACAAGTGAGTCCCGGGGGCCCCACGTGACACAAACTTCATTTTTTTTAAAAGAGAAACGATATTTTTTGTTTGCAGAATCGTATTAAGCAGAAAAAATCTGTTTGAAATCATGTACTGCTTTTATATTTTGCAACATAGGGAGCCCCGGGGCCCCTATTTTCATGTTGTGTTTCATAAATCTGGATACACCAAAATATTTCGAAAGGAAAGCAAATTTGCTGAAAACATTGGTTTCAAAATTTCATGTAATTAAATAATCTACCACATGAGGTATCATCACAAGTGGGCCTCTGGGGCCCCTGGGGGTCCCACGGGGCACAAACTTCAATTTTAAAAAGAAACCATACCGTTTCATCGCAGAATCTTGTTAAGCGGAAAAAATTTGTTTATAATCATGTACTGCTTTTATATTTTGCAGCATAGGAAGCCCTGGGGGCCCCCTTGTTTATGTTGTGTTTCATAAGTCTGGATACACCAAAATATTTCGAAAGGATAGCAAATTTGCTGAAAACATTGATTTCAAAAGTTTCATAGATTCAAATAATCTACGATATAAGGTATCACAAGTGGGTCTCGGCGGCTCCTGGGGGGCCCCACGTGGCACAAATTTCATATTTTTAAATAGAAACCATACTTTTTCATTGCAGAATCATGTTAAGCGGATAAAATCCGTTTATAATCATGTACTGCTTTTATATTCATAGCATAGGGGCCCCGGGAGCCCCTACTTTTATATTGTAATAAAAAATTTGGAAATCCCAAAATATCGCAATAAAAAAGAAAATTCTCTGAACACATTAATTTCAAAAGTTTCGTGTTTTTGAATGATCTGTTACATGAAGTACCATCAGTGGGTCCCCGGGGCCTTTGGGGGACCCACGTGGCACAAGTTCAATTTTCTCAAACAGAAATTGAACTTTTTCCTAATAGAATATTGTTAAGTGGAAAAAAAACTATTTTATATGATTCATGCCCTTTTTAATATATATATATATATATATATATATTGAAATGTAAGGGGCCTTAGGGCCCTGAATCTTATGTTGTAAGAAAAAACTGGAAAATCCGAAAATACCTTCATAAAAAAGAATTTTTGTTGGATGCAATGGTTACATTAGTGTCATTTATTCGAAAGATGTATTAGATAAATTAAAGTATGTGAGCCCGCAGGAGCACTAGGGCCCACATTATACAAATTCCATTTTTACAAATCAAAAATAGGCTTTTCCTTCAAAATATCGTATTAAAAAAAAAGTATGGTTTAAAGAAAAGGTATGGATTTTTGTATAGAAATGTATCGTACAGAAAAGTTTCCATTTGAAAAAATGAAGTGTTTGTCACATGGGGCTCTTGGGGACCACCTGTGATAGCTTGTCTGATAGATCATTTGGATGCAGTACACTTTTGTAATCATTGGGTTTGAGCAAAATGCTTTTTTATTGTGATATTTTTGGATTTTCAGATATTTTATTACTACATAAAAATAGGCGCCCGGAACCACATTAAAATAATAATAAAAAATGAACACATTTTTCAATGCAGATTTTTTTCCGCGTAACACGATTTTAACAAGAAAAACATTTCCCTTTGAAAAAAATTGAGTCTGTGTCATGTGAGCCCCTGGGACCACGGGGTGCCATTAATGATACTTCATACGATAGATTAGCACAAAAATTTTGAAATGAATGTGTCCAGCGAAATTGCATTTTTATTGAGACATTTTGGGATATCTGGATTTATTATTACAACATAAAATCGGTGTCCCGGGACCCCTTTTCTGCAACACGAAAAAAGCAAAACATGTCTCATAACAGATTTTTTCTGCCTTATCAGGTTCTGTGAAGAAAATGTATGGTTTCTATTTGAAAAGATTGAATTGATGTCATGTGGGGTGCCCGGAGGCCCCGGGGTCTCACTCATAGTACTTCATCTAATAAATCATTCGAATGCATGAAACTTTTGAAATTAATGTATTCAGAGAATTTTTTTTATTCAAATATTTTAGGATTTCCAAATTTTTTATTACAACATAAAAATAGGTGCCCGCCCCCTATTCTGCAACACGAAAAAAGCAATACATAACTAATAACAGTTTTTTTCTGCCTTATCCGATTCTGTGAAGAAAAAGAATGGTTTCTATTTGAAAAGATTCAATTGATGTCATGTGGGACCCCCAGGGGCCCCGGGGTCTCACTCTTAGTACTTCATCTAATAAATCCTTAAAATGCATGAAACTTTTGAAATGAATGTATTCAGATAATTTTTTTATTCAAATATTTTAGGATTTCCAAATTTTTTGTTACAGCGTAAAAATAGGGGCCCTAGGGCCACCAACGCTGCAAAATATAAAAGCAAAGCATGATTTTAAAGAGATTTTTTCCGCTTAACATGATTCTGCAACGAAAAAGCATGGTTTCAATTTAAAAAAAGGAAATCCGTGCCACGTGGGGCCCCCGGGGCCCACTTGTGACACCTCATGTGGTAGATTATTTAAATCCATGAAACTTTTGAAATCAATGTTTTCAGCAAATTTGCTTTCCTTTCAAGATATTTTGGTGTATAGAAATTTATGAAACACAACATAAAAATAGGGGCCCCGGGGCCCCTATGCTGCAAAATATAAAAGCAATACATGATTTCAAACAGATTTTTTCTGCTTAATACGATTCTGCAAAGAAAAAAATATCGTTTCTCTTTAAAAAGAAAATGAAGTTTGTGTCACGTGGGGCCCCCGGGACTCACTTGTGGTACCTCATGTTGTAGATTATTTAAATTCATGAAACTTTTGAATTCAGTGTTTTCAGCAAATTTGCTTTCCTTTCGAGATATTTTGGTGTATCCAGACTTTTGAAACACTCTGTATATATATATATATATATATATATATATATATATATATATATATTGTTTTAGAATTTGTTGTGTTGCCAATAAGCTGTAAATAACCAAAATACCAGCACTTTCGCTATTTATTTATTTATTTATTTATTTACAGACGATATAGACCGATCCCGCTACTTTGACTTTCTCTTACCCATATGTATGGTGGTAAATAAAGTATTGTTTTTTGATCAAACTTTCTAAATTGAGTTTTTATTACATTTACACGTTTTAAGATCCATTCAATCCGAAAAACATATTTTTAGCGGTTGATCGCGTGTGTGTTTGCTATCAGCATATTTCAAGAACAAATTGCAGCAGGAAGTACATATTCAGTATTCTAAATTTGTATCTTATAGCGATGCTATACTAAACTTTTCGTTGAGATCAAGGAAATAGTTCGTGCATAGGATATTAAAGGGATATATATTTTTTTTTTTTCATATACATTACGTCAATGTGTAAATTGCACGTAAGTAAAGTTTAAAATAAAAAGTTTCCATTTAACCAAATGACATAAATACATATTTTTCATGTGCATAAAAACTAATTTTGTTTACTTAAATTTAAATTTCATGTTTCACATGAAATTAACCCAATATTATTTTAATATTTTAAATATTTACGATAGAGCGCTTTCACTTTCTTTCTTCTTTTTTCAAAAAATAAATAAATAAGTAAATAAAAATAAAAAACTTCGGTTTGAATATCGAATTTAATAGCTATATTTTTAAGTGGAAAAATATAATTTCTTCATAAAACACAAGAAAATTATGAGTCCGTTGATGCTATTTCGTTTTTTTAAGTGTCACTCCGTCTGACATCAAAAATATACGCTCACATCTAGTTCAGGAGGCTGTATTATATAAACACATAAAATTTGAATTTAAAATAAAATGTTTTACACCACATACTATTTAATGCAATATTATAAGTTTACCCCATTCTGTTTGACTAGACCTTAACAATCCAATATCAACGCTCCAGATATATCGCCGGCGTCTTTTGACAGCCAGCGAGAGATTTAATAAATTTAAAATAACTTTCTTGTCATTCGTAGTTACATCATTAATCCGTAAAACGATTATTTCGGCAAAGCTTTACAGATTAACCGTATTCATTACAATGGATCAATGGGTAGCGTACTATGTCATGGTTGCGTCATATTTACGTCACAGATCGATGACAAAGCCATCTCGTGTTGGAGGTATCTGAACTACTCAGGCTCAGTGTTGCCAGATGTAGAGATTTCTCCCTACAGTAGGGTTTTTTAGCTCTAATTTTGGATTTTTTTTTTAATTTTGTTTTGTAGGGATTTTTCCTTTATCTAATGAAAATTATAAAATTCTTTTTAAAAACGCAAAAAGTTTTAAACTTATCTGTAAAAAAGTTGCTTACAATACATTGTTTCTGATACATTATTTAATTACAGATTGATGCGAAGGGAACATCTGATAACTCAGAGTTGCCAGCATCTATAATTTATTCCAGTGTATTATTAGAACCGCCCTTTACTTCTCGTACTTCTACTTTTTTATGAGTTGTTTTCTTCCTATTTAATCTTAGTTATAGTTACATACTGGGGAAAATTACTCAAGAAAATTAGTAAGTGAGAAAAAAGGGCATTATTATGATTGCACCGAGATAAGTTATAATAGTTGGAAAATTTGCATATTTTTTATATGTCCTCCTTTTATTATTATTACTACTATTCCGAGATGGTAAGTTTATTATATAATTTTAATAAAAAATATAACATTTATTTAATATAATGATATAATTAACATCAAAGTTTTAAAATAAATTGGACAATAAGTACATGTTCAAATTAAATTTCCTCGAAATGCCAATTGTCAAGTTATTTGTATACACCCACCCATCAAATAAAATATATTGTGCAGCACAAAATCTTAATCGTACATATATTATACTGATTTGTGTATTTTATTTTGTTTTACGTCAGAATGCGTTGTCTTTCGTTTTCCTTTCTGTAAATTAGTCTTTTTATTTCTCTTTGATGTGCTCACACCACCCATTTCGTCTAGCCACACCCCATAAGGAGTCGGAGTAAGGTACCTATCAAGTCGATATTTGCTGGTTTAACATTGATTATTAATTACTAAATTAAATTTTTAGGTAAGTTTGATGCGAAAAGATGTCGAAGGAGATTAGCTGTTTGATTTAATAATTTAATAGAATAAAGAGCTGACAGTATTAAATTTAAACAAATTATAGAAACATAGTTCGTTTTATTTACTGTTTTTTCACGAATATACATTTGCATACATATATTAGGTACTTGTTTTTATTTGTCTGTTTGTTTCAACAATCAACTTATGTGTATATTAATAAGAATGGATCATTTTTTTTTTTTTTTTTTTTTTTTTTTTTGATTGTTTGTTTTAATGCTAGAAAATATTAAAATAATAATAATAATATGATTTTATATAATTTCTATTAATAGTTTTGAATCGTAGGGTATTTTGTAGGGTAAAAATATTTTAACGTAGGGAATGTAAGGGGGAAACGTAGGGAATTTCTCCATAAAGTAGGGATAATTTAAATTTTCATCTGGCAACACTGTTCAGGCTGAAACTGCGCATACTCGAATAGAATTTGTTTACTCGCGCGATGCTCCACATTTAAAATTAAAATAGAACTGTGTTTGAACGAATGCACATCTAAACGGAAAAATACATGTATTTTTAGAATATTAATATTTCGCATATTTTCCCGTATTTTAAGATAATTAATATATTTTAAATCAATTCTTAAAAAATATTTTTTGAATACTTCTTACAATTTATATAATTATTGAAATTCTTAATCTCGTGAATTTTCATTCATTACGGACCAAGAGATAATCTATGGAATTTTGAATTCGGTTGTTTGATTTATTATGATGTTAGAACAAGGTAGTGTTTATTATATTTGTTCATTCCTAAATGTTATTTTATCATTCCTAAATGTTATTTTAGTTATATATTTGGTTATAAAGCGATTACAAATATATTTTGTTTAGATGATAAATGTTTTGCATATGGTTTCGTCTGCGTCTGATTGATTTTATGGAACATGACATAATTTTTAATAAAAGAAATAATGATAAAGTCATCTTTTATAAGCGATTCCTTTTCCAAAATTTAATTTTTTTTTTTTTTTTTTTTTTTTTTTTTAAATCAAAATTTTAATTGTGTAAATTGCACACATTAACATTTTCTTCTCAAATTACTAATACATGAATTTTTTCGTATTTACAATACAATTTACAACATTAGAAGATCGATTTAAAAAATTATATTTTACATTAATTAATTCTGGCTCTAAGTGAACACTATAGATGTGATTATTTACTTGAAGTTATTAGCGTACATTTGACTTTAAATACAAAATATGTTAGATGTTAACTAATAATAATGCGATTGTTTATTAGCTAACATCTAACATATTTTGTATTTAAATGCAAATGTACGCTAATAATAACATCTATAATGTTCATTTAGGGTTAGAATTAATTCTTGTTTATAATAAAACCATAAGAGATAACATTTTTAAAGAAAGCACAATAGGGGCGGGTTTTTCACAGCTTTTATTTGGATACCGCAGCCACTGCACGAGGAGAAGCGCTAACGTCGAGTTTACTTTGCGACATTTTTTAACATTATGTGAACGAGCTTAATCTGAAAAGCTTTGGTGTTCGGGTTATGTTAGCGTTAGTTGTGAAGAATTGGCAATACTGACATAGCTAAAATGCGCCATGCTTCAAAAAAAAAAAAAAAAGAAAAGAAAAGAAAAGAAAAAAAAAAAAAAAAAAGAATTGGAATTTGAAAGTAATCGCATTTTTAATCAGGATGGATACATTCAAATTTTTAAAACATTCACATTTCGCATATTTTTTCTGTATTTTAAGATAAGTAATATATGTGAAATTCAATTAAAAAAAAATATATTTGGATTATTCTTACAATTTAAATAATTATTGTAATCCACATTTCTTCGTCCTCTTCGGGTCAAGAGAAGATCTATAGAATTTTGAAGTAGGATACTCTGATTTATTATGAGACCAAAAGTTAGTGAACATTATATTTCTTCATTTCTAAACATTATTTTATTAGTATTTTAGTTATAGCATTTTATTTTAAATCAATTGGAAACATATTTTGTTTAAATCGCAAACTTTTTCCAATGATCTTGTCTGCGTTTGATTAATTTTTAAAAAACACGACGCATTTTTTTTTTTTTTTTTTTTTTTTTTTAATTAATATTTTTACGACGGCTGACGTGAATTCACGTCATTTATAAATCAGTAACTCCGCTAGTGTGTGTTCCTGTAGGTTACATTATTTCTTCACATTATACCGAATATTAACATTTGTGCAATCACCGGATTATAGATACAAATACTTTGATTGAAAGAGTACAATCATAATGTATTTAATTTTATATTTTCAATATGAATACAGAAAACGTTGATTTAAAATAATATAATCATTATATTAATGTAAAAGAATAACACCCACAGGTCGAGTCTATTGTCAAAAAGACAAAGACATGCGGTCGCAAAAGTGTTAATAAAAATATAATATGTTATGAACGACTGTTTTTGCTATTTTCGAAAATATTAAGATTTTAGTATCGGAAATTGCCTACATTAGCAGTTTCCTACTAAAACTTCTGTTACATATATATATATATATATATATATATATATATATATATATATTCGATTTTGGTTAACTAATTATGGCGTTAAATAATCACTGTATTACTTGACTTTATTTACTTGAAAGTACTAGCAAACATCTGACATACTTTATATTTAATGTCAAATGCTCCATAGAGTAATTTTAAGCAAATAATAACACCTACTACAATATTCATTTAGTGCCAGAATTAATTCTTGTTTACATCAACCACAAAAGAGGTAACATTTTAAATAACAAAATATTGTGGGCGTGGTTTTTCACAGATCTTTGTTGCACAGCTGCCAGCCTAATCCGGCAAATTGTTAGTACCGCCCCTTTTTCTACACCGCTTAATTTTTAAAGTAATTTTCTTCAACTATATTTGCGATGAATTAAGAAGAAAAAAACTCTAAGAAATGAATGGTGTAGAAAAAGGGGCGGTACTAACCATTTGCCGGATTAGGTTGGCAGCTGTGTTGTTGGATACCGCAGCAACTGCACGCCAGAAGTGTTGCATTCGAGTTTAATATGAGACATTTTTTATTCCTGAGAAGCTTTGAAAGGCTTTCCCTGGAAAGCTTTGGTTCAAATGTACTGTTTGTTGCCCGACGTTGAGATTTTCTCTTACAGTAGGCAAATTCAACATTCTTTCGGGCGTAGGAGGGGGGGAGGGGGTTAAATGAAACTTGCTTTTTGTAGGGAACTATAGAGCTAGCTATAAAAAAATATTTATAATTTAGGAAAATAAATATGGAAATTGTGCAACTAGTCTTTAAAAACATTTGATAAATATCAGTTTCCGGGCTAAATTAACAGAAACTAATTAATGATTCCTATAGACTCTTGGTTTTAACTTCAAATCTGTTCTTAGGAATTGTGGTTCAAGCCATGGAAGATTAATCTGAATAACGTGCTAATGTATTACCTATCTAACTTCAGAAACTAAAAAAGACGAATGACCATAGTATATTTTCATGAAAGAGTTCTGGACATAAAATATAATGAAAAAGACTAGTATGTAAATAAATGAATAAATAAATAAAAAAAAACATGCAAATTGTTAAGTTTTTTCCCCACAAATAATAGTTAAAGAAATGCTTACACATATCGAACATAATATGTACACATTTTCATTACATAATTTAAGTAATAATTTTAATTAAATATTACATAAATGTATTACGTCAATATTGGTGCGTATGTATTTTTCAATGTTATGTCAGAATGTGTTTTCTTTTGCTCTCCTTTTTGTAAATTAATCTTCCCCTTTTTTTCGATATTCTGGCACCACCTATTTAGTGTAGCCACGCCTGCATAGAGTCGTACCCTTCAGGTTGAGTTTCTTCGGATTACAGAAATTACACAGGCGTGCAAATTTGGGTCGCAAAAAAGTATTTGCAATGTAATGACTGATTTTTATATTACTTGGTGCATTGATTTCAAATATAGCATCCATTTTTCTCAATCACGTAAGGATTGTTCACAAAATGAGTTTAAATATACGGGCAAGAAAGACTATTTTAAATATACTGGAGAAAAGAAAATTTTTTGAATATTTTTAAATGTTTTACTTACAATTTTTATTAATATATCTAATTGGAAAGGATGTGCTGAACATACATACATTTTATATCAATTTGAAATTATATAATTAGAGCAGATAATGGTTACCACTGTTTAATATATCCTGACTTATTATATCCCATTTTGCTTGTTTCATTTTCCTTTTTTTTTTTTTTTCACTCGTATTGCTCACAGTACGAGGACTTCTCTATATACCATTCAAAAGTATACCGCCATCGTATTGACGTTCCATCTACCTTTTGTCTATGCTCCATCTCTCCTTATTTTTCAATTTTTTGAAATATTGGTAGATCATGGAACTTTTAAACTATTTTTTCTGAATTAAGCTTCCAAAAATCTATCAAAACCAGCTATTCGTTTCTATACAGTTTTTTGGTTGCAGGACTATGTTATTTTTTGACAAATTTAGAAATATAAATTTATTTGGTAAGTCTCATGTGAAAAATAGTAGAAGGATAGTTATTGATTAATTATTTAGAAAACGGCGCTAAGAATTCTAAATTTAATTAAATCCAAAGATATTTTATTTACGATGATTTCACGAAAAGAAAATTAAAGTAAACTTTATTATATATATATATATATATTTCGTAAGTGTCAGGGATGGAACACGGGCGCAAAGCAGAACTCATACCACTATCAAAGTAAGTTCTACTTGTAAAATCAACGGTAATGCACGTACAGAAATTTCTTAAACAGTATCGATACGAGTTCTGCACCCGCGTTCCATTCCTGTTTTTGTCTTGGCTTTAGCCATTAACTCTCGTGTATTTTAATAAGAATAAAACAATTCCAAGGCCGAGTTTTCTTATCCACCAAATTATATCTATACAGTAAACTTCCGATTATCCGCGGTGAACGGGGAACAGACAACCGCGGATAATCGAATCAGCGGATAATCCGCAAAATGGTCAAAAAGGGGGTATAGATCAACACATAAAGCTTTTTGAGCAATACTAATTAACAGTTAAGCATGGCCTACATGTACAATTTAACATACTAATAAAAATTTGTACTTACATTTTGCTTTATTTTTTAACAAAGAAATCGGCGAACCTTTTTTTTTTTTTTGTAATAAACCTTTTTTTTCTTAATTTGCGATTGCAGTTTCTTTATCAGCATTTTCCCACAAAGTCATACATCGTCCTGTTCCTCGAGATATTTTATAAGTCCATCTGCATGTGCTAGGGCTGCGTCGTGGCTCATCCTCTGCTGAGTTTTATCTCCTTCTCCCTCTTCTTCTTCACTATCTTCTGAAACTGGGTCTACTGCTTGGCTTACAATTTGTTCATCTGTAACGTGTTCAATGCCTGGATCATTGGCGTCACAATTAATCTACTTTTCAATGTTTCCTTCATTAAAGTATTTAAATTTATATTTACAATATGAATACAGAAAACGTTGATTTAAAATAATATAATGTAAAAGAATAACGCCCATAGGTCGAGTCTATTGTCAAAAAGACAAAAACATGCGCTCGCAAAAGTGTTAATAAAAATATAATAATGAAGTCATCTGTTATGAACGACTTCTTTTGCTAGCATTTTCCTAATAAAACTTCTGTTACACACACACACACACACACACATATATATATATATATATATATATACATATGTATAAATATTCTATTTTACAATACAATTTACAACATTAAAATATCAATTAAATATATATATTAGGTTAATTATTTCTGGCGCAAACTGTACTCTGTATTACTTGAATTTATTTACTTGAAAGTACTAGCAAACATCTGATATATTTTGTATTTAATGTCAAATGCTCGATAGAGTAATTTTAAGCAAATAATAGCATCTACTATAATATTCATTTAGTGCCAGAATTAATTCTTGTTTACATCAACCACAAAAGAATTATCAGTTTAAAGAACAAAATATTGTGGGCGTGGTTTTTCCATATCTTTGTTGGGTACCGCAGCAACTGCTCGCCGAAAGTGTTACATTCGTGTTTAATATGAGATATTTTTTATTCCTGAGAAGCTCTGGAAGACTTTCCCTGGAAAGCTTTGATTCATATGTAGTGTTGCCCGACGTTGAGATTTTATCTTACAGTAGGCATATTCAACATTGTTTTGGGCATAGTAGGGGAGAGTGGTATAAATGAAACTTGTTTTTCGTAGGGAACGTTAGAGCTATAAAAAAATATTTATAATATATGAAAATAAATATGGAAATTGTGCAACTAGTCTTTAAAAATATTTCATAAATATCAGTTTCCAGTTTAAATTAACAGAAACTATTTAATGATTCCTATAGACTCTCGGTTTTAACTTCGAATCTGTTCTTAGGAATCGTGGTGCAAGCCATGGAAGATTAATCTGAATAGCGTACTTTTGTATTACCTATCTAACTTCAGAAACTCAAAAAGAAGAATGACCATAGTATATTTTCATGAAAGAGTTCTGGCAATAAAATATAATGATAAAAGACTAGTATGTAAATTAAAAAAAATACCATGCAAATTGTTAAGTTTTTTCCCCACAAATAAAAGTTAAAGAAATGCTTACACATATCAAACATGATGTGTGCACATTTTCATTACATAATTTAAGTAATAATTTTAACTCAACATTACGTGAATGTATTATGTCAATATTAATGCGTATCATGAGACTCGGCAGAGTCTCAAGTGACGCAAGCGCAAAAACAAACGAACGCCACGACACTCAGCGGAAACGGAAAAACGAACGAAACTGCGACACTTATATATACAGGAATTTTAAGATCAAAGAAAACGCTGGAAGCCGACACTTAATATCTCAGGAAATATAGGAGGTTATGTTCTGATATTTTCAAAATAGTCTTTCCCCTTCTGTGTGATCCTACCCTGAAATCGCTACATTTCTGCGTGCCATATATTTCGAGATATGAATTGGCTCATTTAAGTTATAAATGGACGGACTATACGTAGTACAATATTTTCTCGAATATGGCTCGACCGAATGTCGTTTAATTTATATATGATATTAATCGCTTTTATCTGATGTGCCTGACATCTCCCTTTTCCCTAGGAAAACTCTTGTTTTTTTTCTAACTCAGTTTGAAAATCGAACTATTTTTTATTCCGAAAATACCGTGATGCGGCAGTTTCGCGGATGAATACAGTCTTCTCTTCCATCTGAACATGAAGATAGCATCTGAAATACTCAATATCAAATAATCGTTTTGGCTCCCTCTATCAGGAACTATCAAAAATAAACACAAAAATATAAAAAAATATATTTTTCTTTCTTTAATATATATATTAAATGAGTTATTTATTTAGGTACTTGTATTTTATATGACATTTGTTTATCAAAAATATTCATTGTATTTACATTGTTTTCATGCTGATACGTTGTTAACTTTCAAAATTGGTTTTATTTTAAAAAGTGATTGCAACAACAAAAATTTTTATCTTTATTTTCATAAAAATGACAAATAATATGATAATCATATGCAAATATTTGTAATTTTTTCAAAATTAGGTGATAAATCACTTAAACTACGGATTGAAAAAATTCTTAAAACAGAATTTGAAAATAATTAATTTGCTCATTAAGTTTCTAGTATATATATATATATAAATTACAAAATGTTAAGCTATAATAAAATTTTGAATAGATTAAGATTTTTTAAAAATTAAATTCATAACAAACTATACTACTTAAATATTTACCAGTATAAAAATTTCACTTTTTAAAGATTTTTCTATTATTATTTATTTTTCTCTCTTAAATCAAATCTATACCTAAAAAATTATAATAAGAAATAAATATAAATAAGAAATTTTTGTTATTTTTAAAATGTACTATATTATGCCTTTGTTATGTTGCATGTTTCCATCCCTCAAAAAATATTCTTTCTTAAAGTTTTTTTTTATCACTTTTTATATAATTTTGAAATTTCATTTAGTTTGTTATTTTGTTCGAGTATGACCTATAAAACAACACTTTTTATACAGTGTTATAACTCATTACCATGCTCCTTTAATTGTACGTTTTGATCATTAACCCCTAATAATGTAATGATATCAACACAAAAAACCCTTAACGGGTTAAAAGTTTGTGACGCAGCACTGTACTTTATGGCTATAAGAATTCGAAATACGGGTCTTAAAAATAATGATATGAAATTTTCAGTTACGCTTTGATATTAATTAAATTATACATAGATTTTCTTATTTGAATTTGCTTTTCCCTTTTATTTATATTTACAGTGTAAACGTTATTTTCAAGATAAAATAATATATGGCATTTACTCATTGATACCTTTCCATTACACATCTCTTATACTATGAAAGCATGTGTTTTAAAAGAAATTATATGAAATTCCAGTAATGCAGTGGTGTTACATTAAATGATTTGTTTTTAAATTTCACTGCAATTATTTTGTTTTGCATATTAAAGTATATGTGCACATTGAAATATTGCTTTTAATTTTCAAATACGCTGTCAAGGATATCACTTTCATTAAGCTTATATTATGTACTGAAATATATTTATTTCAATGAATTATTCTATCTTTTGCGTCACACCATTCAAAACTGAAAAAAATTTCACAATTTTTTTCTTTGCAGCACAATATCTATTTGCATGCATTGTCAATTTATTTGGATGAAATGACACAAAGTAAACATTTCCATATATTTTACTTACAGTTTTGGATGGCGTGACGCAAAAGATAGAATAATTCATTGAAATAAATATATTTCAGTACATAATATAAGCTTAATGAAAGTGATATCCTTGACAGCGTATTTGAAAATTAAAAGCAATATTTCAATGTGCACATATACTTTAATATGCAAAACAAAATAATTGCAGTGAAATTTAAAAACAAATCATTTAATGTAACACCACTGCGTTACTGGAATTTCATATAATTTCTTTTAAAACACATGCTTTCATAGTATAAGAGATGTGAATGGAAAGGTATCAATGAGTAAATGTCATATATTATTTTATCTTGAAAATAACGTTTACACTGTAAATATAAATAAAAGGGAAAAGCAAATTCAAATAAGAAAATCTATGTATAATTTAATTAATATCAAAGCGTCACTGAAAATTTGATATCATTATTTTTAAGACCTGTATTTCTAATTCTTATAGCCATAAAGTACAGTGCTGCGTCACAAACTTTTAACCCGTTAAGGGTTTTTTGTGTTGATATATTGTTCAATGTTATGTCAGAATGTCTTTTTTTTTTTGCTCTCCTTTTTTTCGAAATTCTGGCACCACCTATTTAGTGTAGCCACGCCTCCATAGAGTCGTACCCTTCAGGTTGAGTTTCTTCGGTTTACATTAATTACAAATTCGGGTCATGAAAAAGTATTTGCAATGTAATGACTGATTTTTATATTATTTGGTGCATTGATTTTTTGGTTTTTTATTTAAATTTTTTGAAATACTGGTACATCATCGAACTTTTTAACTATTTTTTCTGAAATAAGCTTCCAAAAATCTATCAAAACCAGCTATTCGTTTCTATACAGTTTTTTGGTTGCAGGACTATGTTATTTTTTGACAAATTTAGAAATATAAATTTATTTGGTAAGTCTCATGTGAAAAATAGTAGAAGGATAGTTATTAATTAATTATTTAGAAAACGGCGCTAAGAATTCTAAATTTAATTAAATCCAAAGATATTTTATTTACGGTGATTTCACGAAAAGAAAATTAAAGTAAACTTTATTATATATATATATATATTTATTTCGTGAGTGTCAGGGATGGAACACGGGCGCAAAGCAGAACTCATACCACTATCAAAGTAAGTTCTACTTGTAAAATCAACGGTAATGCACGTAGAGAAATTTCTTAAACAATATCGATACGAGTTCTGCACCCGCGTTCCATCCCTGTTTTTGTCTTGGCTTTAGCCATTAACTCTCGTGTATTTTAATAAGAATAAAACAATTCCAAGGTCGAGTTTTCTTATCCACCAAATTATATATATACAGTAAACTTCCGATTATCCGCGGCTCCAGACAACCGCGGATAATCGAATCAGCAGATAATCCGCAAAATGGTCAAAAAGGGGGTATAGATCAACACATAAAGCCTTTTGAGCAATACTATTTAATTAACAGTTAAGCATGGCCTACATGTACAATTTAACATACTAATAAAAATTTCTACTTACATTTTGCTTTATTTTTTAACAAAGAAATCGGCGACCCTTTTTTTTTTTTTTTTTTTTTTTTTTGTAATAAAACTTTTTTTTCTTAATTTGCGATTGCAGTTTCTTTATCAGCATTTTCCCACAAAGTGATACATCGTCCTGTTCCTCGAGATATTTTATAAGTCCATCTGCATGTGCTAGGGCTGCGTCGTGGCTTATCCTCTGCTGAGTTTTATCTCCTTCTTCCTCTTCTTCTTCACTATCTTCTGGAACTGGGTCTAATGCTTGGCTTACAATTTGTTCATCTGTAACGTGTTCAATACCTGGATCATTGGCGTCACAATTAATCTACTCTTCAATGTTTCCTTCATTGACTTTTTCTCCTCCAGTAACAGACTTAGCTAAATTTTCCAAATCATGAGCAGAAATTTCTTCCTCCTATATAAACTCTACCAAAGTATTTTCCCCATTTGGTAAAATTTTTCTCCAATACCTTACCAATGTAGACTGCTTAACTGCCTCCCAAGCAGTGTGTATGCCATAAATGCTGTCAAGAATCGTGTAATATCTCCAAAATCCTTGAAGGTAGTTACTCTCTTCGATCTTTTTTTGTAATAAGTTTGTTCTGTATTTTTAAATTCAGGCCCTTGAGGACCACGGATTATCCGCAAAGCGGATAATCCGACCGCCGATGATCGGGAGTCTACTGTATATATATATGTAAATGACAGATATCTTAATAAACTTTATATATATATATATACATATATAAGTTACTATCTATTTTATTATGTAGGGAATATTGCCGAAAAAAAAATATTTTGGTGTAGGGAATGTAGTGTCTTTATTCTCTAATTAGTGGTAACAATTTAAATTTTCATCTGGCAACACTGTTAAAATATAACAATTACAGAAAATGGAAATAAAATTTCAAGCGCTGTGTGCTAATGCTAATTTATATTATTATATATATTATTATTCAATTGAAAAAACAAAACAAAAAAACACGATATTTTTTTTTCTTTTTTTTAATAGGAATTTTGAAAATCTGCAGAGCTGCCAACCTAATCCGGCAAATTGTTAGTACCGCCCCTTAAGAGTATTTTCTACTTAATTCATCATAGATACATTTGAAGAGAATTGCTCTAAAAATTAAGTGGTGTAGAAAAAGGGGCGTTTTTCAGTAGACGTTAACAATTTGCCGGATTAGGTTGGCAGCTCTGAATCTGTAACAACGCCAGTGGGCGTTTCTTTCGCAATTTTCATGTTATTTATTTTTTTTTTTTTAAATACACCCAATATTCATATTTGTACTATCAATATACTAAGGTCCCGGGGCCTCCTATTATGCAACACGAAAAAAGCAATACATGTCTCATAACAGATTTTTTCTGCCTTATCAGATTCTGTGAAGAAAAAGTATGGTTTTTATTTGAAAAGATAGAATTGATGTCATGTGGGGCCCCCAGAGGCCCCGGAGTCTCACTCATAGTACTTCATCTAATAAATCATTCGAATGCATGAAACTTTTTAAATTAATGTATTCAGAGAAATTTATTCAAATATTTTAGGATTTCCAAATTTTTTAATACAAAATAAAAATAGCGGCCCGCCCCCTATTCTGTAATACGAAAAAAGCAACACATAACTTATAACAGATTTCTTCTGCCTTATCCGATTCTGTGAAGAAAAAGTATGGTTTCTATTTGAAAAGATTCAATTAATGTCATGTGGGGCCACCAGGGGACCTAGGGTCTCACTCTTAGTATTTCATCTAACAAATCATTCGAATGCATGAAACTTTTAAAATTAATGTATTCAGAGAATTTTTTTTTATTCAAATATTTTAGAATTTCCAAATTTTTTATTACAGCGTAAAAATAGGGGCCCTGGGGCAACCAACGCTGCAAAATATAGAAGCAAAGCATGATTGTAAACAGATTTTTTCCGCTGAACATGATTCTACAATGAAAAAGCATAGTTTCAATTTAAAAAAAATGAAATTCGGGCAACGTGGGGCGGGGCCACCATGGCCCACTTGAGATACCTGATGTGGTAGATTATTTAAATCCATGAAACTTTTGAAATCAATGTTTTCATCAAATTTGCTTTCCTTTCAAGATATTTTGGTGTATCCAGAATTATGAAACGCAACATAAAAATAGAGGCCGCGGAGCTCCCTATGCTGTAAAATATAAAAGCAGTGCATGATTTCAAACAGATTTTTTCTGCTTAACACGATTCTGCAAAGAAAAAATATCGTTTCTCTTTAAAAAAAAAATGAATTTTTTGTCTCGTGGGGTCCCCGGGATCCACTTGTGATACCTCATGTGGTAGATTATTTAAATCCATGAAACTTTTGAATTCAATGTTTTCAGCAAATTTGCTTTCCTTTCAAGATATCTTGGTGTATTCAGACTTTTCAAACACTTTCTCTATTTTTGTATTGTTTTAGATTTTGTTTTGTTGCCAATAAGCTGTAAATAACCAAAATACTAGCACTTTTGCTATTTATTTATTTATTTATTTATTTATTTACAGACGATATAGACAGATCCCGCTATTTTGAATTTCTCTTACCCATACGTATGGTGGTAAATAAAGTATGTTTTTTGGTCAAACTTTTCAAATTGAGCTTTTATTATATTTACACGTTTTAAGGTCCATTCAATCCGAAAAACATATTTTTAGCGGTTGATCTCGTGTGTGTTTTTGTTATCAGCATATTTCAAGAACAAATTACAACAGGAAGTGCATATTCGGTATTCTAAATTTGTATCTTTCAGCGATGCTACACTAAATTTTTCGTTGAGATCAAGGAAATAGTTCGTGCATAGGGATATTAAAGAGAATTCATTTACATTACGTCTATGGGTAAATTGCACGTAAGTAAAGTTTAAAATAAAAAGGTTCCATTTAACCAAATGACATAAATACATATTTTTCATGTGCATAAAAACTTAGAAAATTCAGAATTATCTCTTTTGTTTACTTAAATTTAAATTTCCTGTTTCACATGAAATTAACCCAATATTATTTTAATACTTTAAATATTTACGATAAAGCGCTTTCATTTTCTTTCTTCTTTTATCAAAAAATAAATAAGTAAGTAAATAAAAATAAAAATAAAATACTTCGATTTGAATATCGAATTTAATAGCTATATTTTAAAGTGGAAAAATATAATTTCTTCATAAAACACAAAAAAATTGTAAGCCCGTTGATGCTGTTTCGTTTTTTAAGTGTCACCCCGTCTGACATCAAAAATATACACTCACATCTAGTTCCGGAGGCTGCATTATATAAACACATAAAATGTAATTTTAAAATAAAATGTTTCACACCACTTTCTATTTAGTGAAATAATGTTTTTATAAATTTACCCCCATGTACACTCACAAAACATATTGTAGAGCATCTTGATACATCGCCGGCGTCTTTCGACTGCCAGCTATAGTTTTATGGAAATTAAGAGCACTCTTCACTCTTACTTACCGCCGCCGGAAGCTGAAGCTAATGTTATTCAACGGGAAACTTTTCTTTACAAATAACTTACTGATAAATACATATTTTTAAATTCTGTTTTCACGTTCTCAAAATTCCCAGCTATTAAACTGACGGACCTTTTTTAAAAAATGTATTTTTTTTTTTATATTTTATTTTGAAGCTGCAAAATACGAAATTTCAATATGTGAAATTTTTTCATTTCGCAATTTCAAAATAAAATATTAAAAATTAAAAAAATACATTTTTAAAAAAGGTCCGTCAATTTAACAGTCGGGAATTTTCTGAATGTGAAAACAGAATTTAAAAATATGTATTAGTTAACAAGTTATTTGTAAAGAAAATTTCCCCATAGAATAACATTGGGTCGGGCTTCCGGCGACGGTGAGTGAAGAGGGCCGTTAAATACCTTTCTTATCATTCGTAGTTACATAATTAATCCATAAAAAGGTTATACACGGTTCGGGTTATGTTAGCGTTAGTTGTGAAAAATTGACAATACTGACATAGCAAAAATGCGCCTTGCTTAAAATAAAAATAATAAAAATAGAGTTGGAGTTTGGACGAAATCGCATTTTTAATCTGGATGGAAAAATTCTAATTTTTAAAACATTCACATTTCACATATTTTTCTGTATTTTAAGATAAGTAATATATGTGAAATTCAATTTTTAAAAAATATTTTTGGATTATTCTTACAATTTAAATAATTATTGTAATCCACATTTCTTCAATTTGTCTTTTTCGGGTCAAGAGAAGAGCTATAGAATTTTGAAGTCGGTTAGTTTGATTTATTATGAGACCAAAAGTTAGTGTACATTGTATTTCTTCCTTTCTAAACATTATTTTATTAGTATTTTAGTTATAACATTTTATTTTAAATCAATTGTAAACTTATTTTGTTTAATCATAAACTTTTTCCAATGATCTTGTCTGCGTTTGATTAATTTTTAAAAATCACGACGCATTTTTTTTTTTTTTTTCCATTAATAGTTTTACGACAGCTGACTTGAATACACGTCATTTAAAAATCAGTAACTCCGCTAGTGGGTGTTCCTGTAGCTTACATTATTTCTTAACATTATACCCAATATTAACATTTGTGCAATCACCGCATTATGGATACAAATACTTTGATTTGAAAGAGTACAATCGTAATGCATTTAAATTTATGTTTACAATATGAATACAGAAATCGTTGATTTAAAATAATATAATGTAAAAAAATAACGCCCACAGGTCGAGTCTATTGTCAAAAAGACAAAAACATGCGGTCGCAAAAGTGTTAATAAAAATATAATAATAAAGTCATCTGTTAAGAACGACTGCTTTTGCTATTTTCGAAAATATTAAGATTTTAGTTTCGAAAATTGCGTACATTAGCATTTTCCTAACAAAACTTCTGTTACGTATATATGTTACCGCTAAAGTGCAGAAATCAGTTAATCTGCAGATTAGCTAGATAATCTGCACATTAACTAGGGTGATCCGTTAAAGTGAGAAAATTTGTTTCATTTCTCAAATTACCTAGGTAATCTGCACATTACCTACTATACACTCGTTAAAGTGAAAATAAGATCTCTGGTGGTGTAATGTTAAAGCACGCTGTGTTGTATTTGTTTTTTTCATTCGGGAAAAGAAAAAAAAAATAGTTTTCTTTTCTTTCTTTACTTATTTTAATCTGTATGTGTTTTAATTTTTATGTCGTTTAAAGTTATATTTGTTTTATTTATTTATTTTTTATTTATTTCATCTTTTTTATTCTGTCAATATAAGTTTGAAGATGTTATGCATTTTTAATATGAAATATAATATCTTTAATAGCTTTCAATAAAGTCTATTTTATAAGTGAATGTTAGAATTGTAATACAGTAACGATTTCTTTTCAAATAAAAATATTTAACAATTAAAAAAAAAAAATGTTTTATTAACAACTTATATTGCTATTACTATATTTTAAAAAAAGTTATGCACCAATTCTTAATTCGCTAAAGAAATATTAAATTAGACAAATCAGAAGCATTTTAAGAAGTACTTCAAATAATTAAAATTGCTTTAATAATTTTTAGAAAGCATGAAAATTAAAATGACAGTTTTCCAATGCTTTATTAAACTATATTTTGCAGCATACATATATCTGTACAATTTTAGCAAATATATTAATTTTACAAAAAAAAACTTTATTAACACATTTTATGTGATGAACTACAAAGAAATTATCTGAAAAAGCGAACAAAATTAAAATTAAAAATATAATCATGATATATAAAATATATAAAGGAAACTTGAAATTGAAAGAAACAAAAAAGAAAATTGTAATGAAGTGCTAAAAAATGCATAAAAATTTCATATTAAGTATTTATTAAATAATGCCATAATATTGATTGCCATATTTTCCAGAGTTAAAAATTAATACATGTTTTATTTATTTATTTATTTATTTTTTTTCAGTAAGTAATAGTAATTTAAATCAATTTTAAAATAAATTAGTTTTAAAAAGTTGTGGTTTAATAGTTTTATTTCGGGAGAAAATAATTACTGTGTTGTAAATTTAATATTCATAATTGAAAATGAAGTTTCACGAGAGAAAGCTTTTAATTAAAATTAGATTTCATTAATAAAATGCAGACCCTTATCAAACTTATATTGACAGAATTTAAAAAGAGAAGAAATAAATCAAAACAATTATAACTTACTTGTTACTTTAAATTTTGTGTTGGTCATAAGAAGAAACCTAATATCATAGCTTCGATGATCCACGTTTTGCGCTTACTGTTTATCATAGCGGAGCGGAAGGGATAAAAGTTTTGGTTTGTGTTTGAAGGTCAATCGCGTCACAGACTAATCTGGGATTCGCGTATCTGTATCATATGACTGTTTGACGTCATAGTGAATGTAAAAAAACTAACGCTCGAAACAAACATTTGAACTTTAACGACACAGAAGCCGTTAATCTGCAGATTACCTAGTTAAAATGCGGAAACTCTTTATTCCGCACTTTAACGGGTCATTTTAGATAATCTGCAGATTAGCTAGGTAATCTGCAGATTAACGGATTTCGCGTTTTAACGGTAACATATATATGTATATAGGGGAGACCCGTGTACCTAGGGCCGCTTTTTTTCAATGGCCGAAAACGCCTTTGACCGGTTTTAATAATGAAACTGATATTTACATATCTTTTGGATTATTTACTTCCAATTATGATTAATATGAATACGTAAAATAATAAATCCTGACAAATAGAAGGTTTATAAATAAATTTCACACATGGCCCTAGGTACAACACGCTCATTGTACCTAGGGTCAGACCACATTGTACCTAGGGCCAGATCTCATTGTACGTAGGGCCTCAGTGTACCTAGGGCCACTCCCTTAACCCTTTCCGCTCTGCATATTTTCCGTAAGACACGCCTTTTGGCGTTCCTTTAAAACGTTACACGTATAGTTTCCAACTTACTATCTTTTGGCTACCGAAAAATTGTAATAATTTGTTTTATTTTACTTCATCATTAAATAAAATAAATCTTTCTGTTAAAATTTTCGGGTAGCCGAAAGGTAGCCTATAGTTACACGTTTTAGAAAAATAACATTTCCTTTGCAGAGGAACAACTTAAGGCGTGGCTCGATTTTTTAATGTCTCCTCAGAAGGGACATACGAGCGATAAGGATTAAAATTACATTTCACTTTGTAATGAATAGAAAATAAAAATAAAATATATGAACATATATTTTATAAAAGAAACAATATCAAGTTACACATTTATTTATCATATAATAATTATCATGAAGTTGATCTTAGTATGAAACACCGAATTTTTCTCTCTTCTTTTTTCTTTGGGATATATTCTAATAGCATATTTTTCTTCAATTTCTTTTTTCTTTTTTTTTTTTTTTTTTTTTTTTTTTTGAAACGTCTCTTAAATTTCTAGATCTTCCTGGTTTTCGGTCACATACTTTCTTTGAGCAGTTTTTGTACGAGGTTTTGCTTCAGGAAAAGTTTTACCTATTCAAGCATGACACACGAAAATGTGTTAGATGATGAAGGTTTCGAAATTTCAACAGGACGTGAAACAGAGACATCCAGTTCCATCATTGATAGTTCATTTTCTTACTGAAGAAAAATCTTTTTTGGAAATTTATGGAGGAAGCTTGTCTCTCAGCCACATTTGAATTTAAATATTCGCTCTTACCAGGAAACCATCCCAATAGTGCAATAATAGAAATAAATTGAATTATGTTCATTCGAGAGGGCATAATATAACATGATTTTTGATATACAAACTGTTACCCCTTATAAGTCCGTTTTCGAGAAATCTATATTTGTTTGAATAAAAATGTAGTAACGAGAAAAGGGTGGGAGGAGTTTATCAAAATCTGCTAGAACCATGATTTTTATCAATATTTAGATTCTATTTTAGCGAATTTTTAGGCATTATATCTCAATTGAATATCTCTCAAAGCTGAAATAGGCAACTGATAAATGCATCAAAGAACAAGTTTATCTATGCTATTTCAATTTCTGCTTATTTTGAATTTCATTCAATATTTCAGTAAGGCGTGGTGTTATCAATTTAGGCGTGGTTGCATTGATTGTTAGTGAACTTTCAGAGTTTATAACTCGAAAACGACCTGACGAGGGCTAACGTTTTATGCGTAAAGAAACATATTTATATATGCTCTTTCGATAAATGCTTCATTGGATTTCTTTTTTTTTTTTTTTTTTTTAATGATTACAGAATGGAATGGTGTCCTGGTCAGTGAATATGTTTTGATTCGCTCGCTATATGCCAGTTACACGAAAACCTCATAAAATGTTCACATCAGTAAAGACCGGTGGATAGGACTTGCCAACACTTTCAGCAACGTCATATATAGTGATTGGTTTGCCAGCATCCAATTACTACAGGCTGTATTGTAGTACATCTTATAAGGTCCAAACACACCTCTGTCCAAAAGTTGAAGCTTATGACTGGTGGTGGGGTAAAGTAATATCCCTCATGCAACAATATCCTTCATTTAATTATAAAAGTTTTTTAATTAAATTGTGAGAACATGAAGAATATGATTACAATTGTACCTAGGGTCATGCATAGCCCTAAGTAAAATTTAGCTATGTGGCCCTAGGTACAAGTTTCGGTAACTTCATTCAAAATACATTCCACTAAAAAACCCACACACAGAGAAGGCTAATTAAGTATCTCCTTTACTACTCAATATAATGAGAAAAATTATACACTAGAAATTAAAGAAAAATATTTGATTGACTTTTGTAAAATAGCAAAAGAGATGTGATGTAAAATTTTACTTCAAACCATATAAATTCTTTTTCTACATGTAACTTGTAAAAACTTTCTCTTGATTGGTTTCAAAGTGATTGTAAATGTAGCAATTGGTGTTGTCACTCGCCCAATTGTATATTATAACTTAAAACTAAATATTATTCAAATAAAGTGGGGTGGACCTAGGTACATGATGGTCCTAGGTACACGGGTCTGCCCTATATATACATATGTATAAATATTCTATTTTACAATACAATTTACAAGATTAAAATAGCAATTCAATATATATATTAGGTTAATTAATTCTGGCGCTAACTGTACTCTGTATTACTTGAATTTATTTACTTGAAAGTTCTAGCAAACATCTGACATATTTTGTATTTAATGCCAAATGCTCGATAGAGTAATTTTAAGCAAATAATAACATCTACTACGATATTAATTTAGTGCCAAAATTATTTCTTGTTTACATCAACCACAAAAGCGGTAACACTTTAAAGAACAAAATATTGTGGGCGTGGTTTTACACAGATCTTTGTTGGGTACCACAGCAACTGCACGCCGGAAATGTTACATTCGTGTTTAATGTGAGACATTTTTTATTCCTGAGAAGCTTTGAAAGACTTTCCCTGGAAAGCTTTGATTCAAATGTAGTGTTGCCCGACGTCGAGATTTTATCTTACAGTAGGCAAATTCAACACTGTTTCGGGCATGGGAAGGGAGGGTTGTATAAATGAAACTTGCTTTCTGTAGGGAACTTTTAGAGCTATAAAAAAATATTTATAATATATGAAAATAAATATGGAAATTGTGCAACTCGTCTTTAAAAACATTTGATAAATAACAGTTTCCGGTTAAAATTAACAGAAACTATTTAATGATTCCTATAGATTCTTGGTTTTAACTTCGAATCTGTTCTTAAGAATCGTGGTTCAAGCCATAGAAGATTAATCTGAAAAACGTACTTTTGTATTACCTATCTAACTTCAGAAACTCAAAAAGAAGAATGACCATAGTATATTTTCATTAAAGAGTTCTGGCAATAAAATATAATGATAAAAGACTAGTATGTAAATTAAAAAAGAACATGGAAATTGTTATGTTTTTTCCTGGTAGATAAAAGTTATGCAGTGCTTACGCATATCAAACATGATGTGTGCAGATTTTCATTACATAATTTAAGTAATAATTATATCTGAACATTACATTAATGTATTATCTAAATATTAATGCGTATATATTTTATAATGTTATGTCAGAATGTCTTTTCTTTTGCTCTCATTTTTGTAAATTACATGCTTGCCAACCATCGCATTATGAAGCGTAGTACTTTTAGTCACCGGGCGGGACTAACAAGACTACGAAATATTAATTAGTATGTTGGCAAGTATGCCACTACAAAAAGAAGAATGAACATAGTATTTTTTCATGAAAGAGTTCTGACAATAAAATATAATGATAAAAGACTAGTCACAACACAAGTATGTAAATTAAAAAAAACATGCAAATTAAGTTTTTTCCCCACAAATAAAAGTTAAACAAATGCTTACACATATCAAACATGATTGATGTGTGCACATTTTCATTACATAATTTAAGTAATAAATTTAACTGAACATTACATAAATGTATTATGTCAATATTAATGTGTATATATTTTTCAATGATATGTCAGAATGTCTTTTCTTTTGCTCTCCTTTTTGTAAATTAATCTCCTCCTTTTTTTCGAAATTCTGGCACCACCTATTTAGTGTGGCCACGCCTCCATAGAGTCGTACCCTTCAGGTTGAGTTTCTTCGGATTACATTAATTACACAAGCGTGCAAATTTGAGTCATGAAAAAGTATTTGCAATGTAATGACTGAATTTTATATTATTTGGTGCATTGATTTTTTGATTATTTATTTAAATTTTTTGAAATACTGGTACACCATCGAACTTTTTAACTATTTTTTCTGAAATAAGCTTCCAAATATCTATCAATATCAGCTATTAGTTTCTAAACAGTTTTTTGGTTGCAGGACTATGTTATTCATTGACAAACTGAGAAATATAAATTTATTTGGTAAGTCTGATGTGAAAAATAATAGAAGGATACTCACTGATTAATATATAGAAACCGGCGCTAAGAATTCTAAATTTGATTAAATCCAAAGATATTTATTTACGGTGATTTCATGAAAAGAAAATTAAAGTGAACTTTATTATATATATATATATATGTATATTTCGTGAGTGTCAGTGATGGAACCCGGGCGCAGAGCAGAACTCATACCACTATTAAAGTAAGTTCTACTTGTTAAATCAACAGTATTGCAGGTAAAGAAATTTCTTAAACAATACCGATACGAGTTCTGCACCCGCGTTCCATCATTGTTTTTGTCTTGGCTTTAGCCATTAACTCTCGTGTATTTTAATAGGAATAAAAGAATTCCAAGGCCGAGTTCTCTTATCCACCAAATTATATATATATATATATATATATATATATATATGTATATGTATATGACAAATATCTTAATAAACTTTATATATATATGTATAAGTTACTATCTATTTTATTATGTAGGGAATATTGCAGAAAAATAAATATTTTGGTGTAGGGAATGTAGTGTCTTTATTCTCTAATTAGTGGTAAAATTTTAAATTTTCATCTGGCAACACTGTTAAAATATAACAATTACAGAAAATGGAAATAAATTTTATACCGATGTGTGCTAATGCGAATTTATATTAATATATATATATTATAATTCAATTGAAAAAAAAAACACGCATTTTTTTTTTTTTTTTTTTTTATAGGAATATCTGTAGCTCCGTGACAAGTTCTTAGATAATTTTTTAACACTTTCGCGACCGCTGATGCAGATTCACGTCATTTGAAAATCTGTAACAACGCCAGTGGGCGTTTCTTTCGCAATTTTCATGTTATTTATTTTTTTTAAATACACCCAATATTCATATTTGTACTATCAATATACTATGGATACAAATGCTTTGATTAGAAAGAGTATAACTATATTGTATATCCATTTGTAATATAAATGTGAATACAGAAAATCTGCACTGAAATATTGTAACTGGGGTGAATAATGCCCACAGGCGGATCTTACTGTGGAAAAGACAAAAACATGCGATCGCGAATGTGTCAAGAGTCAATTTATATTGTAATTCTTACAATTTTAATTTAATTTTATTTATTTATTTATTCGTTTTAACAGTTTCTGATGTCAGTGCACACCTCAAAATGGAGGCTATTTGTGCAAATAAAAAAATATGCAATTTGTTAAGTGTCCTGCTCAGTAATAAAAGAAATGTTTACACATTTCAAAAATGATGTTTACGCATTTTCATTACATCGTTTAATTAATATTTTTAACTAAACATTACATTTCAGAATGAAATTTTCAAATTTTGAAATCGCAATATACAAGGTAAAAAAAATGCAGTGAAAACAAATTAAGCATCCTTGCCAACATCCTGCTTGTGAACCGGGTGGTTTTTAATACACGCCCCTTTTTCCACACCTATATACTTTTAGAGTATTCTTATTTAATCGAACTCTAAAGAACCCTTCTACAGATAAAGTTCTTATTTATTATTCTGATATAAATAACAGCTAAATTTAAAAGTGGAAGATAAGTGATAGAGAAAAGGAGCGAAGTGATAGTGAAATGAGCTTTGCTGCTTCATTTGTAGCACTCGTACGTACTTTGCTCGGTTTACGATGGGTCATGTTTTATTTCGATTCGACACAATTGTTGCGAATATTTTGCTCTTTATGCTGTCTATTTAAAGTTCTTAAATTTTAATACTCCCTTAGGTTTCATTTTTTTACATTTCCGTTTTCGTACTTTTTTGTATGCGCTCATGTTTCACATTAAATGAACTGTGCACGTGCCTTCCAACATTCGAATTAATATTTCGCAGCATCGCCCAACATTTCGACTGATTGCAAAATTAGCGGGACAAAATTTACATAGGAATAAAATAAATTTAACTATTAGTTTCTTTTATTACTTGTTAATATTTATTATTAATATTCGGACGTTATCAACGCTAAAGGTTCTTCGGGCGTCTGCTTAGATATCTCGTATTCTGCCCCTTTAAAGACTTTTTTTTTTTTACCATGGTTGCCTTTTTAAGAGTTGAAACAAGCTTCTCTCACATTCTGGTAGCATGCCTTTTACCACTTTGTCTCAATTTAATATTGGTAGCAAGGGTTAACTCGTTCAGTGGGCTTTCCGTAACTGATTTTACATTCCTTGTTTTAGACTCAATTCTACTCGATTAATTCCTTTCTTTATTCTTTTTTTTTTTTTTTTTCTTACGTCTATGTTTTTTTACTCCCGATTGTCCTCTTGTGCCGCGCAAATCAAAGTTTTCTAAAGATATACTTGTGTTCAATCAATCATTGTGTTTCTTCACTTTTTTTTTATCTTTCTTTCTTTCTTTCTTTCTTTTTTTTTTTTTTTTTTTTTTTTTTTGCTGTTGTGACACGCTTTTCCATCTTTGATTAAGTCCAGTCATGAATGAATGCTCAAATCGCATTATTTCTTTCAACATCAGTTGAGAACAGTTTTGTAAGTTGAATTTGTCTTTGAGGTAATCCATAGGAAATGAATCTAATAACTTTCGAACGGCAAGATGTAAATCTTGCCGTTCGAAAGTTATTAGATTCATTTTTTAACTTTTCGTAAATTTCTCTCTTCGATACAGTCAGCACTTTACCTTATATATATATATCTTTTTAAATTGCAAATAATTTCAGTTAAAACTTACCTTATATAAAAACTACAAGAAACGAAGAATAAATTGGAACTAGAATCAGCGTGTACAAAGATGTACAACAGTTTTGGCATCCTAAGGATATCAAAACTTTGACTAAATTTAAAACAAAATTCAACACAAATTTGATCTCATGTTATAAAATATATATGGAAAGAAAACTTACTAACGTATGAAAACTTTATGCAAAAAAATCCGAGCTCAAAAAAATATATCGGGCGCACGTATCTTCACAACACGACCTTTAAAACGGAGCACATGGATATGACTGACGACGGCCTTCAAGAAACTAGTGGGAACTTCTCTTCGTCGAAAGATTCGCAAAGTAAGGCGGGTACTTATTGACATTACATCTTCGAAATGGTTTATCTCGTGTATCTTGTTTTTGAGAGGCTATAACTTCTTTCACTACATTACTTTATTTTTCGAGTAATTCTCTCCATATACAATAAAAATTTAAAAAGAAGACAAATACTATAAGAAAATACTGGTGTAGAAAAGAAAGGAAAAAAAAAAGGCAGGGACAACAGGACTACGGAATATTAATTAGAAATCTAACAGGTATGATTGTGCAGTACTGACATAATCCTCTTTATAAGTTTATTACATCACGGTGTTTGTGTATTTATTTTGTATTAAGTTATAATGTTCTTGTCTAGCTTTAATTTCAGCAAATTATTATTATTATTTTTCTTTTTAATAGTATTTTCTTTCGCATAAGCTATTACACATTTCATATATTGTATGTAAATACCATACATTACATTACTAAAGTATCAGCATTGTCAACATTTTAATTTATTCCGGAGCATTTTTTGCTTCCCCTTTATTTCACAGGACTTTATTTATAGAATAATAAAATAAGAAAAAAAATAAAATAAGAAAGTAATTACTTTTAGAAAAGGTGATATGAAATAAAAGCCGGGCTAAAATTGCTCCGGAATAAACAAAAATGTTGGTAACTTTGAATTAACCATTTAGTATAAACACGCTTTCGATGAGGCGACATGAAGCAGGTTAAGAATCACTGCTTAATATTGATTATTTATTGGTAATTTGTAAAAATGAAAATTATTTCGAAAGCTTGAAGTAGAAACATGTAGAACAGGGTTGGCCAACGCGCAGCCCTCGGGTCGTATGCGGCCCGCGAGAAGACTCACAGTATTTAGTGTTTGATAAGTTTGGTTAGTACACTAAAAAATTTAAATCCTTTCGGAGAAAAACCTTTCAACGATTATGGTAGCTAAATAATCAGGCTGTTGTAGTGAATTATTATTTGATCCATTATTCATCCTTTTTACTATAGTTTACAATTCATAGTGATTTTTATAATTAATATAATTATTATGAATAATTATTATGTATATCCATATGAAAACAAATATGGATATAAAAAAAACGGTTTCCTTTTGCCTAGAACGAATATTCCCCGTTCTGCAGTCATCTACTGTACTTGAATTCTTAATTTTAAATGTGTAAAATCTATATCTTTAAAAGTAATAAGGCATATTACTTTGTTTTAAATTCTTTTTCGTGATAAATGTGGCGCCAGTTTTACGCCGTGATTAGAATAATAGAAAATAAATAATATTGCGCTCTGTTTCAATAATAGATTTTAAAAACTTAAAAAAAAAAAAAAAAACACTGTATTATTCAGTATTAAAAAAACATTTAATAAAAATTTAATATTTTATTATGTTACGTAATGCGATAAAATTTAATTACATAAACGGTAGAGTAAGCGAATGCGAAAATATCGCAAGATTCAAACAGAAAATTTGTTTTAGAAAATCTTATAAAAATTAATAAAAATCAATTATAATAATTTAAAAAAAGGAAAAAACAAAAGTATTGTTCACTGCGTATGGCTCTTTCAAATAATAGTCCTCGTGTTACCGCGTTTTTTTACCGTCTGGTATACTTAACTAGAGGTGCACGAATCCTAGAATATTCGAGTTAAAGACAAAAGGGCAAAATAGAATTTTAGCAGTGAGAAACTAGGAAACGTTGTGTACTATTTAAGAACAAACACTTAACATTTCAGAATCGAGTATAAACCTCTTTGGAACGGAAACCACGCCTTTACACAGTTTTTCTAAAACTTTACATTATGAAACAAAATTATTTTACATACTTCCAATTAAATCATTTAAATTTTGTCTTCAGCATTCGATGTAGTAAATGCCATTGACATTTATGCATACCAGCGTCACATAGAGAGTCATATACGAATACAGAAAAATAGTTTTTTTAATATTGTTTCCGGAATATAGAGGCGGGGCTTCATTTCTTTTGGAATTTTTTCACAATCTCTCGCTTGCATTGCGATAATTTTATAAAAATGATCCAATTTGTATCATAAACATCGAAATGTTGCTTAGAAAACAATTGGAATAACATTAAGGTAAATTAAAATAGTTTTTCGTCAAAATATATACAGTTATTTACTAACAGAGGATGCAAATTATTATAAATGACGACCCCTAACAATAGTAAAAAATGAAATATCACTGTAACTCAAAAAATAATGTTAAGAAAGAGCTGTAAATTTGGAAACCCATGTTTTTGATGATGCCCGTTCTATATACGCAAAAATTAACGTAGATCATTATACATAATTTTTTCAAATATGAAATTATTAATAATTTTCATATTTCAAAAAAAAAAAAAAAAAAAAAAAAAAAATCAAAAATATGCATGGAATATGTTTGGGTCACTTCACTCTATCATATATAAAAAAAAAAAAACAGAATTTGAATATCATAATTATTTTGGGAGATATGAATTAATGTTTGTAACATTCATTTAACATTAGTGCCCTCATAGTTTGACAGCTTATAACTCTGTTAAGAATTGAGCAAAATATATAAACTATACCATTTTCCGCGATGATTTTGTCCAAAGAATTCAAATAAATTATAAAAAATGGGGGTTACTACTTGAAAAAATGAAGTTGATGCCAGTTTTAATATGTAGACGACTCATTAAGCAAAATCTAACTATATCATTATAAACTAGATGTTATTACAAATCGATTGGTACCAACCACATGTTTCTACGATAATTTACGGCGAAATTAGGTGGGGGTGGCGTTTTTTTTTTGGGGGGGGGGGGTGAGGGGGACTGTACAAAGAAGCATTCCGATAATTAATCAGTATTTCTTCATATCTAAATTTAAATGGAAAAATATAATTTATTCATAAAAAAATAAGAAATTTGTGAGCCCGTTGAAGCTACCATTTAGATGCAATTTCCTTTTTTAAGGGTCGCCCTGCCTAATATCAAAAATATACGCTCACGTGTAGTTTAAGAGGCTGCAGCTGTATTGTATAGATAGATGAAATGTAAAATTCAAAATAAAATGTTTTACACCATACATTATCTAAAGTAATAATCTTTTATAATTTTACCCAACACGTTTAACAAATCATCATAAAAGACTACCAAAATTTATTCTCGATTTCTCGCCGGCGTCTTCTGACAGCCAGCGAAAGTCTTATCAAGCCTAATTCCGATTGTTATCGTTGGTAGTCACTTGAATAATGTATACGAAGTGTATTTAGTGTTGGGATTACGTTAGTGTTAGCAGTGAAAATTTGAGAATACTGACATAGCCGAAATGCACCATACTTGAAAAAAAAAATAAAGTTGGAGTTTGAACGAAATCGCATTTTTTAATTTGGATCCCAATTTTTGAAACATTCACCTTTCGCTTACCTTAAGATAAGTAATACATTTGAAATTAAATTTTTTAAAAATATTTTTTAATATTTCTTACAATTTAAATAATTATTGAAATCCGAATTTTTTCAGTTTGTCTTCTAAGAGTCAAGAGAAAATCTATAGAATTTTGAATTCGATTACTTTGATTTATTATGGAACCAAAAGTTAGAAAAATTTAGTCTTTATTATATTTCTTCATTTCTAAACATTAGTTATTAGTATTTTAGTTATACCATTTCATTTTTAACCAATTGTAAAGAATTTTTTTTTTTTTTTTTTTTTTTTCATCATAAACTTTTTCCGAATGATCTTGTCTGCGTTTGACTCATTTTCACAGAACACGGCACAATGTTTTTTTTTATTTTATTTTATTTATTTATTTTTTACGACAGCTGACGTTAAACCACGTTATTTAAAAATCAGTAACTCCGGTACTGGGCGTTCAATTAGTTTACATAGGTTAAATTATTTCTTAACATTATACCAAATATTCCCATTGGTGTAATCAGCGCAATATGAAAAAAAATACCTTGATTTGAAAGAGTATAAAGGTAAAGTATTTAAATTTTTATTTTTAATAAGAATACAGAAAACGTTGATTTAAAATAATATAATGTAAAAGAATAACGCCCACAGGTCGAGACTATTGTCAAAAAGACAAAAACATGCGGTCGCAAAAGTGTTAATAAAATATAATAATAAAGTCATCTGTTATGAACGACTGCTTTTGCTATTTTCGAAAATATTAAGATTTTAGTTTCGAAATTTGCGTACATTAGACTTTTCCTAATAAAACTTCTATTACATATATATATATATATATACATATATATAAATATTCGATTTTACAATACAATTAACAACATTAAAATATAAATTAATTATTTATCTGTTAGGTTAATTAATTCTGGCGCTAACTGTAACACTGTATTACTTGACTTTATTTGCTTGAAAGTACTAGCAAAGATCTGACATATTTTATATTAATGTCAAATGCTCGTCGGAGAAATTTTAAGCAAATAATAACATCTACTACAATATTCATTTAGTGCTAGAATTAATTCTTGTTTACATCAACCACAAAAGAGGTAACACTTTAAAGAACAAAATATTGTGGGCATGGTTTTACACAGATCTTTGTTGGGTACCACAGCAACTGCACGCCGGAAGTGTTACATTCGTGTTTAATATAAGACATTTTTTATTCCTGAGAAGCTTTGAAAGACTTTCCCTGGAAAGCTTTGATTCAAATGTAGTGTTGCCCGACGTTGAGATTTTATCTTACAGTAGGCAAATTCAACACTGTTTCGGGCATAGGAAGGGAGGGTTGTATAAATGAAACTTGCTTTCTGTAGGGAACTTTTAGAGCTATAAAAAAAATATTTATAATATATGAAAATAAATATGGAAATTGTGCAACTCGTCTTTAAAAACATTTGATAAAAATCAGTTTCCGGTTTAAATTAACAGAAACTATTTAATGATTCCTATAGACTCTTGGTTTTAACTTCGAATCTGTTCTTAAGAATCGTGGTTCAAGCCATGGAAGATTAATCTGAAAAACGTACTTTAGTATTACCTATCTGACTTCAGAAACTCAAAAAGAAGAATGACCATAGTATATTTTCATGAAAGAGTTCTGGCAATAAAATATAATGATAAAAGACTAGTATGTAAGTTAAAAAAGAACATGGAAGTTGTTAAGTTTTTTCCCCACAAATAAAAGTTAAAAGTTCTTGAAAGTACTAGCAAAGATCTGACATATTTTATATTAATGTCAAATGCTCGTCGGAGTAATTTTAAGCAAATAATAACATCTACTACAATATTCATTTAGTGCTAGAATTAATTCTTGTT
This sequence comes from Salticus scenicus, assembly GCA_963930645.1. NCBI lineage: Eukaryota > Metazoa > Arthropoda > Arachnida > Araneae > Salticidae > Salticus > Salticus scenicus. Next base: position 195,541,161 of record OZ005660.1, read on the forward strand.
TACATCAACCACAAAAGAGGTGACACTTTAAAGAACAAAATATTGTGGGCGTGGTTTTTCACATAGCTTTGTTAGGTACAACAGCAACTGCACGCCGGAAGTGTTATATTCCAGTTTAATATGAGATTTTTTATTCCTGGGAAGCTTTCGAAGACTTTCCCTGGAAAGCTTTGATTCAAATGTAGTGTTGCCCGACGTTCACACTTTCTCTTACAGTAGGCAAATTCAACGTTGTTTTGGGCATAGGAGGGGAGGGTGGTATAAATGAAACTTGCTCTTTGTAGGGAACTTTAGAGCTATAAAAAAAATATTTATAATATATGAAAATAAATACGGAAATTGTGCAACTAGTCTTTAAAAACATTTTATAAATATTAACAGAAACTATTTAATGATTCCTATGGACTCTCGGTTTTAACTTCGAATCTGTTCTTAGGAATCATGGTTAAAGCCACGGAAGATTAATGTGAATAACGTGCGTTTGTATTACCTATCTAACTTCAGAAACTCAAAAAGAAGAATGACCATAGTATATTTTAATGAAAGAGTTCTGGCAATAAAATATAATAATAAAAGACTAGTATGTAAATTAAAAAAACATGCAAATTGTTAAGTGTTTTCCTCACAAATAAAAGTTAAAGAAATGCTTACACATATCAAACATGATGTGTGTACATTTTCATTACATAATTTAAGCAATAGTTTTAACTGAACATTACATAAATGTATTATGTCAATATTAATGCGTATATATTTTTCAATGTTGTGTTAGAATGTCTTTTCTTTTGCTGTCTTTTTTCTAAATTAATCTCCCCCTTTTTTTCGAAATTCTGGCACCACGTATTTAGAGTAGTCACGCCTCCATAGAGTGGTACCCTTCAGGTTGAGTTTCTTCGGAGGACATTATTTACACAGCAGTGCAAATTTAGGTCATGAAAAAGTATTTGCAATGAAATGACTGATTTTTATATTACTTGGTGCATTGATTTCAAATATAGCATCCATTTTTCTCAGTCACGTAAGGATTGTTCATAAAATGAGTTTAAATATATGGGCAAGAAAGACTATTTTAAATATTCTGGGGAAAAGAAACATTTTTCAACATTTTTAAATGTTTTACTTACAATTTAATTAATATATCGAATTGGAAATGATTTGCTAAATATATGTATCATTTTATATTAGTTCGAAATTATATAATTAGAGCAGATAATGGTTAGTTATTGTATCCCATTTTGCTTTGAAAGTTTTCTTTTTTTCTTTTTTAACACTTGTATTGGTCGCAGTACGAGGACTTCTCTATATACCATTCAAAAGTAGTACGCCACCCTATTGACGTTCCATTTACTCTCCATCTCTTCTTATTTTTCAATTTTTTGAAATACTGGTACATCATGGAACTTTTTAACTTTTTTTTTTTTCTGAAATAAACTTCCAAAAATCTATCAATATCAGCTATTAGTTTCTAAACAGTTTTTTTGGTTACAGTACTGTGTTATTTTTTGACAAATTGAGAAATATAAATTTATTTGGTAAGTCTGATGTGAAAAATAGTAGGAGGATACTGATTGATTAATTATTTAGAAAACGGCACTGACAGTTCTAAATTTAATTAAATCCAAAGATTTTTTTTTTTTTTTTTTTTTGCTGTGCTTTCATGAAAAGAAAATTAAAGTGAACTTATATATTTATTTATTTATTTCGTGAGTGTCTGGGATGGAACACGTTCGCAGAACTCATACCACTGTTAATGTAAGAAAATCTTCTACTACTTAATTTAACGATATTACAGGTAGAGAAATTTCTTAAGGAATACCGGTACGAGTTCTCACCCGCGTTCCATCCGTGTTTTTGTATTGGCTTCAGCCATTAACTCTCGTGTATTTTAATAAGAATAAAACAATTCCAAGGCCGAGTTTTCTTATCCACCAAATTATATATATATAAATGATAGATATCGTAATAAACTTTATATATATATATATATAAAAGTTACTATATTATTATGTAGGGAATATTGCATAAAAACAATATTTTAGTGTAAGGAATGAAATGTCTTTATTCTCTGATTAGTGGTAACTATTTAAATTTTCATCTGGCAGCACTGTTGAAATATAACAATTACAGAAAATGGAAATAAAATTTCTAGCGCTGTGTGCTAATGCTAATTTATATTTTTATATATATTATTATTCAATTGGGAAAAAAAAAAAAAATCGCCCTCTTTTTTTTTTTTTTTTTTTTTTTATTGGAAAGAGTATAACTATAATGTATATCCATTTGTAATATAAAAGTGAATACAGAAAATTTTGTACTGAAATATTGTAACTAGGGTGAATAATGCCCACAGGCGGATCTTACTGTGGAAAAGCCAAAAACATGCGGTCGCGAATGTGTCAAGAGTCAAATTATTGTAGTTCTTACAATTTTTATTTTATTTATTTATTTATTTATTCGTCTTAACAGTTTCTGATGTCAGTGCAAACCTCGAAATAGAGGCTCTGTCTGCAAATAAAAAAATATGCAATTTGTTAAGTGACATGCTCAGTATTAAAAGAAACAAATGTTTACACATTTCAAAAATTATGTTTACGCATTTTCATTACATCGTTTAATTAATATTTTTAACTAAACGTTACATTTCCAAATAAAATTTTGAAATTTTGAAATCTCGATAAACAAGTTATAAAAACGCAGTGAAAACAACTTAAGCGTACTTGCCAACATCCTGCTTATGAACCCTGAGATTTTTAATGCACGCCCTTTTTTTCACACCAATATACTTTTAGAGTATTCTTATTTAATGAACTCTAAAGAACCCTTCTGCAGATAAAGTTCTTATTTATTATTCTGATATAAATAATATTGAAACTTAAAAGTGGAAGATAAGTGATAGTGAAAAGGAGCGAAGTGATAGTGAAATGAGCTTTGCTGCTTCATTTGTAGCACTCGTACGTACTTTGCTCGGTTTACGAAGAGTCATGTTTTATTTTGATTCGACACAATTGTTGCGAATATTTTGCTCTTTATGCTGTCTACTTAAAGTTCTTAAATTTTAATACTCCCTTAGGTTTCATTTTTTTACATTTCCGTTTCCGTACATTTTTGTATGCGCTCATGTTTCACATTAAATGAACTGTGCACATGCCTTCCTACATTCGAATTAATATTTCGAAGTCTTGCCCAACATTTCGACTGATTGCAAAACTAGCGGGACAAAATTTACATAGGAATAAAATGAATTTAACTATTGGTTTCTTTTATTATTTGTTAATATTTATCATTCATATATACTTAATTATTATTAATACATATTATTATATACTATTGATTAATAAAAATTAATTTTGTTCCAGTTATCAACGCTAAAGGTTCTACCGGCGTCTGCTTAGATATTTCACATTCTGCCTTTTGAAGACTATTTTTTTTTTTTTTTAAACCTTGGTTGCCTTTTTTGGAGTTGAAACAAGGTCCTCTCACATTCTAGTAGCATGCCTTTTATCACTTTGTCTCAATTTAATATTGGTAGCAAGGGTAACTCGTTCAGTGGGCTTTCCGTAACAAGTGATTTCACATTCCTTGTTTTAGACTCAATTCCAGTCGATTAATTTCTTTCTTTTTTTCTGTTCTTTTTTTTTTTTTTTTTTTACGTCTATGTTTTTTTACTCCCGATAGTCCACTTGTGCCTCGTAAATCAAAGTTTTCTAAAGATATACTTGTATTCAACCAATCATTGTGTTTCTTTCTTTATTTTATTTTATTTTTATCTTTATCTTTATCTTACTTTTAACTTTATTTATTTATTTAATTTTTGCTATGGCGACCCGCTTTTCCATCTCTGATTAAGTCCAATCATGAATGAATGCACAAATCGCATCATTTCTTTCAACATTAGTTGAGAACAGTTTTGTAAGTTGAATTTGTCTTTATCCACAGGCATGTTTTCAAGCTTACATCTTGCCGTACGAAAGTTATTAGATTCATTTTTTAACTTTTCGTAAATTTCTCTCCTCGATACAGTCAGCAGTCTACCTGTAAAAAAAAAAAAAAAAAAATCTTTTTTAATTGCAAATGATTCCAGTTAAAACTTACCTTATATAAAAACTACAAGAAACGAGGAATAAATTGGAACTAGAATCAGCGTGTACAAAGATGTACAATAGTTTTGGCATCCTACGGATATCAAAACTTTGACTAAATTTAAAACAAAACTCAACACAAATTTGATCTCATGTTATAAACAGGGATGGAACGCGGGCGCAGAATTCATACCACTACCGATGTAAGAAAATTTTTTACTTCTTAAATCAACGATATTATAAGTAGAGAAATTTCTTACACGGATTCCGGTATGAATTCTGCGCCCGTGTTCCATCTGTGTTCGCTCTGTTTCAATAATATATTTTAAAAACTTAAAAAAAAAAAAAAAAAAAAAAAAACTTTATTATTCAGTATTAAAAAAACATTTAATAAAAATTTAATATTTTATTATGTTACGTAATGCGATAAAATTTAAATAGCATAAACGGTAGAGTAAGCGAATGCGAAAATGTCGCAAGATTCAAACAGAAAATTTGTTTTAAAAAATCTGATAAAAATTAATAAAAATCAATTATAATAATTAAAAAAAAGGAAAAAACAAAAGTATTGATTGTTGACTGCGTATGGCTCTTTCAAATAATAGTCCTCGTGTTACCGCCTTTTTTACCGCGTTTTTTTACCGTCTGGATACTTAACTTGAGGTGCACGAATCCTAGAATATTCGAGTTAAAGACAAAAGGGACAAAATAGAATTTTAGCAGTGAGAAACTAGGAAACTTTGTGTACTATTTAAGAACAAAGACTTAACATTTCAGAATCGAGTATAAACCTCTTTGGAACGGAAACCACGCCTTCACACAGTTTTTCTAAAACTTTACATTATGAAACAAAATTACTTTACATACTTCCAATTAAATCATTTAAATTTTGACTTCAGCATTCGATGTAGTAAATGCCATTGACATTTATGCACACCAGTGTCACATAGAGAGTCATATACGAATACAGAAAAATAGTTTTTTTAATATTGTTTCCGCAATATAGAGGCGGGGCTTCATTTCTTTTGGAATTTTTTCAAAATCTCTAGCTTGCATTGCGATAATTTTATAAAAATGATCCAATTTGTATCATAAACATCGAAATGTTGCTTAGAAAACAATTGGAATAACATTAAGGTAAATTAAAATAGTTTTTCGTCAAAATATATACAGATATTTACTAACAGAGGATGCAAATTATTATAAATGACGGCCCCCTAACAACAGTAAAAAATGAAATATCACTGTAATTCAAAAAATAATGTTAAGAAAGAGCTGTAAATTTGGAAACCCATGTTTTTGATGATGCCCGTTCTATTTATGCAAAAATTAATACAGGTCATAATACATAATTTTTACAAATATGAAATTATTAATAATTTTCATATTTCAAAAAAAAAAAAAAAAAAAAAAAAAATGCATGGAATATGTTTGGGTCACTTCATTCTACCATATAAAAAAAAACAGAATTTGAATATCATAATTATTTTGGAAGATATGAATTAATGTTTGTCACATTCATTTAACATTAGCGCCCTCATAGTTTGACAGCTTATAACTCTGTTAAGAATTGAGCAAAATATATAAACTATACCATTTTCCGCGATGATTTTGTCCAAAGAATTCAAATAAATTATAAAAAATGGGGGTTACCATTGAAAAAATGAAGTTGATGCCAGTTTTAATATGTAGACGAGTCCTTAAGCAAAATCTAACTATATCATTATAAACTAGATGTTATTACAAATCGATTGGTACCAACCACATGTTTCTACGATAATTTAGTGGTTAGGTGGGGGTGGCGTTTTTTTTTTTTTTTTTTTTTTTGGGGGGGGGGGTGACTGTACAAAGAAGCATTCCGACAATTGATCAGTTTTTCTTTATATCTAAATTTAAATGGAAAAATATTATTTATTCATAAGAAAATAAGAAATTTGTGAGCCCGTTGAAGCTATCATTTAGATGCAATTTCCTTTTTTAAGGGTCGCCCTGCATAACATCAAAAATATACGCTCACATGTAGTTCAAGAGGCTGCAGCTGTATTGTATAGATAGATGAAATGTAAAATTCAAAATAAAATGTTTTACACCATACATTATCTAAAGTAATAATCTTTTATAATTTTACCCAATACGTTTAGCAAATCATCACAAAAAACTAGCAAAATTTATTCTCGATTTCTCGCCGGCGCACAGTGGATCGAAGTATAGGCAGAGGCGAACATAGGAACGTTATGGTATTATTATTATCTATGTATGATGTTTTTTGTCACATTTCGATTTAAATATGTATATATGTATGATAGTTAAAGCGATTCCATGTTTTTTTTAACCCTTTACAAGGCCGAGGGAATATTTTCCCCACCAAATTCGTTATCGTTTTATTCACCTGGCACCAATTTTTTTAAAATAATGATTCCTGTGTATCATTTTTCTGGAAAAACATCAGTATGAAAATTATTTTGATAATTCTAGTGGGAAAAAAATTAAAAAGTAGTTGTTTGTGACAATCCTGCTTATGCTAATACGATGGGTTGTGTGTGAGAAGTATGCGATTGACTAAGAGAATAAGATGCCAAAAGTAGAATTTAATTATTTCTAATAGGCTAAATGAATTTTTTACTTTACATCAAATTTTATTCGTGAAAATAGTTTAATGTGCCATTAGAGGAAAAAATGGTTTAATAAAAGGGTTAAGCGGTATCATACTTTTCTGCTGCAAATAGGTATTTAGAAACATACCTGGTAAAGAAACAAATGTTGTACAAAAGAAGAGAATAAAAGAAAATAAATAAAAATTTCGGGAAGAAAATCTATATTTGTAACACAATTAATTTAGCACACAATGATAAATATATCATTAGATTACTGCTTCTTTTTTCTTTTCTTTTTTTATGTAGTTTTTCAATAGAAAACTCATGCAGGCATTTACTGACAAACTCTATGAAAAAAATCACTTTTGTCTTTATTTTACTAAAGATATTAAAGATCAATAATTAATGAATTTTTTTTATTGAACTGGATTTTTTATTTGTTTTATTTTGCTATCTGAAATAATTTTTAAACAAATAAGCAAATAAAGTGAATTCTTATCAAAGAAATTTTAAAAAACGTTGTTTCTAGGTTCTGTTATTTTTAGGAGGACAATTTTGGAAGGCAAATTTAGGAGACAAATTTGGAAAATTTGCACTGGAAACAGCGAAACAATGTGTCTCAAAATATGTGTGGTACTATATGCCAGCTTCAGTTCACAAACTATTGATTCATGGACAAGACATAATAGAAAAATTTTCTATTCCAATTGGACAATTGTCAGAAGAAGCTAGCGAAGCCCGAAATAAAGAGTTTCGTAAATACAGAGAATAACACACGAGAAAAATCGAAGAGCGTGAAACGAAGATTTGCTACATCACTTGTTATTAACATCTTACCCCCTGATTTCAAGCATGAGAACGAAAAAAAGAAATGTGCAAATGAAGGAATATTTTCCAGAAACACAGGAACTTTTACTTTAAATCGTAATATGTATTTACATTATTTAATTTTAACATTTAACTATTTAACGCTAAATATTTACTTAATTTTAACATTTTATGACATATCATGGCAACCATTTACATTTCCCCCCTTTTTTGGATCCAACGGTACTTTTCAGCACCATTAAAGTAAAATTAATTATTTTATTAAATATTTAAAAAAAAAATAAGAAGTAATTTCTGATTTATTAAATTTGTTTTAATCATCTAAATTCTATAATATTTTCACTATAAAAATTTTAATATATTTTCTGTCGTTAATGAATACAGTTATTCAGATAAATTTCTCGATTGATAATTTGGGGGTAGACAGAATAAAAATTTATTTTTCTCTAAAAGTGGCGATTTGTGGCGAAAATCCTTTTCACAGATTAAAATGTATACTTTTGGGAGTAGTAAACTGTGTTTGAAATTTTGGACAATTTTGGACAAAAAAAGTTACATAACTTATAAATTTAATTTTGTTGTTAATTTTATATTCACATTTCATGCGTGAATCACAACATAAAAAACCAACAAAATGTTGGCAGAAGTACCTTAAACTTTTATTAGGACATTATTGAAAGTATTTTTATTTCGTATTTTTTCATAGTTATCTTAAGTGCCACTTGATGGCTATTCAAATAAAGTCACTGAAATTCATCGGAAAATCTTATTTCTGAAAGTTTTCGTTTTGAACTTATTTATATACAACAAAACTTCGCGTAATTGAAGAAATAACCATATATTTGTATTTTTTAGACATTCTTTTAAATTATTTCACCGCAAAATATCAGTTATTTAGATGTTGATTTTTGGGCCTATGTTCGTATTTCAGGGATGGAACACGGGCGCAGAATTCATACCACTATCAATGTAAGAAAATTTTCTACTTCTTAAATCAACGATATTATAGATAGAGAAATTTCTTAAACGGATTCCGGTATGAATTCTGCGCCCGTGTTCCATCCCTGGTATTTTAACATTGTTCGATCCACTGTGCGGCGTCTTCTGACAGCCAGCGAAAGTCTTATCAAGCCTAATTCCGATTGTTATCGTTGGTAGTCACTTGAATAATGTATACGAAGTGTATTTAGTGTTGGGATTACGTTAGTGTTAGCAGTGAAAATTTGAGAATACTGACATAGCCGAAATGCTTACTTATACCATACTTAAGAGACCATACTTAAATAGAGTTGGAGTTTGAACGAAATCGCATTTTTAAATTTGGATGGTAAAATTCCAATTTTTGAAACATTCACCTTCGCGTATCTTAAGATAAGTAATACATTTGAAATTAAATTTTTTTTAAATATTTTTTAATATTTCTTACAATTTAAATAATTATTGAAATCCGAATTTTTTCAGTTTGTCTTCTAAGAGTCAAGAGAAAATCTATAGAATTTTGAATTCGATTACTTTGATTTATTATGGCACCAAAAGTTAGAAAAATTTAGTGTATATTATATTTCTTTATTTCTAAACATTAGTTATTAGTATTTTAGTTATACCATTTCATTTTTAACCAATTGTAAAGATTTTTTTTTTTTTTTTTTACATCATAAACTTTTTCCGAATGATTTTGTCTACGTTTGACTCATTTTCACAGAACACGGCACAATGTTTTTTTTTTTTTTTTTTTTTTACGACAGCTGACGTTAAACCACGTTATTTAAAAATCAGTAACTCCGCCAGTGGGCGTTCATGTAGGTTACATAGGTTAAATTATTTCTTAACATTATACCAAATAATCACATTGGTGTAATCAGCGCAATATGAATAAAAATACTTTGATTGGAAAGAGTACAATCGTAAAGTATTTAAATTTTTATTTTCAATAAGAATACAGAAAACGTTGATTTAAAATAATATAATGTAAAAGAATAACGCCCACAGGTCGAGACTATTGTCAAAAAGACAAAAACATGCGGTCGCAAAAGTGTTAATTAAATATAATAATAAAGTCGTCTGTTATGAACGACTGCTTTTGCTATTTTCGAAAATATTAAGATTTTAGTTTCGAAAATTGCGTACATTAGACTTTTCCTAATAAAACTTCTATTACATATATATATATATATACATATATATAAATACATATATATATACATATATATATACATATATATATATATACATATATATATATATTACAGAGACTCCAACATCCTAATTAATATTCCGTAGTTTTGTTAGTCACGCCCTTTTCTACACACCAGTAAATTTTTAGAGTAATAGTCTCCAAATTCAATTACGATTAAATAAGAAGAAAAATACTCTAAAATGATACTGGTGTGGAAAAAAAGGCGGGGCTAACAATACTACGGAATATTAATTAGTATGTTGGAGTCTCTGTAATATATATATATATATATATACAATTTACAACATTAAAATATCATTTAAAAATATATCTCTTAGGTTAATTAATTCTGGCGCTAACTGTACACTGTATTACTTGACTTTATTTACTTGAAAGTACTAGCAAAGATCTGACATATTTTATATTAATGTAAAATGCTTGTCAGAGTAATTTTAAGCAAATAATAACATCTACTACAATATTCATTTACTGCTATAATTAATTCTTTTTTACATCAACCACAAAAGAGGTCACACTTTAAAGAACAAAATATTGTGGGCGTGGTTTTTCACATATCTTTGTTGGGTACCGCAGCAACTGCAAGCCGGAAGTGTTACATTCGAGTTTAATATGAGCCATTTTTTATTCCTGAGAAGCTTTGGAAGACTTTTCCTGGAAAGCTTTGATTCAAATGTATTGTTGCCCGACGTTGAGATTTTCTCTTACAGTAGGCAAATTTCAACATTGTTTTGGGCATAGAAGGGGAGGGTGGTACAAATAAAACTTGCTTTTTGTACGGAAATTTAGAGATATAAAAAAAATATTTATACTATATAAAAATATCTATGGAAATTGTGCAACTAGTCTTTAAAAACATTTGATAAATATCAGTTTCCGGGCTAAATTAACAGAAACTATTTAAAGATTCCTATGGACTCTCGGTTTTAACTTCGAATCTGCTCTTACGAATCGTGGTTCAAGTCATGGAAGATTAATCTGAATAACGTGCGTTTGTATTACCTATTTAACTTCAGAAACTCAAAAAGAAGAATGACCATAGTATATTTTCATGAAAGTGTTCTGGCAATAAAATATAATGATAAAAGACTAGTATGTATATTAAAAAAAAAACATGCAAATTGTTAAGTTTTTCCCTCGCAAATAAAAGTTAAAGAAATGCTTACACATATCGAACATGATGTGTGCACATTTTCATTACATAACTTAAGTAATAATTTAAACTGAATATTACATAAATGTATTACGTCAAAATTAATGCGTATATATTTTTCAATGTTATGTCAGAATGTGTTTTCTTTTGCTCTCCTATTTGTAAATTAATCTTCCCCTTTTTTTCGATATTCTGGCATCACCTATTTAGTGTAGCCACGCCTGCATAGAGTCGTACCCTTCAGGTTGAGTTTCTTCGGATTACAGTAATTATACAGGCGTGTAAATTTGGGTCACGAAAAAGTATTTGCAATGTAATGACTGATTTTTATATTTTTTGGTGCATTGATTTCAAATATAGCATCCATTTTTCTCAATCACGTAAGGATTGTTCACAAAATGAGTTTAAATATATGGGCAAGAAAGACTATTTTATATATTCTGGGGAAAAGAAGCATTTTTGAATATTTTTAAATATTTTACTTACAATTTAATTAATATATCTAATTGGAAATGATTTGCTGAACATATATACATTTTATATCAATTGGAAATTAGATAATTAGAGCAAATAATGGTTACCACTGTTTAATATATCCTGAGTTATTATATCCCATTTTGCTTGCTTTAATTTTTTTTTTTTTTTTTTTTTTTTTTTACACTCGTATTACTCACAGTACGAGGACTTCTCTGTATACCATTCAAAAGTAGTCCGCCATCGTATTGACGTTCCATCTACCTTTTATCTATGCTCCATCTCTCCTTATTTTTCAATTTTTTGAAATATTGGTACATCATGGAACTTTTTAACTATTTTTTCTGAAATAAGCTTCCAAAAATCTATCAATACGAGCTATTTGTTTCTAAACAGTTTTTTGGTTGCAGGACTATGTTATTTTTTGACAAATTTAGAAATATAAATTTATTTGGTAAGTCTGATGTGAAAAATAGTAGAAGGATAGTTATTCATTAATTATTTAGAAAACGGCGCTAAGAATTCTAAATTTAATTAAATCTAAAGATATTTTATATACGGTGATTTCACGAAAAGAAAATTAAAGTGAACTTTATTATATATATATATATATATATATATATATATATATTTCGTGAGTGTCAGGGATGGAACACGGCGCAGAACTCATACCACTATCAAAGTAAGAAAATTTTCTATTTCTTATACCAACGATATTGCAGGTAGAGTAATTTCTTAAACATTAATGATACGAGTTCTGCACCCGCGTTTTATCCCTGTTTTTGTCTTGGCTTTAGCCATTAACTCTCGTGTATTTTAATAGGAATAAAACAATTTCAAGGCCGAGTTTTCTGATCCAACAAATTATATATATATATATAAATATATAAATAAAAATGACAGATATCTTAATAAACTTTATATATATATATATATAAATGGCAGATATCTTAATAATCTTTATATATATATACATATATAAGTTACTATCTATTTTACTATGTAGGGAATATTGGTGTAAGGAATGTAATGTCTTTATTCTCTAATTAGTGGTAACAATTTATATTTTCATCCGGAAACACTGTTGAAATATAACAATTACAGAAAATGGAAATAAAATTTCTAGCGCTGTGTGGTAATGCTAATTTATGTTATTATATATATTATTATTGAATTAAAAAAAAAAAAAAAAAAAAACAGGCTTTTTTTTTTTTTTTTTTTTTTTTTTTTTTCTAATAGAAATAGCTGTAGCTACGTGAGAAGTTCTTAGATTGTCAACATTTTAAAAAAATGTTGACAATCTAAGAACATTTTAAACACTTTTGCAACCGCTTATGCAGATTCACGTCATTTGAAAATCTGTCACAACGCCAGTGGGCGTTTCTTTCGCAATTTGCATGTTATTTTTTTTTTTTTTTTTTTAAATACACCCAATATTCAAGTTTGTACTTTTAATATATTATGGATATAAATTCTTTGATTAGAAAGAGTATTTAAAAAGTATTCTTATAATGTATATCAATTTCTAATATAAATGTGAATACAGAAAATTTTATTTTGAAATATTGTAACTGGGGTGAATAATGCACACAGGCGGATCTTACTGTGGAAAAGACAAAAACATGCGGTCGCGAATGTGTCAAGAGTCAATTTATATTGTAATTCTTACAATATTTATTTAATTTAATTTATTTATTTATTCGTTTTAACAGTTTCTGATGTCAGTGCAAACCTTGAAATAGAGGCTCTGTGTGCAAGTAAAAAAATATGCAATTTGTTAAGTGACATGCTCAGTAATAAAAGAAACAAATGTTTACACATTTCAAAACTGACGTTTACGCATTTTCATTACATCGTTTAATTAATATTTTTAACTAAACATTACATTTCAGAAGGAAATTTTCAAATTTTGATATCTCAATATCAATATACAAGTTTAAAAAAATGCAGTGAAAACAACTTAAGCATACTTGCCAACATCCTGCTTATGAACCGGAAGGTTTGTAATACAAGCCCCTTTTTCCACACCAATATACATTTAGAGTATTCTTATTTAATCGAGCTCTAAAGAACCCTTCTACAGATAAAGTTCTTATTTATTATTCTGATATAAATAATATTGAAATTTAAAAGTGGAAGATAAGGGATAGTGAAAATGAGCGAAGTGATAGTGAAATGAGCTTTGCTGCTTCATTTGTAGCACTCTTGCGTACTTTGCTCGGTTTACGATGGGCCATGTTTTATTTCGATTCGACACAATTGTTGCGAATATTTTGCTATTTATGCTGTCTATTTAAAGTTCTTAATTTTTAATACTCCCCTAGGTTTAAATTTTTTACATTTCCGTTTCTGTACTTTTTCGTATGCGCTCATGTTTCACATTAAATGAACTGTGTACAGTCACCCCAAAAAAAAACGCCACCCCCCCACCCAATTTCGCCGTAAATTATCGTTGAAACATGCGGCTGGTACCTATCGATCTGTAATAACGTCTAGGTTTTAATGGTGTAGTTATATTTTGCTTAAGGGGTCATCTACATATTAAAACACGTATAAACTTCATTTTTTTCAATGACGACCCCTATTTTTGACCTCATATTCAGATTTCTGAGATCAAGGCAGTTCGGAAAACTTACCTATTTATAGACTTTAAATCAATTTTAAACAGAGTTACACGTGAAAATGTGTTAGGGGACCGTCTATACATTTAGAAAAAATAAATCGTGATCAACTACCCAATATTCATTATTTATAAAATTTCACACCGGAAAAAAAGTTCAGTAATGTTTATTATAAAATAAAAAACGATTCAAATTCGCAGAACTTTCTTTATTAACTTATGAATTAAAAGATTTTTATTGGTTTCAATTTATTAAACATTATTATTGAAAGTTAAATACATCACTTCGTACGAAGAAAAATAATAGCTTGAATGATATGAACCCTACAATATTGAATTACAAAAATCTAAATACCAAGGTAAAAGAACAGTAGAAAAATAGCAGTTAAAAAAAAGGTGTTTAATATTAAGAAAAAGAATTATCTACTTCTTAAAAGCAAAGACTGCTTTATTTAAGAGACAAAAATTTAAGTTAAAATACATTTAAAAAACAAAAAAAATATATAAAAACAATTAAAATCTACTAACTAACAATTATTATCTACTTCTTGTTGGGTATATTTTTATTTTATACAGTAAGCCTCGCATGAAAGTGTTACTATAAAGTTTTACATTTAATTTTAGGCGTACAAACCAACAATAGATAATATACAAAAATATACATAACAAGACTTAAACTAAAATCTGAGAAAGGATATTTAATATTTTCGCGACTGCTGATGTAGTTTCACGTCATTTGGAAATCTGTAACTCCTCCAGTGGGCGTTTCTTTCACAATTTGTGTGTTACGATATTTCTTAAGAATATTCCTTATATTCATATTTATATAAACAAAATAGTTTGAAACATATTTTTTCACTAGAAAGAGTGTATATTCATATTATTGTGTATATTCATATGAAAATAAACATGGATATGGAAAAAACGGTTTCCTATTGCCTAGAACGAGTATTCCCCGTTCTGCAATCGTCTACTGTACTTGAATTCTTAATTATAAATGTGTAAAATCTATATCTTTAAAAGTAATAAGACATATTACTTTGTTTTAAATTCTTTTTCCGTAATAAATGTGACGACAGTTTTACGCCGTGATTAGAATAATAGAAAAAAAATAATATTGCACTTTGTTTCAATAATAGATTTTAAAACTTAAAGAAAAAAAAATACCACTTTATTATTCCGTATTAAAAAAACATTTAATAGAAGTTTTATATTTTATTATGTTACGTCATGCGATAAAATTTAAATAGCATAAACGGTAGAGTAAGCAAATGCGAAAATTTCACAAGATTAAAACAGAAAATTTGTTTTAAAAATTCTGATAAAAATTAATAAAAATCAATTATATTAATTTTAAAAAAGGAAAAAACAAAAGTATTGTTCACTGCGTATTGCTCTTTCAAATAATATTCCTCATCTTACCGCGTTTTTTTCTGTCATGATACTTAATTGAGGTGCACGAATCCTAGAATATTCAAGTTAAAAACAAAAGACAAAAGGGTTAAAATTTTAGCAGTGAGAAGCTAGAAAAAGTTATGTAATATTTAAGAACAAAGACTTAACATTTCAGAATCGAGTAAACGCCCTTCTGCAACGAAAGCCACGCCTTTACAGAATTTTTCTAAAACTTTACATTATAAAACAAAATTATTTTACATACTTCCAATTAAATCATTTAAATTTTGTCTTCAGCATTCAATGTAGTAAATGCCATTGACATTTATGCATACCAGCGTCACATATAGAGTCATATACGAGTATGCAAACTAGTTTTTTTAATACTGTTTCCGCAATATAAAGGCGGGGCTACATTTCTTTTGGAATTCTTTCCTAATCTCTTGCTTGCATTGCGATAATTTTATAAAAAATAAGCCAATTTGAATAACAAACATCGAAATGTTCCTTAGAAAACAATTATAATAACATAAAGGTAAATTAAAATAGTTTTTCGTCAAAATGTATAGAAATATTGACTCACGGATGATACAAATTATAACAAGTGACGCCCCCCTAACAGCAGTAAAAAATGAAATATCACTGTAACTCAAAAAATAATGTTAGGAACGAGCTGTAAATTTGGAAACCCATGTTTTTGATGATGCCCGTTCTATTCGTGTAAAAATTAACAAAGGTCATAATTCATAATTTTTTCAAATATGAATTTATTAAAAATTTTCATAATTCAAAAAATGTTTTTTTAGCAAAAATTTGCATGGAATATGTTTGGGTCACTTCATTCTAACGAATAAAAAAAACAGAATTTAAATATCATAATTATTTCGGAAGATATGATTTAATGTTTGTCACATTCATTTAACATTAGCATCCCCAAATTTTGACAGCTTATAACTCTATGAAAAATTGAGCGAAATATATAAACTATACCATTTTCCGTGATGATTGATCCAAAGAATTCAAAAATATTATAAAAAAGGGGGGTTACCATTGAAAAAAATGAAGTTGATGTCAGTTTTAATATGTAGACAACCCCTTAAGTAAAATCTAACTATAACATTATAAACTAGACATTATTACAAACTGATCGGTACCAGTCGCATGTTTCTACGATAATTTACGGCGAAATTAGGTGGGGGGGGGGGGTGGCGTTTTTTTTTTGGGTGACTGTACATGCCTTCCAACATTCGAATTAATATTTCGCGGTATCGCCCAACATTTCGACTGATTGCAAAACTAGCGGATCAAAATTTACATAGGAATAAAATGATTTTAACTATTAGTTTCTTTTATTATTTGTTAATATTTAATATTAATATTATATCATATGTACATAATTATTATTAATATATATTATTATATACTATTAATTATTAATAATTAATTTTGTTCCAGTTATGAACGCTAAAGTTTCTTCGGGCGTTTGCTTAGGTATTTCATATTCTGCCCCTTTGAAGACTTTTTTTTTTTTTCCCCCTTTTTATCATGGTTGCCTTTTTGGGAGTTGAAACAAGCTCCTCTCACATTCTAGTAGCATGTCTTTTACCACTTTGTCTGAATTCAGTATTGGTAACAAGGGTTAACTCGTTCAGTGGGCTTTCCGTAACAAGTGATTTTACATTCCTTGTTTTAGACTCAATTCCACTCGATTAATTTCTTTCATTATTTTTTTTTTTTTTTTTTTTTTTTTGGACGTCTATGTTTTTTTACTCCCGATAGCCCACTTGTGCCGCGTAAATCAAAGTTACTTGTATTCAATCAATCATTGCGTTTCTTTCTTTCTTTCTTTCTTTTTTTTTTTTTTTTTATCTTTCTTTATTTCTTTATTTATTTTTTACTGTTGTGACACGCTTTTCCATCTTTGATTAAGTCCAATCATGAATGAGTGCACAAATCGCATAATTTCTTTCAACATCAGTTGAGAACAGTTTTGTAAGTTGAATTTGTCTTTGAGGTAATCCATAGGCATATTTTCAAGCTTACATCTTGCCGTTCCAAAACTATTAGATTCATTTTTTAACTTTTCGTAAATTTCTCTCCTCGATACAGTCAGCAGTCTACCTGTAAAAAAAAAAAAAAAAAAAAAAAAAAAATATATATATATATATATCTTTTTAAATTGCAAATGATTCCAGTTAATAAAACTGCTAATATAGAAAGCTGATGTTATTTTTTAATTTGATTCTTAATTTCTAACCATTTAAATATAAAAAATATGATAAAAATAAAAATCTTGATAATTAACGAAAATCGCAAATAATTTTTCAAATGAAAAAAAAAATTAAATATAAATATATCATTGAAACACTTAAATATGTATTTAAATATGCATTTATATCCCCTCCTCCACACACATGCATTTCTTTCTTTCTTTTTTTTTTTTTTTTTATTATTATTATTCATTTTATTATTATTATTATTATTATTATTATTATTATTACTAGCAGGCTTTGCCCGCTTCGCTGGACATTAAACTTAAATGAGTTGTCAAAATCCCATATCTTTATTAATAACCTAAGTTCTCGCTGTGATTGGTAGAGGTTTTCTCGCTCGCAAAGTGAGGAGTCTAGGTCTCCACTGTCTTCGGCACAACTTACCCACTTCTCACTTCCCCTTCCTCAGCGGGTGAGTTCGAAGTTTTGAAAAATCACACTAATGTATATAATGCGTACACTTAACCAATATACAGTCTGGGTCCCCATTGCCTTAGGCACAACTTACCCACTTGTTACTTCCCCTTCCTCAGTGGGTGAGTTCGAAGTTTTGCAAAATCCCACTAATGTACATAATGCGTACACTTAGTCAATATCCGCACACCAAAATTCGCCATTCTAAGATAATTCAAAGCGAATTCAAATGGAAAAACATGTTTTTACACATGTTTATTGGGAACGACTTCAGTATAACGATATTTGGCGATTTTTTTGTTGACGATTATGGCTAAATCATAAATCTAAAAATCATAAATCATATATGATAAATGATAAAATCATAATCTAAATCATAAATCCAAAATAAGCAACATATTAGGCTGCCATATTATATCGCAAACAGTCCAGAACGACATCGTTATCCTTCAAAACGTCGCCAAAGAAAAATCGCCAATTTCAGCTGTGGGGTTATACTGAAGTTATACCGTTTATTGCACTCCGACCTCGAGAAGCGGGGGGGGGGGGGATTTCGAATTTCGTGAAATCCAGTTACAATAAGTGCCGGATGCAAACAAACAATTTACGCACCAAATTTCGTGACCACAGAAGTCTTTAATAGAAAATATAAATAAATAAGTACAAAACGCACAGTTTAGTATGGGACCCTTTGGTGACTTTAAATATTTTAAGCCATTTTTGCGATGAACTGAATTGGCTATCTCAATTGTGAAATCAAAGATCTTGGCGAGAAACGTCCGAGCTACTTCGGTTCCGAATTTCAAATTTTGCCAAAGGGATCCAATACTAAAGCTGTTCCATACACTCAATAAATAAATAAATAAAATAAAATAAAATAAAATAAAAACTCTTTTCTGATATTTACAAAATAAAAATAAAAAATCTTAATAAAATCCAAATTATAATCATTTACAATTAAGGGAGAACATAAAAAAAACCTCATAAGGTACATAATAACAACAAAAAATTTTGTTTTACTGCAGGAAAGAAAAGTACTGCTTAATTAAATAAAAATATTAAACTAATGCCAAATATCTCTATGAAAATATTTATCCACGTGCAAATTCCTCATTAAAAAAAAAAAAAAAAAAAAAGAAAAAAAATCACCAACTTTTGTAGGTATTTTTCTCTCTAATTTTTATTATTATTCGCGTGAAATTAAAAATATTTCATTTTATTTCTGGAAAATAAAAATATATATAAATGCCTATATATAAATATAAAACCTTTTACCGAATCCGCGTTGAAAACGGAAAAAGGGTAAAATAAATTAGAAATATCAGACCTATATTTATAAATGTGATACCAAATGAAAGGGGTGATTTTTCTGAATTCAGGGGTGCAAACAGTTATTCGATGCGGCAATTAGATTTTTAAAAAATAACTAAAGAATGAAATTGGGTTGGCAACGGAAAAGCGGAAAAAGGGAAAAATAATATAGAAGTATCAGACCTATCATTACAAATTCAGTACCAAATGCAAGAGGTGATTTTTCTGAATCCTGGGGTGTAAACAGTTTTTCGATACGACAATTAGATTTTTTAAAATTAACTAAAGTATGAAACTCAGATGGCAACACTTCATTTCAATCTTTTCATAATTTGTAGTGCGAATCACGCGAATAAAAAAAAGTCTTTATCTTAAAAAATTATTTTTGCATTTTATTTTTCCATTCAAAGCGTTTTAGTGAAAAAATATTTATGGCGCATGCGCAGGCGTTTTTTACCCACAATTTAAACACTAATCATAATTTTGAAAATTTCTATAGATATAATTTCAAGTTGGGTGAAGACCTAAGTTTCTGCCAAGCGCCGTTGAATTCCGTCCAGCCGTTCTCGAGTGATGCCCGGACAAACGTGTTTTAGTCTTTTACCCCCTAGGGGGGAACGGGGGGGAATTTCCGAAAAGTTGATAGATATAATTTTAAGTTGGGTGAAGACCTAAATTCCTGCCAAGCGCCGTTGAATTCCGTCCAGCCGTTCTCAAGTGATGCCCGGACAAAAAAAGCGACATTCGGACACGATGACACACACACACACACACACACACACACACACACACACAGGCAAAATTTTCTGAAGTCATTTTCGGCTTTCATGGGGTGTGAAACGTGAAGATATCGCAAAATTTTTCGATTCCGACAAATTTACAGACAAAAGTCTGATTTTATTAATATAGATTATTATTATTATTATTTATTTATTTTATTTTATTTTTTGCTTCATTTAAATACAATACTTACTGATATAAAAAATCTGTTATTTATTTATTTAATCTTATTTTTATATCGGATTTTCTAAATTTTAAAGAATCAAATTATAAAAATTTTGATAAAATTATAAATGATGTATATAATTGACTGAAATCCAAAATAATTTTCAAAAAGAAAAAGAAAGAAAGAGAAAAAAAAGGAATACAAAATAAACGTTTTCAAACTTAAAATACATGTATGGATTTGCGTTACAAGAAGGAATTATCAATTCTTCACTGAAAAAAAAAAAAAATAATAATAATAATAATAATAATAATAATCAATGCATTTAAATCTAATTGTGAAAAGAAAATAGTTTCTGCAATATTATATATATATATATATATATAAACTTCCATAAAAATAAGTATATATTTGATATTGCTCACTGTATTATATTTGAAATTTTGATTAAAGGTTTAAAAAAAAAAAAAAAAAAAAAAAAGCTTTAGTAAATATTTTATTTATTCAGATTCTTCAATTGATCAATGTGCTGTATAATTTAATTCATTACAAGCTTTTTGTATTGTTATTATTTTAAACTTTAATCATTAAATAATGAACTCAGTTTTTTGAAATAAAATCAATTGAGATTTTTGAAATAAAATCAATTGTTTCATACTTTATTATTATTAAGTAGCGTAAAAACGTTCACATTGTGTTGTTGTAATGCATTTTAAAAAATAAGTAAAATACAATAATAATAAAAATAAAGAACTAGGGTATTTTTCAAAACTTATTCAGCGAAACCTATAAATCAGTATTTATTTGTGAAATAATATTTTTTTTTTTTTTTTTTTCCCGGAATAATAAAATTTTCTTGCTTTTTGTTTTAAAAGCACAATATATTTTTTATAAAGATGTGAAATAAAAATGAATTGAATCTTTGTTTTGTTATGCAGTTAAACAAGTTCATATATTTTATTTAATAAGTAACAGTAAAGAAATTTTAGTATATTTAAAATTATAAGTCAGTGAAACTAAGGATATTATTTTAAAAATATGCAATTTGCATAACCTAGATTATATATATAATCATATAAACATTAAATAAATACTTCAGAATTTAAAAAGAAAAAAAGAAATTACAAACCTTCTTAAGAACCATCTTCTAAATTTTCTTTGTAAGAATTTTCAAGAAAACACCCTTGCAACTAGCATTTTAAAATACATAATGACCAGTCTGCAAGGGCATTCACTTAAAATTAGCTCCTATATTTTAAACTTTACGTTACTTCTTCATTCAGAAACATAATAATAAAAAATAGTTACTTTAACTATTTCCATCTCAGAAGACTACATTAATAAAATGAGTTTCTAAGCGGTTTTCTGTAACAGGCGCAGTTTTTTCAGGGGTACAGCTGTGTTTACAAGTATCAAAAGTTAGGCTTAATAACTTAGGCAGATACGAAAATGAATGTTTAATTGATATTAAAATAAGACTTTAATAAATAGAACATGTAGCATGTTATACGTTAAAAATATCACATTCTTACCTTTTCTAAAGCTTATCCTAGTCTTTATAACGCTAAAACTGAACAAACTAGATTACACGTTTTAAAATTGCCGCCTCACGTACCGAACCGACACGACTTTCCATTCCCTTCCCTTCCTACCCTAAGAAAAACCAGAAAAAGAACATGTCCGTGGTGTCGTCCAACTGCGACCCGACATACCAGGTGTTTTAATTTCTTCTTTCCCCACCTATACCAACTGCGGACAGCCTTTTTTAATCCCTTATGTCTACTGCGACCGCTGAAAATTTCGCCAAGTGCGATGAATCGCCAAATAAGAATAATAAAATTGTATTAGTAATATTTCAGCATAAAAGACTTGATAAATCTCGTTCTTTAATAACTTTTATATCAAATTTATAGAAATTTGAAATCTTTAATGCATGTCTATGTAAAAATTTGCAAAAAAATATTATTCTAGTTACATTTTTATTCTTTTTTAACTTTAACACTAAAAATAGCTAATGTCACCAATAACTGCAGGTTAAAAAATTAATATACCTAATAATTTCTTCTACTGTACACGGGTATACAAAATTAAAACAATAATTTGTTTTATTCTTTTGCGCGTAATTTTTAAACAAATGCACACAGTGAAGATTCATGTACATGCATGTGTTAGAATTAAACCAGAGTTTTCTTCCTGATTTTCCTCCTTTTTTTCGCATGTGAATAGCTTTTTCAAAAATATACAAACAAACATGAAAACTGGTTCGTTAAAATATATATATATATATATCGACATTTTATTATCATGATGAAGTTCATAGTTTACAAATTAGTAATTATATACATACATATACATATATATATATATTTAAGTGAAAGAAAGAGAAAGAAAAATCAGGATTACGTTTGACATTTGAAGGCATGTGCGTCTTCACCTAACTGTAATGCATCCTTACCACTATTTTTTTTCTTTTTTAAAATTTTTTCCAAATCTTACGTTTGAGAAAAAATAAATAATTATTAGTTTAAAAATTATTACTTATGCTAAAGTTATATAAAATTCGATTAATGATATGATAACTAACATGCCATTCAAATTTTATGCTCATATGTTGACTTTTTTAAAAGTTATGCGGAAAAGAAGAAAATGGGAAAGGAGGTTGTTCCTTTAATTTTGAACACCAGTGTGTATAGCACATTAAAACCTATCACTTAAGTTTTTTTTTTTTTTTTTTTAGTATATTTGGGGAATGGTGGACGTTAAAAATCAAAATTTTAATTATCATATTTGAATTGTAAAAGTTTATATATATATATATTGAAAAGAATCAGCATTAAGTATATTAAAATTTCTCTAAAACGTTTACTTAAAAAAACTAGTTTGTTGTGGCCACCACATGACTTTCTTCTATAATTTCCTATACAAATTCACTATTATTTTAAAAAACTATCTTCCATGACAATGCAGACGATTTCCAATTTTAGAGAAGTAGTATAGCACTAAATATCAAAAAAAAAAAAAAAAAAAGTCAATTTTATTCTCAATATTACATAAGAAAAAAAAATTATAACTTTATTTTAAATTATCGCAGATCGATGGTTCAAGCATTCGTTTTAAAGGTATTGGCGAGCTCTTTTGAAAGATACCCATCATGAAAATTTACTCCCCTCGAGGGGGGAAGGGGGGAGGCAAGGCTCCTACATACACAAACTTTTTTTCCCAGTTGACTATCTCTATTACACAAAATATATATTCGTTTCATTTTGTTTAGGACAGTTTATAGATGTTAAACTCTACTTACCTGCAATTTCCCCATAGACGTAATGTACTTGAATACTTTTGAGTGTCTCTGTACACGAACCATTTGCTTCAGCTCAACGAAAAGCTTAGTGTAGCATCCCTATATGATACAAGGTGTCACTACATACTAATTTGTATGAAATTCTGTGCAGTAGTTCCTGAGATACAGTTACACAAAATTTTGTCACACACACACACACAGAGAGAAAGAGATAGACAGACATTTTCGAAAAATGGTCAAATCATGTTCTACATTTCTCAAAACGTGTAAATCCATCAAAAACCCGAAGTCGAAAATTTTTGCGAATCCAATACTTTCTTCTATTGAATATAAAAGAAAGTAAAAAGATAAAATTCGCAATTTTAATTTATTATTACTATTATCATCTGAAAATTTTTAAAAACGTTTATGTCAACTTTTTTTTTAATTTTTTGCTAAATTTGAAATTATTATAGTTTAACAATATATTCTAAACACATTTGGTATTACTGTGCAGATTAATTGCTAAATTAATTTTTTTTTTCTGTTTAAATGCTGAAATTTTACGCAAATATTTAATATTTAAGCCAAAAAATATTGTAAATAATTTTTTCTTATGAATCAGTACACAAAGTAATATCCATTTAAGTTTAGCATATATTAATAAAATATAAAAATGTAATATCGAAAGCAAAATTAAAAATTAATTAGCATGGAACAATTAGAAATGTTCAAAATGTTTAAATGTTTAAATTTATTTTTTATTTAAATATTTTTCTATAAGTTTTAATATAGTTGACACATTTCAATATATACATATATATATATATATATACTAACTTTCAGAACTGTAAGTAATTTAAAAGAGCTAGTTATGTCGTCCATGATCTTTTTAATGCTGCAGTTTTCGCTTATGGATTACTTAAAAAACAGCCTTGAATTTTAATTATACAGATAGATTGCTTTTTAATCATGATGCTATTTTCCACTGATTTCATACAAATATGAGATAAAATATGTGAATTTCTTTATTCATTTTCTTATTTACGATTAAATAAAAGTAATTTTGGTCACAGAAACTCAATTTGGCTCAACTGTATACACACACGCACGCACGCACACACACACACACACACACACACACACAAAAAAAAAATAAAATAATAATAATAATAATAATAATAATAAATTATTTAATACAATAATGAAATAAATTAATGCAGTAGTTTTCTCTCATGGTTTGTTGAAAAATTATCTTCCATAGAAAAATAAAATAAATAAATGTGTGATTTAGTTGTCCAGTATTAATAATCTGTGAGTTTTGCCTTTATTAAAACATCGCATTATCAGGGATGGAACACGGGCGCAGAATTCATACCACTATCAATGTAAGAAAATTTTCTACCTCTTAAATCGACGATATTATTGGTAGAGAAATTTCTTAAACACATTCCGGTATGAATTCTGCGCCCGTGTTCCATCCCTGCATTATTAAAGGAAAAGCGAGTGTTATTAATATATTTTTTTTTTTAATCACCATCCATAAAATTTGCATACACATGCATCGAAATATAACAACATTAAAATTTATCGAAAGCAACTTACGCTATAAATTAAAATTTATTACGTAATAAATTAAAAATTACTAGTCACATACTAAATTATAACCATGTGCAAAATTTTTTGGTGATTTTGGCGAAATACGTTCTTTGGCGGGAAACTTCAGGGGAACTTTCCTGGGTCGCACTTGGTATAGGTGGAGAGATTTCCTGGGTCGCAGTTGATCTATGGGGGAGATAAAAATGTCATTTTGGGACGCAGTTAACCTAGCCAACACCCACTTGACAATAAATAAAGCCAACAGACGAAATTTCCCAATCGCTTCCACGTCATGAAATCTAGGCCTATAGTCCTATCCACCCAGTTTCAGGTTTTCACCCTTTCCACATTCCATTTTAGTCTTTCAGTGAAATGTGCAATTCCAGGTACATACATCGTTCAGAAGCCAAAATGCGTGCTTGTGTAATAGTGTAATCAAGTAGCTTCAAATAGTCAATATGTGAATAATATGGATTTTTCAAGAGGATAATGGATTAAAATAATAAGGAATCAATGTCTATTAAGGTAAGTGTTTTATTTTGACAATTCTAATTTTAAAATTTCTTCGTATTCTTGAAAATTTGTTTTGATTGCTTCATATTTTTTTACTTTGTTTTCATAATAATGAAAAAGTTTTAGCACGTGCTAATTATTTAATAGAAAGCTTTGTAATGCGGTTTATAAATAGTTTAATACTTATCCTGAATCTCAGTATAATATTTTTTTCGGATGTTTTTGTGTATAGTAAATATTTTTAAGTATTTATTCAGAAACATGATGCACTACAATATACATATGGGTATTAAATATATATATGTGTGTGTGTGTGGTTTATTAATTAAAAAAAAAAAAAATATTTTTAGCAGCTAAATTGTTATATTGAATTACAGCAACTATTATTTTAAGCTGACAATATAGTTAAAGTAACCTGTCTATTTTTTGTATGTTAAATTATTATTATTATTTTATGTATTATACAAACTGTATTAAATATTAAAAATGTTTAATCCCATAATTTATTTTATTACATTTAAATACACATAGATTTATGTCTATTTAAAATTTTAATACAATAATTCTAATTATTAAATATCTAAGAAACTTATACGATACTAAATCCAAAAACAAAGATAAATAACTCTTGTTAAAGATGAAAAAAATCATATACTGTTTGAAAGAAACATTATTTATATTTTTAATTAAATGCTTCATAACTAGTTTTGAAATTTGGAAATTTTAGTGAAGTATTGATGTTTAAAATCCGAAAACATTACATTGTAAATATTGTTTGATACTTTTAATCTGGGTGGAGAAATTTATGAATAATCTGTAATGTTGTGTTCATTATTTTGTCCTAAAGCTATTAAACTAAAGTTTTCAATCATATTGATATAAGCTTATATATATAATATTCGTAATACTAATCACATTTTTAAAATAACAAATTTAGATTTTTACTGTTTAAATTTAACTGATATGAAATCAATTTTTCAAAGCATTTTTTAGAATTATAATTAAATTCTTTACAAAGTTCTTCAAAGCATGATTTTATTCTTATAATAAATCGAATCAATGTATTTAATAATTAAAAAGAATATTTTTTCTTTTCTTTTCTTCTTTTTTCTTCTTTTACCTTGTTAAGGAAACCGTATGATTTTTTAAAGCTTGATCGAAACTAATCAGTAATATATTTAATTTTATTACTAATGAGTAATTTCTAAACTTAAAATTTTAATTTCTTACACTAACTGATTAAAAACAGTAATAAAAAACATTATTTTGAATTAGAAACTGTTTACTGTGTTTAAATACTTTTTGATGTATTTAATATCAATGATTAAAGGGTTGTTACGTTAAATGAAAGTGAACAAATCATTGAATATTCTGTAATTATATGCTCCCCATTTTTCCTTTTTAACGACTAACATAAATTTTAACACACACGCACATATATATCAATGCATTCGTTACATGTTATTATTATTATTATTATTATTATTTAATTTATTTTTAAACTGTTTGTTTTTGTTCAACATATTTTATTATTATACACTATTTGAAAATGACAAAGATTAATTTTAGCTTACTTTAATTAGCTGAAATTTAATAATGATAATAATAATCAGTTTTATTTCAATATATAGTTTAGAATAATAATTGAATAGTTAACAGGCTTTTTTTTTCTTTTTTTAAGTTGAATCTTCCAGTGAAAATTGTAGGAGTTGATCATTATTTGAGTGATATGTTCACTATTTATCCTTATTAACTACTTATCTAAATTTTGACTTTTTTAAATATTTGTTTTCAATAAGCAAATTAATTATTAAACAGAAACACTATTAAAAAATGGCAAAATTTAATTTTAGTATTACTGTAATAAGTTCAAAATTTAATTAAAATAATTAAATTATATGCTTTAAAGTATCAAAAATTGCAGAATGAGAAAATGTTTTCAAATTTTTTGTATTTCTGCATTTTTTAAGTATTTATAAATAGTGAATCTAATATTACTTGACTTAAAGAAAAAAAAAAAAAAAAAATTGCTTAGCTATCGAATTTTTTATTTTCTCCCAAGTAAAGCCTTAAACACTAAACTATCTTAAATAACGTATACACACACACATACATATATATGTATATAAATTAATTTGCAGTTTCATTTATAACCATTTAATATTTGATTTTAGTTTATTAATTTTAGTTATTATTATTATTTAATATTAAGAAATTAGTATTGTACTGTTTAATTAGAAGGAAAGAATATAGTTTTGTGAATGCCTGTTAAAGAATCTATTGTAAATATTAATAGCTCAGTTTAAACTAACAATTAATATATCATAGTTACATAGTACATTATTAATAGTAATAACAATACTACATGGTATTTTTTTTTTTTTTTTTACTTAACATTTAATTCTCAACATTTTTAAGTTAGATTAAAATAATAATAATAATAATTCTAATAATAATTTCTACTTTTTTTTTTTTTTTTTTTTTTTTTTTTTTAATCATTGTTTAATTTTTTTAAAGAGAGATCATTAAACTCATTTATTTAGTAGTAAAATGAGACCAGATTAAAAATAATTTTTAAAGAGTAGTTTGAAAGTCGCTATTTAAAAATTAGTGCATATTTCAAAACTAACAAAATTGAGATAAAATATAATTGTTTTGTGCACTTACAAAATTCATATCCTAGAGAAATTATCTTATTGGCAGAATTATTTATAATATCAGTATTTAAAAAATAAAATAAAATAAATAAATAAATAAAAAATTGTGAGTCTAATAAAAATTGATGGCTCTTTTTATTATTTCAATTAGTGTATGAATTAAATATAAAGGATAGTTCTATAGTCAACCAAGTTTACTAAATTTATAATGTGTTATTTTATTTTATTATTATTATTTTTTTATAACACTGCATTTAAAAAAAAAAAAAAAAAAAAAAAACTTTGCGTATATTCCTTAGTTTTAGAATTAATAAATATAAATATCTTGTTTATTTTAAAACAGAATTTATGCCAAGAATCTTAAGGTATGGTCTACAAATGCTGTGTGCCCCTTTGCAAAATCTAGATATTAAACGAAAGTGGCTACAAGTTATTCAGAGAGCCCATTTCAAGCCTTCCAAATTTTCAAAAGTAAGTTTCTATATTTATTTCAATGAGTTGAATTTTAAAAACGGCTTTAGTTTTTTCATAGGAAAAAATATATTTTGATGAGTGTGATAATATATTAATATTAAATATATATAATTTCTTATGTATTAATTTTAATTAATTAATAACCCCACTCACAAAAATAAATAAATCGAACAAAAAACTTTTTCATTTTTTATTATCCTATTTATATATACAGGGCTTAACAAATACAGTCGAGAGGTCAACACTAACAACCTAATTTCTAACTTTTTTATTCTTAATGGATTATTCATTAGTTCGCTTAATTTAAACTTTGCCAGAAATAAATCAAGTGAATTGTATATATATTTTAAATGCATAAATATTTCTTTCCCTCTCTCCGTACACACATACACATTTAATACATTATAGAAAAGGAAATTTCCATACGATTGTCAAAACAAGAAAATATTACGACAATTAAAAAAGCCGATATTTTTTTAATTCCATATTGGATGTTTCTTCAAGGAGAAAAATCGGCCTACATATCATGACAGTAAAAATCCGCGCGGAGGCTTTCACTTGTCGAGCCGGTGTTGACCTAGCCCCCATGTCCGCCAGCCGGGTCTTCAACGCATGCGCATTCAGGTCAAAGGTATCGGGAAAGGAGGGAGAAATCGCACAGATAGTCATCCTATAATGTTGGCTTCCCATGTAAGCTGAACTATGCTATCGTTAGAGGGCGATAGTTACGCTTTAGCTGAAGCTGTTCTTCTTATTCTATTCTATATTCTTTGCCTGAGTAATGCTAAGGAACAGTGTTGCCAGATTGAGGACTTTTTTATTCAACAGTCACCAATAATTTTGAGAATTGGTATTTAATCGACAATTTAATCGTCTATTTATTAAATATATCAAATATCACTTCTCAAAATTATTGGCAACTATTAAATAAAAAGTATCGCAATCTACCGACACTGCTACAGAATATTAATTAGAATGTTGGCAAGCATGAATATCAGAACAAATATTAAATGAATAATTTTTAACTATAGTTATATTTTGTAATTGTATTGATATATAATTACATTACACTGGTCCTTTAACAATGTGTTTGAATACATATGAAATCTAATTTATACAATCTAATTTATGGATTCTAATTTATACAATTTCTTTAAAACAATATTTCCTATTGTGTCAATTCTGTCAATAAAAAAATATTGTATAATGAATGTTTTTCCCATTTGTTTGCTTATCTTTATTTAGCAGTTTATTTTTCTAAATTAATATTACTAAGAAAAAAACTAAATTTTTATAAGTAAAAGGAAATATGCACTCTTTGAAAATTTTTTTTTTATCGATGTTATATTTTGCGCAGAATCTTTTTAGTCGTTTCATAGATGAAAATTTTCAAATCACTTACAGAATTTAATTTTAGTTCAATCAATAAAATGTGATGGTATTATTCTTAGGGCTAAGCTAATTAACTGCGACAGGGTCTTACGTCTGGGGGGGAGTGCTCCAGTGGACTTATTTCAAATGGGTCCTAGCCCCTTTATACAAGTTTCTGAGAAAAACACGAAAAATTCCGAAAGGCTAGGTCGCCAAGAGCAGGCCTGAAATCGTGTCCGGAACCCAGAATTCCAAAGTTCCTTGTTAATTTCGTGACCGCTGACATAGATTTATGTCATTTGAAAATCTGTAACAACACCAGCAACATTCGCAATTTATATGTTATTTATTTCATAAGAATATAGCCGATATTTATATTTGCACAATCAATACACTACGGATATAAATACTTTGATTAGAAAGAGTATAATTATAATGTATAATCGTTTGTAATATAAAGGTAAATACAGAAAATTTTGTTCTGAAATATTGTAACTTGGGAGAATAACGCCCGCATGCTAACCTTGTCAAAAAGACAAAAGCAAGCGATCGCGAAAGCGTTAATTTATTCCGGAGACTTTTTAACCCGTTAGTAGTCGCTATAGACAGCGCCACCTATTACAGATTGCGCACTTTTTATTTAACTAACACCAATAATTTTAGGAAGTGATGTGATCGACGATTCTTCGATTGTATTCGCATTCTCTACATATCAAATGCCACTTTTAAAAATTTTTGGTGGCCATTGAATAAAAAAAATTTGGCAACTATGAAGGATGGGCAGCAAATCGACCGACTAGCGACTGCTAACGGGTTAATCTCGCCTCTTTTCTACACTACTGTTTTATAATAATATTTTTTCTTATTTTATTGTAGTTGTGTATTATAGAATGTTATTCTGTATATTAAGTAGTGTGAAATAAAGGCAGAACTAAAAAAGCTCCGAAATAAATTAAGGAACTTGACGAATCTGAGCACCTCACTTCGTGAGCAGAGCTTCTCGACAACTCCTGGAGATAATAAAATTTTCAATAAAATTAAATAAATAGATTAAAAATATGTGAGGGGGAAAACTTTCACTTATCTTAATGCTTCATTTCATTTGTGAGACACTGTACAGTCGGAAAAAAAAAAAAAAAAAAAAGCAACACTCCACGTAACTTTATTGCTAATCGATGTACAAAAATGTAATAAGTATCATTCGAGAGGGAATTGTGAGTACTTTAGGAAAATGGATTGCAATTTTGAATTGGGAGTCGTCTACATATTAAAACACGCACAAACTTTGATTTTTTTTCAAATGTAATTTTTATTTTATATTTGAATTCCTGGGATTGCGACAATGCGAAAAAAAAATTATATTTGTTGTATATTTTACTTACTTTTTTCATAGAGTTATAAGCGTTCAAAATTCGAAGGTACTAATGCTTACTCTCCAACATACTAATTAATATTCCGTAGTATTCTTAGCCCCGCCTTCTTTTTCACACCAGTATCTTTCTAGAGTATTTTTCCGTTTATTTAATCGCAATAACATTTGGAGAATATTACTCTAAAAATTTATTGGTGTGAAAAATAGAGCGAGGTTGACAATACTATGGAATATTAATTAGGATGTTGGAGAGTAGGCTAATGGTAAATTCATATTTCAAACTTTTATTAATATCTTCACAAAAAATAACTTGATGGATATAATTTTTCTTTTAGAAGATACAGTGAAGAAACCCAAACATAATCTATCATCACTTTTGATTCTGAAATATATTTTTAATTATGAAAAATATTAATAAAATCATATTTATTAAAATTATTATTTATGACCTATATTAATTTTTACATAAAATGAATCCTAATATGGGTGTGCGAATTCGCAGCTGATTTTAGTCATTAGTTTTCAAGATATAAATAAATCTTTCTTTTGGAGAGGCTTAGTGGGTCATCACTTAAAAACTTTTGCTTGAGGTAACGAATCAAATCTTCAAAAGTAACTGAGAAAATTATTATTTTTTTCTATAATTTATGAGTCAAATTATAAAACAACAACGTCAAACGCAAAGAAATAAAATAAAAATAAGATTTTTAGACATTAGTGTTAGCATGAAGAATTTTTGTTTTCTAAAGAAGACAAGCCCCGCCTGTCATCGTTCTTTAAAACAAAAGAATAGAGAAAAAAAAAGTAAATGTTACATCGAGTATTCGTGTAAAACCCCTTATTTTACAATGGCAAAAATATACCCACAAGTGTCATTTACTTCGTCATTTACTGGTGATAAATTTTGAATCCTTTAAACAAACAATAGAAGAAAAAGAATGAACTGAATAGGCGGGGCTTTCTGCTTAAAATAGAAATATAGGTCGAATGTAAAGATTGTGAATTAAAAAAAAAAAAAAAACGAATAGAAATAGGAATGCAAGGCAGACTTGTAAAATCGTTTCTTAACTGTCGTCACAAATAAAGGCTTAAATATAGTTCATATTATAGCTTTACTTATTTTTTTTATTTTTTTGCGGGGGAGGATTATTACTTTAAGGATACTTTATCCTTTAAAATTTTATAACTATATTTTAACTTTATATATTTTTAGAAATATATTTTAACACTTTTGCGACCGCAAGATTTTATCTTTTTGGCAGTATAATATACTTTCCAACATCCTAATTAATATTCCGTGGTATTATTAATCCCGCCCATTTTTTCACACCGATAAATTTTTAGAGTAAAATTCTGCAAATGCAATTACGATTAAATAAGAAGAGAAATACTCGAAAAAGATACTTGTGTGAAAAAGAAGGCGGCGCTAACATTACTACGGAATATTAATTAGTATGTTGGCAAGTGTGCAGTATGGTTCGCCTGCGGGCGTTATTCTCCCAAGGTAAAATATTTCAGGCAAAATTTTCTATATTCACATTTATCTTACAAATGGATATACATTATAATTACATTCTTTCTATTCAATATATTTCTATCCATAGTATAATTTGTTGCAAAAATATTAACACTAGGTACATACTTAAGAATTAAGCAACACACAAATTACGAAGGAAACGCCCACTGACAGAATTACAGATTTTCAAATGTCGTGAATGTACGTCAGCGGTCGCGAAAGTTTAAAGAAATTATATTTTCATAGAAATTACAAAACAAATCGTACAGTTTCAAACTGATAAACTGACCCAAAACTGGTAAGTACGATTAAAATTGTTTAATGTTTACTTCATGAAACATTACAATAATTTATTCGAAAAGATTTAGTTTATGAGTTGTTGTATATATATATATATATAGCTATATTATTTCAGGTTATATATTATGTCACGCCTACGAAAGAAAATTTAAGCTTTTTTGGTGAACAGTATAGCCATAATAGACACTTTTTAATTTTAAAATATCGCACATTTTTCAAAGAGTGAGTCTGACCAATCTTAAGTGTATGTAATGTATTTAAATATACCTAAAATGTATTATCTAAAAAGGTATTGAAGTATATATGTATCTAAAAAAACTGAATTCAGGATAATAAAGACACTGTAAAGATGATAAATGTTTTTATTAATTTTTTTAATTCTTTTTTTTCTTTCTTGGAACATCTCCGGGATGACAGAGTAAAATTTTGTCTGATTCTTGTAGGATCTTAGTTTTATATTTCTACATTTACAGCTAACCCCCTAACACATTTTTAAATATAATTCTATGAATACTAAAGATAAAATATTCATACTGTATACTTTTCTGCCCTGCCAGACTCTCGGAAATTCTCATATAAAGTCAAAATTGGGTGTTGCTGTTAAAAAAAAATCGAAGTTGACGCTCAGTTCAATATGTAGATGCATACTCTCCAATCTAACCCGGAAAATTGTTAATCCCGCCTCTTTCCACATATTTTTTCATACCAGTCTTTCTTTTTTTTAGTGTACTTTTCTTCTTATGTAAGCATAAATATATTTCAGAAGAATTACTCTAAAAATTAAATGATGTACAAAAAAGGGCGGCAACTAACAATCTTCCGGGTTTGGTTGGCAAATATGTAGATAATACCTAATTCAAAAATTGACAACATTTTCGAAAAGTGCGTCAGTTTCCTGTTGAATGATGTCAATTAGATTTTTCTGCATCAATTAATAACAAAATTACAGAGTGTGTTGCTTTTTTTTTTTTTTTTTTTTTTTTTAAATCCCGACTGTCTGCTTCCTTGTCTAATTTTAAATACAGTGCCGGTGTATCTGTATTTCTTGGTTATAATTACAGAGGTGCCAACCTAATCCGGCAAATTGTTTGTACCGCCCCTTTTTCTACACCATTTAATTTTTAGAGTAATTCTCTTCAAATATATTTACTATGAATTAAGAAAACAAATACTCTAAAAATTTAATGGTGTAGAAAAAGGGGCGGTACAAACAATTTTCCGGATTAGGTTGGCAGCTCTGTAATTAAAAGAAAGCGTTTAATTTAAGAAAAATAATTTATACTTAGCGCGGTAAAAATAGAGTGTGACATGACAAAAAACAAACAAATTTAAAGTGACTCATCACTCAATTGCTGTAAATTGAAACACAACAATTTATACAAACAGGACTTTCATTTGATAGCTAATTAAAAAAAAAATTTAAAAATTTAATAAGTAAATAAATAAAATGTTATTTAACATCGGGACAGACATGACATTTGAAAAAAAAAAAAAATTTGAATTATCTCTTTTGTTTACTTAGATTTAAATTTCTTCTTTCTTTAATATATATATAATATATAATATATATTATATAAATATATTATATATATAATATATTTCTTCTTTATTATATATATATATATATAGGGGAGACCCGTGTACCTAGGGCCATCATGTACCTAGGGCCACCCCACTTTATTTGAATAATATTCAATTTTAAGTTTCAATACTCAATTGGGTGAGTAACAACACCAATTGCTACTTTTAAAATTACTTTCGAACTTTTGAGGAGAAAGTTTTGACAAGTTACACGTTAAAAACGAATTTACATGGTTTGAAGTAAAATTTTGCAGGTCATCTATTTTGATATTTTACAAAGGCAAGTCAAATATTTTTCTTTTATTTCTAGTGTATAATTTTGCTCGTTATATTTAGTAATAAATGTAATATTTAATTAGTCCTCTCTGCATGTCGATTTTTTAGTGGAAGGCATTTTGAATGAAGTTACCAAAACTTGTACCTAGGGCCACATGAATGCCTTGTACCTAGGACCAGTGTATTTGGACCTTTTAACACTTTTGCAACCGCAT
The DNA here is from genome assembly GCA_963930645.1 of Salticus scenicus. Lineage (NCBI taxonomy): Eukaryota > Metazoa > Arthropoda > Arachnida > Araneae > Salticidae > Salticus > Salticus scenicus. The sequence goes on from OZ005660.1 coordinate 195,576,596, forward strand.
GTTTTTGTCTTTTTGACAGTAAGGTCCATCAGTGGGCGTTTTTATCACAAGTTACAATTTTTCAAAACAAAATTTTCCGTATTCACATTTATATTACAAATGGATATGCATTATAATCATACTCTCTCTAATCAAAATATTTGCATCCATAGTATACTGATTGTACAAATATGAATATTGTGTATATTTTTTAGAAACAAATAACATACAAATTTCAAAAGAAACGCCCACTGGTGGAGTTTCATATTTTCAAATGACGTGTATCTACGTCAGCGGTCGCTAAATTGTTAAGAAACGCAGTACAGCCTATAGTAATTGGATGCTGGCAAACCCTGGTAAACAATCACTATATATGACGTTGCTGAAAATGTTGGCAAGAACTATCCGTCGGCTTTTACTCCTGTAAACATTCTTTCAGGCTTTCGTGTATCCGGCATATGGCCAGTGAATCAAAACATATTCACTGAGGATGAATATTTAAGTTCAAATGTGACTGAAAGACAAGATCCCTCCATAAATTTAAAAAAAAAAAAAAAAAAAAAAAAAAAACGATTTTCCAAGAAGAAAGTGAACCAACAATGATAGAACTGGATGTCTCTGTTTTGTGTCCTGTTGAAATTTCGAAACTTTCAACATCTAACATCTTTTCGTGTGCCATGCTTTAACAGGTACGAACCTGAGCAAAACCTCCCACATCAAAGAAAAGATGTCACCGAAAACCAGAGAGATCTAGAAATCCAAGAGACACTCCAGAAAAAAAGAAATTGAAGAAAAAAAACTTTCTGTTAGAATATCCCAAAAAAAAAAAAAAAAAAAAAAAAAGTGAAAAATTTCGTGTTTCAAATTAAGGCAACAACATGATAATTATATGATAAATAAATATATTACTTGATATTGTTTCTTTTATAAAATACATGTTTATATGCTTATTTTCTATTCATTACAAAGTGAAATCTAAATATGAAAGAGTGGCCCTAGGTACGCCTCAGGTACAATGAGGGTGTTGTACCTAGGGCCACGAGTGAAGTTTTTTTTAAAACCTTCTATTTGTCAGAATTTGTTATTTTAGGTATTTATATTAATCCCAATTGGAAGTAATTAGTCCTAAAGATATGTAGGATATCAATTTGATTTCACTTTCCGAATCAATTTCACTTTCCGAAAATTCACAACTATTAAAAATTTATCGCATTCTACAAATTTTTTTTTTATTATTATTTTTACGATCTCATTTTTAAGCTCAAAAAGGAAAAATTTCACATTGTGAAAATTCGCATTTTACAACCTCAAAATAAAATATTAAAAATTTTTAATAATAATTTTTAGAAAACAATAAATTGTTTAATAGTTGTGAAGTTTCTCAATGTGAAAACAGAATTTAAAGTTATATATATTATTTAATAAGTTATAATGTGTCGAAATTCCCCATAGAATAACATTGGCTCTGGATTCTGGGGACGATAAGTGGAGACGCCTCCTAATTGTCGCCCCGTCTAACATAAAAAATATACCCTCACATCTAGTTCAGGAAGCTGTATGTATTTTATATAGTAGTTACATAAAATTTAAATTTTAAAATAAAATGTTTTACACCACATACTGTTCAACGTAAAAAGTTTTTATCAATATTTCACCTACAGTTTATATTGTAATGAATGTTGATTAGGTTTCCAGGTTTATCGTTGGCGTTTTCAAACAGCCAGCGAGAATTTGATCAGATTAAACTACTCTCACCGGAACCTTGACTCAGTGTTATTCTATGGGGAATTTTTCCTTACAAAAAACTAATTAACTAATCCATATTTATAAATTCTGTTATCACATTCAGAAAATTCCCAACTGTTAAATTGACGGACCCTTTTAAAAAATGTATTTTTTATATTTTATTTTGAAATTGCAAAATGAAAAAGATTCACATATTAAATCATACACTTTTTGCTAATGATCTCGTCTGTATTTGATTAATTTTTATGGAACACAACGCAATGTTTTTATTTATTTATTTTTATTATCATTAAAAATATAATAATAAAGTCATTTCTTATGAACGACTGCTTTTACTATTTTCCGAAATTGGGATAAAGAAAAATAGATTCTGTGGTATAATCAATCGTTTTAAAGGTATTAACGTGTCCTTTTGAAACTTACCCAAATTAAAAACTTACATCCTTCCGGGAGAAGTGGTTCTCACCCAGGCGAGGAAGGGAAGCCATGCCCAACGTATAAAAAAAATGTTTTCACAGTTGACTACTACTATTGGAAATATTCTTTTTACCTTTATATTGAAAAGTTAAAAAAAATTATCATTATGTATATTTATACGAAATTTTGTTCTATACTGCCATGTTAAAATTGATGTTTATGAAAAATCGAATGACAGACAGCATTACCTATTCAGCGACTGATACCTTAATGTTATCAGCACCAAATTAAGTAAAAGTTCAGCTAAATACCAAGTTAAATTTCATTTATTCGTTCGTGAGATAAAGAGTCTAAAAAATTTGTGATACACACACAGACAGACATTTTCTAACAATGGTAAAATCGTGCTCAGTATATCTTATATTGTAAAAATATATCGAAAACTGGAGTTCGACAATTTCACGAATCTAATGCTGTCATATGTATATAGAACAAAGTAAAAAAAAAAAAAAAAGTTTAATGACATTTTTAAAGTGTAGTACTTTTGCAAGATTAAAATACTTGCAAATTATTCAAAATTCACTAAAAATCGGTTTATTAAGTAATTAAATACTTCAATTATGACGAATGAACAACTTGTATTTTGTTAAATAGATTTAAAAAGAAACTTTACTTTTTATATTTTTAACTGCATTTAAAATTCAATGAAAAAAAAAGAAGGAGTCAATCCAGGATTCTCATGCCTCCGCCTTATTATAAGCACTCTTCCACCACTACTATATTAAAATAAATTTCTTCCTAAATGTACAATGTATATTTAAGAAGACAATTATTTTTAAATAGCAATGATGGACGAATGGTTAAAAAAATTGGGCCTTTCAAACCCTGTAACCGATTATTGATGGGTATTTTTATTTTTAACACTAAGCTCCGCCTTAACGCGTTCATCTACTACTTTATATTTAACTTGAGGCATATGAATCGTACAATATTCAAATGCGAAAATATGAATGACAAGATTTTTTTTTTAAGAGGAACTCTTATTTATTTATTTATTTTTTTATTTATTTTTTCTGAGAAAAAAATGCCAAAATTACTAAAAAAAAAAAAAAAAAAACGTAAAACTTGGCAACTATGAGTTTATACAAGGGTTTTTGAAGTCCACGAAAAAAATTAGAGGGCAGGTAAAAAGCATCAATAGGAATAGAGTTCCCAACTTTTATAATTTATTCCCAAGCATTTTTAGCCCCGCCTCTTTTTCATACCGGAAATTTTGAAAAAATGATTTTCTTCTTATTTAATCGTTGTCGTGTATGAAAGAGTAGGAACACAACTCTTCTTCAATTGCTCGTGAGCCATCCACCTGGCAGCCAGTGCTGCCAGATTTGAGGGAAATTTTTATCCAACAGCCACCGTTAAATTTTACTTGTAACGGTTACGTAAATGTATAGACGATTTCTGTGAAAAATGTTTCGAAATAATTACACAACTGTATCAATTAAAATTTAGTGGTGGGAGTTAAATAAAAATTTCCCTCAATCTGGCAGCACTGCTGGCAGCAGCTGCCCAATTTATCATCACTGATCCACTAAATCTGAGAGGCTCTTTCCAGAGCCAAAATCGAGGACTAGTAAGGATCAAATGATTGCCTCTGTTAACATGGAGAATTCTAAAGGTATCGATAATCCCCCAGTTCTTAGGGGCCCTTTTCAGGGCCAAGATCCGAAGGCTGGCAAGGACTATGATTGACTGCGGACGTTTCAAGAAATTCTTCATTGATATGTTCTTCTATTTCTACTACGAAAAAGAATTTGAGGCTATCAATAGTAAATCCCTTGCTCAGTTAACTGACGAGGAATATGAATGTTTCTTAAACCTCGACTTCAATTATGTTGACCCAAACTCTGGTCAATCTACTACAAAATGTATCAAAGATCACCACGGAAATCCGCACAGTCATCCCCAGATGCCCTGACTTCCGAATTGTTTTCGGAAAGGTCGAAACCTCTGATTGGTCGAGAGACGATGACATGACTGAAGATATGGAAGCTACATCTCAGGTATCAGATGCAACTAATGTTCCATTAACAAACACTAACATTTCACCTTCCCCCGCTTATGACACTAATATTGTGAAAGCTACTAAATGTAAGATTAATAATACTAGTCCTGAACCAAATAATAGCAAATTAGAATCTCTGTTCAACGATCCAGTGAATAACAAATATGATAGTCTGGAAGAAAAAGTTCTTTTTGACCATTCTGTAGATGGCGCCACGAAAATCCAAGCTAAAACTACCGTAATTTAGTGTATGTAAGCCACACTCGTAGGTAAGCCGCAGCTTATTAATATGTTGCGAAAAAACCAATGCTCTTAGATAAACCGCACCGGAAGGTAAGCCGCTGCTTATGCAAGCATTGTTACGATCATCTGACATATAAATAAGGAAAAAAGATATTAGTCTTCTGACATCTACGCAAGTAAATAAAAATAAAAATTATTAGTTATAAACGAAAAATATAATTTTTTTTTTTTTTTTTTAAATAATTCGGTATAAAGAAAATAAAATCGAACTATACCAGTATGCAGATGTAATGCAACAAATATGAGAAACACGGGAATAAGATGGTGGAATACGGGCATATATACAAGGTCATAAAAATAATTAATTATAAATAACAGTAATAAATTATTTTAAAAGGCACTTTATAAAGAAAAAATTAAAACAAAGCCAATATACAAATACGACGCAAAAAACCTGAAACAAAGGAACAAGGTAGTGAACTCCAGACGTATATGAAAATTAGTCAAAATAAGAGATAATTAGTATAATAAATAAGAGATTATAAGCGTGAATCAGTACTGGAGAAACTCAAATACTAAACTTTCGGTTTCGGGAGAGATCGACTGTTCCAAGAAGTGTGGACGACAGAATTTGACATTATCATTAGATAGCCCGCACTGGTAGATAAGCCGCAGTCAACAAATTTTTTTTTTTTTTTTTTAAAGATAGCCCGCGGTTTATCTTCGCTAAAATACGGTACTTCTACTAGGAAAATTGCCAATTTCTCTCTGCCCAAGGGTCGTTTCATTACCATTATTTGCGGAAATAACAACCAGTTACTTAAAAATTTAGCAAAAAACATTGGTCATTGCAATTTTACTGCTGCCCCTGCGGACATATTCCTTAAGATCTACCCTGATTCTCCAGAGTATCATAATCCCATCATCATCTCAAAACTCGATGAAATGAATATCCAATACTAGCTGAAAAACGAAAGTCTATTCCCCCACCCCCCCTTAAAGATGTGATTCGAGGACTTACCATCGAAATCACTGAATTAGATATTGAGGATGCCCTCACTCAAATTAAATTCGAAGTCTTAAAAATTAACCGTCTTACGAACTTAAAAACTAAGAAGCCCCTACCTTTAGTTCAAATTCATCTCGCTAATAATGAACATAGCAAAGAATTTTTCAGAGTCGATAAGATACTTTACTAAAGAGTCGGTGTTGAAATTTGTCGTAATCCTACTAAAACGCAACAGTGTGTTAGATGTCATCTGTATTATCATTCAGCTAAAAACTGCCACATGAAGGCTAAATGCATAAAATGCTCTAGCGAAGACCTAACCAGAGACATTCATCTCGGTTCTGAAAAAATTGATAATATTAAATGTTGTAATTGTGGTGGTGATCATCCCGCTAATTACATGGGCTAATTAATTTTTCTTTTGGAGATACAGTAAAGAAACCCAAACATAATCCATAATCACTTTTGATTCTGAAATATATTTTTAATTATGAAAAATATTAATAAATTCATATTTATTAAAATTATGATTTATGAACTATATTAATTTTTACAGAAAATGAATCCGAATATGTGTGTGCGAATTTGCAGCTGATTTTAGTTATTAGTTTTCAAGATATAAATAAATCTTTCTTTTGGAGAGGCTTAGTGGTTCATCACTTAAAAACTTTTGCTTGAGATAACGAAGCAAATCTTAAAAAGTAACTGAGAAAATTATTATTATTTTTTTTTCCCCCTGTAATTTATGAGTCAAATAATAAAACAATAACGTCAAACGCAAAGAAATCAAACAAAAATAAGATTTTTAGACATTAGTGTTAGCATGAAGAATTCTTGTTTTCTAAAGAAGACAAGCCCCGCCTGTCATCGTTCTTTAAAACAAAAGAATAGAGAAAAAAAAAGTAAATGTTACATCGAGTATTCGTGTAAAACCCCTTATTTTACAATGGCAAAAATATACCCACAAGTGTCATTTACTTCGTCATTTACTGGTGATAAATTTTGAATCCTTTAAACGAACAGGGATGGAACACGGGCGCAGAATTCATACCACTATGAAAGTAAGGAAATTTTCTACCTCTTAAATCAACGATATTATAGGTATGGAAATTTCTTAAACAGATTCCGGTATGAATTCTGCGCCCGTGTTCCATCCCTGAACGAACAATAGAAGAAAAAGAATGAACTGAATAGGCGGGGCTTTCTGCTTAAAATAGAAAAATAGGTCGAATGTAAAAATTGTGAATTAAAAAAAAAAAAAAAAAAAAAAAAAAAAAAAAACGAATGGAAATAGGAATGCAAGACAGACTTGTAAAATCGTTTCTTAACTGTCGTCACAAATAAAGGCTTAAATATCGCTCGTATATTGCTTTACTTATTTTTATTTATTTATTTATTTTATTTTATTTTATTTTATTTTATTTCGCAGGGGAGGATTATTATTTTAAGGACACTTTATCCTTTAAAATTTTATAACTATACTTTAACTTTATATATTTTTATAAATATATTTTAACACTTTTGCGACCGCAAAATTGTATCTTTTTGGCAGTATTGCATACTTGCCAACATCCTAATTAATATTCCGTAGTGTTATTAATCCCGCCCATTTTTTCACACCAATAAATTTTTAGAGTGAAATTCTGCAAATGCAATTACGATTAAATATGAAGAAAAATACTCGAAAAAGATACTGGTGTGATAAAGAAGGCGGGGCTGACATTACTATGGAATATTAATTAGTATGTTGGCAAGTGTGCAGTATGGTTCGCCTGCGAGAGTTATTCTCCCAAGGTAAAATATTTCAGACAAAAATTTCTACATTCACATTTATCTTACAAATGGATATACATTATAATTACATTCTTTCTATTCAATATATTTCTATCCAGAGTATATTTTGATGCAAAAATATTAACACTAGGTACATACTTAAGAATTAAGCAACACACAAATTACGAAAGAAACGCCCACTGACAGAATTACAGATTTTCAAATGTCGTGAATCTACGTCAGCGGTCACGAAAGTTTGAAGAAATAATATTTTCATAGAAACTACAAAACAAATCGTACAGTTTCAAACAGTTAAACTGACCCAAAACTAGTAAGTACGATTAAAATTGTTTAATGTTTACTTCATGAAACATTACAATAGTTTATTCGAAAAGATTTAGTTTATGAGTTGTTGTGTATATATTTATAGCTATATTATTTCAGGTTATATATTATGTCACACATACGAAAGAAAATTTAAGCTCTTTTGGTGAACAGTATAGCCATAATAGACACTTTTTAATTTTAAAATATCGCACATTTTTGAAAGAGCATTGTCTGACCAATCTTAAGTGTGTGTAATGTATTTAAATATACCAAAAATGTATTATCTAAAAAAGTATTGAAGTATATATGTATCTAAAAAAACTGAATTCAGGATATTAAAGACACTTTAAAGATTAGAAATGTTTTTATTAATTTTTATAATTCTTTTTTTTCTTTCTTGGAACATCTCCGGGATGACAGAATAAAATTTTGTCAAATTCTTGTAGGATCTTAGTTTTATTTTTCTACATTTACACATAACCCCCTAACAAATTTTTAAATATAATTCTATGAATACTAAAGATAAAATATTCATACAGTATACTTTTCTGCACCGACAGACACTCGGAAATTGTAATATTAAGTCAAAATTGGGTGTTGCTGCACAAAAAAAAAAAAAAAAAAAAAAAAAATCGAAATTGGCGCTCAGTTCAATATGTAGATGCATACTTGGCAATCTAACCCGGAAGATTATTAATCCCGCCTCTTTCCACATATTTTTTCACACCAGTCTTTCTTTTTTTAGTGTACTTTTCTTCTTATGAAAGCATTAATATATTTCAAAAGAATTACTCTAAAAATTAAATGATGTACAAAAAAGGGCGGCAACTAACAGTCTTCCGGGTTTGGTTGGAAAATACGTAGATAATACCATACTTGCCAACCATCTCATTAATAACCGTACAATTGTTAACGCCCCCTGAAAAAACGCCCCTTTTCTCACACCACTATATTTTTAGATTAAATCTCTTCAGATGTTGTTAGGATTAAATAAGACTAAAATTACTCTAAAAAATTATTGGTGGGAAAAAAAAGGCGGGTACTAAAAATTGTACGGTTCATAATGAGATGGTTGGCAAGTATGTAATACCTTATTCAAAAATTGAGAACATTTTCGAAAAGTGCGTTCAGTTTCTTGTTGAATGATATCAATTAGATTTTTCTGCATCAATTAACAACAAAATTACAGAGTGTGTTGCTTTTTTTTTTTTTTTTTTTTTTTATCCCGATTGTCTTCTTTCTTGTCTAATTTTAAATACAGTGCCGGTGTATCTGTATTTCTTGTTTATAATTAAAACAAAGCGTTTAATTTAAGAAAAATAATTTATACTTAGCACGGTAAAAATAGAGTGTGACATGACAAAAAACAAACAAATTTAAAGTGACTCATCACTCAATTGATGTAAATTGAAACACAACAACTTATACAAACAGGACTTTCACTTGATAGCTAATTTAAAAAAAAGTTTTAAAATTTTAATAAGTAAATAAATAAAATGTTATTTAACAGCGGGACAGACATGACAATTGAAAACCAATTGGAATTATCTCTTTTGTTTACTTGAATTTAAATTTCCTCTTTCTTTAATACTATACAATGTATATATATATATATATATATATATATATATATATATATAATGTGTTATATTTTAATTCGTTTTATTATTATAATGTGTTATATATAATATATAATGTGTTATATTATTTGATATGTTTCATGCATTTCCTATAGAAATAAATAAATAAATAAATAAAATAAAAATAATCCAGTTAGATGAAAGGTAAAAAATGGTCTTTTTGTACACTTTCACATGAAATTAACCCAACATTATTTTAATAATTTAAATATTTACGATAAAGGGCTCTCATTGTCTTTCTTTCTTTCTTTTTTTTTTTTTTTTTAAACTTTAGTTTGAAAATTGAATTTTATAGCTATTTTTTTAAATGGAAAAATATAATTTATTCATAAAACACAAGAAAACTGTGAGTCTGTTGGTGCTGTCATTTAAAAGCAAATTCGTTTTTAAGGGGACTCGCTATCTATAGTCTCCAAAAGCCGAAGCCAATGTTATTCTATGGAAAATTTTGCTCCATTATAATTCATTAACTGATACATATTTTTAAATTCCGTTTCCGCTTTCCGAAAATCCACAACTATTAAAAATCGTTTTAAAAACTATCGCTTTCTACAAATTGACTTTTTTTTTTTTTTTTTACGATCTCATTTTTAAGCTCAAAAAGGAAAAAATTCACATTGTGAAAATTCGCATTTTACAACCTCAAAATAAAATATTAAAAATTTTTAAAAATAATTTTTAGAAAACAATAAATTGTTTTAATATTTGTGAAGTTTCTCAATGTGAAAACAGAATTTAAAGTTATATATATTATTTAATAAGTTATTATGGGGCGAAATTCCCCATAGAATAACATTGGCTCTGGCTTCTGGGGACGATAAGTGGAGAAGCCTCTTAAGTGTCGCCCCGTTTAACATCAAATATATACCCTCACATCTAGTTCAGGAAGCTGTATGTATTATCTAGTAGTTACATAAAATTAAAATTTTAAAATAAAATGTTTTACACCACATACTTTTCAAAGTAGCAATCTTTAATATATATTTCACCGACAATTAAATAAGTAGCATTAATTATAAAATCGTGCTGGATAATCGTTGGCGTTTTCGAACAGCCGGCGAGAGTTTGTGGACTAGCGCTTCAATGTTAATCCCGATCCGATCGAAGAGGATCATTTTATTTAATTTGCAGGTGTCAGGTCAAACAATCACAACATTCTTCTCTCGCAGATGCGATTGTCACGTGGCTCAATTTGCGGCCAGCGGAAAGCTATCGTAACACTCTTGTAGAGCAATGGCGGCCATTGCAAACAAATGTGCAAAGCGCTTGGTAAATTATGTACTCTATGAGATTTCTATAAGTAGTATTGATTGAAGATAATTAATACTATTATTAAAATATATATTTCTTCTGATTAAAAGAAAGAAAAAAAAAGGATACACGCAAAGCAAGAAATAAACGTTTTCAGTTGAAAAGATAGTTCATGAAACGTAGTTAAAATACAGGTATGTGAAATATTTTCAGTATTTTTTGTATCTTATGTTTTATTGTTATTAGTGTTTGCATAACATATTTTTCATGATAAGACAAATTTTAAAGTATTATATTCATGTATTTCTCAGTAATGTCTCTTATCACTAACTAAAGAAATAGCTGTTTGCTTCAAATCTACATCTATTATTTAAAATTATCTTTTATTTATTTATTTATTTTATTTATTAATTAATTTCGTATTAATTTAGTTTTATTCCCTCGACAGTTCACTGAATATTTATATAATCATCTCCATATAGATGAAAATTTCAAGCATAAGTTAAGCTAAGAAATTTAATCAGATCTATTTTGATTTTTCTTGAAACTTAGTTATAAAACTTTTTATGTCTTTTCCATTTTCTTCTTTGTGCGTGAACAATTTTACTTTATACTAAGAATTGATTTAAATTAAATTATTATTTATTTTTATTATTATTTCTTATTTTATTCTAAGGTAGCAGCAAAAAAAAAATTCTTTCTTTCTATCTTTTTTTTTTTTTTTCGCATTTTTATATTTTTAAATGCCTGCATTCAAAAAACTATAATCTATATATATAAAAATGAATGTTTGTCTGTATGTTATTTATAAAATCGTAAACGGCTTGACCGATTTCGATCATTCTTTTTTTGTTTTTTTCCTTATAGGTCAGGGATGGTTTAGGAAAACAAAAATTGAAAAAATCTTTAAAATTAATTAAAATATGAAAATAATAAACTTATTGACTTATATTGACTTAATATAAGCCATTTAAATTTTTAATTGTTGCCAAAAAAAGTTTACGAGATGTATTTATTTATTGTTTTCAGCATAAAATGAAATATGCTTTCACGCGAAAAATAAGAAATTACTAAATGTTAAATTGGTCAATGAGAAAATGACACTTTATAATTTTAAAATAAAATAGTAATCAAAATAGTAATAAAATAGTAATAAAATAGTAATAAAATAGTACAAATCTAACATATTTCTTCTGAATTTTATTTCACAGCATTTTTTAATATACCTGAACTTCAGATTTTTTTTTTTTTTTTTTTTTTTAGTATGGCGGATGAAACACGCTTGGCATAAACGCTAATTCAGCAATATATTAAAGGTATTTTCTTATTGATAATTCTTGACAATTTTTATTATTTTGATGCTGAAGTAGATCGGACATTTTTCGCCAAGGAAAAGATAGAAAGAAATACGCAAGCGAAGTGATGACGTCACTGGCCGTTCGTGGATGCAAGAAAAATATTTCCTATGTTAAACGCCCAATGGATTTTTCGTAAAAAATTATTAAAAATCGAGGGAAATTATTTCCCGATTTTAATCCCCATATTTAGGTATAGATATGTATTAGTTATCATGTCCATGCATTAGATTAAGTTATTTTTGTAGTAAAATTGACAAAATTTGAATTTTTAATTTCAAAACTCTAGAAAAAAAAAAAAAAAAAAAAAAAAATGCCAAACTTCCATATTCCATTGAAAACACAAACATTTCATTTCAAAGGATGATATTTACACAATATCCAACTAATATACTGATTGAAAGGGAAATGATAAATATTCTATCATAATTTGAAGTCAAATTTGTTTCCAAATGTCTAAATAAAGTATCTAATATAAGATACTAATATGTTGTAGCGGAATAGATTTGATATCGGTCATCCTTGGTAGAAAAATAAAATATCGCCAAATTATTTGGCGAACATAATTTAATTCCTTTCAAAAATCATGGTTATTTTAACAACTTATTTTAAGACAGTAATGAATAAGGTACAACTATAGTATTTCCCCTCAGCTGAATTTGGCGATTTTTCGTTGGCGCCGATTTGAACGATAACGATGTCGTTCTGGATTGTTTGCGATATAATATGGCAGCCTGCATGCTATTTATTTTGGATTTATGATTTATAATTTAGCTTACGATTTTATCATTTATGCTATATGATTTATGATTTTTAGATTTATGATTTAGCCATAATCGCCAACGAAAAATCGCCAAATCTAGCTGAGGGGAAATACTATAGTTGTTCCATGAATAATATGAAACAATATTTCGTACAATGCATATTACGAAAATATACATCTGGCATGTATATTTTCGTATTACGTTTTTGATCACCAAATACAATAAGCGCCAAGAACGACAGAGTTTTGAAATTTAATATTAAAATTTTGTCAATTTGACAGCAAAATAACTCAATCTAACACATGCACATGATAACTAAAACATATATGTACCCAAGTATGGGGATTAAAATCGGGAAATAATTTTCTTCGATTTTTAATCATTTTTTACAAAAAATCCAATGGGCGTTTAACATAGGAAATCATTTCTTGCATCCACGGACGGTCAGTGACGTCACACTTCGCTTGCGTAGGAACAATAATCGCATAAATTATATTTTCGTCTAAAACGGCAACAAAAATTTAAAAGTCGCCAAGGGCATTAAGGCTGTACCATGATCAAGTTTACATATTAATTTATTTATTTTTCTATATACCAACAACTATTAACTAAGCATGAAGTATATATAACCACAAAATAATAATAATTGTCTCATGCGATAGAAGTAGCCGATCATAGCATATTGTAATATTATATTTGGCTTGAAATTGCTGTCATTCTATGGTTGATCGATTAAATCAAATAAATATAGAGAATAACTTGAAAGCAAATATTATGTACATCACGTATAATGTTGCTCATATATAACTAGGATTCAAATATAAAGGGCTACTTCAAAATTTTCGATACTGTCCGTATCGAAATTGTCATATATGATAAGCACCTAAATGGAAGCCCACGGGTAAGTCATTATCGCAGGCAATAGGGACAGGTATCGCAGAATGCGAGGACGAACAAGGCGATGCCGAAGGTAGCGGGAACCCAAAGCGAACTTTTGAGCGATTTCAGTATTATTATTTTCTCTTTTTTTCATAAAACTATATAAAAGAGTTTCCTTTAAATATAGTGACCAGTGAAGCGGGCAAAGCCTGCTAGTTAACTTTATAAAATAATAAAATTATTAATATACTTTTATAAATTAATCCCAATCTAACGATTTTTTTTTTTAACTTATGTCTTGGTAACAGTTTAAAATAATATAGAAAAAAGAATTAAAAAATCTTTGTCTTATTGGTTTTTATTAATAACTAGCAGGCTACGCCCGCTTCGCTGGTCACTATTTTTAAATTAATCACAATAATTAATGAATATCTCAAAATTGCATTAATTTTTATCCTGTGATAAAAAAAAAGAAAAAAAAAATCTGATCGGGAAAAATGTCGCACCGGGTCCCAATTGCCTTCGGCAGCGTAGACCCGTGAGCTGCGCGCACGTATTCCTTCACCATACTTATGACTTCTCAAAATTCCATGTTATTACTCATAAACTTTCATTCTCAAGAAAAGAAATTAAAAAATATATCATTTAGCATCGGGTAAAAACTCACACCGGGACGCCACTGCCTTCGGCAGTGGATATTTGCGGCTTATTTCTGTTGAGCTATCTAAATGATAGACCAGATTGTTTCTGCCTATAAGGTTGTCTGAGTGAGAAATGCTGACCGGGATGTCGGCCTGGATAGCTCAGTTGATAGAGCCTTGACCTTGTAAGTCAAAGATCCGTGGTTCGAGTCCCGGTCCAGGCATTATTTTCACTCAGTCGGAAAAATTAAATTTCAATAAATATGATTTCCTTCCACAGTTGATTGTGTGTGTTTATTAAAAATTGTATTTCTTTCTCCCATTGTTTAATGGTGTTTTCCATTTCCTGCGGCTTATTTCTGTTGAGCTATCTAAATGATAGACCAGATTGTTTCTGCCTATAAGGTTGTCTGAGTGAGAAATGCTGACCGGGATGTCGGCCTGGATAGCTCAGTTGGTAGAGCCTTGACCTTGTAAGTCAAAGATCCGTGGTTCGAGTCCCGGTCCAGGCATTATTTTCACTCAGTCGGAAAAATTAAATTTCAATAAATATGATTTCCTTCCACAGTTGATTGTGTGAGTTTATTAAAAATTGTATTTCTTTCTCACATTGTTTAATGGTGTTTTCCATTTCCTGCGGCTTATTTCTGTTGAGCTATCTAAATGATAGACCAGATTGTTTCTGCCTATAGGGTTGTCTGAGTGAGAAATGCTGACCGGGATGTCGGCCTGGATAGCTCAGTTGGTAGAGCCTTGACCTTGTAAGTCAAAGATCCGTGGTTCGAGTCCCGGTCCAGGCATTATTTTCACTCAGTCGGAAAAATTAAATTTCAATAAATATGATTTCCTTCCACAGTTGATTGTGTGAGTTTATTAAAAATTGTATTTCTTTCTCCCATTGTTTAATGGTGTTTTCCATTTCCTGCGGCTTATTTCTGTTGAGCTATCTAAATGATAGACCAGATTGTTTCTGCCTATAAGGTTGTCTGAGTGAGAAATGCTGACCGGGATGTCGGCCTGGATAGCTCAGTTGGTAGAGCCTTGACCTTGTAAGTCAAAGATCCGTGGTTCGAGTCCCGGTCCAGGCATTATTTTCACTCAGTCGGAAAAATTAAATTTCAATAAATATGATTTCCTTCCACAGTTGATTGTGTGAGTTTATTAAAAATTGTATTTCTTTCTCCCATTGTTTAATGGTGTTTTCCATTTCCTGCGGCTTATTTCTGTTGAGCTATCTAAATGATAGACCAGATTGTTTCTGCCTATAAGGTTGTCTGAGTGAGAAATGCTGACCGGGATGTCGGCCTGGATAGCTCAGTTGGTAGAGCCTTGACCTTGTAAGTCAAAGATCCGTGGTTCGAGTCCCGGTCCAGGCATTATTTTCACTCAGTCGGAAAAATTAAATTTCAATAAATATGATTTCCTTCCACAGTTGATTGTGTGAGTTTATTAAAAATTGTATTTCTTTCTCCCATTGTTTAATGGTGTTTTCCATTTCCTGCGGCTTATTTCTGTTGAGCTATCTAAATGATAGACCAGATTGTTTCTGCCTATAAGGTTGTCTGAGTGAGAAATGCTGACCGGGATGTCGGCCTGGATAGCTCAGTTGGTAGAGCCTTGACCTTGTAAGTCAAAGATCCGTGGTTCGAGTCCCGGTCCAGGCATTATTTTCACTCAGTCGGAAAAATTAAATTTCAATAAATATGATTTCCTTCCACAGTTGATTGTGTGAGTTTATTAAAAATTGTATTTCTTTCTCCCATTGTTTAATGGTGTTTTCCATTTCCTGCGGCTTATTTCTGTTGAGCTATCTAAATGATAGACCAGATTGTTTCTGCCTATAAGGTTGTCTGAGTGAGAAATGCTGACCGGGATGTCGGCCTGGATAGCTCAGTTGGTAGAGCCTTGACCTTGTAAGTCAAAGATCCGTGGTTCGAGTCCCGGTCCAGGCATCATTTTCACTCAGTCGGAAAAATTAAATTTCAATAAATATGATTTCCTTCCACAGTTGATTGTGTGAGTTTATTAAAAATTGTATTTCTTTCTCACATTGTTTAATGGTGTTTTCCATTTCCTGCGGCTTATTTCTGTTGAGCTATCTAAATGATAGACCAGATTGTTTCTGCCTATAAGGTTGTCTGAGTGAGAAATGCTGACCGGGATGTCGGCCTGGATAGCTCAGTTGGTAGAGCCTTGACCTTGTAAGTCAAAGATCCGTGGTTCGAGTCCCGGTCCAGGCATTATTTTCACTCAGTCGGAAAAATTAAATTTCAATAAATAAGAACTAAAATAAGCTTTCAAATGATGTATTACTTATGAACTTTTTTTAATTAATAACTGAGATACAAAAAAAAAAAAAAAAAAAAAAAAACTGATTCAGGAAACCTCAAAACGTGTAAATCTGATGAAAACTTTCGATAATTTAAAAGAACTTTAAAATATCTTTCGAATGATGTATTAAAAATAATTTAATCATAATTAGAAATTGAAATATTGAAATTTAGAAATATTACAGCGCCATCTGGGGGTACAAATTTCTGTATTCCACTGTTCGATTCCAAATCAAAAAAGCTTTCTAATGATGTATTACTTATAAAATTATTTTAATTAGTAGCTGAGATACAAAAGAAAACCTAATCAGGACACCTCAAAACGTGTAAATCGGGTGAAATCTCGAATTCCATTTTCGATAATGTAAAAGTACTTTAAAATGTGTATCAACTAAAATAAGCTTTCAAATGATGTATTACTTATGAAATTATTTTAATTAGTAGCTCAGATACAAAAGAAAACTAATTCAGGACACCTCAAAACGTGTAAATCTGGTGAAAACTTTCGATAATTTAAAAGATCTTTAAAATATCTTTCGAATGATGTATTAAAAATAATTTAATCTTTATTAGAAATTGAAATATTGAAATTTTAAAATATTACAGCGCCATCTGGCGGTACAAATTTCTGTATTCCACTGTTCGATTCCAAATCAAAAAAGCTTTCTAATGATGTATTACTTACGAAATTATTTTAATTAGTAGCTGAGATACAAAAGAAAACTAATTCAGGAGACCTCAAAACGTGTAAATCTCGTGAAAACTGTCGATAATGTAAAAGAACTTTAAAATATCTTTCGAATGATGCATTAAAAATAATTTAATCATAATTAGAAATTGAAATATTGAAATTTGAAAATATTACAGCGCCATCTGGCGGTAGAAATTTCTATAATCCACTGTTCGATTCCAAATCAAAAAAGCTTTCTAATGATGTATTACTTATAAAATTATTTTAATTAGTAGCTGAGATACAAAAGAAAACCTAATCAGGACACCTCAAAAAGTGTGAATCGGGTGAAATCTCGAATTCCATTTTCGATAATGTAAAAGTACTTTAAAATGTGTATCAAGTCAACAAAGCTTTCAAATGATGTATTACTTATGAAATTTTTTTAATTAATAACTGAGATATAAAAGAAAACTGATTCAGGTCAGCTCAAAACGTGTAAATCTGGTGAAAACTTTCGATAATTTAAAAGAACTTTAAAATATCTTTCGAATGATGTATTAAAAATTATTTAATCCTTATTAGAAATTGAAATAATGAAATTTAAAAATATTACAGCGCCATCTGGCGGTACAAATTTCTGTCATCCACTGTTCGATTCCAAATCAAAAAAGGTTTCTAATGATGTATTACCTCTAAAATTATTTTAATTAGTAGCTGAGATAAAAAAGAAAACCTAATCAGGACACCTCAAAACGTGTAAATCGGGTGAAATCTCGAATTCCATTTTCGATAATGTAAAAGTACTTTAAAATGTGTATCAACTAAAATAAGCTTTCAAATGATGTATTACTTATGAAATTATTTTAATTAGTAGCTCAGATACAAAAGAAAACTAATTCAGGACACCTCAAAACGTGTAAATCTGGTGAAAACTTTCGATAATTTAAAAGATCTTTAAAATATCTTTCGAATGATGTATTAAAAATAATTTAATCTTTATTAGAAATTGAAATATTGAAATATTAAAATATTACAGCGCCATCTGGCGGTACAAATTTCTGTATTCCACTGTTCGATTCCAAATCAAAAAAGCTTTCTAATGATGTATTACTTACGAAATTATTTTAATTAGTAGCTGAGATACAAAAGAAAACTAATTCAGGAGACCTCAAAACGTGTAAATCTCGTGAAAACTGTCGATAATGTAAAAGAACTTTAAAATATCTTTCGAATGATGCATTAAAAATAATTTAATCATAATTAGAAATTGAAATATTGAAATTTGAAAATATTACAGCGCCATCTGGCGGTAGAAATTTCTATAATCCTCTGTTCGATTCCAAATCAAAAAAGCTTTCTAATGATGTATTACTTATAAAATTATTTTAATTAGTAGCTGAGATACAAAAGAAAACCTAATCAGGACACCTCAAAACGTGTAAATCGGGTGAAATCTCGAATTCCATTTTCGATAATGTAAAAGTACTTTAAAATGTGTATCAAGTCAACAAAGCTTTCAAATGATGTATTACTTATGAAATTTTTTTAATTAATAACTGAGATATAAAAGAAAACTGATTCAGGTCAGCTCAAAACGTGTAAATCTGGTGAAAACTTTCGATAATTTAAAAGAACTTTAAAATATCTTTCGAATGACGTATTAAAAATTATTTAATCCTTATTAGAAATTGAAATAATGAAATTTAAAAATATTACAGCGCCATCTGGCGGTACAAATTTCTGTCATCCACTGTTCGATTCCAAATCAAAAAAGGTTTCTAATGATGTATTACTTATAAAATTATTTTAATTAGTAGCTGAGATACAAAAGAAAACCTAATCAGGACACCTCAAAACGTGTATATCGGGTGAAATCTCGAATTCCATTTTCGATAATGTAAAAGTACTTTAAAATGTGTATCAAGTCAACAAAGCTTTCAAATGATGTATTACTTATGAAATTTTTTTAATTAATAACTGAAATATAAAAGAAAACTGATTCAGGTCAGCTCAAAACGTGTAAATCTTTTGAAAACTTTCGATAATTTAAAAGAACTTTAAAATATCTTTCGAATGATTTATTAAAAATAATTTAATTGGAATTTGAAATATCGAAATTTTAAAATATCTGGCGGTAGAAGTTTCTGTAATCTACTGTTTAATTCCAAATCAAGAAAGCTTTCAAATAATGTGTTACTTATGAAATTATTTTAATTAGTAGCTGAGATGCAAAAGAAAACCTAATTAGGACATTCTAAAACATGTAAATCACGTGAAATCTCTAATTCCATTATCTACGGTAGTTTTATTAATGGAAGTAAAAAGAAAAATAAATATTTTTTATTTCCCCAAAACCTATATATACCACGGTAGTCGGATAATGGAAGTAAAAAGAAAAAGTATTTTTTAGTTCCTTCAAATGTATTTTGTTGCTATGGAAACTCCTTTCGTCTATTGAAAGATAGATTACTTGTGAGAATAAAATTTAATGTGCAATTAAAATGTAACTGCTTTGTTTATTAATGAAAATTGAAGAAATTTTAACTGCAGGTTGGTTTTGTGCTGAATAGGTTGTATATTAAGTGTTGTGTACGAAAAAGAAAATTTGAAGCACTTTGAAATTTGCAATTTTTAACCCCAGTTAAAGATCATATAACATTTAATGACTTGCACATGTTTTCTTTCCGTTCGAGACATCCGTTAAAATCGTCTGCTGAATATTGATAGAATGCCTCTTTTTAAGCAATAAGGATTTTTGGTCATTTTTGCGATCGATACGGGTCAACATTTTAATTAATATCTCCGAAACTAATTAAGATTTTTAAATTATGTTTCGAGGAAAACATCGGAAAGGCTCCACAGCATCCGTATGTCAATTCTTGTACTTCTGCGTTCAATAGGGGCTGAACGTATAAAAGAACAGACAGACAGACAGATAGACAGACAGACAGACAGACAGACAAACCTTTCCAGTTATTATTATAGATTGTGTACGAAAAAGAAAATTTGAAGCACTTTGAAATTTGCAATTTTTAACCCCAGTTAAAGATCATATAACATTTAATGACTTGCACATGTTTTCTTTCCGTTCGAGACATCCGTTAAAATCGTCTGCTGAATATTGATAGAATGCCTCTTTTTAAGCAATAAGGATTTTTGGTCATTTTTGCGATCGATACGGGTCAACATTTTAATTAATATCTCCGAAACTAATTAAGATTTTTAAATTATGTTTCGAGGAAAACATCGGAAAGGCTCCACAGCATCCGTATGTCAATTCTTGTACTTCTGCGTTCAATAGGGGCTGAACGTATAAAAGAACAGACAGACAGACAGATAGACAGACAGACAGACAAACCTTTCCAGTTATTATTATAGATATCAGAATATGAATTACTCATAAAATTTTGGAGTAATGATTAAATCAGAATTTTTTAAATAATGAATTGATGTTAATAAAGTTTGTCTTATCTTGAAAATTACTTTGCAAACTGTAAACATAATAAAACATAATAAATACTGAAAACATTTTACACACAGCTTTGATAATATTTTATATTCAAAATCTGTTTTTTTTTTTTTTTTTTTTTTTTTTTCAGATTAATGTTCTGCAAAAAATATTCATTTAATTAAAAAAAAAAAAAAAAAAAAAAAAAACAAGAACATATTAAATCTTAATGCTTTTACTACAAATAATAATTAATAAAATGAAAAGTACACAAATTTTATAAATACTATATTTCAGCTTACAAATTTTTTTATTTTATTTATTTATTTTTTTGGTCGTAGAGCATAATAAAGGACATGCTCACAAATTGGAAAATTATAAATCATTTTACAATATGGTGAATATGATTTTATTTTATTGAAAATAAATTTCTGAACTGAATCTGCAAATTTCGTTTTAATTAAAAACTAAGCATTAGATATTTATGTAATTTTGAAAAGATTGGTTGGGGGGGGGGGGGGGGATCTATTTTTAATTTACAAAAATAAAATAAAATAACAGCATTTCATCTGAAAATATAATAAGTTTATAGTATTAACTTGTGTTATAAATATACCATATCATCATATTATGCCATAAAGTTGTAGAAATCGTACATACAAATGGTTATTTAATGTTTATTATGCTTTTTTATAGTCCCCCCCCCCCTTTTTTTTTTTTTTTTACGTAACGAAATAAAACGAAAGTTTATAGAAATCAGACGCACAGATGGTTATTTAATGATTATTCTTTTTTCTATTTTCCCCCCTTTTTATATAAAGAAAATAATAAAACCTATTGCTATTATTATTATTTAATTGTTCTTGCTATTATAATTTTTTGGGGGATTAGTTAAGGCTTCCATGCTTATCTGATGTACACATCGTTAATGAATGAAACCAAAATAAGTTACGATAAAAACAAATAGAAGCAATCCATATGATCGTCCCTTTAAAACTGTATACGGATTCTCATTGGTTAAAAACGAACAATATCTGAATGAAATTCGAATATTTTCTTCGAATTTTCCCTTTCTTACTTTCCTGACGTAAGCAGTTGCGGAAATCAACTCCGTTTGGCTTGAATCACTAACATCAGTGCTTTCCCCTTTTCTCTCGCAATCCCTCCCACTTTGTGAGCTGGTTATCGTAAAGTTGTGGCGTTTGACCAGAATTCGGCCCAAGACAGACCGTAAACGGAGGGATAGGAAGCAGAAGGGGAGATACGAATACGATAGATTGAGATTTCGGACTTCGTTTTTTTTTTTTTTTTATTATTATTATTTTTTTTCTATTTATTATTATTACTTATTTTTGGAGGCAAATGCACTGAGCTAATAGGACGGTCGGAGAAGGAATTCAGGTTAGGTTCAGTAGAATTACGATAGATTTCAATTTCGGACTCAGTTTTTTTTTTTTTTTTTTTTCCCCTCTTAACATATGCACGAAAATAGTTTCTTCATTTTCTCCCCCTCCCCCTTCTCTTATATATCTACGAGAATCTGAATTCAGGCAATTCAGGTAAAAATTGACAAATTCCTCATGTACTTGGTAAATTTTAACAGCAATATTTATGAAAGCTTTTCCAAATATTACTAAATAGCAAGTATAAGATAATTAATATATATATTAATAAACGAAAATGACTTTATTTTGTTTTACATTCATGTTTAAAAGAAAAAAAAAAGTGAATAAACCTTACATTAAATTATACTTATTGCAAGAAAAGGAGAGTAATGTAGAACTTAGTTTTAATTAGTAAAAAGATGGTGTACCTCAAAACAAGTTTTAATGTAATGCTTTAAGATTATTTAATTATTTACTGGAATAAAATCAGTTTACTGCATAATTACTTTTAATATAATTGCACTTAAAATATAATTTTCATCATATGGAGCATTGATTGAAAACAATGCACTGTATGATTAAAAATATAATGCAGTTTTTTTTTTTTTTTTTAATTAACATTAGCTACAATACATGCAATGAATGTAAAACATTCTATATCAACATAAACTTCTTTTGACAGACAGGGCATTAAAAAAAAAGCGAGTGAGAACTGTATTTTCTTGTAATTTCTATTTAATCAATTCTCACTTTTCAATCCTTTTCTTTTTCAAAAGTTGCAACTATAAGTATATAGATGATTAAAAGCATGTTTTGAAGAAATTTGAACTATAGTTATTTCCTATATTTTGCAGTGCAAGTTGATTTCCTTGTACAAAGAAATTCAGGAAAACTTAAAAAATGTTTACTCACCCGTCACAATTAAAGAAAAAAATGCAGTTGAGTGTGTGATGTGTGCAGTGAAAATTTTTAATTGTAGTACATCTTTGTAATCGTATTCAAAAACACCAATAACCACAATTTCATAAAAAATATTGTCAATCTGATTTAGATAGTAGAATTTAAAAATGTCAAGAACTGAGATTTTAACCTTCATGTTGCAACATAGATACTTCCAAAAAAATGATATTAATAAAATAGTCATAATTATATTAAATTTATTGTTTACTCAATATAGATGTTACAAAAGTCGCCTTTCTTTTCTGAAAACTACCCCTTAAAGAAATAGACGTACCTAAACCTTGAATTACTTGTTCCTTTGATGATCAAACTAACAAAAAGGGAGAAAAAAAATTAGTTTGAATTTATTTTGAGAAAAAAAGAAAAAATATATATATACAGTGGTGGCCAAAAGTGTGGACATTTTTTGAAAGTTTCATGTTTTTTTCAACTTTGTGTGCTTGTAGAATATATTAATTTTCACTTAAATACAAATGTTTATATATCAAATTGAAGGTAATTTAATGTAGAATTTAATAACAAAAACAGTATTACAATATCTTTATTCCAAAAAATGTTATGCAACTAACAGTAATATCTATCTTAGATTTGCACTTTTTAAAGTGATACTTACACAATCAATACTTAGTAGGATAACCCTTATTTTTTAAGACAGCTTCACAACGTCTTTTCATCAAGTAAACGAGTGTTTGTAGTTCATCTTTCGTAATCACATGGTGCCAAAAATCAATTATAGATTCAATAAGTTGTCTTTTATAGGATGGACGTTTTTCTCGTACAAGAATTTTCAAACGTCGCCACAAAGTTTCAATTGGATTGAGATCAGGGCTGTTTCCTGGCCGTGGTAATATATCTATGCCTTTATTTTGAAACCATGCTTTGCATACTTTTGCTGTGTGGCATGGAGCTGAATCTTGCTGAAAAAAAAATGGTGCTTTGTTGGGGAAGAGATCCCTGATGTAAGGTATCAATTTTGGTTCCAGGACAGTTTCGATGTATTTTTTGGCATTCAAGATGCATCAATCACTTGAATTCGGCCCAAACCATCTGCAGACATACATGCCCAAATCATGACATTTGTTGGGTTTTTTGTAGTTGCTTCAATGCAATCAGGATGAAGTGCTTCACCTACTCTACGTCTCACGTATTTTCTACCATCACTACCAAAGAGCGATATTTAACTCTCATTGCTCCAGATTACTTGCTTCCATTGATTTTCTGACCATTTAATGTATTCTTTTACCCACTTAACTCGTTTTTCGCATTGCTTTTGATTTAAATATGGTTTTTTCCTTGGAATTCTAGCTTGTAGTCCAAATCCTGATAACCTTCTTCTTATTGTTCTTGAACTTATTGCAATACCCGCTTCATTCATTTCACATCTAATGGCATCTGATGAAATTTTTCTATCTTGAAGGCATAGCCGTTTAATTTTTCTATCGGCAGTAGCACTTGTGCATTTTTTTCGGCCTGATTTGGCCTTATTTTCCACTGATTTCGTTTTTTCATAACATAAACAGAACTTTCGTACACCAGAACAAGTCACTGAATTACCAACTTGTCTTGCAATTTCAGCATAAGAGAGGCTATTTTCTCTCAATATGACAATTCGGCTTCATTTTGTAGATGTCCAATCAGTTCTTCTTGTTGGTGGCATTGTTTTAAATTAGTTTAATTAAAAAAAAAGGACTTAAAATATTCAAAAACACAAAACTCTATTTAATTGAACTAGTATGCATCATTCCGCAAAATATTTCCACAACAATAACTCTTTTACCATCCAAATAACCTAAACTCTAGTTACAGACATTTGATTGGTCCTCAGAACAGTGTTTGTGATTGGCCAGTACGCTTTTATTACAAAACACGTCATTATTCAAAACGATTTGTGTTTGTTTGTTCTAGTAAAATGAGCATAACTTTTTTTGTAACTCAGATATTTTAATTCTGTTTTTGTTATTAAAACCTACATTAAATTACCTTCAATTTGATATACAAACATTTGTATTTAAGTGAAAATTAATACATTCTACAAGCACACAAAGTTGAAAAACATGAAACTTTCAAAAAATATCCACACTTTTGGCCACCACTGTATATATATATATATATCACCTTGACTTGAGGAAATTTGAGAACTGTTTGGAGAAATTTACTTTCGATCATCCGACAACACTAGCCCCAGAGCTTTTTTTTTTTTATTATTATTATGCAGAGCTCCACAGCAATATTATGACAAGAATTATTATTTTACATATATATATATATTTATGGCAGTGTCATTGGAATGAAACTTCAATACCAAGTACAACAGAAAACGTAAATACATAATTTAGATATAAAATACTTTTATTAATAGATAATAATATCCATATATATTAAATGGAATAATTTAAAAATACATAATACAGAACGAAAAATAAAAGCTGTTGCAACATAACTGAGAAACATTACAGGTTAAAATACATTAAATTTGAACAAAATTATTAATAATAATTTGCAACTTTTCTCTTAACTGGATTCCTGCCTTTACAATTACATTATTCAAAATATACGAATAACAATAATAATAAATAGGTTGATTTTTAAAAAATAGAGATAAATAGATTTGACTCACCTGAAATGATTGCATCTTGGAAGATTGTTTAGCCTGCAAGTGCACATTAAAGCAAAAAAATAAAATAAAATAAATCAAACTTTTTGCTATTAACGTTACACCAACTGGCTAAAAGTTTGAGAAATATAAAATAGAGAGGCCATCTTACACTTCAATTACATCCATAAGTATTTTCTGGAAACATCGAAACATGTGGCACCTCTGACCGCATATTGTAAACACAAAAATATAAAATAATTCCATCATTTGAGTATTGAAGATTCCTTTGTCTTTAAACATACACAACAGCGAATTAAATATTTTAAGTAATGCGATAAATGAAAAAAAAAATATCTCGTTAATCAAATCTTTGACAGTAGTCAAGATGAACTTAAAATTGTCAAGAAATAATCAAGCAACAACCACGGATTTGGATTAAGAGCAAAGTCAAAATAAATCGTAAACACTCACACCGCGCGCGCGCAATCGTAAAGGTTCCCATCCCTCTGTCTACCGATTTACCTGCAAATTAAATAGAATGATCCACTTGTACGGATCGAGCTTAACATTGAAGCGCTAGTGAGTTTGTTGTATGTTACGTTACGTAATTAATCCATGAGAAGAGAGAAAGTTACTTCATGTTGTGTTAAGGTTAGCAGAGAAGAATTATTGTTGAAATGCGCATATTATCCGTACTTTAAAAAAAAAAAAAATAATAATACAGTTTGAACGAAATCGTAATTTTAATCTGAATGGAAAAATTCTTATTTTTAAAACATTCACATTTCGCATATTGTACTGTATTTTAAGATAAGTAATATATAATGAAATTTAAAAAGCACTTTTTACAATTTAAATAATTATTGAAATCCACGTTTTTCCCACTTGTCTTCTGTTACGGATTAAGAGAAAATCTATAGAATTTTAAATTCGGTTGCTTTAATCTATTGTGAGATTAAAAGTCAGAACAAGTTATTGCATATTATATTTCTTCATTTATAAACGTATTTTATTAGTATTTTAGTTATAACATTTGATTTTAAAGCATTTAATTTTATTTGGAAACATATTTTGTTTAAATCATACACTTTTGGCGAATGATCTCGTCTGTATTTGATTAATTTTTATGGAACACGACGCAATGTCATTTATTTATTTATTATTATTATTATTAAAAATATAATAATAAAGTCATTTCTTATAAACGACTGCTTTTACTATTTTCCGAAATTTCAAGATTTTAGTTTTGAAAATTGCGTAAAATAACATTTTCCTATTAAACTTCTATTACACGCACATATATATATATGTATATATATATATTTGAATTTACAATACAATTTACAACACTAGAAGATCAATTAAAGAAATATACAGGGGTTGGACAAAAATATGGAAACACTTTTAAAAAACATGTTTCCTTGCCTAATATGGTGTAGGAAACCCGTTGGCATTCAAAACAGCTTGCAGTCTTCTAGGAATGGATAAATACAGTTCCTATATGTTTGCCAAGGGAATATTGTACCATTCTTCCTGGAAAACGGTGGCAAGTTCAGATAACGATGTTGGCGGTGGATAGCGAGAACGCACTTTCCGCTCCAATGTAGACCACAAAGGTTCGATAATATTCAGGTCTGGTGACTGTGGTGGCCAGGGGAGATGCGAAAAATCATCCTCGTGCTCAGAAAACCAGTTCTGGACAATGTGAGCTGTGTGAACAGGGAAGTTGTCGTATTGGAAGACACCATCACCATTGGGGAACAAAGTTTGTACCATGGGATGGACTTGATTGGCCAAAATGTTCACATAAGTCTTGGCAGTAATGCGCCCTGACAGAGTTGTCATGGGGCCAGCAGAGGACCACGATATGGCTGCCCAAACCATCACAGAACCCCCGCCATGTTTCACTCTTGACAACAAGCAGTCTGTATTACAGGCTTGCGACGGCGTTCTCCAGTCGTAAACTCGGCCAGAAGTGGGAAACAAGACTCATCGGACCATATGACTCTCTTCCACTGCTCTATAGTCCAGGCTTTATGACTTAAACACCACTTTTTCCTCTTACGGGCATTAACATCACTGATGAATTGCTTTTCAATTGCAGCACGGCCAGCAATTCCTTGTTTATGAAGCTTCCTTCGAATTGTTTTGGTACTCACAGGCTTTGGTAACATGACATTCATTTCAGCAGTAACTTTTGCAGCTGTGGTCTTCTTCTTTTTCGTGATAATCAGAGCCTGATTAAGGGGGAAGCACACATTATCTCCGCTCTCACCGGAATATTTTTACAATTACTTTTTAGTTCATGTCATAGAAATTCCACGCTTTGACGAGGAAATATTTTTTATAAAAAACGATTGGTGTAAAACAATCCAATTTACTCACCGTTATTAGACACCAGAATTCTTTTAGAAAAATTTTTAGTGAGAATTTTCTGTTTATTACAGGAGGAAAGTATTTGTTAAAAAATAACGGTGTAAGTATGAATAATGTGTGCTTCCCCTTAATCAGGCTCTGGTGATAATCCTCCTCAATGATCGTCTGTCACGATCACTCAGCACACACTTTCGTCCGAGCTGTGATTTAGCGGATGATCTTTTTCCGCATTTCAAATATGCGGAATAAATCTTCGATACAGTACTTCTTGAAACACTAAACACCTCAGCTACCTTGCTTACGGAAGCACCAACCATACGCGCTCCACCAATTTGCCCACGTTCGAAGTCTGTTAACTCTGACATAATGCAATGACAACCTCACATAACAGTGCTCCGACAACGACTGAACTGTGCAACGCATCTACAAGGTTGCATAGGTGGCGTCAGTAGGCTAAAACGCCAGCGCCACCTACATATTTCATTAAAATCAATCTTTCTTTTCAAACATGCATTTCACGAGGTGTTTCCATATTTTTGTCCAACCCCTGTATATGTATTACCAAAGATCTCAACATTTTAATTTATTTCGTAGTATTGTTAATTCCCACCTTTTTTTCACACCTCTTTATTGATAGAAAAAAAAATTAATAAGTAATTACGTTTAAGTAAGAAGAAAATTGTTTTTTTTTTAAATATTTAGGTATGAAAAAGAGGCAGGTTTTAAGAGTGCTACGGAATAAATTAAAATGTTGGCATCCCTGATATTACGTTAATTAATTCTAACCAGGGTTTAAACTGCCGTTCGCTTTTTTCGCATTTTGCGAAAGGATATCGTATTTTGCGAAAATATGCCAGAGAGAATTTCGCTAAAAAGCGAAAACAAGATGATTTCACAAAATTTCTCAACATAAAAATCTCTAATTTAATTAAAATAATCCCTGGCAAAAAAATACGAAACTACTAAAAAATATCGGAAATTGTTTCATTTATTTTAGTATATTTTGATTTAATTTCGATTTTCAATGGGCTAAGTTTTAATGGGGCCGCGCGAGAACAAACAGCTATCGTCTGCTTAAACGAACGAGCAATCTCGCATGGCCCCGGTTTCTTTTTGGAAGTCAGCTTTGAAGACGGTGCGAATTTCGCCGATTAGCGGCAAAATATTTATATTTTTCGCGGATCGTTGTTGATAAAATTCTTTATTTTAAAAAATATTGAGTATTTTGGCAATCAAACATAAGTAGAAGCCATTTTCAGTTATGGAACACGGGCGCAGAATTCATACCGGAATCCGTTTAAGAAATTTCTCTACCTGTAATATCGTTGATTTAAGAAGTAGAAAATTTTCTTACATTGATAGTGGTATGAATTCTGCGCCCGTGTACCATCCCTGCATTTTTTGTTTTCGATTTGTGACAAAGGTAATCACATATTTTAGAAATCAATCTTAAAATGTCGATTATCGGCAAATTAATCACGATTTTTCTGGAATTGACATTGATAAAAATCCTTCATTTCAGAAAGTATTGCGTATATTTCGGCATTTAGAGAAGAAAAAAGCAGGAATTTTGAGTAATTAGCCATGATTAATTTTTTTTCTTCCCAAAAAACAATGAAATGTTCCAGATTTCGGCAACAGATCACGAAAATGATGCGTATTTCGGAAATTTTATATAAAAAAAGAAATGTCCTTCATTTCAGCAAATATTGCGTATTTTGGCATTTAGAGAAGAAAAAGCAGGAATTTTGAATAATTAGCCGTGATTATTTTTTTTTTCTTTCCCCAAAAAACAATGAAATGTTCCAGATTTCGGCACAGATCACGAAAATGATGCATATTTCGGAAATTTTATATCAAAAAAGAAATGTTGATTTACATTTATAGCTTTGAAAATAGAACGAATTTGGAATAAATAATGAATTTGGGGAATTGGTGGCAGAAAATATAAATAATTCAGTAATTAGATGCTATTAATCTGCATTTTTCTTTCTTTCTTTCTTTTTTTTTTTTTTTTTTTTTTTTTTTTACAGCAATAAAATAAACCCATATTTCGGCAAATAATCGTGAAATAATCACATATTTGGAATTAATGAAGAAAACATTTAAACAAGCAGCAGATTAGGAAAAACTATTGAATGAATTTCTCAAATGCCTTATTGAAGGAATTAAGGGAATGGTTTGGAGATATCAAATAAACTATTCTATTTAATATGCTACTTTCAAAAATATTTGTGAAAATAATAGCAATATAGATATAGACTGGAATAGATGAAATAAAGAAAATTTCAAAAATAGTCCTGTATACAAAAATACATTTATTGAAAACCAAATGTTGTCTGAATGGAACATATTCAAAAAAGTAATTAGAATCAGATGTATAGACAACACTTTTTGCAATTGACAATTTCTAAATGAAAATGAAATGCATGATGAATATCCTTTGTTATGCTCTATAGTGGAATATGCTTCGAGCTTACCTGTACACATAGCAGACTGTGAAAGAGCTTTTCCTCAAATGAATTTAATAAAAACAGTTATAAGAAATCGTTTAACAACAGAAATTGTAAGTCGATTACTTATGATAAATGTAGAAAGACTTCCAAGCAAAGAATTCAATTTTCAAAAAGCTTTCAAAAATTGGTGTTCTTCAAAGCCAAGGAGAATTGTACCATAAGCCTATTTAGTTTTTACATTTGTAATACAGCTAACTGGATTTAAACCACAATATTTATTTAGAGGTGAAGTCATGTATTTTAGTTAAAATTATTTTGAAAAAATTCAATAATAACATTTTTTTCCTCTATGCAGAACAATCATATCCCTCATCAGAGGAAAATAGTGTGTGTAAAATTTATATATGTCAAAATAAAAGTAGCAAATTATAATTTTAGATTCAAGTTCTTTTTTCCCCTTAAAGTATTTAAGTATTTTTATAAACCCTCCCCCCCCCCTCTTCTTTCCCGAAAAGAAAAAGCTAAAGTACTTTTGAAAAAGCTAAAATACTAATTGGTCATTTTAGCTAAAATGCTAAAGAAATTTTTTCGCCACGTCATACCCTGATTCTAACACTAAGTGGACACTGTATTATTTGACTTTATTCACATGAATTTACTAGCGAACATCTGACATACTTTATATTTAATGCCAAATGCTCGATAGTGTAATTTTTAGCAAATAATCGCATCTACAATCTTCATTTAGTGCTAGAATTAATCTCTGTTTACAGTAACCAGAATGGACGAGACACTTTAAAGAACAAACTATTGTGGGCGTGGTTTTCCCAGCTTTTACTTTGAAAAGCTTTGATTCAACTGCAGTGTTGCCAGACGTAGGGAACTTCTTTTACAGTAGCGAAATTCCTCCTTGTTCTGGGCGTAGGAGGGGAGGCTGGCATAAAAAAAAAAAAAAAAAACTTGTTTTTTGTAGGGAATTTTACACTATGATAAAATATTTTTAATATATGAAAATAAATACGGAATTTGTGCAACTGGTCTTTGAAACATTTTATAAATATCAGTTTCCGGGCTAAATTAACAGCAGCTACTTAATAACAGTTCCGGTCACTCAGTTTTAATTTCGATTCAGCTCTAACGAATTGTGGTTCAAGCCAAGGAAGATTAATCTGAATTAGGTGCGTTTGTATTACCTATCCCTCTTCAGAAACTCAGTCATAAAAAGAAGAACAACCCTAGTGTTTTTTACGAATGAGTTCTGACAATAAAATATAATGATAAAGGACTAGTATGTCAATTAAAAAAAATATATACATGCAAATTGTTGTGTCTTGCTCACTAATAAAAAAAGAAGAAATGTTTATATATCAAGAATGATGTTCACACATTTTCATTACTTCATTTAATTATTAATTGTAACTAAATTTTTATTATATAAATGTATTATATCAGTATTATTGCATGTATATTTTTTAATATTATGTCAGAATGTGTTTCCTTTGGCTCACCCTTTTTGTAGGTTAATCTCCCCCTTTTTCAAAGTGCTTGTGACATCTATTTAGTTTAGCCACGCCTCCATGAAGTTGTACCCATCAGTTGAGGTTCTTCGGGTTACATAAATGACACAGCACAGGAATGCATAATTTGACTTATGAAAAATTATTTGCAATGTAATGACTCATTTTTATATTATTTGGTGCGCTGATTTCAAATATGGCATCCATTTTACTCAATCACGTAAGGATTGTTCACGAAATGGGCTTAAATATCAGGGATGCCAATATTTTAATTTATTCCGGAGCATTTTTAGCCCCGCCTTTAATCCCATACTACTTTTATTTTAAGGATTTTTTTCTTTCTTTTTTTATTGTAGTTAAATATTGGAGAAAAATATTCTATAAATAAGTGGTACAAAATAAAAGCGTTGCTAAAAATGCTCCGGAATGAATTAAAATGTTGTCAGCTATGAAATATAAAGGCAAAATATTAATAGGAAAAGAAAGACTTCAAAACATTTTTAAATGTTTTATTTACAATTAATTAATATAACAAATTGGAAGGGATTGAAAATAAGTTGCTAACGATATATTGATTTTTTGTTAATTGGAAATTATATTTATTAGAACAGTTAATGGTTACCACTGTTTAATACATCCTGAGCTAATACAATCGAACCTCGTTAACGGGAATCTCAAGGGGGAGGGGGGGGATTTGTTCATGTTATCAGCAGTTCATTCTATCAGCAATTCATCTTCATATAACTAAACAAATCTTCATTTTGCCAGAGATTGTGGAAGCCATTCATGTTAAAAGAAATTCAAGTTAAACGAATTCACATTAAGAAGGTTCCACTGTATATCACCTTTTGCATACATTTTTTTTTTTTTTTTCACTTTGTCTACTGCAGGCAGTACTCTGTAGCATTCAACAGTAATCTGCCATCTACCTTGGTATCCATGCTCCATCTCTTCTTAAATTTATACTCTGAAAAACTGGTATAGCATGTTTTATTTTTTTATTTATTATTATTTTTTTTTTAACTATTTTTTCTGAAAATAGCGTCCAAAAACCTATCAGTATCAGCTATTGGTTTCTGAACACTTTTTTGGTTGCAGGTTTGTGTTATTTATTGACAAATTCAGAAAAATAAATTTATTTCGTAAGTCTGATGGTAAAAATTGTAGAAGGAGACTCGTTAATTAATTAATTAGAAAACGGTTGTAACAGTTCTATATTTAATCAAATCAGAATTTATTTTATTTACCGTGTTTCATGAAAAAGAAATTAAAATGTACATTTTTTTTTTTCTTTTTTTTAGTATAGAGGACTATTAGTATCAAACTACGGATAAAACGTTGTCACCAGTTTTACGAAGGTTGGACATTAATCAAAATTGAAAATTTATCAAAAATAAAATTCAATAATTTGAAAGCGATGTTACAATTTGGAAAAAAAAAAAAAAACTAATAGCCATCCGTACTAAATTAAATTCTGCTTTTACCAAAGTTTCGTCCAAATCGTTTTTTTTTTTTTTTTTTTTTCCTTTGAGAAAAATAAAATTAATAATAATCAGTATAGAAACGGACAGTATCAAAAAAGTTGAAGCAGCTTTTGTAGTTGAAGAAAAGTTGAAGATTTTTAATTACTGCCAAAAAAGTTTACGAGTTGATTTTAAATTTTTTTTTAAATGAAAAGAAATTCACGCGTGAGTATTAAAACTGATGTAAAACTTTGTGAAAAATTAAACTTGCAGGGTAAAATTGACGCCATTATAGCTCTAAAGGTATTTTTCTTGTTTTTTGTATTATTATTTATACTTGCCAACCATCTCATTAATAACCGTACAATTGTTAGCGCCCCCTGAAAAAACGCCCCTTTTCTCACACCACTATATTTTTAGACTTATTCTCTCCAAATGTTGTTACGATTAAATAAGAATAAAATTACTCTAAAAAATTATTGGTGTAGAAAAAAAGGCGGGTAGATTGTAATGATTATTTAACTGTAACCGAAGTGAGAATATCAATGTATCAGCGAACGCAACATTTTCTTTTTTTTTCTTTATTTTATTTTATTTTAATATTTTTTTTTTTTTTTTTTTTTTTTTTTTTGGGGGGGGGGGGGTTAGAAATTGGGGGAGAAAAATCGATTCTATGGTTTAATCAATCGTTTTAAGGATATTAACGTGTCCTTTTGAAACTTACCCAAATTAAAAATTTACATCCTTCCGGAGAAGTAGTTCTCACCCAGGCGGGGAAGGGAAGCGATGCCCAACGTATAAAAAAAAAAATTCACGGTTTACTACCACTATTGTAAATATTCCTTTTACCTTTATATTGAAAAGTTAAAAGAAAATTATCATTATGTATATTTATACGAAATTTTGTTCTATACTGCCATGTTAAAATTGATGTTTATGAAAAATAGAATGACAGCATTACCTATTCAGCGACTGATACCTTAATGTTGTCAGCACCAAATTAAGTCAAAGTCCACCTAAATACCAAGTTAAATTTCATTTATTCGTTAGTGAGATAAAGAGTCTAAAAAATTTGTGATACACTCACAGACAGAAATGTTCTAAAAATTATAAAATTGTGCTCAGGCAGGATATCTCATATTGTATAAATAAATATATCGAAAACTGGAGTTCGACAATTTCACGAATCTAATGCTGTCATATGTATATAGAACAAAGTAAAAAAAAAAAAAAGTTTAATGACATTTTTTAAGTGTGGTACTTTTGCAAGATTAAAATATTTGCAAATTATTCAAAATTCACAAAAAATCGGTTTATTAAGTAATTAAATACTTCAATTATGACAAATGAACAACTTGTATTTTGTTAAATAGATTTAAAAAGAAACTTTACCTTTTATAATTTTAACTGGATTTAAAATTCAAAGAAAAAAGAAAAGGGAGTCAACCCAGTCAACCCCCGCCTTATTATAAGCACTCTTCCACCACTACTATCTTAAAATAAATTTCTTCCTAAATGTACAATGTAAATTTAAGAAGTAATGATGGAAGAATGGTTAAAAAAATTGGGCCTTTGAATCCCTGTAACCGATTATTGTTGGCTATTTTTATTTTTAACAGTAAGCTCCGCCTTAACGCGCTCATCTACTACTTTATATTTAACTTGATGCATATGAATCGTACAATATTGAAATACGAAAATATTAATGACAAGATTTTTTTTTTTAAAGGAACTTTATAATTATTATTATTATTATTATTATTTATTTATTTATTTAAGAAAAAATGCCAAAATTACTATAAAAAAAAAAAAAAAAAACGTAAAATTTGGCAACTATGAGCTTATACAAGGGTTTTTGAAGTCCACGAAAAAAATTAGAGGACAGGTAAAAAGCATCAATAGGAACAGATTTCCCAACTTTTTAAATTTATTCCCAGGCATTTTTAGCCCCGCCTCTTTTTCATACCGGAAATTTTGAAAAAATGATTTTCTTCTTATTTAATCGTTGTCGCGTATTAAAGAGAAGGAACACGACTCTTCTTCAATTGCTCCTAAGCCCGCCACCTGGCGACAGCTGCCAAATCTATCATCATTGATCCACTAGATCTGAGAAGCTCTTTTCAGAGCCAAAATTCGAGGATTAGTAAGGATTAAATGACTGCCTCTGTTAACATAGAGAATACTAAAGGTATCGATAATCCCCCAGTTCTTAGGGGCCCTTTTCAGGGCCAAGATCTGAAGGCTGGCAAGGACTATGATTGACTGCGGACGTTTCAAGAAATTATTCATGGATATGATCTTCTATTTCTACTACGAAAAAGAATTTGAGGCCATCAATAGTAAATCCCTTGCACAGTTAACTGACGAGGAATATGAATTTTTCTTAAATCTCGACTTCAATTATGTTGACTCAAACTCTGGTCAATCTACTACTAAATGTATCAAAGACCACCACGGAAATCCGCACACTCATCCCCAGATGCCCTGACTTCCGAATTGGTTTCGGAAAGGTCGAAACCTCTGATTGGTCGAGAGACGATGACATCACTGAAGAGATGGAAGCTACATCTAAGGTATCAGATGCAACTAATATTCCATTAACCCCTTAACGCACGGTGTCCTCGCTGCGAGGACGCAAAATTTAAGATCCAGCTGCAAAAATTCATCCCGGAAATTTATTAGCAAAAATTTACGTTTATAACATATCAGAAAAGGCCTGTTTTTTTAACCTTAAAATTTAAAATTTCTTTTAGTTTAATTTAGTTCCTGAATTCCGGTGGCAGTATAATTTGAATGATACGAATTGTCTTGCGCCGCAAAGGGTTAACAAACACTAACATTTCACCTTCCCCCGCTAATTACACTAATATTGTGAAAGCTACTAGATGTAGGATTGATAATACTAGTCCTGAACCAAATAATAGCAAATTAGAATCTCTGTTTAACGTTCCAGTCAATAACAAATTTGATAGTCTGGAAGAAAAGTTCTTGTTGATCATTCTGTAGATGGCGCCACGAAAATCCAAGCTAAAACTACCGTAATTTAGTGTATATAAGCCACACTGGTAGATACGCATCAGCTTATTAAAATTTTGCTAAATAAAACAATGCTCGTAGATAAACCGCACCGGAAGGTAAGCCGCGGCTTATGCAAGCATTGTTACGATCATGTGACATATAAATAAGGAAAAAAAAAATATTAGTCTTCTGACATCTACGCAAGTAAATAAAAATAAAAATTATTAATTAGAAACGAAAATAATAAATTTTTAAAAAAATAATTTGGTATGAAGAAAATAAAATCGAACTATACCAGTATGCAGATGTAATGCAACAAATATGAGAAACACGGGAATAAGATGGTGGAATCCGGGCATATATACAAGGTCATAAAAATAATTAATTATAAATAACAGTAATAAATTATTTTAAAAGGCACTTTATGAAGAAAAAATTAAAAAAAAAAGCCAGTATACAAAAACGATGTAAAAAATTTAAAACAAGGGAACAAGATAGTGAACTCCAGACGTATATGCAAATTAATCAAAATAAGAGATTATTAGTTAAATAAATAAGAGATTATAAGCGTGAATCAGTGCTGGAGAAACTCGAATACTAAACTTTCGTTTTCGGGAGAGATCGACTGTTCCAAGAAGTATGGATGACGGAATTTGGCATTATCATTAGATAGCCCGCACTGGTAGATAAGCCGAAGTCAACAAAAATCAATTTTTTTTTAAGCTATCCCGCGGTTTATCTTCACTAAAATACGATACTTCTACGAGGAAAATTACTAATTTCTCTGCCCAAGGGTCGTTTTATTACCGTTAAATGCGGAAATAACAACCAGTTACTTAAAAATTTAGCAAACAACATTGGTCATTGCAATTTTACTGCTGCCCCTGCGGGCATATTCCTTAAGATCTACCCTGATTCTCCTGAGTATCATGATCCCATCATCATCTCAAAACTCGATGAAATGAATATCAAATACTATCTGAAGAACGAAAGAACTATTCCGCCCCCCCCCCCCCCTTAAAGCAGTGGCGGATCGTGATCCGAAAATAGGTGAAGAGCTCAAAAATAATACTTAAGCATTTTAATGCATAATTTTTATTAAGTATAGTCTTAACTAAAATTAACTAAAAATATTTATTGAAATGTAAATTTATATTATATAAATTAATACAGTGTGAAGTACAGTGCGCCTCTTCACCTATTTTAGACGCACGAGCCGCCACTGCCTTAAAGCTGTGATTTGAGGACTGCCGTCGAAATCACCATCGAAATCATCGTATACACCATCGAAATCACTGAATTAGATATTGAGGATGCCCTCACTCAGATGAAATTCGAAGTCTTAAAAATTAACCGTCTTATGAACTTTAAAACTAAGAAGCCCCTACCTTTAGTTCAAATTCTTCTCGCTAATAATGAACATAGCAAAGAAATTTTCAGAATCTATAAGATACTTTACTACAGAGTCGGTGTTGAAATTTATCGTAATCCTACTAAAACTGAACAGTGTGTTAGATGTCATCTGTATTATCATTCGGCTAAAAACTGCCACATGAAGGCTAAATGCATAAAATGCTCTGGCGAACACCTAACCAGAGACTGTCATCTCGGTTCTGAAAAAATCGAAAATATTAAATGTTGTAATTGTGGTGGTGATCATCCCGCTAATTACAGGAGCTGCCCAAAATTACCTGAAAATAAGAATCGCTCTAAAATCACCAACTCTAACTTCGCTGAGCGCCCTACTCAGACCACGCCTCCAGACCAATCCGAATTCTCCTACACCAGGATCGCCACTCCCACCTCCCTAAGAACTCAACAAGCTAACTCTAGCCAACTTCTCGATCTAAATAATATTCTTAATAATATTGCCCATGAATTGAACGTTCAAAATTTCAACGAACTTATTTCTAAGCTCAACTCCGTACTTATCAAAATAAAAGATGTTCCTAATTTCTTGACCAAAATTACCATTCTCTGGGAAGTTTTCGAAAATCCGCCTCTTCCATAATTGGAAGTCTGTTTGTTTTTAATTCTTAAATTGCATTGACCAACTCAATTACTAACTTCTGGTTGCCTTTCCTCTTTTCCTTCTCTTTTTTTTTTTCTTCTTCATGCATCTGGTACTTGTACTTTCATCTGTTACTTATCATCTGGTTTCCGAAGGTGCGGGACTTATGGTCCCAGGTACTTCGAACCTACGCTCCTCGATCCTTTTTATTAAAGAGAAATAATCTACAAAATTTCAGGTGCGAAAAGAAGGCGTGGCTAAAAATGCTCGTGAATAAATTATAAAAGTTGGGAACTCTGAATAGGAATCAGAATTACATACGAAAGCAGGATCTCAAATGAATAGGTGGCGCTGCAGTCGAGCTGTTATAGTCAGCAGGCGAAGGTTACTCAATGTAGACCACGGCAACTGAATGGTCCCCATGGCTATCACTTTCTAATTGAATAAGTGGGGTGCCATAAAAGCCATTGTCTACGAAATACCAGTAGATTCTGAAATGTATCCTGTTTCATGAATCATCATCACAGCTTTTACGATCAGCGAAACTTTCAGTAATGTTCAATGTTCGGCAGTCCATGCATGCAGTGAATGTCTCAATCACGTATGAATGCCAATGGACAAGATTTCGAACACCTCTTGTAAACAGCAACTATTGTTTTTTTCTTTTGCGTAATAAAGTGCTTAACAATATATTTTAAAATGTGTCTCAGCTTTGTATTATGTCAATTTATCACTTACCGCCTAATTCACCATTGACCTCCACCGCCTGGTTTAGTCCGAAGTGGAGAAACCCAGGTTAGAAACTTTGGAACTCTTCCACCAGAAATTTTTTACAATAATCTGTACCCTATTTTATCAAAGGGTATGAGAGTAAAATTACACTCATTTTTTCTAAATACAAATAGTGGTGCCGATGACGATAACCACTTTCACCCCTGCTGCTAGTCAAGTATTTCCTATTCATCGTTAACTTGAGAAGCAAGTTTCTGAACTCCGCATTTATCAACCTGCGTTGAAAACTGTCGTGCTGATTGGCCGATATATCCACGTGACTCGCTACACATCAAACACAAAGAAACTCTTCGTTCAAGATGGCGGCTAGCGCTTGTACCAACGAGCAGCTCGAAGGCTTGTACTTAACAAATTGCTGGTTTTTTCTTATTATACTGTATATATATATTACCATTCGTTAATAAAATTGGAAAACAAACGAGATTTATTTACAAGATGAAAGAACGAAATCTTTCTGGCAGATGTCAAAGAAAGGCTTTTTATTATTGATTCCAAAGAAACAGTTTTTTTGGATTAAATAGCTTTTCATAAAATAACCAATGCATTTAATTCTAATGTTGGTGTAAGCTTCTGTCGAATATAGACAATATACTTAAAAAAAATTTACATTGTATAAATATATAAATACTCAACATTTTTGCTCAAAATAAGCAAATAATTTGACAAATTTTAAAATACACAATATACACTTTATTCAAAAAGTAGTAAGTAAGTATTTTTAATAAGAGATGGCGCCACTACAACAATTATATGTAGATATTGTTAAAAAAAAAAAAAAAAAAAAAAAAAAAAACTATTTATTATTTAATAAGAAATAAAACAATTTGTAATAGTAATAGTGAACCAAAATAAAATTTTTGTACATTTAAGAACATTGCTTTCCTTGTGAATAAATCGGAAATTAATGAGTATTTTTTTAAAAGAAATCATAAAAATATTTTAAACGAACTTTTGAAACATATATTTTTGATATATTTAAAACAATGCTATCGATTTTTTTTTTCTCCATTTTTAAAAAAAAATCTGATTAAATGCGTTTTTAGGATATCTGTAGGAACCATTTTAGCGACTTTTTTTCTTCAAAATTAAGTTACAAGATATGAGATCCATGAAATCGTGTGTACTCAACATGGAAAATAATTTTATTGATTATAATTTTAATAAAAACAAATTGCACGGGATAAAATTATATTGAAAAACACAGAAAAATGTGTTGGGGTGGCCAGAATTATAAGTTTATCTTTAAATGTTTAAATGACAAAGGATATAAACTGTTAATTGAAAAACATTAGACAATAACTTATAATTTAATGGGTTGTGAGGAATAATTTATTTTTCTAAAAAAAAAAGAAAAAGAAAAAGAAAGAAAAATGTGAATCTTATATATTTAATTGGAATTTTTTACTCTCCCATCATGATGTTAAAATTTTAAATTAATTTTTTTCATAATAGATTTGCATTTAAAAAAAAAAAAAAAAAAAAAACTTTATGGTAGATTTTCTAGTTTCTATTCATATTATAAACGATAAAAAGATACATACATTCAAATTATTGAAATATTCGCGTTTAGCTCTAGCATTTTTAATTTTTTAAAGGGAACGTTGCGAAGCTTTTTTTTGAATTACCGTCGTCAAATTAAGAAAATTTGCATACATATCTATTAAAATATAAATGTTAATTATATCTTCTTCAAAACTATTTAAATTAGAAAGTAGAACCTAAATATTTATTTATTTATTTATTTATTTATTTAATCATTCAATGCCTTGCTAAGTTAAAAAAGTTCCCTTTAATTTTAAGTTTAAGCCCCAATAGTTACCGAGTGGTTCTGCATTCAGAGCTGGTAGATGGGAAGCGCCAGGTACGATCCCAGGTCTTGCTAGTCGACCTAGTTATTCGAAAATTCCCGTGGTTTTCTCCGAAACTAGTATGAATACAGGCTAGAACCCCTTAGAAATATTCCTACGGAAGACACCCCACCTGTTGACTTAGGAGCCTAGAGTAGTTAAAATCGACAGCAAAATTATCGAAGCGTTAAAAATAATTCATAATTAAAAGATAAACACCTAAATCTGTTTTGTTAAGTAAATATTTGTCGAGTCATGATCTTAGTCTTTTGCTGTTTATAAAAAAGAGTAAGTTGCTGATAAAAATTAGCAATCAAACTTAAAAATAAATAAATAAATAAATAAATAAATAAAAAGAAAAGTAAAAAGAAAGAAAGAAAAGAAAAGTGTGGATGTGTGCTTCGTTAATTTTATGTCGCTATTGTTCAAATATATGTCTTAAACGTATTTAGATATTGCTTTATGGATCCATTAAAAAGTTAATTTATAAGAAATATTTTATGTTTAAATAGTGAAATTTCATAAAAGTTCCAGGTTTTAAAGTCTAAATCAAAACAAAATCTATGATAGATACGTGGGTGTGACAACAAGATGTCATTATAATTTTTATAAATTTTATTCCAAAATCAATGGTGTTAAAACATGTTAAAAAAAAAAAAAAAAATTAATATTTTTGAAAAAAATTCAATATTTTTTATATTGTATACATATATATATATAGAACATACAAATTATTGAATACATGCAACATCACTTTCTATCGTAAACAGAAAACAATAACAATAAGAAAATTATAAAACACAGCACAAATGAAATGAAACAATTTGCGTATGATCGCTCGCCTTGTGTTAAGTGTTCTCTAACCTACGTCTAATGGCCATATCACACGGGAGCATATATACTCAACACAACATTATACGCAACATGTTCACTATGCTGAACGAACGAGAAACCGGTCAGATGTCCGTTGGGGGTCCCCCGAATAGATAGCGGGATGTATTCCTTTCTCTGAAGGTATTGAAGGAAAAAATCCTGTTTATTCCTCCTATTGGTCAATTTTGATCAGCACGCTCAACATACTCAGCTTTTTCTAAACGGTTTCGTAAAAGTTGATCATCCAAAAACTTGCTGTCCTTGAACAAAATCAGGCTGAGTATGTTGCGTATAATGCTGTGTTTAGTAAAATGCTGAACGAAAGTCTCTCGTGTGATATGGCCATAAGCTGCCATTTGAGGTAGGCTGAGTTTATGAACCTGAGTTACGTTTTATGCGGCGCTACCACAGAGTCGAGTTAACGGAGAATAGAATTTCCTTCTGAACCTGTGGTTTACTGATAAACCAGCGATGGAGATTGACGGTGAAAAAGGAGGCATTTAGATTTTTTATTGATTGTGATTCCTAATGATGTTTTCTACCACCACCCACCCCCTTCAATTTTTTATGTGGAGTTCAGAAACACCTTGTATGTACTGTGGTCACATAAAGGGTCAAACATGAATAGTCAATATATGTATATTGCATATCATATATATATATATATTGCATACCATAGCAATCACAGAAGAAAAAAAAGGGAAAATATAAAACTCCTTCTGTACATTTTCGACTTTCTGTTATAGATGATACAAATGATAACAGTTGAAGCCCCCCTAATGCTATTAAGAATGGATATATCCCTATACCTCGAAAATTAATGTTAGGAATGAGCTTTAACATTGAAAACCCACATTTTTTACTATGCTTATTCTAATGGTGTACAGGGTTACCACAGGCGACATTTTTTTTTTTTTACTATTATTATTATCTTCTTACCGCTATTTCCATAATAAAAAAATTATAATAAATTTATGCAGCCAAAGTGCAGAATTACCCGCAAAAATATATTTTTTTGGAAACAGTGGTATGAAAAGAACATAAAAAAGTCATTTGTGGCAACTGTGAGTATAAAAATTAACATATATCATAATAATTTTTTGAATATGAATCTATGTATATAAAAGAGCACTTCAACTCACTCATTCACTCACTCACTGACTCATCAACGCATAGCAAAATCTACAGGAGCCAGTGATTTGAAACTGGGTCAGACAATAGAACGTATAGTGTAAGCATCCCCTAAAAAGCGATTATGTAAAATCTCCCAACGGGGGAGAGGGCAAAACGTGATTTCTCAAAAACCTTTACATCTCAAAGAAAAAAACATATATCGTTAAAATTTTTGCTTTAAAATACAGCTAACACAATTACCTAAAAACTAATTTCTGGAATTTTAGAAATTCGTGCCCTAAAGAGGCAGGGGGCAAAACGTGATTTCACATTCACAAATCAAGATTTAAAAAAAAAAAGACTCATATTTTAAAGAAAAAAAAACGGATATACCTGAAATTTTTGCTTTAAAATATAGCTAACACAAATATCTAAAAAATAATTCCTGGAATTTTAGAAATTCGGGTCTAAGAGGGGATAGGGGAGCAAAACGTGATTTCACATGCGCAACACATTATTTCACATAAACTTGTATATATATATATATTTAAAAAAAAAAAAAAAAGATATCCATACAATTTTTATTTTAAAATATAAGAAACACAAATATCAAAAAATAAGTTTTGGAATTTTAAGTATTTGGCCCAAAGACGGGCCGAATACAATACGGGCCAAAGACTTTCATTTGCATGAAAGGGGGCAAAGCGTGTTTTCACGGGGGCCAAAAAATGATTTCCCATAATCCTTCATATCTCAAAGAAAGAAACAGATATCCATATTATTTTTGCTTTTAAATATAGCAAATATAAACCACTTTCTGGTATTTTAGAAATTTGACCCCAAAAGGGGGAGGGGGCAAAACGTGGTTTCACATTACCCTCCATTTATACATATATAGGACTATATCCACCACTGAATCAACATTGCTGTGTTAATTATTTTTGAGACTAGATCACGAATTTCGGTGCGAAACTTGGATTATGAACCTTTACAATAAGACGGGGTTTTGTAAAACTTCCCCCCTTACCTCCTGGGGGGGGGGGATGCCAATAATACGTTTGAGAGCATAACACGGCTTCAAATTATTCTGCGGTAAAGAAATTGTACATGGGGAGACAAACTCAGTTGATTTTGGATTTTAAAGAAGGAAGGGGGAGTTTTTTTAACGGGGAAGGATTTGTAAAATCCAGATTTTACATAAAATTCTTTCAAAAATGGCACATAGAAGTTGAAATTGGCTCTGCGTCTTCTGAAGTGCATTTCAAAAACAATTTAAGGCGTTTTGTGATTTTCGATTTTTTTTTTTTTTTTTTTCTTTTCTTTTTTGATGGTGGGAGGAAGAATTTACGATAGGGCAGATCTGAGAGCCCCCTTTTTACTTTAAATTTGATGGCGGAATCTATGGTACCTGCCTTGACGAATTTTCATGTATGGGTTGATTATTTGCATGAAACACCAACTGTGAAGTTATTTTGTAAAATTATCCCCTTTTACCTTCATAGAAGTAGGAGGGGGGGGGGGCAAAAAAAACAGTTTTTCAAGCGTAGCTCTGTCCCAAATTATCTCAAGATAACAGTTTTTTGGTATCTGCTTTGGCTATGTGTAATCAACACGCATTATAAAGAGATTTTGCGAAGTGTTTCTCATCCCTCGCTTGGAGATTGTGTGGGGGGGGGGGAGGGGGGAGTGTAAAAGAAAACGTTTCCAATTGTAACTTTCTTCTAATTCATTTCAGGAAGGTGACTTTTCGGTTTATTAATCAGATATGTATGCCTAAAACACTCTATAAATGAATTTTGTAAAATCTCCCCCTTTTCCCTTTAGAAGAGAGGGGACAAAAAGTCCGTTTCCAAGCGCAACTCCATTTAAAATTATCTCTGGAAA
The DNA here is from genome assembly GCA_963930645.1 of Salticus scenicus. Classification (NCBI taxonomy): domain Eukaryota; kingdom Metazoa; phylum Arthropoda; class Arachnida; order Araneae; family Salticidae; genus Salticus; species Salticus scenicus. The sequence continues at coordinate 195,621,424 of OZ005660.1, forward strand.
ACAATTATTTGTTATGTGGGCGTACTAACAAGGGAAGTATGAATCAGTAAAATTCCTATTGAAACCAAACCAAGCTTAAATTAAAGAGCATGGTCGAAAACACAGGGTAGAGCGCAAATTTGCTACAACAACAACGTACGGAGCGAGAAAACGACGTAACTCCACTTAAAATTATCTTAGGAAAGCAATTTTATACTGTGGGTGTACTAAGTTTACACAACTACACGCGCTATAAATTGATGTTGTGAAATATCCCCTCCCTTTGAAGTGAAGCAAAAAAAAAACACTTTTCCAATAGTAACTCTATTCTAATTTATCTCAGAAATAGGGTTTTTTGATATGTGGGTTGGCTGTGCATACCCAACACACATTATAAAATAATTTTGTAAATTCCCACCCCTTTGATGGGGGCGCAAAATGGCTGAGATTTTTTTTTTTTTTTTTTTTTTTTTTTTTTTTTGTATTTCTATTAATCCTTTTTTTTAATGAGATTTTTATATTAATAAGTTATATATAATTTTGAGAATTAATAATATGTTTAGGTAGTTTCTTTCTAACGGATTAAAAAAAAATGACTTTAAAAAATTTTTGGGAAGATAAATAAAAAAACCTGTCGAATTCATTTAACATTAACCTTCTCAGACTTTTGAAGCTTATCATTCTGTGAAATTTTGAGAAAATTATATTAACTATGCTATTTTCCGGGATCATTTGACCAAATCACTCAAAATAATAATAATAATAATAATAATAATAATAATAAATATATATATATATATATATATATATATATATATATATATCAAAATGGGTGTTGTCATTTGAAAATAATAATAATAATAATTGTTGCAAATTTTAATATATAGGCAACCCCCTAATCAAAATCTAAGAATACCATTATTAGACAGATGTTATTACTTATCGATTTGTACCAGACGCATGTTTATACGACAATATGCGACAAAATTAGTCGGGAGGTTTTTTATGTATTTTATTTATTTTTGCCCCTTTGTACACAATAATGTAACAGTTTTTAAAAAATACATTTCACTTCATCAACATTTTGAATTTAAATTAAATGTTGCAATAAGAATCCCGTATGACAAGATGATGCCAATCGTGGACAATATCAAACTTTTGTCAATCATCACACTGTCCAGAATTTTGAAACCTATAAAGTCATTACTCAGTTTTTTAAATAGCTGTATGCTATCTTTCTGGTGAAATATATTTACAGGAACGTCGAGAATGGCAGCTTTAAGATTCAGGGCAGCATTTTTCACTGATGAAGCATATAAACACATCAGTATAAATTGCAGAGTCCCATTGTACACAATAATGAAACAGTTTTTAAAAAAATAATTTCACTTCATCAACACTTTGAATTTAAATTAAATGTTGCAATAAGGATTCCGTATGACAAGATGATGCCAATCGTGGACAATATCAAACTTTTATCAATCACCACACTGTCCAGAATTTTGAAACCTATAAAGTCATTACTCATTTTTTTAAATAGCTGTATGCAATTTTTCTCGTGAAATACATTTTCAGGAACGTCGAGAATGGCAGCTTTAAGATTCAGTGCAGCATTTTTCACTGATGAAGCATTTAAACACATCAGAATAAATTGCAGGAATGCTATTGCAAGAACTGCAACACGAAATAAAACTTTGAATTTTCCTTCGGGTTGAATAAAGAAAATTACGTAAAAAGATTGGAACACTTTAAAACATTGAACTACAAAGGTAAGTAACAACATCGAATGAAAAATTCTATTCATAGCTGACACCAATCGAGATATTTCAGAGTATGTTTGATGAACAAAATTAATTTCTAACACACTAAATTGATGAACTTTTTCTTTCAATTTTTCCAAAATTTTCGTCAAGATAAAACACAAGCAACAAAAATTACAAGCAAATAAGTCTGTTACCATACTCCATGCAACTACAAACTCATGTATAACAAAAGCTATTAAGGAGATAGTCGATGATATGCCAACAAAATAGTGGTCATCTCTAAATTCAAGGATATCAAATCCCTGCGATGAGTGGTATGCGATGACCATTAAAAAATCACTTATATCACTAAAAATTAATATAGTTAATGATGTATATTTAAATGTTAGTAAACTCTTCCGAATTATGGTATAGTAAATTTTAATCACTCGTTTGTTAAGTTTATTTATTTCTCTTCTATTCACGTGAATAATTAGTCTGAAGTATAACTGAATCACTACAGTTAATGTATAAGCAAAATATGCTTTTCCTTTCTTATTATTATATATCTCTATCAAATGCGAAGCAATGGCATAAATGAGGTTGCCTTCAAATGTGATGAAAAATAACACATATAGAAAAAATGTCAGAATATATTTTAACGTGCCTTTAAATTTGGATGGTATCAGAAGAAATCCATGTATCCATAAGAAAATATTCAAAGGTGATAAAGCATTTTCATTTTTAAGATCTGAAGGATCTCGTCTTGAGATGCTTTTAACTTTTGTAATAGATAACGACTTTTTCATATTTATGGTGAAGAATGTGAGCTTCTTACAAGGTAAATACCACAAATTTACTATTTATGTTAGTTATTACAACTGCCGTTTTCTTAAATAATGAGTTTTTAAACTGAAACTGACTCACAGTTCAGTGTCAACAAACAGTGTTCAGTGTCACAGTTCAAGTCACAAATCTTCTTTTTATCTTTTTCTTTGTCTTTGTAATACTTATAACCAGCCGAAGGAAGTGGGTCACTGAACAGTGTCAACAAACACAGTTCAGTGTCAACAAACAAGTTCAGTGTCACAGTTCAAGTCACAAATCTTCTTTTTATCTTTTTCTTTGTCTTTGTAATACTTATAACCAGCCGAAGGAAGTGCGGAATATAAAAAATTGCTTCATATAAGAAAATCTTCGATTATTAATAAAAAAAATTTTAGCATAAGTTTTTTTTTTTTTTTTTTTTTTTTTTTAATAAAAGCTCTGTTATAAAAATATTAATTCTTTAATACTTATATAAAAAAATTTAAAAAATAATCACTATTTCGTAAAATTTGATAATTAAAGTATCATCTTAAATAGTTAATCATATCATTAAGTTACAGATATTAAAGCTCATAATCGAAAGACTAATTTTAACATTTATTTTCTAGAAGAAATTATTTCGTTGATAAACATCATCTGCAACATTTTAATTAGTTAAAAATATTAGTAATAGAATTACCGAAAATCTGACGAAACGTGATAAGAATATCGTTTAATTTTCCATCACTTTCTGTTACTCAAAAGTTAAATTGATGCAGAAATCATTCATGTTTCCAGTCAAAAAATGATTAATTGCAGCTATCATCCATCACGATGTGGGTATGAAAAGGATACAAGTATTAGATTAATATTTTTTAAATTGAATTTCAAGATTTTTGTTTGTATTGATGATCAATATCAACAGTATTTTGATTGGCAAAAAACATCAACAATCTTTTCAAATGTTACGCTAATGCATTTATTTTGTTCAAAAAAATATTTTCAACCTTTACTTAAAAGGTTCCCCGTCCTTAAACTACAGCAGTATACATTAGACGAGCAATTTATTTTTTTTATTTTCATAATGGAAATTAGAAAAAAAAAAAAAAGCAGTTGTTACAGCTATGCAAAGCCTGCAAGCAACAGATTGATTTTAAAATCAAATTTCAATAACATCTGGATATTTATTTTATTGGGGGAAAAAAAATCATAAGAGAAAAATTCAGTGTTGTACTTACATTACTTTATTATATTTAGTTGAACCTACTTTACATCTCAAAACGGAAAGTGGAGAAGGGGTGTAACTAGTAATAGTAGTAATAATAATAATAACAATAAAATTGATTACCTGTCAGAAAAAAATACATTTCACCCGTCTGTTTTTCAAACAGATATTTTAAAAAAGAAAATAAATAGAATATTTCTGAATATAGTACTACGTCATAGTGTACTGAAATAACAACAATAATATATTATTTGAAGATTTCCTTTCTTTTTGATACTGAATATAAAAAAAGTTTAATTTTACTAAAATGTATAGTTAGAAATTTATTTTTAAAATACACGTTTTGTGCTTTTTCTTTTCAGATGAGATGTAAGGAAATACATGTTTACATTAAAGATTTTATTTTCGAATGTATGTTTTGAAATATATACAAACATCAATTAAATTAAATTTGATATATATGTTTAATACAGTGTTTCCCAACATTTGAACATTCGCCTTCAACCCTCACCCCCACCCTCCCACTTTCATTAAGCGTAATACAGATACAAGACTAAACTATTTACAAGTGTATTATATCACTGTAACGTATATTTTAGATTTTATTATGTTAGAAAGTGTTTTATCATGCTTTTCTTTCATTCAATGATTTTTATTATTTTTTTAAATAATACTTCCTTTTCGGTATGCTGTCGTCGCAAAGTTAGTGCAACGGAGCCCCCTAGCGCGTCCCTTAGGTTGAGAATCGCTAAATTAATACATTATGTTAAAAGGAAACTTGTTTCTAGATAAATAAACACAGGAAAAGACTTTGACGTATAGGGCGCCAAAAGTTATAATTGCAGACGGCTGTTAGCATTGAGTGTACCGTCCTCAGTGCATGAATAAACAAAAGAAATTAAACAGAATCTATGAATGCGTATTAACCAATAAAATTAGGCGGAATGTGGGGGATTAGCCAATAGGAAATTGAGAAATGGTAGTCATGAAGAAAATGTACAAAAAAATTAAGAAAACTTGAACTGAATAGAAAATTTTCAAAAATAAGTCAAAGGCTTTACAGCGAAATCATTCAAAGGCTTTACAGCGAAATCATAACAAAGTTTTTAAGATTCTTGTTGGTGTAGAAAGCTTCAAATTATTTTAAAATCATACTGTTTGAGAACTTTAGTTATGGCATAACTTGACTTAGGAAATAACGTAAAAAAATATCGATATTAGAAGAAACTGATTTAACTGATTTTTGAATAGTTTTATCAATAAGGGAAGGGTTATAACACTGTCATTTGCAATAGTTTTTGGTTATTTGATTTCAGAGCTTAATAAAATAGTATCAGAACAAATATTAATGGCACGGTTAACAAAAAGTCGCTATTTTGGGGTAGATGAATGAGATGAACTTGTTTGGGAAGGTAAAGAGACTAAAAAATTTTACAATAGTTGCCCTTTTTGGGGTAGGTGTGGTGAAGCTTTTTACCTCTATAAGAATCTTAAAAACAATATTAATTGGAATTTTGCTGTACCCTCTTTGTCTGATTGTTTGAATTTTTACATTCAATCCAGATTTTCTTAATTTTTTCCCACATTTTTCCCGACTATAATTTTTTAATTTCCAATTGACTAATACCCTTCCATTCTACTTAATTCTATTGGTTGATGAAGAGTCGTAAAATCGCTAAATGTTATGAAAACTGCTGTCTGCTATTGTATAAATCCCTTTGGCGTTCTGTATGTTGCAGTCTTTTCCTGAGTTTAATACATTACAGAAACGTTTATGCAGGGTGACTCCAAAATATCTCCCACAGTTGAAAGGTGAATAAAACAAAAAGTATTCCAAACAGAAATTTGTTTATTAATATATATATATATATAAATGGCACTAAAAACTGTTTGTAAAGTAAGTACTGTGTTTTGAGTTGAATTATTCTGTGCTAATGTGTGACAAAAAATATGACTGAAAATACGATTTTTCTCGATAAGTCCCTGTACTACCAAACAAAACCTCCCACAATTTGCTCGGCTACAGTGCTGAAAGAGGAACAAAACTTAACACTTTATTAAAAACGGCGGATAAACTTCATTAATAAACTTCATTGAGACCCTTATGTGGCCTGTATTTACATCAAAATTCAACCAAATCTTGCTTTAAATATGCTTTTTACAATGTCGGTTTGAAATTTTCAAGTGGCTGCCACTTGAAAACAAAAAGTCGGAGCAACTTGGTTAACGAACTCATCCAAGATATTTATAAGATTTGTTCATTGTCCAAATTTGGTTCGATTTCGAGTATTATTTCGGGAGTTATCGTGATGACAAAATTTTCATTATAGATAGATAGATAGATAGATACACTCATGTCCATAAATTAAGGATAATGCTAGCTGAGGCAAATAAAGGTTCAGAAGCAAAAAAAGTCCTTCCGGCTTATTCGGAAGGGTAGGTTGATTTCTTTTTCCTTATCAAGTAGCCGTCATTTTGTTTCAAAATGGCGGCTACAAATTATTAATGCACTTGGTAGAAATATTGATGTAGGCTATGCACATATGGAGTTTTAAGCAAATCGATTCATAAACACCTTTTTATATGAATTTCAAGTGGCCGGTGCTTGGAAACAAAATGGTGGGTTAAGTTGACAACTATATCAAATGCATTTGTGAGATAAGTCTACTGTACACATATAGTTCGAATAAATCAAAATCTCAAAAGCCATCGTGTTGAAAAATAAAGTGGCTGCCACTTGGATCAAAATGGCAGTGAGAAAGTTTCTTTTTTTTTTTTTTTTTTCTTTTTTTTTTTTTTGTAGAAATTCTTTCAAAGAGGCTTAATACGTTGATAAAATGTTAGTTTACTGCATTTCTAGTTTGTTTTAGCATTAAAATAGCCTAATTTTCCCTTAAAAACGCATTAAAAATATCCAATAAGGCAGGCAATGGATTTGGCGCCAAATTTGGCGACTTTTCTTCCACGGCGACTTTTTTGCGACTTTTGGCGAGAAAATACTTATCGATATACCAAAGATAAACGCAATAACGTGATTGGTTCACGAGTTACGTGAAATTTCTCGATTTTTGTTATTTGAATGATAAATCCATTTTTCAAATTTGATTTGAATTGATTAAGTATTTCAAAAGTTACCGTGATAACAAATTTTTAAGTGGCCACCACTTGGAAACAATACAGTGGAACAAGTTGCCCAGCAAACACATCCAAGATATTTAAAGCATAGGTTCACGGTCTAACTGTGGTTCAAATCAGTGCCGTGATTCAAAAGATATTATTAGGACAAATTTTCAAGTGGCAATCAAAGTGGCTGCGACTTGGAAACAAAATGGCGAAACAACTTGCCCAGCGAAATCATCCAATACATTTGTATAAGTTCATTGTCCAGTTCTAGTTTAAATTAAATCAGTATTTAAAAAATTATCATCATAATGGAACTATCCAATTTAACAAACTAAAAACTAATCTTACTAACTTTTCCAAAGTCCCGTCGCAAAAATTTTAACTTTTTTCAGCTGCCTACGAATTCTCCTCATTAGAAGCCTAAATTTTCTTTTTATTAACTGCTGCCCTCTGTCGCGTGGGATTTTATATCCGGCAGCAAATGTAATTTTTTCTTTTTTTTTTTAGTGTTTATGCAATAAACAACGGGGGAGACTTAACCTCTAGAAACGGGCTCTTTCAAAATTTCACATTGTTATGTGACATTTGTTGTCAGAGCCCCTCTTTGGAGGTTAAAATCGCTCGAAACTGCTGCATAGTGGTGAGCGGCCTCCTTCCGTCTTTGAATCTTTGAATTATCATCATAAGAAATTTTCATGTGGCACCACTTGTTAAAATTTGGTCCAAATTTGGTTCGATTTGGAGTATTATTTCAGAAGTTATCGTGATTTTAAATTTTCAAGAGGGAGCCTGATTTCAAGTGGCCCGCTTAATATAAGATATCCGGTACTTTCCAAAAAATGGCGGTTAAAGTTCATTAATCAACTTGGTTGAGACCCTTATACTGTCTATGTATACATCAAAATTCAAACAAATTCGGAATACGCTTTATACAATGTGAATTTGAAATTTTCAAGTGATCTCCACTTGAAATCAAAATGGCGAAGCAACTTGGTTAAAAAATTCATCTAAGATATTTATAAGATAAGTTAAGATACTGTCCGTATTTTGTTCGATTTGGAGTATTATTTCAGAAGTTATGATTTTAAATTTTCAAGTGGTAGCCTGATTTCAAGTGGTAGCTTGATTTCAAGTGGCCCCGTTTAACTTAAGATATCCGCCACTTAATTAAAAATGGCGGATAAAGTTCATTGAGACACTTATGCAATCTATGTATACATCAAAATTCAAACAAATTCTGAATACGCTTTTTGCAATTTGAATTTGAAAATTTCAAGTGGTCTCCACTTGAAATCAAAATGGAGAAGCAACTTGGTTCAAAAACTCATCTAAGATATTTATAAGGTTAGTTAAGATACTGTCCAAATTTGGTTCGATTTGGAGTATTATTTCAGAAGTTATTATGATTTTAAATTTTCAAGTGGTAGCCTGATTTCAAGTGGCACCGCTTAACTTAAGATATCTGCCACTTTATTAAAAATGGTGGACATAGTTCATTAATAAACTTCATTGAGATCCTTTTGTGGTCTGTATTTACATCAAAATTCAAACAAATTCGGAATACGCTTTTTACAATTTAAATTTTCAAGTGGTCTCCACTTGAAATCAAAATAGCGGAGCAACTTGGTTAACGAACTCATCTAAGATATTTATAAGATAAGTTAAGACACTGTTCAAATTTGGTTCCATTTGGAGTATTAATTCGGAAGTTATCATGGTTTTAAATTTTCAAGTGGTAGCCTGATTTCAATTGGCCCCGCTTAACTTTAGATATCTGCCACTTTATTCAAAATGGTGGATAAACTTCATTAATAAACTTCATTGAGACCTTTATGTGGCCTGTATTTACGTCAAAATTCAAGCAAATCTTGCTTTAAATCTGCTTTTTACATCGTGGGATTGAAATTTTCAAGTGGCTGCCACTTGAGAACAAAAAGTCGGAGCAACTTGGTTAACGAACTCATCCAAGATATTTATAAGATGAGTTCACTGTCCAAATTTGGTTCGATTTGGAGTATTATTTCTGGAGTTATCGTGATGACAAAATTTTCATTATATAGATAGATCGATAGATAAACGAAGTGATTGCAATAGGTCGATTTCTAAATAAATCAACCTAAAAATCTCATAACACAAATGAAAATACATTTTTTTTTAAATTAAAATCACACAATCAACTGTGGAAGAAAATCATATTTATTGAAATTTTATTTTTCCGACTGAGTGAAAATAATGCCTGGACCTCGACTCGAACCCCGGAACTTTGACTTACAAGGTCAAGGCTCTACCAATTGAGCTATCCAGGCTATTTCTGCCTAAATGTTTTCTGGGTGAGTAATGCTGACCGGTGTGTCGGCCTGGATAGCTTAATTGGTAGAGCCTTGACCTTGTAAGTCAAAGTTCCGGGGTTCGAGTCCCGGTCCAGGCATTATTTTCACTCAGTCGGAAAAATAAAATTTCAACAAATGAAAATGTTACTCGAGCAATTTTTATTTATTACTTAAAATTTACCAAAATATTAAAATAACGTACCAACTATTCTGCAACAAATACCTTTACTTTCGATGTTCAAACTTCGGTCCGTTAGCTGCAATGCACATTTGGACCCTGTTTTTAACTCAATGTTGAACACATTGTAGTGTAGAACACATACCGAAATAAAGGTATAACCAGCTTTTTCTTTCTTTCTTTTTCTTTTTCTTTTTTTTTTTTTTTTTTTTTTTTGTAAGATCGTTTTATCACGTCATAGTGTTGGAGAATGTGGAATAGCAAATGTACATTTTAAGAGCCCTGGTTTAGCATTCAGTTCTACGAAATGTTTTTTCCTACTAAATCAATGTTTCTGTACAATTTTGCAGTTCACTTTTTTCCCTATCTTTTACCATTTTCGAGATAGGAACACTAACTCCACCCTTTTTCCCTAACAAGGGAAGTATGAATCAGTGAAATTGTTATTGAAACCAAACCAAGCTTAAGTTAAAGAGCATGGTCAAAAACATTGGGTACAGTACAAATTTGCTGCAACAAGCCCATGGGGGCGAGATATGACCCCCTAATAGTTTTAGTCATTTCTATAAAAGCCAACAAAACACACTTTGTAGTGAGAACGATGGTGCAGTGGTAGCGTGTTTGACTTCTGATGCGGAGGTCCTGGGATCGAGTTCCTGCATGGGTGTTTTGTATTTAAATTTTTTATTTTAACTGAAATATTTATTTATTTTTTTTACATTTTTTAATTAAATTAAATCATTATTTTAAGAGAAAATATTAATTTTATTAAAACAAGTTTTTTTTTTTTTTTTTTTTTTTTTTTCAGCGCGGTGATTTATTTATTTATTTATTTATTTTAAAACCAATTTATTTATTTATTAAATTTAAAGAAATTAATAATTTAACGGGAAATACTTATATATTACATTTAGATGTTAATGATTACATTCAGATAAAATTTTGTCAATGATTATGTTTTATGTAAATTTTTAATTACTATTTTTTAACGATGACATTAATAGCAAGATTTAATCGTCTGCTCTCAACTGTATTATTTATTTATGCAATTTTTTGCATGAAAAATCCTGAATGGCTGTTGCTTAACTATTCGACGTCGCATATAACTTTTATTTCAAATATTTCATTAAAGAACTGTCAAATTTGGTGGCATCGGAAGAACTGATAATAATATAGAACCAACGAGATATATAAATTAGAGTGCTGATTCAATGGATGAAGGATTAGCTTTCCGTGGTTCAAGATGAATCACGTGACATGCTCCAATAGGTTGCTATGTTTGGCCCTTTATCGCTATTTTGGCATTTAAAATATTAGTTCGACAAATTACCATTATTATTAGGTAGCATGACAGTCCTATGTCCGAAATAAATTATTTTTTAAATCATTTTGCACATATTTCACATTTTAATAAATAATAAAATACCTTTTTTTCATCGTTTCCCAACAAAGTTTAAAAGTGTTTATAAAAGAAAAAATAAACTTTTAAAGAGCTAAATTTAACAACAAATAATAATTTTTCATCTATTTTGAAGCATTTTATCGGTTAAATTTCAACTACACGAAATAAAAAAGAAGTAAAATCAAAATTAAAACGATTTAGAATAAAAGAATATTAAACTGCATAAGTAAACAAAACATATTGGCGGTTATGATTTTCGTCAAGTACAATCTACAAACCGTTGCCATAGATATTTACTGAAAATATGCTGTTACCAAGGGAACCAATGCATAAATCGAGCATGTCACATGACTCATGTTGGACCATGTCAGGGTTACCATTTATCACTCTACTTTATTTATCTCGTTGTATAGAACCAACGAGATATATAAAGTAGAGTAATAAATGGTAACCCTTGAGAAGGTCCAAGATGAGTCATGTGACATGCTCTCCTTGCACCTGCGTATTCGGTGGTTCCCTTGGTAACAGCTTATTTTCAGTAAAATTTCTATGGCAACGGTTTGGAGATTGTTCTTCGCAGCCAATGTTTTTGTTTACTTACGTAGTTTAATATTCTTTTGTTCTAAATCATTTTGATTTTGATTTTACTTCTTTTTTATTTCATGTAATTGAACTTTAACCGACAAAATGCTTAAAAATTATTGAAAATTTATCATTTGTTGTTAAATTTAGCTCTTTAAAAGTTTGAATTTTCTTTTATAAACACTTTTAAACTTTGTTTTGAAAGATGAAAAAAAAAGGTATTTTATTATTTATTAAAATGTGAAATATGTGTAAAATTCTTTTAAAAACAATTTATTTCGGTCATAGGACTTTCGTGTTACCTAATAATAATGATAATTTGTCTAACTGATATTTTAAATGCCAAAATAGCGATAAAGGGCCAAACACAGCAACCTATTGGAGCATGTCACGTGATTCATCTTGAACCACGGAAAGCTAATCCTTCATCCATTGAATCAGCACTCTAATATATATATCTCGTTGTATAGAACCCAATGACAAATTTTCTCAAAATGATTTTACTAATCTATGATTAGTTTACATCTCAAAAGATTCAAAATCTGGGTAAATATGAATTTTACAACTCTAGTAATCTCGGCGAAGAGCCAATATTTAACAAAATGTTAGTGATGAACAATAATTGACGGTGAACAAAATTGTAATTCAAATAATTGTGATCAATCTTTTTATATTTCTTGTTCTAAATGTGAAAAGTACTTATGGTTTCATGATTTTTCTACTTTTAATCATAATTGTTATAAATTAGAAACTATATTCGTAGCTTTAAACACGATTTTCTTTTTTATAAATAAAAAAAAAATATATATATTCCTTAAATTCATGGTCAATACTTTATTAATTGGAATACTCAAAAAAAAAAAAAATAAAAAAAAAAAAAATAAATAAAAAATAAAATAAAATAAATAAAAAATAAAATAAAATAAAATAAAAATAAAATAAAAATAAATAAATAAATAAAATAATATAATAAATATGTTTTCTTAAATTAATAATTTAATGTAATTAAAAACATAAAAAAATAAATATAAACAAATTACAAAACGCCTTTGCGGAGTCTCGAACTCAGGACCACCGTATCAAGCCAGAAGTCAAGCACGCTACCACTGCACCATCCGTTCTTACTACGATGTGTGTTTTGTTGGTTTTTTATAGAAATAACTAAAACTATTAGGGGGCCATGTCTTGCCTCCATGGGGGTTGTTGCAGCAAATTTGTTCTGTACCCTATGTTTTCGACCATGCTCTTTAATTTAATCTTGGTTTGGTTTCAATAGCATTTTTACTGATTCATACTTCCCTTGTAATTGGCGCTGTTTTCGGTCGTATCTGACAACGCACACCCACTTTATTATACCTAGACACTACTTTTGTAGCAACAGTCATAGCCGTTCAACAGAGACATGGGTAAGAACGAACTTTAAAGGGTACAATGTATAGATCTGTTGAACACCAACATTAAATTTCTGTAATAGTATTAATTTTAGATTATTCCAACGTTCAAGAAATTAAATATAATTCATAAGTATTACGCTTTTTTCAAATAATTCGATTTGAGATTTCGACATTTTTCCATTAGTTTTTACAACGTTAGAAAATTGACAAGTTTAATGACTCCTCTACAATATACTAACTATGCAATACGGTGGCGCGAAAAATATAGGGGATGAACTTATTTGATGTAGGGTGAAAAAGGTTTGTCTTAGGTATAATCATAGCAGCTATTTTATTTTTACTTTCTCTTACCCATAAGGTAGAGAAAGTATTGTTTTGGGTCAAATTTTCGAACGCGAGTTTTTGTTATATTTACATGTTCTGAGGTCCCCTGAATACGAAAATCATATTTTTAGCAAATGGTCTGTGTGTGTGTGTGTGTGTGTGTGTATATCTGTGTGTCTGTCTGTTATCAGCATATCTCAAAAACAAATAATGGCAGAAAGTTCAAACTTGGTATTCTAAATGTGTATCATATAGGGATGCTACAGTAAGCTTTTCGCTAAGATCAAGCAAATGGTTCGTGTACAGGGACAATCAAGAGAATTCTAATACATTACGTCTATGGGGGAAATTGCAGGTAAGTAGAGTTTAACGTCTATAGACTCCACTAAACCAAACGAAACGAATATATATTTTTTGTAATAGAGATAGTCAACTGGGAAAAAAATTGTGTATGTAGGAGCCTCGCCTCCCCCCTGGGGGGAGTCCCCCCTCGAGGGTAGTAAATTTTCATGATGGGTATCTTTCAAAAGAGCTCGCCAATACCTTTAAAACGAATGGTTGAACCATCGATCTGCGATAATTTAAAACAAAGTTATAGATTTTTTTTTACTTTTAACGGGAAAAAAAAAAAAAAAAAAAAAAAAGGAAAAAAATAATAATATTTATTTATTTTAATATTGAGAATAAAATAGACTTTATTTTGGATATTTGGTGTTATACTACTTCTCTAATATGGAAATCGTCTGCATTATCATAAAAGATAATTTTTTTAAATAAAAATTAAATTATTTTTTAAAAACATAATTATTTTTTAATAGCCGAATTAAATTCTATATAAATATAGGTTCATTAATGAAACGGGGGGTTGAGGAGTGCGGTAGCCCCCCCCCCCTCACACAGAACTAATTATCATATAAAACTCTCCCGAAGCCTAATTTGAATTGTTTAACATAGGTTTACATAACATCGTTATCTTACCTCTTAGTCTCCAACCTGTATTTATAGCATTAAATTTCAGGGTAAGAGAAAGTCGCGTGAGTGACACACCAGATTATTTTTATTACATAACGTTGTTTGCTCGCCCTTCAAAAGTCAAATGTACTAAATTGATTCAGTTTGGTTTATTCAGAGAATATCTTTGTAATATTTACAGCTATTGTCATTGTTCTCCTACTTTTGAACATAACTGCATTTTTTAATTATCAACTTTGCTTTAATTACTTGTCAAAATTCTACGATTAAATAAGCAAGCAAAAAATACTATAAAAATAAGTGGTACTAAAATCATAGCAAGCTGCGATTTTTACATTGTTTGTGAAAAAATACATATTTCACTAAAGAAAGCAACGATGTCTAGAAGATGCCACGAATAAGAGCATAACATAGATAATGAAATATCCCTTCTAAATGTAAAACAATAAACTAATACTTGACTATCCGCGTTTGTAATGATCGATAGATGGCGCTTTCGGAACTGCAGTTGTTAGTAAATATAATAGCCACGTGTATTTATTATTGTTCTTTCTCCGCCATTACATCATGGAAAATCGATTGCATAATATGATGATAGGAAGTAGTATGAAAATTTCACCTTAGCCCACCAGAGGGCGAGCATTTCATTACAATCGCGGATTGATTATTAACAGAAAAAGAAGAAAAAAAGATTTTTTTTAATTACATCTTTTAGTACCTCAACTACATAAAATCTTCCAAGTGCAAGAAAAGAAATTTAATAATAATCAGTATCGAAACAAACACTATCAAAAAAGTTTTTTTTTTTTTTTTTTTTTTTTTTTATAATTTTGAATTAGGAAATAAAAAGGGCGTATGCAAAATGAAATAAAAATAAGTAAAATAACACTTATTTAAATAATAATAATAATAATAAGCCCTTTTCTTAATGCGCTAAAAAGAACAAAATGGCTTTTTGAGCTCAGTACCGCCGATCTGAATTACTTGCATTTTATTACTATTTCAATAAAATTGCATCTCAAACGAAGAAAAGAGCGGCTCAATTTTAAATTATTATGGATTTATGAAAATATGAGCTGAAATTAGCCAGATTGGAAATTTTGGTATAAAATGGTTTGAGCCGCCCTTTTCTTCGTTTGAGGTGCAATTTTATTGGAATCCGCGATTGTAATGAAATGCTCGCCCTCTGGTGGGCTAAGGTGAAATTATCATACCAATGATAGCTTTCACGCTGAAACAATGATAGAACAACAAGAAAGCACAATAATAAATACACGTGGCAATATTTACTAACAACTGCAGTTGAGAAAGCGCCATCTATCGATCATTACAAACGCGGATAGTAATAAAATGTATGTAATTCAGATCGGCGGTACTGAGCTGAAAAAGTTATTTTGTTCTTTTTAGTGCATTAAGAAAGGACATTTTATTTATTCATTTATTTATTTTCCCTTAATATATTATTGTAACTTAGACGTTATTTCTTTTTCTGTTATTTTTATTTTTATTTTTTTTTTAATATTATATCATTATATCATAATGAAAGTCTAATGGAAAGAAATGAAGAAATAATAATTTTTGCATTGTTTCATTGATTTTAAAATTTTTTCAACATAATAACCGAATTTTTAATAACTTTAATCCGCGATTGTAATGAAATGCCCTCTGGTGGACTAAGGTGAAATTACAATTAACATGCTTTAATTCGGCTTTCATCAAGCCGCTATAGAGCATTTCCTCGTGACGTCTGGTGGTTGGCAAAAAAGCGCGCTCGACTTTCCCGCGCCCCGCCCACCATTGATACTATATTGGTGATCCGCCATCGCTATGCTTTTCCCAAGCCTTTTTGCCAACCACTCATAAAAGTTGAGATGTTTGTTCACAAACAAGGAACTGCCCTATTGATTGCCGATGTTTAGTTTCACATATATTTATTGAATAAAAATGAATAAATCCGGTAAAAAAGATAACACATACTGTTGTGTGCTACAGTATAACTCCAAAGGATCAAGAAATACAGAATTAAGCTTCCATTTATTTCCAAATGACAAATTTAAAATTTCAGTTGCTTCGGCTAATGGAAGTAAAGAATTAATCAGATGATTTGAAACTAATATTTGTTCAACTTCCGTTAAAAATCTACTTCCGATCGAACTTTGAATAAATTGAAATATTTTTTTTTTCCAAAAGCAATCAATTTTCCATGATGTAATGGCGGAGAAATTATATTACCCCCGAAACCGCCGACCAACCCGAAGGTTTATGGCCGGCCCGAAGGCCCAAGGACGGTCGGAAAAAGAAGCAACCACCATCTAACCAAAACTCAGCCAGGAGAACGAACCCAGAAAACCAGCAGAAAAAAAAAAAAAAAAAAAAAAATCTTTGGAAAAATCAAAAATACAGAGTCACATGGAAGTGTTACATACAAAGCCAATAATACAAAAGCATAAAACAGTGGAACAAAAACAATCGTACTGAACAAAATGTCAAGCAGTGTGAATACAAATATACAGGAACACGCAAAACAGCAACAGAAATTCCCATAAAGTAACAAAGACCATATAGCCAAAATACAAAAACAGTATTAAAAATAGCAATAAGCACAAAGTTTAAAATACAAAAATATAAATACAGCTAAAATAACCCAAGTTAACAAACTACAAGGTTAAAAAGGTTAAAACAACAGTTTAAAAGTTAAAACAATGCATAGCAAAAGCAAATACCAAAACATTAGAATAAAACACTAAAAGTAAAATACAACAGTTAAAAACAAGAACCTAAAATATATTAAGATACAGGAACAAGCGATAAAACTACATAACAATTACAAATAAGCAACAGCAAGACACCATTTACAATCCAAACAAATCAAGAGCCTAAAATTTATAAGTAATAAAAGTAAAACATTCGTTCAAATGATTATAGATGGAAGCAGCTCGTTTACACCAGAACCTAGAATTATCTATTCTCTGAAAGTAGTCACCAAGACTCTCTGCAGTATCTCTCTTAATACATTGGCCAGAAAAGGAACAGCTAGTCGTCATGTAGTGCAGATAATCCCCAAGAGAGCCACAAGGACAATTTGGACTATCCCTATATTTAGCTTTATAGTGCAAATAGTAGGGAAAAGCACCATGGCCAGTAGCGAAGTAATAAAGAACTTGATTCTTTAGTTTAAAATCAAAAGGAACGGTAGGAAAAATGCTAAAAGTAAGTCTGCCATTGCGGAGAAATTATAGTACGAATATTAAGTAGAATAACAAAAAGAACAATAATAAATACACGTGGCTATTATATTTACTAACAACAAAAGCTGAAAAAGCGCCATCTATCGATCATTACAAACGCGGATTGTTATATTTGCATTGATTTTAAGGATTTTTATCATTAATTAGCGAAGAAAATTCAAGCAAAATTCAGTTATTTAAATAGTTTTCTTTTGTTTCCAGTTATGATAAATTCCGATAAATAATTTTCAAAGTTTGGAAATATTGTTTTTAAAGTGAAAAAAATACTCACATTTATTATGATAAATTTAGAATATTTCTTTAAAAATACTTACCACATTTATTGATACTGAAAAATAATTATCTACTTGTTATTTTTCTTTTTTCCGTGTTACAAGTCTCAGTATTCTTGTTTCTATGGAAACGCTCTTAAGATACAAAACTCCATGTGTTCCGTTATTAACTAAACATTATCCTTTGGAATGAGAAAATGGCGAATACAGAAACGTCCTTATTACAAAAATATGATTTAGAATTAGAACAACTGGATTATAAATATATCGAAACGTGTGAAAATGTTAAAACTTTGGAGCGAATTCTTATCGTTTTAAGGTAAGAAAAAATATTCTTACAAACTTTGCTTAAGGAACCATTTTAATATGTAAACTATAAATGTTTGTTTTGTTCAATATTTTGTATTATATGAAAAATCCTTAAAGTTTATTGTACATTTCTAGAAGAAAAATATCGTATAGACGAATGTTCTTATATTTTCTTTGCACTAAATGAATAGTTTTATTATTTTAAGACCATATATTCTTTAATTCTTCATTAAAATTAGATAATTTAACGATATAGAATCTATTATTTCAAAAAAATATTATTTCGTATGTGTTTTTATTATTATTTATTTATTTATTTAAGTTCCTTGTCAGATTATAGGTATGGAGAACTTAGTTAAATTTTTGACTACAGATTTTTATGTTTTTACACATTTTAAGTTTGGAGAAATCAAAAAATTTCAAATTGCGTAATGTTCATCTGAATAGGTTAGTCGGTTTGTTATAGAGTTAGCATGTCATTCTTTGTATACATTATCTCAAAAACTAATGATTATGAAGGATTCAGATTAACTTTATAATATCATGTACGATATAAGCAAGAATACTATTAATTTTCATCGTAATAGTTAAAAATTTCATAAGTTAGTCGAAATTTACAATTTCCTTAGCATGAATGAAAGGAACAAAATTTCGCATAAACTTTCATTAAAAAAAATATTTTCACTGTAAAGCTATCGGACTAATTATGAAATATCATTTATAGTAGTGGTATGAACATCTTAACTATCAAGATTCTACTTCGAAAATTTAAGATGTTCGAAATTTACGATTTGCTTAACATGAGAGAACAGAACAATATTTTGCATAAACATGTATTAAGAGCATTATTTTTTCGCAAACATGTCGGACCATTTATGATATTTTTATAGAAATTAGACATCAACATCTTACTTTATAGAATTCTTAAGCTTTTAGAAACTAGATATTTCTATTACATGCAGGAATGAGCAATATTTCACATGAGCTTGCTTTAGAAGAATTATTGCTTAACTGATCTTAATAAAATAATTCAGCAAATTAAGACTAAGGTAAATAGGTTAAATCGTAGGTAATGTAGCCTAATGGGTGGAAGATTTCAATTCTCGAAAGCATCGATAGATAAGCCGAGTTGATTTCTCTTAACACGAATATAGTATGATCCAGAGTAAAAATTTATGAGAAGAAATATTTGAAATAGAATGGGCAGAGTACACATATTATATATATAAATATATATATATATATATATATATATATATATATATAGGGTGTTTCAAAACTCATGGGCAAAAATTTAAGGGGGGGGGGGTCAAAGCCTGGGGGTCAAGGCCTGCTGAGCCCGAAGATCGAGGACGATTTTGGTGCCCCCCCTCCCCTTCAAAAAATAAATAAATAAATAAATAAATAAATAAATAAAATTAAAGCCTCTTTTTTTTCCCCAAAACGTTATGAAAATGTAAAAAAAAAAAAAAAAAAAAAGAAAATTTTACAAAGTTAAGAAAATAAAACTGGATACAACCTTGAAGTTTAGATTCAATGGGTACAGCGTTGCATTAAAGCTAGACAGTAGGAAATTGGCGAAGAATGTGTGGTCCGTAGACATACCATACAATTTTGATCCTTCACAGAGGGGATTGGATTTCATCGAAAGATTGTTATCATTAGCTAACTTTCAGTTAATTTTTTTTTTAAGGAAACCTTTGTCAAAAATAACATTTGAAATTTTTAAAATTATTTTGGTGCCCCTAGATAGAGGGGGAAAAGATTTCTTCTGATTTGCCAAAAAAAATTTACATCTTTCGGCATTTAGTGAAATATAATACTCTCAGATAAAAATCGTCTGCATTTATAATGGAAACTAATTTGATAATTTAATAAATAATTTGTATTGAATAAATTTTGTATAAAATTATATAGAAGAAAGTCATGTGGTGGCCACATCATACTAGTTTTTAACAGTGTATCCACAAGTATCCCATGTAACAAATAAGTAACTGATTTAAAAGTAAATTGATAATCTACAGACAGTAAATAAGAGTGTCATCCGATATCATACTTTAACAAAAAGAAACAATGATAAAGTTATTAAAAATTTGATACCTTTGAAAAACGCTCAAATGCTGAAGACTTTAATAATCTGAATCGCCCAACTCTCCATAGAAAATACAAAATACAATATGCATATTATACTATTGTCACCGTTTTAAGTCAAATACTGTAGAGTTCGATCAATCTTGCATGGAAAAAAAAAAAAAAAAAAAAAATTTGAAAGATGAAATAGATTTAAGGATAATGATAAATTAGAAATTAACAAGGATATATCAATATAAAATATCCAAGACACGTAAGAGTTTGCATTCGATTAACTAACAGCAAGAAGTCAGTTAGTTGTATTCAACAGTTAAGAAATTGAGTCGACCACTAAAAATATCTAAGGAAGTAGTTCAATTAATTTATATATAAACCGATTTATAATACATTATATAATTTAAAGATATTTTAGAAAATAATAATAATAAGAAGAAGAAAAAACTATATTTTTTGTAACTTTAAAAAACAGAAGAATGTAAAACTATACAAAACTATATCTCAATAATTATGAAAAATTGCTACCATCTATAGTGCAAAATCTGGGTTAAAAACAGAAAAATTGGAAAATAAATTAGAAATGTCAGTCCTACCGTTACAAAATCGGTACCAAATGAAAGGGGCAATTTTTCTGAATCCAGGGGTGCAATTAGTTTTTGGACACGACCATTAGATTTTTAAAAATCAACTAAAGCGTGAAATTTAGGTGGAAACACTTCATTTTAATTCATTTCAGTTCTTTTAATAAGTACGTGGCTCGTTACAAATTCGGTATCAGATGAAAGGGGCGATTTTTCTGAATCCAGGGGTGCAAAAAAGTTTTTTGACTCGACAATTAGATTTTGTTCAATTAACTACAGTATGAAATTTAGTTGGAAACACTTCATTTTAATCTTTTCATACCTTTTAGTACTAATCAAGCTAACAGAAAAAGTCTTTAATTTTTTTTATATATTATTATTACATAGGTTTAAAGCTTGATATAATGGGCAAATTATATCAGAAGTTCGTTTGAATAGAACGAAAATTAAGAAAATTATCGGCAAAAAATGAGTAAGATTTTAGATATTTTTGAGATGAGTTGTAATTTCATAAGGAGTTTTCACATGTCACGTATTTAATTTGGACATTCAGTTATTTCACTTAAATGGCAAAAGTCCTTATTTGTGAAAATACCCTTTTGAATTCAACAAATTTTATTAAATAAATTAAATTTATATTTGAAATACAAGCTCATAAGGGGTTTTTCACAATTTTTTTTTTTTTTTTTTTTTTTTTTTTTTTTGAAACGTAATTTTTAAAAACTAGATCACTAAATTAAATACGCGGCAAGTGAAAAACTCCTTATGAAATTTCAATTCTTCAAAATACCTAAATTTAGCTCCTTCTTTTACCGATAATTTGCTTAATTTTTAGCCTATTGAAATGAACTTTTGACATAAGTTGCCCAGTATATCCAGTTTTCAACCAATGTAATAAATAAAGTCTTTCGCGCAAGCGCAGTAAAAAAATAAAAATAATATCTCAGTAAAAATTACATCCCCCCCCCCCCCAGAATAATGATTTTCTAATGATTTGTCAAGATTTGTAGAATTTTGTTGAAGCCCATTCTTGTTTTACACAAAAGACTTACCAAAAAACTTAATAGTTTAAAAAATAAAGTTATAGCTATCTAAATAACCATACAATTCCCATAAAAAGCAAACAAATATTACACATAACAGGTGAAATTATTTATTAAAGTTACAAGTCATTTGTAGCAGTTTATGATACCGGGTAATCCAAAATAGTTGTGCTTTTCTTCAATTTGTGTTTAGTTCACTAACTGCACTCGTGACTAAATCGCTAGTGGAAAATATGCATTTCTAAGTGTTCTTTGCCTAATAATTTGGCCAACACTGCATGTACAGATAAATATAGAAAAACGCATACAACGGGGAGTTGAGGAGGCGGGTGCCCCCCCTCATAAATGTATATGATTATATAGCGAGTTTGTCTATGTAGTATATATCTGTACTGATAAGTATAAAGGATTTAAGTCCATATTCTTGATTTTTCAGGAGACGAAAAATAAAATTAAACTAACTAAAAACTAATCAGAAGAATCGATTAGGAAAAACTGATTTCGTTGACTTATACCCTTTATACAATTCAGTGATTGTCAACCTTCATTTAATAACAGGAAGAAATTGAATTAAATATTTTATACCATACATGAATGCTAAATTTCTGACTTGAATCTTTTATTACCAATGAATTTTCTCAAAGACTAAATGACGTAGACTTAAATCCTTTATACCAATAAACAGAGAATTTCTTCTGAGTCTGACTATATACTTAACTCAAAATCGACATTTTTTGACTTAAATCCTTTATACTTATCAGTACAGTTATATACACTCCTCGACAAAAAAATAGGTAGAAAGATCTTTTTTTTAATTTTTCATAAAATAACATTATCTAAATTGTGCTGATCATTTATTATCATAACAAAATATTATCATATCAAAAACGTGCTAAATATTTGTATCATATTCAAAATAATCATATTCAAAAATTAAAAAAAAAAAAAAAAAAAAAAAAAACTTTGTAATTATCTTTTTGTCGCGGAGTGTAGTCTTAAATTAGAAAAATTTTAGTCTTAAATTTTTTCTAAATTAGTCTTTAAAAAAATTAGTCTTGAAATAGTGTTATTTTATGATAATAATAAATGATAAGCACAATTTAGATAATGTTATTTTATGAAAAATTAAAGAAAAAACCCTTTGTACCTACCTTTTTGTCACGGAGTGTATATATGTATATATATATATATATATATATATATATATGACAAACTAAATTATTTTAAATAATAATGGAATAAATAAAAATGATCGGCTGACTAATGTGTAGTGTAAATTGGGCGTCGAGGCTCCTGATCTGCAGTTCTACTAGTTACTTGTATTTATTTATTATTTCAAATCTAGTTTAATAAATATAAAAATTTAGACTTAAAAGAAGATTGTGGATTCCAGATTGTTTTCATACCTAAATATAGTGAAACTATTTGTGATTAATGATTTTAATAATAAGTTTGTCTCAATTTTATTATAATTAAAATTTGTTATATAGATTTTTACTTTTTTATATGTTGCTGGTCAATAAATACCAGCGTCTATGACAAACTATGAAATTTAACTAGAGCACTCAAATTTTGATATTTCAAGCACATTTATTTCCAGGAGTGGTCAAGAAGGTATTTATCCAGATTTGATAAAGTTTTGCGAAAACAGACTACGAGAACTTGCACCAACCAACAGACTTTTACATCTTGCGACGAAAGCAAAGAGATACGATGATTTGTCGGAAAATGAAAGAAGAGAAGTCAAAAGTGAGCTAGAAGTAATTTAAATTTTAAATAATACAAATTTCATTATTTATTGATACAGTGGTGTCACTCTGCAATCTAAGCAAATATTTTTTCCATTCATTTCTCTCATCATTAGCTTAGAAATGTAAAGCAAATAGTAAGTATATACATATATAGATATATAATAAATAAATAAATATTAAAAAATTCTTTAATAACAACAAGATGTAAATAATACAGGAAATCAGCTGTGTTATTTATACTATTTCAGTAGAGAATATGCTTTAATAAACTTGAATAGCATAAATCAATTTTAAGGCATTCTATGAATATTACCAGAAATTAGAGCGTGGATAGTCAGACTGATATTACGATATACTATTAGACAAATATTAATCGTAATAACTCTTAAACATCGTTGGAAAGCGTTAAAAATTCTTAAACAAAATAAAATGAAATTTCAGCAATTTCTCCTTGTAGCCTTTAAGGTATCTGAATATTTTGTGTGACCTTGTAAAATTAATTTTAATTATACCCTATTCTACAGATAACATTTTTTTTTTCTGCATATGAATAATATATGTCAACTAGTTAACTGTAGGGCGACTAAGGCGCCCGTTGAAAAATAATCGTTTCATTTTATTTATTTCTCACTTTAAATAATTCATTTGCTAGCAAGCCCGTGCGAAATTTTCTCACTTTGTTTATCTCTTCGTTACCTTTAAAATTATTATTTTATAGACGTCATTTTTTCATATGCATGAGCAAATTTATTTTTATTTTATTTTATTTTATTTATTTATTTATTTTTACGGGAAAGCATATTTCATTTTATGCTGAAAAAAAAATGGCAACAATTAAAAATTTAAATGTATTTTAAAGCTTTTACTTTCATATTTTAATTAATTTTAAAAAATCTAATTATATATTCGTTACAAATAATGCACCAAATGAAAGGCGCAATTTTTCTGAATACGTCTGTTCAAACAGCTTGTCGATCGGACAGTTACATTTTTTTTAATTAACTAAAGTATGAAAAATAGGAGATTGAGTCCAAGGAAATCTCTTAAGCCTATCTCTTAAGCCTAAAGTGTGACAGAATCAGTGACGGATGAGGGTAGGGTAACTATATATGCTGATTCTATAACGATTTTGGCAGTACAAAGATATTTAAATATGATTTTTTAAAAAAAGTCTCTCATAGAACAGAATGCATTAGTATTCTTTTATGTGTCCTTGTACACAGATTATTCATGTTATTTATATTATTTTTAATAGGGAACATGCCATAGTGAACTTAGATAACATATTGCATCCCAGTAAGAAAAGTAATACAACTCAAAAATCCAGTAGTTGAGAAAATAACATAAATAATACTATAAAACATAAAATATACTAAAATAAAACTAATACAATTGTTTCTCAAGTGCATAAACTACGAGGTAGAGATGCGACCTTTTCGTATAAATTAGGAGATTTATGCACATTTTTTAGTTATATCATTTCAAAATTATCATTTTTCGACTTGTGTCCTTCTTACCGGGAGACGATAGATTAGTGTAATTTTAGGGGTAAGAGTTGCAGAAAGAAAAATGAAGAACATAATTTTTATAAAATTGTACTACAGGACAACTTTTAGGACCAACAAAACAATTTCTATCTATTCATAGTTAATTTACACAAATGAAAACAACAGTATGATTTAATAGTTTCTCGTGTTTTAGTTAGAGAAGACTGATTTTCATTTCTTGTAGTTTTTGCTCTAACTCCTTTATCCGCACAAGGATTGGAACTAGTTTGGAATCCACCCTCAACCCGTATTTGTTGAGACTGTTTTGTTGATCATGGTAAAATGTCACTTTTGAAAATAATTTCAAATTTAAACAATAATAAAATATATTATTCATTAAGGAGTCTGTTTCGAAAATCAACAAAATTAGCCTACTTTAAGATGAATAAAACAAATTATAAAAAAACATTTTAGTTTAAAAATATAAAGATATTTTAAATATTCATAATATGACAATGGCACCAAATTTAAAAATTTTTCAGCATATATGTTTAAAAAAAAAAAAAAAAAAAAAAATCATATTGTACATTGTGGCTAAATAATGTGGCATTTCATACCATCATCAGCGCAGAATAATAAGAGAGATTATTGCTCCTATACATAAATAGGGACGAAAATTTAGTCGAATTAACAGCCGATAGAATTACACGGTGAATAAATTTTTATTGAGTAATACGATGATTTGTGACATAATTATGGTTTCTTTTTAATGAAAATGCTTATGAAGAAAAGACAATAATAAAAAAATATAATCTGGTGTGTCACTCACACGACTTTCTCTTACGCTGAAATTTAATACAATAAATACAGGTTGGAGATTAAGAAGTAAGGTAACGAGTACTGTTATGTAAACCTATGGTTAAACAATTAAAATTAGGCTTCGGAAGAGTTTTATTCAATAATTAGTTCTGTGTGAGGGGGGGGGGGGGCTACCGCCCTCCTCACTCCCCTTGTTCATTAATGCACCTACATTTATATAGAATTTAATTTTGTTATTAAAATTAAAAGTTTACTTAAAATTATACAGACAATTTTCACACGCAACATTCCTTGAAACTTATCAATCTTGATCAAAATTTTCCAGCAACAAACTTATATTAACTTCAAAATACAACATTTAGATCTCCTAAAATTATTCGTTTTTAAGTTACTCTAAAAGACACAGACAAAGATTAAACGTTAAAAAACTCGACTACGGTAATCAGGAAGTCTCAAAAGGTGTAAATATACAAAAAACAAGCGATGAATATATAGCTTAAAACATACATTATTTACCATATCTCTATGAGGAATTTATTTCAATTCCCGAACAGCTTTCCTGAAAATGGTAAAATATTAATAGTAAATCACATCCACTAAGAAAGTGTGTTGGGGTCACCACATGACTTTCGTCTAAATTTTCCTATATAAATTCAGTCAGTAAAAATAATTTATTAAAATTATTATTTAAAAAAATTATCTTCCATGATAATGCAGACGATTTCCATATTAGAGAAGTAGTATAACACGAAATATAAAAAAAAAAAAAAAGTTGAATTTATTCTCAATATTACATTAACCAAAAAAAAAAAAAAAAAAAAAATGTTAAAAAAAAAAAAAAAAAAAAAAAATCGATAACTTTATTTTAAATTATTGCAGATGGATGGTTCAACCTTTCGTTATAAAGGTATTGGCGAGCTCTTTTGAAAGATACCCATCATGAAAATTTACTCCCCTCGAGGGAGGATTCCCCCCCCCCCGGAGGGGGAGGCGATGCTCCTACATACACAAAAAAAATTTCCCAGTTGACTATCTCTATCACAAAAAATATATATGCGTTTCATTTAGTTTAGTGCAGTCTATAGATGTTAAATTCTACTTACCTGCAATTTCCCCCATAGACGTAATGT
This sequence comes from Salticus scenicus, assembly GCA_963930645.1. Lineage (NCBI taxonomy): Eukaryota > Metazoa > Arthropoda > Arachnida > Araneae > Salticidae > Salticus > Salticus scenicus. Next base: position 195,648,210 of record OZ005660.1, read on the forward strand.
ATTTGAATACTTTTGAGTGTTCCTGTATACGAACCATTTGCTTCATCTCAACGAAAAGCTTAGTGTAGCATCCCTATATGATACACATTTAGAATACCGAGTTTGGAATTTCTGCTACTATTTGTTCTTGAGATATGCTGATAACAGACACACACACCGCAGAGACCATTCGCTAAAAACATGATTTTCTTATTCAGGGGACCTCAGAACATGTAAATATAGCGAAAACTCACTTTCGAAAATTTGACCCTAAAAAAATACTTTCTCTACCGTAAGGGTATATTGCATTAAATATATTGCATTTTTAATGATAACTTTTTATCTCATTTTGAGTGTTATATTGAAACTGTTTATTAATATCGTTATTTGTGTGTGTGTGTGTGTTGTTTCTACAATTATTTTATTAATTTAATTTAAATAGTAAAGCATGCGTATTGTTTTAAATAAATTTTTCAAAATAAGAGTTTTTTATTATATTTATGCGATTTCATATCCCCGGAATTCGAAAACCAGGTTGTTAGCGGCTGATCGCTGGGTGTGGCTTGCTGTCTGTGAATCTGTTGTTAGCATAACGCAGAAACAAATATCGACAGGAAGCCTAAATTCTGTATTCTAAATCAATATCATATCACGATGCTATTTAAAACTTTTCATTGAGATCGCGCAAAAGGTTTGTGTACAGGAACATGCAAAATTATCCAAGTACATTACGTTCATGGGTTAAATTTCTGATACGTACAGTTTAACATCTTTAGACTGCACATAAAAGGGAAATTGACATACATATTTGATATTCACAAAAGTGTATTTTACATAGAGCATGGTATGAAAAGTAATTATCCTTGATTACATAAAAGAATTCTGATATATTAATGCTATATTTCGATGAAACTCGAAATGCATTTCAAGTTGTTTCTTGCACATTTTATATTTGTGTGTGTGTATACGTATGCTAAATTAAATTACACAGTTTTATGCAAGTAAAACTTAGAGATAATGTACAGGGCTACTCGAAATTACTGGAATAAGTTTTAAATAATGGTGTGGGCGACAATTCTCTCAATAATTTGAAATAATTTAAAAATTTAATAACGGCCTTAATTGATTTAGGAATGTAGTCCTAATATTTAAAGATAAGGTTGAAGGGATCCCCCCCCCCCACACACACACACTTACACCGAAATATATATCAAATAAAATTGTTCCTAAAATTATTTTGAATTGTTTAGTGTATACTAGATATGTTACAATGCAGTACCTCATATTTTCTACCTTAACTTTTACAAAAGAACTGTTATAAAATCCTAAAATAAAGCATGACAACTGCTGTCACAGCCTCTCTGTAAAGATTAAACTCTAATAATATGTCTATATTAATATACAATCAGAGAAAGTTGTGAGAGTGACATGCCAAATTATTTTGAAGTTCAATTTTAAATACATATATTAAAAAAAAAAAAAGAAAAAAATGTTTTTTTGTATTACAATAAAAAACTTTTTATTTTCTCATAGAAATGGTGGAATAATGCAGAAGATACAGAAATAAACAAAATCAGTTCAGTTTATCTAAACAAGGATATGCCTCCAGTAAGAGGAAAATCTGTTAAAATAGAAACTTCAAAAAAGAAGGTAAGGTAAAAAAATATATATTATGTATATGTATAAATCATTAAAAAGACGAAGCTTGCTTGTTATCTGCACTATCTGGAAACGGGGAACACATACTTTTGTGCCCTCCACCACCACTACCACCAATTGTACTGTGCATCAATCAGCAAAGGTATATATATATATATATATATATATATATATACCTGTATATTGGAGTAAAATGACAGAAGTTTCATTTTATGATACCAATTCTGTCCTTTTTAAGGGTCAGAAAAGGCAAAATGGTATTTTCAGGAACTGTTTTAGGGTTTCTTGATACTCAGGACCCGGGGCACTTTCCCCGTGCGCCTCTATGTTAATCAGGCTCGGCTGATATTTGAACTAACATACTTGAAAAAGATTGAAATGGTATAGCGTAAGAAAAAATAGTTCCAAATTTTAGCAAAAGCTCTTTAAATGTCATATTATGCAAAATAAAAAACGTGTCATGCACACGACACTCTGCATTTGTTATAAAAACTGGAGGCACGTGTCGTTTTCCTCATATTATGTCTGGTAAGCTTACCATGATTCTCTCAATGATGGATAGAGCTATGCTTGTTCCAAGATAGCTCTTTTACAAGAGCTATCTCTTTTAAAGAGCTTTTTAGCTCTTTTACAAGAACGGAGATTGTGCGCCAATAACTGTGACGAAGTTCTGTACAGTAATGAAAAAATGTTGTGGTTCGATGTCTGCCAATGATCTGCAAAATTTGTTTAAGAAATTCGAAAAGGCGGATTCTTTTTAAGTGAAATCGAGCAGAGGGAGAAAATCAATTGCTTTGACGTGATTAAAACTTGTGGCCACAGCATTCCAGGAAGAAACGAGAGGTAGCGTGCAATCGTGCCATGACAAGGAATTTCCCGAAATCTGTACATGCCTGTAAGCACGGTGACTGCATAAAACTGTACGAAACATTCTGCATTATTATCCATGCAAAATTTCCAATGTTAAGGAATTACTTCCTGCTGACCTTCCAATAAGAAAAAATTTGCTCTAAAATTTTTGCTTGCATGGAGGTGTACTATCAATGGCCACGGAACATTCTGTGGACAGACGAAGCCCTTTAAATGACAAATGAAAACAGGCAGAAAATTCGTCCGCACATGAGTTAGTACTTCTTCAGCACCTCTTCATTCTGGAAAGGTAATTGTATGGTGCGAATTGATGGCATTGTTTATTGTAGGTCCTTTTTTTTGTTCAAAAAATGGGCAATGTGAGTGTAGTTAACCCTCTACCTACAATGGTAAACGCTATGAGAGTCTTTTGTGCAACCACGTCATTCCAAAACTTCATCAGTATCCATGTGTGAGTAGCATCATTTTTGTGCAAAATGGTACTCATATGCACATTGCAAAACTCAAGAGGCACTTAGGAAATAATAGAATTATCCCCCCCCCCTTGTTTTCCAATAGTCTAGCCGTCAAGATTTCCTGATTTTAATCCTTGTAACTACTGGCTGGTAGATTATCTAAAAATGTTGTGTTCAGCGGTCCGATTGCAAATTTAGCTGAATTTAAGGCACACAATGCGCAACACATACACAACGGGATCTCTGATATACTCCGATATGCTATTTCTTGTTTCAACTTGTGGAAGAAAACTGTGGTCAGCATACTAAATATATCTTGCACAAGTATAGCGATAGTTAACAACCGATTTTATTGTTGCTTTTTTTTTTTTAATGAAATTTTTGGTATTATGACAGTTTATAAATCTATTTAACTGTTGCATTTTATACTCTTTTTTTTTTTTTTTTTTGTCTCGGAACATTTAAAAACCTATTCTTCCTATCCGATGTGGTACGACCTTGCCTTAGCTTTAAACTAACAGTACCACAGTTCTTATAAATCATTTGCAAGTTATTGTTTCAGCAAAAAAATGATACAGTCATGTACAATCGACAGTACAGTTGATTTAGCGGGCAACTCGAGTCATAACTGTCGAATTCCGATTCAAACATTGCTTGTAGCTAGAGTGACCACATTTTTTTCATTGAATTCGGGACAAAGATGGCGGTGTCCTCGAATTTCGAGGACAAAAAAATAAAAATAATAATATAATCACCTTAAATTGTAAAATTTTAGTCATTTTTATGTATAAAACACCTAAAATAACTTATTTCAGATTATTTATTATACATATAATAAATTACTATAATGAAACATTGATAACTTTATAACTGGCGTCCCCAAATGTGTTGTAATTTTTTGGGGACGAAGGTAGTTTTGTCCTCGAGATTCGGGGACTGTATTCTAGATTCGAGGACATATGGTCAGCCTACTTGTAGCTGCAAACTCATGTACATTATGACATTTAAATCATCATTTATCGCTAAAACGTGAAATATATAATTTTTTTTATGCCATGTCATTTTCCCCTTTTTCAAGAATACGAGGGTTGCCTTTTAAGTTTCTACAAAAAGTAGGAAGAAAAGGAATTTTTGGGGAACAAACTGTTTTATTGCTTTTCAAAATATTCGTCTTCAAGATTTATACACTTTTCCATCCGTTCAAACTAAATCTTGAAACATTTTTTCCACTCTGAAGTTGATATCTCAGAAACATGGTTTTGGAAGCCATCAACAGCTTCTTGAGGTGATGAAAATTGCTGCTCACGCATTTTTTGTTTGACATAAGGGAACAAGAAAAAGTCGTTAGGTGACAAATCAGGAGAATATGGGCAATGAGACATTAATTCGATATTTTTATCCTTCAAATAATCAATTGTTTCACGTGCTGTGTGGGAGCTGGCGCTGTCGTGATGAAGAATGATGCGGCGATTTTTGTTCTTTTTCCTGATTTCGTTGACGACTTTTGGCAAACAAATTTCTGTATACCATTTAGCGTTAACAGTTTTTCGATCCTCTAAAGGATTGGTTGCGATATGCCCTGTAAGGCCGAAGAAACAAGCAATCATTTTCTTGGAAGTGCTTCGTGAACGAACAACTTTCGTAGGATTCGTTTCATCCGAAAACACCCAAACAGTGGATTGTTGTTTAGTTTCCGGCTCATACGAATATATCCAAGTTTCGTCACCTGTAACGATGTGTTATATACGGATTTTGCTGTTCCCAATTTGAATTTTTTTTAGCATTTCCTTACACCAATTTACACGAGCCTCTTTTTGAACTTCTGTCAAATTGTGTGGAATCCATCTGGAATAAATCTTTTTAACAGCTAAATGTTCATCCAAAATCGAATGTATTGCAGTCTGTGATATGCCAAGAGATGCTTCTATCTCACGATACGTGACATGCCGATCTTCTTCAATCATTTTGCGCACAGCATCGATGTTGTTTAGAATCACTACTGATTTTGGTCGTCCTTCACGAGAGTCATCACTAACGGACGCACGACCACGACGAAATTCTGCAAACTAATTGTAAATAGTCTTTTCTGATAGTGCTTCATTACCAAGAGTTTCACGAAGCGATACTATGCATTCTTGGCGACTGAGGCCTTTCTTAAAAATCCTAAAAAATCATCCAACGGAAACCTTCACGAGTTACTTCCATTTTTTTCACTCACTTGCTTCATTTAAACACTCACTGTAAACAAAATACGCAGACAATTTCTAAGATGCCACTGATTCCAAGATTAAAAAAATGTGAATTTTACAAATATCCTGAAGACAAATTTCAGTAACGTCTTTTAGTGGTCCTTTGTAAAAACATAAAAGGCTTATTTGGTTTTAATTTCAGGTCGTTCTGAGCAGCGATTCTTCTTTACAGTTTTTTCAATGTTAAACTTTAATTATAATCATCCTGTGCCTATACATTATGGTGACCAGATTAGAGTACCTTTATGAAATAAAACCGTTAAAAATTATTACAATTCGCTAGTTAGGAAGATAGTTTTATATTCTTTGTAAATGTGGACCAAAAAGCTAATAATTCTAATAACAATTTTCTTGTAACAATTTTTAAAACTTAGAGAAATGTCTTATAGAAAGGGACTATCTTCTGAAAAAGAGGACATCCAGTCAGCTTACTGTACAGTCGGTAACAAAAGTGTCCGAACACTGGCAAAAATTCCTATGTGAAAAAAGTACACTTCATAGGTTTTGTTATATAAATCCTTGTCGAATCATGTTCTTAGACTGACTAAAAACATGATTCGACAAGGATTTATTTAACAAAACCGTATGAAGTGTACTTTTTTTAGACAGGGATTATTGCTAGTGCTCAGACACTTTTGTTACCGACTGTACATCTGTATAATGTTTCAGAAAATAGCTATTAATCATTGGTATCACTAAGAACATGTATATTTTGCTAAATAAACAAATATGTTTATTATAAAAGTTTTCACTTCTAACTTGTGTTTATTTGGATGAGATAGACTGATTTATTTTTAATTTTTCAGGAAAAAACAAGTCCATGTGTTAAATCAGAAAAAACACGAACTTCGCTGCGAAGTTATTCAGACTGGGATAAGTATGATTTGTTCGTTTTAAGTTTTATAAATGTACAGAATGAGCAAAAAATAACGTAAGATGTACTAGAGATGCATTGTAGTGAAATTGGTTATAGATGCATAGTAAAATATGTGGTTTTAACTTCTAAAGAAAAGAAAATCAGTAACAAAAGTTCCCGTTAATATAAAGTTTAAAGATAAAGAAAAGATCAAGATAAAAGAAAAATATTTAAACACAACTATTCCATTTAGAGATATCATGAAAATAAAAGAGAACGATGAGAGAATTCTCATTATTCAAGGATGAATTGACTCTCGATGGCGTTAACTGTATGTGACCGTGCTTTATATAAACTTGATGAAGAAATCTTATAGAATTATCTAGTTCATTACAGTATTTTCAAGACAATTTCGATTCCTATTAGTCCTAGAGCTTCCAGATTTAAATTTTCCAAAAAACTGTATTTTGTTGCTGAAGACTGAAGTCGATAGAAAATACACTGCTCGACATTGAAAATGCAACACCAAGAAGGAATGATAATAACAGAATGAAATTTGTTTGACACATACATTATAGCAGGAAGAACAATTGATTAAAATTACAGGAAATTTGGTGTAATATGTACTGAGAAAACAGTACATAAAGCAGCGACCTCTGTGAGCAATAACAGCATATATCTGCCTAGGCATTGAATCGAACAGTGATTGGATGACATGTACGGGTAGAGCACTTCATGAAGCTTCAACACGATACCACAATTCATCGATCGAAGTTACTGGTGAGTGGTGGGGGACCAGTCGCTATTCAATGATTAAACAGTCATTTTCATTGGTGCGAGATCAGAAGAACGCGCTGGCCAGAGCAACACTCGAACACATTCTGTATCAAAGAAGGTCCGGACAATAAAAACAACTTGCGGTCGTGCATTATCTTTCTTAAGTTTTGCGCTACGGAGGCCTCGAATACAGGGCAGAGGGTCGGGTCCTAATTCATCAGAAATTTAATGGCCGCTGTTCAGAGTGCCAGGAATACGAACATGAAGTAATCGAGACGTGTATCCAATGGGAACCCATAACATCATTGCAAATGACGGATAGTATGATGATGTCGAATCCCAGCTGACAATGTGCATTATTCATAATGCCGTTAAATACGGATAAGGCAATCTTGATGCTGTAAGCAGGAGTGTGATTTGTCTGAAAAGTGACTTCACGCCATTTCTGCGTCCAGGTTCATCGTTGATCACACATTAATGGCGCCCATATCAGTGATGCAGTTTTGAGGGTAATCAGAATTTTGGTAGCCGCATACTGAGTCACCACCTGGATTGATGTTATTTTGTACCATTGGATACACGTCCCGGTCACCTCTTGTTTTCATTCCCGCCACTCTAAATACCAGCCATTACATTTCTGACGAGTTAAGGCTCATAGCTCTGCCCTATGTTCAAGGCCTCCGAAGCGCAACATTTAAGCAGGACAATGCACGGACCGCAAATTGTCCATAATGTCTGGACCTTCATTGATGCCGAATGTGTTCGACTGTTGCTCTGGCAAGCGCGTTCTCCTGATCTCTCACCAACGAAAATGACTGTTTAATCGTTGAAAAGCGACTGGCCTCCCACCACTCACCAGTAACTTCGATCGATGAATTGTGTCATCGTGTTAAAACTTCATGAAGTGCTCTACCCGTACATGTCATCCAATCACTGTTCGATTCAATATCTAGGCAGATATGTGCTGTTATTGCTCACAGAGGTCGCTGCTTTATGTACTGTTTTCTCAGTACATATTACTCCAAATTTCCTGAAATTTTAATCAATTGTTCTTCCTGCTATAATGTATGTGTCCAACAAATTTCATTCCGTTATTATCATTCCTTCTTGGTGTTGCATTTTCAATGTCGAGCAGTGTATCACCCAGATGCCAAGTTAAATTCGACGCCAATGCAGATTTCCGATTGGGATTTATTTTATTCAGTTCAGATAAGATATACTTTTCAAACTATTTTTTGCAGCATTAAGAAAGCTAATACGCAAAAAATATATTTTATCTATTCATTATTTTTATTTTTAATTAATTATTTATCTGTTTATTTTTGCAACAGTATTATTATATAATTCTGAAAATGCAATATCTCAAATCTTGGTTTAAAAAGAAAAATTCATTCTGAATTCCAATTAATCATGTAATTCGTTAAAAAACGTACATGAACTGTGGCACATTATAAATAATTTTATGTAATATGAACTTGGAAATTCGCTTTTTCTTGTATATACATAAGAAAAAAAATTCTGAATTTATGAGGGAAAGAAAAGTAAAAGTTTGTGGATTAGTGCTCAAATTTCGACTTCACTGCCCTGACTGACATGAAACATTATCTATTTATTGAAATTTATTTTTCCGACTGAGTGAAAATAATGCCTGGACTGGGAGTCGAACCCCAGATCTTTGACTTACAAGGTCAAGGCTCTACCAATTGAGCTATCCAGGCCGACAACCGGTGGACATTACTCACTCAGACAACCTTTAGACAGAAACATCTGGTCTATCATGTAGATAGCTCGACAGAAATAAGCCGCAGGTAAAGGAAAACACCATTAAACAATATCAAGCTATCTACATGATAGACCAGATGTTTCTGCCTAAAGGTTGTCTGAGTGAGTAATTTCCACCGATTGTCGGCCTGGATAGCTCAATTGGTAGAGCCTTGACCTTGTAAGTCAAAGATGTGGGGTTCGACTCCTGGTCCAGGCATTATTTTCACTCAGTCGGAAAAATAAATTTCAATAAATGATTTCTTCCCAATCAGTTGATTGTGTGATTTTAATATAAACATTATCTATGCTCAAAAATGTGTTGTGCATGTAGAATTACAAAGCTAATTCTAAACACGTTCACTACAATGCACGAAATTATAGTAGACTCAATTACGCAATAATAATGTAATAATTAAATAGTTATTTATTATGAATGAAAGTTTTTTTTTTTTTCCTTCAACTCTTCCACTTTATGCAATATTGTTTTTTGTAATCGTGTATACAAAAATCATATCAATGTATTTAGGGATACATTCTCAAATCAATTTATAAAATTTTCAACTTTCAATCGAAACAAAAAATTAGTATGTTTTGGTCATCACGAAATTCGGGGGTGGCCAACCCGCGGCCCGCGGGCCGCATGTGGTATATCGGGTAGTTTTTTGCGGACCGCGAGGAGACTAACGATATTTAAAGTTTGACAGCTTTGGTTAACGGATCAAAAATTAATAAATACTGTCTGACTTTTTGAAGTGAAAATACCTTTCAACGATTATGGTAGCTAAAGAACTGTTGTAATGAAATATTATTAGATCCATTATTCATTCTTTTTGTTATAGTTTTAATATACATTCATAAATTTTTCATACCATTGTTAATTTATAAATGAAAATAATTTAAATTAATGTATTCTGCTCCGAATTTCTCCGAATTTTCACCCTACCCTTCCTTGAAAAAAGTATATACATACATGAATTATATACTTACAAACATATATACACATATGCCTATGTACAGTCATAAAATAATAATAATAATTTTCTTCCCCGACTTGTTTCACCGTAAATTATCAGCTAATTCACGGCGAAATTTGTCGGGAAAGGAGGGAGGGGGGCTTATATATGACTGTACACACGGTGCAGCCCGAACGAATAAAATACATTTCTAATGCGGCCCACCAAGTGTTTTGGGTTGGACAGGCCTGATAAATTTTCTTCTGTGTTTTTCCTATACAAACTCCCAGAGTACAAAGTACTTATAAAAATTATTGTTATTATTTATTTATTTTATTTTATTTTATTTTATTTTATTTATTTTTTTTTTTCGTGATTAATCCAGACAGTATCATCTTAAAAAGCAAAAATAATGCTTAAAAAAATCTATAATAATTAATATCGAAAAGAATTCTTTTTTGTCCGACAGACGACATCTGATAAAACGTATTTTACCAGATTTCTTTCTTTCTTTCTTTTTTTTTAATAAAAAATAAAAATTATTGTCTGATAAGTTTGTTTTAAATTATCACATATCTATGCTTGGGTAATTTGTTTTAAAAGGGTTGACAAGTTCTTTTGAAAAATGCTCATTAATGAAAATTTATGCTCCCCGGGGCGGAGGGAGCGGTGCTCCTACATATACAAAATTGCTTTCACAGTTGATTATTACAATTATAAACAATTCTTTTTAATTTAATAATACAGTCGAACCTCGTTAACGTGAATCTCAAGGGGGATAAAAAATTCGTTCATGTTATCAGTAATGCTTCATTTTGACGGGGATTGTGGAAACAGTTCATCTTAAAAGTATTTCACGTTAACAAGGTTCGACTTATTTGGTTAAAAATAACCGTCATTGTTATAAGAAATTTTCTCTTATATGCTGTCATATTAAAAAAAGAAAAAAAAAATGAAAATATGTGATGGTAGCGCCACCTATTATGTGGTACGCACTAAATGCTGATAGGTACATATTTATGCCAAGTTGAGATTAAATATAACTTTTTTTATATATATAAAATTCTGTGCATTAGATCTCCAGATACAGTTGGCAGAAAATTTTTGTGACTTACACACAACAATAATTTTTTAAGTTTTCAGATCGCATTCTGGAAATCGTAAAATGTGCAAATTCGTTAAAAACCAGAAGTCAAATTTTTTTATTACTTTAGTGTTTTCTTTTGTTGAATACGGAAGAAAGTAAGAATATGTATAAAATACTAAAGCTTCGCCCATATTTAAGTAAATTATTGTTTGTTGTATAAATTAGATTACATCGATCTAATTCTCTTGTATAACATACTATTTTCATATGATAAAAATTGTCTCTGTCAACATATTATTCTTCTACGTATATATAACACAGCATCGCGTGGATTTCCACGTGTCTTAAGTTATTGTCTAAGAATGAAAAACATTGATTAATAACAAGAAACAAAACAATTCTACTAAAATGCGTCTGTTTTTTAAACACATAATTTTTTTTTTCCTTGTTAGATAATGAATGTAGTATTGTAACACAATTGTATATGATAAAGATGTACACTTGACCTTATTCGCATAAATTATATCAGCGGTCATCTTTTTCGAAAATAAATGGTATTTTGCAAACTGCTACTGGAGGAAATGTGGCATTGTTAAATTATAGCTATGAGATTTTTTTTCCCTTGAAATTATTTTTACTGCGTTCAATGATATATAGCTTATTGACCAATTCGGTTAATTATATAGATAAAAAATACACAGCTTTTTTTTTTTTCCTTAACGGTCCTCTTCACTTACCGTCGTCGGAAGCCCGAGCCAATGTTATTCTATGGGGAAATTTTCTTTACAAATAACTTATTAACTAATACATATTTTTAAATTCTGTTTTCACATTCAGAAAATTCCCAACTGTTAAATTGACGGACCTTTTAAAAAAATGTATTTTTTTAATTTTTAATTTTTTGTTTTGAAATTGCAAAATGAAAAAATTTCACATATTGAAAATTCGTATTTTGAAGCTTCAAAATAAAATAAAAAAATTAAAAAACATAATTTTTTAAAAAAGGTCCGTCAATTTAACAGCTGGGAATTTTCAGAACGTGAAAACAGAATTTAAAAATATGCATTAGTTAATAAGTTATTTGTAAAGAAAAATTTCCCATAGAATAACATTAGCTTCGGCTTCCGGCGGCGGTGAGTGAAGAGGGCCCTTAAGTCCAGATTTTAAATGTATGTTTATATAAATAAATATATGAATAATATTATTACGCTCACAATTTTATCTTAAAAGAATTTATTGACTATAGTTTTTAAATGAACGGAAGAAAAGTATCATGCGTTAGACACATGAATTATAGCCAGTCTAGAAATTTTTTAATTTAAGAAGTCAGGTACCTTATTACTTTCTGAACATGTATATGTAAGGAAAGTACTGTAATCATGTCGAAAATTCGACTTATGGATTTTGGTGTACTACATGTTTAACCGAAGTTCACATTTGCTATTTTTACGGTGGTGTATGTATGTGTGTATATATGTAAGTAAACATGATAGCGTCTAAACGCTTTGTTTGAATGAGCTGAAAGTTGATACATATGTTATAGGTTACCGTAGCACAAAACTTATTGATTTTGGTGAATCTAGCACTTAGAGGTTTTTTTTTTTTTTTTCTTTTTTTACAGTGACACAAAGAAAAATTCTTTATCATTATAGCCTATGGGCCGAAATTTTTTAAAGTGCGATAGCGTCTAAATGCCTTATTCGATTGAGCGGAAAAATTTATACACACGTTACAACCCACCGTCGTACGAATTGTATACATTTTGATGAATCTAACACATGCAGTTTTTTTACAGGCACGCGAAGAAAATTTTCTTATCACTATGGGCTATGGAATCAAATTTTTAAAGTGCAATAGCGTCTAACTCCTTAATCAATTGAACTGAAAATTTATAAACATACTATAGGTCATCATTGCACAAACTGCATAGATTTTGGTGAATCTAGCACTCACAGTTTTTACAGGGATATAACGGAAAATTCTTTATCATTATGCCCTATTAGTGTCTAAACACCTTATCCGATTGAGCTGAAAATTTATGTACATGTTATAGATCCTTTTCACACGAACTGTATGTATTTTGGTAAATCTAGCACTTACAGTTTTTTTTTTTTTTTTTTTAAAGGACACAAAGAAAAGTTCTTTATCATTGTGGCTTATCAGCTCAAATAATTTAAAGTGCGATAGCGATTAAATGCCTTATTTGATTGATTTGAAAAATTTTATACATGTTATAGATCACCGTCACATAAACTTTATGAATTTTAGGAAATCTAGCTCAGATAGATTTTACAGTGTCGCAAAGGAAAATTTATTTATCATTGTGGCTTATGAACTCAAATTATTTAAAGTGGTATAACGTGTAAACGCCTCATCAGAATGAGATGAAAATTTATATATATACTAGCAAAACCGTGCGAAATTTTTGCACTTTATTTCTTTTGTTATTTACCTTTAAAATTTGAAATTTACAAATATTATACCTTTAACGTACACAAGCATCAAACCGTCTCAATTAGATATGTTAAAAACAAAAACTATTTTATTTACGAGACAAAACTTAAGTTAAAATACATTTAAAAACAAAATATACATATAAAAATAATTAAAATCTAGACGTTTTGAAACCCGTCCGGGTTTCCTCATTAGCATCAATTACAGCATAATATGTAGTATTACATGAATACCGAAGGAATTTAAAGAAGTACAGAATATTAAGGAGCCAGTGCGCATGCTTCATTGATAGTGTGGAGATGCCTGATAGTGTGCCAGCTCTCAAGGAAAATACGTGATTTATAATTATCAAAACCAGAATTTAGAACTTTTATATTATCGAAGTCAGGAATATGATCGGTTTTTATTGAATGGATTACAATTTTAGAATTTTGGTTGCAATTTTTAAAAGATCGTCTGTGCTCCTTCGTTTCCTCCTGCAATTTCTCCCTCTCTTCCAATGCAAATGAAAAATTCACTAATTAATGAGAACAATTATATTTCTATGCCATATTTTGGTTTTCCTTCATAATTTATTTCTAAATTACTTAAACCACATAATATTTATACTGCTTTCGGCCGATTAAACAATTAAAAAACATTCTTTTTAACTTTAAACCCATAACCCCTTCTCTGGATCTAACTAGCGTAATATATTTAATTCCTTGTAAAAATTGTAAATATGTTTATGTAGGTGAAACTGGCCGTACAGCAAAAATTAGACTAAAGGAGCACAGACTGTCAGGTTTATAACCCTGACATGATTATCTTAAAGCTTCAAAGTTAAGCAGAGTTGAAATAATAGAGCCCAGTGGAAACTGTATTGAGCAGGTAAAAAGAAATATGACAAGTTTTTCTTTTAGATAAAATCATTTATTTAAAAACTAGATTGATTTATCTAGTGAAATAAAGATATGGCAAACGAAAATAAAAATTATAATACATTTAGACGATTCGTTTAATATTCTTCAGGGCAGATATAATAGTACAGAGTAGTTACTGAAGCCTATACTATTACTGAAAGAAGCTTAAAAGTTTGCAGTTTTAAAATAACTATCATCCTCGAATTAATCTAAAAATATTTACTTAAACCTCATCTGAAAAACAACAGCTTTCTACACAAGCTAATATTGTCGAGGTTATCAAGGAAAAATTTAAACTGAAATATACAGACTACGTTTCATGCCAGCTTCTTTATTACCGGGATTCACATCGGCATCAACACGGAAAAAGCCCCACGATTGCTTTTCTGCTACGCTACTTATTCAATTCAGGCAGATGACGTAGGCTTATGTCATTTGCATAAGGATAGCTTCGGCTAACGTATTAATATTTTATGCTAAAATAAACTTTAAATAAACTATGAGTTTTTAAATATTTATTAACTTAAAATTATAAAAGTAAATAGAAGATAAATTACTTAGATTTTAATAACCATCGGTTTTAATAAAAAAGGAAAAATAGTTAAACTAAAGAGGGAGTGAAACTGAATAAAACATTGAGTGTCAAGAACATACTAATGTTTTAAATTTGTAAACCTAACAATAAGCCCCCCCTCTTGACACTCAACCGAGACCATGAAAAAAAATATATATATATACCTGCCCTGAATTTACAAGTTCACATCATATTATTTGAGTAACAAAAAAACTTGTATATAAAAAACATAAATTGACAGATTCAACAACGACTTGCTACTAATCGTCTTTCTTTAGTATATTTCAAGATTTTAACGTAAACAGTCCAATTTTTGCAATGCTTCATTTGAAAGATACAGAAAATTCTTCTTGCTATGAAGATATAATATAAATAATTAAGCATTGACATGTACATAAATTAATTAATATATGATATAAAACAAGTATATACATTTCGCAATATAATAAACACTTTCAGAAATACATTTGCTTTTTCATATTAAAGAGAAAACACTCTGTTCTCTTTAGAAACAAATAACTTTTAAAAAATTGAAACTTATTTCCTTAATTCTTCTCTTTTCAAAATTTACTTCTTTAATATACATGTTACTCAGTAGATGAAAATAGGCTACTTATGAAAAGAGATAACCCGTATTTTGTTAACGGTTTAGTGAAAATATCTGACCAATTATTTGCACTTTTAACATGTTTAATATTAAATATGTTTTTATAAATCAAATCCCTTATAAAAAAAAATAATTTTACGTCGATGTGTTTTGTATGATAGTTTTCAATGGGAGACTTCACGAAATCTATAGCAGCCATGTTATCGACTAAAAGTAAAGATTTTTCTTTAGTACCCTGTATTAGTTTTTTATTAAAGCATTCTTCTAAAATTCTATCGAACCATAATAGTTCTTTTGTAGCTTCGGTCATGGCTACGAATTCAGATTCCATAGTACTTAAACTGATACATTTTTCCTTAAACGTTCTCCAAGCTACGGGTGAATTATCGAGTAAAATCAGCTGTCCCCCCATTGAAGTCCTATCGTCTCTGTTGGCCGCAAAATCAGCGTCTGAATAAACAGTAATATGTGGTTTCCTGCACTCAAGTTTTAACTTTAAATTTTTGGTATAACAAACATAACCTAAGAGTTTTAACAGGCCATTCCAATGCATTATGCCAGGATTACTTTGGAATTGGGCAAAAATATTAACCGCGTACGATATGTCAGGTCTAGTTCTATTAGAGAGAAACGATAAGCAACCTAAAATGCTTCTATAAGGATATTTTGACATTTCTATTGTTTCAGCGTTAGTTTGAGGACACTGAGATTTTGAGTAAATTATCCCTTTACTAATGGGGAGAGATGATATAGGAAAATTGAAATTTTTAAATCTGTTACATATTTCACTAATATATGAATGTTGATGAATAGTTAAATTTCCATTATTTTCCTCGAATTCTACACCCAATAGTTTACGGGTTTTTCCTAAGATTTTTAAATCAAAATTTTTACTCAATAAGTCCACTACTTCATCTATATGATTTTTAAATTTTGCAAACAATACAATGTCATCGACATACAATAATAAAATTACTTTCTTGTTAAAAATATAAACACAGTTACACCATGAAAATTTGTTAAAACCTATATTGATCAAAATTCTATTCATTTCGAAAAACCAGGCTCTACTACTTTGGTGAAGGCCGTATAAAGCGCGATTTAATTTACAAACGAATTTTTCTTTTCCAATCTCGATGAAACCCGGTGGTTGAGACATATAAATATGTTCATCGAGTGGTGCGTAAAGATATGCACCTTTAATATCCAGTTGTAAATGAGTCCATCCTTTACATGAAACTAGCAATGAAAAGAAGAAGCGTATTACTCCAAAGTTAACGACAGGGCTAAAAGTATCGTCATAACTTTCTCCTTTTATCTGTTTATATCCCTGCGCCACCAGTCTAGCTTTAAAACGAGCTATTTCCCCCCTTTCATTACGTTTAAGAGTGAAGACCCATCTACATCCTAAAATATTAGTATTTGGAGGTGATTTAGTAAGGTGCCATACATTACGTTCCCGAATAACATCCATTTCTTCTTTCATAGCCTGCAACCACTGATTTTTATAAGGAGATTTTAAGACCTGTTTAAAACTCGTTGGGATTTGATCTACGTCTAGTCAATCGTTTTTCTTAGTTAAATCAGGTTCAGTAAAATTAAGTTCATTATCTGAATCGTGTTCACTATCTGAATTAATTTCATCAGAATTTAAAGTTTGTTCTGCACTAGAACAAGATTTTTCATTAATTAAACCTACATATTTTTCTCTAGGACTGAAATTAAAAAGGTTTGGTTCATAAATTATACAATTTTTCTTACAATATTTTTTAACATCTTTATGACATTTTAAACGTTCAGTTTTTCCAAATTCACAATAATAAACGTCGATTCTGTCACTAGTTTTACGGGGTACTAGAGTTCTAAACCATACAGCCTCTCTGAGGGGGACTCGTTTAATTATATCTCGACTTGATTTAATTTCCTCGTCAGAGGAAGATTCAGAATGATCAGGGTAAGTCTGATATATATTAATAGCATCTGAATGAGCATTATTCACGCCTTCTGAATCTGACCCCTCATCTGAACATAACCAACTTTCATTTTCACGGCCCATCACTGCTCCACTGTGCTCCCCAATATTTATTGGTTCTTCAATTTTAACATTAATTGTTTCTATTGTTTTATTTTCATCTGGGAGCCATATCCTGTAACCTTTTGTACTAAGGGCGTAACCTATCATAATTCCTTTTTTCGCTTTACGGTCAAGTTTGTTTCTAAGTTGTTTGGGTACCCCTACGTATGCTGTTGAGCCAAAAGATTTTAAGTGCTTTACTGAAGGTTTATAACCACCATACAACTCAAACGGTGTTTTCTCTAAATCAGTATGACAAATTCTGTTCCAGGTATACGCAAAGTATAAAGCTGCGTCTGGCCAAAAACTTTCATTTAATCCACTTTCGTCTAAAACTGTCCTCATACCGTCAACAATAGTTTGGTTAAATCTTTCTGCAACAGAATTTTGTTCCGGTGAATAAATGTTAGTAAATTCATGTTTTATGCCTTTCAGCTCACAAAAAGATTTAAAATTATTATTTTGAAACTCTTTCCCGTTATCTGATCTAATAGCTTTTACCTGACAGTTTAAAAATCTCTCCGCTCTTGTTACATAATTTCTAAAGTTTTTAAATACCTCAGTTTTTGCTTTCATAGGAAATATTGTTACTTTACGAGAAAAATCATCGATAATTGATAAGAAATACCTTTGACCGTTTCGGCCAGTTATTTTGCATGGTCCCCATACATCCATATGTAATAACTCAAGAGGATGTCTAGACCTTATTTGACCATGGGGTTTAAAAGAAATTCGTCTTTGTTTATTAAGTTTACAAGTTTCACAAGAAGTTTCATTGACTTTTAATTTAGGAAGCCCCCTCACACTATCATATTTACAAGTTCTGTCAATTAGTTTAGGACTAGCATGAGCAAAACGTCTGTGCCACATATTAAAACTGTCCTTTTGAGTATGTAAAACTTTAGTTTTTGTATCATGAGAGTTTCTTTTACTTGAAGTTTTAGAAACTTCAAATTTAACATTTTTCATTTCTTTGGATGGAATTTTTGGAAATAAATAATAAATACCATCATGCAATTTAGCAGTAAATAAAAATTGATCATATTTGTTAGTTACTTTAATTTTACCATTCCCCCCCTTAAATTTAGCTCCTGCAATATCCATCTTTGGAGCAGATATTAAATTTTTTCTCAATTTAGAGCAATACATTACATTAGTAAAGGTTATATTTTGTTGACCAAATCGTAATTTAACATCACCAGTTCCTTCAATAGGAAAATCAATATTATCTATTGCAACAGCTAATCTTTCATTATACAATGGTTTAAAATTAGAAAACAAATTTTTATCACCACAAAAGTGATTACTCGCCGCCGAATCAAAAAGCCAATTGCTTTTGTCACACACATTTTTACTTAAATTAGCAAAAGTAAAAAAAACCTGGTTAGAGTCCTTTCTGGTTCGTCTCGGGAGTCTGGAACGGCCTCTTCTCTGGGAATGGTCAGGTTCTTTCTGGTTAGATCTCTCAGGACTGGAATCACTGGTAGTGGATACAGTTGCCTCTGGAGGTTTAGCTCGCCATGGTCTGTGAGGGGATTGAGCACTTTGCCTCTGGAAAAATGGAGACTTTCGGCGTTGATACACTTTCGAAGTTGATCTTGGCTCGAAGTTTTTCCTTGAATTTTGACAAAAACGACTGATGTGTCCCGGAACTCCACAGCGGAAACAAGTCACATTAGATCTTGAGTACTGTGTGCTGTAACTCTCAATGAAAAGTTCATCACACTTATCTTGATCACGCAATTCAATCCTTGATTCTTCACTAACTAGTTCAACTAAAATATCTTTGAACAAAAATTTATCATCAGTCCACCTAAGTATGCTCTGAACTATACTATCAAATTTCTCTGGGAGATAACGAAGCAACTGGAATGATAGATAAACTTCCTTCATTGGCTGGTCAATTGCTTCTAAAAGTTCAACTATTCTCATGAGTCTAGCAGCATACATATCAATTTTCTCTCCACTTTTTATTTTACATGAAAACAGTTCGCTGCACAGCTGCATATGGCGTGCTCTGTTATCAGGATAAAAATGTTGTTTTAATTTTTTCCATATCTCAGCTGGATCCGTTAATTTCTCTATAATCCGACGAAAGTCCTTCTCAGTATTGAGGTATAAAATAGATAAAGCAAGTTTTGACCTCGTATTATAATCTTTTAATTCTTTCGGATCAGCTGATGGTCTCGGCTTTTCCTCAGTTCCGATTACAATATCCCAGGCATTCTTTTCAAATAATAAAAACTTCACATCAACTGCCCAGTTACAATAATTCGTAGCATTGAGTTTTTCTATACTATGCTGTATCATTGCCATTTTCGTTAACTGTATTGGCCCCCCCTTCTTAAAGATTCTTATAAAACTTTGGGACCAATACGCCGGAAGAAAACTTTACTTCCTTAAACTTTGTCAGTTTAAAACTTTCACTTAAACTGCTCAATACTGGGCAATAGCCCATAACCAAATATGTCAGGTTTATAACCCTGACATGATTATCTTAAAGCTTCAAAGTTAAGCAGAGTTGAAATAATAGAGCCCAGTGGAAACTGTATTGAGCAGGTAAAAAGAAATATGACAAGTTTTTCTTTTAGATAAAATCATTTATTTAAAAACTAGATTGATTTATCTAGTGAAATAAAGATATGGCAAACGAAAATAAAAATTATAATACATTTAGACGATTCGTTTAATATTCTTCAGGGCAGATATAATAGTACAGAGTAGTTACTGAAGCCTATACTATTACTGAAAGAAGCTTAAAAGTTTGCAGTTTTAAAATAACTATCATCCTCGAATTAATCTAAAAATATTTACTTAAACCTCATCTGAAAAACAACAGCTTTCTACACAAGCTAATATTGTCGAGGTTATCAAGGAAAAATTTAAACTGAAATATACAGACTACGTTTCATGCCAGCTTCTTTATTACCGGGATTCACATCGGCATCAACACGGAAAAAGCCCCACGATTGCTTTTCTGCTACGCTACTTATTCAATTCAGGCAGATGACGTAGGCTTATGTCATTTGCATAAGGATAGCTTCGGCTAACGTATTAATATTTTATGCTAAAATAAACTTTAAATAAACTATGAGTTTTTAAATATTTATTAACTTAAAATTATAAAAGTAAATAGAAGATAAATTACTTAGATTTTAATAACCATCGGTTTTAATAAAAAAGGAAAAATAGTTAAACTAAAGAGGGAGTGAAACTGAATAAAACATTGAGTGTCAAGAACATACTAATGTTTTAAATTTGTAAACCTAACACAGACGATCTTTTAAAAATTGTAACCAAAATTCTAAAATTGTAATCCATTCAATAGAAACCGATCATATTCCTGACTTCGATATTATAAAAGTTCTAAATTCTGGTTTTAATAAATATAAATTACGTATTTTCCGTAAGAGCTGGCACACTACCAGGCATCTCCACACTATCAATGAAGCATGCGCACTGGCTCCTCAATATTCGGTACTTCTTTAAATTCCTTGGGTATTCACGTAATGTTTGCATATTATGTTGTAATTGATACTGATGAGGAAACCCGGACAGGTTTCGAAACATCTAGATTTTAATTATTTTTATATGTATATTTTGTTTTTAAATGTATTTTAACTTAAGTTTTGTCTCGTAAATATAATAGTTTTTGTTTTTAAATATTATACTTATTTCACAATCTAATTAAAATTTTAATTTACCAGAATTTTTAGTTAATTTCAGCCAAGACCATGCTCAATAAAAGTCATGCATTGAAAATACTTAAATAATATTTTTGAGCTCTTCACCTATTTTCGGTTCACGCGCCGCCACTGAGTTTTACCTTCGCATGCGGAGGGTTTTTTTCCCTGAGAGAGTTATGATAATACTTCGGATTTCTCATGCGGATGATAGTCATCTGTAAGCACACGGCAACGGATGAGAGTAATAGTGTTATACTGTAACCACGTTTCTTAAAACTTGCAGTGTGGAACAGTCAAAAAGCTTGGAGGGGTATCAAATAGACTCACAGCTTGGGATTTGGAAAACATCCATTAATTCGACACTATTTTATCGCTTATTTTCTCTGAATCAGATGACTGTCTCCCCTATTTTAACACTGGACTCGTAGAGTCAGCGCTTGTGCAGAGGCTTCCATGGTCTCAAGAATTGTGGTCGAAGAATAGAGTGTGAATGATGGCAGTGGCGCATGATTATAAATGGAGAGTTTTTCACAAGCGGATTCATTACTTTCATTTTCTTTTCGAAAACAGGGAAAATTCAAGTCGAGTATCCTTGGCTGGATACGAAAAGCCATGGCCTGTCTAGGGAAGCGATGTATAGACCACTCTCAACGTAAATTTTGGCAGGAATGAGTGACAGCTATGGACCACGTACATATCCACTACCGCCTGGTCCTGACTACTGGCAATGCGCAGTTAGGTTTGGGAGTCTAGACATTCGTCTGACTGCCTCAGCTGATACTATGCATGCTGAATGTTGTTCTCTGTGATCTGAATACTGGAATTTTTGCTTCCGTTAGGATTAAGCATTACCATCTTTCATCACAAGTATTTATATTAAATTACGATTTTATCTTTGTTGTTTTTCTATTACAACTTATACTCGTAGTAATATTCCATGAAATGTACACTACGGGCAGTATTGAAAATATCTAGAAGTTCCATGTGCAACTATAATCTCTGTAAATGGCGGATCTTTTGTCTTAACCCCTTAACGCGCGGCGTCCTCGCTACGAGGACACCAAATTTAAGGTCCAGCTGCAAAAATTCACCCCGGAAATTTTTTAACAAAAATTTACGTTTATAACATATCAGAAATGGCCGGTTTTTTTAACCTTAAAATTAAAAATTTCTTTTAGTTTAATTTTGTTCATGAATTCCGGTGGCAGTATAATTTAAATGATCCGAATTGTCTTGCGCCGCAAAGGGTTAAAAGGGGTCTTATTTTTGACGAAAGATGTGTTAAAAGAAAAGACATACATTATCGTTTCAACAATTAGTATGTAAAGTTCTGTCTTCAGTGGTGTTTTTTTACGAAATACTAATTGTCTTTCGATTTTACAAAAATAATAAATTACTAAAACAAGTAATGTTTTTGGATTTGTCAGTAATGTTGTTGACAAGCAAGCAAACGAACGAGAAAAAAAAATAGTAATAAGATGTGGAGAAAGAAACTTATTTTTTAATTTTTTCAACCTGGTCAATAAAACATGACAAAATTAGACTCTGGAGGCTACCTCCTTTCCGGATACGGCCCTGATGATAGAATATTGCGAGTGAGAACCGTTGTTTAGGATAAATGGTTGCATGAATGAAGAGGAAAAATGGTGTCAAGTTAGCTTTCGCAGAATTTTATTTGTTGATAGAGACGATTCCTGCCGACAATGTCATTTCAGAGAGAAAAAGTTATTCGGCAGAAGCAACTTATATCCTTTCAATATTTCAACACAGTATCGTTTGAAATCGTATTACATTGTCATTTCATGTAATAAGGGCTTTAGAGCAATAACTAACCCCTTGTCAAATATGCAGAGATCTGTGCAATTTTCTATCATGTTGACTATAACTATTACACGTAGTATTTTTTGGGTGAAAACGAGTTCCACATTATCTCCAGATCACAGTACGTCGATATTATCACTTTACAGACTAAATCTAAATTCGTCATTGAACATAACATTGCCACCATATTGAACTCTATATTGCCTATCTTTCAAACTTCGCTTTTAAAATGATTTCAAGATGCACTATGATTTAATTTCTTCTCATGGTTCTCCCATTTTGATTGTGATTCAGCGTATAATTCTAATTTTTATTTTTATTTAATTATGCTTAAGTTTTAGACATGAATATTTTTACAATCTTCATATTAAATTTCCATATTCATCATTGTTTTCAGGTTTGATGTTGATGGTGAATTGAAGAAACTAGATGAATCAGAAAATAATGACAATACCCAGCCAGTCACTGAAAATAAAAGAAAAGTTCAGAGTGATTCCGAACTACAAAAACTTGTTGCAGTATCAGGTAAAATAATTATTCAGAAATTTTTTAATATATACTATTTCATCATTATAATAATCGAAAACCAGGAAGTAAAAATTTTAATAATCAAGGTATCAATAAAATATTGCAAATAGAAATAAAACACTATACAAAGTAAAAAATATTAAAAAAGTCAATAAATTAAGAAAAAAGAACTAAGAAATTAACTAAGAAGATAAGAAATTTCCCCAAAAGCAGTTATATTTTTATCAAGGTTAATTATAGCAGTTGTTGATATATAAGTTGCAGTCGAGTTGTTGCAGTATATGAGTTTTTTCTAAGACAATGATATATAAAAACACAAGCTTCATGTAAAATTACTATTATTGCCTAACAATTCTTGTATATTAACATTGAATTAAAATGCAAGTAAATAGAAAAAGTATATATATATATATTTAACCCTTTGCGGCGCAGGGTAATTTGGAACATTTAAATTATACTGCCACCGGAATTTACGAACAAAATTAAAATAAAAGAAATTTTAAATTTTCAGGTTAAAAAAAAGGACTGCGACTGAAAGGGTTAAGAAAGGTAGTAACGGGTGTACCAGAATAAAATAGACTGATATAAATTGATGTGTAACTAAATTTATTTAAGTACAACCCAACTTGGTTTTACACATAAACAATATAGATATAATAATAAACAAAATGCAACATATTAATTTATGTAAATAATCCCTGTTGCTGTTTGCCATTCGATGTAAGCGTCTGGTCCAACTTAGACAACTTTCCATTATTACGTCCTTTCTTATTCTCTTTACAACTCGTTTTAGTTCTGAAATCAGTATTTTTTAACATTTTATTTTATCCCAGTTTATCTGCTGTACAAATTCATCTTAAATCAAGTAGTCCAGTGGATTTAAATCCTTTCTTCATCCGAAAAAAGGATTCTCTTAGTCTAACCTTTTCTGAAATAGTGTCGCACCCAATTAGCGAATTTGATTCTTTTCTGCTTTTGGGTTTCTATGAGTTTAGGTTGTATTCGTTTTTTGTAAGGTCTTAATCCAATGTCATTTTTAAGTATTCGCTGTACAGATGGTTTTGATTCTTTCAGTTCCCTAGGAAGTTTCCTTATGGATATGCTCTTCTTACGTGTCAAGCGACTCTTCACTTTTTGAATCAGATTTTTGGTGCGGAAAATGCGTGGACAGTCTGGAGGTCGAGATGTTTTAATATTGTCAGTCTTTCTAATCATATTACACCACTTAAAAACAGTGGCACAACTTAAAACACCTTTCAAATGACGAAATATTTTGCTTCTGGATTCTCCACTTCTGAACTTGGAAAGTACCAATTTTTGTACTTCTTTGCTCTTCATACTATCCTAAAGTTGCAATGTAATTTTTGCTTTAGAGTTGTTGCACAGATTTTACCAATGTAATTGGAAATCTATAAAAAACGTATATGTCTATATATAATATAAAATTTCCATGCATATATACAAATAGTCTATTTTATTCTGGTACACCCGTTATATAAATAAATTACGTAATAACATCTATAAGCATATTAATTTACACGGAACAAGAATAATGTTAGAATAGTTTATACGAAAAAATAATCCCATACATGCACACATATATGTGCGTGTACGCACCAGCTGGTTCTAGGGATAATGGTAAAGTAAGTTTAATGTGAAAATAAATTAATTAAAAACATATAATTAGTAGAATTAATGCGCTTAATTGTTTTTATAATTGAACTAAAGTCATCACTGGATAATTTAATTTGGTGAAAATTAATTCTTGTAGGTCTATGTGGTCCTCAGTCGCATTAAATCTGCTGTTACTCTGGCTATTGCTGCTTTTTTAAAATTAATTTACTATATGTGTGTGTGTGTGTGTGTGTGTGTGTGTGTGTGTGTCCCACTCCTTCATGTTTTATTTATTATTTCATCCTGTGTTATGCTTTAAAAAGGTTTTCATTATATATGCATATATACATATATATATATGTGTGTGTGTGTGTGTGTGTGTGTGTGTGTGTGTGTGTGTGTGTGTGTGTATGTGTGTACAAAATTTTACCCTGGAATTAAAAAAGATTCCAGTGGTATAACATCACCCCGCCAAATAATGCTACAATTCTGAAATTTTGTAACTGCGTTTTTTTAAAGTATGGGCACATTTTGCTAATTGGATCCCCCCTTCCTTTTATAAGTAGGAAATATAAATTCTTGAAATTCTTGAAACTGAATTATCTGAAATTTTCGATTGATTTTACTAAATTATTTTTTTTTTCATCTGTGTATTTTCATATAGAAAAGATTAGTATTTGAAGATTTAAGACCAAGGTTAATTTTTGTAACATCATACATACACACGCATTTCTAGATAGATAGATATATTACAGTCGGTAGCAAAAGTATCCGAGCACTAGCAAAAATTCCTATATAAAAAATAATACTGTTTCGTTAAATAAATCCTTCTCGAATCTTGTTCTTAGACTGACTAAGAATAGGATTCGACAAGGATTTATTTAACAGAACTGTATTAAGTGTACTTTTTTTTATGTAGGAATTTTTGCTAGTGCTTGCATACTTTTGCTGCCGATTGCAAACTTACATTTTTATTTTCTCGACAGCTAATAGTTGCCCTTGACAAAGATATGGCAAATTTTAGGAATTTCATATTTATTTATTCTTCAATTTTTAAATTTAATTATGAATAATTACATAATCTTCATGTGTTACATTGTTTCTCATTGCTTATTACGTGAAATAAGACTTCATTTTTGTGTTCTAGTTTTGCTTGGGAAATGGATAAACTTATATTATGTATACACTGAGCATTGTACTATTCTTCTTTTCTGTTTTTTTTTTTTTTTTTTTTTTTAATTCTGTTCATAATGATTAGAAACTTATTTGATTTTCTTTAATCCTTGCATAACAGAAAACATCCTTGATACAACTTCTAATTTTTATTTTGTTTTATTGTTTATTTATTTATTTACTGGGGGGGGGGGATATTCAATGTTTTTACTTTCTGAACATACATATGTAAAGAAAGTATTGTAATCATGAAAAAAATCGACTTTAAGATTTTGGTGTTTTTATAAGTTTTGAAGTCACTTGAGTTCGTTTCAGCTATTTTTATAGTGAAGTATGTTTGTACGAGAATGTGTGTTTATGTGCATGTATGTGAGTGAACACGATAAATTCTAAACGATTTGTTCGAATGAGTTGAAAGATGGTACGTATATTGCAGATCACCGTAGCACGAACCCTATTGCTTTGGATGAATCTAGCACTTATTTTTACTTTCTCTTACCCATAAGGTAGAGAAAGTATTGTTTTAGGCTCAAATTTTCGAACGCGAGATTTTGTTATATTTACACGTTTTGAGGTCCCCTGAATACGAAAATCATGTTTTTAGCAAATGGTCTGTGTGTGTGTCTGTGTGTGTGTGTGTGTGTGTGTGTGTGCCTGTGTGTCTGTGTGTCTGTCTGTTATCAGCATATCTCAAAAACAAATTATGGCAGAAAGTTCAACCTTGGTATTCTAAATGTGTATCATATAGGGATGCTACAGTAAGCTTTTCGTTAAGATCAAGCAAATGGTTCGTGTACAGGGACAATCAAGAGAATTCTAATACATTACGTCTATGGGGGAAATTGCAGGAAAATAGAGTTTAACGTCTATAGACTGCACTAAACCAAATGAAACAAATATATATTTTTTGTAATAGAGACAGTTAACTGGAAAATTTTTTTGTGTATGTAGGAGCCTCGCCTCCCCCCCTCGATGGGAGTAAATTTTCATGATGGGTATCTTTCAAAAGAGCTGGAAAATACCTTTAAAACGAATGGTTGAACCATCGATCTGCGATAATTTAAAACGAAGTTATCGATTTTTTTTTTTACTTTTAACGAAAAAAAAAAAACTTAGAAAAAAAATCGTACTTTATATATATATATATATATATATATATATATATATATATATATTGAGAATAAAATGGACTTTTTTTGGATATTTGGTGTTAAACTACTTCTCTAATATGGAAATCGTCTGCCTTATCATAAAAGATAATTTTTTTAAATAATAATTTTAATAAATTATTTTTTAAAAAGAGAAATATTTTTTAATAACCGAATTAAATTCTATATAAATGTAGGTGCATTAATGAAACGGGGGGTTGAGGGGGGCGGTAGCCCCCCTCACACAGAACTAATTATCATATAAAACTCTTCAGAAGCCTAATATGAATTGTTTAACATAGGTTTACATAACAGTACTCGTTATCTTACCTCTTAATCTCCAACCTGTCTTTATAGTATTAAATTTCAGGGTAAGAGAAAGTCGTGTGAGTGACACACCAGATTATTCTTTCTTTTTTACTTTCTTCTATATGTAATATAGAGAAAGTATTGGATTCGCGAAAATTTTCGACCTCCGTTTCTTGACGGATCTACACGTTTTGGGATATCCTGAACACGAATTGATAGTTTTTAAAAAATGTCTGTCTGTGTGTCTGTCTGTGGTTTAGTGTTTTCACCGTATCTCACGAACCAATGAATGAAATTCAACCAAACTTGGTATATAGTTGGACCCTGGCGGGGAATTGTGCTGATTAGATTTGGGGATCAATAGCCCTTCAGGTGGCGCTGTGATCGCATATTATGTAAATTTTTAACATGGCAGTATAGGACAAATTTTCGTATTTTTTACCGTATCTCACGAACCAATGAATGAAATTCAACCAAACTTGGTATATAGTTGGAATCTGACGGGGCATGGTGCTGATTAGATTTGGGGATCAATCGTCCAACAGGTGGCGCTGTGATCGCAAAATTTCGTATGTTACACCGTATCTCACGAACCGATGAATGAAATAGAACCAAACTTGGTGTATAGTTGGACCCTTACATGGAAAGGGTCTGATTAGATTTTGGAATCAATCGCCCAGCAGATGGCGCTGTGATCGCATTTTATGTAAACTTTTAACATGGCAGCATAGGACAAAATTTCGTATAAATGTACATAATGAGCGTTATTTTAAACTTGTGATTGTAAAATTAATATGAATTATTGATAATAGTAGTAGTTAACTACGAAAAAAATTTTGTGCATGTGGGGGCACCGGTTCCCCCCCCTGGGGGGGAAGTACCCCCACGGGGGGGGGGGGTAAATTTTCAAGATGGGTACCTTTCGAAAGATCTTGTCAATACCTTTAAAACGAATGGCTGAACTATAAATCTGTGACAATTTGAAACAAAGTTATCGATTTTTTTACTTTTAACAAAAAAAACTTAGATTTTTTTTTTTTTTTTTTTTAAACGAAACTTAACCAAACTTGGTATTTAGTTGGTCCCCGACATAAACTGGTGCTGATTACATTTAGGGATCAGCAGCTCAACAGGTGGCGCTGTGATCGCATTTTTTCTAAATTTTTAACATGGCAATACAGGACAAAATTTCGTATAAATGTTGAGATGTTAAATGAGAGTTATTTTAAACTTGTGATTGTAAAATTAATATGAATTATTGATAATAGCAGTAGTTAACTACGAAAACAATTTTTTGCATGTGGGGGCACCGGTTCCCCCCTATGGCCTATGAGCTCAAATTATTTAAAGTGTGAAAGCGTATAAACATCTTATTCGAATGAACTGGAAATTTATGCGTATATTATAGATCATCGTCACGCGAATTGTATGAATTTTAGAGAATCTAGCGTTTAAAGTTTTTTTTACAAGGACACAAAGAAATTTTTTTTTTTTTTATCATTATGGCTTAAAGCTTCAAATTATTTAAAGTATGATAGCATCTAAATAGCTTATCTGATTGAACTGGAAATTTATATACATGTTATAGGTCCCAGTCGCACGAACTATATAGGTTTTGGTGAATCTAGCAGTTACAGATTTTTACAGGGACACAACGAAAATTCTTTATCATTATATGCGCTATAATTACAGCGTTAAATTAAACAACTGACTATTTGGGGAAAATACCCAAACACCCTATTGTAATTTCCCCTTTTGTTTATTTATTTTGTTTATCCAGTTTTATTTATTTATTTATTTTTGTTTATTTCTCTTACTTTATTTATACATCCGTAAATTACTTAATACTCGAAAAGTCGAGTGAAGTTATTGCAGACTTTTCATATAATTTCACTTTCTTTAATATATTTTATGTATTTTGATACTAATTCTACATTTTATATTCTAATTTTTCTTTACTTATTTTCAGTGCAGTTTATTATCTGAAATGTATTTATTTTCCTAAATTATGTATGTTATTTTAATTTATTTCATTGATGCATTTGCATAAACTGTATATACGTATACGTTTCATATGGTTATAATACTGTATAAGAGTGACATTCTGAATTTTTAAATTGCAGATCTAAGTGAAAAAGAACGACAGTATGTTGCGGAACTGGAAAAAAATAAAGGCAATGAGGTAATTTATTTTAAATTACTAATTATTGTTATTGATTAGTTACATTGTAATAAAATTGCACTGTAATATTTCATAAATGTTTCATATAATGTAAACTATACTGCTTATTTTACTTTTAAATAGGCGTTTAAAGCACAAGATTATCAAGAAGCTGTTGTGTACTATACACGTAGCCTTTCCGCTTATGACAGTACTATTACTTTGAATAACAGAGCACAAGCATGTAAGTGCATCGAATTATTATTAATTCTTACTACACTGAAAAAAAAAATGTAAAGTGGAGGGATTTGACCGCATAATTTTAGGGGAAATGGCCGTTTTGCTAGCTATTCGCTCAAAGCCCGTAAATTGATGTCATGAAAATATAATTTTGGAATACTGGCATTTTTTACGGGCAAATGACCGTTAATCTGCATAATTTGCTCAAATTTACCGTAAAACTGTATTTTTACAGTCAATCCTTTCAAAATGTCAGCTTTTCAGTAACGTCATATAAGAATTATTTCCAATTTGAAACTGAAAATATAATTGTAGTTTTATTGGTTGAGAGAGTTTATTTATACATTCATACAAATAACGATTGATATAAAAGCGCTGTTGTTTTCTTAATTTAATTAAAAATTGTATGTTTGTCACAACGTAAAATTACGGGGCATTCATTATTTATGTCCCAAATATCTTTTTTTACGGCTTTACTTGCAATCTCTGCTACCGGGCTTTTCCCGTAAACTGACTTGAAATTTTTTTTAACTGTGTATACAATGCCCGCTTCATATACATACCGAACTCATATTAAATGGTTTTTTCTAATAAAAATAATCTGGTGTGTCACTCACACGACTTTCTCCAATAAGGTAAGATAATAAAGTTCTATTTACTTTAAAAATGATTTAAATTAGCTTTAGGAACAATTTGTTTGGCATATAATTCTGTGCGAGGGATCTGCCGCTCCCTTCAATCCTCGTTCAATTATAGTGCCTACATTTATTTCGAAACAAAATCAAGGCTGTTATTAATTTTACTTCAAACTTGCCAATCTTGATCAAAATTTTTTAAATAAAAACTTCAAAAAGCCAAAGTTGAATTTCCTGCAGTTATATATTTGTTTTTAATTTATTTTTATAACACATATAACATACAGATCAACTACTAAAAATTAGACTTTTGTATTCAGTGTGTATCAAAAATGGATATTGTAAAAAAAAAAAAAAAAGAGTTAAAAATAGACCATTAAAAATACTTTGTTTATAGTATGGATATGGATATGGATATTTCTTTTCTGAGCATTGTCCGTCGACATAGTAAAATGTAGCAAAACATTTCCATCAATTACATTCAATAGAAAAAAAACATTTAGCTTAATTTTGGATAACCCAGGATATTGTCTAGAAACTATATGCACATCACATTATGTTTTAAATTCAGTTTATACGAAAAACCTCTAACACAAAATGAAATAAACTTCCAGTAATTTTACAATAGTAACCCCA
This sequence comes from Salticus scenicus, assembly GCA_963930645.1. NCBI lineage: Eukaryota > Metazoa > Arthropoda > Arachnida > Araneae > Salticidae > Salticus > Salticus scenicus. The sequence goes on from OZ005660.1 coordinate 195,679,421, forward strand.
CTATATCCAAATATTTTAGATAGCCCTGTAAACGAATAATGAATGATTTCCATACCACAATCTACAGAAAACGTGCTTTTATACATATAAAAGTATGTTCATTCCATTTTGCATTGAGCAGCCTATAGATGTTACACTGTACTTACCAGAAATTCCCCCCATGGACGCAATGTATTTGGATTCTCTTGGATGTTCCAGTAAACTAACCAGTTCTTTGATCTCAACAAAAAGAGTTTAGACTAGCATCACTATATAAAGAACCGAGTTTGGATTTCCTGCAACTACGAGGGGTGATCAGAAAAAAAGGTTATAAGCTGCAGCATTTGAAAACTGCATATTGTGGAGAACTTTTGTTTCCCCAGAGTGAAGACAGATGGTGCTACTTGACATACGGTGTGCGGGTAGGTAGTGAAAGTTCCCAGACGGTTCAGGACGATTGAAATGGCAAGACGTTAGAAAATTGGTCTCGTGTGGAAGTGCGAGCCGTGATTCGATTTTTATGGGCAAAGAATGTGTCCGCGAAGCATCTGACGCAAATGGCTGGGCATGTTGAGTGAAGGTGTCATCCTCTTGCATGACAATGCCAGGCCCCATACTGCTCAATCAACGCAGGAATTGTTGCGACGGTTCAGGTGGGAAATCTGGATCATCCCCATACAGCCCATATTTGGCACCCAGTGACTACTTCCTGTTTCTGAGGTTGAAGGAGCACTTATCCGGCACACAGTTCTCTTCAGACTGTGCTGTGAAAACATCCGCCGAGACCTCGTTCAATGGACAGGGACCTGATTTCTACCAAGACGGGTTAAACAATTTGGTTCTGAGTTCTGATAAATGCCTAAATAGACTTGGTGATTATGCCTAAAAGTGATAGGCACGTATGCCTCTTAATTCTATTTTGTATTTTCTGTCTATTGTTAATAAATATTTCTTTATTCGACTTGTAACCTTTCTTATTTTTATCACCTCTCGTATTAGTTCTTTAGATATGCTGATAACATACACACACATAGACAGACAGACAGATCAACAGCTAAAATCATTATTTTCAGATTCAGGGGACTTCAAAACGTGTAAATATAACAAAAAATGAATTTCGAAAATTTGACCCCAAAACAATACTTTCTCTACCATGTATATGGGTAAGAAATAGTAATAATATTATTTACTGACTTATAGATCAATCCGCTGTTTTTTAAAATGTCAGTTTTGGAGAAATATTCTTCTTTTACCTTTTTTACTTTCTTTGACTCACATATATGATGGAAAACATACTGTTTAGGAAACAAATTTTCGAAATTGAGTTTTTGTTACAGTTACACGTTTAAAGGTTCCCTGAATACGAAAATCATGTTTTTGGCGGTTGGTCTGTGTGTGTCTGTTATTAGTATATTTCAAGAACAAATAATAGCAATAATTCCAAACTCAATATTCTAAATCTGTATCATATATAGGGGTGCCACATTAAACTTTTTTTTGTTGAGATCAAGCAAATGGTTTGTGTAAAGCGCCATCCAAGAGAATTTGGTCGAAATTTTCGATAGGTGAAGTTTAACGTCTATAGGCTGCACTAAACCAAATGAAATGAATATATATCTTTTATATACATAAAAGCATGTTTCGCGTAGAAAATGGTATTAAAAATCATTCACCATTTGTTTACAGTGCTATTTAAAAGAACTAGAATATAGCGTATGCTCGGAAATAGCTTAAAGTGCATTGCAGGTTAAGCTGTATGTTAATAATAGGATTACAGTTAGATACACAGTGTAGTGCGTACATAGTTCATAGATGAAATACATGTCTACCAATAATTAAACAAAAGCATTCTTTTCCATTGAATGTAATTCGTGGAAGTGCTTTACTATATTTTGCCACGTCCAGGAAAACTTCTCAGGAATGAAAATTAATTTCTTATACCCATATGGCAAGTAAAGTATATTTTTTAAGTTAAATTTTCAGTATTTCTTTTTTGTATAATTATGCTTTTTGGGGGTTCTCTGAATGCTAAACTCAAGTTTTGTAATGATTGTTCTTTGGGTATGTTTGTTACCAGTGTAATTTAAAATAATTTAACCGGCTTGAATCTATACGAATGAATTAACTGTATTTAATAAAATTAAACATAACTTATACGTCTCATTAATATATTAAAACCAATGTAACATTTAAAATGAGATAAAAAATACAAAAATTTTTAAACTTTAAAAATACGTTTTAATTAAAAACATTAAAGCTCAAGACAGACGTTTCGGCTAGAACACTAACCCTCCTAGTGTCAAACATACAAGCACAACATTTACTTGATTTACATTGATTTTTTTACAATATTTACATTGATTTTTTTTAAACTTGCTTATGCACGGTAAAAAATTATTTAGTATAAATGCTTACATTTCGTAAGATAGTTAACATTTTTGAATTCTGATTGATGTACGCTGTGCTTAGTGTAGTACACAAATTTTCTTTAAAACGGCTGCTCACTGGGTCAAGTACTGTACATGTTATAATGAAAAGTCTTTTTTTTTTTTTTTTTTTTGCAATTTTTTAAAGAAATTGTTATATGTCCTTGAATGTATGTGGTAACCTCATAAAATTTTATACAGGTAATTAGAAGAACTCTCATATTCACAAATTACAGTCAAAACACATTTTAAGCATTACTTTTTACAGGATAATCCAAAACATTTTGATTTTTGTTTAATTTTTTACTAATACCCTTTTCCTCTTCAGGACAAAACTTTTGCTGAAATAAATGAGATATAAATGTTCTTTATACTCCCAAAGTTTCAAGATAATTCCTAAAGATTTTTTTCTAGATATTTGACAAAACGCCTAAAGTCGAAAGTCTCCAAATACGTATTGGTAGATAGTGTATACTAGATTTTTTATTTATTTATTTATTTTTACTTTTATTTACTTTACTTTTATTTTGTTATTGTTAATTGTGTTAATCTTAATTAACCGTATGATTCATTTAGTAGACCTTTCAAATTGACTTATAAACAGTTTTTTTTTTTTTTTTTTTTTTTTTTGAAATCCTTATTTATTTTGAAATTTTTCTATGCTATAAATGGATTTTAATGTTTAAATATTTTTATTGTTCTTTTTTCCAGATATCAAACTGAAAAATTATTTTGCTGCTATTCAGGATTGTAATAAAATTCTTTTAACAGAGTCTAACAATTTAAAAGGTAATTGACATTCATAAATTTATTGCTACTCTAGTTCAAAGATATTTTTCCTCTCCGAACACATATTAAGTAAGGAAAGTGTGGATAAATCAAATAAAATATAGGAAATAACATGAAGATAAATATTTTGTATAGTACGCATAGTGTTGTTCATATGTAACTGGGATTCATATATAAAAGCACTGTTTCAACTTTTTAGATGCTATACGTTTCGAAACTGTCATCCAATAAGCATCCAAATACTCATCAGTCTCTGTCGCCTGCAGCAATGCCCACGGGTAGAGCATTGCCACAAGTAACAGGGATACGTACCCGATATCTGGCCATATCACACGGGAGCATATATACTCAATACAACATTATACACAACATGTTTACTATCTGAACGAACAAGAAACCGATCAGCTGCCCGTAGGGTTCCCCCGAATCGATAGCGTGATGTATTCCCTTCTCTAAAGGTATTCCAGGAAAAAATCCTGTTTATTCCTCCTATTGGTCAATTTTGATCAGCACGCTCAACATACTCAGCTTTTTCTAAACGATTTCGTAAAAGTTGATCATCCGAAAACTTGCTGTCCTTGAACAAAATCAGGCTGAATATGTTGGGTATAATGTTGTGTTTAGTAAAATGCTGAACGAAAGTCTCTCGTGTGATATGGGCATAGGCAGCGGCTATCCGAAACTAGTTTTTCGGAAATTTCAACTGATTTTCTTTTTTCCTTTTATTTATAAAGCAATAAAAAAAAAAAAAAAAAAAAAAAAAAAACGAGTCCTTCTGTATTTTATTTTTAAGTAAAAAAGATTAAGAATGCGTGATTCTGTTTAAGGGCCAGCGAAGCCTGCTAATTTTAAACAAATCATTTTTGACTCAATTGATACAATTATTAATGTAAAAAAATAAAATAATAAAAAAATAATAATACAATTTTATGTAGTTAGACATAAAACTCCATTAAATCAAAACTACAACAATCAAAGCGCATGGGTTAAAACAATATAAAATATAGACTCATAGAAATGTGAAAAAGATTTTGAAACAATATTTTCACACTGGACTTGCTAAATATCTTTATTTTAGTTGTCAAACTAGGATCAGTTCCTTATGCAGCCCCATTTCTATTGATAGTGTCCTCTTAACATAGAGGTCCTCAAATTTTTGCGTTCTGGCAAAAGTAACCCCATCTCTTCCAAAAAAATATCTATGTGCATGATAAGCTACAGTTTGCTGAGTTCGTTCTTAATGGCCCTCTTCACTCACCGTCGCCGGAAGCCCGAGCCAATGTTATTCTATGGGGAAATTTTCTTTACAAATAACTTATTAACTAATACATATTTTTAAATTCTGCTTTCACATTCAGAAAATTCCCAACTCTTAAATTGACGGACCTTTTTTAAAAATGTATTTTTTAATTTTTAATATTTTATTTTGAAATTGCAAAATGAAAAAAAATTCACATAATTGAAAATTCGTATTTTGCAGCTTCAAAATAAAATATAAAAAAAATAATTTTTTAAAAAAGGTACGTCAATTTAACAGCTGGGAATTTTCAGAATGTGAAAACAGAATTTAAAAATATGTATTAGTTAATAAGTTATTTGCAAAGAAAAATTTCCCATAGAATAACATTTAGCTTCGGCTTCCGGCGGCGGTGAGTGAAGATTCAACAAAGTCCAAGATCTTCAAAATTTACTTGAAAGATCAACCTTATCAATCAACCTTAAGGAGTTGCTTTGTAGAGAATTAATTTTAGAAAGTTATCTTGAAGCAGTACTAAATTCACTTTTGATAGACTCCTGAAAAATATTTCAAATTAATTTATTTTAAATTAAAACTAACTAAATCCTAAAAAATGGCTAAATTCCCCAAATATCCCTTTATGGAATACATATGTGTATACGTACATATATATTTACGAAATTAACATAAATAGATTTAATGTATTTATACATCTACAGAATAAGGCAATACTTCGTTTAATAAAAGTTTAGTCCAGAACTTAAACGTAACGATAATTCAAGATTAATAAAAAATATGATTAGATTTTTTGAAAATAAATTAATTGCTGTTCCAAAATTTCACAGAAACAGATCTTTATCAAAATAAGTTATTATAATTTCGGAGCCTCGAAGCTCGGGCCTTTTAAGTGTAATTTAAAGTCAGAGCCTGAGCATACGGACACATATGTACTTGCTGAGTCTATAAGCTTTCATGTTTAATAAATTCAGTCTAATCCATTTACTTATTTTACTTCTACAAATACAGCTCGTATAAAATTTATCAACATATTTTCATCTGACTCGGTCTATTTGGAATTTTTCTCATTCCTCTGAATGTTGCACAAAGACAACAAGCTAAAAATCAGACCACTACTACTTAAATTAAAAAAAAAAAAAAAAAAAAAAAAAAAAAGCACCATAGAACTGGCGTTCCAAAGTAATAAGTACAAAACTACTTTGAATGAACGAGTGCTGCAAACAAAGCGGCGCTTTGTTTACAGCACTCGTGGCTACTTTGTTGGCCTGACGAAGGGTCGTGTTTTCTTTCGACCCGAAATAATTGTTGCGAGTCCTTGCATTTTATGGGGTTGGGGACAAAATATCGCGGGACAAAATATCGCGAGGACAAAATATCGCCGACGTAAATGAATACAAAGTAAAATGAGTTGGTAATTATTAGTAATGTTGTATAAAATTTCATGACAACACATACATTAGTCAGAGCACTGACATTCTGACAAACCTACAACAAAATTTTTTATAAATTTTACTTAAAATAGTTTAAAAACTATATTTATTAACTTTTGTCAAAATTAGTCATAATGAATTCAATCGTGCTTATCAATTTTAAAATTTTTAATTCAAGTTTGTAAACAGTGTTCAGCTTTAATGTCAGCAGTGATGTACACGACTTTTAAATAGTGAAAAGCAAAAGATAAAATATCTCAAAAATAAACATAGATAAAATAATGAAATTCAACTCTATAATTTATTTAATTATTTATTTTAATTAATTAATTAATATTTATAAGGCCTTGTGGTCCCCTCCAGAGATCACACGTGGCACAAAATCAAGTTTTCAAATAGATCATACTATTTTTTTGACGCGATATTTTGTCCGGCGAGATTTTGTGCCGAGATATAATGTCCGGATCCTCATTTTTATGGTGTTTATTTAAAGTTTTGTACTTATCACTACTACTTAAATTCAAAAAATAAAAACATTTGATTTATATGTCATAAATGACAAATAAACTTTAGACATAAGACGAGTTTTCTATATTTTAATTGGATTAAATTTTATTATTTTTTAGCTTTATATAGAAGAGGTTTAGCATTAAAAGAAAGCAATATGTATGATCTCGCTGAACTTGACTTTGGAAAACTACTGGAGCTAGATGTTGAAAATAAGTCAGCAAAGGTAAAAAATTTTTATGCAACGTAATAAAAACATTATATCCAAGCTAATCCAATATCCTAATTCTAATTTTATTAAAATTTTGATTTGTATATTTATATATCTGGGTGCTTGTTTGTTTGTTTGTGCATACCAAAATGATAAAAGACTATAAACTAATTTAATGTATTTACATGACAAATTATTACTTTCTTCTATATGTAATATAGAGAAAGTATTGGATTCGCGAAAATTTTCGACCTCCGTTTTTTGACGGATCTACATGTTTTGGGAGGTCCTGAAAACGAATTGATGGTTTTTAAAAAATGTCTGTCTGTCTGTGTGTGTGTATCACGTTTTTTGTTTTCACCGTATCTCACGAACCAATGAATGAAATTTAACCAAACTTGGTATGTAGTTGAACACTGACGTAGAATAGTGCTGATTAGATTTGGGATCAATCGCTCAGCAGGTGGCGCTGTGATCGCATTTTTTGTAAACTTTTAACATGGCAGTAAAGGACAAAATTTCGTATAAATGTACATAATGAGAGTTGTTTTTAACTTGTGATTGTAAAATTAATATGAATTATTGATAATAGTAGTAGTTAACTAGGAAAAAAAAATTGTGCATGTGGGGGCATCGGTTCTCCCTCCTGGGGGGTAAATTTTCAAGATGGGTATCTTTCGAAAGGTCTCGTCAATACCTTTAAAATGAATGGTTGAACTATAAATCTGTGATAATTTAAAACAAAGTTATCGATTTATTTTTACTTTTAACGAAAAAAAAAAATCATATATATTTTTTTATATTGTTACTGAGTGAATTTGTATAGGAAAATATAGAATAAAGTCTTGTGGTGGTCACAACATACTAGTTTTTCTGTTGTAAAATTAAAATTAGGGCAATAATTTCTTATTAAATCGTTGTAAAAGACATTTGTTATATATTTCACTATATAAATAATGTACTATAATTTTATAAATAATATATTTTCATCATAAATTAATTCTTAACAATTTCGAATATAATTTTTCATCTAAAAAAATTAATAAATAGAACTGATATAATCATACATTTCATAATTGCTTTAAATTTAAGGTTCGTGAAATCTGAAAGTCGTATTTAACAATCCCTTCATTAAAATTTCAGAAGATACAGGAACTTACATAAGATAAAAATCAATATTACATAATATGTCACAACGTGATAGAACATGATTCAAAAGCCGAAATTTCCAAACGCGGATTACTAAATACCTCAGATGACTTATCCCAAAAGCTATGATCAGTGACTCTCCAGAAAACTAAGAACTTCTTTAATGTTTATGAACTGACGTTTATATGTAAATCACTTAGCAAAGTGTTCTTAGAGAATTGCATCAATATTCTAGAGATTCCCATTTTAAGTACAAGAGTTTTGGAATTGGAATTTTCTGAAATTAGTAATTCCTTTCATCAAGACCCTTTTGATGAGGCGGTATCAATCACTTTGAAAGTGTGTTATTGCATTTAAAATATGTACAAAAACTAAGTATTTAACCGACTCGTTTGAGCCATCTTAGACTAATTGTAAGTAATATATCTGTACTGATAAGTATAAAGGATTTAAGTCCAAAAATGTCGATTTTGAGTTAATTACATAGTCAGACTCAGAAAAAAATTCTCTTTCGATTGGTATAAAGGATTTAAATCCAGTCATTTAGTCTTTAAGAAAATCCATTGGTAAAAAAAGATTCAAGTCAGAAATTTAGCATTAATCTTTGGTATAAAATATTTAATTCAATTTTTCCCTTTCTTAAATGAAGGTTGACAATCACTGAATGGTATAAAGGGTAAAAATCAACATAATCCCTTTTTCCTAATCGATTCTTCTGATTAGTTTTTAGTTAGTTTAACTTTATTTTTCGTCTCCTGAAAAATCAAGAATATGGACTTAAATCCTTTATTCTTATCAGTACAGATATATAAATTTGTAACAAAACTTTATATTCATGCAGCGATTGTTTGCTATATTATAGCTTAAGTAAAATTTTGCTTAACTAGTAAATTTATTTAAGAGGATTTTTTTAAACTGTAATTTTACATAGTGCGAAATTAAATTAAGACATTAATAGAATAATTTATGGTTTCATAAAAAAAAAAAATAATAATAATAATAATAATAATAATAATAAAAGTGCACTTGTTATTTATTTATTTTAAATATAATCATTAATTAAGAGATTAAATTTTAATAAAATTAAACATAATTTATACGTCTCATTAATATATTAAAACCATTGTAATATTTAAAATGAGATAATAAATACAAAAATTTTAAAACTTATTAAAAATCCAGTTGGAAGTCATAGAAGACGATCTAGATGTATCAGTATTATGAGGCAGCAAGCGGTTACTAAAATGCAACAGTCTGCCTTGAACAAGGCTAAAGCTATTCCTCCTGAATATATAATCTTGTTATATGAATTTCTTTGTAAATGTTGTGCTTGTATGTTTGACACTGAGGAGGGCTAGTGTTCTAGCCGAAACGTCTGTCATGTATTTTAATGTTTTTAATTAAAGTGTATTTTTAAAGTTTTAAAATTTTTGTATTTATTATCTCAGGTTAAATTTTAATTTGTACGAAATTCATTTCGATGAATTATTTTCAGGAGCAGCTGAAGCAGATAAAGCAAATGAAACTGAGGAAACCTGAAAAGAAAAAAGTTGTTATTGAAGAAATCAAATCAGACGAAGACGAAGCACCGGAGATTAAAACGAATCAAAAAGTCAAAAACATGAAAGGCAGGCGACTGAAAATAGATGAAGTAACAACAACCGAAAATACTGAAAAACTCACTAATATAAATTATAATAGTAGTGATGAAGACGATAATACTTCTCGTTTACCACCAAGAGTCAAACAACTGCTACAAATTAATAAACAACAAAAAACAGAGCCGCATAAAAATGTCGATGGAAACGAAATTGAAAAAACACCCATAAGAGAATCTAAACAAAATAAGCAGAAAGTGAAGATAACAGAAATATGCGAGCAGCATCCTTTAATTTCAAACAACATTTATAAAAACACATGCAAAAATAAACCCCCCAACCTGAATAACACAGCATTTGATGACAAGGAATTAAATAAAGTCGTACGTATAGATATAGAAAATTCAATAACAAATAAAGAAAACTTTAATCAGTACAAATGTCCACAACAAAGCAAGCAGTTGAAAGATACCAAATCAACAATTAAGGAAGCAGACTTAAAAATAACTAACAAAAATTCAACAGACATTTCTTTAGATGATGATAAAAATGAAATATCGACTAAAGAAAATGCTGCAAATGAAGGTAATCTCCTGCAACCTATAAAATATCGTTCACAAACCAAAACTTCAAGTTCTGTTGATTATAATAACAAAATTACTATCTATGAGCAAAAACAAAAATCAAATGGAAAAGCAGAAATGGATCACGATGCAGAAGACAAATCAAGAAAATCAAAGGAAAACAAACTGAATAATGAATATGATAAAATAACTAGTATTGAAAAAAATATTAAAACTTATCCTGATTCAACAGAAGATAAAAGTGTTTTTCTAGATTCTATTTTAAAAGAGAAAGATCATCGAAAAAACATAGATCATGAAATAAAAGACAAAGAATTTAAAATGATTGATTCTAATGACCAAATCAACAACAGTAAATTACGTAAGCTTGATGAATCAAACAAAAATAATCTTAAAATGTGCAAAGATTATGATGTAATGCCTACCGAATCTAATTCTTTCAAAGCTAAAGAAATAGATTATGTAAATGAAGGCCATATAAGGACAAATTGTGATGCAAATACACTTAAAGCATTCGATATTGTTAATAATAATATCCTTAATAATGAAACGGTTTCAAATTCTGAGCCCCAAGTCCTATTTCAAGAAAATCCCGAAAGAAGAGAAAATTATGATTTAGAGGCTTATAAATATTTAACAAGAAAAGTGAAAACTGAAGAATATATTCCTGATACTAAAAATAATTATAAATTAGGACAAAATAAAATACATATAAAGAAAGATGATCACGATTTAGAAGATGAATTTGTTGACGTAGAGAGCAATTATTCTCTTGCAGACAGAATTCAGAAGAACCAAGAAGTAACGCAAAGTAAAAATTATTTTTCAAAATATTCAAGAGATAGAGATGTTCATTTTGATGAAATGTTAAATGAGCGAGGTAAAAAAGAATATACAAAAGATGTTCAGATTTCGAAAACTCCCATGCTAGAAATTGATGAACAGTATGAAAAGGTAAGAAGAAATATTATTATTAGTTACAATATTAAATTGTTCAATGGGGGAAAAAATTATAATTAAAAGTGTTTAAAATAAAAACATGTTATTCTTAACTAGACAAAAACCACGGCTATTAAATAAAATAAATGTTTCAAAAAGCAAATGTGCAAGCAAATTAATTATGAACTAAAATAATAATTTTAAAAATTACTTCATTTTAGAAGGATATTTTTTTTTTAATAAAAATTTAAATTCTGAATTATATTTAACCAAACTAAATATAACCAACTTTGCCAAAATTTTAATAACTTAGCCATATGAAATTCAAATGTTTGAGCCTTTTTCTACAATACCCATATAATTTATAATTGTTAAATTTTGATAAGCATTACTAACCTCTGTAAGCTCCCTTAATAATAATTTTTCATTCTTAGACATTCTTTCTTAATTTTGAGAATAATGCAAAGGGAAAAATGCACATTGTATATACACGAGTTTTATATATTTTCGAAGGTGCTGAGAAACGTTATTTACTATAGATATTCATTTTTACAAAGATTTTACTTCTTTTAAAATTATCAATATTTTATTTTTAAGATAATAAATAAAAAAACAATTTTTTTTTTCCTAAACAGAATTTAATTTAGTATCTGAACTTTGTTCTTGAATTCAACTTTTCCCGTTTGAGTATTTGTAAACTCTTAGATTTTACAATAGGCTATTTTGTATTATGCAAAAATAAAATATGTCTACACAGTACCAACCTCATCCGGCAAATTGTTAGTACCGCCCATTTTTTTACACCATTTAATTTTTAGAGTAATTCTCTTCAAATATATTTACGATGAATTAAGAAAACAAATACTATAAAAATTAAGTGGTGTAGAAAAATGGGCGGTACTAACAATTTGCCGGATTAGGTTGGCAGCTCTGTGTCTATCATGTAGTGAGAAGACACTTTTTTCATGTCCCGAAATACGAAAGATGATTTAAATTTTATTAGAAGAAAATGTACAAATAGAATCTACCGATTACTAGGAATTCTACTTTTCGCGTATCTGTAAAATTTGGATATAAGCCCGGACAATCTAAAACAGTGTATTTGTGGATATAAGTGGTTCTTGTACACTAAGGGGGGATGGGGTGGGGGAAGGTCGCATTTGGATAACACACTAATATTTCTTTCAAAAATGATGCTGAACCTTGTATCGTTAAAAGCCACCAATCAAACAATCAGCCTTTCCATATACATGTATCTATATAATATAAAAGAGCAGAGTCTGTCTGTGTGTGTGCGTGTGTGTGTGTGTGTGTGTCTGTCTGTCCGCTATAGAAACCTAGGCCGTTTCACCGACCGGGACAAAATTCGGCACAGTTAATGTTTACGATCCGAGAAAAACAACGCCGCAAGCGATTTTACAAAATTCGCCCCCCAAGGGGGGTAGGGGGGGGGGCAAAATGTAATTTCACAAAATCCTTCATATCTCAAACAAAAAAACAGATATCCGTAAGATTTTTGCCTTAAAATATAGCTAATACAAATGTCTAAAAATCGGTTTCTGGAATTTTTGAAATTCGGTCCCCAAGGGGGGCGGGGCAAAACGTGATTTCACTTGCATAAAACGTGATTTCGCCTAATCCTAAATATCTCAAACAAAAAAAATAGATATACGTGTAATTTTTGCTCTAAAATATAGCTAATGCAACTATCTAAAAACCAATTTCTGGAATTTTAGAAATTCAGCCCCCAGGTGGGGCAGCAAGGGGGGGGGGGCTATGGAGCAAAAACAAATAGAAATACAGTTAGGCCGTTCAAAATTGGTACAGATAGGTTTTAAAGGCCTGCAAGTTGAATGGGGATATTTTCGATTGTGTAAAGTTATTAGGAGGGGCAAGAAGGGGGGAGAGGAGGGGAGGGGGCAAAAAAATAAAAATAGTGTCAGATCATTCCAAATTCGTACATAGAGGTTTTCGATACTTACAAATCGATTGTGGATATTTCTGAATTTGTAAAATTATTAGGAGGGGTGGGTAGGGGGTGGGCGGTAAGGGGGGCCTATGGGGCAAAAACAAATAGAAATATAGTTAGGCCGTTCAAAATTGGTACAGATAGGTTTTAGAGGCCTGCAAGTCGAATGGGGATATTTTCGAAAGTGTAAAGTTATTAGGAGGGGCGAGAAGGAGGAGGGGAGAGGGGGAGGGGGCAAAAAAATAAAAATAGCGTTAGATCGTTCAAAATTGGTATATAGAGGTTTTTGATACTTACAAATCGATTGGGGATATTTTGGAATTTGTAAAATTATTAGGAGGGGTGGTAAGAGGGGGCTATGGGCGAAAACAAATAGAAATACAGTTAGGCCGTTCAAAATTGGTACAGACAGGTTTTAAAGGCCTGCAAGTCGAATGGGGATATTTTCGATTGTGTAAAGTTATTAGGAGGGGCAAGAAGGAGGGGAGGGGGCAAAAAAATAAAAATAGTGTCAGATCATTCCAAATTCGTACATAGAGGTTTTCGATACTTACAAATCGATTGTGGATATTTTTGAATTTGTAAAATTATTAGGAGGGGTGGGTAGGGGGGTGGGCGGTAAGGGGGGCCTATGGGGCAAAAACAAATAGAAATATAGTTAGGCCGTTCAAAATTGGTACAGATAGGTTTTAGAGGCCTGCAAGTCGAATGGGGATATTTTCGAAAGTGTAAAGTTATTAGGAGGGGCGAGAAGGGGGAGGGGAGAGGGGGAGGGGCAAAAAAATAAAAATAGCGTTAGATCGTTCAAAATTGGTATATAGAGGTTTTTGATACTTACAAATCGATTGGGGATATTTTGGAATTTGTAAAATTATTAGGAGGGGCGGTAAGAGGGGGCTATGGGCGAAAACAAATAGAAATACAGTTAGGCCGTTCAAAATTGGTACAGACAGGTTTTAAAGGCCTGCAAGTCGAATGGGGATATTTTCGAAAGTGTAAAGTTATTAGGAGGGGCGAGAAGGGGGAGGGGAGAGGGGGAGGGGCAAAAAAATAAAAATAGCGTTAGATCGTTCAAAATTGGTATATAGAGGTTTTCGATACTTACAAATCGATTGGGGATATTTTCGAATTTGTAAAATTATTAGGAGGGGCGTGTTCAGAATTCTAATAACTCTGAATTTTGACAATAGATGGCAGCACTATGCAATTTTATGACTCTTTAGAATATAAAGCATTGATTAAATTCATTCTTTTTATTGATATTTTAATGTGTTTTAAACGCTAAATTAATTCATTTTTTCTTTTATTATTATTTATTTTATTTATGTTTTCAATTAATTGTTAGTTATACTTTAAATAATTTCTTTTTCAATTTGCTGTGAACCGTTTTTACTTTTCTGCGGTTCTATTCTAGTTTTGTTCTTTTTGTTGTGCTCTAGCGGTATGCTAGAAAAATTCTATTCTAACGTATGAGCTGAAATAAAGTCAATAATTCACGTTTATATTCTATTTTGTGTATGTATTCAAGCTTTTATTCATTGTTTCAAAAATATGATGTTATTAATTCAATTGAAAGGAAGGTGAGTCCTTCAAATTCATTTTAAACTGATTTATGATTTAATATAATTTAAACCAGCGATTTTTAAAACCATACAGTCCACAATTCTATTCAAAATCCCTCCATATTTTTGGCCGTCTAGAGCCGGAGATATATTAAATTATGAAATCTTTAAGTAAAAATTAAATTTTGCAAACTTGAAAAAAAAAAATGTTCTAATGGCCTCGAAAATTGAAAAACTAAAAGTAAAAAGAACTATTATTCGGTCGTCAGTGACTAAATTTGAAAACAAAGCGTCAAAAGCTTTGGAAGCGGATCCTTTAGACATTCAAGAAATAAAAATTTTGAAAGGTCATTTGCATGAAAGGCAAACTCAATTAGAACAAATTAATAATGAAGTTGAGGAAGTTATTTCTGATTTAGATGAATTAAAAAAGGAAATTGAAGATAATGAAAAATGGACAGAGAAACTTACTCGTATAAAATATCAGATAGAGTCAAGATTAGAACTTTCTTTTTTTCAGAACACTAAACTTGTAACACAGGTTAATGAAAATTCTTGTTCTGTTTCGAAGCAATCTATTCACCTTCCAAAATTTGATTTGCCACATTTCTCTGGTAATTTGGGAGACTAGTTAAGCTTCAAGCAAATATTCGTAACCACTATTCATGAGAACACTCAGCTTTCCGATTTGCAAAAATTACAATATTTAAAAGCGTCTGTTATTGGATCTGCCAATAAGTTAATAAAAGGCTTTCCAATAACTGAAGCAAGTTATAAGGAAGCTTGGGCAACACTAATTTCTAGATTCGATAATTAAAAAAATCTAGCTTATGCCCAGTTAAACAAATTCTTTAATTCGAAATCTTTGAAACCAAATTGTCGGAAATCTATGCTAGATTTATTAGATAACTGTAATGAAGCAACACGTAACTTGAAATGTTTAGGATTTGAATTTAATTTATTTGTGGATTTAATTCTTGTTTATAATTTGCAAACAAAATTGGATGATAATTTAAAGAAGCAATGGGAATTATCTTTAGATAGTGATTCTTTTCCCACCTATGATGAATTTATTTTGTTTCTTGAAAAACAAGCGAGAAGCTTGCAAGATATTACTGATAGTACTTATTCTAAATCTGAAAGTAAACAAAAAGTAGTATTTAAAAAATCTGTGTCTAATGCTGTAATATCTAATTCAGATATAAAATCCAATAATTCTATCTGTTCAGAATGCTCGGAATCTCATGCACTTTTCAAGTGCCCACACTTTCTTAAAAAATCTGTTGAAGATAGATGGAATACTGTGAAGGGTAAAAAACTATGCATAAATTGTTTACGTGGTAATCATTTCATTAATAAATGTTTGATTTCGACAAAATGTCGACAGTGTAATGCTAAGCACCATACACTTCTCCATTTCGAGAAAAATACAGTTAATTCTCAACCTGTTATTGAAAATATTAATCTCAACATTGAAAGTCCATCCTTTGTCAACTCTAGTTGTTTAACCAGTACCCAAGAGAGTTGTCAAACTTTATTATCGACAGCTATGGTTCTTGTAAAATCAAATACTGGAAGGTTTGTGCCATGTAGAGTCATGGTGGATTCAGGAAGTCAAAAATCATTAATTTCCAGTTCTTGTGCTAAAAAATTAGGGTTACCTATGAAAACCACAAATCATAGAATCTCGGGTGTAAATAATATTGTTGCAGAAACTGCTCTTTTTGAAGTTAATATTATTTTAAAGTCTTATTATAGTAATGAAATCTTTGATGTGAATGCTTTAATAGTAAATAATGTTACGGTAAATCTTCCTAATTTTGTTGTTCGAAAATCTTCATGGCCTCATTTGGAAGGTCTATCTTTAGCAGATCCTAAATTTTATGTTTCGAGTCCAGTTGAAATTTTGCTTGGTGCAGATTTATTTCCCTTAATAATTTTAGGGCAATCTATTCTGGGTCCTAAAGGTACTCCATGTGCTTTAAATTCCAAATTGGGATGGTTACTCTCGGGTGTCATACATGCAAACAATTTTCAGCATTCTAAAACTGTCCTTAGTTGCCATGCTACAGTTCAGTTAACTTATGATCTTCAGAAATTTTGGGAAATTGAGTCCCTTCCTGATGCAACACCAATTCACAGTTCTGAAGAAAAATACACTAAAACTGTTAGACAAATTCAGTCTGGAAGGTACATGGTGGATCTTCCCTTTAAAGAAGCTCCAAATTTAGGTGACTCACAATCAAATGCTTTAAAACGGTTTTATTTGTTAGAATCCAAACTTAATAAAAATCATGAGCTTAAGGAGCAATACCATGCCTTTATGCAAGAATATATTGACTTACATCATATGGAACCAGTCCCAAATTCTGAAATTGATTCTAAAGATTATTTTTACATGCCTCATCATGGGGTTTTGAAAGAAGATAGTACAACCACTAAATTGAGGGTGGTATTTGATGCCTCGGCTAAAGGAACATCAGGTCACTCTTTAAACGACTTTCTTGAAATAGGTCCAAAGTTGCAACCAGATTTGTTTAAACTTCTTCTTAAGTTTAGAACATATTCAATAGCCTTAACCGGAGACATCGCCAAAATGTACAGACAGATATTGGTAAACCCCAAACATGTTGACTTTCAGCGAATCTTTTGGCGATTCCAGCCACATGAATCTATTGCGAGTTTCAGATTATTGACTGTAACATATGGCACAACCTGTGCCCCATTCCTGGCTATAAGGACATTGCACGAACTAGCCAAAGATTATAGTTCAGAATTTCCTATTGCTGCGCAGTCAATTTTCGAGAACTTTTATGTGGATGATTATCTTGGTGGGTCGCATTCAATTGATGCAGCAAAACAATTGGTCAAAAACCTAAATCACGTTTTAAATCAAGGAGGCTTTACACTTAGAAAATGGGCTTCCAATGTACCCGCAGTCATTGAAAATCTACCAGAAGATCTTAAATCCACTAGGCAAAATGTAAAATTTTCCGAAGATTCCTCCCAAAAAATCTTAGGCCTAGTTTGGAATTCGGCAGAAGACTTATTGAAAATTCGTTTGAATGGCGTCAAATCGGTGCATACCAAGCGAGAATTGCTATCAATGATAGCTCAAATCTTTGATCCTTTTGGGATTCTAGCTCCAACCACGATCATGTTAAAAATCATGATGCAAGAGATTTGGAAAGATAAGTGTGCTTGGGATGATCAAATCCCAGATTCAATTTTGAAAACTTGGCAAGAATTTAATTCTCAAATTGAACTCTTAAAGTCCATTGGCATACCAAGATATCTGAACTGTGAAACATCTCCAGAGAACCACATAGAGATCCATGGGTTTTGTGATGGATCTGGCAAGGCCTACGCTGCAGTGGTATACCTTCGGACACTATCTTCTCGCGGTGAGATTTCAGTTAACTTTGTAGCTGCAAAAACTAGAGTTAATCCTTTAAAACATGTCACGCTTCCCAGAATTGAGTTATGTGCTGCATTCTTGCTTGCACAATTAAGTTCCACAATATTAGAATCTTTAACCTTTAATGTAAATAAAATTTATTTGTGGTCCGATTCACAAATTACTTTAAATTGGATTGAATCTCCTCCAACCAAAGGAAATCAGTTCGTAACAAATCGAGCAAACAAAATCAAATCACTTGTCCCACAAGCAGCGTGGACTTATGTTGAGAATTCGTCAAATCCGGCAGACTGTGCCTCAAGAGGCATTCTACCGAAGAGTCTTTTGCATCACAAATTGTGGTGGCTTGGGCCTGAATGGCTTAGTGCTAGTGTCAAGTTACCATTATTCCTAGTCAAATCTTCAAATGTTAAGTCAAAAAATTCTGAAGAAAATTTAAGTCACGTTGCAACATCTAGTCATAAAGCCTTTCCTGATTTTCTACTCAAATTCTCTTCTTTTTCAAAACTTTGCAGAATCCTTGCATTGTGTTTGAGATTCATTTATAACATTCGTAGTTGTAATCGTAATTATAGACGCATTGGACTTGTCAGTACGCCTGAAGTTTCAAGTGCTATTACACATATTCTTAAATTGATTCAGGAACAAGAGTTTTCGTTAGAGCTGAATTTGCTCAGGAAAAATCAACCTTTATCAACCAACAACAAATATTTATCCTTAAATATATTTCTAGATGACCAAGGTTTAATCAGAGTTGGCGGACGGTTGTCCAAACATCAGTCACTTATTCAAGATCAGAAATATCCAGTGCTTTTATAGAGAAATCATTTCATTACAAAATTAATTGTTGAGCAATATCATAAAAAACACTTTCATGCTGGTGCACAACTGATTCTTTCCCTAATTAGACAAAAGTATTGGATACTAAATGGTCGCTCTTACATTCGTCGAATTCTAAATGAATGTATTTTGTGCAAACATTTGAAGAAACAAACTTGCCAACAAATTATGGGTGAGTTGCCAGTCGAACGTATAACTCCAACTCGACCTTTTTCAAAGGTGGGACTAGATTTTGCTGGCCCACTCATCACTAAACCAAATGTGCCTAGATCTAAAGTTAAATTGAAGTCATATATTTGTGTTTTTGTCTGCATGTGCACAAAAGCGGTGCACCTAGAAACTGTTTCAGATTTATCTTCATCAGCTTTCTTAGCATCCCTAAAACGATTTGTTTCTAGAAGAGGATTGCCATCAGACATATTCAGTGACAACGGAAAAAATTTCAGGGGAGTTGCTAACTATCTTAAGCAACTATTTCGAATCATTCGTTCTGAAAATGTTCAAAATTTTGCTACCAGCAACTTCATCAATTGGCATTTTATCCCACCATATTCCCCCCATTTCGGTGGACTGTGGGAAGCTGCTGTTAAATTGACGAAAAGTCATCTAATTAAAGCTTGTAAGGCTTCCATTCTAAATTTTGAAGAGCTTACTACTCTTTTATGTCAAATAGAAGCCTGCTTAAATTCCAGACCATTAACGCCACTTTCTTCAGATCCATCCGATGTTAGAGCCCTCACTCCCGGACATTTCCTGATAGGAGTTCCACTCCTTGAGATTCCTGAAAGTGGAAATTCACCAAATCTCACTCTATCTTCTCGTTGGACTCTAATCCAGCGAATGAAGCAAGACTTCTGGAAGCGATGGTCTAGAGACTATCTACATCACCTGCAGAATCGACCTAAATGGTTCACTCCACGAACTGATCTTCAAATTGGGGACTTGGTTATTATTCATGATCCACAATCTATTCCTCTCCAGTGGAAGCTGGGTAGAATTATTCGTACCTATCCAGGACCTGATAATAGAGTTCGTGTAGTCAGCATTTGGACTCAGAGTGGTGAAATTCAACGCCCTATTGCTAAAGTGACACTCCTTCTCCCGGTGGGGGAGAATGTTCAGAATTCTAATAACTCTGAATTTTGACAATAGATGGCAGCACTATGCAATTTTATGACTCTTTAGAATATAAAGCATTGATTAAATTCATTCTTTTTATTGATATTTTAATGTGTTTTAAACGCTAAATTAATTCATTTTTTCTTTTATTATTATTTATTTTATTTATGTTTTCAATTAATTGTTAGTTATACTTTAAATAATTTCTTTTTCAATTTGCTGTGAACCGTTTTTACTTTTCTGCGGTTCTATTCTAGTTTTGTTCTTTTTGTTGTGTTCTAGCGGTATGCTAGAAAAATTCTATTCTAACGTATGAGCTGAAATAAAGTCAATAATTCACGTTTATATTCTATTTTGTGTATGTATTCAAGCTTTTATTCATTGTTTCAAAAATATGATGTTATTAATTCAATTGAAAGGAAGGTGAGTCCTTCAAATTCATTTTAAACTGATTTATGATTTAATATAATTTAAAACAGCGATTTTTAAAACCATACAGTCCACAATTCTATTCAAAATCCCTCCAGGGCGGTAAGGGGGGGCTATGGGCAAAAACGAATAGAAATACAGTTACACCGTTCAAAATTGGTACAGATAGGTTTTAGAGGCCTGCAAGTCGAATGGGGATATTTTCGAAAGTGTAAAGTTATTAGAAGGGCCGGGAAAGGAGGGCGAAGGGTAAAAAAAAAAAAAATAGAGTTAGATCATTCAAAATTGGTACATAGAGGTTTTCGATACCTACAAATCGATTGTGGATATTTTTGAATTTTTAAAATTATTGAGAGGGGCAAAAAAAATAAAATAGAGATAGATCGTTAAAAATTGGTGCATAGAGGTTTTTGATACTTACAAATCGATTGCGGATATTTTCGAATTTGTAAAATTATTAGGATAGACGGGAGGGGGGGGGCGAAGGGGGAAAGTAATAGAAATAAGAGTTAGAGCATTTTGAGAATTTTTTCCGAAGACAGTGAGAACCCGGTACGACATTTTTCTAATCAGATTTTGTTTCTCTTTTTTTTCACGTGATAAAAATTAATGCAATTCCGAGAATTCAGTGATTCATTTAAAATGTGTGATTCATTTAAAAATGTGCAATTCATTTAAAAATAGGGACCAGCGAAGCGGGCGTCGCCTGCTAGTTAGTATATGTATATATATATATATATTTTCAAAGTCACTCTTAGACTTTTCAGTAATTTTGTAAATAATGTAAAAGACAAATAATAAACATGCTTTAAATTTTAGCCAGGAGGGCAATGAAAAAATTGATTAAGGATAATTTCTCATCTATTGGCAAGAGTGCTTTTCTACACATCTTTAAATTTTGATCATAAGCGTTTCTTGTAATTTATTTTGTGCACTTTTAAAAGATTTTTAAAACGCATATAAACTGTAATTTCAGGGATGAGATTGGCAGAAAGACAGAAAAGCTGAAACTGTATGCAAAGGCAAGACGTTGAAATGAAATACTAGAAATTTTATGGCAAAATCCTATCATATTAGAGTATTAAATAGGTGTTTTAATTTTCAATCTTTAAAAAAAGAACAAATGATTATGCTTAAGTATTTAATGAAGTTACATTTGATTAGTTGATTTAACTAATAAACATAAGAAACACAAAAGAGCTGAAAAATCTGAGTGAACTGGAAAACTAAATTTACAAAAAAGCTGAAATAAGCTTAAAATCTGAAAAATCTTATCCCTGAATTTTTAAGTAAACGTCGTTAATTTTTTTAAATCATTTAATAGCTTCTGTACAATCTTGCATAATTTGTTTTTAGTAATATTTCTTATTATATGTATATATATATTTTTTACAATATACGTATATAAATATATATATAACGCATATATTTTTAAAGATAAGCCCATATGAATTTCTTTGCACGTGGCGTCTGAATGATAACAAAGACAATGAGACAGAAGCATTGAATTTGCTTAAATTGAAACCTGAAGAGTTACCAAAGATAATCAGCAACAAAATGGATTCATCATTGCTGACTGGAATATTGAGAGCTATTAACATTATATGTAAGATAGGTAATGTATTTTTCTATTTTGAAAATTATTCAAATTTTATAGACAGCCAGAATTACCAGAGAAATATTATTGGAGAAAAATAATTATAAAAATCCAAGCACTAATGATACACTAAAAATAAAGGAACTTGTGAGAATTTTTCAATAAATCAAATAGGGCAATTTAAAGAAATATTTTTTCCCAAATAAATAATAATAATAATCATTAATACAATAAATACAGTCGAACCTCGTTAACATGAACACTGTTAACGTGGATTACTTTTAACATAAACTATTTCTACAATCCCCATCAAAATGAAAATTAGTTTAGTTATATGAAAATTAGTTATTAATAGCATGGACTTATGATAATATGAACAAAATTTTTATCCCCCTTGAGATTCAGGTTAACGAGGTTCATCTGTATTACTTTCCGAACACTACAGTGAAAAAAGTATTGTAATATTCTCAAAAATCCGAGTTTAAAATTTTGGTTTTTCTACACGTTTTGAGGTTACCTAAATTCATACTTACTATTTTTACGACGATATACATGTATGTGTGTATGTATACTACCTTTCTATAAATGACCGGACACTTTTGATATCAGACTTTTTTCTAATGTCTCAAAAAGTACATGACGTATCACCTTGAAATTTCAGGAGTGTGAATAACGTGTTACAACTCATATATTTCAGTGAAAGTTTTGCCCCGAAAATAAAAGGAGGACCAGTAAAAAATTAAACAAAAATGAAAATGTTTGGAATCACCCTGTAAAAAGTAATGTTTGAAATGCAATCTGGCTGTAGTATGTGATTAAGAGGCTCCTTCTTCTTTGTATAAATTTTTATGAGGCTACCATGTATATTCATTAAGATAGAATGGTTTCTTTAAATAAATAAATAAATAAATTGTCACATTTTCAACTATAACACACAAAGCTGTTTAATCCAGTGCAAAGCCATTTTCAAGAAACTTAACACACAACATTAAACACAGCATGCTGCAATCAGAATGCAAAATATTAAATATTTAAAGAAATATGAGCGTTTTTCACTGAAAAAATTGTAACTGTGCATGTGCACACTTTATGGCAATTTCATTTGCATAACTTAATAGCCACAAATGCATTGAGCTACCTATATAAAAAAAACTGTAACAAGCATCCTGTAAATACAAAGAGTTCTACGCGCTAAAATAAACTACTTTTCAGTTTCTTTCAAAAAACCAGCTAAACTATAAGGGGTTTTACTCCCATTTTTATTTTGATTCAGTCAATAGTAATACCATGTTCGTTGATTGCAAATAAATATTAAGAAACCCCCTTATTAGTTTAGCTAGTTTTTTGAGTAGAACTGAAATTCAGTTGTATGAGGTCTTCATATAAGTAGCTCAATACTATAGGCTGCTACTATATTATGCAAATGAAATTTCTCTAAAGCTTGTGCAAGCACAGTTAAAAATTATTTAGTAAAAATTCTCATATTTCGTTAGATATTTAATATTTTTTATATATTGATTGCAGTATGCTGTGTCGAATATTGTGAGTTAAGTTTCCTGGAAACGACTTTGCAATGGATTAAATACCTTGCGTGTTATAGTTTAAAAGTGATTTTTTTTTTTTTTTTTTTTTGCAAGTTTTTAAAGAAACTGTTATATTTCCACGAATATATGTGGTAGTCGCATGAAAATTAATGCAGCAAAGAAAAAGGAGCATCATAATTACATACCGCAATCAGATTGCATTTAAAGCATTAGTTTTTACAGGGTGATCCCAAACATTTTCATTTTTATTTGACAGTGAAAAGGTACTAGATGAAGGAAAGCTAGTAGTTATGAGTTTTAGAGGAAAATTTGACTTAAACCAATCAATAAAAACGAAATTTGGTTCTTTCGTACTAACCACATGCCAGCGATTAATCACCATTATGAATTGGAGTGAAACAACAAATGAATTAATCTGAAGGCTTAATTTAGAGCCACAATTTATTATTCTGAGCATTCTAGTGTCTAAAAACTAAAATTTGCTATGTTCGTTAATGGCATGCAGTTAGTACGGAATTACCAAAATATTTTAGCCTTATATGACGCATATACAAGATATTTTAGTGCTATTTATAACTGCCAATTTTAGCACTTTTTGGCTACCGGAAAATTTCAATTTCAATTTTTTTTTTAAACTTTTTCTTACCCATAAAGTAGAGAGAGTATTGTTTTTGGGTCAAATTTTTGAAATTGAATTTTTTTATATTTACACGTTTTGAGGTTCCCTGAATCAAAAAATCATGTTTTTAGCGGTTGATCTGTGTGTGTTATCAGCATATCTCAAAAACAAATAACAGCAGAAAATTCTAACTTAGTATTCTAAATGTGTATAATATCAGGATGCTACACTAAACATTTCATTGAGATCAAGCAAATAATTCATGTACACGGACACCCAAGAGAATTTAAATACATTACGTCTATAGGGAAAATTGCAGATAAGTATAGTTTAGCATCTATAGTCTGCACAAAACCAAATGAAACGAATATACATTTTTTACATGTGTAAAAACATGTTTCATGTAGAATATGGTATAGAAATCATTCACTATTCGTTTATAGGGCTTCACAAAAGAACTAGATTATAATACGACAAAACTTGAAAATTGATGGAAGTGTACTTTAGGTTGTGCCGTGTGTCATTAATATAGGATTATATTTATGCATAAATATAATGCACCATGTGATGTGTACACAACTTTTAGAAGATATACAGGGTTACCAATATTTAAGCCATAACATTCTTTTTTATTTGTTCGTGGAAGTACTTTACTATAGTACTTTACCGTGTCCAGGAAAGCTGCTCACGAACTGAAATTATTTCATCATAGCCATATGGTAAATAATGTATTTTTTTAAGCTAAATATTCATTGCTCGGTTTTTTGTATATTTACACGTTTTGAGGCTTCCTGAATACCGAAGCAAAGTTTTGTAATTTGATCTTTGAATCTGTTACAGTAAATTAAAAACAAATAATTTCAGACTATCCAAACAAGGTACTTTGAAGTTGATACGTTTGTTCAAAATTGATAAATTTCAAGGAATGATGCATGCGAAAGTTGTCTGAATTACAGTGGAACCTGTAAAAGTGACCACCTGGGTAAAGTGACCGTTTTCTTTACTAAAGTGACCATTTTCCAATTTTAAAGAGACATTATAAAGTGACCACCTGCGTATAGTGACCATTTTAGCTGGTCCCTAGGGTGGTCACTTTAGACAGGTTCCACTGTACTTTAAATGAACTTTTGAACTTAATAGCAAATTTGAATTCTATATAAATGTAGATGCAATAATAAAACGGCGGTTTGAGGGGGTGGGGCCGTAACCCCCCCCCCCCCCTCCACATAATTTTATTTGCCAAATAAAGTTGTTCCGAAGCCTAATTCGAATTGTTTTAACATACGTTTGCATAACAGTACTCATTATCTTACCCCCTAATCTCCAATCTGTGTTTATAGTATTAAATTTTAGGGTAAGAGAACGTCGTGTGAGTGACATACCAGATTATTTATTTAACTTAATCAGTAAAAACCGTTATAGTTCACTGATTAAATAAAATAAATATTTCTATTAGACTTTTCCGATAGCCAAAAGGTGCTAAGTTGGCAACTATGGTACTATTAGAGTTCAATGGCTACTTCTTCATCGGTTTTTAAAGAAATGTACTTCCAATTTCAAAATTGTTTTAATTTTAAAATTTATTATCTTAGCAACAATTTAAGTCAATAAATGCATTTCTGTAAAAATTACGAAATTTAAACTTTTTATGGTGTAACAAATATTTTGCAATCCCTTATGTATTTATGAAATTTCGCTGTAAAAGAGGTGTTGAACCCTCATTTCAATCTTGAATTTATTATTTTTTTAATTGACTCTTTAATGAATAATAAAAATTGAAAAAAGTACATTTTAATTATAATATATATATAAAAAATGAATATAATTATAGGGAACAAACAACAGTAAAACTAGTCCTCTTTTTTTTTTTTTTATTCGAGGATATATGTTTACGACTAATTGCTGCATAGATGAAGGCCTCTACATCTAAAGGTCTTTCCCATACGCCTGTAAATTGATCTTTTATTAATTAAATATTAATTCGTTATTTGACTAGTCTATTTTATACATAAAATATACATAATCTACTTCAATAGGTAAATGTACAGAAGGTGAAAAATATCTGTATTACCTTACTTAAGTACCAAGAATAAATATAGCAGTCATGCTTCTAACAAAAGAAGAAATAGAAAGTAAGTTCTAATTTCAAACTAGATTTTTTTTCAGTTGGTAAAGTCAAGTCTGCATAGAAAGCTATATATTCTTCTTAGTTTAAATGTTCTATTGAACAAGATATTATATCAGTTAGAATATTATTTCTAATGCCTCGCTTCCTTTACCATCGCTGGAACTGCAAAAGCAAATGTTATTCTATGGGAAATTTTGTTTTCTTGTAACTCATTAATCAGTGGTCATACTCAAATATGGTAAAAAATTCCTTGAGTTTTCTAAACAATTTTCAATAAAGTATTAGCGACATATTACAAGAAACGCTCCTCTAGAGAGGAGAAGATACATCTACTTCTACTGCATGATGTCATGTTACTGTCGATCATGATAGAAATTCAGAGAGAAATCATAGTTTACCTGCGTATTTTCACGCTACTTAATCATTTGAGTTTTGATATGAAGCTAAACAAGAGAAATATAACTCGAGAGAAAGGAAATACTTGATTTTCCAGGTTTTATAATCGATTTTCCCGTAACTTTTAATGAAAAATTTTATTTTCCCTGACTTTTTTCAACAAAATCCAATTCCCTGAGGGATCAAAATTGTGATGGCATGTCTCCGGACCACATCTAGAGTGAGTCCCAGCCCATCGCCATTTGCCCATTACACAGCATTAGTGCAACGTAAAACCCATTCATCCAACCAACCAAATTCCCTGAGTATTCCAGGTTTTTCCTGATGAGTATGAACCCTGTTAACTAATACATATTTTTAAATTCTGTTTTCACATTCAGAAAATTTACAACAATTAAATTGATGGACATTTTTTAAAAATGGATATTTTAAATTTTTGTTATTTTATTTTGAAATTGTAAAATGAAAAATTTCAAATATTGAAAATTCATATTTTACAGCTTCAAAATAAAATATTAAAAATTTAAAAAATCCATTTTTAAAAGATGTCTGTCAATTTAACTGTTGTAAATTTTCTGAATGTGAAAACAGAATTTAAAAATATGTATTAGTTAATGAGTTATAAGTAAACACAATTTCCCATAGAATAATATTGGCTTGAGCTACAAGCCACGGAAAGTGAAGAGAGCCCTCAAATAAAAATATAACATTACTAAAGCTTAATGTTCTTTATCCATATACTGTATTTAAAATAATAAATTTATACAATTAATTTATTTTGTTCAAGGAATTCACATTTATATATTTTAATTTTAATTGATTTATTGTGAAATGAAGAAAAAAAAATTAAACTATTAATATTATTGATCAATAAAGTTTACACGTAATTGTTTACCTTAAATGTTAATATAAAGAACAACTAAATATGTGCAGACTTGTTTATAAAATAGACACACCAGTGATATAACTCATTTGCAGAGGAAAAAAAAAAATTTTTTTTTAGAAAATTTTATTAATCAAGGGTTAATAAAGTAAAAAATTCTGGCCCCTTAGCTGCCCTTCACAAAATTCCAGCTTAAAAAAAGTGCTCTTTTACAAAATTCAAATTTATAAAATAGGCCCCTTCATATAATTCAAGTTTTTAAAAATGGCCCTTCACAAAATTTCATTTTGTAAAAATGATCCTTTTATAAAACTTTTTCATGTCAGTATTATTACCGGTGCTTGCCTATACTTGATTCAATGAAACACTATTAACTTCATTTTAAACTTGAACATTAAAACATAGATGATAAGACCACCATGATTTTTTTTCTACAAAAATAAAGATTTTACAAAAATATTTTATTTTTTGCAAAAGTTGGCCTCAAAAATTAAAACTTAGTTCTATCACATGCAATAAAAATAATTCACCCAATTAAATGCTCGCTAATTGAAATTTCTCACATAAATCAAAGAAGAACTTAAAAAAAAAAAAAAAAAAAAAAAAAAAAAAACTAGTTGAAAACTGCATTAAAAGTAGCTACACCAACCAAGGGATACCTGTATATCTAATTATATTTCTATATATACCGTAAAATCCCGAAAGTAACCCCCCCCCCATCGAATATAACCTCCCCTCCCTTTTCTCACTGAAAGTGAAATGTCTCTGTTATCCTGAAAGTAACACCCCCCCCCCCTTTTTTTTTCTCCATCCAACAAAGCTACATCCAATCTTCGGGCACACTTACGGTACGTCGGCATTGCAAATTAAGGTTGGCATTGAATTAAGTTTTAATATTTATATATTATTTCTAATTTAACTAATTTTTCATAAAAGTGTTGGATGTATGTTATCAATGGAATCATTACACAGTTTTTTTTTACCTTTAATATTTCCTTTTAAGTAAGTACCGTAAAATCCCAAAAGTACCCCCTCCATCGAATATAATCTCCTCTCCCTTTTCTTCATTTTTTAAAGAATCTTGATTATAACCCCCTCACCTGAAATTTATCCGTTTTGCTTTTCAAAAAGAGGAGGGTTACTTTCGGGATTTTACGGTATGATATGAGACTATTTTGAAGATTTGTTTTGTGTATCATCACATACAATAATTTTTTTAATTGTTTTTGCGACCTTGAATAAAATAATGCAGGGTTTTCATAAATTAAATTAAATCAGACGAAAATAAAAGGACAAATTATATTGCTATGTTCAGGTGCCTGATCTCTATATTTATTATTATATATATTTTAAAGGGCCCATAAAAAAGGGATTATTTTAAAATTGTATAATTTTTCTTTCTTTCTTTCAGGTATTCTTGGTTTATTTTCCGCATTAGAATGTGAACATGGATTTCATATTCAAAACATACACAGGATTTTACAAGTATAATTAAAAGAGAAGGCAGAGAAAGTAAAGAACTAATGCTAGTTTAATAAAATTTTAATGCAATTATGTCTATGCATAATGACGCTAAATGAAACTGTCATAAGGATATTTTGGAATATATAAAAAATAAGATAATTATTTAATAATAAATATGTAAACCAATATTATGACTAATAAATTCTCCCTGAAACACATATTTTTATTTATTTACATTAATGTAAATACACCCAGCAGAAAGATCATAGTTAGTTGGTATAGATTTTTATTTATTTATTTATTTTTTTTTTTTTTGGGGGGGGGGGGGGGTCAATACTTAATTGCCCTCTTCACTCACCGTCGCCGAAAGCCAAAGCTAATGTTATTCTATGGGAAATTTTTCTTTACAAATAACTTATTAACTAATACATATTTTTAAATTCTATTTTCACATTCTGAAAATTCCCGGCTGTTAAATTGACTTTTTTTAAAAAATTATTTTTTTAATTCTTTATATTTTATTTTGAAGCTGCAAAATACAAATTTTTAATATGTGAAATTTTCTCATTTTGCAATTTCAAAATAAAATATTAAAAATTAAAAAAATAAATTTTTTAAAAAGGTCCGTCAATTTAACAGTTGGGAATTTTCTGAATGTGAAAACAGAATTAAAAAATATGTATTAGTTAATAAGTTACTGGTAAAGAAAATTTCCCCATAGAATAACATTACATTGGCTCGGGCTTCCAGCGACGGTAAGTGAAGAGGGCTGTTAAGAGAAATTCTGGTGAATATGAAGAAAAGCTTTTAAAAAAATAAAATTTTCCATTTGTAAAAAAATATGTTTGTATCACGGGGAGGGGGGGGGGGAAGCCACTGGGCCTTTTCTATATTAGCTTTTCCGATAGATTGTTTTATGCCACAAAACATTCCAAATTAAAGTGTTTAGAGAAATTACTTTCCCCTCAAGATATTTCAGTGTTTTCAGATGTTTGAAACGTGTAGTGTCTAGAAAAAAGCAATAATAACTCAGTTTTGTTGAATCTGGAAAAAACATTTCAATTTGCAGATGACCCTCAGAATTAAAGTACATTAAATATCTCCAGAAGTATTGATAGGAACTTTGTACAAATTTTTATTTAGGCTAATATGAGGTCATGGATTCATTTTTTTGCTGTCAAATTTGAAGTTTAGAATTCAAATTTTTTAAGTTTGATCATTTTTTAATATGGAGATGCCCCGCTAAGCTTGCTTTTTCTACATACAATAAAAGTACACATAAGATCCTGTCGATTGGTACCTACTGCATATTTCTGTGACTATTTGGTACTGAGGTATATAGCATGTTCTCTGTCTTTTGTGAAGTGGGCTATACATTAGACTTTTACAAAACTAGTGGTGTTAAATAATAAAATTGTAATATACTCCTAGCAACCCTCCTATCCTAATACTAATAAAAGACAAAAGTTTACCTACTACAGTTTATTTACATGACTCTCACTTACTATAATGTAACTTTATTTATTTATTAGATAAAATAAGTAGTAGTCAAGTACCCTACTACTTATTTTATCTAAGTCAAGTACCCTACTGCCCACTACTGGGCATTCCAGCTTTTATGGTGGGTGGTAGGAATTTCATCTGATATTGAAGCATTTTACTTTGTCTTTTTAAAAACAATGGTAGAGAAAAATGCTTTATTATTATATGCTTTAACTTACTATAACTCTGTTTTATAAATTTTATAAAGTTACTTTCGTACTTCATAAATTATTGGGAGTACAAATTAATTCGGTCCGTTTTTTTTTCGTTAAAAAAACATTTTATTTATTATCAAAATGAAAAAACATGTTATTCAAAGTATTGTCCATCGGTAGCCACAACTTTTGTCCACCTTTCTGGCAATTTTCGGATTCCATCTCTGAAAAATGAGTCCTCTCTGGACGCAAACCATGAATCGAGCCATTCTTGAATTTCTTCGAAAGAAGTGAAGCGGTGTCCAGCCAAATCGTGATGCATCCGTCGGAACAACCAATAATCAGAAGGAGCAAGGTCTGGCGAATATGGCGGGTGGGGGTAGGACCTCCCATTTCAACGTTTCCAAGTAATTTTTAACGACAATTGCCACATGGGGCCGAGCATTGTCATGTAGCAAAATTACCTTGTCGTGCCTTTCGATGGTTTCTGGCCGTTTTTCACGCAATGCTCGGCTCAAACGCATTAATTGCAGTCGGTAGCGTTCGCCAGTAATTGTTTCGCCAGGTTTTAGCAGCTCATAGTACACTATCCCAGTCTGATCCCATCAAACGCACAGCATTACCTTCAGACCATGAATATTCGACTTTGGCGTTGATGTTGACGTCGATGGCAATGATTCACCAGGCCAAGCATAGTATTTTCTCTTCTTGGGGTTATCGTAGTGTATCCACTTTTCGTCTCCGGTAACAACTCGATGCAAAAAACCTTTCCTTTGTTGTCGTTCGAGCAGCAGTCCACTGATGAAAAATCGCTTTTCAACGTCGCGCGGTTTCAACTCATATGGGACCCAATTTCCTTGCTTTTGAACCATTCCCATTTTTTTTAAGCGCACGGAAATTGCTTGCTGAGTGACTCCCAACGATCCTGCAAGCTCTTGTTGCGTTTGGCACGGATCTTGATCGAGCAATTCCTCCAATTCGGCGTCTTCGAACTTTTTCGGCTGGCCCGGGCGCTCATTGTCTTCGACACTAAAATCACCATTTTTGAAGCGTCGAAACCACTCTCTACATGATTTATCAGATGGCGCAGATTCACCATAAACTTCCACAAGCGATCGATGCGCTTCAGCGGCACTTTTCTTCCAATTAAAAAAGAAAATCAAAACTTCCCGCAAATGTTGTTTCTTTAGCACAAAACTCGACATATTGAATGCTCAAAAAACCAATGTTGTTGTATAAAACTCGAAGCTTCGTTGACTGAATATGGTTGACAAAGGTCAAACCTTTCTAACAATGCCAAAAACATCTATCATTATTCAGTAAACAAATCAGCCAGAGCCATCTATTGAAAACGGACCGAATTAATTTGTACTCCCAATACCATTTTTGTGAAACCAGTGGGTAGTTGATGTTTAAACTGTTATTCAAAAATGTCTAACTGAAAAATAATAAATGAGACTGTACCATATAATGTGAGATTTTCTATTCTATGGGCAGTTTTCACAATGAGGAATTTGCACACATGAGGGATTTGAACAAAATCCTATTTTTCTGGTAGTTTTAGGCCCATAAATGTCACAAAGCTTATTAAAAATGCAAAAAAAGTTTTCATTAATTTAAAAAATAACTTTAAAATTAACCAAAACATCAAGGTGACTTCAAAACGCTGCCTGACGTCACACTTTATGATGCTTCAATGTTTACATTTTGTTTTAGCCTGGTTTGTAAGCAGCAATTTGTTTTAACTTTCGTAATTATAACTCCTTTATGTGATTTCTGAGCATTTCTTTTTCATCTTATAACCATTCAATATTATTATCACCATTTTCTATTATCATTATTTTCAAATGTTTTCTTTTCATGGCGGTTGTCCAATGTTTTCATTTAATAGGATCCTGTGGAACGCTAAAGAATAACTTTTGAGAATCATTAGCCATTGTATTAGTGCAAAATGATACAATACAATATTTATACTATAATTTTTTAATATCCACCATTATTATAACATACAAAACCTATTTCACTGATTCAAGAAGCAAAGCATGAAATCGAATGTAAACAACGATTACTTCTGATTGTTGTCATAAAGAGTGATGTCACGATATATTATACTGCGTTTTCTTGATAGAGTAAATAGTGCAATGTTAAAATTGTTATAAATCAGTCATTAGATTCCAAATAAAGAAAATGTAGGTATTTATTTTCTTACCTTTTCATTTTCTATTATATAAGAATAAAATCAGAAAACGTGCAAATTGTCTATTGGGTGCACTATTTTATTACAGTAACAAAATATAATGTTCTTGTACCTCACAGAATATGATTATAATTATATTTATGCTCAACCACGCGAAAAATAGTCTGCTTAAAATTTATATTCTTTTTCAGGGATGCACAAAAGAATTCAGATACATTACTATTCATAGAACAAATATTCAAACTTCAAGAGAAATATTTACTGTATATATTCCTCACTTTTGGTTATTTACCGAAATATTCAAAATTTTTAAAATGCTTGATAAATACTAAATGTACAGATAGTCAAGTCAAGTGGAGTCACTCCACATATTTTTTTGTTATTGGATTAATTTAGCTCCAAAATTATTGACATTTCACATTATTGAAGTCTGAATTAAAGAGTCAATTTTAATACAAATTTTAAAAATATTTACATACAGTCGGTAACAAAAGTGTCCAAACACTAGCAAAAATTCCTATCTAAAAAAAGTACACTTCATACGATTTTGTTAAATAAATCCTTGTCGAATCCTGTTCTTAGTCAGTCTAAGAACAGGATTCGATAAGGATTTATTTAACAAAACCGTATGAAGTGTACTTTTTTTACATAGGAATTTTTGTTAGTGTTCGGAGACTTTTGTTACCGACTGTATATGAACAATTTTAAATTGAGTGCAATGTCAATTTCTAATAATGAGATTCTTGTTGTGCATTCAAGATTTATTTTCAAAGCTAAACTGTAACATGAATTTAACATAAAGTGTCCAGACAGGATCTTCATAGATATAACAAATGCAAAAGACTTCTTTCAGATGACAATAAATAGCATACAATTTATTTAATTATTTTTTAAGGGAATAAAACACAGAGGTAAAAAACACTCTTTCCAATGAGTACATAAAACTAACATGATGCTGACTAGATAATGACAAGACACATGAAATAAATATAGCTTGAAAACTCTTAACTTTAGAATACCAACTTTTATATCTAGTACACAGGGGTGCCACTGGAAAAATTAAAAAAAGAGGAAATCAAGTAAAATTTCTGATTTTTTGTATATTTATATAGGAATTCTGTAAATCAAATATGCAATAAAATAATTAACATATATAAAGTATAATAATACAAAATATAATAAAAATTTATAGTTACTTTGCTATCAAAAGGTTATAACACTTAAGCAATATAAAAGAATTAATGCTTTATCACAAATAAAAAAAAATATTTAAAAAGTTTCTAAATAAATTTTAGTCTGCATATATGTCTGACTATCCAAAATTGTATATATGATAATCAATAATATTAATTTAACATAATTTAAAACAAAATAATTGCACATAAGGAAATACTTCTACCTCTTTATAAGGTCTAGAATCTAATAAAACAAGTTTATCATAAACACTGACACTTATATTATAGATGGAGAAAGACTGAGAATTGCAAAGCTTCATCAAGTTGTTTAATGGTTGATCGCTAATTTTAAAAGGGGAGGGGACAATATATGTCTATGAGGAATATTGAGCGAACCCACCTTTTTAAAGGTTCTAGATTCCGATAAAGCAAGTTTAATATTCATATTGATATTTATGTTGTGGATGGAGAAAGATTGGAAATTGCATGACTTTGATGACTTGCTTGATTGCTGATTGTTAGCTTGAGGGAAGGGAGACAAAATTTAGTAAAAAGTGGAAATCTGCTGTTCAGCGGAAAAGTGGCACTCCCTGAGTACATTAATACTAACCATGCGTAAAAAATTATTCATTATATATTTAACCTTTCAAGTGTCATAAACGTATTTTTTCGTTCACTAAGCAGTTATTTTCACCATAATACACTTAAAATTTAAAAATGCATAATTATAGATTCTTAGATTACTTCTCAAGTATGAAGAATACATATAATTGTCATGTGGTTTATTTTTAAATGCATAATCATATTTTTTATTTCAAGCTGAAATAATTATTGTTTTACACCATTGTAAAAAACAAAGTGAAAATAACATTACAATTTTGCCCTTTCCAAGACATACAGTGTGCTAAAACACATTTATGGTATATTTTAAAAAATAATTTTTATGTCTCAGAACTTAATTAAATTTTATTCACACACTACAGCACAGTATATTTTAAAAATTGCTTGCACATTTCTTTATTTCATTGTATGAGTAAAATTTACTTAAGTTAGTATCTTAAAGTTAATGCAACATTACCTTAGCTATTTTCTGAAAGCAGTGGTAAAAACTAGAATAACTCATTACAGAGGTCGATCCAGGGTTTAATTTTTGAGGTCCATTTTCGAGAAATTTTTATTTGTGGGGGAAAAAAAAAAAAGTAAAACCTTCTATTTTAACAGTTATTTTATGTTATGTTTAATAGCAAATCAATAGTTTCACATTGAATCAAATAAATGCATAGCTGCCAACCTTTGAGAATCAAAATTAGGGAGATTTTGTATACGACATAGTTTATGCAATAAATAGAACATTACTAGCACAGTAATCGTTGGAAAGAGAAGGAGCAAATAAATGGGAAATTTTGCAGTATCCAGAGGCTTTCTTCTTATTGCAAATAACATGAGAAAAAATAAACAAAACATACTGAATTTAAAATACTACTAGATTATATTAAATTCTAATCATACGGAATTTATACATATATACACTAAAAAATCACATGCTTAAAACGTCAGCACGGGGAAGAGAAGAGGGAGGGAAAAAATAGGTGCGGCGCGTGACGAAAATTTTGAAAAATTCGGGAGATATTAATGTTTTTCGGGAGTTCGGGAGATTGCCTCAAAATTCGGAAGTCTCCCGAATTCTTTGGGAGAGTTGGCAGCTATGTAAATGTTTTAATTAAAAATAATACTGAAAACATGAAAAACTTTATAATACAAAATCTTGTGAAGGAGCAGCAAAATAGCCCCAATTTTTACCTGGATTGACCCCTGGATTGGGGGGGGGAAGAAAAAGAGTAAAAGAAAAGAATTAATTTTAAAATTAACTCCCTAATAAATGCATTAAATTTTAAAAGATGTTTGCATTTTAAATTTATGTGCTGTTTAAAAAAAAAAAAAACGGTTAAATGCCTAATAAATATTTTCTAATGGACCATATTCCCACTTTGGGTTCAAGGCTACAAGAATACCAGCTGGTTAGGCAAACAATCCTCAACTCTACCATAGCAAAGCATTGTGGCTTGCAAATTTTTATCTTGCGATATTATTTATAAGAGTTACAGATTGTATGAAATTGAAGTAAGAGTGATATAGTGATACCTTTGTTTTGTTTTTAATCCAGGTTTTGTAATATACTTTAATATTAATCAACATATGTAATATTAAAAGTTGCTATGTGAACTGTGGCGATGTTAACAAATTTAAATGAATGTTCCATTTAATAAATTCTTTATTAAAGTGATTGAAATTCTAATTATTTAAGCTTTGATGTCAATATATATGTGTGTGTGTATAAAATGTTCTTATTAATATTTTATTCATTATATATATGTGTGTATATGTGTGTGTGTGTGTATAGATAAAATGTTCTGCAATTTTACGATATGGAATAGTCTTAACTTTATCATTCGATTCAGTTGTTTACATTTTTCTTTTGTTCTTGTTTGAACAGATATCTGATTATTAAGTTTCACTGAAGAAATATTTAGGAAAATGTTATGCCTAACAATAAAATGGCATCTTGAATCTAATTTGTTTACAAAATATCGGCCACGTGTTCGGCGATTTTACCTACTGTGACGTCACAGGAATATTGTCCATAAGGAAGGAATCATTCAATTTTAATGATTTGATACATACAAGCATATTTTAGCAATTTTCAAAATAAGATACATCAATAACAACACAAATTGTTTATAGAATAACACATCACATCATTTTATTTAAATGTGTGTATGTGTTTTTATATTAATTGAAATTAAACAAACAATTTTTAACACATTTAAAAAAAAAAAAACACTAGCTAGAAGTAAAATGATTTAAAAA
Organism: Salticus scenicus; assembly: GCA_963930645.1. Lineage (NCBI taxonomy): Eukaryota > Metazoa > Arthropoda > Arachnida > Araneae > Salticidae > Salticus > Salticus scenicus. The sequence continues at coordinate 195,716,193 of OZ005660.1, forward strand.
ATGGTTTTAACTTTGAAGTGATATATTAATATGACATTTTAATGAATATTTACAAGATTTCTAAAATGCTGAACGAAAAGAAAACTCAAAAGTTTTTTTTTTTTTTTCTTAATTCTGAAACATTTGAAGAGTTATGGTGACAAGAATATGATTTTGAATTGTGTTAGTTAAGTACTTTAAACTTTAACAAAACCTAATGTGAGATGAATTATCGCCAAATGTTGCATCTGTTGTTTACATTTGTGGATTTCATTTATGCTTAAAAATACCCAACATGCAGCTCAATAAAGTTATCTGGTAGCTTTGAGAGGCAATATCTTATACTTCAGAATATACATTCTTCCATGAGATAGCAGCTTAATAAACTTAACATTTTTAAATTAAACAAAATCAACATAATAATCGGGGGGCGGGGCGGGGGGGGGGGGGGGAGAATGCAATGTCAATAAATCTGGAAAAAAAAAAAAAAAAAAAAAACCTGAAACAGTCTTTTTTTTTTCAGTGGCATATCATGTGTTTTCTGACAAAGAATATTTTATAGAATTAGAAGATAACGACTCATAAAAAAAAAAAAAAAACTCAATAAAACAGATGTGAACATTAGCTGCAAAGAGCCAAATTGTAAATTGTTAAATTTTATCAAAGCAAAAAAAATTTTAAAAGAATGTTTGAAAGGATTTGAAAAAAAAAAAAAAAAAGTAGTACGAATCATTTTTAATCCACAGGCTTAATAGTGATGAATCTCGAAAGAATAAACGCAACCAAAAAGCTTGATAATACAAAAAAAATTACAAACACATAAAATGTTTCTTCATCAAAAATATCTACAAAAGCTGGCAACTGATCATAAATTTTGTTGAAAATGTTAATATTGGCTTTGTATGCTTCTTTTGTCATATTGCTTCTATTTTGATTAACAAATAATCACTAAGTTATCTTTTTTTCTTAGCTGCCTTTAATGCTCCTTTTAATTTTGTAACTGGTTCTTCTTTCACATCATATTTTTCGATGATACAATTGAACTCTCTGGCAATGTCAATAGGAGTTAAATTACCACACTTAAAAAGGACATTCATTCCATTATCTGAAAAATAAAAAATAATAATTACAAGTAACAAAGTTTAGCAGGAAATATAACTACTTTATATTTTGGAGCATAAAACATTAAAAATCAGGGTTCATACTCAAATTTTATATATACTCACACACACACATATACATATGTGTTGCTAATTATTAGCATATTTACAAATTATTACAATACTTATTAGCTATCTTACAAAAAATATTAGCAACACATGATATAGGTGCACGAGGGCAGTATCCACTACCCTCATGACATAATATTGGTTTAGCCTAATTTTAAGTTTGCTGGTTTTATAAGAATTTATTTTAAGATTCAAATTTGTCCTATACAGATACCTGATTTTTTTTTTTTTTTTTTTTAATATAGTCAGTTGATAAAACTAGCCATCCTTTTTTTGCAACTGATTGACCAAATATAACAATATTTTTGTGACTTATTACAAAAATGCAGATTTATTTTGCAGATATTTAAAAAATTGTTTAATCACAGCTAATTGCTGAAACAGAATTCCAGCAAACAGCTATTCAAATGTTCACCCCTTTCTTCAACACCCTTAAAAAACTTGCAGTTCAAACAGGTGAATGTATCATTAGAAATTAATCTTTATTGATAAAACCACAATGTCTAAGACACCAAAGAGAAAAAATTGGGAAGCAGACAGCTGTTTCAGCAGCATTTAGCATACTGTCTTCATTCACTGAAGATGGTATGCTAAATGCTGTCTGCTTTTAAATGTTTTCTCTTTGGCATTCTAGACATTGCAGTTTTTACTTACATGGTTTTATTAATCCAGCGCCAAGTCTTCTTTTAATATAAAATCCTTATTATTTTGTTCTAATTTCAAAAATACACCACATTTCTGTTGTCAATTTCTGAACTGCATTATAATTTCATTGCTTTTAGCATTAACCTGTTAATGCTCAAACTATTTCTATTACATACAATATTTTGATTAATAATTTAAATCAAAGTCAATTTAGACTACTGAGAGCAAAAAATAAAAAATTCAAACAATGTGTGTGTTAGTTATAACTATACAGACTGCTCTCATTTAAAGATATTGGGTGTCTCAATCAAAAACTTCAAGATAACACAAATAAGATAAGAGTGATCCCATACAACTCACCTAAAAAAATAAAAGTTGGTTGCATGACCGACTCAGATTTTCTTTAAATTTGGTAGACAGATTGATGATATAGAGACATGAAAAAGTCCAAATTTTTAGCTACCTTCTCCACTTATTTATAGATATACAGGTCCTCGAAATTTGTCCGACCCCTCAAAATACCAAGAAATTGATGTTAAGTTTTTTTTCTTAAAAATAGTGCTTATGTAATATGAAAGTGTTAGGTATCTATGGAAACTAGTTATTCCAGGCATTCAGAAAAAAAAAATACTACAATGTTTATAATGAAAATTGTTAAGGTACAGAACTCTTAGAAGTTGCAACCACGAAAATTTGATTTTCCCAATTTTCCTGAAATTGAGACATCAATTCCAAAAAAAGGAAAATAAAAACAAAGGTTTACTCACTTTCTGGTAGAGTACAGGTGTTCACCATAAATTGCTACACAATAAATTACTTGGGTTTCTCACTCCTTCTTGGAAATATTTAAGCTTAAAGATAAACCATAGGTTAAAAACATGCAATTTCGACCACCTTGGCAGCCATTTTTCTCATGAAGGGGCAGCACTAGAAACTTTATTATCATTTTTAAATAAGCTACTGATATGTTAATTGTTCACAGGAAAAGAGTTTACTTTTGGTTATTATTTGCATAAAGAGATATCTTGCTGATAGCATATGCATGTTTTTCTCTAATACTGCATGCTTGTGTTTCCCCTCTCACAGACCTAACATTAACAAAAAAAGATGTAAAGAAACAAAACTTATTGAATATTATATAAATATTGATTTATTACATATATTAGATTTTATTAACCCTCTGAACATTATTTAGTTACCATTAGAATTAGTGTTAGGTGAATAAAGCATTGAATAAGGGATTCTGATTTTATGATATTCTGGAATTAAAACAAAACTAATGTTTACTCTATTTTGTGATATCTTAAAGAATGATGCAGGAAACCTTTTAATTTTTAAAAATTCAAGTTAGTATTTAGTGAAGAAATCAAATATTTACAAAACAGAAACACCTCATTTTATGTAATTTCAAAGAAGCGTACACACATTTTAAAGAGGAATATCACAAGATTGAATTATTTAAATTTGCTGATTTGCGACCAAAGTGGTGTGTGTTAGCTGGTAGTGCAGGAACTCATTCAGCCTGTATCTCTATGATTAACCAAAATGACAAGCTAATTAACCCTTTTCGACCCGAAACATTTTTACCTTTAAACATTACATTCTTTTGTTTTTTTTGCAAACTGAAAGAAAAATATGGACTATAACCGACACTTGTTGATTGAAAATTATACTTTACACTTTCTGCTAATTAGCTGGATCGTTCATTTCCTGATTTTATTACATACAAATTCCAGATGCAGAAATGCAAGTGGATGTTGTGGAAGTCTAACCGATCGTACAACCTAGGTTAAAAAGGGCTAAAACAATCTGTTAAACCATCTAGAAATGATTTTTTTTTTGTCTCATTATGATTATGTATGTGACATTAACAGATTAACAATGAAGCATGTATGTTAGGACTCTGTACACAGTGTCCACTCCAAACTACATTTGAAGAATTTTTAGATATGTTAATGGATGATTATGATGAAGAATCTGAAGTGACATTTCGACAGTGGATAACTACAGTCCATTCAATACTCATTCAATTACTTTGTCTGCACCTGATTTTAAATCGGAACTTTTGTTGAAAATAAAGTCCTTGGCAAAACACAATTACATCGCAAAATCTCAATCAGAATACATTTAAAAACAAGAAAAGCAGAACTAAAACCAGATAAATGCATTTTATTACTTGATTTTTCTGAAAATTTTACTTTTATAGTACAGGATGCAATACAGGGATATCACTGGGAAAACATGCAAGCTACACTCCATCCTTTTGTTTGGTCAAATGATAACCTAAAAATTATTTCTATGTGCATTATCAGTGACTGTTTGACACATGATACGGTGGCAGTAGTTTCTTTTCAAAGGCTTGTAATTCCATATGTAACATCACAGTATCCAGACATATAGGAAATAATTTGTTTCATTAATTTGGGAGTAGCTCAACGCAGTACAAAAGCAAGAAAAACTTTTTTAATTTATGCCAACATAAAGATGATTTCAAACTAAGTGCTGAGTGACATTTTTTTTTTTTTTTTTTGCCACATCCTATAAGGTCTGCTTACAGAACCAGCTTGCAACGTCCTTACAATAATCAGATAATTTCTCCATGTTGCACCGTTGTTTCATTATTGCACAGATAAATTTAAAAATATTAAGTTTTTCTTTGCATCTGAAGAATATGTAGCAGAAACAAGAGTATTGCTTTAAATTATATTATTAAATAAACGAAGTGAATTTACTACATTAAATAAATTAAAGAACCTTTACTACCTCGTTGTTTGCCGTTAAATCTTTCGATCGGGATCCCGATTCTCATCAGAGGGCTCCTCTGAGAGTGATTTGGACCAATTTTGAACAATCCAAATCACTCACAGAGGAGCCGTCTGATGAGAATCGGGATCCCGTTCGAAAGATTTAACGGCAAACAACGAGGTAGTAAAGGTTCTTTAATTTATTTAATGTAGTAAAAAGAGTATTGCTTTCTGAAAGACTAACTTTCGCTGTAAGAATTGAGGGTACTAGGGATTATCATAAATTTATTTTTATTAGTAAATATATGCTTTTAGTTTCCATTGTATCTACAAACATATTGAATCAGATTGAAGTATCTGCAGTAGGTAAGCAACATGTCAAAAATTTAGATCAGATAAATGCTGGATTCCATAGAAGCATCTGTTAGTTATAATACCAATGTCATCAGCAGCAGCAGTCACAGGATTCATGTTTTTAATACCAAATGATACTGCGAAAAAAAATACAGGAACTTATGCTTGCAGTTGAATAAAATTCTGAACATATCAATTTTTAATATATTGCTGTATTTCAATTATATTGCTTATGAAATAAATATTTATAGCTCCTTTATTTTGATTGATTTTTAAAGAAATTATCTAATAATTTATAATTACGAAGAGACAACTTTCAGCATTCAATTTTGGAAAAATTCTATTTCTTGTTTCCATCAAATATCTCATTTTGCTATAAAATGAAGAAATTATTATTTTATTGTTATTATTAAATAATTTAATACATTAAATTTCTTGAATTCTTGTATAGATAGTACAGCTATTAATACATGCATTATTATTTTTCTTTTTAATTGTTAAGTCTATGAGAGGGGGAATACAAGCATATGGTATTAGAGAAAAACATGCATATATTATCAGCAGGATATTTCTTTATGCAAATAATAACCAAAAGTAAACTCTTTTCCTGTGAATAGCTAACACATCAGTAGCTTATTTAAAAAAAATAAAAAAGTTTCTAGTGTTCCCCCTTTATGAGAAAAATGGCTGCCAAGATGGTTGAAATTGCATGTTTTTGCCCTATGGTTTGTCTTTAAGCTTAAATATTTCCAAGAAGGAGTGAGAAACCCAAGTAATTTATTGTGTAGCAATTTATGGTAAACACTTGTACTCTACCAGAAAGTGAATAAACCTTTGGTTTTATTTTCCTTTTTTTGGAATTGATGTCTCAATTTTAGCAAAATCAGGAAAATCAAATTTTCGTGGTTGCAACTTCTAAGAGTTCTGTACCTTAACAATTTTCATTATAAACATTGTAGTATTTTTTTTTTTCTGAATGCCTGGAATAACTAGTTTCCATAGATACCTAACACTTTCATATTACATAAGCACTATTTTTAAGAAAAAAAAAAAAAAATTAAATAACATCAATTTCTTGGTATTTTGAGGGGTCAGACAAACTTCGAGGACCTGTATATCAAAAAATAAGTGGAGCAGGTAGCTAAAAATTTGGACTTTTTCATGTCTCTATATCATCAATCTGTGTACCAATTTTAAAGAAAATCCAAGTCTGTCATGCAACCCTCATTAGGTGAGTTCTTATGGAATCACTCATAACCAAATGTTAACACAGACCTCTGAAGTGAAATATGATAATCTTAAACAGTGAAAGAGCAAGTTTCCTGAAACTAACGCTGAAAACTGATGCTACAGCTTACAACAAAGTATTGAAATAAAGAACGGAAAATTTTATCTATAATTTCCATGTGTGCATTTCAAATGAATAAAATAATGAAAAAAGGATAATTTAACAGAAAAAATAAAGTCATAATTGTAACAATATATTGAGAAAAAATAGATTTTACATGTGATTTGAAAAAAATAGAGTAAAAAAATAATTTAAAAGCATAACTGCCAACATTTTTCATTTTTTAATCAGATTTATAACCAGTATTTTTTAAAAAGGATTCTGTCACATATATTTTTGACGAATAAATAAAATTATATAAATTGAAAATAATTATAAAAATTTTCTGGCATGTATGAAGTCTCTGTTGAAACTAATGGAGACTTGGCACCTATGTAAAAGAATCTATATATTAATAGGCAAGCATAAAATTTGTAGTCCCTTTTTATTTTTTAACATATTAATTATGGGAGTAGAGGATTGAAAATGGTATCATTCGAAAGGTATGGTTAGCCGGAAGGTGCGAATACAAATATTATTTTCTTACGATGTTAGGAAGGTATTTAAAAATACATTTATTTTTTATGCATTTTCCCCCATTTTTCCCTTTTATACACCTATTCCTTTACATTAAAAAATACCTAAAAGTAGAAAGTTGTTAAATCTGGCAATTTCATAAAGCTCAAATAAAACCATAGACACAGTAATTTGTATAATGTAGCATCACTATACGCAAGCGAAGTGATGACGTCACTGTCTGTCCATGGAGCCATGAAAAAGATTTTCTATGTTAATCCTCCATTGGATTTTTTGTAAAAAATTATAAAAAAATAACAGAAATTATCTGCGGATTTTAATTCAGATATTTGGGTATCTGCGTTTGTAATGATCGATAGATGGCGCTTTCTGAACTGCAGTTGTTAGTAAATATAATAGCCACGTGCATTTATTATTGTTCTTTCTCCGCCATTACATCATGGAAAATCGATTGCATAATATGATGATATGCAGTGGTTTTCACCTTAGCCCACCAGAGGGCGAGCATTTCATTACAATCGCGGATAGTTATATATAAGTTACTGTCTACATGTGTTTGATTGAGTTATTGTTTCTGTAAAATTGATAAAATTTTAATTTAAAATCACAAAACTTCAGAAAAAAAAATGGCAAACTTCCAGTTTCGAATGTAAACATAAACATTTCATTTCAAAGGGTGATATTTAAACAATAAACATTCAACTAATATACTAAATAAAAGGAAAATGGATTTGTTACTAACTGCTGCATGTATAAGTAGACGATGCGGAAAAAAATTCCGATTTCCGTTTTTTGCTGAATTTACATGTTTTGAGCTTTCTTTACGTTTCAATTAACTGAAATTGGCTACTTATTTTTTAAAAGTGTCTTTATTGCTGCTTTTGTCGGTAGAAGAAGCAAGTAGAAGATACATAAAAACTTTTGATTTCCGATTTTCGATGAATTTACACGTTTTGAGATTTCCTTGCATTTTAATTAAGTGAAATTGACTACTTATTTTTATTTTTTAAAAAGTGGATTTATTATTATTCCTCTGCATATATAAGTAGAAAATATAAGATTCAGAAAAGTTTTAGATTTTCGGTTTTCGATAAAGTTACACGTTTTGAAATTTCCCGAACTCAATTCGACCATTTTTGAAAAATATCTTTTTTTTTTTTTTTTCAAACACTGTACTTTATGAACCAATAATCGAATTAATTTAACAGAATTTGATACTTGGTTGGGCCTTGGTTTGGCATGGTACCTATTAGCTTTTGGGCTGTATCACACAAGGGGCGTTTTCACGTTGCGACTTTCTCTCATTTCAGGAAAGGCTAACATCTACAGAGAGAAATAGTTATATTAAGTAAAACTCTGCTGATTCAGTTAGAGTGAATATCGGCAAATAATTGCTGCAGCTGTGTTGCAATTGCATTCCGTTTAGGACAAGGCAATAACTTTGCTTTGCCTTGCTTTGCAAAAAAAAAAAAAAAAAAAAAATGGTCGAGTTTCGACCACTGGACGATACTAGTAGATATAATTACACTAGTCGACAAAAAAAAAAAAAAAGAAAAAAATGGAGGGGGGCGGGAGAGTAACAGAAATGAAATTAACTAATTTTGTAGTGCAGAATTAAAAAATAATAGTGAAAAATCTGTAACACGTACAGTTTTTATGTTATGATTATTTAATCTTAACTGGAAGCAATGTACAAAAGTCTTTAGAAGACATGCATTATTACAATCAACATTATTAATTTAGCATGGAATACTGTTAAGGCTGCTCACTCCCTCTTACGATTTCCCCGTCTCTAGTCACCAAATCCCATGTAAGTCTACAGCGAAATTTGTTTATAGAATTACTCATTACCTAATTCGTACTTTTAAATTCCGTTTTCACATTCAGAAAATTCACAACCGTTAAATGAGTACCCGTTTTCTAAATATTGAATTTTTTTAATTGTAATATTTCATTTTACAGCTCAAAAAGGAGAAAAATGCAATCAGTGAAAATTCGCATTTTTAAACTCAAAATTCAAATTAAAAAGTTTAAAAAAATAATTTTTTGGAAAACGGGTACTCATTTAATGGTTGCATATTTTCGGAATATGAAGACGGAATTTGAAAATAACAATTAGATAATGTATAATTCTATAAACAAATTTCGCCATAGAATAACATGGGCTTTGGATGACCTTGATGATCTGTGATGCACCCCCTTAATATGGAGATAATATACATTTTGTAGACTAAGTAGAACATAAAAACATGGAAAATACACTAAATGATTGAATTGTTATTATTTTAAAACCAAAATACAAAAAATAGGCTTTTTTATGCCTTGTGTTAATTGTCTACCTTGTGATTTTAATATGAATAGTTCACAAATACAGCAAAACTTATCGGGTAGTTTTACAAGTTCTACACTGAAAACTTGCCATTTTGAACATGAAACTTTAATTATAAAACAGCACAATCATACTTAACAAAGTATATCTGTTAACTGGAATACCAGAAAAGAAAAACAGATAAGGTACGAATACAGGGTTGCCAGCAGAGAGGATGGCCAGGAGGTAGGGTTGATAGCACGAAAGGTTACCATGTGTGATACAGTCGGCAGCAAAAGTATCTGAGCACTAGCAATAATCCCTGTCTAAAAAAAGTACACTTAATACTGCTTTGTTAAATAAATCTTTGTCGAGTCATGTTCTTAGTCAGTCTAAGAACATGATTCGACAAAGATTTATTTAACAAAATAGTATTAAACGTACTTTTTTGATATCGGAATTAGTGGCTAGTGGTCGGATACTTTTGCTGTCGACTGTATTGTAAAAATCATTAAAAAAAATTTGTGAAATTTGCCGTTTTCTGAAACTTTAACAAAAAAATGGAACAAACATGGTTCCCAGGACTCTGAGTTGCCAGCAAGAAGGGTTACCACCTGTGATACTGTGAAAATGATAAAAAATCATGAAAATTGCCATTTTCTGATACTCTAACAGAAAAATGTGACGTGGTGGGACATTTTTACTTGCAGATATTTAAATATAAATTGGAATTAATAATAAAAATAATAATTTGACCGTTGTTACCGAAGCACTATACACCAGCGTTTTTAAGTCGCCATATTACTAATTGGCGATTTGACGGTTTTCTTCTTTTTCAGCCACTGCTATAAACTGCCAAATTATAGTAAAAATATTTAGTTAAATTAGAGGAAAACATAAAAAATAGTTAAAATGATTACAATAAATAATTTAATAATATTAAAAATAATATGAATGATAATAAAATCAAATTGAAAAAAATTATGGTACTTTTCTGTTATCAGGATTAGATTTCGGTAAGATAAGCACGGCTCTGCACAAAAATAGGCCCCAATACCATTCATGCAAATCAGGGTGGCTAGCATTTAAACCTTTTCAAATTCCCTGACTATTTTTCGAGATTTTCCTCCATTTTTCCCTGACTCTCACGTTTATTTTCGATGAAAATTTCACGATACTAGCAAAAAATTTAGTGATTTAAAATATCATTAATAATTTAATGATTAATATAGCTTATTTTCACAAAATTTGTTAAAATTCCCTGACTTTAAAGGAAATTCCGTTACTTTTCCAGATTTTCTAAATTCTCTGACTGCTAGCCACCCTGAAATTCTTATGTAAAATGACCTCCTGATTCTAAATATGACGTCCATTTTGTCCCATCACCCACAGTTTTTCAGAGACATCATCCTATTTTTATCACTTTTCAGCAATTTTATGGTTATAAATTTGATTTGGAGAAGGAGTAAAGGATTATTTTAACTGTTAAGTATCTTCTGACGGTCTACAGAGGTGAAAAATTCTAAAACATGAACATTTGTAGCAAGGGGGAAATCTAGAGGGGGATTCGCCATGAAAATTAGAAATTACATTTGTTATATTTTTATTAATCTATTATTACTATTATTTATTATACCTTATATTTTTTTGTTTTTAACAGTTAAAATAATAATTTCTACCCTTTAAATAAAATTCATGGCTATAAAACTGTCAAACAATAATAAACATTGCGGGAGGGGGTGGTGTCCCGTGATAACGGTGGGTGATTGAGAAAAATGGAGGTCATATTAGGATTCAAGAGGTCATTTTGTATAAAAATTGGCAAGAATGGTATCATGGCTCGAAAAAAAAAAAAAAATTGTAGCGCAGTGTAATTATATGCATTTCATGATATAAGATTTGAATTGGTTTGTGCATAAATTGTCCAAAAGATAAATACAGAACACATGCTTGGAGGTACAGTAGACAATATTTATAATGCAAAAGTGAGTAATATAATGAATGATTTTGTACAGGCACACATGGATTATTAAAACTCAAATAAACTACTGCGTCAGAAACGCCAAAGAAAAATATTTGAGATGCATGCAGCTGTTTCAGTAGCCTTAAGCGTACCATCTTCAGTGCAAAAAGAATTCTTTTTGCACAAAAGACAGTACGCTTAAGGCTACCGAAACAGCTGTATGCATCTCAAATATTTTTCTTTGGTGTTTCTGACGTAGTAGTTTGTTTTAATATTCCGATGCCAAGTCTCCTGTTATTATTTATATATGGATTATGTTTATAAAGTAAATTTAACAATGAAAGTTATTATCCACCTAACTTCTGTTTCAAGAAATGTAACTTTAAAATATCCTATTCTGTTCTGATATGTTTCAGACATATTTGTGCTCATGTTTACAAGGTAGTTTAATGAAAAGTGAAATATGATCTATATAATGCAAAATTCTATATAACGCAAAAGCTTTTGTTTATAATTTTGCGTTATAAAGATCTTCTACAGTGTACTATTAAACCATTTATCCTTTTGAAATTTTAAAAAGTATATTGTTCTGGCAGTTTGATTACCTTCTTTTTAAAAAGTGACTCTTGTTACTAAATTAATAATAATAAAATTAAAACAATGCTTACATAATGTTATTACTTACATAAATCAACAGTAATTGTTGGCTCTGAACGATCGCAGACAACTTCAGACTTTATGACACAAGTTTCACTTGTTCTTCTAACTCTGCGAGCAGTAAGATGAAACAAGACTTCTCTAAAAAATAAAAGGATTAATTACCGTATAATTAATGGGCACAGCTTTAGTATGGGACACCCCTTGGCGAACCTTGAAATTTGGCACTGAAGTAACTCATACATTTCTGGCCAAAATACTTTACTTATGTAATTGCAATAGCCATTTCAATTCATTGCCAAAATGGTAAAAAATATTTAAAGTCACCAAGGAGGTCTTATACTAAAGATGTGTTGCATTGGGTAAAAAAATGCATTTGATAACAACAAGTATTAAAAATAAATGCATAAAAAAACCTTGATCATACAATTTGATCATTTGAAACATTTTTAACTTACCAGTATAAAACGTTGAGAATTGTTTTTGAAATTTAATTAAAATGATTTAGAATAATTTTTTTTTAAAAATACTATGGAAATTCAAAAATCTTGTAATGAAGTGTGAACCTTAGCCTCCTTTTTACCATGTTTTTATTAACTTCGATTCTTGTTTGTTTGTTTGTGTGTTTGTCAGAGACAAATCTTGCAATCAATTTTTAACTAACTTCCCGACTAGCAAGATATTTGAAATTTTCAGAACAGCTCACAACACTGTGACAAAATACATTTTTCTAATAATTTTAGTCAACTATTTCAAATCCCGCTGCCTTCGGCAGCGCTTATATGATTCAACAGAAAATTTATTTAACTAACTTCCGGACTAGCTAGACATTTAAAACTTTCAGAATAGTTCAGAACATGGTGAAAATACATTTTCTTAATACCTTTAGTCAACTGTTTCGGGTTCCTGCTGTCTTCGGCAGCGTTATCAGTACTAAGCTTGCAATCGATTTTTCACTAACTTTCCGACTATCTGGACATTTGAAACTTTCAGGACAGCTCATAACACGGTGACAATACACTTTTCTAATAATTTTAGTCAACTATTTCAGGTCCCACTGCCTATGGCAGCGCTTATATTATTCGACAGAAAATTTATTTAACTAACTTCCTGACTAGCTAGACATTTGAAACTTTCGGAATAGTTCAGAATATGGTGAAAATGCTTTTTAAAAATATTTTTATCCAATTGCTTCGGGACCCTGCTGCCTTCGGCAGCGTTACCAGTACAAAGCTTGCAATCAACTTTTAACTAACTTCTCAGCTAGATAGAAACCATTTGAAACTTTTATAATAGCTCAAAAGACAATAGCAAGAAATTTTTTTAATACTTTTGTCCAATTGCTGGGATTCCGACTGCCTTCAGTAGCGTTTATATGATTCAACAGAAAATTTAAAAACATGGTTTATAAAATTTTTTTTATCTTATAATTATTTAAAGTTAGCAGTGCCACCAACTTGCCTTACCCATTCATGAAAAATTTTGCAAGAAAACAGTAAAAATTTTGTCAAGCGTGTAAGAACGATAACCGGGATTTTCGATAAACTTTGCAATATACAAAAAAAAAAAAAAAAAAAAAAAAAAAAATTTCAGCTGAATAATCATGCATAAAATGTGAATTTTGTTGAGGGGCAATCAGAAAAAATCCGAATTTGTTCGATTAAACTCAAATTACAGGGAAAATTCCTACAAAAGTCATAAAAATTTGTAGAAAAATCTCATGGAAAATACTGCATTTTTTCAAAATTTCAGGTTAAAACTATTATTTTCAACAAAACATACTAATTTTGTTGAAGGGTCACTGCACAAAGTGAATTGGCTGAAAAACAGCATGAAAAATGCAAATTTCATTCAAGGTCCATCGGCAAACACGACTTTTGTCGATCAGTGCACATGTTTTAATTTTTCTTTCCCATTTTTAGCTGCAAATTGTTTTAAGATGTTATATCTTCTATGTAATATGTGCCTACTATTGGATTGATAAGGTGACTAAACTTTACTATAGGGCACCCATTGGCAATTCGTGATGTGGTGATGTGATTAAATCAGGGTTTTGGACCCATCCACATACCTAAAAAAAAACAAGTGGGTTTTTTTAGGTTTACCCACTTAAAAAACCCAATAAAACCCATTTGAGAGTGGGTTTTATTGGGTTTTTTAAATCTAATAATATATTTCATAAAAAAAAAAAAAAAAAAAAAAAAAAAATTCAATTTCACCGTCAGAAATTCATTTCAATCATCTATCTGCAATATCACTTTTGAGCAGGACAGTTTTGAAAAACAATGAGAATAAATAAAAAAAATTGCAAGTCATTTTTGTATTTACAAAATCATGATGTTTAAATAATAATAATAATAATTTGCCTAACATTCTGAAGATTTAACAACAAATATAATATATTAACCATGTAAGGTTTGATACAGGCAAAAATGGGATTCTTTTGTTGACCCTCACAAACTTCAAACTCATAAAAACAGCCTTTTTAAAAGATTTGTTTTATAAAAATGATCTTTATATAAAAATTTTCAGTGTTTCTAGTATTACCTGTGATAATTACCTATAACATGGTTCAATGAAACACTATTAACTTCATAATAAACATTTATATAGAAAAACTGATAAAACAGAAGATGTTACATGATAATTTTTTTCCCCCACAAAAATAAATAAAAATTTCCCAAAGGCATTTTAATTTAAGTTAAAATACCTCATTATGTCATCCTTTTGTGTAGCATATATATTTCGGCTGCCACATCGCAGCCCTTTTCAGCACTAAGATGATGACTTCTCTAACTGGCACAAACATTCTTTCCTTCACTGCTAGTTCTCTTCATTTCACTTCGTTAGGTCCAAAAGTTGTTACCACGAGTTATTGTTGCGGACCTAACGAAGTGAAATAAAGAGAATTAGAGATGAAGGAAAAAATGTTTATGTGAACGTGACAGTCAGAGAAGTCATCATCTTAGCACTGAAGAGGGCTGCGATGTGGCAGCCAAAATATATACGCTATACGAAAAGATGATATAATGAGGTATTTTAACTTAAATTAAAATAAAGTAATATCTTTTAATTAATTAAACTACTATTCCCAAAAATATTTTATTTTTCACAAAAAGGGACCGAAAAATTAAAACCTGGATTGACTCCTGACTTAAAGTGTACAAGGTAGGCAGTGATAACTTAGTTTTATATTCCTATATTAAATAAGTTTTCAAATATGAATACAATGTCAATATCAACATTAATGAAAATTTAAAAATAGTTTGTTTGCATACTTTTTTTTTTTACTTCATCCATATGAAAATGCATAATTATTTGTTATATGAAGCCGAAATTCCTATCTGGCAACACTGATTATAGATACCATTCATGTTCTAACTAACCTTTACCATTTGGTGAAGTACGTTTTGTTTAAATTAGGAAAAATATATAAACAAATGCTGCCATGCCGTATTGTAAAATTTTACACTTATTTTTAGCAATTTTCACTTCATAATAAATTTCGGAATGTAATACATTATTAAAAGTGTTCTAACCAAGTTTACATAGAATGTTTGGGAGACATATTTAGTGATATTTTTGGTTTTCATGTACGCGCATACAGACGTGCATATTACTGATCACTGTAATAACAAAATTTCATGCGTTTTAAAGATTCATGCGGGTGAGGTATCCATTGATGTTTCTTTTTGTTTTTATTTCATGTATGTGGAGCATACAGACGTGCATATTACCCCATAGCAGAAAATGCAAGATGTGCGACCGCGATGTGCATCGCACATTTTTTTTTTTAGTCTGCAGATTACTTTCCAAATCAGCATTATGCAGAAATTCCCAAATCTCTCGATTTTGGCAGAAAAGATAACGTTTTTCACTCTCTTTGCACCCACAGCATAATTGTCAATATTCATTTTAAACACGCTTTATTAAATTCTAAAACCTATAAAGAGGTAGAACTGGTAAATATCTCTCACTCAAGTAATTTTTTGTGACCCCCCCCCCTACACCTGTTAAAGATCAGCGATCAAACAGATCGCGGAATCTTTGCGATTTCAATTTTTTTTCCCATCAGCAACATAAATGCCAGGATTCTTTTTAAACTTACTTAATTAGATTCCAGAACCTATAAAGAAGTAGAATTGTTCAATATCTCACTCATATTTGTTTCAGTCCTCCCCCCCCCCCCCATTACCAATTAGAACCGATCGGTAATGAAACTTCCTGCAGAAGTGTTGTGATTCTCAGCCTTTCTCTGTATGCAGCCTAACTGCCAATATTCTGTTTAAACTTGTTTCATTAAATTGCAGAACCTGTTTAGAGGTAGAATCAATATCGCTCACTACTCATGTAATTTTTTTTGTTGCTTCTTTGAATATATACAAGATTTTGTATTAATTTCAAAGTTTGATGATCATGACACCTTTTTGCTTGAATACCAGTGTTTTTGTAAATGAATCGCTAGCACTATAGAAGAAGAAAGTGGATCTGAAATGATCGCAGGTTTTTTACGAAAAGTCTTTTAGTGAGCTGTTAAAGAAAATACCTGTTTGCTTATTAAGTTACTTAAATTTGCAGTTTCAATTTCAGTATCGGAAGATTTCTGTAAAAGTTGGGGCTCAGACATTTAGATGGTGAGCAAAATGCAATTAAGATGTACAGATGGCAATGACAAACAAGCTGTAATTGTTGATAAAAGAACGTTTACACATCTTAATATCCGTCCATCTGGTTACACAGGAACCAGAAAATTTTAGAAAGCGGCATTAATTTCAATATTTAGAGTCTCTTACTACAAGTATTTTACTGAGTCAGTCCGACAAAGTCATAAATAAAGGTAGTTTTTATACAAAATGAAAGATAATGTGGCTAATACCAATTCTTATTACCTAGCTCTATGTAATCGAAATTTTATAACTACAATGCTTTGACATAACTAACAGATTAATAACATTAGATAAATGCAAATTTGTGATAAAAATATACTTACTGAATCTAGTAATTTTTTTTTTCTGTAACTTATTGTGAAATTATGCTGCAGATTATTTTCTAATGCCCAAATAGTTGTCGCAGATTGCCAGAAAAATTTCTGCTACTGGGCATATTACTGATCACTGTAAAACGAAATTTTGTGTGTTTTAAAGATTCATGCAGTATGTGGGTGAGGTATCCAGTGATTTTTTTCTTTTTTTGGTTTTCATGTACGTGGAGCATACAGACGTGCATATTACTGATTGCTGTAAGACGAAATCTTGTGCCCTTTAAAGACTCATGCAGTATGTGGGTGAAGTATCCAGTGATTTTTTTTTTTGGTTTTCATGTATGTGGAACATACAGAAGTACATATTACTGATCACTATAAAATGAAATTTCGTGCATTTTAAAGATTCACGCAGATTGCAGGTGAGGTAAATTTCGGTTTGAAACGAAACTGAGTCATTCCATTTTAAATCAACAAATGGGGTGTGCAACACCATTTTTGATTTTGATGACAATTTGCACATGCTTTCCCCATACCTTTTAGACCACAAAAATATTTTTTTTTTATTTAAAAAAAATTTACCCTTCGATATGTAGGCTATTTTTGTCGTTGCCAACAGCGAAAATTGGATATTTTGATGCTTTGCGTTATGAACTATAACTTTTTTTCTATAAAAGCTATCAAGCTCAACTAAAGCTCATTGGAAAGCTAAAAAAAAGATCTTTTTCCATATGGTATCAATAAATTTGAGATTTAAAAACAAAGGTTATTTTTTCAAGGTCAAAGTTTGTGATGCAAAATTAATTTTTTGCCACTTTTGAAAATTAAAAAACCTATGAAGGGCTTGGAATAACAAGCCCTCTTTTTTTTTCTTATATACATATATAAGGTTGCTTATTGTATTAAAAAGTTTGGCTTGTTACTCTGCCCCCTTCACAAGATACGACCCCCCAAAGTTGCAAATTTTCTAAAAAATCCAATTTTCAATGCTAAAAAAATGCATGTGGGGGGCAAGGTAGATTTTTTTTTACTTGTGTGATTTTAAGTACTTCTTACCATCTTTCAAACAAAAAAAAAGTTACTTTGTTATTCAAAGGCGTTTGGCAGCTATAAGGGTCTAAATTTTCAAATAATTATACTGAAACAACGCAATTATTTTCATACTTCTTAATCTTAGGTGTTAGTGAAAAGTTATTTTTTACTTAATTGTTAGTTTTAAATGGTGAAAACAACTAAAAAGACTAAGAAGAGTTGTCAAAGAACACATTTAAACTTTGATAAGCTAATTTAAGGTTTCTAACATCTTGGTATATAGAATTTAACTTACCTCTCAAAACATGCAAAACTTTTTTGTTCAGTGGTTTATTGTCTCATAGAGAAGAGTTGACAAATGTTCACTCATCACAGGTGTGATATTATGACCTCTTCCCTGTGCTGACCATAGTTCTGACGCAGTCAGGATTTTCAAAATATTTTGAAACCGAACCCAAGTTTGGTTATCATGACTTGATTTTTTAAACGATGTTCCAGGTCCTTTAGGATGAAAAAAGTGGGTCCTGTATTCTTCTTCGACATCAAATACCTTTATTTCCACCACTTCTCCTAGCCACCAGTCACCATCATATACGCAACAAACATAATCGGACAACTTTGGTCAGGTTGTTGGTGTGGATAATCTAAGGTTGATAGGTTCGTCTTTGATGACATGAAAGGTTGTAAAATCTAAAGAAAATGATGTACGTCTGGCATGAATGATATTTCTGTTGAGTGGAATGTAGCTGTGGAAAGACCGAGTTTGGGGTAATGATAGTGCTGTTTTATATCTTTCCTCAAGAACTTTTCCTACTGCATTAACATCATCACAGGAAACATAGAAAAACGTTACACTATTAATATGTTCAGTGCAGTATTCAAAGACATCTAATGGATTCAAGATTTGATTACTGACCGGTCGTTGCAAACTAGCCTTTCGCACTAGCCTCTTCACTGTTCCTCCAATCCCATCGCAAGGGCCTTTCCCGTGGGATGTCGCAAAAAAATGCCACTCTGCTTTTATCCCAAAGTCTTGTTCATGATGGCTCAAGTTAATGAAGTTTTTCCTGTTTTTGTACTGTGCGGCAGATCCATCTGAAAAATAGAATAATTTTGAAATTAAAGCATGATCTGCCTTCAGTTTTTTAACAAGGATCATTTGAAAGGCATAGAATGTAGTTGTGTTGTGGTCAAGGCAGTCGCTTACAAAGCAAAAACTTTGAGTTTGAATTTCTCCATCTTTTTCCCAGTAGACAACAAAAGGATGAAGCGTACATTGCACACCTGACCAGTGATAGGTCTGCACCTCGTCTTGAACAACACAAGAGAAATTCTCTGAAAAATCTCCAAGTATCAAAAATTCCCCCTTATCCAGATCTTCTTTCTTTGATTTTAGAAATGCTGCTTGTTTACTGGCAATGAAATGGTGGCTCTTTAGATGCTCAAGTTTTTCACAACACTTAACCAAGAATTCTTGTAAAGGTAGCACACATGATGTCAGTTCACATCTGTTTGTGGACATCCACTGCTTATATGAAACTTGCAAATCCTCAAATTCATCATTTTCCAAGTCAATTTGGGTGCTGTTACTTGGAGAAATCAGTGATAAAATGGCATCCACACCTGGACATGCAGTACATTCCGAAAACATACAATTCTCATTTTCAGTATCACAGACCATAATCTGCAGCAGATCTTTGTAGCTATGATCACTTTTAATCGCTGATAGCATAAGTTTTACATTTTGATGGTACAAACAAACGCACACTGAATGTGTACCAGATGCTCCAGCTAACACACAAAATTTTGGTCTAAGATCGGCAAATTTAGATAACCCTACTTTCAAATCAGGATAATTTTCTTTAAAATGTATGTAAAGTTCCTTCAAGTCACATAAAATGAGCCTTTTTTGAAGGTTTGACTTTTCCCCATTCATTCCTCTCACAGAATCTCATTGTATCCAATAATATTCAAGCAGCCTTGTCATTGGCACAGTTCCTACCACAGGTAGGTACTGTTTGCCTAAAGGGAACTGTTCTATACATGTGGGAGCAAGGCTGGACAAGTTGAAATCTGTCTATTCTTGCTTTTAACTGGCAAATAGATTACTATAAATGAGGAAAAGTAGGAATATGATATATTCTTATTTGTGAGGTCAATCTAAGTCCATCAAATAAAAAAAAAAATAATAATAAATGACATGTTTCCAAAAAAAAGTACATGAAAAAATTGGATGGTTTTAGTGTGATTATTTGAAAATTCAGACCCTTATAGCTGCCAAACGCCTTTGAATAACAAAGTAATTTTTTTTTTGTTTGAAAGATGGTATGAAGTACTTAAAATCACACAAGTAAAAAAAAATTTACCTTGCCCCCCACATGCATTTTTTAGCATTGAAAATTGGATTTTTTAGAAAATTTGCAACTTTGGGGGGTCGTATCTTGTGAAGGGGGCAGAGTAACAAGCCAAACTTTTTAATACATTAAGCAACCTTATATATGTATATAAGAAAAAAAAGAGGGCTTGTTATTCCAAGCCCTTCATAGGTTTTTTAATTTTCAAAAGTGGCAAAAAATTAATTTTGCATAGCAAACTTTGACCTTGAAAAAATAACCTTTGTTTTTAAATCTCAAATTTATTGATACCATATGGAAAAAGATCTTTTTTTTAGCTTTCCAATGAGCTATAGTTGAGTTTGATAGCTTTGATAGGAAAAAAGTTATAGCTCATAAAGCAAAGCATCAAAATATCTAATTTTTGCTGTTGGCAACGACAAAAATAGCCTTCATATCAAAGGGTAATTTTTTTTTTAATAAAAAAAATATATATTTGTGGTCAAAAAGGTATGGGGAAAGCACATGCAAATTGTCATCAAAATCAAAAATTGTCATGCAACAACTTTTTTGAAAATTTGTTGATTTAAAATGGAATTACCCAACTCCATACTGTCACGAAACCAGATGTCCTCATTTTCTGAGGACAGTCCGTTTTTGTTACCCGTTTTTCTAAGCTTTAAAAAGTTTTACAGGAAAATTATTAATCATAATTATTCGCATTTTGGTCCTCATTTATAAAGAGTATAAATTTATATTCCTAATTGGAGAATTGTAATAATTATTAATGCTTTTAATTTATAAAGGTACTCTCTAATCTGGTCACCATCCAAATTACTCATAGAGCAGTACTAGAGCGACATTAAATCCAACCTACCTACGTACCTTACTATGTTAGCCAGCAGTTTGATTTTTTTTTTTAATGATAATGGCAACAGTAGGCGATTTTTGATTTGTGCAGAATGTACACGTTTTGAATGTAGCTAATCTTTTCTTTTATGTAAAATGTTTGTTAATTAATAGTTTTAGAGCATGCAGTATGTATTTTGAATATATTTGACCAAAACTTTGGAATAATATTTTAAATTGTGCTAATTTGCCTAGTGTAGATGGTTATTTAGTTTTGATAGAAGTTTTTAGTTTTGACAGAGGATTCATTTTTTTTCATTCCGAAGGAAATATTTTCTACAAAAGTTTGGAAACGGGTAACTGAAAAAACTCATTTTTTATTCATGTATTTATTTGTTGTGTTTTTTGAATTATTTATAGTATTTTTTGTTTTGTAATGTTAAAAATTACCAATAGTGCAGTACTAGTGCGATGTTAAACCCTATTTACCAGTTAGACTATATTTGAAGGTGCCCCTTAATTCTCGCCAAGTTGTGATCGTGGTTATTATATTAAGGTTAGCCTATTTATATATATATAGGTTATATGTATATAGCGTTATAGGTTATTAACAAATATGCGCCAAACAATTTCGCCAAGGGGCACCCTCAAATATATTTTTACCTTATTTAATTTGTAATAATTAATATTTGATATTTTTCCTTTATGAAAATTGTGCAAATTTTTAAAATTTGTATTCTCTTCTGTTCAAGTTTTTGAAAAGCTACTTTTTACACCTTATTTTTAGTTAGGGTTGTTTTAAAACACGTAAAATTGACCATTTTGAAAAAGTAGAGAAACAAAACTGCGAAAACGCGCCAAGTTGGCTAGTTTGAAAAGAATTGTCAAGCAGTATCGTAAAGCACATTTTTCCCTGATTTAGATAAGAGTAGATGTTGCTCGTAAATGAAATAATGAAAATGACACCAAATCAAAAAAAAAAAAAAAAAATGTAAAATAATATTCATAAATAAAATTAACTCATGAATTACCCCTACAAAGCTATGCAAAAATAGACTTATTGTTCCAAATAAAGTAAAAGTTTTTAAACAAATAAAACAAAACAAGAACTAAAAAAAAAACCACGGCCCTACTAGATCACTCTGCACCAAATGCGCCAACGTTAAAGCGGCCATAACAAAACCGCAAATATCAATGCATGCCGCAGAATATGGTAGATGGTGCTCGCTGCCAATGCTGAAAATCGGTTTGTGTCATCAATTCCAATTGTAAACAAACGTGAAAATAAGCATTGTATCTTATAAAATGGTGTACTGTTTGTGTACCTTATTATTCATCAAGAAGGGGTAGAGATTTGTCGCCTCTTAATTTTTTTTTTCTTTAAAAGAGTTCTTAAATGATTGTTTTCTTTATTTCCTTTCTAGTCTTTTCTTTATTTCCTTTCTTTCACGCAAAACAAAAATTTTAAGAAGAGTATATTTTATTTATGAGAAAACGACTAATATCATTTATTATTTTTCAATGAATTGGTTTAAGGGAGGCATATTATTGTAACAATCGCAGCTATCGTAGATCACAAGTTGGGTCGTACACTCCGCTGCAAAAGTATTCGAGCTCTAGCAATAATCCCCGTCTTAAAAAAGTACATTTAATACTGCTTTGTTAAATAAATCCTTGTCGAGTCATGTTCTTAGTCGGATATTTTTAATGCGGAGTGAACGATCCGACTTGTGATCTACAATAGCATGCCTCCCTTAAATTATTGCCCCAATTATTTTTATGATTCATATATTTTTGCGTATTTGAAGACTGCATTTTAAATTTAATTAAATCAATTTAAATGCTCTGCAAATTGAAAAAACTAATGCAGCTTCATATACAAAACTAAGTTAGTTCTGCTGTGGCGATGCTGCATGCCAACCCTAACTTCCAATGCATTTGATTCCAGAGAAATCGTCGATTGTTATGGCCGCTTTCACGACGTTGGCGCCGAGGAGTGATCTAGTAGGGCCTTAATGAAAATGACACCAAATCAGAAAAAAAAAAAAAAAAAAAAAAATGTAAAATAATATTCATAAATAAAATTAACTCATGAATTACCCCTACAAAGCTATGCAAAAATAGACTTATTGTTCCAAATAAAGTAATAAAAGTTTTTAAACAAATAAAACAAAACAAGAACTAAAAAAAAACATACCTCACAGTTTTTGCATTGCCGTGAAAGGGATCGAATTGAACACTGACTTTTTTAATAGGGCGAAGATGAAATTTTTGAACTTCAGCATAAAAAAATCTTGAACCTGCCTCAGATATAGGTTTTATCGACATGATTTTTTTAGGCAAATTGTATTAAAAAAGGAAAAAAATGTAACATTACAAGTTTATTTATTTACCTTTTTTAGCAATGGCTTCTCTCTTCTCTTCACTTCTTTTGTGATTAATTGCCAGCGCAGAAAACAATAAAAATAAAAAATAATTAATTAATTATATTTTAAAGAATAACGTATTTTTTGGTTGTAAAATTTCATCTATATGAAATAAAATGCATTTAAAAGTAACTTTTCTTATCATAAATGTATTTAAAGTAATATTTCTCATCATGTTTTCTGATTCAACTCAACTCGATACAAAAAAAATTGTTGTTTGTTTCTGTTTGTTGCACGGAGTAAAAAGACAGGAGAAGAAGGTAACGCTGAAATTTTGTGATGTTGTTTTCTAACGTTTACAGATGGCGCCAGCGTGCAATCCTTCCTTCTCTCCAGCTTCCGCAATGTTATTCAATGGGGAAATGTCTCGTTTTAATTATTTTTTTAAAAATAATATCAAGCTGAAAAAATTTCGATTGAAAGCAAATTTTATTAAATAGAGTATTCTAACCAACATGTTTTTTTAAGAGCCATTTTATACTAATTTTACTTTGAAAGAAAGCCTTTAAAAATGACGATCTTTATGGGTGTCGTGCCCTTAGCGACCGTGCCCTTAGCGGAACGTGTCCTTAGCGGAATGGGGTCAAAGGGAAGAAGGAGGAATAGAAGAAGCCGTGCCCTTAGCGGAAATAAGAAGGTGTGTTCGTTCTCGAACTGATATATGTTCATTATGGAGTGTTCTCTATGGAAAATGGAGTAAATATTGTTATTGGTTTATGTACAGGAATAGCCGAAAGTATTCCAAAGCATTTCGTTCTATGAGAGGTATTTCTACAAACCAAATTTTAAAAACTTAGCACTTGTGTGTGTGTGGGGAATATTTTTGTGGCAATTGTATCTCCGGAACTACTGCTTAGAATTGCATAAAAATTTACGTGTAGATGCACCTTGAGCTATATTACTGCCTGTCAACTTTTGATGCCAACCGCTCAACAGGTGGCTCTGATATACAGCAATTTCCACAATTTAAGGGGAAGCTACATCTCAGGTTCTATTGTGTATAATCAATCAAAACTTGATATAAGAGAAGGCCATTGTGAGACCTTATGCTGATTCAATTTGAATGCTTATGGACTGACAGGTGGCACTGCTATACAGATATTTCTGCAATTTAAGGAAAAGCTATATCTCAGGAACTACTGCAAAGAATTGCATATAAGTTTATATATTGATGCACTCTATTCTAAATGATTGTCTATAAACTTTTAGTGTCAACCGCTCAACAGGTGGCGCTGCTACACAGAGATTTCCGCAATTTAAGGGGTGGCTATATCTCAGGTTCTATTGCTTATAATCGAACAAAACGTGATATATGTGAAAGCCATTATGAGACGTTATGCTGATTCAATTTGGATGCTTATCGGCCAATAGGTGACTCTGCTATACTGCAAATTTCCTTGATAACGAGAAAGTTATATCTCAACTTCAATGGCATATAACTGTACGAAACTTGATATGTGAGATAACTATTATAAATATGCATGTTTCAAGATGCCATTTATAGATAATAAATCTGTCTTTCTTTGGATATTTAGTGTTAGTTTTCTCTAAGATAAAAATTGGTTATTTGCACTTAGTGAATTTGTATAGGAAAATATAGAAGAAAATCTTGTGGTGGCCGCAGCATACTAGTTTTTATTTTTATTTATTTATTTTTTAATGATATGTGTTATTCAAATTCATTATTGATTATTCCCTACTTAAAATGGCTCTAATAGAACCTATGCAACTGGTTTGTGTACAGGGACATCCAAAAAATGCCAATGCCTTGCGCTTTAGGGGAGACATATTAAATAACTTCATCAAAAAATCATAAAGAATTTCGCATTTATTGTTTATATGCTAAGAAAATGTTTTGTATAAACTATAATATGCTTAACCTCCTGATTTACAGGACAACGCAAAAATGTTTCGATACATTAATGGGTGCAAATAGGAAATTAAGAACAGCATATCTGTTTGTGTTAGGCATTTTTAACACTTTCCAACAATGTTTCAGAGTGATTATGAATTCAGTTAGTCTATATGTCTGTCTTTCTGTTTGTCCATTGTATGATAATATAGACAAAGAACATAGAATGTTATACGATACAACGAATACGTACAGTTGGAATGTGTTGATAATCAATGTATACTTCCTGATTTTTCATTTTTGTTTTAGTTTTAAAAGGTGCAATGCTCAATTATATTTTCTCAAAAACTTAGATAAAATCATAAAATGGCAATAATGTTCGTTTTCGTATGGAGTACTATGATTTATTAAACTTTATATGGTTACAGATCACCATTCCCTCAAATAACGGATATTCTACTGTACGTATACCTATTTTTGCGACGGGTTACTTCTGAAGCAAAATATAGCCTGTGTTAAATGTGGATAAAGTGTAGAGGAAAATTGAAGAGCTCATTTTTTATTTATTAATTTATTTTTAAATTTATTATACATTTCCGCTAAAGGCACGTATGCTGAAAGCACGCCACCGAGGAGAGATAACATTTCCGCTAAGGACACGGGTTTATAGATTTCCGCTAAGGGCACGGCCCCTCTTTATGTACCGAAGCTAGCTAAAACAGACAATTGGGAGGAAGGAGAATGGATGAAATTTTGTAAAGAAAAAAAATAAACTTACTTTAGGTGCAGAAAACACGAACTCGGACTTTATTTTTCTCCTAGGGCTTTTTTTTTGTTTTTCTTATCACTATCATAGCCTGTTTTACAACTAGGAACGAAGCATTTATTTGAAACATCTGAATTATGCAGTTTTAAGAACTTACAAAGAAATTAAATTGCTTAAAATAAAAAAATTTAAATGTACTCCAGCAAAATTCTATTGAAAACAACACTATATCTGCGCCGAGGTAGGGAGGAATGACAAGTGGCGCCCTCAATATTTACCAAAAATTTAGATCACAGTTTTGTAGCTTTTTCCCATTGGACCTTCAACTTCTATTAATATTACTCCGTGGTTTGTTGATAGCGCAGTGTTGTTTACACTACATTTCGGTTTTTTTGGAGAGTATTCCCTGTAAATTAAATTTATCATTCATAATATTAGAATTTATGCAAACACGGTAAAATATTTTTTGAATCGCGAGTTAAAAATATTTTATGCATTCCTTGTTGTATAAAGATAAATGAAATTTTCTTTTATCAAAATTGATTTGCATGTGTAAATGTTATTTTTTTATGTATATTTCATATTTATTTAATACATATTCAATTTCATATATATTTAATAAATTTAATACATTCCATATTATTAAGACAGTTTTCATTATCTTACACGGATATTTAATTTTACAACTGTAAAACTGGTGATACCTATGTATTTTTTATTATTTAATACTATATTTAATTTCATATATATTTAATAAAGTAAATACGTTACATATTATTAAGACGTTTTTCAGTATCTTATACGCATATTTAATTTTAAAACTGTAAAATTAGTGATATATATTTTTTAAAGTTTTGTGTGTGCTAATACGTTTTACCTAAAATGAGTGTTTTTTTTTTATTTTGTAAATACAAAAATGTCATTATTAGACAGAAAATTTGACAGCAACAAAGTATATATATATATATATTGTAAATATAAAAATGTTCTAATGCTAAAGAATATTAACTTTATTTCTTTTTTAAAAAGGTTCATTCAAAAGTAGCATATATTGTAAATCAAGTGTTTGTGTAAATTTCATTAAGAGATTATCTTAAAAAATACTCATATTGCCAAACTGTATTTACTTGCCAAGGTACATTATCATTCTGGATCCAGTTCTCTTACTGCAAATAATTTACTAGATTTTATTAGTGTAATGAGAAGGTTGTAGCATGTATTCTAATCAAAAAGTAATTTGATATAAATAAAAGGGCTAAGCTTTACTATAGGGCATTCATTGGCGATTCGTGATGTGGTGAGGTGATTCAGTGTATCGACACTTTTTACTTGTAACCTTTTTGTTTCGGAACTTCGTTTAACTGTCTCGGAACTTTCTTTTTGATTTTGCACCGGCTGCTTGTGTATGTGTAATATGGCCCAGCTGATTTTTTTTTTTTATGCTTTTTTCAAATTTGAAAATTAATTTATATATATTTTTTTTAAATAAAGAGGAATTATTTGGGAAGAAAATAAAACATTGTAGTAATTGATGCTGTACACATTTTCATATTCCTGTGCCATGAATTTGGGATATCTAGTGATTTTTTTTTGTTATTGTTGTTTTAGTATATTGGGATACTGACTGCTGCAGTACAGATTTTCATGCATTTTCTGATTCATGCGCCATGAATTAGGGATATCCAGTGATATATATATATATATATATATATTTTTTTTTTTTTTTTTTTTTTTTGAGATACTGATCGCTGCAGTACGGATTTTCATGTGATTTTATCAATTTTTTGTTTGTTTTGTCATTTCTTCTGTACAGATTTCCATGCATTTTCAGATTCATGCAAGGTTGTAATTTTGCAAATTTGTGAAAAATCTTCAAGTTATACATCATTCAGGGCTCGCATTCCCCCTAATATTCCTAAAATTCCTAAAAATTTTAATCATTCCTAAAATTCCTAAATTTCTCTTAATTTCTTCCATGAATCCTAAAAAAATGCATCCAAGGCTAATCCAAGGGTCGAGAGTATTATTCATTCTGGTCCAGTTCATATCGAATGCTCTTGTATTGTGTTTAACGCTTGCGCATGCATGTGTAGATTATTTTATTATTGTATTAATTCTTAGCGTTGTTGCATTGAATGATTTTATACTAAATCTCAGCATATCGTTTCATTTCATTTGCATCCTTATCATGGTTAAAGGTAAAACGAAATTTCAAGACTCGTGGTTTGAAAAAGAATTTGACAGTGTTTTGCTGAGAGAAAGGCTTGAAACTATAAATGACGACATATATTCCGCTAAATGTGTTTTATGTTCCGAAAAGTTTTACATATCTGCTACTAGCTTAGTAACAGAACTTATGCAACATTATCGCCAAAATTTTTTTTTTCATAGAATTGAGTCAGTGGTAGACAGAAACTCATGTCTTACATTAATAATTCAGAATTCTTCTGCAGTATAGTAATCTTATACCTTTCTAATTAATTATACATGTGTGGAAATTAGATAAAAATTGAATCATCTTGCAGAGAAGGTTTAACCGTTTTGGGACGGGTGTATTATATGAAATGGCTGCAAATGTTCCTTCCTACTCGGGTGTTTAACATATGACACATCCTTTAAATTCTTTCTGAGGGCAGGTGTATCATGCCAAACGTTCTATTTCAATATGATATGCTCGTCCAGAGAAATAATTTAAAGGCTGTATCATATATAACATGCTCATCCCAAAAGAGTTATACATACATGTCACAGAAAGCATAAAAATTTTAAACCACTAGAGATATCAAATAAAGGGTTTCATTGAACCAAGTACTGAAAATGCAGAAAGCATGATTTACACA
The DNA here is from genome assembly GCA_963930645.1 of Salticus scenicus. Lineage (NCBI taxonomy): Eukaryota > Metazoa > Arthropoda > Arachnida > Araneae > Salticidae > Salticus > Salticus scenicus. The sequence goes on from OZ005660.1 coordinate 195,745,015, forward strand.
AAGTAAAATTTATTTTATAAAAGGGCCATCTGTTTTATAGATTATTTAAATTTTGATGGAGTAAGGGCTCTTAATTTTGTTTGGCTCAACCTGAATATACAAAACAACACAACATTTCCAATTTTAACAGTCAATTATTACCCATTACGAATTTAGAAGTTTTACAATATCGTCGGTTTTCCCCTAAAATTTTCCTAAAATTTTGAGAAGCCCCAATACTAGGCCTGATCATTTATAAGACCGAATTTCAGGTGCTAAAGCTTAAAAATCCTCGAAAATTTTTTTCATGATGAAGTAGCTCAAATTTCTATTACAGTTTTAAATATTTCAGTGAATTTCAAAACAAGTACCAAGTAAAACAATGATTTATTTTCTTAAAATGTATTTTTGATATTTCGTAATGATTCAGACTATCGATACGTGATTCGATTTGCTGCATTGACTCATCCCGTGAGCTGTACATCGGCAACAGCAATGGGTGCCTTATAGTAAAGCTTTTCCAACAGAAGTACAGTTTTAATGTAGGACTTTCTTTGATTACTTTAAATTTTTGTCACCATTTAGATGATTTTTTTTTTTTTTTTTTTAGTGCTAGAAGCCTATTTCAGTCGGTACAGTTGTCGAATTTTTATAATACACTCTTAATTAGTGCTAAGGGCCTATTTCAGTCGGTTTATTGAATGGGGCTTTATTGAATAAGGTCCCCCCAAGGCACAACTTTGGCATGAGTCCCCCCCCGGGCCCAACTTTGACATTAGTCCCCCCCCCAAGGTACCCCTATTTCAGTCGGTACAGCGTTGTCGAATTTTTATAATACACTCTTAATTAGTGCTAAGGGCCTATTTCAGTCGGTTTATTGAATGGGGATTTATTGAATGAGGTCCCCCCAAGGCCCAACTTTGACATGAGTCCCCCCCAAGGTACCCCTATTTCAGTCGGTACAGCGTTGTTGAATTTTTATAATAGTGCTAAGGGCCTATTTCAGTCGGTTTATTGAATGAAGTCCCCCCAAGGCACAACTTTGACATGAGTCCCCCCCAGGCCCAACTTTGACATGAGTCCCCCCCCAAGGCCCAACTTTGACATGAGTCCCCCCCAAGGTACAACTTTGACATGAGTCCCCCCCCCCCCAAGGCACACCTTTGACATGAGTCCCCCCCAAGGCACACCTCCCCCTCATTGGGAAAAAGCGAAAAAACGTTGTTTTGTGGCTATAAGACAGTTTGGACTTCCAACGTTATTTGTTACAATATCTGCAGCTGAAACACATTGGTTTGATTTAATGAAAACTTTATCATGGAATTTAGATCGTCACGAATTAACTAAAGAAGAATTTGTCGATATTAACAAGTTTAGCAGTAGGCCTCTGGCACTAAATTAAAATCTGTCAATGTCAGATTTTCATGTTTTAAATAATGAAATAATGTCGTGTCTGTATAATTTTTTTTTTTTTTTTTTTGTGTGTGTGTAAGTTTCTGTTAAAAAAATCTAATACCAGCCTATTTCAATATTTTTTATTGCAATTTTTAGTTAGTTTACCATGGCAATATTTTAGGAAGTTGGGAATTCAATTGTGAGTTACATTTGTTAACCAAGCTGTTTGGAGTTTTCTATGGTTTTCTCTAAAACTCATGTAAATACGGCAAGGACTCCTTAGAAAAACTCCACTGAGGCCACTACCCTGGTGATTAGCCTTAACCCTAACAACAGTAGAGTCCTTCATCATGTCGAGTAACTTGATGTTACCTGAACCCGACCCGACCGCGTATCTCCGAAATGTTGGCGCGCGCAGAACAAATTCACAATTTTTCGCCAGAGAATGCGATTTTCGCCAAATCTGGAAGTGCAAAGAGAAACTTCACGCCGCTTAACCTGTATAAATAAACATCCGGCGTTTTTCTTTCTTTCTTTTTTCTTTTATTATTTTTTTTTCTTCTGATGATTAATGTAGGATTTAAATCACAAAACAAAACATATCTTGAAATTAAGAAATAGTTTTCCGAATAGAGAAGTAGATAATAATAATGGTAATATATTAGCATTGAGATCCGATTTCATGTATAAGGCCAAAAAGTTTGTAAAAATTGTTCAAACAAATTACAAATTCTTAGTAAAATGCATGAAGAATGTTCATAAGTCCAAATCAGTAGTACGCCATTTTACATTTCAACTATTTTTATTATCATTTTGTATTTAAATTTTTTAAAATGTACGACTTTATAAAATATTTCTCTTACGATGCAGTGCTTGAATTTTCATAAATTATCACCTTATATTTATCTATTATGTATTTTTAAAGAACATCTTAATCATAATAAAATAGATATTTCGTGTTAAATTTTATGGTTGAAATTCATAAAATTTTCTACGTATAATTTCCTTCTCGGACATGTCCATTTCTCATTCTTTACCCCCCCCCCCAACCCCAACATACAAAGTTATAAAATAAAACGTTAAACATTTTATTAATGCTATTCTATTTGTTTTTCAGTAATCATAAACAATCTAACTTAATATGTTATACAAATCAAAGTAATAATGATGTGCATAACCATTCTCATCCTATATTTATTGTTACTAATTTCTATTGAGAGCAAAATGTATTCATATTAAAAGGAATGAGTATGATAGAACACTCAACACAGTCACAGACTGAAATGCCGCACCTCATAGGCTACCCTCTATCCGATGCGATACACTTTACTTATCGTAATTAAATGACTAATTTTATTAGGATTGTTTTCGTACATTAATTTCCAACACAACTGATCCCCATATTGCAAGTTCATGGGAAGTATTGGCCTAATTTGTCAAATGAAGGAAACACAATTTTTAATTACTAAAGTTTCAAATTAAAATGTTCATATTTAATGAAGTGTATTAAAAAATATATTTTAAAATATTAGTCTGACATGTTTACGACAAAATATTGGCATAATGGACATTTAAACGAAATTTTGCTCTATTTTGCTATGTTAGAAAGAAAACGTAAATTTTGAATAACATGCGAAGTTTACAACTTACATTGTTCCAAAACAATATTGTCCTTATCAATAACATAAGTGATATTTAAAAACTGATGCACCCATTTTACAAACTCAATATCTATAATGCACACAGATCACATAAACCAACCACTAAAAACATAATTTTTGGATTCAGGAAACCTCAAAACATATAAATGTAACAAAAATTCAATTTCGAAAACTTGATCCGAAAACAATACTTTCGCGACCTTTTACGGATAAGATAAAGTAAATTAGATTAAGAGACTAATTTTAAATTAATTAAACTTTAATTGCATTTATTACATTGATTCTTATTTATAAAAAGAAATGCTTTCATTTAATTTGGGGTAGCCCTGTATATTTACTATATATTTTGCAAACACAATATAGTGTACTAATTTAGCACAGAATTTAAAACACATAGCACGACATGAAATGACCTTTCAGCAATTCCATTGTATGAATATATCTGAATTCTTTTGTGGGGTTCTGTGTAAACTTCTAATAAAGGATATACATTCTACATTGTATACGAAACATTCTTTCATGCACATAAAATATAAGTTCAATTTATTTTATTTTGTTTCATCCAAAAATATTAAATTGTATTTACCAGAAAATTCACACATAGACTTAATGAATTTGAATTCTTTTCTTAGTCACTGTACACGAATTACTTAATATTTCATCCGAGTCCCAATATCTATTCTTGAGGTAACATTCATTCAGGCAACCGCTAAAAACCTAAATTTTTGTTTCAGGATATTTAAGCAAATGTAGCAAAAACTCAATTTCGAAAATCTGAATCAAAAATAAAACTTTTCTTACAATATATGGGTAAAATAAACTAAAAATGATTATAATAATGATAATCTGGTGTGTCACTCACACGACTTTCTTTTTTACCCTGCATTTCAATATTATAATGACAGATTGCACATTAAATCTTAAGATCAATAGCGTAAGAATGTAAAGTTTAATGTACTTTTCAAATAATCTAAAATAGGTTTAGAAACAATTTTATTTGACGAAGAGAAAGTAAATAATAATAATAATAAAAATAATAATAAAACAGAATAAAATAAAATAAATGTATTTCAAGGATAATTTTAAAAGCTTTAAAAATCATAATATTACAAATATACTTCTTCATTAATCTTGATAGAATAAATTTAAAGGGTTTTCAATAAATTTTGGTATTAAATTATATTATCTAAAAAATAACGATACAAAGATTCCATTGACACATTTTTAACAATTATGATTCAGGGAGCCTCAAAACGTGTATCTATAACAAAAATTCAATTTCGAAAATTTGACCCCAAAGCAATACTTTCTCTATCATATATGTTGGTAAGAGAAAGTAAAATAAATAAATAAATGTATTTCAAGAACAATTTTAAAAGCTTTAAAATTAGAATATTACAATTTTATTTCTTCATTAATCTTGCTAAATTAAATTTAAAGGGTGGAGGATTTCTCATACATTTTTGCATTAAATATATTATTTAAGAATTACGATACTAAAACTCCATTGACACATTTTTAATAGTTTATTCTCTTGGGGGAAAAAAAAAGATTGCTCGAATCGTGAATGAAGTGGAAAGAAGGGTTGCTTTGCGGTAGAGAGGGTTCTGGCGCGAGCTACAAAAATTCGCCAGGTTCACCTGTACGCGCCAACATTTCGGAGATACGCGACCCGACCTGACCTGAAATTAGGGTTGGGTCGACTTAGTTTTTTTCTCTTGTGGTTTTAGTTGGGTTAACTGATTTACTTTTTGTGCAGGTCGGATTGATTAAATTTTTTTACTTCGGGTTGGGTTTAGTTTTCAAGGAGTTGTGTCGACTTGAGAACAGCTTTCAAAAAATTTTACCTTAATAAACAGATATTTATTTGCTATATATACCTGTAATGAATATACGTTTAGTTAAATTATAGTAAAACAAATATTCATATTGACTAAAATAATCAACAGAAAAATAAAATAAATAATTATTTAAATTATAAGCTGTGGAAAAGAAGCTCCCTCTCATACAATAAAAAGATGTGTGATTCTACTATTTTGATTACTCACATCCTTTTGAAATATACTGTGAACTTAAATATATAATTAATATGTTTTCTCTTGCAAATGTTTGTAAGAAGTCATTGAAATGTACATTTAAATAAGAACAGACATTTTAGTTGGCATCTGTAACACTGTAGGTATTTTAATATATATATATATATTTGTGATAAGCATTAAACAGTAAACTTTAAACATTAAATTTGAATTCCATTTTTGTACACTTGTAATATGCAACACACATAATAGTTAAAAATTATTGTTAATCAATTTTTCAGATTTTTAAATTTTTAACTTAAAGTTTTAGTAATTACATTTTTCTTTTAAAAATGTTTTACTAACTGTGGAACAGTGAAAATATACTTCATTTTATAACTTTAAAATGTTTTGCTCAATTTTTATTAAATTATTAATTTTTATTTAGATTCAGATTTCAAGGTTGGGTTGGGTGAAAAGAAGTCTGGTTCGGATCGAGTGCAGATTGTCAAAATTCCCTGTTGCAGGTTCAGACTGATTAAATTTTTTTTGTTGGGTTTCAGGTTAATTGAAAATTAACCTATTGGTTTCCAGTTGGGTAAAACCCATCTCATGCAGGACTCTAAGAAACACATATAGCAATATTTCTAATGTATAGTTAGGTTTAAAAGGACAATTGCAGAAGTGAATATGCAGTTTTAAAAGATGTATTTTTTTCTATAAAATCATGTACCCAAACTTATTGAAAATACAGTGGAGCACCATTTATTCGTTTTTCAAGGGACCATTCCTAAAAAACGTATAACTGAAAAAAACGTACAACTGAAAATTCGTTTTAACATTAATGCACAATAAAGTATCATATTATTAATAAAAGTCTAATCAATTTTCATGATTTCCTTTACATTTATTCCAATAAGATATATTTTAATTATATTTAAAATATTTTTAAAAGGTTGAATGAAAATTAAATGATAATTAAAAATATAGAAATTCAGAAAATTTTGATTTTAACCTTTAAAGACAAAGCCTTTTGTTCTCTAAATGAAGATGACATTTGTGCAAACGATTAAAAGGAAGGAAAGAAAAAAAAATGTTTCTCCAACTGTAATGTCAAATAAACACAATAAGAAAATCTTCCAAGTCGCCCAATGGAAGTGAGTGATAAATCTTCAAGTTTACAAAATGCCTATAAAGTTGTGGGCTTTTTTCCTTTCATACCCCATTCCTGGAATCAATTAAAAGAGAAAGTGGGAGGTCTTCAAGTGGTCACTGGCTACTTGGCTTATCTCTGAAAATTTCTCTAACCCCCCCTTCTCCCCAGGCTATCGATACAAGTCGCACTTTGTTGAAAAAATAATCGAAAAAAATAAGAAAAAACATAAAGAACATTCATCTTTTTTTTTTTTTTTTAAATCCCGGAATGAAACTCAAACTTGGGATTCTACAAGGAGGGGAAAAAAAATAAATGTATAAGTGAAATTAAGAATTTACTTGTGTTGTATAAATGAAATATTTTAACATTAGAATTCAATGGAATGATTTGGGACCGAAGTTGAAAAACGTATAAAAGGTGCTCTACTGTATATACTTTATGTGATTATTGTTATTTTCCCCCACAAGTATTTAATAAATTGTAAATGAAGACAATTTATTGATAATTTTAATGCATGGCTAAAATTAAAATGGCTAATATGAAATACAATTTAAATAAAACAAAATGAATCAATAAATAAATGACTTGAAGTTGAATAAAATTTAGAGAAATGAAATAGATAAAGTGAATTGCATTACAAACTTCTAACTGGAGATCTAATTAAAAGAATTGTTAAAAAAAAAAAAAAAAAAAAAAAAAAAAAACCTGCGGCGATACTTGTAAACTTAAAATTATGCGATTAAAATGAAAATTCCTTTTTTTAAAATGTAGAGAATATCTCCTTGAAACTTCTATACAAATTGTTTTGAAAACAAATATGTTTAATACTTATCTGGAAGGGTTTTATCAAACAATATACCAATGAAATAACTAATACCAGACTGATTGTATACCAGACATAATACCAATTTAATGTCTGATTTTGTGTTCACAAATTATGTCTATGTCTTAAAAAAAAAAAAAAAAAAAAAAAAGGAATTTTCATTTTAATTGCATGCAGTAATTTCAACTTAAAAAGTATCACCGTAGGGTTAATACACAGGTTATGACAAAATAAACATAAGTTGCTATAAATGTTGAATGAGTCTTCATTTAAAAAATGTATTTCAACTGATTCTAATTCATTAGTTACTTCACTTCATATTGACAATTCCCAAGCATACAATTAATACAAAAGTACCAAAGTAAATAAATAAAATTGAAAAAAATTTGAATTAGATGCACATCTTCATGGCCTGTGCTGCCCCTTGCTTATTATTGTAGCTTTGCGATTAGTGGCTTAAACTTCAGAGTGCATTCAGACTAACACTGTTCTTTATTTTATATAAATTAATAATATCAACAATCAATTACCCTATTTTCCCTAAAAGCAATCATGATAAAATGGCAGCTACAATCTCTGTGTGAGTGGTTTAACCATTTTTCTTTAAATCGTCATGGAGTATAGTGTGCGACTAAATTTGAAATTCAGAAACTACACATTCTTGAAGTTTATCATAAAATATATATATATATATATATATATATATATAAATCTTTTTTTTATGTATATTATTTTTACATTTTTATTAACTGGCTTTCTTGTTTGTTTGTCCAGTACAAATCTTGCAATTGATTTTTAACTAACTTCCTGTCTAGCTTGACATTTAAAACTTTTAGAATAGCTCAGAACACGATGACAAGGTATTCTTTTAATACTTTTATTCAATTAATAAATGTTTGAAAATTTCTTAGAATTGCTGTCTTTATTATGCATTTGATCATTTTCTTTCAAGTTGATGGGATGATTCATCAAAAAAATTTTTTTAAAGCATTTATTAATACATAGAGTTGTCAAGTTTATAGGATGATTCAACGGAAAATTTAAAAACATGGTATATAAAAAGTTATTTTTATCTTGTAATTATTTTTAAATTATTCTATTTGCTTTGCAGCTTTGTAAATGGCTGAGATTCCATATACTCCTGCATTTGATCTTCAATTTTTACATCAAGACTTTGTAACAGTACATGGAGTCCCCACACACATTGTTACATGTGGTAGATGGCTTGATGAAGCCCTTCCAGATAATGAGCCTGGGCATTTTCTTATTATTTTTATACCTGGTAAGTATTTAGAAATAATTTTAAAATTGTTACATTTACTGTTTATTAGGAATTCTATCAATTTGTGATTTTGCCGTTGTTGACTGTTTTACAGGTCATATGAAATAATTACTACTTATTTGTTTCTTTGATGTCCTTCGGTATAATTCTTACTTCTGATACATTAACCCTCTAGCTTTCATTCAGTTGGTGCTATTTTCAATTCTCTGTTCTGGCATGAATGTTTGTAGAAGTTTAGAATACTTTTTAAGCCAAATAATCTGGTATGTTACTCACACGATTTTCTCTTACCCTGAAATTTAATACTATAAATACAGGTTGGAGATTAAGAGGTAAGATAACGAGTACTGTTATGTAAACCTATGTTAAACAATTCAAATTAGGCTTCGGAAAAGTTTTATATGATAATTAGTTCTGTACCCCCCATTTCATTAAGGCACCTACATTTATATAGAATTTAATTCTGTTATTAAAATTAAAAGTTTACTTAAAATTATACAGACAATTTTCACATGCAGCATTCATTGAAACTTATCAATCTTGATCAAATTTTTCCAGCAACAAACTTATATTAACTTCAAATACAACATTGGGATCTCCTAAAATTATTCGTTTTTAAGTTATTCTAAGAGTAGTATAACACTAAATATCCAAAAAAAGTTGAATTTGTTCTCAATATTACATTAAAAAAAAAAAAAAAAAATTTTTTTGCTTTTTTGTTAAAATTGAAAAAAATCGATAACTTTATCTTAAATTATCGCAGATCAATGGTTCAACCATTCGTTTTAAAGGTATTAGCAAGTGCTTTTGAAAGATACCCATCATGAAAATTTACTCCCCTTGAGGGGAGAGGCAAGGCCCCTACATACACAATTTTTTTTTCCCAGTTGACTATCTCTATTAAAAAAATGTATATTCGTTTCATTTGGTTTAGTGCAGTCTGTAGATGTTAAACTCTACTTACCTGCAATTTCCCCCATAGACATAATGTATTTTAATACTTTTGAATATCCCTGTACACGAACCATTTGCTTCATCTCAACGAAAAGCTTAGTGTAGCATCCCTATGTGATACACATTTAGAATACAGAGTTTGGAATTTCTGCTACTATTTGTTCTTGAGATATGCTGATAACAGACACACACACACAGGCTATTAGCTAAAAACATGATTTTTGTATTCAGAGGACCTCAGAACATGTAAATATAACAAAAGGTCACTTTTTAAAATTTGACACTGAAATGATACTTTCTCTACCGTAAGGGTAAAAGAAAGTAAAAAGGACTATTGAGTGGCAAACAAACAAGTTAGTAGGCTAGAATAATTTAACGTATAAAACTTTAAAGAATGAAGTGAGGGGTAGGGTATATAAAAACATTTTCAGTGATTTACTTATGCAGAAATTTACAAAAGGTGTTTTATTTCTAGTTTGCTTTATGCACAAAATTTTACAAATAAAAAATTTGTATATTTTGATATTATTGACCTTCAGAAATTATATTTTAATAATTGATAACTTCATTATTTTCTGTAATTTTAAATAAGATATTGCTAGATAAATTATGGGTATTTAGTTTTAGTTTTTCTCAACTTCGTAAATATTTTTTATTTTACTAAATTAGTCTCCCAATTTTTCATGTTAAATGTACTGTAAATATATTAAAATTGCAAATGTTGTATGAAAATTAATAATTTGTGTTAACTACATTATCAGGGTTGCTACAGTACCTGGAAAATAGGGAAAACCTGGAAAACTTGGGGAATTTGAAAATCTACTAAAAAACAGGGAAGACTCAGGGAATTTCAAAATTTATTGCAAAAACAGGGAAAATTCAGGGAATATCAGAATTTTTTCATAATCAAATATTTTTTTTTTTATTTAGTGCTTTATAATGAATCGATTATGGTTTTTCCCCAAATTATAGTAAGTTAATAAAGCTAATTTGCCCTGAATGTGTTCAATTGACTTGTAAACATGTTAGATTCTAATGCTGCATGATTGCATGTCATCTATTTTACTTCTAAAAGAGACAGGACAAACTCAGGGAATTTTTTCTCCTGATTTGTGTAGCAACCCTGATTATGTATTTTGGCATTGATTTTCGTAACGATACTATTAAAATTTTATTTTGATGGTAATGTTTCTAAATAATTTCTAGCATTTTATTGAATTAATTTATTTGTATTTTAGGTAATCCAGGAGCCTTAGAATATTATATTGAATTTATTAAAGCTTTGTATGAAGGTTTACAAAGGACAGTACCTATATGGGGTGTATCTCATGCTGGTCATGTTAGTGCTCCTCCAGGACTTACAGTTCCAAAACTTCAAGGTTTGCATTAATTTTAACTCAAGTTAAGTGCCATTTGTCTTGTTTTCATTATTGATAAACATTTTGCTTTCAGGGGTCGATCCAGGTAAAAATTGGGGCCCATGTGCTGCACCTTCACAAAATTCAGATTCATAACAAACAGCCCTTTTACATGATTTATTAAAAAAAAAAAAATATTTTGTAAAAATTTTCCATGTTAACAGTATTATTTTTAATGAGTGTCTATACTTGGTTCAATAATATGCTGTTAACTTGATATTAAACATTAGATAGAGTAACTGCTAAAGTGAAAGGTTTCATGTGATAATTCTTTTTATCGCAAAAAGAAATAAATTTTCACAAAATTATTTTGTTTTTCACAAGAATGGGTCCCAAAATTAAAACCTGGATCAACCCTTGGCTTTATTTTTATTTTGTTTTTAATTAACTTACTACAGTAGAAGATCTTTATAATACAAATCTAAAAACACAAGGTTGTGCGTTATATAGAATTTTGCATTATATAGATCATGTTTCACACATCATTAAACTTACCTGTAGACATGGCCAAATATGACTGAAATATATTAAAATACAGTACAGTATTTTAAATTACATTTCTTGGAACAGAAGTTGGGTAGATCATAACATTCATTATTAAATTTATTCTATAAACATAGTCAAAATATGCCTGTACCAAATCATTCTAGGGGTCTGTCCAGAGGTAAACATGGGTCTGTTAAAGGACCCTTCACAAAATTTTGTATCTTAAAAAAGGACCCTTCACAATATTATTTATCCTAAAACAGAACCCTTCACATAATTATTTATCCTAAAACAGGACCCATCACAAATTTTTTTATCCTGAAAAAAGGACCCTTCACAAAATTTTTCTTCTTAGGCCTTTGATAAATCTCTCATTTTCAAAATTAATCTTCAGTGGAACAAACAGACTGCCTGAAAAATCAAACATTTTTGTTGTATTTCTCTCGAAAAGCTGATATTTAATTTCAAATCTATAAAGGGCTTCTATGCATATGTGTAAGTTTAGTTCTATAAAACTGAACTGCCATTGTCAAAAATGAAAACTTATTTGAAATTTTATTTTGCAGAATAGCATTTTTCACAATTTCACGAAAAGAGGACCCTAGCCGAAAAGTTTGGAAGAACTTTACTTTCACACTAAATTCAGATTCACAAAATTACGTGTAGAAATTTTCACAATTTCACAAAAACAGGACCCTGTGTGAAAAGTCTGGACAGATCCCCGCATTCATTATATTACTTAAAAAAAAAAAAAAAAAATCAATAATAGTGATTTTTATCATTAAAAAGCTTCAAATTAAAGAGATAAAGAAAAACAAATGTACATTTATTACATTTAATTCTCTATAGATTAAGAGTTTTTTACAAAGTGTTTCTTAATTGCAAAAATCATTGTTTATGTCTGTGAAGTAGTGCTTTATACAGAGAATTACATTATATAGATTTGCGCTATAAAGATCTACTGTATTTGATTGTTATACTTCTCCAAGATCAAAATTGTGTGCATTCATCATGGAAAATATTTTAAAAAATAGTTTGTACTGTGGAAATTTGTATAATATAATAATGGAAGAAAGTCTTATGGCCATAACATTCTAGTTTTCTTTTAAATATATATCTAATAGAATGTGTTTTTCAATGAGTAACATAGATATATATTTGTATAATTCTATGTCAGCAATTATATATATGTTTTTTTTCCGCTGAGTATTTGTCTTATATTTCTAGGAAATGAAAATTTGTATTCATTAGAAGGTCAAATTCACCACAAGATGGCTTTTATCAATACATATGTTCCTCGTGGTCGTAGGCTAATTCTTATTGGTCATTCCATTGGCTGCTACATTGTACTAGAAATTCTTAAGCGTCTACCACATTTACGGGTAAAAATATTTCTTGTTTATATTTTATATTATTGTCAACATCTCAATTTTTCATTTCACTTTGTTCTCCTTTCTCTCCTTTCTTAGAAGATAATCTAAACATTTTTAAAAGTGAAAAACATTACAGTTATTGTTGATGTTAAAAATTTCTTTTAAAGAAATTTTAGAATGCACTGTTTTAATGATTTAAAAAAGAATCAGTTTATCTGGAGTGTAATCAAATCTCTGATTTTAATTTGTTAAAATTATAATTTAAACATTGAAATTATGTAATTGAAATCCTTAAAACTCTGTTTAACTATGGCAAAAACTATTTTTGCTAGGACATTTTTTTCTGTGGTTTTTACCATGTTTTTTTTTTTTTTTTTTTTTTTTTTTTTTCCACTTTGGCAAAAATTGGCCAACCCTGAGTTCCTCAAGTATTGTTCTATCAAGGTTTTACTGTGTATTTGAAATGATACATAACTAGTACTTTAAAAATTTACTTAAGAGGTTACATGAATTTTATTTTCTCTCAGAAATTTCATTGAAAAATTTGGAAGATTTAGCTGGTAGGTCCTGAATTTCAGAAACCTTCAAAAAAATGGTAAATGTGATTTTTCAAAAACTAATGCACTGCTCTTGTTGAATTTTTGCACACTTTTTCAAAAAAGAATTGACAACTGTTTGAATGAAGAATTTTTCGATTACAACTCAATTTACAGGTCTATACATGGGATAAAATATAACGAAAATTGTACTGCTTTTGCATACAATTCTTCCAAAAGTTCAAATTTCTTTTTTTTTTTTTTTAATTTTTTTTTTATATATATAATCCTATATTCAAGCACTAGTCAGTTCTATATCATAGAAATGTGCAAAATTTCAATAAGATCTATGCATTAGCTTTTGAGAAATCGTGTCAACTTCTTTTCTGAAGGGTCTCCATGACTCACTGGATGAATTTTCCAAATTTTTTTTACCACCGGCCTTGTAATTGGAAGATTGCGGGTTCAGTATTCGAGCCAGCCAAACACCATCGTGTACACTAATGGTGGCTGGTGCACGTAAAATCAGTTGTGGCCGCAATGTCCTCCATGTTCCCATAAAAAATTATACCTCTGGGGGTCACCGAAGCGGGAGAGCCATCCCTTCCGCGGAGGATCAAAATTGGGATGGCATGTCTCCGGACCACCTCTAGGGGTGTGTCCCAGACCGTCGCCAATTGCCCATCTGCACAGCACTAGTGCGACATAAAACCCAACCATCCATCCATCCAAATTTTTTTACTGAAAATTTTACAAAATATTGTTTAAATGCTGCTTTTTAATGTGCTCAAAATTTTCAGTACAAAATTTTTCTATTATATTAAAAAAATAGGGAAAATATGCTTTTTTAATGCTTCAAAATCCATGTAACCACTCCATTAAAAAATAAAAACTTTTTCATTACCATAAATAAAAATATCTTGCAGGTTGCTCGCTGCTTTCTGCTCTTCCCTACTATTGAAAGAATGTCTACTAGTCCTCAAGGTCAGTGGGTGTGGCCAATGTTAACATATTTACGCTTGCCAGCTTTAATAAGCGTATATGCTCTTAGCTGCCTGAGTCCACAAATGCAATGCAGGCTTTTAGAATGGTACTTTAAAGATCGCTGTATTCCTGATTGTGTTTTAAATGCTAGTCTCAATTTATTTCAACCTGATTGTGCCAAATTGTGTATGCATATGGCTCGAGATGAATTAGAAAATGTTACGACTCTCGATGTTGACAATATTCGTGAAAATATTTCGAGAATTACTTTCTACTATGGAGCTAATGACAATTGGTGTCCCTATTCTTATTATCAAGATCTGAAAGAAGTTTTCCCTCAAGGTGATATACGTTTATGCAAGAACAATTTTGAACATGCTTTTGTTTTAGAGAACAGTAAAGAAATGGGTGCACTGGTGTCTGCATGGATTCTGGAAGAACTCCTTGGTACATCTAAAGATGTTCATAAAAATTCACTTTTAGTTTAACTAAAGCAATAAGTTTTGTTTATTGCATATTTTGTTAACTGTTTTATTATTTACACTAGTGGTTCTCAACGCGGTACCTACCACCAATTACTGAACATTCAAGCATTTTTATGGTGAATGGTAAGGATTTTGTCTGATACTGAAGCACTTTACTTTTTTTTTTTGTCTTTTTAAAAACACTGAAATGGAAAAAATGCTTTATTGTTATATGGTTTTACTTATTGTAACTTTGTTTTGTAAATTTTCTAAAATAAAGCTGGAACAACTTCAGTATATCCCCACAATGATATTTGGCGATTTTTTGTTGGCGATTATGGCTAAATCATAAATCTAAAAATCATAAATGATAAAACATTAAATCATAAATCCAAAATAAACAACATATAGGCTGCCATATTATATCATAAACAGTCCAGAACGACATCGTTATCGTTCAAAAAGGCGCCAAAGAAAAATTGCCAAATTCAACTGTGTGGATATACTGAAGTTATGCCATAAAGCTACTTCCCTACCATTTATGTTGAACCAGTTGGCAGTCGATATAAAAAAGTTGACTAACCCTGATTTATACCATACAGAAAATAGTAATAGTGCAATGCATTTTGTGTATTTCAATCACAAATATTAAAATATATATATAAATTTGTTCTATAGACATTCCTGAAGAAAAATACGAAATTATTGCAAAATTACCTCTTATGTTCAACATATAAATATTTCTTTATGAATTCGTTAAAGCTTCATAAAAGCACATGGAAAGTTACTTGTCATAAAGAAAAAAATGTACTTTTTCAAACAAATGTACACCATATGTAGAACCCCAGTGGCAGAAACACCGCGACACGGCGACATAGTCGTGAACACAGAAATGTTGGGTCAATTATAAGCCCAACGATATTTTAAATGAGCAGAGTGCTGAACTAGAGGAAGCTATCTTAAAACTTGTCTATGGAGAAGAGAAAAACTAATATGTGCATGTGTAAACAACAAGAATGACTAAAGTTTTACATTTTAAACTTAACATTTATTGACTGTGTATATAACAATAACAAACATAAACAGCAAACTTAACAAAATAAATAAATAAATTTAATGTATATATATATCGAAATTTAAATATTAATTAAATTAATTACTTTAGAATTATTAACTCACGTTTAAATAAACCATGCTCAAGTCGTCAAAAAAAAAAAAAAAAAACTCTTAAACATATCATACTGGCCATTGAAAAACCACTGATAACACAGCAAACATGATGTCAAAACTTATTTCCAAAAACACATAGCTGTAGTATAATTTAACTATTGATAACACTATTCAGAGAAAAATAAAACATCGCCCGCGATGTAACGAACAGCAACAGCCGACCTGGCTGACAAAAACAACAGGCAGAAGGAAGCAAAAAGAAGCAACCTCTTCAGCTAGAAAACTGTATTTATATCACTCGCGAAATGAACGACGAGCTAACGCCCACTAGCACAACCAATCAGAGAACGGCACATGTCATGATTGCACAACGTTGACGGAAGAAGCGTCATATGACGTCACCGGAAGTACGGTGCGCCGCCTGATGGTGAAAAATGAAGTTAGGTCAGTTGCAGACTTAGCTGCCCTATGAGAAGGTTGTAAAAATAAAGGATGAACAAAAACTAAATAAACAAAAGATCGTTTTATATTAATTTAAGTGAGTAGAGGTATTTAATTATTTTTATACTTTCAATTATAGTAGAAAAAAACTAATATTACATAGAGAACTAATTTTTATATTATATTTAGTAAGTTAATTTTAATTTAAGTTGGGAAAAATATTAAATATTGACTTGGCTAAAAAAATGCCATGAAATTCTATAAATAGCACTTTTACCTAACAAGAGGCCCCCCCTCATGGCCATTTTTTTTATTAGAACAAGCACGAACATTCCCAAGAAAAACTGAACATACCTTAAACTTAAGGTAAAAAAAATTTAAATGCTTGAGCATGGCTAACAAAGAACACATTTAACAACCCATATTACAACCATTAGAATATTAAAGATTATAACAAAAATTTTCTTTAGTAACTAACACAAAAGCACTTATTTCAACATCACATTTTCTTAACTTCAATAATGCACAACACCACTACAGCAAGTATTTCGGTTTTCCATTTGACTACGATGTGAAGAGTCCAATCAAGATACAAGTTTTCATCCAAAAAGAACATGAAGAATGTCCAGTTTATCAAGTCCACAAAAAAACCAATATGCATTTTAAACAAAGAATGTCCATCCAATGCATCTAAAAAACATTGAAAAGACTAAGAAAAATCTAGAAAAAGTTTACACAATATATATATACTATTAATCAAAATTTATACAAAGTTACATTATGCAAAACAAGAAAATTTTAAAACAATGTGCATTTAAGAAAAGTTTTAAGACAATGTGCTAAATCATTTGCATACAAGAATCTAAAACAATGTGCCAAAAATTTAAATGTCTAGTAATTCACACAAGGCTGACAAACCCCCATATCACCACATTTAGTGGTATCAAAAAAACTTAGTAACTTTAGTTACATAAGCAAAAAAACATGTTCATACAAATGTAATGAACAGTTCAAGAAAAATTTATATTTATCAAAAAGTTAATTTTTAAACGGTAAGTATAATTAAATTTAATTTTATTTACTAAATAGAGTATTTATAAAACTTATCAATTCTTGCTTAGTTAATGGTTTAGTAAAGATATCAGATAAATTATGTTCACTTTTTACAAATTTTAATTCAAATATATTATCTTTCACAAGGTCTCTAACAAAAAATAATTTTACATCAATATGTTTCGACCTGTGATTTTCTATAGGAGAACGAACAAAATCTATAGCAGCCTGATTATCCATATATAAAACTGATTTAGGTTTATTATTAATAAAATGAAAAATGCTACACTCAGTGATTATCCTATCAAACCATAAGAGATTTTTAGATGCTTCTGTCATGGCAATAAATTCTGCCTCCATTGTAGAAAGACTTACTGACTTCTCTTTAAAGGTTCGCCAATCAACCGGAGAGTTATCTAATAAAACTAGTTGTCCTCCTAAGGAGGTACGATCATCTCGGTTGGCTGCAAAGTCAGCGTCAGAATAAACAAATAATTGGGGCTTTTTACAATTAAATTTTAATTTATAAGATTGAGTATTTTTAACATAACCAAGAAGCTTTAATAAACCTTCCCAATGAATTCTACCTGGATTTTGTTGGAATTGACTATAGATATTAACTGCATAACTAATGTCTGGTCGAGTTCGGTTACACAAAAAAGATAAACATCCCAATAAGTTACGATAAGGAATCTTTGACATTTCACGGACTTCGCAATCCTTGGTCGGGCAATTTGACTTAGAAAAAACAGTGCCTTTAGCAATGGGCAGTGATGAAACGGGAATATTAAAGTTTTTAAATCTCTCATAAACATCCTCTATATATTGCATTTGATGCATTTCAAGACAATCACCAGTTTCATCGAACTCTACACCTAAAAGTTTTCTAGTTTTTCCTAGGACTTTTAGTTCAAAATGCTTACACAATAAATCTAAAGTTTTATTAATGATTTCAATGTTCCGACCAAAGACTACGATGTCGTCCACATATAGTAATAAAACAATTTCATTATTAAGAATATATACACAATTACAAGATTCAAACTTTTTAAAACCAATAGAAACAAGAACTTTATGCATTTCATAGAACCATTCTCGACCAGACTGATGCAAGCCATATAAAGCCTTATCCAATTTACAAAAATATTCTTCTTTATCCTTTTCAATAAATCCCTGAGGTTGATTCATATAGATCGTTTCACTGAGTGGAGCATAAAGGTAAACGCTAGCAACATCACATTGTATGTGGGTCCAGCCTAAATAAGAAACTAATAGGGAAAAAAAGAAACGAATTACAGCAAAATTAACTACTGGGCTGAATGTCTCTTCATAAGTTTCCCCTTTAATCTGCTTAAAGCCTTGCGCTACTAACCTGGCTTTGAATTTAGCTATCTGGCCTTTTTCGTCTCTTTTAATTGTAAAGACCCACCTATTGCCTACAGGCGTACAATTTGGAGGTAATTTTTCTAAGTGCCACACTTCACGCTCCCTCATAACTGCAATTTCTTTATTCATGGCTTCTTGCCAGTATTCACACTCAGGAGACTTTATGGCTTGATTGAAAGTATTGGGAATTCTTATGTTGTCTAGTCAAATTACTTTTCTGGCTGTAAAATGTGAAACTGGATTTAAAGTAGAACTAGTTGATGGATCAGGACTAAAAATTTTCCCACAAAATTTATTTTTGCCACTAAAGTCAAAGTCCTCAGGATTAAAATA
This sequence comes from Salticus scenicus, assembly GCA_963930645.1. NCBI lineage: Eukaryota > Metazoa > Arthropoda > Arachnida > Araneae > Salticidae > Salticus > Salticus scenicus. The sequence goes on from OZ005660.1 coordinate 195,763,924, forward strand.
AATGTTATTTTTCTGGCAATAAACTTTTACGTCATTTAACGATCTTGAAAGGTCGCCTTTATTCTCAGGATAGTAATAAATGTCAGTTTTATTTCCCGTGGGACGAGTAGAAGCATGTCTAATCCAGTAGCTACCTTGTGCATCTTGAGTCTTACCACAAGTTTCTTCATCTTCTTCACTTATGTCACTGAAAACTTCGCTATCCTTTTGGTCACTTAAGACAGGATTATAGCGGTCAGCGTCAAAAGGTGGTACAATGTAAAACTCTTCGGGCTCTAGCACTGCTCCACTGTCGCTACCATTTGGATTGTAAAAAACTGACTCATTAAACTTTACATTAAGAGTTTCTATTATTTTATCCTTTTCAGGTAACCAAATTTTATAACCTCTTGTTCGAGATGCATATCCAACCATATATCCTTTAGTGGCTTTAGGGTCTAATTTATTTCTTCTCTGTCTCGGTGTGCCAACATAAGCAGTTACTCCGAAAGGCTTTAGGTGTTTAACAGATGGCATGAATCCAGTATAGAGCTCACAAGGAGTTTTAAGTAAGGTCTTAGGACAAATTCTATTCCATGTGTATACAAAATACATGGCAGCTTCAGGCCAAAAACTTTTACTCATTCCGCTTTCGCTAAGAATGGTTCTCATTCCGTCAGCCACAGTCTGATTAAATCGTTCGACAACTCCATTTTGTTGGGGTGTGTATATATTTGTCAGTTCGTGGTCTATACCTTTACTTTCAAAGAAATCTTCAAGCTGACTATTTACAAACTCTCCCCCATTGTCAGAACGAAAAAACTTGACATTAACATCCAAAAACTTTTCAGCACGATTAATATGCCGTATAATGACATCTGCTGCATCTGACTTAACTTTAAGTGGGTAAAGGTTGACATGGCGCGAGAAATCATCTATGATAGAAAGAAAGTAGTTTTCTCCGCGTCTGCCTTCAACTTTACATGGACCCCACAAGTCAGCATATATCAGTTCTAATGGACGTCTTGACCTTATTTGTCCCAAGTGCTTATGTGAAACAGACTTAAACTTATTTAACTGGCAGGTTTCACAATTAAAGTCCTTTATATTTAAACTATCCAAACCCTTAACTCTTTTTTCTTTAAAAGTATGTTCAAGTATACTTGGACTAATATGCCCAAATCTTTTATGCCATACATTAACACTATTTTTCTCCACTACGGAGGTTTCAAAAGTTACATTTTTACGTTTAGAATTAACAGGCTTAGCAAAAACATGATATATACCCTTCTTTAAATGGGCTTTAAACAAAAAGTAATTATTTCTATATATTTTAATTCCACCATTGCCACCAATAAACCGGCATCCTTTCTTATCCAATGCTGGACCCGAGATCAGATTTCGACGTAATTTAGGGGAATACATAACATTTTCAAAAGTCCAAATTCTGTGACCAATTCTAAGTTTAACTTTTCCTACTCCCTCTATATCAACATTTACATCTTTTACTGCAACAGATATTTTTTCATTAAATAATGGTTTATAATAACAAAACAAATTTTTATCATAACAAAAATGTTGTGAGGCCCCGGAATCGAAAATTCAAGAACCCTCACTATTAGATTCAGATAAACAAGATTGAGTTACAAGTAAAAGATTTGAAAAGTTACAACCTGACTTAAAAGTCCTTTGTCCACGTCCATGTCTATTGACATTCCTCCTGGCATCCGGACTCTGGTCTCTTCTACCTTGCCAATTCTGGTCTGACTGGGAAGAGTCTCTCCATCTACTGGATTGGGAAGAGGAACGATTCTGACGACAACGCTGGCTCCGGAAGCGGTCATTCCAATGATACGATTGTCCCCTGGAGTTTCCTTCTTGATTTCGGCTCTTGTTTCGACTGCATCTTGTTTCACTAAAACGCTCTTTACTGTTTCCAGCACTATTGTAGTCTAATCCAGTCATGTTCGCTTGCAATTTATTATAAACCTGTTTGTCTACATCTCTTAAACATAATCTCGACTCTTCTGCAGACAACTCAGTTAATATCTCGCTAAAGGTAAACCTATCGTCTGGCCACCGCAAAATCGTTTGTACAATACTATCAAATTTGCTAGGTAGATACCGAAGTAGCTGAAAACAGCTATATGTTGCATCATCAAAATTTTGATTTAACGACTTGAGCTGGTTTGATAATTTGAGTAACCTAGCAGCATATAAAGCTACACTTTCATTTGATTTAATTTTACAATCTAAAAGATCTGAAAAAATTTTCATATGGAAGGACCTGGAATCTGGACAATAACTAGCCTTTATCTTTTCCCATGCCTCAATAGGGCTGTCACAATTCTCTATTATTTTTCTATATTCAGGTTGTACATTTAAGTACAAGGTAGATAAGGCATTATCTGACCGGGCTTTAATTTTAGAGATATCAGCCTCAGTTATTGTATCTGTCACTTCCTTAGGAACAACAATTTTTTTGTCAATAATGTCCCATAATCCTCTATCAATTAGTAAATATTTAATATCAGATGACCAACTATTGTAATTATTTGCATTTAATTTCTCAATATTATATGTTACATATGCCATTTTTAAGATGGGAAAAAACTAAGTTGTAAATTTCTAATTTTATATTTTTTAAAAAAACTTCCTTAAACTCAAAAAAATTTACTATAAATGGAAAAATTCACTATTCAGTAAAAAAACAGCGGCCCCCCCGACTTAAAAATCGGATATATACAAAAAAATTGAGCCAAAAACACAATGCACACTAGTTCTATCCAAGTTTTCTCTCCATAAAACAAAAAAAACAAATAACCCTGGGCCCATAACCCAAATGTTGGGTCAATTATAAGCCCAACGATATTTTAAATGAGCAGAGTGCTGAACTAGAGGAAGCTATCTTAAAACTTGTCTATGGAGAAGAGAAAAACTAATATGTGCATGTGTAAACAACAAGAATGACTAAAGTTTTACATTTTAAACTTAACATTTATTGACTGTGTATATAACAATAACAAACATAAACAGCAAACTTAACAAAATAAATAAATAAATTTAATGTATATATATATCGAAATTTAAATATTAATTAAATTAATTACTTTAGAATTATTAACTCACGTTTAAATAAACCATGCTCAAGTCGTCAAAAAAAAAAAAAAAACTCTTAAACATATCATACTGGCCATTGAAAAACCACTGATAACACAGCAAACATGATGTCAAAACTTATTTCCAAAAACACATAGCTGTAGTATAATTTAACTATTGTTAACACTATTCAGAGAAAAATAAAACATCGCCCGCGATGTAACGAACAGCAACAGCCGACCTGGCTGACAAAAACAACAGGCAGAAGGAAGCAAAAAGAAGCAACCTCTTCAGCTAGAAAACTGTATTTATATCACTCGCGAAATGAACGACGAGCTAACGCCCACTAGCACAACCAATCAGAGAACGGCACATGTCATGATTGCACAATGTTGACGGAAGAAGCGTCATATGACGTCACCGGAAGTACGGTGCGCCGCCTGATGGTGAAAAACGAAGTTAGGTCAGTTGCAGACTTAGCTGCCCTATGAGAAGGTTGTAAAAATAAAGGATGAACAAAAACTAAATAAACAAAAGATCGTTTTATATTAATTTAAGTGAGTAGAGGTATTTAATTATTTTTATACTTTCAATTATAGTAGAAAAAAACTAATATTACATAGAGAACTAATTTTTATATTATATTTAGTAAGTTAATTTTAATTTAAGTTGGGAAAAATATTAAATATTGACTTGGCTAAAAAATGCCATGAAATTCTATAAATAGCACTTTTACCTAACAAGAAAAACGGCTTGCGGACAGTTTTTGTCTGCACTGAGAAAAAAAATTGTCCGCAAATTTCGGATAACAATTCGCTTATAAAAATTTCTGTATCAAAACTAAAACTAATACTTTTATTATTTATAATTATTTATATTGTGTTGTGTCAAACATTGCTATAAAATACTTAATTGAATGAGATGAATTGAATGAATACAGTTGTTTATACTATATAGTTTTGTAGTAAAATTGTATTCGTGTATTGTTGAACGAGATCATCATTGATGTTAAGTGTAATGTCAGCTTTCAGGCTTTTTGAGTGTAAGCCATTTTCACCCCTGATTACACGCAAATTTTGCAGACAGATTATGAAATTTTAAAAGTCTGTCGCACAGTTACAAAACTTTCTGCCACTGGGTGTAAAACTACTATTATTTGCATTGGCACTGTAGTAATATCAAAGTTCTCCTTTGAGCCTTTGAGAAGGGTGCTGCACTCTCTGCCTGCCCTATGAAATTCAATAAGAACCCTGGATGTCCCTTAAAAAAGTAATGCAACTTCTTTGCCTTCCAAAATATGTCCTACTTGTCCCCAGAATGTACCCTCCTTGACTGAAAACAGTGCTCTAGATATCCTGACAGATTTCTACAACTTCTAACAGTAACAAAGAAGCTGAAAATTATTCACAAATGTATAAACAAAGGTGCCGATTTTAATGGCAACAATAATTGCTTAAAGAATTGCATTTATAAACATAAAATTTTTGCAATATTGATGCCCATTTTCATAAAGTGAAATACTCCTCCTCCTTTTTTTTGTAAAAGTTGCTTCTTTACACCTTTACAAATGAGCCTTTTTTATAAGTAGCACCTTGCCCCATATTTTTCCTAGATATCACCTCTTTTTCAAACTTAAGGGTAACTCTAGTAATATGCTTTATCTTTTTTTTTTTTTTTTTTTTTTTTAAATCTATCGTTATATTGTAACATAGCCTCCTCAACTAGATGCCTGTCGCGTTGCTCGTAAACTTGGCAACAGTTGATGCAGTAGACAGCGTCACCTGGGACAGATTGCGTGACTTTTTTATTCAACAGTCACCAATAATTTTTAAAAGTGGAATTTGATATACATAAAAGGCGAATAGAATCAAAGAAACGGTGATTATATATATCATATATCACTTCTTAAAATTATTGGTGACAATTGAATAAAAAAGTCACTAAATCTGTACCAGGTGGCTCTGTCTACCGCTTCAACTGTTGCCAAGTTTACGAGCAACGCGACAGGCATCTAGTTTAGGAGGCTGTGATTGTAAAGTTGTAGTAACGTTGCAGAAAAAGGGAAGATTTTCCCAAATGCATTTACTGTTTTTCCCATGCTTTTATGCATCTTTAACAGGGTTCCCACAGTCCTTGAAAGTCCTTAAGAAGTACTTGAATTTCATTTTATTTTTCAAGGGCCCTTGAAAGTACTTGAATTTTGTGCAAAGTCCTTGAAAATCCTTGAATTTTCCATTCCAATAGACGGGCTTAGCGCGAATTCTGACAAGGCTAAACAATCTCCATCTCCACATGCGCACGCCATTGTCTAATATAATGATTTTGTCATAAAATTCTTATTTCATTGTCTTGCTTTTGCATATAGTTTCAACTTATTATTATTATTTATTTATTTTTGCCAGTCTCATACCTGTTTGATGGACGGGTCATTAATTTTGAGCAGAAAGTGACTAGATCAGGACTCAGACCTAAACACTTTGGAATAATCATAATGATTCCAAATCTTGAACTAATTGTTTTTTGACTCTTGTAAAAGTTAATTTGGTCAATCCATCAAAAATGTATTGTGAAAACAGGCAAAGTTATTCTAATTATAAAAAAAATATTACTAATGAAAGTAGTTACTAAAGTTTTGTGTATATGCCTAGCGTTCTGCGATTTTCCTCTAGTCCTTGAAAAATTTCAAATAGGCCTTGAAAAGTACTTGAAAAGTCCTTGAATTTTTTTCTCTTTTAAGAGTGGGAACCCTGTTTAAGGAATTTAGGTTTTGCATTCTTTTTTATTATTTTATTTAAAATACTTGTATGGTAGTGAAACCATAAATTTTCTCATTAATTTAAAAAAAAAAAAAGTTTTGTTTAGCAATTTTATTATATATATGCATAATTAATGAATTTATAAATAACCTTGTTGGTAATTTCTTTTTGTACAGTGTATTTTAAGCAAATTTTATATGATTATTAAAATAATAATAATAATAATAATAAATTTTATTGTATATATTTTTTTATTTAATACTTATTGTTTTTCCTTTATACAGAGCTTTATACATATTTAAAATCAAATTTAAGTGTCTTAAAATACTAATTTAGGAAAAAAATATTTAAAGTTATAAAATAACATTAAATTTTGTTTTGCTGCGTTAATTGATGTTTGATAAAATTCTGTTAAATCTGAATAAATAAAAGAAGTTTGAACTTTATTAAATATGCATTTAAAAAATAAATTGCAGCATTTACAGCTGCATTTCTCATGTCATTTTAAGGATCTTTATACATATTTTATAAATGAAAAGAAATGTTTTTATTTTTCTTAAATACATTTTATTCTATTTCCCTAGTAAATTTTTTCGCTGCAGGTTCTTACTTAGTATCATTGTTACATAAAAAATATGTACATTTGAATTTCATATAAAACTATGTTAATTAGCTTATTCTATTTTGTTAAAATATTCTATATTTGTTATTTATTTTATATTGCATATGATGTTTATTAATATTTTTAGCCCAATTTATATCATTGTTAGATTTTTACTAATTTTGTTATATCAAATAAATAAAAGTATAAAACCTTTAATTGCTTCATGCCTATGCCATGAAGCAAATAAATGCTTTATATTTTTATTTATTTGAGTTTAAATTTTGTGTATGTGTATATTTTTAAAGTTGTTGTATATTTTTACTAGTTATATTTAGTTGTTATATTTTTACACGTTAACTTCATTTCTGGATGATGATTTTTTTTTTAAAACTGTATATGAGCTTGAGTTCCAAAGATATTGGTTGTAAACATTTTACATATTTTAATAGCAATGCAGTGTTAGTAAAAATAATAAAGTCTCTGCATTTATTATTTGCTTTTTTTTCTCTTAATTTTTAAATCATGCAAAATTAATCATGCTTAAAGTTTAAATCCTTAAGCTTTTTCTCTACCGTATTAAAATAGTTAATCTTAACTGTAACAGCATTCAAAACATTTTTTTAATAAAAAAAGATGTCTATAAGATTTTTTAGAAAACCTATCCTAAAATTTTTTTATTTTATTGAAAGTTTCTACATATTTGAACTTAATGGCCTTATGCAGGGTGACAAGAAATAACTTGGACACACATGATACATTATAACTTTAATGCTAATGAAAATATCACGACCAAACTTCAATAAATATGAATACATTATTTTGTCTATTATATTTACAAATTTTCAAAGTGGCTACCTTCAGCCTTAATACAGAGCTTTAAATGTGCCACAAAATTTTCGGCTATGGGCCGCAACTCACTTACTGATATTTTATCCCATTCCTTGCATAAGAATTCTTTTAGGGATGCCAAAGTTTTATGAGGTTTAGCACACACCTTTGTCTCCAGGATGGACCAAACAGAATAATCCATTGGGTTCAAATCTGGGGAATACGGTGGCCATTCTTGAGCTCCAATGAAGTCAGGAAAATTTGTCTTGCACTGTGTGTGCAGGTGCGGAATCCTGTTGGAAGGTCCATCTTTTGTTTCCAAAGAACTTTTGCGACCAAGGTAAGATAACATCTTCCAAAATGAGTTTGCAATAGTGGTAGTTACAGATATTTGGTTTGAAACTTCATCCAAGTTATTTGTCACCCTGTACATTTATTGTGGTTTGCCATTTTGATAATATATAATCAACAAATATTGCATAATTGACTAATTTTCAGCAAATTTTCTATTCACATAATTCTACAATGATAAAAGATGGCCAGTAATTTGGAAAACTTTAAAATAAGGCAAAATTTCAGGGAATTTTATTGAAATCTATAAAAGTTAGAATGGCCTTATACAATTATAATACAAAAGTTTGGTTTGCCATTTTGATATATACAATCAACACATATTGCATAATTGACTAATTTTCAGCAAATTTTCTATTAACATAATTCTAAAATGATACAAGATGGCCAGTAATCTGGAAAACTTTAAAATAAGGCAAAATTTCAGGGAAATTTATTGAAATCTATAGAGTTAGGAAATTTTCATTAAAGGATTAAAGGGGAAAAAATCATGAAACTTGGTTAAATTAAGAAAATTTCTAGTCGAAAATATTGATTGAAAAATATATTTCCATACCAAAATTGATGAAAATTACCTGGAAAATTTGAGGAAAAATAAAAGTTTAAATGCTAGCTACCTTGCTAGACATCCAGTCTAGATTTTGGAAATTATTAAGTCAAATAAGGATAATTCTGAACTCTTCCCTTCTTTTGTTCATTAATCATATTTGATATTTTCTTTATCTTGATGAAAAATAAAAATTTACATTGAATTTTATTAATAAAAACTCTTTTAGTATTATAAGGTGGCCATATTCAAACACAATTAGTATGTAATTTTTGCAAAATAAATTAAGTCAGATAAGGATAACTCTGAACTGTTTCCTCCCTTTTATAAGTAATCATATTTGAATGATATTTTGGTAATCTTGATGGAAAATAAAATTTTACATAAAATTTTATTGTTGGGTTGTTCGGAAAATAATTTTGTTTTTTCCTTTGAAAATGAAGGACGATTTTCTTATATTGCATAAATATTTTATTGAATTATATATTCTCCCCTTTGATCGGTTTCTTAGCGATCTCATGAGTTGTTATTTGGCAGGTTTCATAAATCAATTCTTTATTTTGTCTTCATTAGTATAAACTGGTTTTCCAGAACATAATGCATCTTCAACGTCAAATTTGCCGGAACAAAATTTGGTAAACCAGTTTTGCCACTGGCGTTCTTTAAATAAATTCTCTGTATACACATCATGTACTTTTTTCCTTGTTTGAACAGTATTTTTGCCTTTTTGATAGCAAAAACAAAATATGCCGAAAATGTCGCTCCCAATTGTCTTTATTTGATAGGGCACCAATTAAAACCTATTGAGCAGAATAAAACAAACTTTTTCACAAGCAAGCCTTGCTATATCAACTTTCACAATATATAATGGCAATGCAGCTTAACCCTTTCATTCCCATTTTTTTTCCATCCATAAAACATTAAATCTTATATTTATTCATAAATTTATTTCAAAGGTAATATATATAAATATTTTTTAAAAAAAAATAGGAGTAATAGCAGAGTACGAATTAATATACCTAACAAAGCAACTGAGAGGTGCTTATTTGTGTTTAATATAACCACTAATGCCATTTAAAATCATAACTTTTCAATAAATAAAAATATCAAAATTTTGGAAGAAATACATATTGCAATTAATTAAAATACAAATTATAAACATTAAAAAATAAAATAAATATTTCAAATACTTAATTTACGTAAATTACCCAAAACAGGAAACTGATTCCGATATTATTATCAGAATAGAGTAAAATATACTTTCATTTATCAACAAAGATAGTGAAATCATCTAAAATATTTTTTTTTCTATGGGAAAATGTATATAGATTTTAATATTGTTCATTTTGAATTAGCGGAAGTGTTAGATTGTAAGAAACAAATTCTGAAATGTTATGATTCCAATTGGCATCACGGGGAATGAAAGGGTTAATTGTGAAGATGGTGTGGAAAAAATACAATTAAGTCCTCTGCTGAGAAAAACGAAATTACTTTCCGAACAACCTAATGATAAAAACTACTAATATTATAAGATGGCCATATTCAAGTGCAATTTATATGGTAATTTATGTAACCCGTTTTAAATATTTTGAATAGGAAAATGATTCAATTTCCTACTTTTAACTTGTTCTTTTACTATATGTGTCACTTTTTTTTTTTTTTTTTTTTTTTTTTTTTTAAATGCTCATTGTTATTTTTAAGTGATTTATTCAACAAATAAAAATTTGAGCTTTAAACACAAATATGTTGCATTTTTGTTGAAGAGCTGTAGAATGAAGTGATAATTGCTATTAAGAAAATCCCTGCTGCCCTTTTTGTACTGAGACTGTGAATTGAGACTGCTTGTTTTGTTGGTAGATTTTCCAGATCAGAGAAAACATTTAGATGTTTAATTTACCAATGATATTTAATGTAGTAAAAGTTGAATTAATTTTTAAAATACATTTTATTTTGAACTAGTGGGTGTTGCCTACTTTGGCTATCCTTATATTTAAATTACCGTATATACTCATGTATAAGCTGACCCCTAAATTCAAAGAAATTTTTTTATTAATACCAGTATTTTAGACCAGTGTTCTTTCCCTTATTTTATGATTAATTTTGGGTAACGATTAATATGGTAAAGAAAACAAGTTTAAAATGCTGGTGCGAAAAAAAAATTTCCTCTCAATTTAGGAGGTTGATTTATATGAGAGTATATATGGTAATCATTTATAAATATAAAATCACATAATATAAGATTTTAAAAAATATTAACTCTGAAACACAATTCCATTGAAATCAGTCAAAACTTTTATAAGTAAGCAGCAGGAATTAAATTATACTAAAATTGTTACACACAAAAGTTGACATCATTTAGCTTTAAAATTGTCAAATAGTTTAGAATTTAGAAATTTTATTCATCAACCGTGAATATTATTGATATTATTTTATATATCAACCGTGAAATATTATTCACAGTTGATGAATAAAATTTCTAAATTTGAAATCTCGTGGTCTATGGAGTTGTGCTATGATTATTACTGTCTCACCTGATATATTTGCGTTTGCAGACTCGGTGACTTTGCCAATGAATATTATGTGAGAAGTGCCTAGCTGGTTGTCAGCCAGGGTAGCTCAGTGGTAGAGCATCCGTGCGTTAAGCGGAGGTGCCCAGATTCGATTCCCGGCTCTGGTATTTTTCACATAGTTGGTAAATAAAAAATATCAACCTTTACACTCCAATTTGATTTAAATAAATTGTCAAATAATTTTAAAGAATTGTTATAAGATTACAAAAGGATAGTAGGATTGCTGTAAACTTATACAAATACTCTGTTAAAATGTGTAATCAAAACACAATTGTTTGATTTGCTACAGTACTACATTTTTAGATAAAAACAGAAAATTGGTGTTGCAAAAGTTTTAGACATGGTTATGAGTTTCTGCGAATTTGTGTTGGCATATGCAAATCTAAAAGAGATGATACCATTGGTTACTTAAAAATCTGCAAATGATAACATTCAAAAGTCAAGATTTTGCGAGCTAAAGAAATTCTAGTAGATGAAATTCTAAAAGTTTTTCTTTTAAAAAGTAAAAATAAACTCATTTCGGAAATTGTGGATAATATTACAGGGTGACAAGAAATAACTTGGACACACATGATACATTATAACTTTAATGCTAATAAAAATATTACGACCAAACTTCAATAAGTATGAATACATTATTTTGTCGATTGTATTTACAAATTTTTCAAAGTGGCTACCTTTAGTCTTCATACAGAGCTTTAAACGTGTCACAAAATTTTTGGCTATGGGCCGCAACCCACTTACTGATATTTTATCCCACTCCTTGTATAAGAATTCCTTTAGGGATGCCAAAGTTTTATGAGGTTTAGCACACACCCTTGTCTCGAAGATGGACCAAACAGAATAATCCATTGAGTTCAAATCTGGGGAATACGGTAGTCATTCTTGAGCTCCAATGAAGTCAGGAAAATTTGTCTTGCACCAATCTTGAGTACATTTAGCTCTGTGTGCAGGTGTGGAATCCTGTTGGAAGGTCCATCTTTTATTTCCAAAGAACTTTTGTGACCAAGGTAAGACAACATCTTCCAAAATGAGTTTGTGATAGTGGTAGTTACAGATATTTGGTTTGAAACTTCGTCCAAGTTATTTCTTGTCATCCTGTAATAGATCAAAGAAATCTATTTGTCAAGTGGTTGCAAATGTAAAGCAAAATGCAGATATAGAAGACCGCTTGTAATGAATAAACATCATGATTGTGCAATTCAAAGACTAGTAAGTTTCCAACAAATGAAGTTTCATAAAGTGTTAAGGTCATTGGGACTCTCAGTATCAAAGGATGTGATTCATAAATAATTTTAAGAAACGAACAATGAATCACTTTAAAATAAAAAAAAAAGAAACCAACTCTGATGCCACATGATCACTCACAAAAGAATGTTGTGGACTCAAAATCATATATCATATGAATCAAAATGGTATTTAGCAATGAAAATCCATAGAATATGCATGGTCTAAATGGCTAAGTGTTGCATTAGCAAGACTTCTTTTAGGAAAATTTATTAAACGTTTTTCAAAATCTGTGTGAATTTGTTGTCTAAACTTTTGCACCACAATATATTTATTCATTCTCATGTAACTTTTTAAAATCTGCAAAATATATGTTTTTATTTTATTTTATTTTAGATTGTACTATGCTAATTATGCAATGTTTAATTGTGTAGTCCACTTAGTAATATTTGAATACACCAGGTTAATTCTTATGGTTAAGTTATAAGAAATCGCTTAAAATTTAAAACGATACTATTTTATAAATAATTCTTTTTATGAAAGCAGCTTTACATTTTTTTAAAAAGTTGATCTTGCATAACGACATATCAGATATGTTATTTCCAAACCATGTTTGTAATACCTCAGATTTATATTGGTGATTTTTTGCATAACTTTAAAAGTCAGTGATATTTTAAGAAAATAAAACTTTTTATTAAAAACTTTGTTTTATTATGTTGTTTGTTTATTATAGTGAGTGAAGAATAACAATAAGTAATTTTTTATAATTGGCCTGATAAAATGTGTATAGATAGATGCATTATTATAAAGGTTGAAAACTTTTTTTTTTAATTTAATTATTATTCTACTACTCTTATTTGATTATAATTAAATTTCTAACTTGCTCTTATTTGTATTTTGGTTGCTTTTAAATGTGATTTTTCTTTTAAAGGATTTGATTTTTGAGAATTGCATTTTAGAGGAAATTATTGTTAATTATCTGTTTTTTTAAAAAAAAGCAGGTAAAACATATACAATTAAACATATGTAACTGCTTTTTGTTAATAATATCTTAAGTATTTTTATGTATTTTGATAGTACTTTTCAAATATATTTATGATTGTTTTCTGATAAAATGTTTAAATAAAATAAATATTTACAAATATGTTTTTTTTTTTTTTTTTTTCATTTTCTATATAAACTTTTGAAAGTCATTTATTCAGATTTTTAAAATATATACTGCATAAATTACATTTGTTATTATTATTTTAATGTTTGTTTCTTTATTTAGCATTAATTTTAATGAAATATTATGTAAATGTTTCGTTAATATATATATATATATATTAATATTTATTCAGTCAATGTAATTTTCTGATTTTGGAAAATATTTCATTTTTAGAATTAAATAAATAAAAAAATTTGGTAAAAAAAAAATTATACGAGGGTTATTTGAAAAGTAAGGTTCAAATGTCACATAAATATTGAAATATGCATACACACCAACTTCCAGCATGCCTTGCTCATCTAATGATGCTATTTGCATTGTTGAAGTAGGCTGTTTCTGAACTGAGGAAATTCATTGACAGATAATTGAAGTGTAGGGCCCCCAATGCAATGAGTGACAATAAAGTGCATAAATGGGTGAGAGCCCGTGATGTCAGATTGGGGATTTTTGAGGTTTCTGGGGACAAATCTGGGAAGTTCTTCAACTTTCTGTCAATGTTGGCAATGTAATGATTTATCCCTACGACCAGGGATTTTAAATAGCTTTATTGTTATTTGGGGATTTTTTTCAAAAATTACCTTCATTTGGGGAAAAATCTGAGCTTAAATCCACTTAAATCTGCTTGATATATATACATATATATATATATATATATTTTTTTTTTTTTTGAAAAATTTTTTATTTTCCCTTTTTAGTAGAAATCAAGTTGGGGATTTTTTCGGAAAAAAACCCTGATTTGGGGAGATTTGAGGACCTGTTTGGGGAAATAATTTTCGACCATCTGACATCACTGGTGAGAGCTTTCAAGGACGAATGGGAAAATGTCCATGATGAACCCCAGTCAGGCCAGCCATCAGTGATCACAGATTTCATCAATGCTGTAGACGAAAAGATTCATGAAGACCAAAGATTCACAAATTGTGAATCACAATTTTAACTTTAAATTTCCAAACGTGGGTAGAACAACTTTACACAAAATTGTCTCTGAAAATCTGCAATATCACAAAAGAAGCAGTTCAAGACTGGTTATTTTCACAGGCGGCAAACGTGTATGAATGAGGCATACAAAAGCTTATAGAATTCTTATGACAAATGTTTAAACAAATATAAAAAATAATTATAAGAAAAAAAAAAAAAAACACTTTTTATATACCATGTTTTTAAATTTTCTGATGAATCATTAATAAAATGCATGAGGATAAAAAATAATTTTTAAGCAATATTTAAGAACGCAGACTCAGTTCAGTGAAATAATATAATAATAGTAAGGGAAAAAAAAAGTTGGTTTTAAAAATAAAATATTTCTCCTTTTAGTACAATGTATATTAGCATTGTGACAAAAGGGACATTAGCACTTATAAACGTGTATAAAATTTTTAAGTTATAATGACGTCAATTTTTGTGAAATGCATAATTTAACTTTTTATAATTTTTTAATGTTCATGTTGAATTAAATGTATTTATTTTTATGTCGAAAGAAAATGAACTAGTAATTTTTTTTTTTTTTTTTTTTGGCAACAATTAAATTATAGCTAATATTTTAATGGCTATTTTATTGCTATTAAGAGCTTATTATTTTCATATTTTAATTAATTAAAAGGAAACTATTTGAAAATCTGACTTCGAAGTATTGTATTGTCACAGGATTCCGAGCTACTGTGGAAGTTTCAAATGTCTAGCTAGTAGGGAAGTTAATTAAAAATAGATTGCAAAATTTGTACCGGACAAACAAACAAACAAGAATCGAAGTTAATAAAAACATGGTAATATGTAGAAAAATAAAGAAGCATGTAGGGAATTAAAAAAAGTTTTTGAAAAAATCTGTGATAGTTTATTTTTTACAAGAAATCAGACCTTACTTTCCAAATAACCTTCGTATAAATAATATTAATTGGTTCTAAAAATTTTTGTTCATTTACTTTTCAAAACCCATATTGCCTAAATGTTTTGAAATGCTGAACATTCTAAACTTACCTAGAAGCATGAAGTGCTTCTTCTGTATATATATTTCATATTGGTGAGTTATATTTCTGAAATGAAATAAATTGTCTAATCATCGCACAAATTTCTCGTATTTCTGTGCTTTGCTGTAGTTATGGTAAGATGCTGTTGCAAAATATTTACGTGAAAGATTTTGTATTAAAATGAAAATATTTCAGCTTTTGCTTATACATGTGAATCAAATCTCATTTTATATAAAAATGGAAATGTTACATGCTTGCTTATACACATGAATTAAATACTTTCTAAGAAATAAACTACAAGCACATATTAAGGAGTATTCAGTAGCGGTTCATGTGCACTAATATAGATAAATATTTGTGCATGTAGTTCCTAAATGAATTAGGCTATAAATTTCAAGTTTCTTCTAATTAAAGCAGTTATCACATGGATGATCCTACCCTCTGAACTATACGCTAATATCTCTCCGAATAATCGAGCATGAGGTAGTAGGGTTATTTTGAAGACTGAAATGTATTCAAAAAGGCGTTAACAATTGGCGATTAATCGCTCGCTATTTCATGTTTTAAACGCACTCTGATTTTCTTGCACTCCGATTGGTTGAATACGAGCTAACATCTAGCGTAGGAGATTTAGTCAGTCATAACTTCGTCATTGACAAAGGTAGGAGAGGGAAACTATCATCCGATGCATTTTCGAGCATTTGTCTCTCGAAAAACCTGTTTCAGGTGGTTTCAGGAGAAAGTATCTGATACTGCTGATCGTTTGAGAGTACGTGTGATAGCTGCTTTACAATGAATCTATCATGCTGAAAATGAAACTACACGAACTTTTACTTTTCTAGCTTTCCCTTTGTAGGAGTGCACTTAACAGAACCAAATGCTGAGCAAATTAAACTTTATTTTTTGTTTTTGCCGAATACTTAAATACATGTGCTAAGAATTAAGTATTTAATTTTTTAAATGAGACATATCTTTGTTAGGTTTGAAATGATTTAGCATTTAGATAAATTTGATGATGATGTTGTTAATTGTAATGGTCATACAGATGTCATGTTTTAATGTTAGTCATTATAGAGCATTTTATGCAAATTTTGTATAATATAGTGCATAAATTTATTCTCTATGTATTTAATTTTTTATAATTTGATACCAATATGCTAAAGAAAGCTAAAACATTTTGGTACAGATTTTTTTTTTTGTGTAGGTAATTCCATGGCAGAAGGTAATGTAAGCCACACATAAACATAAAACAGTGTTGCCACTCAAACAGGAGAATGAAATTCCCTGACTTTTCCAGGTATATTCTAAAAAAATTCCACTCTAACCGTATATTAAGCATCGACTGTGTTGAGGGCAAAATAATTCTGGTACCACTTGAAAGCACAAAATTTACATACAACAAATGTTGCATATAGTGATAACATTTGCCACTTACAAGCAAAATAAGAAATTTCTTACACAAGCACAAAAGAAGTGTGGGGGTGTTAAAAAAAAAAAAAAAAAAAAGGCAGAGGCTAAGAGAGAAAAAAAAAAAAAAAAGAAAAATGACCGTGCATTGGCAGATTTTTAGTACTAGAGGCCTATTTCAGTCGGTACAGTTGTCGAATTTTTATAGGTCACTCTTAATTAGTGCTAAGGGCCTATTTCAGTCGGTTTATTGAATGGGGATTTATTGAATGAAGTCCCCCCAAGGCCCAACTTTGACATGAGTCCCCCCCCCAAGGTACCCCTATTTTAGTCGGTACAGCGTTGTCGAATTTTTATAATACACTCTTAATTAGTGCTAAGGGCCTATTTCAGTCGGTTTATTGAATGGGGATTTATTGAATGAAGTCCCCCCCAAGGCCCAACTTTGACATGAGTCCCCCCCAAGGTACCCCTATTTCAGTCGGTACAGCGTTGTCGAATTTTTATAATACACTCTTAATAGTGCTAAGGGCCTATTTCAGTCAGTTTATTGAATGGGGATTTATTGAATGAAGTCCCCCCCAAGGCCCAACTTTGACATGAGTCCCCCCCCCCCCTCAAGGTACCCCTATTTTAGTCGGTACAGCGTTGTCGAATTTTTATAATACACTCTTAATTAGTGCTAAGGGCCTATTTCAGTCGGTTTATTGAATGGGGATTTATTGAATGAAGTCCCCCCAAGGCCCAACTTTGACATGAGTCCCCCCCAAGGTACCCCTATTTCAGTCGGTACAGCGTTGTCGAATTTTTATAATACACTCTTAATAGTGCTAAGGGCCTATTTCAGTCGGTTTATTGAATGAAGTCCCCCCCAAGGCCCAACTTTGACATGAGTCCCCCCCAAGGTACCCCTATTTCAGTCGGTACAGCGTTGTCGAATTTTTATAATACACTCTTAATAGTGTTAAGGGCCCATTTCAGTCGGTTTATTGAATGGGGATTTATTGAATGAAGTCCCCCCAAGGCACAACTTTGACATGAGTCCCCCCCTAAGGCACACCTCCCCCTCATTGGGAAAAAGAGAAAAAACGTTTTGCGGCTATAAGACAGTTTGGACTTCCAACGTTATTTGTTACAATATCTGCAGCTGAAACACATTGGTTTGATTTAATGAAAACTTTATCATGGAATTTAGATCGTCACGAATTAACTAAAGAAGAATTTGTCGATATTAACAAGTTTAGCAGTAGGCCTCTGGCACTAAATTAAAATCTGTCAATGTCAGATTTTCATGTTTTTTTTTTTTTTTTTTTTTACTTTTGTCAATCACTGTATGAAATTCCCTGACTATTTCCAGGTAGCGTGGCAACCCTGATAAAATTTCCTACCACAATCACACAGAGGGATAGGAGATACTTGATTTACTCATCACTGGCGAATATTTTTTCAGACGCAGCGAGTTGATTTTAAATCAGTCAGTTTCATTGCCGACATTCAACGTTTCTTGGTAATTCTGCAACATAGTAAAACAGCCAAAAAACTTCTCCTAAAAGTCCCCCAACTATACAGAAATCTTTATTGTACACTTGTAGCAGTTTTCTGTGATTAGATAGGATAATGATTATTAGGAAATATTGGTAGAAGTGATATATCATCTCTGTGTGTAACTGACATTATATGTACATGGAATTGCCTTGTATGTATTTGAGTGTATGGAAATGTGATAAAATTTAATATGAAATGAAAATGGACACATGTGTTTTGTTTTTATAACCAACAGTGATTTATGCCATGTAATGAGCTAGAAATAAAGAATTCAGCAATTTTAAAGTAAAACTAAATGCATTTTTTTATATATATAATTTATAATCTTGTAATACTACATATTTTTGTATTTGTATACTAATCAAAATTTCATCTCACTCTCCCCTCATTTTTATCATGATCTCAAAAAATTGTTATGCTCAAGAAACACCAAACTGTGTTAATGACTTTTTCTGCTGAATAAATATTATTATTAATTGTTTTAAATTCGTTTTTTCTTCGAATTTTTTCAATATCATTACTAAATACATTGTATTTGTAATTATGTATATTTCATATCTAAATTCCAATTATAACTTCTAACAAACGATAGCTATTGATTCATGTAACAAAATTGATTACAAATGTTGTACATATCTGTTTTTTTTTTTTTTTTTTTTTTTTTTTAATATTATTTTAAATAAAGCAAAATGAAAAAAAATATGTAAAAGTTTTTCTGTCAGAATAAAAATTCAGTAATATTGCTAAAACTTACAGCAATAACAATTTTTACTTCATAGAAAATTATAATGATCTATATATATAAGGTGTGCCCAAATGAAAACTAGATCTTAGCTGTAGCGGCATTATATAAAATCCCAATGAGTTAATATGTTGGCCGATATATGGCATGGTGGTATTGCTACATGCACATGCACAGTTAACAGCTTCGCATCAATATCCTCATTGCTGGAGAGTCATTTCCGTAGTTCGTTGCATGATGGATTCCTTCAGATCAACACAAAAAGATTGGCTGTGGGTGAGCTCATATGGCAGAATTGCCGGATCACCACACGTGAAATTGCTGTTGAACTATTGATAAACAAAGGAACTGCACATCACATAATCCACTAAAAGCTTGGTTATGGCAAAGTTTATGCACAATGGATGCTAGAGAATCTGTCAGAAAATCAGAAGACAGAGAATGGATGTTTGCCTGACCCATCTGTTGAGCCATCCACTCCCTTCCTATGCGCTGGGATTAGTGTATCAAATGGCAATTATTTATAGTTGTACTATACCACATGAACTGTAATTATAATAGTATTAAAATTTCTTCACATATAACTTTAGTCTCCTTTTCATTTGGGCACACCTTTTGTGCTGATCTGGAGGAATCTATCATGCAACGAACTGCGAAAATGACTCTCCAGCAATGAGGATATTGATGCGAAGCTGTTAACTGCGCATGTGCATGTAGCAATACCACCATACCATATATCGGCCAACACATTAACTCACTGGGATTTGATATAATGTCGCTATCTAAGGTCCTCCTTTTCGTTTGGGCACACCTTATATTTGTAAAATTCAGATTGAAAATTCATTTTTATTTTCTGTTTGTATGAAAACTACAAAAATGTAGAAACTGAAAAACTAAGTGACCACATAACTAATAATTTAATTTACATACTTAATATGTTAAAATTAGCCTTACACGTCACTAATATCAGAATTCAGACTTTGTCAACTGTTGTTAGTTCAAGTGGATCATCAATATTAGTGTTATATAAATATTGCATTACTTCAACTAAAATCAGAATTTTACACTAGTGCTGCAATGTGGAATGCTAATGTTGGCACTAATTTGATATTTGTGTTATATCGATATTATGCCAAGTCCTACTTAATAATATAATATTTTTTATTTTATGAAAATATTTTCTTTAGCTGCTGAATCAATCTGCAAAGTCTAAAATAAATCTGTAATACTCGCTGCCATGCTGTATAGTTTTTGCTGTTTAACATATGTTTTCTAAATCAATGATTTATTAACAGAAAAACCATTATCTACCAATTCACCTTTTTAACACAAGGGGTTTTTTTCTTTGGGAAAAGGTAAGATTTAAAAAAAAAAAAAAAACATTATTTCATGCTTTTAATGGACTTATTTCCCTAACCTTTTAGAAAAAGTCAGAAATATTGTTTGTTTTCGTTAGCTGTGACCCTGCTCACCTATGCGCATGCGTGAGGTCTGCATTGATTTTGTTAAAATAGGGTAGAAGCGTAGAAGATGAGAGAATGTTTACATTTTACGAGTGAGAGATAAGTTGCGGTTTCTTTTTTCTTTTTTTTTCTTTTCAGGACATTATTGAATTTTGAGGCGATACTTCTTCGTTATATTCGTATAAAGGCAAAATGCTGATTTTTCCCCCTTGTAATTTTTAAATAAGTGTAGAAGATCAGTTTTATTCTTCGATGCAAAATAAAATCCGTAAACTTAAAAGTAAATGCCTGTTTTCTTTCTTCTTCTTCTTTTTTTTTTTTTCAGTTAAAATTATTTTTATTTGCTTACTTGATCTCTAAATTCGTACTATATCTGTCATACCTGAACACTTGTTTCATGCACTGATTATAGTAGTAAATTAATTAAAAATGACTTAAATTAGGTAAAATTTACATAATTCATTAATAAAAGAAGAGAAAAAGAACAACGTTTACAGTAGACTTTACCTGTAGTAAAAGTAATATATTTTTTTCTTTTAAATTATACTGCTAAAATAAAAATACCATATTTTTGGATCTCTATTTTACAGAAATTTACAGAAAAATCGTATTTAAATCAAATCATTAGATTTTTTTATCATGATTATTTTACACCTTTTATTTTTCGCGCATATTGTCATATAAATTACATTAAATAAAATATTGTTAATTAAAATTTACCATAAAAAGGTAAAATAAATATTGAAGACTCATAAAAAGAAAACGAACACGTGTAGAACGAAAAGCGCATTTGGCTAAGTGCCCATCTCATTCAACGCATCACCCCTTTTCCGAGTAGGATCGTTCTGCGAGAGGTAGACATGGTTTACGAAAACGGACAATACCTCTAATTTTCCTTAATAACTTTATTTATTTATTTATTATTATTTTTTTTAACTTCCAGATGAGTAAGAACATTGTTGTATACAAATATGAGACTAATTAATTGAATATGTATATAAATCTTATTTATTACAGGGGGTGATTGTGAATTCATGAAAAAATACCAGAAATTTTAGCAAGAAAAAGTTTTAATGTGGAGAGAGAGAACAGAGAACATATACTTTATTGCAGAGAGGAAGTCCAATCCTAACGTTATGAAAAATATTAATTTAAGTTTAACAGTCATTTAAATAGATATTTTAGTCTTATTTTATGAAATTAATAACCAGAAAAACTGGAATTCTGTTATTGAAAATAAAAATATACCTGAACAAAATCACCTCTGTTTATTAACCCGTGAGTAGTCGCTTGTTGGTCGATTTGCCGCCCATCCTTCAATGTTGCAAGATTTTTTTTATTCAATAGCCACCAAAAATTTTTAGAAGTGGCATTCGATATACATAAAACGCGAATAAAATCGAAGAAACGTCGATCACATCACTTCTTAAAATTATTGGTGACAGTTAAATAAAAAGTGCGCAATTTGTAATAGGTGGCGCTGTCTATAGCAACTACTAACGGGTTAAAAGGAAAAAAATAAATAATTTATAACAGCACATTTTTTTTTTTTTTTTGTGGAGAGAAATTATTATTATTCTAAATAAACAAATCTTTGTCTTGTAAACATTCTATTACATAACAGCCTTAATAATTTAATTCTTGCAGTTTTTAAAAATATTATTTAATTTACAAAAAAAAAAGAAAAAAAAAATTGCATATATAGCTTCAAAACAAAAAAGTATGAATATCCATACTTAAAGCATAATTTATGTTATTTTAAAATAATTCACTTGCAGATTTGAATAAAATTTTTGAAATATTTTCTCTACTATAATGTTACAATATATTTATCAGGAGTCAATCCAGGCAAAAATTGAAGCCCTTTCGCTGCCCCTACACCAAATTCCACATCATAAAAAGGCCCCTTTCACAAAATTCAATCATAATAGCGACACCTTCACAAAGTTTTGTTTTGTAAAGATGATCTTTCAAGATGGCTAACATTAGAACTTTTCCAAATTCCCTGACTTAGTGTTTATTTCCCTAAAATATTCACAAAATTAGCGCACATTTTAGGAATTACAATAACAAGTTTTAAAATAAGACCTATTTTCACAAAATTCCCTGACTTTTCCAGACTCACTTAAATTCCCTGACCAGTGGCCACCCTGATTTTCATAAAATTTTTCAATGTTTTCTGTATTATTTTTAATTAATACCTGTATTTGGTTCAACAAAACTCTTGATATTAAATATTATATAGAATGATTGTTCAAATTAAAGCTTTTACACATTATTTTCCACAAAAATGGGTCCGAAAATTAAAACCTGGATCGACTCTGTTAATAAATTGAAAAGCTTTAACACCAAGACAGTTGTATTATTTAAGTAATTACCTTTGTTAAAAAAAAAAAAAAGAAGAAAGAAAAATCATGCAGTATGCATCGATTAGTAACACTTTCCAACTGTACGTAATTGTTGTATCGAATAACTTTTAATATTCTTTGCCTACGTTATCACACAACAGACAGAAGGACTGAAAAATATACAGATACACTAATAGATTTTTAAATTACTCTTAGGCATTCTGGAAATGTTAAAAAGGCTTAATGCAAAAGAAAATGCAGCCATTAGATTATAATTACAGCTATTGATCTCCCTGAATATTTTAGTGTAGCCCTGTAAACCAGAAAGTTAATCATATCATATTCTATACAAAATATTATTTTAGAATATTAACAGTACATTTCAATATTTTTACAGTAGAAAGACTTTTAAATATAACTGTAGAAAAATTCTGTCCTAAAACGTAATGCAATGGCTTTTTTTTATTGTTGTTGTCCCTGTAAACAAACTAGTTGTATAGGACCTATTAATGTCATTTTTAATGGGAAACATTCTGTAGGGAAAATGTTTATAAAAATAACACTCATAGAACACAATGCTTTTGGGTGTCCCTGTACACAAACCAGAAGACATATTCACTCCATTTTCAATATGGAACATCCGATAGTGAACTTCAATAAAATTGATGTTTCGAGAAATTCCATAAATATTTACAGGAGTTAGAGCGTGGACAGACAGAGGGACAGATACACAAACTGAAATCATATTCACACTTAAAAATGTTAGAAAGTGTTAAAAACGCTTAATGTAAACGGAAATACAATTCTAGCAATTTTTTATTAAATAGCTCTTAGGAATTACAGGATAATGGATATTTTTGTGTCACCCTGTAAATCTAATGCTAATCATGCTATATTCTGTGCAAAGCATTTTTTTGTGCATATAAATAACATATTTCAATTTCCTAAAACTTCATGGAAAGTAAAGTTATTAAAATTTGATTTATAGAAATATTTCTCATAGAACGCAATGCTTTGGAATACTTTTGAGTGTCCCTGTATGTAAATCGGTGGTGGTATTTCCTCCATTTTATACAGGAAACGTCCAATAGGGAATTTGAATAACATGTTTGAATTTCATTAAGATGTGTCTACAGTAAAGGTATGAAAATATGGTTTATAGAAATAACTCTCATAGAACACAATGCTTTGAAATACATTTGGGTGTCCCTGTACACAAACCAGTAGAGGTATAAACTCCATTTTCAATAGGGAACACCCAGTAGTGAACTTGAATAACATATATCAGTTCCAAGAAATTCCATAAATATTTACGGGACTTAGAGCTTGGACAGACGGACAGGCAGATACGCAAAACTGAAATCATATTCACACTTAGTATTAAAAATGCTTAACGTAAACGAAAGTACAAATCAAGTAATTTTTTATTAATAGCTCTTAATATAACTGGATATTTTGTTGCCACCCTGTAAATCTAATGTTAATCATGCTATATTCTATGCAAAGCATTTTTTTGTGCATATAAATAACGTATTTCAATTTCCTAAAACTTCATGGAAAGTAAAGTTATTAAAATTTGATTTATAGAAATATCTCTCATAGAACGCAATGCTTTGGAATACTTTTGAGTGCCCCTGTGTATAAACTGATGGTGGTATTTTCTCCATTTTATACAGGAAACATCCAACAGTGAACTTGAATAACATATTTCAATTTCATTAAGATATGTCTGCAGTAAAGGTATGAAAATATGTTTTATAGAAATACCGCTCATAGAACACAATGCTTTGAAATACTTTTGTGTGTCCCTGTACACAAACCAGTCGAAGTATATACTCCATTTTCAAGAGGGAACGTCCGATAGTGAACTTGAATAACATATTTCAATTTAATTAAGATATGTGTACAGTAAAGGTATGAAAATATGGTTTATAGAAATACCTCTCATAGAACACAATGCTTTGAAATATTTTCGGGTGTTCCTGTACACAAACCAGTAGAGGTATAAACTCCATTTTCAATAGGGAATGTCCGATAGTGAACTTGAATAACATATTTCAATTTCATTAAGATATGTCTACAGTAAAGTTATGAAAATATGGTTTATAGAAATACCTCTCATGTAAGTCATATCAAAATAACTTTAATTTAACTAATTACAATTAAATACTTTAACAATTTAAATTTAATAACTTTACTTTTTATTTAAACTTTACAAAAATATAGATATGACTTCAAACATATCGGAAAAACTGCACTATGCGAAGAAACAGACTAACTTTACATGAACTGGAAATGACTTTTGTATGAAATTTTTAGTTTGCATTGGTGCAAAATTGTGAAGTTTGATTTTGCGTCAGATAAAACATAAAAGCAGAGATATAAAACAAATTGTAGAAGTACAGATCAGCTTTTTATTTATTTAAAAAAAGGGGGCAGGGTACATTTTTCACTTAAGAAAGGCCAGGGTTCCACAGTGCTAAAATAAAACAGGACAAGCCATGGTGCTCTTTGAAAAACACATAACATGAACACTAACAGTGGATCTTTCCACTGAGTGACGGGTTTTTTTTTTAGAAAAGTTGATTATTTCACTCACAGTCTATTAGTTTGGTTCATTTCATCTAGAACTATGTATTTTCCGCATCAAAATTTGAGAAAAATATTTCAAAATAAATAAACCACTGAATATTGTGCATTTATCGAAGACAAGCTTCTTTGGCTATCACATTCAATCTATTTATTCACTGTTTATGTTCCATGTCCTCGATCTGAAACAGTATCTATTTATTTTTATTTCCCGAAGAAGATACCCTCTTCATAACACTCTTTGATATACCCCAATACATTCACTAGCTATAATTCTTACAATCCAATCGTGGCTTATTGGGTTTATTTGTTACTAAATCAAAACAGTTTTGTTATAATTAAAAATTTTAAGTATAAATCTTACCAAATGTAAATTGGCTTATATATAATTTAAAAAAAATAATTGTAATGATCCAATAAATACAGTAGAATTTGGATAATTCGAAGTTGAAGGGACCTGAGAAGAATTCGAAATATCCAAAAATTCGAATTACATATACTATTTCATACTTGCCAACATACTAATTAAAATTCCGTAGTATTGTTAACCCCACCTTCTTTTTCACACCAGTATCCGTTTTAGAGTATTTTTCTTCTTATTTATTCGTAATTGCATTTTCAAAATATTACTTTAAAAATTTACTGGTGTGAAAAAAAAGGGCGGGACTAACAACACTACAGAATATTAATTAGGATGTTGGCAAGCATGCTATTTTATCAAAAAGAAAAGATAAATTAAAAAAAAATTAAACTCTACGATCAAATATTTAACATATAAACTTTATATCTAAGAAAACTGCTACATCCTCTTCCCCCTCCCATTAAATCAATATTTTTTACGAGCTTAATTATTCAACACTTTTTAAAAAAATAGTCAGATATTTTTTATTGTTTCTTCAAGTATAATCTTTGTGTCATAGCATATAACTTCAACCTATCAGTTGATACAAATAGAATCTTCTACATCAGACATGACTTTCAATTCAAAAAACCCCCGATGTTCATGTATATGCACCATATCTTCTGATGCACTAGGTAGGGGTTTTTCTTGTATTTCCTTATCCTTATTTTGAAAGTCTATTAAAATAAATAATGCATTTTAGGTGAGAAAAATCTTGGGAAAAAATTTTACTGTAATATTTTAAAGTTAATCGTATGAAAAATTCGAATTATCCAAAATAGAATTCGAATTATCCACGATTTTTTAACATTATTTTAATACAAAATTCAAGGGACCGAGTAAAAAATTCGAATTATCCAGAATTTCGAATTAAACAAGTTTGAATTATTCAAGTTTCACTGTAAATAAAAAGGCATAAAAATTCAGAATGATATGAGGGTTTCAAATGAAGGTATCTTATTCCCTAGATTTGAGAATAAGATTATTACCCATAGCAATTTTTTTTTTTTTTAATAATATATTAAGAACTTAAAAAATAACCTTTCTACTGCATCTCTTGGTCATTGAAATCTAATTAAAATCATATTGTTACCATTGACTGGTGTGACTACATAAACTTAAAAATTTTCTTTATATTAATTTTAATCTCATTAAAATCATCCACGTCTTAAAATATTTTCTTAAGTTTTAATTGTTATTATAACAATATACTTTATGGAAATAAAATTTAAAATAAATGTGATTTTAAAATAATTAATGCTTGGAAATGGAAAAAAAAGGAGAATAACTTATACACTACAAAATAATAGTAAATATACACAACATTGGATCATAATTTTGGATTTTATAAATAACAATAAAGCTATTAAAGTGATATGCGAGAACACACATGTAAAACACTTAAATGGAACATTTACATTTGTATGCAATTGAATTAGTGTTCATAAAAAGTAACAAATGTCTGTTTTCTTTTACTATAAAGAAATATCGCAATATATCACCAAAATATGAATATTAACTTGGAGATTTAGTGCAATATTTAATTTCTGATGTTATTCTGAAATATTTAAACTTGATTGTGCTATAATAAGAATTATAAAATGTTTAAACATGATTTTACATATATCTAAAAAAAGTTCAGTATTTTAAAACATTTATGCATTTGAAATTGTAGAAATAAAACTGTAGTGTTTTTAACATATACCTAATAAAATGATGAATCATAATAAAAAACAAAACAAAATAAAAAGTATAAAACAATTTATTAAAGAAATACACTAATTTAAGCCTTTTTGCTTTTTTTGGGCGTCCAAGCAGCAATTAAATTTTTTGCATAGATAATAGACAAAATATGTGTAATAAATCCTAACGTAACAAAGCTTGTGGTTAGTGCAACAAGTGGAACTCCATTAAATTTCTCAATTTTATCACTTGATGCTCCAAATATGAAAAATGCTTTCAAATCACCAGACATAAACAAATAGAACACAGCCCAAAGTAAAGGAAAGATGCCACTAAAGATTATTCCAGCAATGAATAACTTCATAGCAGGGATATTATTTTTTCTAATAGCAAAAATTGATGGCAACACAAATAAGGAACATGCAATCCAAATCCACTCCCAGATTGCAGGTTTTGGAAGGGCAACATTATAAGTCTGTTTTAAATCTATTCCAAAACACAGTAATATTTCAGAAGATAGTTTGGTAATTTCATATGCTGTCAGTATACTATGGAACAACAGGGCCAGCTTCAATCTCCTTTTGTTTTCAGCACTAAAAAAAATACAAGAATTAAATATCATAAAATATTTCAGTTCTTTAAAGTGAAATAACATATGTTTATTTAATAATCATAGTATATTAAGTTTTATTTACAAGGGCTGATACAAATTTATATATATCTACCCGTTTTTATTACGCATAAAGAAGAGCAAATAAACATAAAATGAACAGTACTTATTATTGTGCATAATCCAAATTGCTAGCTATGAGTATGACCTCTTGCTATCTTTCTGGTAGAAGATGAATCCCACGGCGGTAAAATTCTGGTGGTTTTGAGTAAAAAAATTCTTGGATGGCAGTTTTCACAGCATCAAGGATAATCAAAAATTTTCTGACTGAAGGAATTGTTCAATGCACAAAATAGGTGATAGTCAGTTGGTGCCAAGTCAGGAGAATAGAAAGGGTGGGGTAAAACCTCCCAACCAAAGCCCAGTAATTGTTGGCAAGTGATGACAGCAGCATGTGGGCGATGTTATCGTGATGAAGGATAACACCGCAATGATTGATGAGACCTGGCCACTTTGCTACCAAATTTTAATGCAGCCTGTCTCACTGTAGACAGCACTGATGGTCTGGTTGAGTAGCAGGACCTCCCACTAAATTATTCCCTGCACATCCCACCACACATTCAATAACACCTTTTTGGGATAAAGTTCAGCTTTCAAAGTCGATGCCGGCAGATCAGAAGGGCGACACACAGTCCTACGACGCTTTACATTACAGTACATAACCCACTTCTCATCTCCTGTCACAATTTGTGTCAAGAATGGGCAATTTTTGTACCGGGAAAGCAAGGAAACACATGTGGCGATTTGGTCATCCCGTTGATTAGCTATCATCCCAGTAGCAGAATTTTTTCTGTCAATCTGCGACAGCTATTTAGGCATTAGAAAATAATCTGCAGCACTATAAGTAACATAAAAAAAAGCTTGCGAGATTCAGTAAGTTTATTTCTGTCAGAAGTTTGCCTTTATTTAATACTAGCAGGCTTCGCCTGCTTCGCTGGTCGTTATAATTAAATCATCCTTTAAAAATTTTGAATCAACACTTTTTTTTTAAATCATTTTATTTAAAGAAAAAAAAAAAAAAGGCCTCTAAAATTTCTTTTTAACTTCACTTTGCGTACTCGCAGCTTACCGTAGTATATTTCCTGGTAAATTCATTTAGGGTATTTATCGGACAACAAATGTTGATTTTATTCAAGAAATACGATTATAAAGATGGCTGTACCTCATCATTTATTAAACATTTCAGTTTTGGCACCCTGTACTTTATAGCTCTTTCTACTATATTACCATTTGATTCTGACAAGCACTTTTCTATGTTCCCGTAGAATCTCAGCAACATGTAACAGGAGAAAAGAATACACGCATAACACTGCCTATCAAGGGAGATCTAGGCTCCTAGGTCGCCCTTGTTAAGCACTGTTTTGTGTGTTCCTACCAAGGCTATAGGGGGCTCTAAAGTTTCTACCAGACGGCCACTGGGCTTGCACTGAAGAAAAAAGTATCACTTCTCTAACTTTGGAAAGAAATTTCAAAATGTAACAATTAATGGAATTGATAAACAATATTAATTTTTGGCAGATAATTAATTGTTCCTTGTAAATAAGTAAATTAAACACATCCTAAGTTCCGATGTGCTTTCTTTTGAGGAAAATCATCACTACTTTGCCTTTTGCCAAAAGTTCACACTTTTATTTTAAATTTAAAATCTACCTGTTTTGCTGTTTAGTTATTTCAAAATAAGAATTAGAGATTCTTTTACAATTTTAAAAAAAAAAAGCTATCACTTGCGAATCAATTTATTCAAATTTGTAACTTATTACCACCCCAGTGGCAGAAACACCGCGACATAGTCGCAGATGCAGAAAAACGGCTTGCGGACAGTTTTTGTCTGCACTGATAAAAAAAATTTGTCTACAACTTTCGAATAACAATTCACTTAAACAAAATTTCTGAATCAAAACTAAAACTAATACTTTTATTATTTATATTGTGTTGTGTGAAACAATGCTATAAAATAATTAATTGAATGAGATGAATGAATACACACAATTGTTTATACTATATTGTTCTGCAGTAAAATTGTGTTTGTGTATTGTTGCACGAGATAACCACTGATGTTAAGCCCCCCCCCCCCCCCCCCCCCCAATCAGCTTTCAGACTTTTTGAGTGTAAACCATTTTCACCCCTGATTACACGCAAATTTTGCAGACAGATTATAAAATTTTAAAAGCCTGTTGCAGACAGATACAAAACTTTCTGCCACTGGGATTACGACGCTTTGTAAAATATATTTCTTGAAATTGTTATTAAAACAACTGAAGGGGCGTGTTTAATTTGTAATTATGTTACAAGTGTAAAATTTTCGAAAAAGAGAGATAACGGAGGGATTGTTGTGTTCTATTTTCATTTTCTTTTCAAAATATAAACTAGTATGTTGTGGCCAGCACAAAAATTTCTTCTGTATTTTCTTACACAAAGTCACTCAGTACAAATTATTCATTATTATTTTTCATTATCAATGCACCCTATTTTCATCTCAGAGATTACAAGTTAATGTTCAACAAGTTAATTACAAGTATGTAATGAACAATGGAAGTGAATTTTTATTGTGCAGATGGCATCCTTCCTGTTCTTGTGTATACTTGCAGTATAGCAGCACCACATATTCACCGACATACACCTAAACTGAATCAGCATAATGTCTCATAATAGCCTTTTCATGCATCAAGTTTTGTTCTTTTTTTTTTTTTTTTTTTGTCGTGTTCATGATGTAGTTGAATTAGATTAAACCGTGGATCTTTATAACTGCATCTGCGATTTGTTGGATGTTGTCGTCATATAGGTCTATCAGTGACGGCAATACACCAATTTCTCTCAAGTTTGCACTTATTGCCGCTGCCGGACACTCAAAGATATGGCAAGGTGTAAGCTGTGTATCTGGGCAATTGTTACAGTTTCTGTACACCCTTCCACTTTCTTTATTAATTTTCATGCCTCTGTGATGACTGGTTCTTAGTCTTATTATAGTTTTTGTTATTAATCGATCTGCATTTATTTCACAAAGCTGGTGTTTTCTTTGGATTGTTTTTTCTCTAAGTTTAGATTTAGTTATTGCATTTATTTGCATCTTGAAGAGAGACACTGTTGCTGTTATTGTTGAGATTTCTGGACTCCTTGGCTAGTTTATCAGCTTTTTTGTTGCCTGCTATTTCGACGTGTGCAGGTATCCACTGAAGTGTACAGGTTTTATTTATAGCTTGAAGATCTTGAAGTCCTGAGATGATTTCATGGGTGATAGAAGAGTGCCCCTTAGAAATGGCCTGGAGGGCGGCCTTCAAGTCGCAGAAAACCACTAGGCCCTCTGCCTGCTTATACTCCGTTTCACCTTAACTTGGCAGCATTGAGAAAGGCAGGAAATGTAATATTGCGCTCCGAGAAATAGTTCTCCAGTTATTTTGAGTTGTAAAGTTGCTAAGTTACTAAATAAATGTCATAAAAGGAAGAAATTAAGCTTATGTAACAAGTATTTGATATTTTTCATGCGTTAAAAGTATTTAAACGATAAACATCTTTCTAGCAAAACGAACGCGCAGTAACAATACAGCGACATTCCTGAGTTTTATTTTGGCTGGGAACCGGTTTCCAAAGCTATATATCTGGCGCGCTAGCTACGTTTCTTCGCCAGTTCTCTCTGAGTCTCTTCGCTTTCATTGCAGTTCTTTTACTTTCTCTCATATTAGTCCAAATTCGCTTTTACGCTTCGTTTTTCTATTGTTATTGTTAGTTATTATTCATTTATTATTTATTTGTTTTGTTATTTATATTTGTTATTTAAATCATAAATAGTTAAATTTGCTGACATTTTAAAAATGTCTGAAAATGGCCGATCGCCAACTTCATTATATACGCCGTCAAAGCGTGGAAAAATATTAAAAAGTGGTGCACGCAAAAACATTTTAAATGTTTATGCCAAACTTCGAAAGGAAAATCCATCAGACTCTATAAATGAAATCGTTGCCAAAGTTTCTGATCTTACAGGTGTTTCGAAAAGATCTGTTTTTCGTTTGAAAAAAGAAAAAAAGGAATCGAGTCCATTAAGTACACCTGGAAAGAAAAGACCAAATGCAGTAGGGAAACGTTCAAGACTAATAAAATATGACGATTTCACATTATCATGCATTCGAAGGAAAATCCATGGTTTTTTTCGTAGAAATGAAATACCTACTTTAGATAATGTTTTAAATAGGGATGAAACGGATATCCGGTAACTATCCGGTATCCGGCCTATCCGGCTGAGTTTTAAATATCCGGCGGGGTACCGGATATCAGCACACCGGATACGGATATCCGGCAATTTCAAGCCGGATATCCGATGGAGAAAATTCAAGCTTAAACTCCCATCAGATGGAAATTTTGCGCCAATTTTTAAATTTTTTTTAGATCAATTGTAGCTTGTAAAGGATTTTTTTTTTTTTTTTTTTTTTTAGTTGGCTTTTGCGAAAATCGATTTTGGACTCATTAGCAAACAAATTTAGCCAAAAGTAGCTTCAGGTCTAAGAAATATAGAAGCCCTATTTTAATTTTGTACAGAGTTAGCTAGGTTTTTCTTCCAGAGTGATCTGTAACATTCCCCCGAATCTTCCCCATAACAATAAAAAGAGCTGCTCATTGTTGTTCCTGAACAAATGGTATTTATTCTCTGCAGTTGCAGTGTATAGATAACTCTGTTTTCATGTCTTTTGCTAATATGTTGTTAGATTGTTTAGTAATATTGTTAGTCTTGGATGTTAAAGTTGTTAGATTGTTTCGAGAATGAGTCAAATAATGTGCATTTATTGACTAGAACCTGTTTACTTACAATCCAGTTTTCGATACACAATAAAGCTGCTGCATAAATTCATTTTGAATTATTACTTTCTTCTATATTAAATAGAAGGAAGTATTGGATTCGTGAAAATTTTCAACTTCCAGTTTTCGGTGGATTTACGCATTTTGAGGGAACCAAAACACAATTTGACCGTTTTTAGAAAATGTCTATCTGAAAAAAAAAATTTTCAAGAGTTAATGCACAGAATTTCATATAAATTTATACATAGTTGCATCTTACCAAAAAAAAAAAAAAAAAAAGGGGGGGGGGCATCAACTTTTGGTGCAAATCACTCAACAGATGGCGCTGCTATACTGTGATTTCTCCCATTTAAAAGAAGACTATATATCAGCGTATACTGTGTATAATTAAAAAAATAAACTAAGTGTGTCACAGGGAGGGCAATATTATGAAACATGTTCATTCAATTTCTGTGCGTAACGGCCAATAGGTGATGCTGCTATGCTGCAATTTTCCCCGTGAATGGGGAAGTTATGTCTCAGATTCATTCGTGTATAATTGCTAAAAATTTAGTATGGGAAAGGGTCATTTTTATAAAACATAATGTTGATTCAATTTTGGTGCATATTGGTCGATAGGTGGCTATATTATGTTGCAGTTTACTCTGTGAATAGGAAGGCTAAATCTCAACATCTATAAAATTTAAGAGATAAACAAGATAAAAATAATATGAGAATAAAAGTTGGCTTAATTTGGGTGTATATCAACCAACAGGTGGCGCAGCTGTTCCTCACCTTCTGTGATTCTCCACATGGCTACATCTCAAAATTTTTTGATTAAAATTGCACTAAACTCAATATCTAAAATCTTTATTGTAAGCAGCTATGATTATGTTTCTTCTGCATGTTAAACAGCATGTAGCATTGTTATATAGAGAGATATAGAAGAAAGTTTTGTGATGGCCATAACATACTAGTTTGAAGCTTTTATTTTATTTTTTTTTTCTTCTTTCTTTTATGTTTTCTTATAAATGTCTCAAAAGAAAGTATTGGATTCATAAAAATTTTCAACTTCTGGGTTTTTGATGGATTTACACATTTTAAGAAGTCCAGAAACTGGTTTGACCAATTTTAAAAAAAATGTCTGTGTGTGTGTGACAAAAATGCTGTTCAACTGTACCTCCGGAACTACTGCGTACTACAATTACATATAAATTTATGTGTAGTTGCACCATGACATAAATCAGTGCCTACCAACTTTTGGTGCAAATGGCTCAACAGGTAGTGCTGCCATACTGCGATTTCCGCAACTTAGAGGAAGGCTATATCTCAGAAACTACTGCACAGAATTTCATATAAAATGTATGTACATGTAACTTGGCATATATTAGTGCCTATTAAATTTTGGTGCCAAATCTCTACAGGTGGTGCTGTTATACAGTGCTTTCTGGAATTTAGGGAAGGCTATATTTTAGGTTCTATTTCATGTAACTACACAAAACTTCATGTTGGAAAGGCATTATGAGAAATTATGCTGGTTCAGTTTGGGTGCATGTTGGCCAGTAGGTGGCTCAGCAATACAGAAATCTCCCCCCCCCCCCAAAAAAAAAGGGGAAGGCTATATCTCTTATTCTATTGTGTATAATTGCATAGAACTTGGTATGTGAGAGAACCAGATAATGTGAAATACTATTGCGATTTATTTTAGGTGTATATCGGCCAACAGGTGGCAATACTGCACTACAATTTACCCAATGAATAGGCTAAGTTAATCCCAACATCTATGACATATGTGCATGAAACTTGATATATAAGACAACCATTATGAAAGCAAATGTTGACCTTATTTATGTGTATATCAGCCGACAGGTGGAGCTTCTATTATGATTTTTCACAAGCGTATATCTCAGCATCTGTTGATTAAAATTGCATAAACTCCTTTTGTAAAATATTTATTGTGAGAAGCTATGGTTAAACTTTTATACGATTTAAACCGTAAGTAGCGCTGTTATACAGAATTATGTAGAAGAAAGTTTTGTGATGGCCACAACATATTAGTTTTCATGTGAAAATAACCCTTCAACTGTGATTATATTAGTAAAATATTTTATTTCATTTTTTTAATAATAGTATTGTAAAAAATATGTAAATAAGTTTTAGTTTTATAATTCTGAACAAAACCTATCTTTTTGTGATAGTGCTTTTCACCAAAAATTGCAAGTGTAGGAATGAGTATGTTAGGCTTAAAATTTTATTCTGCATGGCAATATTGCACAAATAAATAGAATAATAAATAAATATGTTTAAATAAATTATATTTAAAATGATTTTAAAAGAATAGTATATGAAATATGTTTATATTTTGTTTTAAAATAAAGAAAAAGAAAAGAAATATACAACACAACAAAAAACAAAACTAATGCCGGATATCCGACGGATATCCGGTCCGGATATCCGTATCCGGCAGGCAGAAGAGCTCCGGATATCCGATATCCGGTATCCGGCAAAATCACTATCCGTTTCATCCCTAGTTTTAAATGTTGTGAATGATGACACAGAAATATTTCCAAAGAATATCAGCCGTACAACATTGTACAGAATTCTGAAAGATTTGGGATTTTCCTTTGAAAAACGAAAAAGGAAGGCTGTTCTTTTAGAGAGAAAAGACATTATTTTGTGGCGCAGGAATTATCTAAGAAAAATTAGAGATTATAAGAAGCAAAATAGGCCAATTTATTATCTGGATGAAACCTGGGTGAATGAAGGGCATTTTCCCAGTCGCATATGGCAAGATACTTCAATTAAAAATAGTTATGAAGCATCTTCTTCCAATCTAACAACAGGTTTGACAGAACCAAAAGGTAAAGGAAGAAGATTAATAATAACTCATATTGGAAGCGAGGAAGGTTTTGTTCCTGACGCAGCAGATATTTTTATAGGGAAAAAAACTGGTGATTATCACGAAGAAATGGATGGTAACCATTTTGAAAAATGGTTCGAAAAAATCCTTCCAAAATTGAAAGAAAAAAGTGTAATAGTAATGGATAATGCTCCTTATCATTCTGTAAAGACGGAAAAAATTCCAACTAATTCTTGGAAAAAATCAGATATACAAGAATGGTTATCGGGAAAAAATATTACATGGTCCAGTGATATGCTAAAATTAGAACTTTTGCAGAAAGTATCTGAAATCAAAAATAGGTTTGAGAAGTATCGTGTAGAATCGATAGCCGAAAACTATGGACACACAATATTAAGACTCCCTCCTTATCATTGTGAACTTAATCCAATTGAAATGATTTGGAGCCAAGTTAAAGGATACGTCGCAAACAAAAATAAAACTTTTAAATTAAACGACGTGAAAGAATTAGTTATTCAAGGCATAAGTAACGTAACCACAGAAAATTGGATAAACTGCATAAATCATGTGACAAAAAAAGAGAATGAAATGTGGGAAATAGATGGACTAGTTGAAGAAATATGTGAAAATCAAAAACTTATTATTTCTTTGCACAGTGACAGTGAAAGTGATTCCGAATTATCAAATACTGAAGAAATGTAAAATAATATTTATATTCAATATAAATCATTTTTAATCTAATTTTAAATAAGTTTTATAAGTTCTTTTTTTTTTCTTTTTTCCTTTTCTTTTTTTATAAAAAATATATTTTTGATGAAATCTTAAATTGAAATAAGTACAAAACTTTGAACAAATACCATAAAATGCAATAATTTGCAACAATTGTTTCGGGTCGAAAGAAAACACGATCCTTATTCAGGCGAACAAGTAGCACCCATACCTAATTTTTTGCCTGAAGAAGGGTCGTGTTTTCAAAGCTCATAATTAGCAAAAATTTATCAGTTTTAGAAATAAATTTGCGATTCATGACTTACTTTTATTGCAAAATTTATAGCTTCACATGGGTATTCAGGTATATTCTATAATTATAATAATAATAAAATAAAGTTTTAGAAACCTATTTAAGTCAGTAGACAAATAATAAATATAATTTATTCAACTACCTTAGAAAAGCATTTTCTATTTAGAAGTTTAAAATTGAAAAATTATATTTAAAGAAAGTTTCAAAATATCAAATAATTCTATTCTACTAATTAACCATTTAATAATTTCATTTATAAATTGTTATTATAACCCCTCCCCCCTTTTTTTTTTTTTTAATTTTTTGTATAACTTTTAAAAAGTACCATAAAATGTACAGTACTCGTAACAATTGTTTCGCGTCGAAATAAAACATAATTTGTTTGCAGCATTCGTGCCTCCTTTGCTCGCCTGATGAAGGGTGGTGTGTTATTTCGACCAGAAACAATTATTGCAAGTTCTTGCATTTTGTGAAGTTTA
Source organism: Salticus scenicus (assembly GCA_963930645.1). Taxonomy (NCBI): domain Eukaryota; kingdom Metazoa; phylum Arthropoda; class Arachnida; order Araneae; family Salticidae; genus Salticus; species Salticus scenicus. The sequence continues at coordinate 195,801,030 of OZ005660.1, forward strand.
TTCAAAATTTTGTACTTATTACTTTTAAATGCTTGTTTTGTGGTCCATTTTTATAATTTTAAATTAGTTTACTCTTATTTTATTTTGTTTTTAAAGCTCATAATTAGCAAAAATTTATCAGTTTTAGAAACAAATTTGCGATTCCTGACTTACTTTTACTGCAAAATTTATAACTTCACATCGGTATTCAGGTATATTCTATAATTATAATAATAATAAAATAAAGTTTTAGAAACCTATTTAAGTCAGTAGACAAATAATAAATATAATTTATTCAACAACCTTAGAAAAGAATTTTCTATTTAGAAGTTTAAAATTGAAAAATTATATTTAAAGAAAGTTTCAAAATATCAAATAATTCTATTCTACTAATTAACCATTTAATAATTTCATTTATAAATTGTTATTATCCCCCCCCCCTTTTTTTTTTGTATAACTTTTAAAAAGTATCATAAAATGTACAGTACTCGTAACAATTGTTTCGCGTCGAAATAAAACATACTTTGTTTGCAGCATTCGTGCCTCCTTTGCTCGCCTGATGAAGGGTCGTGTTTTATTTCGACTCAAACTATTGTTGTGATTTTTTTGCACTATACGATGTTTATAATATTTTAACTTATTACATTTCTTAACTATATCAAATGAGGGTAGAGGAAATAATCCTCCCAGTATTCTGAAATTTTAAGAATTTATCTAAATATTTACTTATTTATTTATTCTTCCTTTTATTTATCCTTGAACGAAACAGATATATATATATATATATATATATATATATATATATATCCTTTTAGTGTGTGTGTAACTTTACAGGGGTCCATCCAGGCAAAATCTGATTTGCTTTTGTTGCCCCTTCACAAAATTCTACATTGTAAAAAGGGTATTTTCACAAAAATCAAATTCGTAAAAAAAGGACTTCACAAAATTTATTCGTAAAAAGAGGACACTTCACAGAATTCAAATCCATAAAATGAGCCCCTTCAAAAGGTTCTATTTTATAAAAATAATCCTTTTATAAATTATTTCCCTGTTTTCAGTATTATTTTAATTAATGTCTTAATTTAGCTCAACGAAACTATTAAATATTACATATAATGATGGTAAAAATGGAACGTTTTTGCTCGATATTTCTTTTTTTCTCAATAATATTGTGTTTTTTACAAAATAAATAAAATTTTCATAAAAATATTTTGATTAAAGGGACCCAAAAATTAAAACTTGTATTGACTCCAGCTTATAAAGTTTAAACTTAATAATAATAATAATAAATGTAACATTTTTTTTTCTTTTTATGATTAAAAATATTTATCTATCTCAAAATTTCATCTAAAATTGTTTCCTTTACTCAATTTCGCTAAAATTCATATGAATTATTCATTATTAAGCAAAATATTTATTTCTAAGCAAAGTTTTTTTTTTTTTTTTTCGCCAAGATTACAGCTTTTATTGTTTACTAGCAACCCCATCTGCTCTATAGTAATCCTGTCACCATGACAACAGGTGTGATTAGGTCGCTGTAGCCTTCCTTCTACTGCCAACTTAAGGTGGAACGGAGTATAGTAGTGGGAAGGGACTTATACATATTAAGTGCCTCCAGAATTGCACGTAGCTCGCAGGTGAAGTTAGAGGCTATATTTCCTGCACCAAATTTGCCCTGGTGAGATGTATCATCTGGAGTAGTTAAAAACACACCTGAACCCCCATTGGTGATAGTTTTGTCAGAGAAACCATCTATATATGCATGTTCAAACTTCTCTTTTGGAAAGTTTTCAATTGTATCAAGTCCCTTTTTCCTAATGATATCATTTTGTTCATTTTTGTTGCATGGCTCTACAAGTCGGTATTATACACAATAGAACCTGAAATATAGCTTTCCCTTAAACTGCGGAAATCATTGTATGTCAGCACTACCTGTTGACTATTGACACCAGATGTTGATAAAAACTAATTCCTGTCAAGGTGCATCTACATAAATTTAAATGCAATTCTGTGCAATAGTTTGAGATACAGCCTTCCCTGAAATTGCAGAAATCGCTGTATCGTAGTGACACCTGTTAAGCGTTTGACATCAAAAGTTGATTGGCACTAATTTATGCCATGGTGCAACTACATATAAATTTATAAGAAATTCTGTGCAATATGTCCTGAAATGCAGTTGGAACAAAATTTTTGTCTCACAGTCTCACACACTGGCAGACATTTTCTAAAAAAGCCAAATTGTGTTCTGGACTTCTCAAAACTTGTAAATTCATCGAAAACCAGAAGTTAAAAAATTTTCACGAATTTAATACTAATAGAAGAAAGTAAAAATCATAAGAATTTGTTTAGCTTGCATAAATGACATTTCTGATGCTGAAGAGATTTTTATTTATTTATTTTTGATTTTATTAACCAGCAATGCTGATTAGTTTGTATTGATTTGATTCCAGTCCTGGCAATTTGATCAGATTAAGCGGCTGATTTTATTAACCAGTGAATTTATTAAGTGGCTATTTTTTTAATTTTGACTAATGATAAAATTAAGACTAAATAAAATATATTTCTAATTTCAAAACACAAATATAATTTTTAAATATAACTTCATAAATTGTTCTTTAAATATAATTTAAATATGTTATTCATAAGATTATTGATAAATTTCTAAAAAATGTGAATCAGTTTTAATTTTACATGATAAAAATATTTTTACCAATTTCAATATTTTAACTCTAATTCGGTTGCTGAATATCAAGATGTTCGGCCGAACCGAATATTCGGTGTCATCTGTGCAATACCAAATAGTAACCAAATATTTAGTGTAACTCTAATTAACATACAGGTTTAAAAACTTTTATTAAGTTTTTCAGTTTAATTTAAAAAGTTAAAATTTTATTAATTGATTTAAAGTATTAACTTTCAATCAGAACCATATGCATTCTGTAAGTCGGATTAATGAGGATTACTTTGATAAGAAACCAGTTATCCAGAATAGTATTGTTCCAATAATACCAGATAATTGGTCCCTATCTATCATGTATCATAATAAGAAAATGTATATGAACAAATTTAAGAAAAAATTGTATTGAGTCATCGTGCAAAATGGAATATTACAGCCCATTTAAAAATTTAATCACTGAATGAAATCTAGATTAATATCTCAACATAGAGAAAAGATATGTGTGTGTCAGTTGCTTTGTAGGCAAACAGTTGTCTGCAGAGCTACAAAATTTTCCATCGAGGTGCATTTTGCCTCTTTATGATAATTTTTAGGGAAGTAGCTAAGAATTAGTGGCGGCCTTGGTGCAATTTCAAAGATGCCAACAGCACATTGTGTTGTTTACCTTGCATGTGATTTGGCAAGAAAAAGACCACCACATTTGGTGCACTTATTGTCCATTTAGTTACAGAGACTTATTCTTAATTAGACCCATTTTTAGTTCTATTCTGCTGCCATTTGCAAAACCTATCTTACCAAAACACTAACCAAAACTGTCTTATTATGTGCACAATACTTTGAAACAAGATGGAAAATAAAGTTTACCAATAAATTTATAATATGTAAATGATTTTTTTGTGAAATTTTATAAAACAAGACCGTCAAAGAAGAAACAGAGCTAGAGAGACAAAAATGCAATTTACTACAACCAACTATGTAATATGATTGAATTTTAAATGAAATTTTCATAGAAATGGCACAGCTTTTGTATGGGAACCCCTTGAGGACTTTAAACAGGGCCCGAAATTAACAGTATTTCATTGGCCCAAGACCACAAAAACATTCAACGGACCAGTAAAATATAAATTATAGTATTATAAAAAAGCACCACAGAATTGGCATTTTAAAAGTAATAAGTATCAAAAGTTTGAATTATGCCATAAAATGCAAGAACTCACAATTGTTTCAGATTGAAAGAAGATATGACCCTTCGTCAGGTGAACAAAGTAGACACAAGTACTGCAAACAAAGCCAAAATTTTGAAGTCAATAGAAGACACGACCTTTCTTCAGGCCGTTGTTGCCGCTTTGTTTGCAGCACTCGTGCCCACTACTTTGTTCACCAGACATAGGGTCGTGTCTTCTTTCGACCTGAAAATACTGCTGCGAGTTCTGGCATTTTATGGTGTTTATTCAAAGTTTTGTACTTATTATAAATATATTTATACCAATTATAGTTGTCCACCAAATCAGTAAAACTTTCCAGTTTATTTTATTTATTACTTTTTCCCTAATTACTAGTAGTTGCCTCGTTTTCTTTGTGCAGCGCCAATTATTTCTAGCTAAAAATTTATGTGACAATTAACCCAATTACTAAAACAAATTTTCAACTTACAAAAGATTTCATTTGTATTTTATAATTAATTTTACAAAATTTAAATTATCACATTTGTTAGTTACAAATATATAGGGACTAGTGACTTAATTTCTACCCTTGTTAAATGTTTATAATCCCATTTTGGCGATGAATTGAAATGGTTATCGCAAATGCATAAAGACATTGGTGCGAAACATCCGAGTTGACACATTTCAAATGTCGCCAAAGGGATCTTATACTGAAGTTGTGGCAAGGAGGATAGCTGATAAAAAATAAAAATTGATTCCTTTTAAATATTTTTTCTATGGTCATAAATAAACAGCTTACCTAATTTGATAATGTGAAGCAACGGTTTCACGATGGCCAAAGTCACTTCCATCTGTACCTCTAACCCTTGTACCTTCTCTAGACGCCATAGAAATATGTAAAATAAACTATTATATGAAACATGCAACTTAAAATTGATACTTGAATAGAATTGACAGAAAAAACTTGCACTTTCACCAAACAACCAGCAACGATAAAAACAAAAGTGGAAGTTCAGTTCTTTGGAGATGAGATGAGTTGTCAAATGAAAGAAACAAAAAAAAACACAAGCGAAAAAAAAAAAAAAAAATCAAGAAGGCAGAGAATTTATTATCACACTGCCTAACAATTTTTTTCTAATATTTTTACTATTTTACTCAACAAAAATACCTTATTAATAAACCTACAACTAATAATAATACATAACTTAAAATTGAAATTTTCTTTTTGGCATCAAACATTAAACAATGAAGAAAATGCAAGTAAACAAATGGGGTGTTTGTCGTGTGCAATGTTTTCATATTGCACCGATGAGCTAAATTTTATTTATTTTAATATGAATTTTGTTTCTTTTTAATTTTAACTATTAGAACCTCAGATCGGAAATTCATAATGGACAGCAAACCTGTTGTTACTTGTAAGTTGTCATACTATCTTTTGATGATATTTACATATTCTCTTAAAAATTAAATTGATTTATTTCAGTATTTTTCTGTTACATTGCATTTTGCATAATTTTAAAAGGAATTTTCGTTTTAAGTTAATTTTATTATGCATTAAAAAAAATCCAAAATTTTACTGAAAAACTCTACTATATTTTAAAGATTAAGCTAGACAAAAACACTGTTTGATTATAAGCTTGCAGGTAAATTATATTGCATTGTGAATGTGTAAAGTATGGGAAAAAGTCAAATATTATCTTTTGTTTGATGCGTTTTTCAAAAATCGCCAAATTTGTCGCAACCTTTCTTCTCTCCTGGAATCGCAATACATTTGAAGTTTTTCAAGAAAGCAAAAAAGAAGAGAAAAGAAAAGAAAAAGCTGAATACATGAAAACCAATGATAAAATTATACTTTCTTTATTCCAACATATTTTAGCGATGGCATCATTTTTAGCGTTAGTTTAGAAAAACTTGGCCTTTTTTCTTAGGAAGATAGTTACTTAAAAGGTTTATAAATTAGTATTACTAAATAAATACAAGAAGTAGGCCATTTCTTTATGCATTTATTTAGGAAGATTGTTATTATCATCTGTTAAATGTTTTGTCTTTCATTCAACAATAACTGAATCTTCATGTCTCTACATAGGAAATATAAACATAGAGTTTCCCCCAGGTTAAAAAAAAAAAAAAAAACTGGGTGCTACTGGAAAAAAGAGAGCATATTTTAGATTTTTGAAAGCAGTTTTGGATCCTTAAATGTAGGATTTTTTTCTTTTACAGAAATGGTAGCAATATTTTTAACAAAACACCCTATTCCTAAAGAATTAAAAACTCATTACCTGCAGATATTTGAAGTTTGTTATTATATAATAACTTATTTTTCCAAAAACAATAGGCTGCACCAGTGTCCGAGAGGTTCTGCTGTAGAAACTGGTCAACATGAGGTGCCGGATTCGATCCTAGATCGCACTCGTCGGCCTAGCCATTCAGAGTTATTAATGGTTTTCTCTGAAACTTGTGTAAATATGGACGTGGATCCCTCAAAAGAAGCCCCCACCCCAATGAAGGGCACTGTATCCAGACTTAAGACCCCAAGCCTAGTCAGTTGGCTTTAAACCTAACCCCAATGAAAATATTTTTAATATTTATTGGATTATAGTTTTAATTTTATATTATACCATGCTTTGAGTTTAATATGTGCTTTGATTTTATATAAGTTAATGTATTTGAATTTTGAGCATTTGTTTTGTCTTGTTGCTTTCTTCCATTTCTTCTAGTTTTTTCTGGTTTTTTCCACTTTCTTCCACTGTCCTGGAAAAAATCCAACCCTGTTTCAATTACCGTGGTACCTAAAGATAAACACACCAAATTTTACATAGCCATGACCAAAATTAAAATCCACACAAGAATCAAAGAACATGTGGTAGATATTAAATTTAATCATATAACAACCACACTTATCAAAAGAAACAGCAAAGAAGACATTGCAATAGATTTCAAAACCATCAGAAATTTATTGGATTACAATAACTACAATTATGCAATAAATCACAAAAAACATTGCAATTTTGGCCACTAGAAACTCCTGTCATGTTGTGGAGCCCTGCAAGAATTTAGATCATAGATGGCACTACTTGCTCTTGGATGAAACTAAAATTAAAGAAGATGATAATAATCATTGTAAATTATAAAGCTTCCAGAGAAGATTGGGTTCCCAACAGAAAGGACGTTAAACAGTGAAATTTTTCAAGGTATATTTTTCGAACTTTTATCATATGTAAACAAATTTCTTTAGTATAATAATAAGCCATCACAGAACTGGCATTTAAAAGTTATAAGTACAAAACTTTGAATAAACACCATAAAATGCAAGAACTCGCAACAATTGTTTCAGGTCAAAAGAAAACATGACCTTTTGTCAGGTGAACAAAGTAGGTACAAAAACATCCAAAGATCATTTTTGTTTTCTAGGTAATAGATGTAAAATTCTGCAGAAAACAGAATTTAATTTAATATGACAAAACATTTTTTTGGTCTATTTTTCTGTATTATAAAGGTATGTGGTAACGGTAGCTGCATTGTGTTCCTTACCAACAGATTCTGTATTCATTTGTTAAAATTTTTTAATTACAGCTAATATAGGACCCCCCTGGCAGATTTTTAATTTTTGATATTAGTTTGGCCTTAAATTAAATTATCCATCGCAATTGTGCATGTCAAGATCAGGGCCTGATTAAGCTTTGAAGGTAGGGGAAGCTCAGTACTATTTCGGGCCCCCTTTTCATTTCAGAAAATTTTGTTTTCCTGTTACATATTGTAATATGAAAATGCTATAGACCAAAAATTAGTGTGTGTTTACAGTTTTTTTTTTTTTTTTCCTTTTCATTCATATATCTGGGTGGTTTCTGCACACAACATTAAAATCATATAACTTATTAATTAAGAACATTCAGATTTTTGAGGTTACTTAATAGATTTTTCCCGAAATAGTGAGTATTTTATCTTGCTTTATGCGAACTTTCTCATAAAAAAATTCAATCTCTGTGTTAAAATATGAAACGGAAAATTCAAGATCCTGTTTTTAGTTATTATGGGGGCCCCTCTTAAATTTTAGAGGGAAGCTTGTGCTTCCCGAGCCTTTTGGGTAATCAGGCCCTGGTCAAGATTTTGGCAAGAAATATCCGAGCTGCTTTGGTGCTAAATTTAAAATTTCATGAAGATTTCCGAGCTGTTCCATTTCTTTGCCACGATTTTTCTCAATTTTATTTAAAATATTTTTTAACATAATGTAAGATGGAAAAAAGGAGAAACATTTTTTAATTGGTCTAAATATACAAAATGTCTCCAGGTAAAATATTATATGTGTCCCATAATTCTGTTTATTATTAAGGAAAAAAATGTCTAAAGTAGTTTTTTTCTATATCATTGACATCTCTTTAAATTAAATTAAATTATCCAGTATCATTATATTCCATTCTCCACGTGCACTTTTCATTTTCTAAATTAAATGTTATCAAAATCTAAAAAAATAAATAATTCAAGGTGCAATACAATAATTGACAGCAACACAAAATCGCTGTCTGAAAAAAATACTCTTATTGTACTAAAAAAAAAGGTTAAATATTTGCTGGCTTTTTTAAAGAGTTAAAAGAGACTTTTCAGTTGCAGGCAAGTGGTGCTAATTACAGATTAACATATTCTCAAGTTCCTTGGTCTTTGGACTGGACAAGTTAGGCTATACACGAGCAAAGTGATGATGTCTCTGGCCGTCCGTGGATGCAAGAAAAATATTTCTTATGTTAATCGCCCATTGGATTTTTCGTAAAAAATTATTAAAAATCGAGGAAATTTATTTCCCGATTTTAATCCCCATATTTGGTATAGTCATAGGTATGTGTTAGGTACAACTTCCATATTCGATTGAAAACATGAACATTTCATTTCAAAAGATGATATTTACACAATAAATATCCAACTAATATATTAATTAAAAGGAAAAGATAAATATTCTATCATAATTTGAAATCAAATTTGTTTTCAAATGTCTAAATAATTTATCTGATTTAAAATACTAATATGTTGCAGTGGAATAGATTTCGTATCTGTCATCCTTGGCGGAAAAAAAAATATCGCCAAATTATCTGGTGAATATATTTAATTCCTTTCCAAAATCATGGTTATTTTAACAACTTATATTAAGAGAGTAATGAATAACATGAAACAATATTTCATACAATACATATTACGAAAATATACATCTGGCATGTATATTAGGTTGATTTCTTTAGAAATCGACCTATTGCAATCACTTCGTTTATCTATCTATATATCTATCTATCTATCTATAATGAAAATTTTGTCATCACGATAACTCCCGAAATAATACTCGAAATCGAACCAAATTTGGACAGTGAACTAATCTTAGAAATATCTTGGATGAGTTCGTTAACCAAGTTGCTCCGACTTTTTGTTTTCAAGTGGCAGCCACTTGAAATTTTCAAACTGACATTGTAAAAAGTATATTTAAAGCAAGATTTGCTTGAATTTTGATGTAAATACAAGCCACATAAGGGTCTCAATGAAGTTTATTAATGAAGTTTATCAGTCATTTTTAATAAAGTGGCAGATATTTTAAGTTAAGAGGGACCACTTGAAATCAGGCTACCACTTGAAAATTTAAAATCACTATAACTTCCGAAATAATACTCCAAATCGAACCAAATTTGGACAGTGTCTTAACTTATCTTATAAATATCTTAGATATGTTTATTAATCAAGTTGCTCTGCCATTTTGTTTTCAAGTGGAGACCACTTGAAAATTTCAAATTCAAATTGTAAAAGCGTATTCCGAATTTGTTTGAAATTTGATGTAAATATAGACCACATAAGGGTCTCAATGATGTTTATTAATGAAATTTATCCGTCATTTTTAATAAAGTGGTAGATATCTTAAGTTAAGCGGGGCCACTTGAAATCACGCTACCACTTGAAAATTTAAAATCACAATAACTTCTGAAATAATACTCCAAATCGAACCAAATTTGGACAGTGTCTTAATTTATCTTATAAATAACTTAGAGTAATTTGTTAACCAAGTTGCTGACCATTTTGTTTTCAAGTGGAGACCACTTGAAAATTTCAAATTCAAATTGTAAAAAGCGTATTCCGAATTGTTTTTAATTTTGATGTATACATAGATTATACAAGTGTTTCAAATAACTTTATTAATGAACTTTATCCGCAATTTTTAATAAAGTGGCGGATATCTTAAGTTAAGCGGGACCACTTGAAATCAGGCCACCACTTGAAAATTTAAAACCATGATAACTTCCGAAATAATACTCCAAATGGAATGAAATTTGAACAGTGTCTTAACTTATCATATAAATATCTTAGTTGAGTTTGTTAACCAAGTTGCACCGCCATTTTGTTTTCAAGTGGAGACCACTTGCAAATTTCAAATTTAAATTGTAAAAAGCGTATTCCGAAATTGTTTGAATTGTGATGTAAATACAGACCACGTAAGGATCTCAATGAAGTTTATTAATAAACTATATCCGCCATTTTTAATAAAGTGGCAGATATCTTAAGTTAAGCGGCGTCACTTGAAATCAGGCTGCCACTTGAAAATTTAAAATCACGATAACTTCTGAAATAATACTCCAAATTGAACCAAATTTGGACAGTGATATTATCATATAATTATCTTGAATGTTTTCACTGGACAACTTGTCCCGACATCTTGCTTCTAAGTTCCAGCCACTTGAAATCACACTGCCACTTGAAAATATGCCACACGATAACTTTTAAAATACTAAACTGATTCAAATAAAAGTTGGATAGTGAACTTATTTTTCAAATATCTAGGATAAGTTCACTTGGTGACTTGATCCGCAATTTTATTTCCAAGTGGCGGCCACTTGAAAATTTGTCATTATGGTAACTTTAGTAATACAGAATCAATTCGCATCAAATTTGGGTAGTGGATTTGTCATTCAAATATCTCATTTAAGTTCGCTGGGCATCTCACTCCACTTTTTTTTACAAGTGGTGCCACCTGAAAATTTCTTATGACGATAATTTTTGAAATACTGATTTAATTTAAACTAGAACTGGACAATGAACTTATCACACAAATATACTGGATGATTTCGATGGGCAAGTTGTTTTGCCCTTTTGTTTCCAAGTTGCAGCCACTTAGACTGCCACTTGAAAATTTGCCATAATAATAACTTTTGAAACACGGCACTGATTTAAACCACAGTTGGACAGTGAACCTATGCTTCAAATATCTTGGATGTGTTTGCTGGGTAACTTGTTCCACTGCATTGTTTCCAGGTGGCGGCCACTTGAAAATTTGTTATCACGGTAACTTTAGAAATGCTTAATCAATTCAAATCAAAGTTGAAAATTGGATTTATCATTCAAACAACAAAAATCTAGAAAATTCACGTAACTCGTGAACCAATCACGTTATTGCGTCCATCTTTGGTATATCGATAATAAGTATTTTCTCGCCAAAAGTCGCCAAAAAAGTCACCATAGGAGAAAAGTCGCCAAATTTGGCGCCAAATCTATTACCTGCGTTACTGGATCTTTTTAATGCGTTTTTAAGGAAAAATTAGGCTATTTTAATGCTAAAGTAAACTAGAAATTTAGAAACTAACATTTTTATCAACTTACTAAGCCTCTTTGAAAGAATTTCTACCAAAAAAATTATTTTTAAATTTGCAACGATATCTTAGATGAGCATTTTTGTCTGCCATTTTGATCGAAGTGGCAGTCACTTAATTTTTCAACACGATGACTTTTGAGATTTTGAATTAATTCGAACTATATGTGTACGGTAGACTTATCTCCCAAATACATTTCATATATATGTCAACTTAGCCCACTATTTTGTTTCCAAGCGCCGGCCACTTGAAAATTTTAAATTCACATAAAGAGGTATTTATGAACCAATTTGCTTTAAACTCCATATGTGCGTAGCCTACATCAATATTTCTACTAAGTGCATTAATAATTTGTAGCCGCCATTTTAAAACAAAATGACGGCTACTTGATAAGGAAAAAGAAATCAACCTACCCTTCCGAATAAGCCGGAAGGACTTGTTTTTGTATTACATTTTTGATCGCCAAATACAAAAAATGCCAAGGACGATAGAGTTTTGAAATTTAAAATTTAAATTTTGTCAAATTAACAGTGAAATAACTCAATCTAACATATGCATATACGATAACTAATACATATCTATACCCAAATATAGAGATTAAAATCGGAAAATAATTTTCCTTGATTTTTAATAATTTTTTACAAAAAATCCAATGGATGATTAACTTAGGAAATCTTTTTCTTGCATCCACGGACAGTCAGTGACGTTGCACTTTGCTTGCGTATGGCCCTCCTCTAGATTTTCAAAATTCATTTTAATTGTTTCTATCTTTCATAATTTGGAAAAAAATAATTACAAAATTAAGTTATTTTAAATAATGAGATATTACAAGAGAAACATGATTTTTTTTTATGAAAGTACAATACTCCCTCTCCTAATGTATCTACACCAAAAATATTTAGATACCAATATAAAAAAATCTGATGTGGACACTAGGGATGAAACGGATATCCGGTAACTATCCGGTATCCGGCCTATCCGGCCGAGTTTTAAATATCCGGCGGGGTACCGGATATCAGCACACCGGATACGGATATCCGACAATTTCAAGCCGGATATCCGACGGATATCCGAAAGAGAAAATTCAAGCTTAAATCCCATCAGATGAAAATTTTGCGACAATTTTTTTAATTTTTTTAGATCAATTGTAGCTTGTAAAGGATTTTTTTTTTTTTTTTAAGTTGGCTTCGGCGAAAATCGATTTTGGACTCATTAGCAAACAAATTTAGCCAAAAGTAGCTTCAGGTCTAAGAAATATAGAAGCTCTATTTTAATTTTGTACAGAGTTAGCTAGTTTTTTTTTTTTTCAGAGTGATCTATAACATTCCCCTTAATCTTCCCCATAACAATAAAAAGAGCTGTTCATTGTTGTTCCTGAACAAATGATATTTATTCTCTGCAGTTGCAGTGTATATATAACTGTTTTCATGTCTTTTGCTAATATGTTGTTAGATTGTTTAGTAATATTGTTAGTCTTGGATGTTAAAGTTGTTAGATTGTTTCGAGAATGAGTCAAATAATGTGCATTTATTGACTAGAACCTGTTTATTTATAATCCAGTTTTCCATACACAATAAAGCTGTTGTTTTTGTGACCATATATTTATACTAGCAGAAACCTGGCATTACTTGCGCCATCTATCTATTCGATTTGGATTTTTTTAAAAACCCTCCAATTTATATAAATTTGCATTTTTAATGGAATATCCTACTAAAGCACCTGAATTTAGAATTCTCTGTTGCGTTGCATAGATATATCCCAAAAAATTAAAATTACTTCAAATAAAAGTACATATTTAAATTTTCAGAAACTCTGTACTTTCACTTTCATATTGTTCATAAGAAAAAAAAAATTCAGTTATTTAAAGTTTTTGATTTTGTACAGCAGAAAAACTTCACTTACTTAAAGAATTTTAATAACTAATGTAAAATTTTCTTTTTTATCTGTACAGAATATAAAAACATAAAATAATAAGTAAAAAGTATAAATTCATTTTGAATTATTACTTTCTTCTATATTAAATAGAAGAATGTATTGGATTCGTGAAAATTTTCAACTTCCAGTTTTCGGTGGATTTATGCATTTTGAGGGAACCAAAACACAATTTGACCATTTTTGGAAAATGTCTATCTGACAAAAAATTTGTGCAGTTCAAGAGTTAATGCACAGAATTTCATATAAATTTATACATAGTTGCATCTTACCAAAAAAAAAAAAAAATGCCCGTCAACTTTTGGTGCAAATCACTCAACAGATGGCACTGCTATACTGTGATTTCTCCCATTTAAAGGAAGACTATATCTCAGCTTATACTGTGTATAATTGAAAAAAATAAACCAAGTGTGTCACAGGGAGGGCTATTGTGGTGATTTGGGAGTACACCTCGAAGAACGGAATACGCAAGCATGAGTCCAGGGATGATTTTTTTCTATTTTTATTCAAAACTTAACAAAAAAGTTGAAATTCAAATAAGTTAAAAATTATTACAAAATGCTCGCCTCCGAGCATACTTCAAAAACATGCTACACACTTTTAGCACCAAGTCTCTCTGTCTCTTTTTTGAGTCTCTTCCTTCCGAGCACACCTTCGAAGGGGGAGGGGAATACCCCACACGAAGCACTGATTCGTTGAACGTGATATCAGTCTACCCGTGACATCATTTTCGGCCAATCTTGGTCTACCCGAAACTCTGAGAAACGTCGGTAGCAACAAAAGGCCATGCTTGAAATCGGAAACTATTGATGTCACCGCTTCCATAGAAATATACAATTTTTTTACACAAAGCATCTGTCGCTCAGACAGCTTCTCGTGGCTCCGTTCTGTCTGGTCACACGACCCCTGACCTCTTGGAATGTTTGTAACCTTCACTCCAGCACAGCTTCCTCCCTCCTAAAAGACCATTTTACGGCCTTCAGGATGTAAAATGGGCTCCAGAAGACTCAGGTGCCTCCTCCCATTATCAAACATGCAACATCAGAGAGTTGAGCTAGCCCCCCAAAAAAATTTTTTCGAAACAACCCCCTGAACTTTTATAGAATTAAAAATAATCTTAAAAATAAATTTTCTAGTCTTACACCTTGCATAATTACTAGATCCCAAGGTCTCATTTCACATTATATAAAAAAAACAATTAAACATTCACATGCAATTTCGTGATGACAATCAAAGGTTCTACCCATAACAAAATTTTAAAAGTCAAACACTGAAATTTCACAATTACACAATAAAATTTCATGAAAAAGAAAGAAAAATAATTCATAATCAATACATTCAAACTTTTTTTTTTTTTTTTTTTGGAATACAAATGAAAGAAAAAAAAAAAATAAATATTTACAAACAGTCCAAAAACACTACCTAAAACCAAGGCATTTTTTTTTTTTTTTTAATTCTTCGTGCATGCGACTTAACGCATCTGCATTCAAATGCTTTTTTCCGCTCTTATGCTCGACTGTGAAGTTGTATTGTTGTAAACATAAGGCCCATCTCGTCAAACGTGAATTTGTGCCCATCATTTTTTTAAGATAAACTAAAGGGTTATGATCGGTTTGAAGAACGAATTTTTGTCCATCTAAATAATGATTTAGTTTTTTCACCCCAAAAATGACTGCCGCTAATTCGCGTTCAATGGTACTATAATTACGCTCCGCCTTGGAGAATTTTTTGCTCAAATAAACAATTGGGTGTTCCTCGTTATTCCCGAAATTTTGAGCTAGGACCACACCCGCCCCTACAAGACTTGCATCAGTCTGAACAATGAAGTCTTTTGAAAAATCCGCAGCATAGAGTACCGGTCCCTTAGTTAGATCTAATTTTAGTACCTTAAATGCCTGATCACATTCCTGACTCCACTCAATTTTTTCCCTCTTATTTTTCCCTTTTAACAAATCCGTCAAAGGCGCAGCTTTTGTCGCATAATCCTTTATATATTTATGGTAAAATCCGGTCAGACCTAAAAATGACCTTACATGCGTCTTTGTCTTTGGAATGGGAAATTCTTGGATAGTTTGGATTTTCGCGTCACTCGGCGACCTCTTCCCCGACCCCACTTCGTGCCCTAAAAATTTTACATGGTCCTGGGCGAATAAACACTTTGCCGGTTTCACTTTTAGATTTGCCTCCTCCAAACGTTGTAACACAATGTCCAGATG
Organism: Salticus scenicus; assembly: GCA_963930645.1. Classification (NCBI taxonomy): domain Eukaryota; kingdom Metazoa; phylum Arthropoda; class Arachnida; order Araneae; family Salticidae; genus Salticus; species Salticus scenicus. The sequence goes on from OZ005660.1 coordinate 195,816,610, forward strand.
CCGGATATGGAGCTCCCAACTGGATGAAAACACAGCCAGATCATCCACATATGGTCTCACAAAACTCACTAAATCCCCTAGCACCTCACTAATTAATTTACAAAAATAAAATGGAGCATTCACTAAGCCAAACATCATTTTTTTTGGAATAAACTCACCGAAAGGGGTTACAAACGCCGCATACCTTTGCGCACGTTTCGTTAACGGGATTTGGAAATACCCCTTCGTCAGATCCATTACTGAGATATATTTTGCAGTGCTCACTTCCTCAACTACCTCCTCAATATTCGGTAACGGGAAAAATTGCACTTGGGTTTTGGCATTGAGGGCCCTATAATCGACACACGGCCTAGGGTCTTTCCCCGGACTCTCTACAAGAATCATAGGCGATGCGTAATCTGACTGACCCACCTCAATCACCCCTAACTCTAACAGCCTGGAAATCTCCTTCCGCATAATTTCTAACTGCCGCGGAGACATGCGATAGGGTTTTGCACGAATCGGCTTATCATCTGTCAAAATGATATCCATCTCTACCTTATGGGTCGTACCAGGGTCGTTAGAAAACACCGTTTTATGCTTTACTAGGACATTTTGTAAAGTTGCCAAATTCCCTTCCAAAACCTTATTACCCAAATTACTCCCCTTAATTAAGTCTGTCAAGTCGAAATGATTAGGGTCCGAAATCGGATACGGGATAGATGCATCCTCCTCAATTTCCTCGCCACCCTCTTCCAAAATTAAGTTGACATGCTCTGGCCGTTTATGATAAGGTTTCATTAAATTCACGTGGAAAATCGTGTCCTTACATCTCCTTCCCGGAAGATCTACCGTATAGTTCGTATCGGATATTACCCCCGTAACTACACCTGGACCTAGCCACTGTACTGCCATTTTATGTGGTTTTGCAGTAGCCAAAACCAACACCGAGTCTCCCACCTTAAATTTTCGGGACACTGCATTTTGGTCGTACCATAATTTTCTTTTTTGTTGACATTCTGTCATGCGCTCCCCTGCCAAATCTTGACATCTTTTTAAGCGCTCATTTAAATCCAAAATATACTCTACTACATTTTGATTAATTTCCTCTTCCTGCATCCAATTTTCGTAAACAATGGTATGAGGCATCCTCAAATTCTTCCCAAAAATAAGCTCTGAAGGTGAAAATCCCGTGCTTTCATGCGGCACCGTCCTCAACGCGAAAAGAGCCATAGGCAGATTTTCTTCCCAATCGCTTTTCGTTTCGAGACATAATGCTTTGAGAATCCTCTTAAGAGTGGAATGCATTCTTTCCACCTGATTAGATTGCGGATGACAGACAGAAGAATGATTGATTTTGATATCATACTTCTCAAAAAACGCTGTCGATAAGTCACTCGTGAAATAAGCACCTTGATCGCAGACTAACTCTCTAGGAAATCCGGTCTTCGCGAAAATTTGCATCAATGCATTGATCACTGACCTCGAAGTTAGGTTTTCCACAGGAATAGCATCCGGGAATTTTGAAGCGACGCAAACAGCCGTTATCGCAAAACGATTATTTTTGTTACTCGTTACAAGCGGACCTATAGCGTCAATCGACAGACGTCTGAACGGTTCGGAAATAATCGGTACTAATCTCAACGGAGCTTTCTTCTTATCCCCTTTTTGTCCTACTTTTTGACAAATTTCACAAGTTTTGACATACTCTTCGATTTCCTGATAGCAATTTGGCCAAAAGAAATTAGTCAACACCCTCTGCTTAGTTTTACATGAGCCTAAATGCCCTGACACAGAATCATGACACAGGTTTAGAATCGCTGCCCTAAATTTCTTTGGCACGCACAACTGCATCCTGTTTTGGTTACGCTTAGAATCCGATATTCGAATTAACCGCTCATTTTTTATCTTAAATTCCTTTCCCGCTTCATTCCTAGCTTTTTCCCAACAATTTTTCAACGTGTCACACGCAGTTTGCTCTTTTTGAAACTCTTCAGCTGAAACCCCGATTAATGGACACCTGTCTGTTTCTTTTAACACAGGAAGAACAACTTTATTTTCTGCACTAGTCTCCTCTAACGACTCGCTTATCAAACCCGGTTCCTCCTCAAAATTCTGAATTTTTCTCTGAGTTGGCTTTTCATTATTCATTTCGGACTGCGCACTCTTAATCCTTTCTTGCTCACGTTTCTGACTTCGCGTTATCGCATTAATTGGATAAACAATTTTTTTATTGAACTCAATTAACTCTGCGGTTTTATTGCCTAGAAGATATATTCCCTGACTCAAATTAGCCGGTTTTACAGCCGCTTTTGTAATGACCTCTCCGAATTCCCCTTTTAAAACGATTTTCGCCAAAGGTAAACACCTACACGTTTCGTCAAACGGTTGCTTAATCCATACCTGTTCCGGCAGTAAATCCTCAACAGAAATCATATTCCTTTCGCACACGTCAATGTTTGAGCCACTATCTCTCAAGAATTCGCGCTCTTGTCCATTTATTTCTAATTTACCTATATAAGGCTCAAAACCAACACCTAAAATTTCGCCCGCACTTAAGTTATTGATCGGATTTGTTCTGCGATTAGGGTTTTGTGGGCAGTTAGGTCGAATATGGCCCCTTTCCGAGCACAAATAGCACACAATTTTACTATTTCTATCAAAATCACGATCTTTAGATTCGGTTTTATCCCCTTTTAACTTTCCTGAGTCTTTTTTGTCGCCCTTAGCTGACTCAGCTTTCGGATTACTCCCACCATCATGCTTACCTGACCCGAATTTCTGACCGTCTTTCCCAAATGAATTTCTACCCTTCGTAAAACGCTGAAAAGGTTTATATTCTCTTTTCCCATTCTCTTTTCTAACCGCGTCATACTTGTCGCACTTCTCCGCCAAATCCGAAGCTTTGTTGATTTCTTCCCACACATCTACAAAATGTTGTTTGATTTCGCATGGTACCCTTTTCTTTAACTGCTCCGTGAGCATCAATTCCTTTAATGACTCTAAATCTTTAATTTCTAAAATCTCAAGCCAGTTATCTAGGTACCCTCTCAAATCGTGAACTAAATCAACCCATAATTCTTCACTTTTTTTGTTGTGCGATTCAAATTTCGTTCTTAGCGCACGCGCACTCAATCTGAATCTATTCATCAACACTTTTTTTACATGTTGAAAGTTATCAGCCTCTGACTCGTCTAATTTCATAATTATTTGTACGACGTCGCACGGCAATAAAGGGATAAGTTGCGACATCCAGTCCTGTTCGCTAACATTTTCTTTACGTGCTAATCTTTCAAATATCGTAAAAAAAAGAGAAATATCCATTTGTTTTGGGTCAAATTTCGGAGCTATGTCTTTTAATTTAATTTTCTTCAAAACTGTCTCTTGAACTAAACTCCCGGACCCTACGCTACTAGTTTCTGCAGCGCTCTGGATTCTGAGTTTCTCCAGTTCAAAATTTCGTTCGGCCTCTTCTTTTTCTTTTTCTTTTCGTAATTCCCATTCGCGCTCTTCTTTTTGCAACGCCCATTCGCGCTCTTCTTTTTCTTTTTCTTTTCGTAATTCCCATTCGCGCTCTTCTTTTTGTAATTTCAATTCGCTTTCTTTCTGTTCCAAAATCCCTTCTATTAGCGCCTTCGCAACCCCTTCATCATAATTAGCCGCCTTTTCAATAGCTTCCTTGATTTCTAGTTTTTTGCTTTTATCTGTTAGCCCCGAAACACCAAATTCATCCGCTAACTCTAACAATATGTTTTTAGTATACTTAATGAGAAATGCCATAATTACAAAATACAATTTCACTAATTACTGAAAAAAAATGCACATATAATAAAAACAATAAACAAATCAAATACCATGAAAATATAGACAAAAGTAACACTTTGATTATCACCTACGAAATTCTTTAAACACCTTTTCTCTAAACATTAACTACAATATTTACCCAGATACAATAAACAGTACCTATATTTAGTTAAAATAGACAACTAGAGAAAAAAAAAAGAATCCTAGAATTTTTACCAGTAGGCAAATCAACTAATTTCCAGTATACTCCTATATAAACAGTTACAGTATCCACAATCCTTACGTTGCTTTTAAAAAGAATTTAGAATTATAATCTTATCGAAACTTTTAAACAACAATTTAAAGTTACCAAGCTCCCCGTTACAATAAACAGAACTTTAACGATAAATTTATCTCTGAAGTAAACGCCCCGTTAAGTCATGAAATTACTCTTTTCAACCGCCTTAACTATTAACTTGACTTCGAGATATCCGTGCTTAAAACTTTACACATAAAAACTAAATTCTTACTCTTAAAGCTTCGTAACTACATGCATTGTTACAAAACAAAAATAAATAAATAAACAAAAACTATCATCCCACAACTCAAATCTCTGACACTTTGCATATCTGAAAATGAAAGAAAACATACCTGAAAAATCTCCTTGATTGGCGTCTCCAGGGAATTCAGCAGCACAGGGAAGAAGCGAAGTCCTTTTAATCCTTTCCACGCTATTGTCACAGGCATCAATAATCTCCAGTAAATCTCAGGGATTCCAGTTGTCACCGGGCTCACAGCAACGTTCTTTTATACTTTTTCACCGCCAACACATAGAAAACAGAGTTCGATGTTTTTTTTTCTTAAAACAACATACCACCGATATGCCACCATTTTATATTTTTAATTAAAGCTGTGGTGATTTGGGAGTACACCTCGAAGAACGGAATACGCAAGCATGAGTCCAGGGATGATTTTTTTCTATTTTTATTCAAAACTTAACAAAAAAGTTGAAATTCAAATAAGTTAAAAATTATTACAAAATGCTCGCCTCCGAGCATACTTCAAAAACATGCTACACACTTTTAGCACCAAGTCTCTCTGTCTCTTTTTTGAGTCTCTTCCTTCCGAGCACACCTTCGAAGGGGGAGGGGAATACCCCACACGAAGCACTGATTCGTTGAACGTGATATCAGTCTACCCGTGACATCATTTTCGGCCAATCTTGGTCTACCCGAAACTCTGAGAAACGTCGGTAGCAACAAAAGGCCATGCTTGAAATCGGAAACTATTGATGTCACCGCTTCCATAGAAATATACAATTTTTTTACACAAAGCATCTGTCGCTCAGACAGCTTCTCGTGGCTCCGTTCTGTCTGGTCACACGACCCCTGACCTCTTGGAATGTTTGTAACCTTCACTCCAGCACACTATTATGAAACATGTTCATTCAATTTCTGTGCATAACGGCCAATAGGTGATGCTGCTATGCTGCAATTTTCCCGTGAATGGGGAAGTTATGCCTCAGATTCATTCGTGTATAATTGCTAAAAACTTAGTATGGAAAAGGGTCATTTTTATAAAACATTATGTTGATTCAATTTTGGTGCATATTGGTCGATAGGTGGCTATATTATGTTGCAATTTACTCTGTGAAAAAGAAGGCTAAATCTCAACATCTATAAAATTTAAGAGATAAACAAGATAAAAATAATGAGAATAAAAGTTGGCTTAATTTGGGTGTATATCGACCAACAGGTGGTGCAGCTGTTCCTCACCTTCTGTAATTCTCCGCATGGCTACATCTCAAATTTTTTTGATTAAAATTGCACTAAACTCATTATCTAAAATCTTTATTGTAAGCTACGATTATGTTTCTTCTGCATGTTAAACAGCATGTAGCGTTGTTATATAGAGAGATATAGAAGAAAGTTTTGTGATGGCCATAACATACTAGTTTGAAGCTTTTAGTTTATTTATTTTTTCTTCTTTCTTTTATGTTTTCTTATAAATGTCTCAAAAGAAAGTATTGGATTCATAAAAATTTTCAACTTCTGGTTTATGATGGATTTACTCATTTTAAGAAGTCCAGAACCTGGTTTGACCAATTTTAAAAAAATGTCTGTGTGTGTGTGACAAAAATTCTGTTCAACTGTACCTCCGGAACTACTGCGTACTACAATTACATATAAATTTATGTGTGGTTGCACCATGACATAAATCAGTGCCTACCAACTTTTGGTGCAAATGGCTCAACAGGTGGTGCTGCCATACTGCGATTCCTGCAACTTAGAGTAAGGCTATATCTCAGAAACTACAGCATAAAATTTCATATAAATATATATGTACATGTAACTTGGCATATATTAGTGCCTATTAAATTTTGGTGCCAATCGCTCTACAGGTGGTGCTGTTATACAGTGCTTTCTGCAATTTAGGGATGGCTATATTTTAGGTTCTATTTCATGTAACTACACAAAACTTCATGTTGGAAAGGCATTATGAGAAATTATGCTGGTTCAGTTTGGGTGCATGTTGGCCAGTAGGTGGCTCTGCAATACAGAAATTTCCCCCCAAAAGGGGAAGACTATATCTCTTATTCTATTGTGTATAATTGCATAGAACTTGGTATGTGAGAGAAGCAGCCATTGTGAAACACTATTGCGATTTATTTTAGGTGTATACCGGCCAACAGGTGGCAATACTGCACTACAATTTACCCAATGATTACTTAGGCTAAGTTAATCCCAACTTCTATGACATATATGCATGAAACTTAATATATAAGACAACCATTATGAATGCAAATGTTGACCTTATTTATGTGTATATCAGCCGACAGGTGGAGCTTCTATTATGATTTTTCACAAGCGTATATCTCAGCATTTGTTGATTAAAATTGCATAAACTCTAGGGATGAAATGGATATCCGGTAACTATCTGGTATCCGGCCTATCCGGCTGAGTTTTAAATATCCGATGGGGTACCGGATATCAGCAGTCCGGATACGGATATCCGGTAATTTCAAGCCGGATATCCGACGGATATCCGGAGGAGAAAATTCAAGCTTAAATTCCCCTCAGATGAAAAAATTGCGACGTTTTTTTTTTTTTTAGATCAGTTGTAGCTTGTAAAGGTTTAAAAAAATTGCAAAAGTCGAATTTGGCCACTTTAGCAAACAAATTTAGCAAAAAGTAGCTTCAGGTTTAAGCGATACAGAAAGCCTTTTTTAATTTTGAGCAGAGTTCGCTAGGATTTTCCAGAGTGATCTATAACATTCCCCCTAATCTTCCCCATAAGAATAAAAAGAGCTGTTCATTGTTGTTTCTGAACAAATAATATTCATCCTCTGCAGTGCATATAACTCTGTTTTCATGACTTTTGTTTAATAAGTTGAGAATGTTTAGTAATATTGTTAGTCTTGGAAGCAAAAGTTGTTAGATTGTTTCGAGAATGAATCAAATAACGTGCATTTATAGACTAGAACCTGCCTGTTTATTTACAATCCACTTTTCCCTACACAAGAAAGTTGTTTTTGTGACCATATATTTATACTAGCAGACCCTCTGGCATCATTGTCTGTGCCATTACCTATTCAATTATACGTGTCATCTACCTATTCGATTTGGATAAAAAAAAAAAAAAAATAAAAGCACTGCAATTTATATAAATGTGCACTTTTAATGGAATATCTTGCTAAAACACCTGAATTTAGAATTTCCCATTTCGCTGCATAGATATAGTCCCAAAAATTAAAATTACTTCAAATAGAAGTAATATTTAAATTTTCAGGAAGTCTGTATTTTCATTTTCAGATTGTTAAAGAATTTAAAAAAAAAAAAAAAAAAAAGCTCAGTTATTTAAAGTTTATGATTTTGTACATTAGAAAAACTTAACTTACTTTTAATTAAAGAATTTTAATAAATAATCTAAATTTTTTTTTTTTCTTATCTGTACAGAATATAAAAATATAAAATAAGTAAAAAGCATTTAAAGAAACAAAAATATAAATTTGTTTTGAATCATTACTTTCTTCTATATTCAATAGAATAAAGCATTTTATTCGTAAAAATTTTCAACTTCCCGTTTTTGGTGGATTTATGCATTTTCAGTGAACCAGAATTTTGATTTTGACCGTCTTTAGAAAATGTCTGTCTGACAAAAGTTTTGTGTAGCAGCTCTAGTTCAAAAGTTAATGCATAGAATTTCATATCAATTTATACATAGTTGTGCATTAACAAAAAAAAAGTGCATATTGACTTTTGGTGCAAATTACTCAATAGGTGGCGCTGCTATACTGTGATTTCTCCTATTTAAAGGAGGACTATATCTCTTCTACTGTGTATAATTAAAAAAAGACTAAGTTTGTCCCAGGGCTATTATGGAATATGTTTATTTAATTTCTGTGCATATTGGCCAATAGACGATGCTGTTATGCTGCAATTTTCCTGTGAATGGAGAAATTATCTTGGATTTATTTGTGTATAGTTACACAAAATTTGGTATGTGAGAGGGCCATTTTATGAAACATCATGCTGACTTAATTTTGGTGCATATTGGTCGATAAGTGGCTATACTAGGCTGCAATTTACCCTGTGAATGGGAAGGCTAAATCTCAACATCTATAACATTTAACTGCACTTAACTTGATATGCAAGACAAATAATAAGAGAACGAAAGCTGGCTTAATTTGGGTTTATATTGACTAACAGATGTCGCCGTTGTTCCTCATCTTCTATGATTTTCCACTTGGCTACATCTCACAATCTTTTGATTAAAATTGCACTAAACTGCATATCTAAAATCTTTATTGTGCGAAGCTATTATTAAGTTTCTTCTGTGCATGTTAAACACCGTGTAGCTTTGTTATGTAGAGTGATATAAAAGAAAGTTTTGTAATGGCCATAACATACTAAGCCATTGAAGCTTTTAGATTTTTTTTTTTTTTTTTTTTTGCTTCTTTCTTTTATGTTTTCTTATAAATATCTCAAACGAAAATATTGGATTTATAAAAATTTTCTACATTTGGTATTCGCTGGATTTACACATTTTAAGAGGTCCAGAACTTGGTTTGATCAATTTTTAAAAAATTGTGTTTGTGTGTGTGTGTGACAAAAATTCCATTCAACTGTCGGCCTTATTTAGATGTATATCAGCCGACAAGTGGATCTGCTATTATAATTTTTCACAAGCGTATATTTCAGCATCTATTGATTAAAATTGCACCAAACTCCATATGTAACATATTTATTGTGTGAAGCTATAGTTAAACTTTTGCACAATTTAAACAGTAAGTGGTGTGTGATGCCCACAATAAATACGTTTTCCTATGAAAATAACCAACCCTTCAACTATGATTATATTAGTAAAATATTTTGTTTCTTTTTTTTTTTCTTTTTTTTTTTTTAAATATATATATATATCAAACACACATTTTGTACTGTAAAAAATGTGTAATTGATAAGTTTTTGTTTTATAATTCTTAACAAAACCTATATATTTGTGACAAATTGCAAGTATAGGAATGAGTATGTTAGACTTAAGTTTTATTCTTCATCGCAATATTGCACAAATAAATAGAATGCTAAATAAATATGATTAAGTAAATTATATTTAAAATGTGTTTAAAAGAATAGTATATGAAATACTTTTATATTTTATTGTTTTAAAATAAAGAAAAAGAAAAGAAATATACAACACAACAAAAAACAAAACTAATGCCGGATATCCGACGGATATCTGGTCCGGATATCCGTATCCGGCAGGCAGAGGAGCTCCGGATATCCGGTATCCGGCAAAATCACTATCCGTTTCATCCCTAATAAACTCCTTTTGTAAAATATTTATTATGAGAAGCTATGGTTAAACTTTTATACGATTTAAACCGTAAGTGGCGCTGTTATATAGAATTATGTAGAAGAAAGTTTTGTGATGGCCACAACATATTAGTTTTCATGTGAAAATAACCCTTCAACTGTGATTATATTAGTAAAATATTTTATTTCATTTTTTTAATAATAGTATTGTAAAAAATATGTAAATAATAAGTTTTAGTTTTTTAATTCTGAACAAGACCTATCTTTTTGTGATAGTGCTTTTCACCAAAAATTGCAAGTGTAGGAATGAGTATGTTAGGCTTAAAATTTCATTCTTCATGGCAATATTGCACAAATAAATAGAATAGTAAAGAAGTATGTTTAAATAAAGTTTATTTAAAATGTTTTTAAAAGCATAGTATATGAAATATGTTTATATTTTATTGTTTTAAAATAAAGAAAAAGAAAAGAAATATACAACACAACAAAAAACAAAACTATTGCCGGATATCCGACGGATATCAGGTCCGGATATCCGTATCCGGCAGGCAGAAGAGCTCCGGATATCCGGTATCCGGCAAAATCACTATCCGTTTCATCCCTAGTGGACACCACATGACTTCCTTATACACCCATTGGAATACACATATTGTTATGAAAACATTGACATTTTTGTGTGAGATAACGGATTCATAAATAAGCAAGCATGTTCCAACCATTAAAAAAAAAAAAAAAAAAAAAACAGGAAAACTTCTACTCCAACTACAAAAGTCATGATAATAGGATTACATATATATACCGCCAAACAAATATACTAGTTTTTTTAGGAATGGCTTATTACAGACTCTCTCATTGGCAAATTCATAGCTTAGAGTTTAATAAAAATCATTCTAGTATAGATTGCCTACTTTTGTTCTCTTTTCCAAAAATTAGAGGTGAAAAACGATACATTTTGCCGAAACAATTAATTCAGTTAAAATTGAGAAAGGATTTACTAATTCTGACTACTAAATTTGATCGCTAATCTCGCCAAGTCACCAAGTTTGTAGCCAATGCTGATTTTGGTCTTGGCATCGATTTTGGCAACTTGGCGACCGAATTTGGAAAAAATTGTAGTTTAGGGTTGCCAAAGTTTGGAAGTTCTAACTTCAATATGAACAGAATTCTGGAATTTTCCGGAAAGATTCATTGGTTCATAGCACTGAAATAAATTCTTCAAATGCCAAACAAGACTAAAACAAAATAAAGTGCATTCATCGAATAGAACCTGCTTATATATTAAGAATTACACATTTACCTTAAATAATGTCCTTAGTTCTTTTTTTAATAATCCCGAAAGACTGGCATCCAATAATAAATATAACCGAAACGAAGCGAAGTGAAATGACGAGCCAACAACCATCAGCAACAAACACAGATGAAAATGAAGAGAGTCACAACTCACCTGAAGATGAGTGCGGATGCACTCGAAATGCGTATAATGAAAAAAAGAACTAAGGACATTATTTAAGGTAAATGTTAAATTTATTAAATGAATTTATCCTCCTGCATGAAAAATTATGTGATTAATATTAAGAATTACTTTCTACACTCAAAAATGTTGGCAACTTTCTAAAACAATATCATTACGGGCTGAATATTCATTAAATAAATGTGTTCATCGACTATAACCTGCTTATCGCTTTAAGAATTACTTTCCACGTGCAAAAATATCAAAAACTTTCATAACAATATCATTATGGGCTCTATCATTAGCTTATTTTGAAATTTTTATAATGGTAGATCATGATCATGTATAATGGCCAAAACATTTGTATATTTGGTCATTATGATTCAGTGGCGGATTTAAGGGGGGGATAGGGGGCTGAAGCCCCCCCCCCCCCAAAAAAAAAAAAAAAAAAAAAAAAAAAACACTGACATTCACTATTGAATATTGTTGCAGTTGTAAATTTTTTATTGGTCTAGAATAACACTTTGAAAAATCTTAGCCCCCCCCAAAAGTCAAGTTCTGGATCCGCCACTGTTATGAATATAATTTTTGTAAATATCTCCAATACGGAAAGTCATAGTTTGAATATATGAAAAATATTGGTGAGTTTTGCTCTCTTTTAATGAATCTTTTAACACGAAAAAATATTTCGGTCCCTTCAGTTTCATGTTAAACGTTTTTCCCTGTAGTTGATTAGTTCAGGAAAATTGATAGGCGTTCTGTATAAATTGCTCAGTTTCAGGTCTTGCAAATGCATTTCTTTCAAAACAGCTGTACGGATTTTTTTCAAACTCACCATATAACTCTCTTTTAAATACCCTTTTGTATGTAATTATTGTTTTCTGGTCAATAACTTAGTTTTTTTTATATGTCTTTACACATGTATTAAGTTTCTCACACTGGAAAAATTTTAGGTTTCTACTTTGTTAGGTCAATTTTATGTCTTCTGATCATATTATCTCCAAAGAAATTCATGTAATACTTGTAATAGTGGGTTGGGTAATGGAAATTGTGTGGTTGTTTTATATCAGATTTTTTTAATAGTATGTTTTTCATTAGGTGCTGGGGATGAGAAACTATTTTCCTCCATAAAGAGTGCTTTGATTCGTGGTTTATCAGAAGAAAGCATTGAATGGAAAAGGTGATTATACTAATTATATTTCCAATTCATTTTTTACTCCTATGATGTAGCTATTTCCAGGGCCCGCTTTACCATTAGGCGAACCTAAGCGGTCGCCTAGGGCCGCCGATAAAAGAGGGCCGCCAAAAAAAAATTGAAACACCGGCCAAAATTTAAAGGGGAAAAAAATGGTGAAAGAAAAGCGAAAATCATAAATCAATTTTTCATTTTTTTTTTCTCTTTTAAGGAATATGTGTATATTCAATTGTAAATTAAAAGTAACTTTCTTTAAGGATTTTAACTTTGTATAAAAACACTTTAACCCTTTTAGGGTGAAGGAAATTTCGCAAATTTAAATAAACTGCCACCGGAATTTGCGAACAAGTTTAAAATACAAGAAATGAATGAAGAATTTTCTTTACGTTATTAAAGTAAAACTTTGTAAAAATTTCTAAGGGGAATTTTTGCAGTTGGGAATAAAAATTAGATGTTCTGGTTAAGGTACTAAAATGTTGATTTTTAATAAATATATTCTTTGATTTGAATGTGATAATGAATGAAAGCTAGATGTTTTCAAATCAGATGGAAAAAATGATGATGAGGAGCTGAATGGTTTGCAATTTCAACCTGAGCAATTTGGTTTTAGACCTAAACATTCCACCTCCCATCAGAATAACAGAATTTATTCACGATAGTTTTATTAAATCTCAAAAATTCGAGGCCCTTTTACTTGACATCACTAACGCGTTTGACACTTTCGCATGGCGGCCTCATTTTTAAGCTCATTCAGCTGAAAATTCCAACTCTTTATATCAAATTCATCCATAATCAACTAAACTAAATAATAGAATTAAGAATAAGAAAATAGAAAAAATCACTATTAAATTTATAAGTGTCTAACTAAAAAATTCATGTAAGTTTTATACATTTGCGAAAAAATAACTTCGTAAACAAGTCAGAAAATAGTTCAGATTTCAGAAAGATCTTAAGAATAAAAAAAATACATAAAATATATAAATTAAGATTAAAAAATAAATAAGAGTAAATTTAAATTACATAAGGGCGATCTTTTCTCGTCTATGGCGTCTAGAAAACAGTGTTGCCATATCTGGCGGATTTTTTATTCAATAGTCACCAGTCATTGTTTATTGTAATGTTTACCTAATCGCTTCGAAGATTGATAGTCTATTATGTATATCAAATATCACTTTTCAAAATTATTGTGATTATTGAATAAAAAATTCCGCCAGATCTGGCAACACTGCTAGAAAATCTGTTTCATGCGTTGACTTTAGATAGTCTTTTCTGCAAAAGGCTTTACCTTCATACAGAAAAATTAAACGCTACTTTGATTCGCATCACAGGCCCACCAGTCAGTGGTCGAGCGGTTCTGCGCTCAAAGCTGGTAGATAAGAAGTGCCCAGTGTGATATTGAAAATCACATATTCTTTCTTAAAATTTAATTGAATTAAAATTCTTCTTAAAATTATTTATTTTTTCCTTTTTTAAAAGGCTTCTTCAAAACGAAAAGAATTAGATTTATTTTCTCGAAAAGCGAATGTTACATTCTTTCAAATATTGCAGATTTTTTTTTTTTTTTTTTTTTTTTTTAAAGAAGAAAAAAAGAAATAGCCTTGAATCATCTCTTCATTCCAACAAAAAAATAAATAATATATATATGTATATAATAACGGAATGAAAATCATAAGTACCGTTGTATGTTGCGGCTGCTTGTCATTAATTAACACATATCAAATAAGTCTAATACTTCTATCAACGGTTAATATACATTTTCAGAAATAGATTTGAAAACGCGAGAAATAAAAGTTATTATTATTTTCATAATACTAAATACTAAATCTGTCAATTCATCATCGAGACTCAAGGAAATGTGTAATTATATCTGGCGTCAGCATGAATTATTATGTGTAATCTAACTTGATATTCCGTAATTTCAGACTTAAATCGATTCGATTTATCACAATAACTCAACGAATTTTATGGTTAACATATAATGTATAACGTACTTATGGCGAGGAAGATCTAAGCCACAATATTTGAAAATAATATATGTAAATTTTCCTAACTGACTTAAAAAACTGGTGTTGCTGCGGCGTCCTAATTTGGCGAAAGTTCTTTTTGAAATTAATGTTTTTGCCAAACTTCTAGTTGACTAGTTCACAGTGATGCCAGATTGGGGATTTTGTCCCCATTTTGGGGATTTTTGAGGCTTCTGGGGACAATTTTGGGGACCAAATGCTTGTGGGGACGTTTTTGGGGAATTCTAAAATTTTTGGGGACAAATCTGGGGAGTTCTTCAACTTTTTGTCAATGTTGTCAACGTAATGATTTATCCCTACGACCAGGGATTTTCAATAGCTTTATTGTTATTTGGGGATTTTTTTCAAAAACTGCCTTCATTTGGGGAAAAATCTACGCTTAAATCCACTTAAATCTTCTTGATATTTCTTTTTGAAAAAATTTTTATTTTCCCTTTTTAGTAGAAATTAAGTTGGGGATTTTTTCGAAAAAAACCCCTGATTTGGGGAAATTTTAAGACCTGTTTGGGGAAATAATTTTCAACCATCTGGCATCACTGCTAGTTCACTTTTTATCACTTTCGCTTCAGTTTCGGTGTTTAAAGGAAGTTGCGCTGTTTTGTCTGTACTCCCAGTGCCTATTTAGATATTATTATCCAAAAAGGTGTATCTATGATATATTCATCTGCTAATTCCTTCTGTAAAATTTATTTGGATTAGACAATATATTTTATTGCTCATGATTGTTCGGATTAATATTATGGATCAATTTCTCCATCCCAATTAAAAATTATATGAAACAGTTCTTCAAAAAGTAATCATCTGAGTTTTCAAGCAATCTGGATTGTTATTGGCACATCGCATTTAATCATTAATTTTTTTAGACTATCACGGCTCTCAGAAGGACACCAATCTATACTACCAACAATCTCTACAACACCCGGTTCAATCCCAGGTCGCGCTCATCAACCTAAACATTCGGAATTTTCCGTGTTTTTTTCCGAAACTCGCGTAAATACGGGCTAAGTCTTCTTAGAAAGACTTATCCCCCCCTCGGAGGACATTCTATTCTACCAATAGGCCTTTGACCCTGGCGTAGTCAATCGGTTTTAAACCCTAGCAATCGATTCGTATAAGATTATCTAATATTATGTCGCGCGTTTATGAATGAAAAGGTTCGTAATTGTGTTTTAAAGTGATAGATTAGTTTGCAATTAATAATAGCCAACACAAAATTTCATCTGATAAATCAATCCACTAAGAAATGAATTAATAAAAATTTTATTTTCCATATACATTAAGGAAAAGGTTCAAGCAAAAGTGAAGGGGAAAGCTTTTTTAACACTTTTCAATAAAGGTTGAAAATGTTGACAACTTCGGTTTGTCAGCATGGCCGTAGCTATTTAACGGCCCTCTTCACTTACCGTTACCGTCGCCGGAAGTCCGAGTCAATGTTATTCTATGGGGACATTTTCTTTACAAATAACTCATTAACTAATACATATTTTTAAATTCTGTTTTTACATTCAGAAAATTCCCAACTGTTAAATTGACGGACCTTTTTTAAAAATGTATTTTTTTATTTTTTATTTTTTATTTTGAAATTGCAAAATGAAAATGAAAAAAATTCACATATTGAAAATTCGTATTTCGCAGCTTCAAAATAAAATATAAAGAATTAAAAAAATAATTTTTCAAAAAAGGTCTGTCAATTTAACAGCTGGGAATTTTCAGAATGTGAAAACAGAATTTAAAAATATGTATTAGTTAATAAGTTATTTGTAAAGAAAAATTTCCCATAGAGTAACATTAGCTTCGGCTTCCGGCGGCGGTGAGTGAAGCGGGCCCTTAAAATGGTAGAAATAGGTTAACTAGCTTGTGTACAGGGACACCCAAAAGAATGACAGTTAATTGCTTTCTATTAGATGTAGTTTTATAAATCACATTTAAAAAACTTTGTACAGCGAAAATCGTATTAAAATTTAGATTTATTATTCATATGATTAAAAAAAAAAAAAAAAAATCTATAGAATAGGGTATATTTTGCATTAAGATTTACAGGATCGCACCAAAATATTGAAACACATTATAAGAGCTCAAGAGCTACAATTAGAAATTGTTAGAACTGCATGTCAGTTTATGTTAAGGTTTTTTAACACTTTTCAACAATGTTTTGGAGTGATTCAGTTAGTTTCTCTGCATTTTTTTCCTTTGCGTGATAACGTAGGAAAAGTACATTAAAAGTTAAACGAGGCAACAAGACATACATTTGGAAAATATTAATAGTTATGCAAACCAAAGGATTTTCCATTCTTGTTTAAAAAATGAAACAAATTCTTGTTATCATCTGGTTTAATGTAAAATTGAAAATTACCATTTATTATGGAAGGATTAAAATTATAATAAAAATAAGTGCTAATTAAAAGAAAAAAAAAACAGTAATACTTTAATATTGTTATTATTCACGCTGGAACTTTGTCGGTGGTAAAAATGTAGCAACTTGATAGATTCACTCCGTTTTGTGATGCGATGCCGCAATCTGATAGCTAAGCAATGGTGAGATGATGACAGATTTCAAATTTCCTTTTCTTCTGTCCATGCAAAAATTCTCTTTTTCATTCCATTGTAATAGATTTTACTCAAATTTTCGGCCAAACAGTTATTGGTGCAAGCTGTATATGGCATATGAGTAACATGTACAGATATAACAGTATTGATGTTCCGTTGTACATCAATATGTGCGATGTCATGTAGAGAATGGAGATTAGTATGAACAGAAATTTTAAGGCATTTTCCCAATCGAACGTTTAGCACATTCAAGTAGAAAAACTAAAAGTTTGATTCAACTTGTTTATTTTATCTTATTGCTAAATATGCCGGATCCAGTTCAATTGTTCAAAAAAAAAAAAAAAAGTTATTTAAATTTATATTACTTATAATATTAGAATAAGTTGAATCTTAGTATAGTAGTTTCCTCTTTTGTAAGGTAGAAGAGGTGGAGGGAGAGGGATCACAGTGAGAAAATTTACCTGAGGTCACATGAAATCTATAAGCTGCCCTGACGTAATATCTATTAGAGGGGGCCGCCAAAAATCCATTGCTTAGGGCCGCTAAAATTGTAAAGCGGCCGCTGGCTATTTCTCAAATTTAAGTTTTATTCTATAACTTATGCTTCTTTCTTAATTCTGGATGCATTAATTATGGTCCTGTATTTATATGGAAGGTTAGTATACTGCCAGTTACCTTTTTATGATTAATAAAGCATGCATTAATAGCACCAGAATATTCTGTACTCTGTTTTGATAATTATTATCTTTGAATGTCATTCTTAAGTTTTGCAAAATCTTGCACTTATACTGATGAGGAAATTTGGTTGAATTCTGAAGTATCTACTTTAACTTGTTTTTAAATGTATTGTAATTTTAATATCTCATTGGGGGGGGGGGGAGTTTTTATTTTATTTATGCTGCTACTTCACTTATTCATTTTCGCAGAGTTTATAGTATCTTTGTTTAGAAAAAAAATTGTAGTTTTGTGTTTACAAATAAAAAATATCATTTCTAAATAAAAGAACGTTTAATTGTAAATCAAATGAAATAATCTATTAAGAAGTTTCACTTAAATTTTAAACCATACACATATTTATTTAAGCAACAATGTTAAATCTTAATTTTTTAACGGTAATAATTTATTCAATAAAGTAAAATAAAATTCTTTTTAATTTATTGTAACTATGTATCAGGATCATAAGCAAATTTTAATTAATTTATTTATTTTTTTATCATTAAAAAGTAATTACTTATTCAGTGGTGAACTTAGAATTTCTGTCTGGAGTGGGCTGAAGAATAATTGGGTCCTTTAGTATAGTAATAGGTTTATGGCCATATATGCAGCAGCAGCTGCTTGTGAACCAAAATAGGTGAAGAGCTGAGAAGTAACATTTAAGTAGTTTTAATGCATAGTTTTTATTAAGCATAACTTTAACAAAAAATTAACTAAAAATACTAATTTTATTTAAATGTAAATTTATACTCTATAAATGAATACAGTGTAAAATATTAGGTGAAATGCCTCTTTACCTATTTTCGGTCCACGAGCCATCGTAGCAGACATACACATAGTAAAGAATCTGTTCTAAACATTTCTTTTGAAATAAATAAATGAATGAATGAAACTGAATTTAAGTTGAATAGTGCAATCAGGGAATTTATCTCAGTATATAACATGCTAAGTTACAGTAGTTTGGTCAGATGGAGTTGGAATTAAGCTTGCAAACATAAAGTTCTAGGTTCATCTGTGATCAAAAACTGCCATGTACAATATGACAAGCTGGTGAACATAAAATTTGTCCAAAATAAAATCCCCCCCCCCCCCCCCCCAATATTTCCATTTAAAATAAAACTTGATCAGATTTAATACTTTTTAGTGATGCTTTATATGTATATGCAGTAACACTTAAAAAATAATTAAGAAATCATAATAATTACAGCCAACTAAAAGGTACAGTTGTTATATGTATGAATTATAACAGAATTTCAGTGTAAATTTTTACATGGCTATTTTTATTTAATTATCTGGGGTATGGGGGCGATGCTCCTTCTAGGTTCAGTTAACAGTTAAACAAGTCGGACATGTAGTCTTTGTGGGGGGGGGGGGTAGTCAACACAGCAAGCAGGGGGCAGAACCTCTTAATATCCTAAAACATTAATTCTAATGTGTAATATATTACTTAGATTTGTTTGTTTGGTTAGTAAATATTTCAAGTGTTTCCTTTCTGAGTAATATCATTATAGGATATTGTATTCCAATATATTTTTTTTTATGAAATTTGAATTTTTATAACTTACAAAAATTGCATTATCCAAGAACGGAGCTTAGATCTCAGTGACATTAGAACCAAAAATGAAAACTGTGCATGTACCATGATAAAAAAAAAAATAAGTGACCCCACCCACCCAGGCATCTGTAAAATATCTTAACATATTGTTATTAGGGTATTTTCGTATTTTGAACAGACTACGTCTTTTGGCATTCCTCTAAATCGGATATATTTTTAGAAAAATAATTTTACATATTTGTGATTAAATCAATTAAATTTTATCTTCAGCAATTGATACGAAATTTCACTGGCATGTATTTGCGCTAGTGGCATTTAAAGGGTTTAACATGAATATGCAAAGTCCATTTTTAATTTAAAATATTGTTTTAGAGGAATGACTAAAAGCAGGGCTAATTTTTATTTTATATCAAACGAGAATTTTCATTTGCCGATGCGAATGTGTTAATTTTGCTCAGGGACAAAACAAACTTTCACAAAGATGCTCTAAATACTCTTAAATTAAAATACAAAATTGTGTGAGCCTGGTATCCCATTTTTCTGACAAATACATCTCTGCTTACTTCCACATCAGATTGCTTCTTCTGCCTGACTTTTTTTTATACTTACTCGATTTTGTGATAACACTATATATGCTTTAGGACCATAGAAGCCTATCCCTAAAAACTGCAACGGCATGTCTAGAGTATCTTTCATCTAAAGATTAAATAGCTAGTTCATTGTTTTTGTGTTTGACTGTAAGGATTTCAAAAATTCCTAATATTCAATGTATAATTTATAAACTTTATTATTGCTTACAATATCTGTGTTTGAGTAACTTTTTTTTTTCCATGCATATCTGAAATTTTTTACCATGTCACCTGGTTCTGGAGGGGGCTTGAGCCCCCTAAGCCTCATCCGTGGGTATGCCACTATATTTATTACATTTTCTGTTTTGAATCTTTTAAATTGCAAATGCTTAGAGCCAAGTAGCAGTCTTTGTTGCTAGCAGATTTGATGTAAATTTTTGATTTAGGTTTTGATTATGGCTAAAAGTTTTCAAATCTTACTCACAGAAAATAAAACAAAAGGAATGATTCATTTTGAAGCAATGGTGCAACTGACCGAAATCCTGCCATGTCTGGTGATCACAGCTCATTGCCCATCACCATTCATTGATCAGCCCTGGGTTGTTTGTTTACTGTCTCTCTCATGCCAGTACATTCTTTGAGAACTTTTTACATAGCTGCCAACCTTTCTAATTTTTAAATCAGATTTATCACCAGTATTCTTATAAAGGAATCTGTCACATGCCTTTTTGAGGTACAAATAAGATTAAATAAACTGAAAACTTTTGTAAAAACTTCCTAGTATGAAGTCTCCATTGAAAATAACTGAGACTTGGCACCTATGCTTTTAAGATATTTGCTGTATTCATTGAATACAGCTTTGTATTCATTGAATTTGTTCTCTTCATCTGATTCAAGTTTGTTTGTTAGTGGTTGAAGCCTTCTACAGATTGAGTCAGTTTTATTAAGGCTGGATGCACTATACAAAGAAACTGCATCACAGCATGCTTTTTGGATTGTTCAAGAAGTTTGGAGCATTTTCCGGAGATATGCTGGTCTTTTTCTTCTTCTTTTTCTTCTTTTTATTTTTTTAAGCGTATTTTTCATAGAACAAGGTAGAAAGTTTGATGAATTATTTTGATATTTGGCTGTCACTTATTCTGATCATTTTTGGTTTGGCAATATTTACATGATATTCCATGACAAAAATCAAAAGTTGTATTGAAAGTTATTCAGTTTAAAATTAAAGATGTAATATTGCTGAAATTTTTATACATATTTTTAGTGTTTTGGGATCATTTTTTAAATGAAAAAAAAAAAAAAAAAAAAAAAAAAACAGCTTGTTTATGATTTACCAAGTTTAAAACTTTGAAATTTAGTTTATGAGATCAAGATTGATATTTGTGTTGTTATTATTATTATTATTATTTTTTTTATAATAATGGTATAAAAAGAAATTGGCTTTTTAAGACATTATTTTATTAATGAATATTAAAAGGACCTTGAGATAGCAAGTCATGCAATTAAACCCAAATGCTTAGCTAACAATAAAAATCTTTTAAAAAAAATCCTTCCTCAATAAATAAATTTTGAATACCTATTAATCTTCTGTGAAGATTTTTGTCCTATATCGCAGTCTTCTTCGTGGGCTGCTGAATACCTGGCCTCTTACAATTATTATTTTTATGCTGTAAAATGGGAATCCATTGAGCTTTTAGTAAATGGATGCCCATTGCCATGTCGTATGCACTGTTATTTCCTAACAGTGCATATGACATTGCAGTGCCAATGGAGATAGGTAAAAAAGGGTGTTATTGACTAAAGAGAGAAAGGAAGAGAAGAGTAAGTAAAGCCGTAGACATCCAATAGCTTACAGAGAAGACTACATTATTGGTCAAAATATCTTGGTGGAAGAATAATGCACATTTAAATGTTCTTCATCTATAGCTCATATTTAACATAAAAATATTTTCTGTTCCTTTTACTGTGTATTTATAGATTGTATACCTATTAAATTTATAAAACAATTTGCAGATTCTTGTTTGTATAAAAAATTTTTGTTGTGTATAATTGCACATATACTTAACACATATACATAAATTTTAGGTCACATATGAGAAATCCCAAGTTTGTGTATATAACAGCAAATTTTGTACCATTTTCTGAAGATCGTTTAGCAGAAGAAGGTACCAGAAGTCTTCTTGGTCAAGCTTTCTTCCACATATATTGGACAGAATGTTATGTATGGATTCAGTTATTTTGCTTATTTAATGTACTTTTTTTAATAACATTAAATGCTATCTCATTCATCTAAATTTTTTTGTTAATTAAAGAAGTCTGAATGTTGTGTCTGGCTGAAGGCTTTCTAAAGTAGTGGTAATTTTTTTTCCCCTTCATATATATGTCTGTCCCTAAAGTAATGCGCCCAATTTTATTGAAAGAAATTTGTTGAACCGATTTGTACAATTACTCAATATTCTTCGAAATTCATCCCTCCTGCATGCATGCGTCCGGGAAGTCTGTCACAGGGATGTCCTTTAGTAACCTCATCGTAGCCGCCTTGGTGTTCTCCAGGGTCCCCAAATGCTGTCCTTTGAGGGATTTTTTAATCTTCTAGAACACAAAGAAGTCAGACAGAGACAAATCAGGACTGTAAGGCGGCTGGGAGCATTGTCATGGTGCAGCTTCCAGGAATTCTTGATCTTGCGCCTGACACGGTTGACCCGTTGCTTTAGCCTTTTCAGTACTTCGATGTAGAATTTGGTGTTAACTGGTTGGTCAGGAACAAATTCAAAGTGGACCACTCCCTTGGAAAAAAAAACAAAACAATGAGCATAGCTTTGCCATGCGATTTTCTCATTCTTGCCTTTTTTGGGCGTGGGGACAACATTGTGTGCCATTCTGCGCTCTGTCTTTTTGTTTCTGAATCGTACAAGAAGATCCAAGATTCGTCACCACTTACCACATTATCCAAAAAAAAACTCAAATCATCCTCACAACACTGCAACAATTCTGCTCGAGAGTTTTTTCCATCTTGATTTCGACCAAGCACTCACACAAGGGTTCACTGAAACAGGCACTGTGACTCTGCAGGAGCTTGGAGCCGACTGGCGCTGGTGATGGTGTGTTTCCAGGATTCCACTCACCCTTCCGTGCAAGCGGCAACCCTGTGTGACGGATAGTCGAGGCAGAAGAAAATAGGGCACATTACTTTCGGGACAGACCTTGTAAAATTTCAAAACCACTCTTTTTTTTTTTTTTTTTTTTTATGTATCGAGATATTTCTATAACATGGACCAGTTACAATTAAATTTTGTTGAAACAATATGATAGTGACATGACGTAAGGTGCTATCTGATTAGTCAACCCAGATTGAATTGCTCAAAACATGATTTCTACTGCAAAAATTTAATTTCCAAATAATACACATTTTCTTAAAGAAATTGAAAAAATATTAACTTGTGCTCAAAATGTCACAAATATATTTGGAAGAATTAAAAACCAGTTAAGCCTCTCATTTCTTTCTTGGCTGTTCAGTAGAGTAATGGTGGTGCCATCTATTGATCATAATCAAAACCCTCATATTAAGATACACATTTTTGATTTAATTTAAAGAATTTTTAACTCAGCAGCAAAAAAAAAAAAAAAAAAAAAAAAAAAAAATATTTTCAGAAATTGAAATTATAATGCAAAGATTTAAAGATTTAAATCTCTTTCATTGAAGGGGGAAAAAATGAAAATTTCCAATGATTTTGTTTATGAGATTTTATTTTTATAAAAATCATATGTAAGTATTATCACACAGAAACCACTACTAGGTAACATTTATGGATTTAAATAAATATTTCAGGTTTAACCCTTTATCTACTGACGGTACTTTAGAGTACCATTACTTTAAAAAGAGTATAAAATCAAATTTATAGAAGAGATGTCAAAGATATTTATAAGAAGGGAACAGATGTACCTCCCTTTAATCTCACTACAAAGCATTAGAAGATACACATAGCCATTTTTGTTCCATAAGGGATTTTATGGAGTGCACTTGATGGTTTGCTTGATATTTTTCACGATCTTCATGTTGTGTTATAATTAATTCCTATATTATTTCAAGAATATCCCACTAATCTTAGAAAGAATATGAGGAACATAAAGAGTAAATATTTCTCTACACTTTTTTCATGTCAAAATAATTTTTTCGACCTCTATGTACCAGTGGTACACTAAAGTACCACCTCACAAAATTCTTATTAATTATTATGATGAGGTGATATGCATAATTTTTAACATATATATCTTTAAATAATGCACTATAGTAACTGAAAACATTTCAAACACATTTTTTGTCTGTATTATAATGCAGTAGATAAAGGGTTAAAATGGGCATTATAAAGAAACAGTTGATAAATAACATAAATTTAAATCACAGTAATTGTTTAAAAAATAAGGTTATATATGAAGGTGTTTGATAACAGTCAATTCATGATATCAAATTGAAATTAATTTTAATTTGTATCTTTAAATAATTTAAAATATTATCCAACAAAATTATTGATAATAAATATATATTAAAAAACACTTTAAAACATGTATTAAAAATTATTTACAATGCTTTTCGCCACAACGTTATGGCATTTTCAGGTAATTTTTTTTTACACAAGCAAAGAGTAGACAGCATTTTATACAACAAAGGAAGTCGATATAGTTATAGTAAAAAAAAAAAAAAAAAAAAAAGAAAAAAGATAGTGTGTACACAATGTGATAAGTTCATTAGTTGTATGAATTCAGGAAACAAGGTTGAGATCCAGTAGTGTCACACTAGGGATACATGTCATAAAGTCTTACAGAAGATACATAATCTTGGAAAAGAAGACTGGAGGTTTACACTAACAACTTGCAGCATAGTTGTGTAGTTGCATGCATTTAGATGATTTGTAGTTACATGAATAAATTCATGTAACTATGCTGTAAGTTGTTATTGTATACCTCCAGTCTTCTTTTTTAAGATTATGTATCTTCTGTAAGACTTTGTGACATGTATCCCTAGTGTGACCCTACTGGATCTCAACCTTGTTTTCTCAATTCATGCAACTAATGGACTCATCATATTGTGTACACGCTATCTTTTTTTTTTTTTTTTACTATAACCGTATCAAGTTCCTTTGTTATTGCTGTCTACTATTTGCTTGTGTAAAAAAAATTACCTGAAGATGCCATAACGTTGTGGCGAAAGGCTTTATAAATAATTTTTAATAAATTTTAATACGTGTTTTAAAGTGTTTTTTAATATATATTTATTACTATGTTAACGTGTGAATGCAATACAAATTTTAAACTTTTAGAAGTTTTAAATTTTAATTATAAAAATAATGATATCTTTAAAATTATTCACCTTGTCTCTTCTTTTCTGAATATTGCAGGGCTTGAAAAATCTCAAATTTTTTACATGTCTAATTGGGCATGTTAGTCTGGAGAATACATGCCCAAATTAAATTTTTACATGCCTAAATATTTTAATCAAATGCATAGTAATAAAAACATTCACATATTCAGTTAAAAGAATTTAACAACATTATACTTATATTGACATTTTTTATTTCAATTTAATTTATGTAAAAGTTTTAGACAAGATATGCTATATCTTAAAATTACTTTTGATTAAATATTTACATGCCCTGGGCATGTCAGGCAATATAATTTTCGAGCCCTGGAATATTGGGTATATATCTACATGAAAATTGTTGTTGTGTACATTTAATATATTTTATAATAGTAATATATTTATAATTAGCTACTTTAAAAGTATAAAGTTTAATATTTTTTGCTGTTTAATTGTAATTATATTTATTGATGATGAATTGCATAATTTGTTATTCTATTTATCACTATGATAATTGTTTAAAAAGTTTAATCTTTTTGTTTTTTACGTTACATTAATATTCTATTGTATTCAATATTCTTAAATTATTTTTGCTTCATATGAATTAATATCAGGGTTCCCACTAAAGCACAAGATCATGAGAATCTTGCATGTTTTTTTATTTTCTCTCATAAAATTTTTAACATTGCAATAAGTTTGCACATTTTTTTGAGACCAATTCATTAACATCTTTGGTTTGAAAATGGATTCTTATTTAATATCTTTTAAACAAATTATTCGATTGAACTACAAATTTTGGCATTAGATAGATTTTGTCCTGTCTAATAAGTGTACATTTTCTTTTTTTAGTGATTGGTTAAACAGTGTATTTTGTATAGCAAATTAAAACCTGATATAACATGGCATCCATTTTATCAAAATAAAATTGAAATCCAAAACTTTTTTTTTTTTTTTTGAATGATTGTACCTGACACTATTTGGGAGGCCTTTTGCTTAATATTATAAGATTACGAGAAATTTGTGCACTTCTCTGGGGCTTATTTAGCAAAATTTTTCGTTTGAAAACAAGTCATTCATAAAAATCAGCAAATTTAAACAAACCTTTCACAGAAGTTGAATCATTTTAAAAAGTTTAAAAAAATCAAAGCAGTCTTTGGGGACTGCTGATAGAAGTGAAAACTAAGTAACTTGTGAATTGTATCGTCGAGCTATTAGATTATTATTTTCGAATTATTTTTGGTTTGTAAAGAAGTGTTTATGATCTGTATTACATGATTCGGTACAATATTTGTAGCTACCCATATTAAATGAACAAAGCCTTATATTAGGTAAAAATATTGATTACTTATGAAATTATTTTAATTAGTAGCTGAGATACAAAAGAAAACCGATTCAGGACACCTCAAAACGTGTAAATCAGGTGAAATCTTGAATTCCACTTTCGATAATATAAAAAAACTTTAAAATATCTTTCGAATGATGCATTAAAAATAATTTAATCATAATTAGAAATTGAAATTTTAAAATATTACAGCGCCATCTGGCGGTAGAAATTTTTGTCGATTCCAACTCAACAAAGCTTTCAAATGATGTATTACTTATGAAATTATTTTAATTAGTAGCTGAGATACAAAAGAAAACCCATTGAGGACACCTCAAAACGTGTAAATCAGCTGAAATCTTGAATTCCACTTTCGATAATATAAATTGGTAAAAAATATGTTTCATCTCATGAAAAGCCTTCGCTGAAGATGATGTGAGTTTCACGATTTTTGTTCACCCAAAAGTGCTCAACGTGCCTAAAGACATTTTCTCTTTAAAAAAAAACTTGGATAATAAAATTACATATTTTAGTGGATCAGCTGCAAAAATAGATTATACTTCTACAATGAGACACTAAAAAATCTGGAACTAGGTAAATAACCTTGTATCAATTTGCAGTGCAATAGCTGCCTATTCAGTGATCAGCGGTGAAAAATATTGACATATTTAAGCGATTAAATCCGATTAAACTTAAGTTACACTAATTTGCAGTAAAATTAGACATCATTAGCAATTGTCACTAATCCAGAATTAAAAAAAAAAAAAAAAAAATTTCTGTTCTCAAAATCTCACTTTGTTGAGAGAGCGAAATCTCACTTTGATGAGAGGTGAGAAAATCTCCCTCAGTTTTTACCTTTAATGAGAACCCTGAATATACAAATCAGTGATGTGTAATAATTTCTTTGATTTCTGTTTTTTTCCTCCAACATCTTAAATGTCTTTTAATTCATCCCAGGAACAGAATTTTCTCTGTATATCTGCAGCAAAACAAAATTTGTCTTCGATTTAGGAATGCTGGATCAAGTCTAGTAACACAAGAAAAGTTAGCAATTCATAAAATTATGTAAAATTTGCATTAACAAAGAAAATAAAGAATATAAAACAAATAGGCATATTGTAAATTACGTTTGTATTTTTAAGCCTGGCATTTCCTTTTTAGTTATTAAATTAATCTGCAATGCTCGCTACCATGCTGCACTGTTTCTGCTACTGGATAATTCATTTCTGAAATCTTTGAGTTGTTTGTCATGGATAGTGATTTTACATGATCTCATAGAAGCAACTCATATTTTATTACCCTGCTGTTATAATTGCCCTTGATAAAGATACAGCAGTATTTTGGGATATTTTAAATTTATTTTTCTATATTTATTAACTTTTTCAGCATCTTTTGCTTTGTATAAAGCTTAACTCTCATATGTAATTGTTTATTCATTAATTCAAATCTTTCTTCCTGGTGTTTGATCATTATAATGATGGTTTATTAATATATATACTTTCTGTACTGATAAGTATAAAGGATTTAAGTCCATATTCTTGATTTTTCAGGAGACGCAAAATAAAGTTGAACTAACTAAAAACTAATGAGCAGAATCGATTAGGAAAAAGGGATTATGTTGGTTTATAACCTTTATACCATTCAGTGATTGTCAATCTTCATTTAATAAAGGGAAAAATTGAATTAAATATTTTATACCAAAGATTAATGTTAAATTTCTGACTTGAATCTTTTTTTTACTAACGGATTTTCTCAAAGACTAAATGACATGGATTTAAATCCTTTATACCAATCGATAGAGAATTTTTTTTCTGAGTCTGACTATGTACTTAACTCAAAATCGACATTTTTGGACTTAAATCCTTTATACTTATCAGTACAGATTTATTTATAGGATTTTACAAAAATCTTGACCTCAGCTTTACTTTCTTTTATAAAGTTGATCTAAGATTTATGATAAATTGCAAAGTTGAAGAGAAGACACATAATTTTACCATGTTTTTATTAACTTCGATTCTTGTTTGTTTGTTCAGTACAAATCTTGCAATTGGTTTTTACTAACTTCCCAACTAGCTAGACATTTGAAGCTTTCAGGATAGCTCAGAACATGGTGACAATACATTTTTTTAACACTTTTAGTCAATTGTTTCAGGTCCCTACTGCCTTCGGCAGCATTTATATGATTCGACAGAAAATTTATTTAACTAACTTCCCGACTAGCTAGACACTTGAAACTTTTAGAATAGTTCACAACATGGTGAAAATGCATTTTTTAAATACTTTTAGCCAACTGTTTCGGGTCCCTGCTGTGTTCGGCAGCATTACCAGTACAAAGCTTGCAATCTATTTTTAACTAACTTTGCGACTAGCTAGACATTTGAAACTTTCAGGCTAGTTCAGAAAATGGTGAAAATTCATTTTTTTAATACTTTTAGTCAATTGTTTCAGGTCCGTAATGCCTTCGGCAGTGTTTATATCATACAACAGAAAATTTATTTAAATATCTTCCTGACTAACTAGACATTTGAAACTTTCAGAATACGGTGAAAATGCATTTTTTAAATTTCCGGCAGCGTAACCAGTATAAAGCTTGCAATCGATTTTTAACTAACTTCCCGGCTAGCTAGCTAGCCATTTGAAACTTTTATACTAGCTCAAAACATGATAACAATGAATTTTTTTTAATACTTTTAGACAATTGTTCTGTGTTCCCACAGCCTTCGGTAGCATTTATATGATTCAACAGAAAATTTAAAATCATGGTATATAAAAAGTTCTTTTTATCTTGTAATTATTTATCTTATGCAATGATTTAAAAATTTCATGGGCTTCACTTTCAATTATTGCAAAATTTAAATTTTTATACAGACCCCATTCAAAAAGAAAAATTTATTATAAAAAGTCTTAATAAGAGATAATGTTTAAATGAAGTTGTTGATTGATTAGTCAGAAATTAAAATGTGAATGTGTTTATTTAAATTATCACTTTTTCATTTGTAATTTGTATATAGCCCCAAAAATGTGATCGACCAGTATAAAATGTTGACAAGTTATTTAAGTTTTTTTTTTTTTTTCCTCTCTTGTCATATATCTCTGAGACTTTTTATGACAGAGTGAAAAGATTTTGTGCATTAGTTAATTAGGGTATTGCATTTTAGTTTACTCATTGAACGTTTTTTGTGTGTGGTTCATATGAAAACATAAGTTTTGCAGTTCTAGAAATTGAATTTTCTGAAATTTTTATTTATATTTTTTAAATTCTGTGCCTTTCATACTCATCTTTGCAATGTTCACTACAAGTCTGAGATCAATATTTAAGGTATGGATACCAAAATTAATGTTTTTCAAACACAATATATGTTTTTAGTATATGCATTTATATGTTTGAATATTGTGTATATTTGCATTTATGTACACACCAAGTTTGCAAAGAGTCACCCTCCAATATAATACCTGTCTTAAAAATGTGTTGGAATAGGGTCAGGTGGGGTAAAATAGGTCAAAAACAGCATATTTTACATATGCACTTCAGACATGCCAAGTCTCCTGCTTTTTGCTTGTTTTTCTATGCTCCTGATTTTCCACTCATTTCTCCTGCTTTTCTGATGTAATTTTCATCTATCACTCTTAGCATAATTTATGCTTAAAATTTGTGGGATTGGGTAAAAAAATTTGAAAGAAAATTAAAGTTTATCTTGCCCTGCAATTTATCAAGTTCAGTTTGAATGTGAATTACTATACAATGCTTTGAAACTAATTTTTGCTAAGAATAAATTTTTAACTTTCATTTTTGCATAATGAAAAATGTCTTATTATCAAAAGATTTTTTTTTTTTTTTAAATACCATAACTATTGAAAACTTAAAGAATTCAAATTTCATTAGAATATAGCTGATATTTTCATTTCTTTATTACCTTTTCTTTTACAAAGATAATTAAGTTTCTTATTCTTTTATATTAGGAGCAGAATGATCAAATCTGTCTATTTTGACTTAAATTTTAAACATCTGAGGTTTTTTTTTTTTTTTTTTTTTTTTTTTTTTTAAGTTTATTTTACTGCAAGAAACATATATTATTCATTTAATTTTAATACTGATACTTTGTTAATACCTCCTAAGCTTATAAAGCTTTACTTAAAATTAAATTTGCATTATTTTACTCATTTTTCTTACAAACTGCCTTGTTGGAAAAAGTCTCGTGATTTCTGTTAAAAAATCTCCTGCTTTTTTGTCATTAGAAGTTGGCATATCTGGCACTTAAACTGCAGAAAATGTATTGGTTCCATTTGTTAAAAAATTACTCAGAATATGCAAATGAATATTCCTCATGACATTTTAAGAAAAATATCTCTGAAAAAACAAAAAAATTGTACTGAAAAATAAATTTTAAAATACATGCTGTTTGTGACTTTATTTACCCCATGGGTTGGGGTAAAATAAGTCATCCTTTAAAACTGTTTTAAATTTTAATACAATTTACTTCATGCAAATAAAATTACAAATACACATTCTTTTTTTTTTTTTGATAAAAACTTGATTTTGTGTTCTTTCAAGGAAAAAAATGTCTCTATGGTCAATCATTAGTTCGGGAAGAACATTTGGAATGTACGATGCATCTACATCAGAAATATCTTTCTCTGGAAAATCCAATAGGAGCTTCTTTTTAAACTTTTTTTTATCCCTTCAAATTTTTCAGAATATTCATGATTGTGTGAAAGAATGGTGCCATGAAATATTTTCTTTGATCTTTTCCCAGGAAATTCTACTTTAACACATTTTCCAACTTTTACGAATTGATTAGTATTAATGCTGTCCAAATTTTCTTCTTGAGAAAGACTTGGTTTTTCGTTTCTTTTACAGTTGATGTTTCTGTGATTTTAGCATCTCTGTTGATTTTTTCGTCATACAATCAATTGAAAAATAAGTTGGTTGTTAAAATTATTCCTGTTTTCTGTTGTGTATAGGTTCTTTTTCTGTGTGCATTTTTCAAAGCTTCTTTAGAAGACAATGTTTGATTGGGTGATAAAGTGTTTACAATAGCAGATTTTATGTACTTAAAAGGAGAATGTATAAATATTATCCTGTTCCATGACTGTTGAAGTCACACTGGAATTAATTTGTCAAATTGGTGATTGATGATCTAGATTCATCCACTCTTGCATTTGAAGTTGATGCTAAACTGCAAAGTTTCACTCAGACAGTTTCAGGAGAATGCTGTGTCCTGTCTGCCCTTTGTATGAAAAATTGGCACCCTTCTTAAATAAGCTGGAATTAAACAACATTTTGAATTACGCCTACAAACTGAATGTTTTGATTCAGCTTTAATATGGATTGCCTTTTTTTTTTTTTTTTTTTTTCTCTTAACATTAAATTATTTTATATCTATGTCTATGTGTATGAAATAGCTGCAGAACAATATATAGCTTAATTTTAAACTAATATATATTAAAAGAATACGTATGGAGTTATTTAAAACACAAAAAAAGTAATTAGTTACTTAATGTTTGCTAAGCCTAACATGGTTCAACACCTGACTTATTTTACCCCTCGTGTTTTTTTACTCCAAAATATTAATATTTTATTTTTTTCTCACAAACGTTTCGAAAATTCATCTTAAGAATGTAGTTTATGGAATATGATAAGAAAATACTGTAAAATTTGCTTTTGCATTAGTTCAAAACCAAAGTTTTTCTTAGCAACACATTCAAGTTACTAATGCAAAACACACAAATAATTACTGGCTGTAACTAAAAAGTATCAGTTACAGTTAATTTTGCATACAAAATGAACACTAATATAAGTAATATATAAAACCAGTAAAATTGGAATTTAAAAAATGTTTGGATGTTTTTTTAAAGAGTTTTTTTTTTTTTTAAACTGACCTATTTTACCCCACCTGACCCTATTGGGAAAATGCAAAAATTGTGTATTTTTTATTCCATTCAACTTAACTTTTGATATAAGTTGTCTTATATATCTAACTTTCAACCTATGTAATAATTAAAAAAAAAAAAAAATGCTATTTTTTGTGTATGCACAGTAATAAAATATTTACAACAAATACTCATATTTCATCAAAAATTAAATGTATGCCTTTTATATTTCAGGATAATGTTTCTTTAATATTTTCTGCAAGTTTTGTAAAATTTGGTTGAAATTCTTCCTTATTATAGACGAAAATACTTGCAGAAAATTTTAATAATTTTAGAAAATATTATATATTTGTTTAAATATTTCTACTATTCTCCTACAAAGAAGCATACAAATATTGCAAATAAATAAAGTGAAATCATGTATTAAAGTTACAAGTCATTTGTGGCTTTTTATGATGCAAGGATAATCCAAATTACTTTTGTTTTCTTTTCAATTTTTTGTTGGCCCGTAATTGCACTCATGACTGAGTCTGAGAAATATCCTTAAAATGTCTGAAGTTCCAGGCCATTTTGTGTAGTATTTTCTTAGAAAATAGAAAAAAAAAAAAAAAAAAACTTCTAACTATATGACTATTGACTAATGTGATCGAATTGGATCTTTCTTGAAACCTGTTAAAAATACAATTTTTAATAAAATCACTCAATCAACTGATTGGAAGAAAATCATATTTATTGAAATTTTTATTTTTCTGACTGAGTGAAAATAATACCTGGACCGGGAGTCGAACCCCGGATCTTTGACTTACAAGGTCAAGGCTCTGCCAATTGAGCTATCCAGGCCGACAACCGGTCAGCATTACTCACTCAGACAACCTTTAGGCAGAAAAATCTGGTCTGTCATGTAGATAGCTCGACAGAAATAAGCCACAGGTAATGAAAAACACCAATAAACAAAGGGAGAAATAAATACAATTTTTATTAAAATCACACAGTCAACTGATTGGGAAAAAAAATCATATTTTTTTTTTTTTTTTTCCTGACTGAGTGAAAATAATGCCTGGACCGGGAGTCGAACCCCGGATCTTTTCTTCCAATCAGTTGATTGTGTGATTTTATTAAAAATTGTATTTCTTTCTCCCATTGTTTATTGGTGTTTTCCATTACATGTGGCTTATTTCTGTCGAGCTATCTACATGATAGACCAGATGTTTCTGAAAGGTTGTCTGAGTGAGTAATGCTGACCGGTTGTCGGCCTGGATAGCTCAATTGGTAGAGCCTTGACCTTGCAAGTCAAAGATCCAGGGTTCGACTCCTGGTCCAGGCATTATTTTCATTCAGTCAGAAAAATAAAAATTTCTGTTAAAAATGGTTTCTGAATCTGTATCCCTTGAAACAGACATTTAATTTTTTCTCATATTGTGTAGTACATTAATTATGTAATTATAATAATATCATTATTTGTTTTGTTTTATTTCTAGGATATTGATCACTATAAGCAATCTATTAAGGAAAATATCAATGTGTGGCTAACAAAACTAAAAGCAAAGAAGATTTACGACTACCTCATTGTTGTAGTAGATCATTCAGAGAGTAAAAAGGCTAATAAAACAAAACTTCTTCCTAGAACTACAGTTTTAGACAAAATGAAAAGTGATTTCCCCAGCCAAAGTAATCAAAGGTATCCATAAAATCTCTTTTTGCTGCTGTTGTTGGTGGTATATGTTTATTTGTATCTATGTAGGCAAACATTATTTGTTTAGTTGTTTAGACCAACAGTAATGAAATTATCAGCAATAATAGTAAAATGCCTTATCACTATAAAATGAGTGCTATCCAGGCTCATATTAATTGAGCTATTCTAGTTTGTTCAACCCCTCAAATTTTACAAGAAGAACTGAATTTTATCCAAAGAATTACTGATAAAGCAGGGTACCCTAAAAATATTGTCTGAAAATTGTACCGAAAATGTATTAAAAACTCAACCACATCTCTAACTGTAGAAAAAATCACCTACAGTATACCATGTGATCACAGAGTATCAGTAAAAATCAAAAACGAAGCAGCAAAGTATAATTATAAATACGGATTAAACCCAACCACAATATTTATCAGTTTATCTTTAATGATAAAGACCCAATAGATCCCCTTGAAACTGCCGGCATTTACAATATCCCTCTTTCTATATCTAACTCTAACAGTGGCTGTTATATTGGCGTTACAAAAAGAAAAATTAAACAACACACACATAAAAGGACATACAGTGAACTCTCGTTAAAACAGACAATCAAGGGCCAGCAGTTTTTGTCCATATTAGCAAGAGTCCATTATAACAGGAATTCATTAACTGAAGTTCTATATGAACTCTAAAATTACTATTATGTACACATACACAGTATAATACGAATAAAAATTTGTTTCCACAAACCTTTTTAT
Source organism: Salticus scenicus (assembly GCA_963930645.1). Taxonomy (NCBI): domain Eukaryota; kingdom Metazoa; phylum Arthropoda; class Arachnida; order Araneae; family Salticidae; genus Salticus; species Salticus scenicus. Next base: position 195,851,220 of record OZ005660.1, read on the forward strand.
TCACTAAAAATATAAACGCATAGGAAAAACTATACTTACTTGCAAAACTTCTTTTCTTCATATAGTACAATATATTGCAACTTGATATACTACATAAAGAAAAAAGGCTGATAATACATAATATTTAGTTAGTGTATCTTAAAAAAGGAAGTTATCTTGGTTTGTTTTTTTAGAGTAAACAATTTTCTTTCTATGTCATTTTCAATTTTAGCCAATTGTTCAAAAATATTACCTGGAACATTTTCGGTCGATTGATAAAATGTCCTAATTTCCACCAGCATATGACAGAAATCTAGTATATTTGGTGAAGAGATTTCCTAGTCAACTTTTCATGTTAAAAAGAAAAAATTTTGGGAACTAATTCTTTTTTGCAGAAAGTAAGCCTTGAGGGGAAAAAATGTCCATCTTAATAAATGAATTGTACGTATAAAGCGATGTTTGTTGCATGCAATTCCTATAGGCCTTAGTCGGAGATTCTGGTTTTGTACGTAATAACGAGAAATCCATCTTAAACGGGGGCAATCTTAACGAGAGTTCACTGTATTTCCAATGTCACATTTAATAAAACTACTACCACCTTAGTAAAAACAAGTCAGAATGTGAACATTAATATCTATTTCAGCGAAACCACGAAACTCACCGATTACAAAAATCTGACCTATGCCTTTTTTCGGGAAACTATTAAAATTTTAAGTAATTTTGAATCCTGCAATGACAATGAGCCTCACGCTAACATAGACCAAATCTGGCACCACCTAATGGAGGATCAACCAGCAAAAGCTAACAATAACAGCCCTAGCTCACTTGGAATGCTGTCACAGAAGGTTGCCTTTGAGAATGAAGGTGGCTCCCATTGAAAGTGACTTAAGATGAGGCCTTAAGTAAGATTAATTTATTAGTTTTAAATAAATAAAGGAGCTTTATTTATTGAATTAGTAAAAATAAAGGAGTGCTTTAAGCTGATTTTGAATTTTGAGATATGTATTTATTGAATATGTTGAGATTGTATATGTATTTGTAATTTATATGTTTGGACATTGTGTATATTTGCATGTATCTACACATCAGATTTGCCGAAAATTATCCTCAAACACACATATCTATCTTAGAAAAATGTGTTGTAATTTGGAAAGTGGCATAAGTATTAGATTGATCATTACAGTAGATTTTATTGAAAATTAAGAACCAATATCTGTACTGATAAGTATAAAGGATTTAAGTCCAAAAATGTCGATTTTGAGTTAAGTACATAGTCAGACTCAGAAATTTTTTTTCTATCGATTGGTATAAAGGATTTAAATCTATGTCATTTAGTCTTTGAGAAAATCAATTGGTAAAAAAAGATTCAAGTCAGAAATTTAGCATTAATCATTGGTATAAAATATTTAATTCAATTTTTTTCCTTTTATTAAATGAAAGCTGACAATTACTGAATGGTATAAATCAACATAATCCCTTTTTCCTAATTGATTCTTCTGATTAGTTTTTAGTTAGCTTAATTTACTGCAAAAAACAATATTTAATCAAAAGTTTTATTCATTAAAAAAAAAAAAAAAAAAAAAGATTAGTTTTATGTTGAACATGTCAATTAAAATAAATAAATGAATACAATATTTTGTAAATATTAAAAATATATCTGTATTGTATGTATGTATGCGTAAATCATCATTATCTGATCACTCTAAATCATTCTCAGATCACTGCTTACTGCTTTTGTTTCATTATTGTTAACTCTTCATTTACTTTGTTTTTAATTAACATTACTCTAAACTTATATAATGTTCTAGATTAATTTATATATATGTCATATGAAAAATTCAATTCAGGTCAGTCATGTTGAATTGAAGTATTTTATATAAAAGGAAATTAGCTTAAAAATCATGTTACATTTCAATAACTCATCATATAAAAAGATAATTGTTTTTTAAAATTTGTGTTAAATAAAATTTAGATACTGAATAAAAAATTCTTGTACAAACAGAATTGAATGTATGCACTTTATAGATTTTACTGCATGACCTATTTCTAAAAATATTTTACCAAAAAGTAGAGCATTTTGTAAATAAAAAAAATGTATATATATATCAAAGGAATGTATGTAATGTATGTATGTCTCCTTCTTCCTACCTTGTGCTTCTTAGGTTGTTTTTTCATTAATTTTGATAAGTTGATGGTTTTAAGTTAAGATTTGTTGTTTTACTTTATTGATTCGTTTGTTTTGCAGGCTGTTAATTAATAGATATGGTTTCTTTAAATTAGTGTAATTCATCCACTGATGTTTTTTTTTTTTTTTTTTTTTTTATCTTATTGGTCATTGGTGTTTCAGTGATCTTCTATCTGTTGCTTGGCTTCTACTATGCTTAATAGATCATCTTTATTATATATATATATATATATATCATCATTTCCATGCATTTTTATAATCACTTTAGATCTTCAATTCAATTTTTCAACTATTCGCTACTCAGCAATTTTGTTTTACATGCATTATATATCCAGTTATTTATATATTTTTATATCTCTTATTATCTAATTTGATTTGCAAAACTAATTTTTAAAATGTTTCTTCTTATGTATATAATGAAAACATTTTAGAAATTTTTATTCATGAATTCATCAACCGTGAATATTTATTTAAATCAAATTGGAGTGTAAAGGTTGATATTTTTTATTTACCAACTATGTGAAAAATACCAGAGCCAGGAATCAAACCCGGGCACATCCGCTTAAGGCACGGATGCTCTACCACTGAGCTACCCTGGCTGACAACCAGCTAGGCACTTCTCACATAATATTCGTTGGCAAAGTCACCGAGTCTGCAAACGCTGATATATCAAGTGAGACAATAATAATCGTAGCACAACTCCACGAATATTATGTGAGAAGTGCCTAGCTGGTTGTCAGCCAGGGTAGCTCAGTGGTAGAGCATCTGTGCGTTAAGCAGAGGTGCCCGGGTTCGATTTCCGGCTCTGGTATTTTTCACATAGTTGGTAAATAAAAAATATCAACCTTTACACTCCAATTTGATTTAAATAATGAAAACATATTTACTGAAAAGTAAAATGTACAAACAATAATAAATTATATGTTTACAGGTGCATATCATTATTAGACCCTTGTCGCAATGATTCTAGAGCAGCTGAATCATGGCAATCTTTACTACAACGAATTAGAAAATTGATCCTGCAAGCCTACAGTAGGCAGTTGTCTTTGTTTGAAGAACATATGAGAACACAGAGAGAAAGGCGTAATGAGCATGGATGGAGCTTCCAGAAATTTTTCTTCTTGCAGGAGGAATTAGCTTTTGTTTTAGAAATGCTTGGTTTATATGATGAAGCTCTTGTGCAATACGATGAACTTGATGCACTTTTCACTCAGTTTGTTATAAATTCAAATGTTGGTGGTAAGTGGAATAATTTTACTGCTCAGATTTTTTAAGCTGATATACACTGAATTAGTTGTGCAAAACTACTGTTGTATGAATTTTTTATTTAAATTAATGTTAAATTTTAAAACATTAAAATTGTTTTATAATTTTCTTATACTTTTTGCTTTTAATTTTTGTTAACCTTTTACTGTTGTTGCAATTTTTGCTACAAATGAGTATGGAATCTCAGCATCTAATTTATTTTTAAAGGCAAAATGATTTTCACCACTTAGCTTAATTATTTGAGAAGGAAAGTTTGTTTGGATATTTTCTAAATTAACATATACAAAACAATTTTTATGTGTAATAAGTACAAAACTTTGAATGAACACCATAAAATGCAAGAACTCAAATTTTTATACTTATTACTGTTAAACACCAGTTCTGTGGTGCTTTTTTATAATTAATTTTCTTGTGTGTATTCTAAAAAATAATGATAAATAAGAATCTGTCTGAAAATGGAATGTAAAATTTTTTTTATGCATATTTAAAACATTGTTTTTGATTTTAATTTGTACAGAAGTAACATAATGTTACGAATTTGTAAGTAGTTGTTATTTTTATGTAATTTCATCTAAAGAGTCTTAGTCAAGTTATTAAATGTTGATTTTCTGCATTTCTAGCTTGATTTAGCATTAAAATAACTGATTTTCCTTTAAAAACCTATTAAAAAGCTTTATCAAAGCAGATAATGGCCTTGGCAATGAATTTGTCAAGTGTATTGCCCCTTGGCGATTTTGGCGAGAAAATATTCATCATCGATATATCGATTATATAAGCTCTAAATCGAATATTTCTCAAGATACTGGAATAGTCTGGATATGTGTGAGGCTATATAAAGGGATTGCGTCTTGGTCGTAGTTAATTAATTTTATGTCAGGTCATTGTGGTATAAAGAGCTCTGCTTGACCAGGCCTCTGCTATTAATGTCAGCTTATATGCTGTGGGTTTTGCTTATGGTACAGTTAATGCTGTGATTTTTTATGTTGTCAACTATTATTTATGCTGTGTTTTCAAGTGAAACTGAAATCGATACTTGATTAACAGACCTGTAATTTTCTGGAATATTCGTAAATAAACTTTTAAGCCTCTGCAAGACCTGTCATTCATTCACGGACAATTCACGAACCCCGAGCATGCAACAATAATGTTTAATAAAATATACAGTGAACATTCTGCTTTAAAATGCCACACATTTAATTTTTACTTTCTTCTATATGTAATATAGAGAAAGTATTGGGTTCGTGAAAATTTTCGAACTCCGTTTTTTGATGGATTTACACGCTTTGGGATGTCCTGAACATGAATTGATATTTTTTAGAAAATGTCTGTCTGTCTGTCTATATCACTTTTTTGTGGACGCTGTATCTCACGAACCAATGAATGAAATTTAACCAAACTTGGTATTTAGTTGCACCCTGACATCAACTGGTGCTGATTACATTTGGGGATCAATCGCTCGACAGGTGGCGCTGTGATCTCAATTTTTCTAAATTTTTAACATGGCAGTATAGGGCAAAATTTCGTTTTAGATATGTACATAATGAGAGTTATTTTAATTTGTGATTCTAAAATTAATATGAATTATTGATAATAGTAGTAGTTAACTAGGAAAAAATTTCTGTGCATGTGGGGGCATTGCTTCACCCCCCCCGGGGGTAAATTTTGAAGATGGGTATATTTCGAAAGATCTTGTCAATACCTTTAAAACGAATGATTGAACTATAAATCTGTGATAATTTGAAACAAAGTTACCGATTTTGTTCACTTTTAACAAAAAAAAAACTTAGAAAAAAAAAATCTTTTTTTTTTTCAAATTTATTGTTACTGATTGAATATGTATAGGAAAATATAGAAGAAAGTCTTGTGGTGGCCATAACATACTAGTTATTATTATTTTTTTTTTAGCTCCCTTTTTTTTCCTATCTCATAAGAATCAAAAACTTCTTTAACCTGTTCATTAATAAAAAATGAATATGTTGTATATCTATCTATCTTGAGCATTGTTGTTGAATTTGTATATTAATATGAACAAAAAATTACTTTAATTATTTAGATATGCCTGAGTGGTTAAGTGCTTATTCCAAACCTTGTGATATATGGTCAGGTGTGTGTCTTCTCAGAGAGAAGACATTCCAGCTTCGAAAAGTTTTACTATCTGGAAATGCTAGTCTTCTTGATCTGAGAAATTATCTCTTTGCTCGGCAATGTGCTTTACTTCTTTTATTATGCCGGCCTTGGGAAGTTGCACAGAGAACTTTGCCATTCCTGCACAATTGTATCAGTGAATTAAAAACATTAGAGGTAATTTTGCTATTTATGTAATATAAATTCTATTTTATATTTGCAGAATAAAATAAATATAGAAAATAATAAATTATTAATAAATAATTAAGTTTTTAATGCACTAGTGCAGTAGAACGTCAATTATCCAAAGTAATTAGGACCAACCATTTTTTGGAAAATCAAAATTTTTGGATGTTTGAGAATGTTAAAATTTTAAGAATAAGAACAAATATTTGCACTATCTCTTTTTATGGTAACCAGTGTTTAATCAAGGTAAAACAATAGCAAAATAGAAATAAGAATCAATTACCTGAATTTTAATTTTGAAATTAAGTACCTTTTACATATTTCACAAGGGTTTGAAACAAAGTTTTGTTTAATACTAAATTAAATAACTGCTATGTAATCAATATTTAAACTTAAAAACTTCTTCGCACACTATAAAATTGTTGAAAACACTACCAGCTTTGTAAGGACACAACCTTTCTTTTTCAGGTGCAAAACATATGCTACTGCCTTGGAGGCAAAATCAAGCTCATGATTTTGGTAGTGTTTTCTTTAATTTTATGCAGTGTGTGAAGAAGTTTTTGAGTTTAAATAAAGTTTTGTTTGTCACAGTTTTGATTGTCTTTGCTTTGCAGCTTCGATTACGTAGTTTGTTTTTAATATTATTAGTTCATCAGTAACATGATCTTTCTGCTACTCCAGCTATGCCAAACCTTTAACAGAATATTCAAAACTTCAGAATTGCTTATTTGTTTGTTTTCTTCGCCCACATAATTGTCCTTTTCTTACAAAGATTATTCTAAGAAAGGGGATCCAAAATATTTTTCTGTACTCCTAGTTCGGAAATGACCGCTTTCATACAAAGTATGTGATAGTAAAATAAAAAAAAATTTAAAAATGTGCCTATAATTAAAGTTTAAACCTTACTTTAAAGCTTCATATTTTTGGAGTTGGTGTAAGCACTTTTGCGAAGGGATCCTCACTACCCTGAGCACTCTCCTCAGTGGTTGAAAAACAACATCACTTAGCTCTAGCATCACCGATCACTGAAAATAGTGCTGAGGACAGAAATGACCCCCTCGTGAAAGCGGCAACACCAATACCAACTGTGGTGTCACTTATGGCCATATCACACAGGAGCATATATACTCAACACAACATTATACACAACATGTTGACTATGCTGAACGAGCGAGAAACCGGTCAGCTGTTCGTAGGGTTCCCCCAAATTGATAGCGTGATGTATTCCCTTCTCTAAAGGTATTCCAGGAAAAAATCCTGTTTATTCCTCCTATTGGTCAATTTTGATCAGCACACTCAACATACTCAGCTTTTTCTAAACGGTTTCGTAAAAGTTGATCATCCGAAAACTTGCTGTCCTTGAACAAAATCAGACTGAGTATGTTGGGTATAATGCTGTGTTTAGTAAAATGCTGAACGAAAGTCTCTCGTCTGATATGGCCATTACTGGAGGAAAGACAGAAGAAAGCAACATTATTTAGCTCCAGCGTCACTGACCACTGAATAGAGCGCTGAAGACAGAGGGGATCCCCTTGCGAAAGCGGTTACACAACTCCAAAAATATGAATCTTTAAAGTAAGGTTTAAACTTTGATTATAATTAAATTATGCTTCATTGAAAATTTAAAAATATATTTCATACACAAGGAATGTAAAAGTGAAAAAAAAAATAATAATAATTTGGATAGTAGAGGTTCTACTGTACTATTAATTTGAGTTTTTTTTTAATCATAATTGCTCTTTTAAAAATATATTTGTACACCAAATTTGAAGGAAATTTTGTATATTTAATTTATAATTTTATTATATTTAAATTTAAATTAGACTGCTTGATAAAATTTATAATTTTGCATTGTTGAACAATTTGTATTTTTGAAGATATTGGAATTATTTAAAAAAAACAGGTAAGTTAAAATACAGACCATTTTGTTTAAAACATTAAAAAAATTAAAACTAGATGGTCCTTTATTTGTGCATATATATTATGGTGCTCTACTGTGGCCGTCTTCAGTGCATGCTGTCATGTCACAGCGTGCATTGAAGACGGGCACGAAAGCATACCGAAATATATATCTGTAAGGTAGCTTATTTATAGTTTTAAGTTATAAATTTAACCCTTTACATCTAGTTTCATAATTTTATACAAGTGTATAAAATTATGAAACTAGATGTTTTGAGCTCTCAGCAAAAACTGTAATTTGAAGGTTTTATAAGTAGAAAAATATTTGTGTTACAATAAAACAGAATTTCCATCAGGAATTGGACATGACTTGTTGAGAATAAAATTCAGCATTTCTGTAAAAACATTCTTTTTTATTTATTTATTTATTTATTTTTTAATAAATAAGTAAATAAATAAATCTGCTATAATAAATATTACAATTCAGTTTAAGAATTTTAGCATTGTCAAAATCAGGGATATGTTGAGTTCTTATAGCATTCATAGTGCTCACTCTAGACTAATTTGGCAAAGTGCAATGCATGGCAGTCCTTTTAAACACAATTTAGCACCTAGTGGCACTTTTAAAAACATTTTTAGTACATGGTGGCCCTTTTGAAAGGCCTTTAGGTACTTCTCTTCCTGATATGCAGCTTTCTGAAGATAGTTTTGGAACATTCTTTCTAAAACAAATGTATATGGCCTACAGATATACAAGTAACCTTTTACTTTTGTTATATAAAAAATTGCTATGTAAAGGGCAGTAAATTAAGCAAATAATTTCCCAGGGGTGTTTGTGTTTCGGTATTTTTTTTTTAAACCAGAATTTACAAATCGTAATTTTTGTTACATTTAAGTTTTGGAATTATTTAAAAATATCACAAATATTACTGTAAGAAAACTGTGGTTGAAAATACATCTGAACACAAACACACATGAATGTTCTTTTTGTAAATACATTGTCCTTTTTATTGAGTTTCCTTTTGGCAGTTCTTTTATTTAGAGTCAACACTAATGCATAATTAGTTTTGAACAGAAATCACCTTGCCTAAAAGCTCGCCTGTAATCTTGAAGGTGACTATTGCAAAAGTGATTGATTTCACCATGAAGTGTCGTAATTTTATTCATGGTGTAGTTCAATTCCTGAAACCCGAAAATATTCACTCGCCACATACTAACTAAGTAAAATAAAGTGGTGGCTTAAAAAGTTAAACAATTCACCACTTTTCTTCTGAATTTCATTAACTGACTACATAAAAATTGAGTATTTGGCAGTTGGTCAGAAGTTAAGTAATAAAAAGCTGTAAAATTATCCTGCATCTCAAAAATAGACCTCAGAAATGTCAAACATTTTGGTAATCTAATGTTTAAAAAATGAATAAATAAATAGCAAGATTTTTGTTGATTTGCAATGAAATAATTATATATTTTGGAAATCAGCTTCTATTGTTTTAAACTGTATATATTTAGGTTACTATGCCACCTGGATCTGTTGCTTGTTGGGTGTTCCTCAGCTGTTTTGAAGTTTTACAAACATGTGAGAAATTTAGCGACACATCTCAGATTAAAGAATATTCTTTATACTGTGCTGGCTTATGGGCATATGCTAGAGAAAAGGTTTGTTGTTTTTGTTTCAATGTCCTGTTATTATATTTGAAGTAAAGTGAACAACTTATCATGTTTACTTATGTTTTACTAGTCCTTCTTATAGAATTCACAAATTCACGGTCGCCAATTGTCCATTGTGCAGTACTAGTGCATCGTTAAAACAACCACAAATTGTATAATTGCAACTCTACTGATGATTCATGAAACAATACTCTTTTCTTCTAGTGAAATCAGTAGGGATACAATTAAATAATAATAATAATAAAAAGAAATCTGTTTCACAAATATCTTATGCTTTACTGCTTTCTAAATCCATTCCTGTTTGTCACTGTTTTATTTATTTATTATTATTATTTTAAATCAGCAATGAAGTAAATAAAAAATACTGAATCAATGTAATTGCTTATTTGAAAGAGGGAAAATAGATAAGATCAAAATGTTTTGATGTATGGTGAATAACTGAAAGTCCTATCATTTAAAGATATTTGTTTCAAGGTTATTAACCATCTGACCTCCATAGAAAAGTGTAGAATTGCAATGGTGTTTTCACTGCACAGTTTTATAATGTACTAAAACAAAATTTATATCTAGAAATATTTATCCATGAATATTAATTTTTTTTTTTTTTTTTTTTTAAGTAAATTGGAGTGTAAAGGTTGATATTTTTATTTTTAGTTACCAACTATGTGAAAAATACCAGAGCCGGGAATCGAACCCGGGCACCTCCGCTTAAAGCACAGATGCTCTACCACTGAGCTACCCTGGCTGACAACCAGCTAGGCATTTCTAAAAAAAAAAAAAATAAAATAAAATAAAAAAAATAATGTTTATATCATCTTGTCATTAAAAACATAACTATGTATATGAAGTTAAACCTTATTTTCCCAATAGCAGAAACTTCAGCATGACAGCGAGCACTGTAGATTGCTTAAAGCTCTGTAAATTAATTAGACATCTCACAAATAAATTCCAGGCATACAGATTTAAGCATACAGATTTAATTTACATTATGTACTGTCTAGTTTACTGTACTTATTGCATATTCTTAATTTATTTTCTTTGTAGATGCAAATTTTATATTGTTTATGTATTTTATAATGCAGATGCAAATTTTATATTGTAGATGCAAATTTTATATTGTTTGCTAATATCTCTTGATACCAGACTTGGTCTGGTCTTCGTGGATCACAGACAAATTTTGTATTGCTGCAGATAGATACAGAAAATTCTGCTACTGAACTTATGATTATTATATATAACCTTCACATTTTAATACAAACAATTTTTTTTTCCATTAAGTGATTTTTAATTATAAATGTATTGTGGAAAAAACAGCAGTTCAGGGAACAAATATATCCAGCAGTGGCGGATCCAGAACTTGACTTTTTTTGGGGGGCTAAGATTTTTCAAAGTGTTATTCTAGACCAAAAACAATTTTACAATTGCAATATTCATTTGTGAATGACAGTTTTTTTTTTTTTTTTTTTTTTTTTTTTTTTGGGGGGGGGGGGGGGGGCTTCAACCTCGTAGCCCCCCCCCCCCCCCCCTTCCCCTAAATCCGCCACTGATATCCAGTTGCAGTGGTCAGAAGCTTAAGAAAGTAATTTTTTTTATTTTCAGATTTTGATATCCCAACACTTTATGCCTTGTTGTGTATCCATAGTTGTAGCAATACAACATATGAAAGAGCTTTTAGCTTAAAATATATTAAAAGCAAAGTATTCAATCATGTTTACTTTAAAAAAAATCTTATATTTGTTAATATACTTTTGAGTAAGTGATACAAAACTGTCACTGTTTTTTTAATTTTTGAATTAATGAAGGATTTTGAAGGAGGAAAAATAGCTGAAAAAATTATTCAAGCTTTTATTTCAATCAAAAATTTGTGTTGTGATAGTTGCTAGTAAAAGGATCTAATTATGGCTACTAATATAGGAGGAAAAATCCTCAAGAAGCCTTTATCTCTGCAACTGTTTGGTCACAAGCATGTACTTCCAATTACAAAAATGTTTTTAAAAAATATAAGAGTTTGTTCATTTGAACAGCCAATGCCGTGCTATAAGGAACTGGGTAACCGCCCAGGATTGCTGAAGTTTAGAGTCACTGAAAGCTATTGATGAACTATACCAGATTATAAATAGCAGTTAAATCATACAGTTTTTATTATGCTTCTATTACATACAACAATTTTTTGCACAACTTTTGAGCCAATTTTGTTCGCTCAGATTGCCTCAACCCATAGGCGCCGACTTAACGGGGGCAGCGGGGGCGAGCCCCCGCTGTAATTTTTCACGGGGGCGAAAGTATCTTTTCGCCCCCGTGCTTCCAGCTGGTAGAAATTTCAAACGCGAAAATAATATTTTCATCACAAATTTGAATTTTAATGAAAATTTTCACATTGTTGAAATTTTTTGTTTTCTTCTCTCTTTCTTTCTTCACTGACGGATTAGTAGAAAACAGGATGTATTTGTATACTTTATACAATTCTCTTTTTGTGCGAGAGAAGCTGAATGAGATTGAGATAACCACTTTTCAAGGTCAGTCCCTCCTATCCCTGGTCCCTCTGTAGCCTAAAGATAAGGTGACGCAGAAAGAGAAAGACTATTGTTCATGTTCATTTGTCGGTCATGACCATTTGAAGTCGAGAGTCCCAGTGCTGAAGAAAGTGTTTATACTGCCAAGCATTAAATAGAAAAGCTTTTGTTCTGAATATTTGCTATTTATAACACAAAAATTCCTTCTCAATGAATTTTTTAATTCAGGAGAAAATACTAATATTTAAAAGGAAGCAGACTGATAATGCAGTTAAAAATACAGATTTTTATTTTTATTTTTGTGTTTAATTTAAATTTATAGGTATTTGTATATGTTTCTTCCTTTTTTTAAAATCTTTGAATTTATTGTTATTGATTATTAACGATCTTGTGCGAGAAAGTGAGAAGAGGAAGGTTTGTTGTTAGATTTAAGGTCGACTGACTACACTAGAGTTCTATGCCTATAGATGGAATGCTTCTGTGGAATTCTTTTTATGAGGTCCCAGCCCGTATTTAAACGAGTTTTCGAGAAAACCATGGGAAACTCCGAAAGACTTGGTCGTTTAACGCGACCTGGGATCGAACCCAGCACGTCCCGTTTACCGAGAGAAGACTCGCTTAGCCACTGGTGGGGCCAGGGATAAGGAAGAATTGTTAAGAATGATAATTAATAGATTAAAAACAGTTGTCTTAGAGGATAGTTAATGTTACTTTATCGGACAAGTAGATAAGGCACATTTCTACAAAACGTCTTAGATAATCAATTCATGAATTTAAATATTGGAATATGTCACAAAAATCTATAATATCTAAGTTGATTTAAATACTCCTAATATGTAGATTAAGTTGTTCACATATTATTATATATATGAACAATTTCAATTTTATTTTCTCTGTTCTTGTATATTTTCGATGTAATTAACAACAACGTCTGTTTTTAAAGAAACATTAATAAGAAATCTCATTACAAATTCAATAAATGAAATGAGAGAACGCGGTACAACTTAAAGAATTCACTTCTGGGAAAGTTAAAAAAAAAATGTTCTAAAACAATCCTTTGAAAACTATCTTGAAAAAGAGGAAAAGTTTCAGCTTTTAAAAGGAAAAAGTGATAATAACATAACATTTAATTTAAGAGTAAATTTTTTTCTTTTGAAAATAAAGACGTAATATATAAGTAATTTTTGCTTTCTCTCTCTCTCTTTTAATTATTATTTTTCTATACATAAACATAAGAATATATTCGATTTGTGAGAATTTTCATCCTTCAGTTTTTGAAGTATTTAGATGTTTTGTTTTGGAATTTTCTGAGTCTAAACTCTAATAAACCCCATTTGGCCATTTTTCGAAAATGTCTGTGTGCTTTTCTTGTGTATATCGAAAATTTTGTATTTGATTAGTGTATCTCCCGAACGAATGGACGAAATTTAACCAAATTTGATATTTATTTGGATTCTGACTTAAACTAGTGTTTTTAACTGAATTAGATTAAACTGAATTTAAATCGAATTTGGGAATCAATCACTCTATAAATGGTTATCCTTTCTTCTTTTCCTTTTTCTGCTTTTTTTTTTTTTTTTTTTTTTTTTTTAATGACAGTATAGGAAAAAGTTTCGAATAAATTTACTTAATAAAATTTCTTTTAAATTTTCAATTAAAATTATATATATGATAGTAATAATTAACCAACAAAAATTTTTTCTTTATGTGGAGGTATCGTCTCCGATTTCCCTCAGGGGCGTAAATTTGTAACATTGATATCTTTCAAAAGAACTTGCCAATACATTTAAAACAATAATTGTTTAATCGTATATTGGTGATAATTTAAAACAAATTTATTGTTTTTTTTTTTTTTTTTTTTTTTTAAATCTTTATATATTAGCAAAAAATTGATTTATTTCGATATTTTGTGTTATATTCCTTTGAGATGAAAATCATCTGCATTCATCATAGAAAATAAATTTGATAATCTTTACTACATGAATTGGTATAGAAAAGTACTGAAGAAAATGTTGAGCTGTCTGCAATATACTAATAGTTCTTTTTATCTTTTTAACTACAGATAAAGCACAAGAAGGTGGTGAAATAAAGTTGTGTTAATGACAGATTTTATTAGACCTCATATTCATAAAGAATTATTATTATTATTTTTTTAATAGTAATTCTATAGAAATTAAATAATGAATTTAGAAACATAATTACAACTTAGAAAGAAATTACAAAGATGCCTGCCTACAGTACGGGATTTTATTAAGTCAATCAAAAATTCAACAGGATTTAATTTCATGATTACAAAATTTTAATTTTTATACTGTCATGAAACAAGAAAATTTTTAGTGATTATATTTTTTTTTCTTTTTCATGCTTTCCGTTTACTCTACCCTCCATTTTTTTTTTTTTTTTTTCAGGATATTTTTTAAGCAGAAATTTCAATAGTGATATATATATATATATATATATATATATATACAAGTCAAAATGACAGCTGTGATGCTTGAAAAGCACAAAAAATGAATTTACTGAGAATTATTTTTTTTTTTATTATATATTATTATTATTTTGCTAAAAACTGACACCTTAAATAACAATACCACATAGGTATTTTTATTGCTGTTTTGTTGTAAAGAAATAAACATGTTTGTTTTAAATATATAAATAATATATATATATATATATATATATATATATATATATATATATAATCGTCTTTTCTTTCTTTCAATAGTTACAATGAAATTTCATTTTAAATTCATATAACTCTATATTTTCTTCTTATCTGCACTTTTAGTTACTTATTAACAGACTGTGCGGCATGTAAATCTAAATTTAAAAAACTGAGAAAAGAAAAAGAGGAAGTAGGGCATTTCTTCTCAAAGGGTGCATCCATTGACCTTTGTTAGAAATTTGAAAAGCAATGCTAAACTTGGGATTTTGTAAAGGGTTTATCTTTTCTCGGACACAACGAGTTGAGAATTTAAGCCTTTTTCAAATTCAAGGCTTGATCTCACTGCAAAATAGAGCAGGCGACAGGCTTTTAAAAATGAGTCTGCTACAGTTTGTTCAAGTTAAACTTGTAACAAAAGTGAACAATAACATATGTGATTTGATGCCCTGAAATCTGAAAAATATCTCCGATCGGCGCCAGCTATCTTCAACTTTTGTTAAGATTTTTGTGGCTTTCTTTTTGTTAACTTTGAATTTCTGTAACTATGGGTTTTTGTCGAGTACAAGTTTTTATCGCAAACCCCACAACACAAAAGAATGGGTGGAATAGTTTTCAATTTTCATATCTTTAACCAAGACAGGCCGGAGCTCTTTGATCGTTAGGATGAAGTGAGGATTAACTAAAGAGTTAAACACAACACATTAAGGTCCTTCGAAATCGGAATAAATTCTATAGATCAAAAAAGAAGATTACAATAATAGTATCGCCTGTATTTCTAATTTTTAGACAGTTAGATACAATGACAGAAACACCTTGATGAGCGATTGCATATATCAGGAGAAATTGCCTACTAAAATTAGAAAAAGGGTCAGCATCTTCTAGGCGCCATGAACCTAAACAAATGATAGATAAAAAAACATTCATGAACTCCTCCTACAAATAACATAACTATAACACCATTGGAGGTGAGAAAATAAACAACCCCCCTCCCCCTCCCCATTGAACTTTACTCGGAAAGTATGAGAAAAGAAGAATTCAGTGGAGAAATTTTTACTGCTGAGGCTCGGTAATTTTTTTAGATTTTAGCTCATCGAAATTATTAGTCCTTACTGGTGTTGGAAGTACCTCCCTTGTTCCTATAGTTTCGAGAGTTAAAAGGGACCTTTCAAAGAAAAACTGGAGTGTTGAAATACAGCTGAAAAACAAGGTAAGCTATTTCAATGTTTATTTTGAGATTTGGGGAATTCCAGAGGCAATCATGGCGCATCGTTTAATTTTTTGAAAATTCCTTAAAGCTTTTAAAGTTATCAAATCTACAAAAATTATTTAAAAAAAAAAAAGACTATTTTTTTTTTTTTTTATACATAAAAAAATAGTGCATTATTATCAGCAGGATATGTATTAAGGAAGTTCATTGATGATATTTTGAATTACTTATACTCTTATAAATTATTAATCATTATTGTTGATTTTATCGTTATTATTACTATTTTCAGGGGAAAAAAAAGTGTTTTGAAAATTTGGTTAAAGTATTTTGAAAATATAATTTAAGTATGTTGTTTTCAATTTTGAAGCTTTGGGAACCAAAATTATTGAGTTAATCAACATCAATGAATATCGACCCCCCCCCCCCCCTACACACACAAAATTTAGAATTATATGTGGCTATTAATTTGTTTTGAATATATTTTAATAAATTAAAACTGTTGAGTTATCAATGTGATGTTAGTGTGAGTTATCAATTTTAACTTTATGACATGTTTTATTTCCTTGTGTTCCATTTTTTAAAATAAGGACTTTTGGTTGAGAACTCAAAATTCTGGAAAATTTTAAAATCAATTTAAATTTCGAAATCTGACATATTTATATTTTTCTTTAAAATTATCTTAAGAATGGTAAAAAAAAAATGATCACATATAATCATGTATAAAATCATGTATCATATCACATAGCTGCAGAAAATTGCACAGAAATAGTGGTGTTGAATGATGATGAATTGCTATCAAACACCAGACATTGCTACCTTACATTGCTATCAAACACCAGAAAGTGCAAACTTGCACAATTATTGATTCGGATCGAAGTGATTAAGACCTTAAGTGATTATTAAGCGATTACCATTAAGTGATTACCATTAAGTGATTAAGCGACCTTTCATCATCTGGAAAGCAGCAATTCTTTCACGTTGCACTCGTGCCTACCTTTTTTTAAATTTTTAATGATAGGTAGTGCTTAATCATTTGACTCGAAAAAATCATTATGTGGATTTGCAATTTATGGTGCTTTCTCACAAGATTAATAGTTCTTAATTACAATAATTTATTCATTAATTATAACGCTGCTGTGTTTAATATTAAATATTACTTTATACTGAAATATACTTTATTTAAGTATCATTGGTTCATGTTTTATTAGACTACGTTTATTCAAAAATTTTTGCTTAAACTTACGAGTTTTTTTGCATAATATATTTCGTAAAAAATTTGCAGTGCATATTCTTCTACTGACAATGACAAAATTCAGGTCAAACGTCAAACATTTTAGCATATACATTTTAACTTAGAAGCATCAACTATACTGCAACCTATCATTAATTTAAAGTGTTTTAACAATGCATAATTTAGGGGGGAGGGTGAGGGGAATGAGATTTTCATAATGTCTATTATATTGGACATTGTGAGTTCAGTTCAGGAGTTGTTTACTATCATACTAGATAATTTTCGGTATACTTTAAGAAAATAAAAATTTTGAATAAAAATTTTCAAAATTGTGTTAAAAATTTAAAAATACCTACAAAATTTGATAATTTATTTGTATAACTATAAACTAAGTTTGAAACAAATATTTATTATTATTAGTAATTTTAAAATAATAAATAAATATTATTTGAAATATTATTCACTTTTTTTTTCTTTGATTCAACTCATTTATTACTTAGTTTGAATCCTTGAAATAATGCATTGTTAAAATTAAGTAAAATTTAACATTTTGAATTATTCTATCTGAAATATAATTTTATATTTAATAACAAACTGTTTTTAAAATTTATTAAAATTTTTTTATAATGGTAAAATGCTGTTTATGTGTAACATTATGTGTCTAATGTATGTATACATTATGTGTCTAATAATGTATGCTGTTTAAGAAGATATTGTTTTTGTTACGTTTTACTATTATTTTTATTCTCATTTATTAATGCAAAATAAATAAATAAATAAAATGCTATGAGAAATAAAAAGTAAAATTTTTATAGGGTTACATTGAAATTTCCACATCTGTTATTACGAATATCTGTAATAATACTGACACTTTATTTATTTTTTTTTTTTATTAAGTTATTATTATTATTATTATTATTATTATTATTTTAACACTAAAAAAAAAAAAAAATCGCGCTGAAATTTACATTTAACTTTTTTGGTTACATATGTGATATATACATATTATTCTGGTATTCTGGACTAGATCCTAGTTGAATTCGTGTACTTAACACAACAATAAAATGGTTTGAATAATTTTCATCCGGTTAAATGTAAATTCTCTCTCTTATTCACAGTGTGACACTTGCACAAGGAAAATATCTGCATTTATTCTGTCCGTATTTGTGCCTTAAATAAAAATGTTTCACATTCTTATTCTATTCTTATTCTTCTGTAATTTCAAGTCCCTTGCTTATTTTCTCTTTTTAAAATATGGATGTTCAATCAAAATCTACGTGAAAGGGGGGGGGGGATCTTAGACAGTTTCGTTTTAATGAGAGTCTAGCTTTTCGAAACCAAGCTGCAAATGTTAAATTGGTGAATGACGTCTTCATAACTTTAAAATAAAATAGTAATAATACAAATCTAGCATGTTTCTTCTGAATTTTATTTCACAGCATTCTTTTATACACCCCAAATTTAGATTTTTTTTTAGCACGGATCACTTGCACAAGGAAAATATCTGCATTTATTCTGTCCGTATTTGTGCCTTAAATAAAAATGTTTCACATTCTTATTCTATTCTTATTCTTCTGTAATTTCAAGTCCCTTGCTTATTTTCTCTTTTTAAAATATGGATGTTCAATCAAAATCTACGTGAAAGGGGGGGGGGGATCTTAGACAGTTTCGTTTTAATGAGAGTCTAGCTTTTCGAAACCAAGCTGCAAATGAAAAATAAAGCATTGATAACAAATTAAAATTATCCATTTTATTACATCTAAACAGAACGCTGAATTTAACTTCACAGATATTAAATTGCGTATACACTGAAACAGAAATTTAAGAAATAATGCGTATGGGTAATTTTTATTTATCCATTTTTATAGTATTTTAAAAAATAAATTCATTCATTTTTATTGAGTTTATTATAACAGAAAATTTGATTCATTAATCAATAATTGTGAATCTGTCCCTAAAATGTGCACATGTAATATGTTTATACTATAATTGTAAATCTTGTGTATATGCCATGCTTATCTCATTTCAGTTCATTATCGTTGTAATACTGTACTGATTGTATTATAAATATGATATTCTCTCTCTATAACAACAGAATAAAAATATCACAATAGTATTTACAGACAGTTTTGTTTTTTCATTATTAAATTAGTAACAATCTCAAATATGCCTTATTTAATGTCAAGTGATCAAATTACATCAAATCGATATAAGGAATATTCTCACATGTTTAATTTCCAATATGCCATTAAGTTTGTTTAATTTTATATATTTACTTATTGGATATTTTATCTGTAAGCTTTAAATAAAAATTAATCCTTTATGTCTATCATAAATTTATACTCCTGTTACATTCTATTAAATGAATTTATTATCAAGTAAAACTACTTAACGTAAGAAAAATCATGCATATAGTTTTTAAAACTTATCTTTTTTTCACTGTTTAAGCTTCAATGCATTTTGCTTTATGATGATAACTTGAAATTGAAATATATCTTATTTTAATTAAGGTTGTTTGGTTGGTTTTTACGTCGCACTAGTGCTGCGCAGATGGGCAATTGGCGACGGTCTGGGACTCACCCCTAGGGGTGGTCCGGAGACATGCCATCGCAATTTTGATCCTCCACGGAAGGGATATATTTTAATTAAGAAAGAAGATAATTATATTTTATAGCTTTGCTTTAAAATAAATTATAATAATAAAAGAATAATAATAATAATTACATTATATTTTCTACTAAAAATATAATAATAATAATAATAAAATATTTATAGCACAATTAAAAATGTTCTTCGACCAATTTCAACTTACGTGGCTTATACCATTTTTAAAGGGTCTTGTATTCCAAAATTTTTAATCACTATTATTAATCATCATATCAGATTTTATGGATTCACTGCTGATTTTTGTGCATCTGAATAATGTACGGCAATTTAATTATACTTACTTTGTGCAATGTAAAGACATTAATATATGCTTTAATTAATGCCTTTTACAGACCGAAGTATATACAAATTCTTTTGTTAATTCAAAACACAAAACAAGGGTTCTGTTCATTATATTTTGAAGTGAAAATATGCTAAATAATACATCTTTTAAGGTATTTAAATAATAATAATAATAATAATAATAATAATAATAATAGTGCATTTTTAAACATTTTTCATTTTTATTAGACATTATTATTTAAAAAATTCGAACACTTATAATTCATGTAGGCCTTTTATTTGCATATTTTGAAGGAATTTTATTTTGAAAATGAAATAGCGGCACATTTTTGGGAACTTATTTAAAAAAAAAAAAAAAAAAAAAAAAAAAAAGAAGAAGAAGAAGAAGCGGCTCATTATTATTATTATCATCATCATTATTGAAAAAATGAATCCTATTATTGTATCTATTTAATAAATTGTCCTTTAAACTTTAAGTGTTTCCTTCTCTAGCAATAATGAAATTTTCTTTAGCAAAATAAATAAATAAAAGTGAAAGGTTTTCATTAAAGAAAATGTATAGTATTAGCGAGCTTCCACAATTATTTATTTTCTTATCGGTTTCTTTTCTTCTTCTTCTTCTTCTTCTTCTTTTTTTTTTTTTTTTTTTTTTTTTTATTCTTTTAGTTTTCGCATTCAGAAAATTCATAGCCGTTAAATTAGTAAACTTTTTCTTTTTTGAAATTTATTTTTAATTTTTGATATACATACATATGTATGTATATATCTTAATTTATTTAAAATGCCTAATAAAATTCAAACATCGGAATTTAATTTTTATATTATGATCATGCTCTTTGCCTGAAACGAAAACAAGTGTGATATGAATTTCTTTTATTACAGATCAATATGTCTATGTGGAAATACGTAAAACGCAAAAATAAAGAAGAAAATGCTGTTGAAACTTTATCAAGCGATTTACACAACCTTTCAAAACCTGTTAATAAATCAACTGCAAATGCAATTGAAGAACATTGTCCCTCTACCTCTACCTCTACATCAAAACAAAAGTTACAGAGAAAGTTTTTAGTTTCTTGGTTAGAAAAATACCCATGGTTAGAATATGAAAGCATCATTGATAAAGCATATTGTAAAATATGTAAGGAAAGCGAATCAAATAATAAAAATTCGGCTTTTGCGTCAAAAGGTTTTGACAATTGGAAAAAAGCAATTGAAAGATTCAATATGCATGAAAAATCTGACGTGCACAGATCGAATTTAATAAAAGAATCAGCCAAAGCAAAAGATGTTAATATATGTTTTCAAATATCAGAACAGCATAGGAAATCAATGAAAGACGGAAGATTGGCTCTTGATAAAATAATTTCATCCATTGTTTATTTGGCGAGGCAAGGTATGGCACTTCGTGGTCATTCAGATGAAAGTGCAAATTTTAATCAGTTATTAAAACTGAGATCCGAAGACGTACCTGAATTGCAAACATGGTTGAAAAGAACCAGTTACAAATGGATATCGCATGATATCACGAATGAAATTATAGAAATGCTTGCCAGGGAAGTTTTAAAAACTGTTGTAGAAAAAATAATGAATAATAAATACTTTGCCATCAGGATTGACGAAACAAGCGACATCTCCATCTTGGAGCAAATTTCAATGTGCATACGCACAGTTGATGCCGAGAATTTCAACATTGAAGAATATTTTATAGGTTTTTTTCAAACTTCGAAAACAGATGCTGAAACGTTATTTACAATCGTTAAAGATATTCTTATTAGATGTAATTTACAGATAAGTAATTTGAGAGGACAATGCTATGATGGCGCAAGTAATATGTCAGGTATTAATGAAGGCTTACAAGCCAAAATAAAACGCGAAGAATCGAGAGCTTTATTTGTTCATTGCCATGCGCATACTCTGAATTTAGTTACACAGGATTGTATAAGCAATGTGAACGAGGCGAGAGATACGCTGAATTTTATTAAAGAACTTACAACGTTTCTCCGACAATCGCCAAAAAGACTTGCTTGGTTTACATCTTTGCAAGATGATTCAAAAACTGTTGCTATAAGACCATTGTGTCCAACGAGATGGACAGTGAAACATCATTCACTGCTATCTGTCTTGAATAATTATAAAGCCCTACAAGCATTTTTTGTCGAAATGTCTGAATCAGAAAAAAATGATTCGGGGTCAAAAGCATACGGATTTTTGAAAAAAATGCAGAAATTTGATACGTTTTTCCTGTTAAAAATAATCAGTAACATATTAAGTCACATGGAACTCACAAACAGTACTTTACAAGCACAGGCTTTACATTTTTCTGTTAGTGTACAAAGTTTAGAATCTTTGACTAAAATAATATCAAGTATGCGAAATCAGTTTCAATTCATATGGAATAATGTCATTCAGGAATCTGCAGCCCTTGGACTTGATGAGCCTAAAGAACCAAGGAAGAGAAAGCTTCCCAGGAAGTATAATTATGATTCTTCCTCTTCAACTGATTATACTAATTTATCAACGGAACAAAATTACGAACGAATTTTTAAAGAAATAATTGACAATGTCTTGAATGGTTTGAGTATGAGATTCAATACAGATACAAAAAACTTTTTGTGCCATGTTGAAGAATTTCTACTCAAAACAAATATTTCACCTGATAGAATTTGCGGATTTTATGGGAACGATCTAACCCTAGATAAGTTAAAACTACACAGAGATATGTTTCATGATATAATTGAAGCACATGATATTAAAGTGACGTCAGTAGAAGATGTCGTGGGCCTCTTCAAATCAAATGAGTTTAAATACACACTAAAAAATTTAACAGATCTTCGAGCTCTGTTACGATTGATTTTAACAATTCCTGTGTCAACTTGTACAAGTGAGCGGTCATTTTCGATGTTAAGGAGATTAAAGTCGTATTTACGAAACACTATGACCCCAAAAAGATTAAATAATTTAGCTATCCTGAATTGTTATGACAATATAACAGATTCCTTAAATCTGAAAAAAATAGGCAACGATTTTGTTAAAAAATGTGCAACTCGTAGAAATACTTTTTCCACATATTAGAAAAAAATTAGCCTAATGTATGTTTTTTCTTAATTAAAATTTAAAAATAATGTATGAATTAGAGTTGCACTTAATACAGAATTTTAGTGAAATAGTCGGTCTAAAATTTTGATTGAACATTCGGTTTTCTGTTGAATATTTAAATTTTAATTTTGATATGCAGCTGTGCATTTTTTCCCCCCTCAATTTATAATTTTGCTTATAAATAACATAAAATCTTAACTATAAAAATATCAAATTCAAAAGATAATAAGAATTTAATGATAGATTTTGCATTAAAAAATATAATAAATTATGTTACATCATTTTTGTAATTAAAATAAGTTTCAAAAGTATTGAATGTCGTATATATATATTTTTATTATTATCCTTCCCATTAAATTTGAGGCTTCATTGAATATGTTAAAATTCAGTATTTTTTTTAGAGTATATTATTTCAGAGAATAAAAAACGAGAATAAAAGAATAAAAAATGAAGTATTACGAAAAATTAGTTCTAAGTTCCAAAATTAAATTTACGTATATTTCCCTTTTGATAAACAACATTGGAAAATTAAGCATAATGTACTTGAAACTTTAGTAAAAAAAAAAAAAAAAAATACTAATTTATCAACATAACTGTTTTTTTTTTTTTTCTTTCATCCAACCGAACCGAATATTCCTACCAAATATACGTATACTAACTATATATATACTAACCAAAAATTCGGTGGGAAAATTTGGTATATAAATTATATGCATGTTATTACATTATATTATTTTGCATAAAAGGCTATCTTAAACTAAAGATTAAAATAAATTCCTTATTTGATCGAACAATTTATAAAAAATTTAAAAAAAGGACAAAATAATCTTACTTTTTTTATGTTTAATTTATTTTATTTGAAACTCTAAATAAAAGTTGCTCATTAACAGTGAAATTTGTAAATTTCTAATATTTGTATTAATTAATTAATTTATTTATTTATTTCAATATAAAGTAGGGCATAAGAAAAGGAAATTTTTGCTTAAACCTTCTTTATGCTTTCATGAAAAATAAGTAGATAAATAAATTCAATTTATTTGTTATTACTTTCCTGTGCAGAAAATGTGTATTAAAATAAAAAATAAATGAATAAATCGAACTCCTTGTATAAGTTTTTTATTTTTGAAATCTTATAAATTGTTAATTTTATACTTCCTTCTTCATTAGACCTTCATAACGAAAACAGAAAAAGAAACTAATAAAATACACATGATATTCAAAGCTGGATATGTCGTAAACTTGCAGATATGAAAATACTTATGTTAGTAACAACAAATGTGTCACTGGTAAAATAATGAGTGGATATAATATGTGCATAAGAACATTTTTTTGTCATTATTTTAAAATAATTTATCATTATTCTAAATTAAGTTTTATAATTTTTAAACAGACACCAAAGAGTAAATTTTACAAATAATATTAAATTAGAATAATGAAATAGAACTCTGTACGCAAACACCAGGAATTACAAAAACAAGCAACTATTGTTTCAAATCGAAATAATTAGACTTGATCTTTAATCAAGCTTCGTAAAACAATAATCACAAGTTTTTTGTCGATATTTTGTTTCCCTTTGAAGGGGCTGAACACGATATTCTAAATGTAATGCGGTTCTTTTTTTCCCTCTGCCTTGTTTTTATATTTTTTCGCCTGATGAAAAGTCGTGCTCAGTTATTTCGATTCGAAACGATTATTATGATTTGTTGACATTTTATAGTGATCGCAATGATTTTATTCATTACCTTTTTAAACAGCATTTCGGTGCATTTTACTGTATTATGATTGTTCCTTGACGTTTCAAAAGAACAAAAAAATCAGTGAAAATATTGATTTTTTTATTTTCTCGCTAAAAATGTACTTTAATTTAAATTTTCAAATAAATTTCTAAATTGAAAGTTTTAAAATTTATTTGATCTTTATAAATGTAGTAAAAATGCTTTTAAAGTTTTAAATTGCGTTTTCTCAGTTTGTATTTTATCATGTATTCATGATCTTGAAAATGCTATAATTTCTACAGATATTTAAGAGAAGACTTAATATACAGTATATATATATAAATGATTTATAGAAGCTATTTAAAAGATTTAGGGATGGATTTTGTAATATTTTTCCAAAAAAAAAAAAAAAAAAAAAAAAGACTTATATATAACATTTAATTTATTTTATTTTATTGCATAGACTGATAGACGTACGTGTTTTATTTATTTTTTCCTTAAAAAATAATTAGTAAATTTCAAAATCCACCCCTACAGTTACAACACATATTCTTATGGGTAAAGCATAAAATTTGATGACAAAATATAGAAAATTGTTTTTGAAAAAAAAAAAAAAAAAAAAAAAAAAAGTTAAAATTTCTTAAGAAGTTAAAAAAAAAAAAAAAAGAAGCGATTCCTGGTAACATTTTATAATATACATATAAATACGAAATAAATAAAAGTTTCTAAAAAAAAAAAAAAAAGTTAAAAAGTGCCGGGTCCCCTTAAACTTATGGAGCCTTGCTGTGGTGTATTATATTAACTTGGTTTGCTCTAAATAACGATGCCCCTTGAAAGTATTAAAGCAATTGTAAAAGAATAAAAATTAATTAATTACTATATAATTAAAAGAATCACTGTCATTATTAATTAATTAATTTCCAGAAATGTAATTTTTTAATCATTCTTTTTTCGGTATTTCCCCCCCCTACCCCCATTGCCTTCAGTCAGTTGTCAACAATAAATCTCGCCCCCGTAGTAAAACGCAAAAGTCGGCGCCTATGCCTCAACACCTAGTGTAATAGGAGTTGGCAGTATGAAGAATTTTTTCTGGTTAGCCATAAAAAGATGTTCATATGAGCAATTTCTCCTTTGATGGTAAACCAATAAGGTGATAGTTCTTTATATGCGCTGAGAAAAGATGGGGGCCACCCGGCACAGCGTCATGAAGTCATTCATAGTTCTCTTCGATTCTACACAAAGACTTTACGTAGACCCGAATAAGAGCAATAAATAAGTGCGCCTTGCCATGCACTGAACACCATGAAAACCTGTCTTTTAAACAATTTTCGACTCAACTTTTGCAGCCCTCTTTTGGATTTCAGCCTCCAGAAATTGCAGCAAAAGCTGGCTCAAATGAAAAATGTGTGAAAAGTTTTTGTGTGTAATAGGAGCATTACCATTTATTTTTTAGTGTCTATTGTAAGTCATTTCTTTATTGAAAAAGAAAAAAAAAGTTATTGATTTAAGAAAGTATATCATTGGAAGTTGTTAAAAACATGATCTACAGGTGTTTTCAAAACATCACCTTTTCCACTCGTCTTAATATTTTAGCTATCTAGTAACCTATTTTTTCGTGGAAAAATTTCCAAAAGCAATATGAAAATGTTACTTAGTGAATAAATAGATTACTGCTCCTGAGTTAACATGTAAAATTATTATTATTATTATTTATTTATTTATATTTATTTTATTTTATTCATTTTTTTGGGGAGGGGGGGGGAGAGGGGGAGTTGGTAGGGGATCTAGGAGACATTTTTCACCCAGGATGGCTAAAATCCTAAACCCATCCTTATAAACATCACAAAAGAGCTGTATAACAAAAATTGAGTGAAATATTTAGTTTGAATGTTTGAGATTTTTTTTTCATATTTTCTCAGGCTTAGGCATGAGAATTTTCCGCGGATCTGCGATTTTCCACTTTTTTGCGATTTTCGTTAATTCCGCGATTTTTTATTTTGTTAAAATCAAACTCCAATAACGATCAGTGTTCAAACGCTCCACGAAAAACTTTAGATTCTCAATCTTTTTCCATCCAAAATATAAATGTCAATATTCATTTTAAACATGCTTTGTCAGATTCTATAACATATAAAAGAAAAGAATTATTCAATATTTCTCACTCATGTAATTTTTTTCTCCCCCGCCCCCCCTTTTTCATTTCTAACCATTGCCGATCTGCGGGTAGCCTTTTATTTTTGAATATTTATCCATCCACAATATTAATTTTAAACTTACTTTATGATATTTTAGAACCCATAAAGAAGTAGAATTGTGTTTATTTATCTCATGAACTACTTTTTACACACCCCCCCCCCCCTTCTTTCCCATTTTCCACCATCAGCCAATGATTAAATGTTGATTGCTAGCTAATTTTTTTTTTTTTTTAACACATGCTTTATTGTGTTGATGTGCATTATTCTTTTAGTTTAATTTATCACTTTAAAAATATTTTGTATAGTTTTTTCCTGTGAGCATTATTTTTCATTTGAAATAAATTTTATGAACGTACATTTGTATAAACTTCCCCACGCGTATTATTGTTATTTTTAAATTAATCTTATGAACATGCCTGTTTCCTCTTTTTTTAATTTTCTGCACTCTCATGCCTGCAGGCTTCATTAAGAATTCTTTTTGTAAAACTCGTTTAATTTTGTAATATCAGTGGCAGATCTAAGGGGGGGCTAGGGAGCTGAACTCCCCCCCCCCCCCAAAAAAAAAAAAAAGCACTAACATTCACTATTGAATGTTACAATTGTAAATTTTTCACTGATCTGGAATAACATCTTGAAAACTCTAAACCCCCCCCCCCCCCCCAAAAAAAAAAAAAAAAAAAAAGAAGTTAAGTTTTGGACCCGCCACTGTGTAATATCCCTGATAACGAAAAAGAAGAATTATGTTAGCTGCTTTGAAAAATCATCAATGTGTTACTATATAAGGCAGTTCAATTGAACAATTATCTATTGCAAAGGAACTGGGAACTATTTAATTAGTCTATTCAAAAATTTTTATTTGGTAACTAATTATTTTTTGGTAGTCGTTTTAGATTATTAAATCACCAGCAATTTCACATTATGGCCAAATTTGTTTTTGAAAGCTGAAAGTCTTGAAGTTGTGATTAAAAATTAAGTTTTATTTCTATATGGATAATATCAAGAGAGAATGTAGCATAATTTTACATTAGTTTTTTTGTGTGTGTGTGTGTGTGTTTCTGTGGCAACTAATTTTATAGTTCAAATAAACTGTTTTTACATTCTTTTAAAATTCTTCTATTATTTTTAATATATATTTCATTCTGTATATATATTTTTTCTTATTTTTGTTTATTTAGTTGGATTAAGTTTTAGAGAAAAATAAAATTTCTTTGAGAATAGAATTGTTTAACAATTACTTATCTAACAACATTTTCATGCAGCTTCATCAACTGGGTATTTTATGTGGATTGATGCCAGACTTAGATGAAAATTCAGAAAAACTTCATATTGTTGTTGGTCTCCTTGCTGGAATGGGAGATGATCCATACAGTGGTAAGATAGCCAAATATGTATTTTTTCCCCCCATTTAAAAAAAAAAAAAAAAAAAAAAAAAAAAATCTGAATTACTATGTAGCAATTTTATTTACTGTCATTTGCAAAAGTTTAAGACCAGTATCCAATTTTCAGTATTTTAACACATTACATCTTTTGCACAGATTATTGCATCATCTCATGTGCTAATTGCATCAGACACATTCTACTGCTATAAATGAAGGTGGCCAGCACGTTTATTGCCAGTTGTTTATTGGATTTTGTCGTAGACACTGCTGTTGTGTAATTATTGTAATGGGTAAAAAACCTTCACTCACTGTTACAAAAAGGTCAGAAATATTGACCCTGCATAAAATTGGATTTTCTGAACCTCAAATAAGTTCGAGGGTAAATGTGAGCAAGACAGCTGTGCATCAAGCTCTTAGTAAATTTAAAATTTTGGGGAAATTTGTGGAATTTAAGAGAAGCTGTCGCCCTAGGAAAACAAGTACACATGATGATCATGTTATAAGAAAGATGGTCATATGAGATCTAAGAACCTCCTGCAATATGATTAGACATTCTCTGACTGCAAAAGGCACCAACGTCAGTTTGAGTACTGTTTCAAGATGTTTGGCTGAAGATTTTGGTTTATCATCCGATAAACCTGCAAGGAAACCTCGACTTTTACTCCAAGTATGAAAAAGAAACAAATGACTTTCACCAGACAATATCAGAATTGGACAGTGCAGCAATGGAGTAGGGTCTTATTTTCGGAAGAGTCAAGTGTGCAGCAATTTTCTGCACGTGCTACAAGTGTTTGCTGCCCAAGGGGAAAAAGATATGATGAGAGATATACGATTCAAACTGTGAAACATCCTCCAAGCCAAATGATATAGGATGCAATGTCTGTGTCTGGTACTACTAGTCTGTATTTTATGCCACCTAAAACCACTATGAACAGAAAGGGGTACCTTAATTTGTTATGTGAGAAATTGAAACTTCACATGCATGTTCATAAATGTTTAATTTTCATGCTTGATGGGCCCCGTATCACAGGGCGAAGTTTGTCAAGAAATATCTGAGGGCAGAGAAAATCAAAGTGCTTGACTGTCCAGGTAACAGTTCAGATTTGAATTCATTAGAGAATCTGTGGTATAAAGTCACCGAAAAGCAACCATCCACTGCTACAGCACTTGTTGAAGCAATAAAGTATGTGTGGTACATAGACATTTCTAAAGCTTACTGCAAGTCTCTTATTTATAGCATGCCTATAAGGATTGCACAAGTTATTAAAAACAAAAGAGGTCTTACAAAATTCTGACTTTAATTATAATAAATAACCATTCACAGTCTATTTTGTTTGTTTATATGTAAAATATGTATGTTATTTTTGTGGAATTCCATTAAATCTGATTTTTATATGGGTGGTCTTAAACTTTTGCAAATGACTGTAATTTTTCTACTTGATCTCCTTCCCATGCAAAGTTTTGTTTTGATAAAAATATAAATTTAAAATCAGGTTTAGACATATTTCGCTTTTTAATGAAGGAGCATTATAACTGAAAGATAATTAACAATTAACTTATTTATGTATTTTTAATAATGTATTATTTTTTTTATGTAGAAGAATTTAATCTTTATTATTCCTGTAAATTTAAGTTAAGAATTGTATTTATGTTGCTTTATTAATAAATATAAATTAGTATTAATTTAAATGTAAATTTTTCTTGTATTGATTTTAGTGAATTTTAAAAAGTATGTTGCTTGTGTGTTAGCTGCTAGATTTCAGTGAAAAAAATGAAAAAAAAAGGGGGGGAGGGGGGTTGTTAAATTTTTATTTTTACTAAATAAATGCTCAGTTGGTGACGATTGGATTTTTTTTTTTTTTTTTCTTGTTTAATCTTTGTTTTCTTACTGTCTCATGCTGAAAATTATTTCATTGATGCAAATTAATTTTGCTTTTTAAATTTCTGTTTAATTTATCAAAAAAAATTTTTTTATTAATACAAAACATATTTTATATTTGATCTATCTTGTGAAGAACATTTATAAATCCTTAAATAGCTTTGAAATTGTATGATTCAGGAATTTTATGCTAAATAGATAAAATAAATAAATAATGTAACATCAGTTTTAAAATGCCAAAAATAAAAAGTACAATTAAAAGTATTTTTTACCAAAAACCAAAAGTACTTTTTATTTTTGGCATTTTTAACATCACTGTCACTTTAATTTTCTTAAATAAGTTTCGAAACAGATTGTGATAAGTTTCACCCACTAAAGATAACATCAATATTTTAAACAGCTGAAATTCTTGTATGCTTTTTTGACGACACCATTTATTTAAGAATATTTTCTGGTGCGAAAATGCTGTCATATATAAAGTTCGTCATTTTAAAATTGCAGTTCATATTTAGTAGAATAAGTTTTCCTCTCGTCTGCTTTGAAACTTGAATTGGATTTTTTATATTTTTTTAAAGACTCACTAATTGGTGGCAAAGACGCATCCCTAATTTTGCATTTGTTAGCAAGGATTTTTTTTAAATTCTATTCTTGCCAAAAGAGAAATATTTTTTATATTTGGTGTCAAATTGTAGACATAGTGTTTTTTTTTTTTTTTTTTTTTTTTCTTGGTACTGACAAGTTTCAATTGGGAGATATTTTATGCAAACTTTGATTTGCAGTGGTATGACAGTACTCATTTTAAATTAAGTGTAGTTGTGTTATTGAAACAGATTGTTAAACTAAAGTACGTTAAATTGTGTTCTTTGTAATATAATACAATTACATTGGATTAAACTACAAATTTATGTTTCTGTTAATGATCTAATTAATTTTCCTGTATTACTATCTCTTTCGTTTTTAACACGCTTTTATTAGCTTCACCTGTATGTATGTTCGTAACCTCGCTGGGAGCAAACAAAAAATCTATATTGTAAAAAGAGACTTTCCCTATGTGAACGCTGTGAGGTAAAGCTCTGGGCTATGAACCTAAAGGTCTAACATTTGAGCTCAGTCAGGGGAGATTTTTTAAAAATGGTTTTTGTTTAATTCTAAATTATTTTATAATCACCCTATAATACGGTGTGTCACTCACACAATTTTTTCTTACCCTGCATTTTAATACTATAAAGATAGATATTTTGTGCTTTTTAGTTCACATTTCAATAAAAGTGTTTTCTTTAATTTTTTAAAAGTATAATTTTTTAATCCTAATATTTATTTTAACTCTGTTTCCCTGTGTAATAGTTTTTTTTTTTTTTTTTTTTTAAGTTTAAATTATTATTATTTTCTTCCAGAAAAAGAGTCTGAAAGTCCTCATGCTAAATTAAGAGGGGCTCTTTCATCTAAAGAATCTTTTTTAAAGTACTACTTGGTAATATATTCAATTCATATCTTTTTCCTTACCCAAGATCTTACGTGAAACATTGATGGGAATTAATACCTTTTATTTTAGGAACTGTCAGAGTTAACAATGGGCACATTCAAACATAATAGAAGGATCAGGACCGCAAGAGTCATAGGAAGGGATTTAGCTCAATTGTATATGTAAGATTTCTTATATTCGTATGTATTTTTTGAAGTTTCTTTTCAATTACAGTATAGGATCCGTTATCCGGAAACCCGTTATCCAGAATGTTCCGAAAACCAGAATGCAAAATGCCAATTACCAAAATTTTTAATTTTTGTAAAATTTAAGAATTAAAGTTATACAAGAGCAGTGGTCAGAATTATAGTTTTACAACGTACTTTCTTTAATGCTACAGTGTTATTCTGGGGAAATAGGATGAGCACAAAATTGTCCAAATAATTTTACTGAAAATTTTGCAAATTTAGGTTAGGAAATGAATTTTTATGGTATATTATAACAGATAAACATTAATAACACACACTTCTTAAATTGCCCAATAACAGATGAATTTTATTCTTGAACTCAGGTCACTTGCATGAAGTCTCAATTGTTATAAAAATTTTAAATAGTTTTTATTAATTCCCATTACTTTTAGAATTCATTTCATAAAATTTTAGTATTATGTGCTAAAAATATTTGAAACCTTTATGAACAATTAGTAACAGAGACACACTATAAGCAAAAAAATATAGAAATGTTTGCAAAATCCAAATGAAAGGATTTTACTCTGAGATCCAAAATTACTCTTTATATATGTTTATTTATTATTATTATTATTATTATTTATGGTTTAAAATTCTAATTAAGAATTTTTTTTTTGTTTTGTGGAAATAATTTATTAAATGAATATAGGTAAAGTGTTTATATACAGTAGAAGATCTTTATAACGCAAAGCTAAAAACACAAGGTTTTGCGTTATATAGAATTTTGCATTATATAGATCACATTTCACACATCGTCAAACTTACCTTGTAAACATGGCCAAATATGTCTGAAACATATCAAAACAGAGTAGGAGATTTTCAAGTTACATTTCTTGGAACAAAAAATTGGGTGGATAATAACTTTCATTCTAAAATTTACTTTATAAAGATAGTCCATATATGCCTGTACAAAATCATTCATTTTACTGCTCACTTAAAAAAAATTAATGATAGCAATTTTTTCATTAAAAATCTCTGAATTAAGCAGATAAAGAAAAACAAATGTATCACATTTACTTCTCAACAAAGTAACAGTTTTTTAGGAAGTATTTCTTAACTGCAGAATTTATTGTTTATATCCAAGAAATTTTGCGTTATATAGAGAATTGCATTATATAGAATTGCGTTATAAAGATCTTCTACTGTATATTATTCATCTTTATCACTTTCACTGCTTTTTATGAAATTATTTTGTACCATTTTTATACATATAATAAAGTGTTCCGAATTACAGAAAAAACCCTTATCCAGAATATCCCAGGTCCCAAGCTTTCCGGATAACGGATCTTATACTGTATTAGAATCATATAATTAAAAGGGAAAAACCGTGCATTATGCATAAACTATGAAATACATTTTAACATTATGAAACTGTTGTATTTGATTCACATAGAAATGATATACATGCAGTCCTTGGATATTTTAGATGCACACATGCATAAATATACTTCCTGAACTCATTTACCTAACCTTTATGCATTTACTAGCCGCCTTTGGCAACCAGCTGGTTCAGGATCTTTGAAAAATCCAATTTTACGAAACTCTCGCACAGTGGCACCTGCGGTGCTTTTTTCCCTTTTCAGGTCCTACAACAGCTTATTGACATATAGTGAAAATAGCTTTATTGAAAAAATTAACCTCAGTAAATTCCCACTCAGTAGTGCCTGTAGTGCCCTGCTGTACGTATAGATGCTCAGACAGACATCTTCTTTTATTATTATAGATTAATTCCCTCAGTTTGAAGAATAATTATGATGGAATCAAATATAAAATCTATGATTTTTAAATATGTACTACTTTACTTCATTAAACTATATCTCAAACAATTATCTTAAAACATTATAATAAGGTATTTACATATTGATTCATATACCATAATTATCCATAGTTATAAAATTGTTCACTTTATATTGCTCAATAAAATAATAAGTATTAAATATTCTATCTTCTCAATACTGTTCTGAATCTTAATAACATTGTTTACCTCATTTAAAACATTTTACAGTGGTTAAAACTTACTTTTAATATTCACCTTCCATAGATCATAATATATTCTTTTAATATTTTAGCTGCATATACTAAATTCAGGGTAAAATATGCAATAAAGAAATTTTACAACATATACATATTTTACTCTATTTGAGCCATTATTATATAATATAAATGCAGATCAGTGAAATATCTCCCACAGACTGTAATGTGCATTATTATTTTGTGTGTCTGAAAAACAAAACAAGTAAATAATAATAATTGTGTGATTTACATACAATTTTCATTTGGGAGCATGTTATAATGTTCTAGTTTTGTAGCAATATAAATATTTGAGAAATGTATAATGTATATAGATAAATACACAGGTAATCTCAATTTGCAAGCAATTTTCAAGTTAATTAGACACTATTAAAAAAATTAATAATAATAAAATTTTAAAAATAATGTATTCTCAAAGTATGTATTTCACTTTCCTAAATTAAATTATTATTATTAATTATTTTAGATTAAAGTAACACTAAATCTACTTTAGGTGTGATTAAATAAACAGCTCAAAGAGAAATTATTTTACCAATATTTGGAAATGATAATTATATTCTTTAGGTCTAGAATTCCTTCTTATTTATTTTTTTTTTAATTAGAGTGTGAAACAATTTTTTTTTTCTCTCTTTTTTCCATCTGTAAGGAAAAGGCTTTTCAAAATGTGTTATTTATGTATTTGTATATAAGTAACGCATTGTACCACACAACACCACATAAATACATTATTGTATTTATACTTAATTAAAAAATATATATTGATAAACACCTTACTTAGGCTTCATCATCTCTTGCAAGAAGCTTTTCTTGGGAGGATCCTCCCCCTTTCAATTGCAAACTTGTTGGAGTGGGCCTTGGCTATTTATAGCTTCATCCTGTTCTTTTAGTAGGTAGCGCCACTGTGGATCTATCTTGATGGATTCGTGGTCATTTATGGCAACCTGATTTTTAATTATTTTATTTTTTATGTTGAAATAATTAAAAATCAGGTTGCCATAAATGACCACGAATACGCCAAGATAGATCCACGGTGGCGCGACCTATGGAAAGAACAGGATGAAGCTATAAATAGCCAAGGCCCACTAAAACAAGTTTGCAATTGAAAAGGGGGAGGATCCTCCCACAAAAGGCTTCTTGCAGGAGATGATGAAGCCTAAGTAAGGTGTTTATCAATATATATTTTTTAATTAATTATGTTGTGCTTCATTTTAAATTTAAATTAAGTTGTATTTATACTGTTTCTTAACCCTTTCAGCGTTAAGCCCATCTTTTTTTGTCACACATGATCGAAATAAAAGACTGCTGCAATTAAAATTTAAAATACTAATGCCTTTTCTTAGAAAATATGAGTAGTAAATAGATGTAGTATGCAGTATAAAAGTTTTGTTCTTATTCTTATTTATTTTATCGGTCATTAAACAGATACACTGAAAGGGTTAAAGTGTTTTAATGAAACTGTTGATTTATTATTCTCTGTGTCTGTTAACAACATAACTCAAGAACAAATATCAGTAGGAAGTCCAAACTTAGTATTCTAAATTTGTGTCATAATAGGGATACTACTTGAAACTTTTGATTGAAAACAGACAACGTGTATAGAATTGTGCATAGGGACATACAAAAGTATTCAAATACATTATATCTATGGGCAAAATTTCTGGTAAATACATATTTCTTATATAATATGTGAATTGATCTTGTCATATTGAATAAACTTGTTTTTTTTTTTTATATACAAATACAGTGAAACCTCTCTAAAAATTCAACCTCTATTCAAAGGCCACTTCCCTTTAGGACCAGTTTTTCT
This sequence comes from Salticus scenicus, assembly GCA_963930645.1. Lineage (NCBI taxonomy): Eukaryota > Metazoa > Arthropoda > Arachnida > Araneae > Salticidae > Salticus > Salticus scenicus. The sequence continues at coordinate 195,886,904 of OZ005660.1, forward strand.
TGCTCCCAAATTTTCCCGATAGAATTTAGTACTAATTTATATCCATTTAAAGTTCATGTGCAGTTATGAGATGATGATATTTATTAATATGAAAATTACATATGATAAACTTCATATATATATATTGTTTTGTTAAATATCTAGTACTTTAAAAAGAAGTATGAAGGGCTGTAAAATTGTTAATACCCTCTTTTTTTTTTTTTTTAATTTAGTCGTAATTTGGGGAAAATAATGCTACCCAAAAAGAAAAAAAAAGAAAATGTTGTGAATAAAAGGCAGATAGAGATAATTTTACAGAATAAAATAAAAAGGTGGGAAGTCTGTTAAAGGATGCAAAAACAATGAACAAAAAGTTTACTTTAGGATGAAGCCAAGATAAATCTGTAAGTGAATTTATCCACTAAATTAATCAGTACCATACTGTACTTATAATTAATAGTACTGATAAAAATTATATACTGATTATGCACTTAAATTACATACTGATAATGAAACTTAAAACAAAAATAACATAGTTATTTATAATTACAAGGAAAGAAAATCAATCATTTGATTACGTTTTTTGTTATGAAAACTTTCTTTTGATACCACATTTTCTTGATCTCGCCCTTTTCCTATGCCCATGAATAATTGGGAGTTTACTGTATTTTGTCTGTTAAATCCGAGGTTATCTGATATTATAAGCAAATTGTATTAATATTGAAGCTGAATGATTGAGCAGGGCAAACATTTTTGATGTTATGAGGAAGCTGACAATATAATTGAGGACAACTGTATACTGAGTTCAACTGTATTAATGATTATTTAATAGCTATATTAACAAAAAAGTACCGTATTTTCCTGTGTATAATCAGCAGATTAACTTTTAAAAAACTTTAAAAAATTTAAGTGCGGATTATCTCCCAAATTTTTCTTGAAAAGCGACTGTTTGAGGGCAGATATCGGAAATTTACGTCAACAAGATATAAACCATTACTTTCAGATTGTGTATCTACTTTGCTGATCGCAGAGGAAATAGTGATTGGTTCATGTATGATCTATTTGTGCTAGTAGGAGTGGCTTTTGTTTTCAAGATTTAGTTTTCAAACATAATGTTAACATGCTTCTCTTTATGTTAATTTGTTATTAAAACAGTATTGTTTTTGCATGGAGGTTTTTTTTTTTTTTTTTTAAACTGAAGAATGACAATTATTTTATGAATTATTATATATTTTATATATTTTATTATATAAATTTAAATAAAGTTATTTTTTGGGTGTAATAATATTTTTTATCCATTGTGTGAAAGCAATACATTCTACTTTAGAGCAGTGTACTGATTTTATATTTTTTGATTTATACATTTATGAAAACCACAATTTTCTGCATTAGGTAATGGTAAAAAGTCAAATTTTGGGCAACCAAATATCTCAAGATTTATATTTGGAATTTTCAGTTTATTTAGTATTTTCACTTCTTCTTGTCCACCTTTGTAAGCTATAACGTTTTTTACATCTGTTGTATTTTCGTCATATAAAGCTTTAATAAGCGGCTCTAAAATTCTCAATTCAAAGACGAAAGGTATTAATCCTGGACGATATATTTAACGCCCCAGCCCGCCCATTACCATTCTTTGATGTCTTTTTCTAGTCAATTTTGTCCTTTTATTACTTCCGGTGTGAGCCTTTTTTTTTTTTAACACACTTGACATTGTGAGTTTTTTTGGTTTTCGTCCCATGCTATTTCTATGGGGTTTTTAGCTTTTTTTCCCCCACTTTTTCTGCATTCTAAAGTGCGGTTTATTATTATACAATGTAATCTTTTATATTTTCAGTATAATTATCTTTTAAAGAAACGGCTATGATGAATAAAGAGCATGACAGTTTATCAATAATTTGCATGTTGATTATGATTTGTATCTGCCAATTATATGGCGGTGCGGATTATCTGATTAAATGTTTTCATCAGGGCTAAACTTGGCCCCACGGACTATACACAGAAAAATACGGTAAACATTGACTAATCAAAACAGTTTTAATTTATAGAATTTGTAACCTGATTTCTTAGAACTTCATTTTTTAAACAATCTCTTTTTTTAAAGGCTAAATTTCTATGGCATGATAGGTGGCCCTCTTAGAGAAGTTTCTCTGTATATTATTGTTTGCATATAGTATCATAATTCATGAAATGTATTTTGTAGGAAAATGAAACAGCCTCAAAAAGCTGTATCCTTTTTAGCTGATCTGTTAAAAACCTACCGGGAAGAAAACTGGGAAATATTAACAGCCAATATTCAAGAGGACTTACTTCAGTGCTATTCTGCAATGGGTGATATTCCTAGGTATTTGAAGACTTGTATACGCCTTTCTGCAACCACTGTTTTTACTCTAGACCAAAGAAGAGATTATTTTCAAGAAATAATTAAATGCAGTGAAAAACTAGGTTCAGGTCAGGAATATATTTTATTTATTTACTTAATTAAAGATAACTTTTGCAGTACAGACTGAATGCTATTTTTTTTTTTTTTTTTTTTTTTTGTAACATCTAGAAATATTTTTTTTTAAGGGTTGTCGGCAGTCAGATACCTTCCTTTTTTCCTTCCCTATGTAATCCAGTGAAATTTTTGTTGCTTTGTATTATCAGGATATCTCTTTCAAAAATAAAATTTTTTGAATTCTACTTTTCAAACTTATCACCTTTTATCTTAAAAAAAAAAAAAAAAAAAAAAAAAAAAAAAATCTTTTGAAAATTAGATCTTTAGATTGAAAAATTTATTGATTGAAAATTAGATCCTTAAATTTTTGCTTAGTAAAAAAAAAAAAAAAAAAAATACTTCCTAAGGAAAAAAAGTGACATTTTCCGAGAGTGGTATTCAAAAAACTTTATTTTTTAGTGAGATATCCTGATAATACAAAGCAAGAAAAATCCCATTGGATTACATAGGGAAGCAGAAAGGGAGAGTATCTAACTACCAGAGACCCTTAAGGGCCCTCTTCACTCACCGCCGCTGGAAGTCGAAGCTAATGTTATTCTATGGGAAATTTTTCTTTACAAATAACTTATTAACTAACACATATTTTTAAATTCTGTTTTCACATTCTGAAAATTCCCATCTGTTAAATTGACGGATCATTTTTAAAAATATATTTTTTAAATTTTTTATATTTTATTTTGAAGCTGCAAAATACGAATTTTCAATAGGTGAAATTTTTTTTATTTTGAAATTTCAAAATAAAATATTAAAAATTAAAAAAATACATTATTTAAAACGTTTTTTAAAAAGGTCTGCCAATTTAACAGTTGGGAATTTTCTGAATGTGAAAACAGAATTTAAAAATATGTGTTAGTTAATAAGTTATTTGTAAAGAAAATTTCCCCATAGAATAACATTGGCTCGGGCTTCCGGCGATGGTAAGTAAAGAGGGCTGTTAAGGAAAATATACTTAAATTCTAGCACACATTACATTTTGTGTTAGTCACCTTTGTTTCTTATAATTTATATTTTGTTTACTGTATATCAAATGTTCTCTTTAGATAATGAAATACTCTCTGCAAATTCAAAGTTTATGAAGCTTTGAAAATAAGTGCAAGCTTAGCAGTGTTTTTAAAATTTTATGCTCATTTTATTAAATTGTCACTACTATTTTAAAACAATGTTTTTTTACATAATATTTTATCATTAAAACATTTAAGAAAAATTCTCTTTGATGATAGTGGTGACAATATAATAAAACACATGTAAAGTCTGAGGAATGCTGAGAGGCCTGTAAGCATGACTAAATTGTTCTTAAAGTGTACATTGTTTTAAAATGTTTTTTAACTTTTAAACTTTTTATAGCTGGGTTCAATTATAGTTTATTTTCTTGCAGCAAGTTGGTGTAAATTAAAATGTTATTGAATTATATTAATGCTTATAACTTTTTATTTATTTATTTATTTATTTATACCAAAGTAAAATGGTCTAATTATAAAGCTGTAGATAAGTGTTGTAGAAATTCTACATCTAATATTGCTTCTACACTAATTAAATATTGTGCCTATTCTATCACTAATTAAAAATAAATAAATAAATAAAAATATAAAAAAAAATCTAATGAATTCATATTTTTATTTCAATTGACTATTCATTACATACAATCACAGTTATAGATAATTATATTTGATAAACAACATTGACTAAATATTCCAAGCATTTGATATTAATGAAAGTACTAATTAAAATTACTTATAAATTACCAAGTATTCTACATATCTAGATCTTTTGGCCACCTGTATTGTCATCATAATCAAATTGTGTCTGATGAGTGGCATTTCTGGTTTTTCTCCTTTTTTTCCTCTTTTTCTCTCTAGAGACCCTATATTAAGAGAGACTGGACATTGGTGCACCAGCTTTTTTTTTTTTATGATATCTGCCATGTAAGTGCCAGTTGCTGCATTGCTTATCATTTCTTCGAGGAAGATTTCTTATTCTGTATCGTAATCGCACTGATTAATATTAATAAATTTTTGAGTTAAATACATATTTAATAATCTTCTCCAGAACAAAAAAATGTCTTGGCCAGGAATCAAACATGCAACCAATATATAATATGCAGATCCTTTACGATTGGACTATCTTGAACAATTCTTGACCAACTGAAAATTATTTGAAAAAAGTATTCTACTCTTAATACTAAAATTCATTAATATTAATTAAAATTGAAGTGAAAAATATAATTTTAATATATATATATATCAATCCAGTATATTTATTGCCTTTTATTGCTTGTATTTTGTTTTTCCGAATCTGTTAAAATGCAGAGTGTGATCAGGGTTACCACGGGCCTTGAAAGTCCTTAAGAAGTACTTGAATTTCATTTTCTTTTTCAAGGGCTCTTGAAAATACTTGAATTTTGTGTGTAAAGTCCTTTAAAATCCTTGAATTTTCCACTCTAACAAACGCTCGATCAAGGCTAAACTATCTCCAACTCCACACGCACACACCGTTGTCTAATATAATGCATTTTGTCATAAAATTCTCATTTCATTATCTTGATTTTGCATATAGTTTCAGTAATCATAATGATTCCAAATCCTAAACTAATCATTCTTTGACTTTTGTAAAAGTTAATTTGGACAATCCATCAAAAATGTATTGTGAAAACAGGCATAGTTATTATTCTAATTATAAAAAAAAATAATAATAATAATAATAATTAAAAGTAGTTACTAAAGTTTTGTGCATATGCCTAGTGTTCTGTGATTTACTAAAGTTTTGTGTATATGCCTAGCATTCTGCGATTTTCCCCCATAGTTCTTGAAAATTTTCAAATAAGCCTTAAAAAGTACTTGAAAAAGTCCTTGATTTTTTTTCCTTTTTAAGAGTGAGAATACTGGTGATGATGAAATTGACCTTGAGCAAAATTAGACAGTTAGGAATTATCTGTAATAGCTCTGTAGTAGAACATCAGCACATTAAGCTGTTGATCCCATGTTTGATTCCTAGCCAGCACATTTTTTGCTCTGGGAGAAAATAATTCAACTTCCAAGTTCAAAATTTATTAATGTAGGGTTTAGCAAAGTTGATGCTAGATGATGTTAACTGTCTGAGAGGAAGAGAGGGAAAAAACATGAAGCGGTACTCATCTGTATTAATATAAGAAAGTGTTCAGCTGTTTGTGTCTGTGTGCAGTATGCAGAAAAACTATGGTGCATGCAGCTCTGAAAATTTTTTTTCTGAATAATATGCATATTTGCAACATATATTTAGAATTTCGATATTTTTATTAGAATTTAAAAAAAAAATTATATCTTAAAAAAATTTTTGTGTTTTTTTCCAATATTTTTCTTGAGTTATAATTTCAAGCTGATACCAGTAAAAGTAAAATATGTACAACTTTTTATTTTATTTTATTCTTTTAAGATTAAATGAAACATTTCTTTACATGCAAATGAAAAAAAAATTGAATAAAAAGAAATCATACCTATATTATCAAAAATTTCTGATAAAACAGATGTCATAATAGATTTAAAATTTTTATTTTTATTTATTTATTTAAATATTAATTTCAATCAATAAAGTAGTCCTTTTTTTTTTTCTTAATTTTGTCATCTGCAAAGTAATGTGAATATATATTTAGTTTATTTTAAATTAACTGTGTTTCTAATCAACATAATAAAACTCAAATTATTAAATGTCATTTACATTTCATTAATGACTGTATATCATGGCATTTGATCATGGTTTTGATTTGTCGAAAATAGTCACCAATCAAAATATATTTATTTAAACATTTCAAAATTATTCAAAATTTCGGAAAGTTCTTTTAAGTATAGTAACCAGCAAAGCAGACAAAGCCTGCTAATCAGATATACTTTGATTAGGAAAAAGGCAACACAGTTGACCAAAAGGTCTTATTAATTGGTCTAATTTCTTATTGTTAAAACTTCATAGAAAACCGAGCTTAATTAGACAATTATAACAAACTTTTTCATTAATTATTACTATTATTTTAAATAAATAAAGTTATATTAGAAGTTGTATTTTTAAATGACATTTTTTCAACTTAAGATATTGATACAGGTAACCATATTAACAATTTGTGAATGCTAAGCACATTGTACTCAGTTATGATGATGATGAGGGTTATTGATATTATGATTATAGTTTTAAGATTTAAAGGATATTAAGGGTATAGGACGCTGTAAAGTGATTGCCGTATTAACAATTAAAGGCTCAATTACACTAGCGTAGAACAAATGGAAAATTGCAGTAACTTACGTTGTTTCTAATGGCCATATCACACGAGAGACTTTCGTTCAGCATTTTACTAAACACAGCATTATACCCAACATACTCAGCCTGATTTTGTTCAAGGACAGCAGGTTTTCGGATGATCAACTTTTACGAAACGGTTTAGAAAAAGCTGAGTATGTTGAGCGTGCTGATCAAAATTGACCAATAGGAGGAATAAACAGGATTTTTTCCTGGAATACCTTTTGAGAAGGGAATACATCACGCTATCAATTCGGGGGAACCCTACGGACAGCTGACTGGTTTCTCGTTCGTTCAGCATAGTCAACATGTTGCGTATAATGTTGTGTTAAGTATATATGCTCCCGTGTGATATGGCAATTATACCCTTAACATATTCATTTGCAAAATGAATGGAAAACAATTTTTATATTGCTCGGCTCCAGTGTGAATAAACATTTATGACTTAGAAACCCACAACACTCTCAACTTTATTCTAAATATGATGAGGGTCACTGTTACAGTGATGAAGCAATGAGGCACCCCAGCACTTCATTGGCTTGAAGATTACCGCTCACATATATAGAAATCTGTTTTTATAGTTAATTATAATTAATACTTAATTATAGTTAATACTATCAATCATTTGGGATGTCTAGTCAAATTATAATGTTGATTATAATGTAGCATGGGCATATTAAGTTGTTGATCCCAACTTTGGTTCCTGGACAGGGCACTTTTATTCTGAACAAAATTATTCAATTTTCAAGTCCAAAATATATTAATCAAATTGAAGTGAAAAATCTAATCTTTAGATATTGCCCCCCTGCAAAGAAGTAGTAGAAGACAAAAAATAGCAGTTTTGAGTTTACCATTGAAAAATGTGTATGATGTTCCCCAACAGGCATTGAAATTTATCTATTTGAGTAGCAGTTATGTCAGATTTATTCTAAGCTGGTTAATGTTTTATCATATTCTTTTGATTTTTCTTAGATACTGAATTGTGTCACTTTTCTTGCCAGATTATGATATGTTGCAAGTGCTTTCATTCACAAGTATCTATACTGCTTCCTTCTTGATGGCACAAAGAAATTTATGATAATTAGTTAGTGTAAAATAGTTATCAATATCCTTTTTATTTTTTTTCTGTTTGATGAGTTTTGGAAAGGTTGTAGTTATTTTATTGTACTTTATAACATTAGGAGGTCGAAAATCTTGATAAGTAGAATATCTAGTAGCTTTTAATTAGTTCTAATTATCACAATAAACTTTTGCATACTTAATTTTTTTTAAATATTAATTATTTTACATAAAATGTATAACATAAAGCTCTTGTTTATTTTGTCATACTGCACATACATATTCTGCATCTTAAAAACATTTATTTATTTCAGATCCTTTGTTGCTGAGAACTGAAAAGACTTTTCTTGTGAATGGAACCAAAGTCGAGTCTTCTGTTATACCAATAATTCGCAATTCAAATATATCTATAACTTTTCATATTAGCAGTAATTTACCTAGTGAAATAATCTGCAGAAATGTGAAACTAGTACTCAAAAAACAAAATGCCCCATCATCTGAAAAATCAAAATCTGCAGATGCTCATCTTTCTTTGCGATCAAACGCTTCTTCTGTGCACAGTCCAATGTCGCCAATTCAGTCTGGCGAAGTTGGAATTCCTTCCAGAGATGATATGCCTCAAAGAATAACTGTTCAACCCCAATTATATATTGGTTCTTATCGGCAAGATAGTTCTCAAATTTATTCAGTCATGTGTAAAAATACTCATCAAGTGCTGAGACGAAGAGACAGTCAAGGCTTTCACAAAGATGATATAACAGAAGAGGATTCAGGGCCCTGTTTTAAGAGCACCATGGTTAAATTTGTTCCTGGCATGAATGTAGTGACTGTACAAGTGAAGGTATGGTTATTTTATTTTTTTTATATATATTTCAGAAATCTTTTATTTCTTATTTTGTGCAACTCTAGTCATGCTTTATTTTCTTCTTACACATATGTAGGAATTATTGGGTTTGTGAATTTTTTTTAATTTCCAGTTTTCAGAGAATTTAGACATTTTGAGATGTCCTGAATATGATTCAACCATAAAAAAAAGAAATATCTCTATGTGGGTTATCTCAAAATAATTGTCAGAATTCCACAAAACTTGTTGATGTTTGATATAAATTGGTAGTGATTAGGCTTCGGCATATATTACTAAGCAGTAGTGCTGCTATTTTTTCTATTTGTGAGAAAGCTGCATCTCAGCATCTATCCTATATAAGTGCATATATCTTGATCTATGAAAGGGCCATTATGAAAAACTATGTGTTTTAATTTGGCCAGTAGTTGGAGATGCTATCTCACAGTTTTCTCCATGTATAGGAAGGCTGTGTGTCAGCTCTTATATTTTATAAATGCACCAAATTTTCCAAATTTAGTATGTGCATTGACCATTATCAGAAATTATGCTAGTGTAATTTGGTTCTATATTGGCCAGCTGGTAGAACTGTCATTACTCATTTTTCTGCGAGTTTTCAATTAGTTATTTTTAGCATCTATTGGTTTAGTTTGCTACAAATTGCATTTGCAAAATCTCTATTGTGGGAAGCTATGTTGATTAAATATTTGAGATGTGTATTAAGTCGTGTGTTGCCTGGTTAAATCCCAAGCCATGCTCGTAGGCATAGCTGCTTGAAGTTATCCATGGTTTTCCCAAAAACTTGCAGAAATATGGGCTTAAGACTCTTTGAAAGACTCTCACAGAGGGCACTCCTTCTAAGCCTAAGATCTTACCTTTGTCAGTTGGCCATAGCCATAACATCTAACACACATGCACAACACATACTGCAGAGTACACACAGACATTTCTATTTATATTGATAAAGAAGACATTCAATAAAGACAACTGCAGCAGTTTATTCAGGGCCACCGCTAGGCATTAAGCAACTCAGGCAATGCCTGAGGGCGGCACTCGAATCATTAAAACAAGTACGAAAAATAAAAAAATAAGCAAGATTGAAAAAGAAATATATTTTTACAAAAATATATATTGGTAAAAAAATACCCCCCCCCCCTCCCCCACTTCATGAAAGAATCTAAATTGGTTGAGAAAACTGCTGCTAGTAAAATTCGCCAATAAATCGAACAAGATGTGTGAAAAGGACAGTATGAGAAATGTGAAAGCACAAAGCTTTGCATTTAGAATAAGAAACTATCTTTGCATGGGTCCGATGTCCGATTCTGACTAGCCTACAAGACAGATACTTTCTGAGAAAGCTTTAATTGGGAGACTACAGATGAGTACGTTAGGACAGAGTCCTGTCGGTATGCAACTAAAAAAGCTATTACTGACCAGATATTGTTAATTTAAACAGAAATAAGGGATATATGTAGTATATGGAGTTCTACATGGGTGGCCTTAAGAAAAAGACAAAATTATTTAGAATCCATGAGTGTGACAGAAAAATAAAACACTGAATTTGAGATACAACATTTTAAGGGAATTATTAAGTTTAAACTAAGTGCTTTTTACTTTCCTAACATATTATGTAAGGAAAGTATTGTAATCATGTCAAAAATCTGACTATTAGATTTTGGTGTTTATACACGTTTTACGGTACCCTGAGTTCATTTTTACTATTTTTACGATGATGTGTGTGTATGAGTGAACACAATAGCACCTAAACGCTTTGTAAATCCCCATAGCACAAACTAGAGTCCTGCGCGGGTCGGGTTTTACCCGACCCGAACCCAACAGATGAATTTTAAATCAACCTGAAACCTGACCCGAACCCGACAAAAAGAATTTTATCAACCCGAAACCCGACCCGAACCCGACAAAAAAATTTTCATCAACCCGAAAACCGACCCGAACCTGCAACAGAGAATTTTTTGCGACCCGAACCCGACCCAAAACCCCAAAAATAAATCAAAACATTGCTTATTCATCTAAAAATCATGCAGAACAAGGTAAAATGACATAACATAATATAAAATAAATTTTCATTGTCACACAGTTGGTAAACTATAAAAAAAACTAGTATGTTGTGGCCACCACAAGACATTCTTCTATATTTTTCTGTCAAATTCAGTAAGTGCGAATAATTTATATTAAAACTATTATTAAAAAGTTTGACGTGATGAATGCAAATAATTTTCAACTTAGGGAAATCTAACACTAAATATCCAAAGAGAGACAGTTTTATCGTCTATAAATAACTTCTTAAACAATGCATTTTTATAATGGTTATCTCACATATCATGGTTCGTACAGTTATATGGCATAGAAGTTGAGATATAGCCATCCTGTTATCGATGAAATTTGCAGTATAACAACGCCACCTATTGACCGACAAGCATTCAAACTGAGTCAGCATAATGTCTCATAATCTCGCCTTCTCACATATTAAGTTTCGTTTGATGATACACAATAGAACATGAGATATAGCTTTCCTTGTAATTGTGGAAATCGCTGTGTAGCAGCGCCACCTGTTGAGCGGTTTACACCAAAAGTTAACAGTCGCTAATATATATTAAATGACACCGACATATAAATTTATATGAAATTCTGTGCAGTAGTTCTTGAGATATAGCCTTTCCTTAAATTGCAGAAATGGCTGTGTAGCAGCGCCACCTGTTGGCTGATAGACATTCAAATTGAATCAGCATAATATCTCATATTGGTCTTCTCACATATCAAGTTTTATTGGATTATACGCAATAGAACCTGAGATATAGCCTCCCCTGAAATTGCAGAAATCGCTGTATAGCAGTGCCACCCGTCGAGCGGTTGACACCAAATGTTGATAGAATCTAATACTTTCTTTTACTAAATATAGAAGAAATTAAAAAAAAAAAAAAAAAAAAAAAAACTTGTAAACTGGGAAATATTTTCAATTTCCAGAATGTAAATGCGAGGTTATACAATTTCTGTTTCTTTAATTTATATATTAACAACAGTCGAGAAAGATTTATAATACATTTCTAATTTTCATACAGTTTCTACAAAAGATACATATTAGTTTCGTTAAAACAGATCCAGATACAAATACGGATCTTTTTTCTGGCAGATATCCACAGATACGAATAGGGAGATCCGGTACATGTCTGCCCACCAGCGGCCGAGCGGTTCTGCGCTCGAAGCTGGTAAATGGAAGGTGTCGGGTTTGATCCCAGGTCGCGCTCATCGACCTAGCCGTGCAGAGTTTTCCGTGGTTTCCTCCGAAACACAAGTAAATACGGGCTAGGACCCCTTAGAAAGGCTCAAACGGAGGGCATTCCCCTATAGGCCTGGGACACATCTGGAGTCAATCGGCCTTAAATCCTCTAACCAAACAACCAACCGATACATGTCTAGTATGTGCAGAATGTTTAAATTAGTTACATAGTTGTAAACATGCCTAAAAATTTATGTTTCTAGTTGTAAAAAATATTTTGAAAGGTGTTCTCAAGTCGACCTGACTTGTTGAAAACCAAACCCGACCCGCAAGAAAAAAATTCAGTCAACCCGACCCACACTTAAAAAAGATCAGTCAACCTGACCCGAATCCGACCCGCAAGAGAAAAAATTCAGTCAACCCGACTCGAACCCGACCCGCGGATCAGGCCGGGTTCGGGTAAAATCGGGTTATCTGACCTGATGCAGGACTCTAGCACGAACTCTATTGATTTTAGTGAATCTAGGACTTATAGTTTTTTTACAGACACACAAATAAAATAATTCTTTATCACTATGGCATATGGACCACAATTTTTTTAAAGTGCGATAGCACTCAAACGACTTATTCGTCTAAGCTGGAAATTTATACACATGTTATAAGTCATTACACACGAACTGTATAAGTTTTCGTGAATCTAGTACTTAAAGACTTTTTATAAGGACACAAGGAAAAATTCCTTATCATTATGGTCTATAGGCCCAATTTTTTTTTAAAGTGCTATAGTGTCTAAATGCCTTACCAGATAGAGCTGAAAATTTATACTCATACTATATGTCACAGTCACACGAACTGCATAGATTTTGGTGAATTTGACACTTATAGATTTTTTAAAGAGAAGGAACACAAAGAAATATTCTTTATCATTATGATCTATGGGCTGAAATGATTGTCAGTACAAATTAAACTATGGAAAAATATATTCATACACCCTATTATAGTTTTCACGTTTGTCTTACTGTAATTTATTTATACAACTGTTAATTATTTAATGTTCAGAAAGTCGAGTGGTGTGACTCCAGATTTTTTTATGCATTATCTAAAAAATCTAAAATTTTAATCTAAAAAAAAATGAATAGAAGGGAATTTTACATTAATTTAATTAAAAGTATACTTAAAATGTATACAAATTGGATATTAGCCCACCAGCAGCAGAGCGAATCTGTGCTCAAAGTTGGTAGACGTGAGGTGCCAAGTTCAATCCCAGGTCGCGCTCGTCATTCGGAGTTTTCCATTGTTTTCTCCGAAACTTGCATAACTACGGGCTAGGACCCCTTAGAAAGACACACACAGAGGGCTCTCCCCTTCAGGTCTACGACCCTAGTGCTGATAGTTGGCCTTAATCCCCACAACCTAACCCAAATTAGATTTAGTTTTAGAGATAAAATGAATTTGAAATTTTTAAACTCATTAAATTTTTAGTTATAATAAAAAATTAAATTTAAAATTGAAGAATGTATACTATTTCAGCATTACATGTTTATATGTATGAATGAAATTAGATAATGGTTTTATCTGCATGATAATGTTTTATTCATAAAATTTCATTCAATTCACAGGTCTCAAGAACATTTTCAACAATCTAGATACAACACTAAAAGATAAAAAGCATTCATATTTTAGAATTGGTGAAAGGAAAATCTAATTTATGAAAATACACAAATTGTTGGCAATTCTCGGAAAATGAGGACAGACAAGTTTAAAATGAGGACAAATGTGGTCCTCATCAGAAATTTTCAAAATTAAGAAGGATGTCAAAAAATGAGGACAGTCCTCAAAAATGAGGACATCTCATCACCCTGCATTAGATTCGACAATGTATTTTCTATTCATTTTATGAACCTGTGCAAAATTCCGTGTGACTAAAACTAAATTAATTTGAATTAAATCCATTTTTTATGCAATGTTTGATTAGCCAACTTAAAATTGCGGATTTTAAAAAAGTGACAACATGGGAAAGTGAGAGGGAAATGCTGAAAATTTTAGAATAAAACTAAAAGAAGACCGTAAATTTTTTTCAACATTTTGTTTTGTTACGGTCTTATGTACACTTAATTTCGTTAAACCAAAGTCTTAGTGACTAAGAAGGTAAAGAGAGTTACCATTGTAAAAACTTTGACTGACGGAAAATCTCAAGTTATAAAAATTCGTCTAAGGGGTGGTAAATTGAAGCTTGCCTGAGGGCAGCAGAGCACCTTGCGATGGCCCTGAGTTTATTTGCTTGCTGAAAATAAATATTATTTACGAGCAGGCTACGCCCACTTCGCTGGTCACTATATTTAAATGAATTTTCAAAAGAATTAAATTCCTGTTTATTTTTTTATATCATATTATAAATTAAAAAAAAAAAAAAAAACTACATTGAAATCGCTTTAAACCTCGCTTCGGGAACCCGCTGCCTATTTCATCTCTTTTTCCGCCCACACTGCATCAATTCCAGGTTCCCACTGCCTGCAAAAAGGAATTTCTAAGGCACTTCAATTTGGGTATTTATCGACGACAAGTGGATCTTCTATTATTTAAGAGCTTCGATTTTAAAGATGACTGTATCTCAGCATCTATTAAACATTTTAGTTTTTGAACCATGTATTTTATAGCCCTTGCTCTTTACACTATATTATCATATTATTCTGAGCAGTATAATAAAATTTTAATCAGTTTAATCCTTTCTACTGTATACTACCATTTTTTTCCAATAAATAAAATAATAAAATAAATAATTCTTTCAAAGGAATTAATTAAAAAAAATGAAAAGTTAAAAAATTATACATAAGCATATTTTTTTTCTATTGCATTACCGTTTGATTTTCAATAAATATAATAATAATAATAATAATAATAATAATAAAGATTTCGCCTTCAAATGAATGAATGAATTAAATAAATAAAAAATAAGTAGCGTAATAGCTGTTGCTAAGATACGCAGACGATTGAAACGAAAGAACAAATTTCAGAAAAAATGAAAAATTGAAGCCAATATTTAAAATCGAAAAAAAATTATTAAAAAAATTCAAATTTGAAATCCAAAAAAATCTCGATGAGGTGCACACCTACAAGGTCCCAGGTATCCATCTACCAAGTTTTGTAGCTCTGCGATCAGTAGTGTGAGCACCAGAGCCAGAGCGCAGACAGACAGATATACACACACAGACACTTCTCTTTATTTATATAGATTTATTTATCCTACAGTAGAGTTGCACAACCTGCGGCCCGGGGGCCACATGCGGTCCAGTAGGCATCAGTTTGCGGCCTACCAAAGGACTGACATTTTAGGTCACATAAATCATTAGCAGGAGAAAGAAAAAGTATTTATTTGTTGCATCGCAAAACTAGCATTTACAAAAACTTTTTTTTTTTGTAGGGGGGGGAAAGGATGAAAATGTTGGTTTTTATATACATTTCTGTTTGAGAGCTAAGTTTTCCATTCTATTTCTCAATAATGTAACCCACAGTATGTTCCTTAATTTTTTATTGTAAAAATCATGGAATAATCTATTGATAAGTGGTTATTTTGGTACACTCTCTCAGGCTTTACATTTGTGCTTATTGTTTTTGTGACTCCCAATGTAACTTTTTTTTCTCACTCTGCAAACCATACTTTTTATTTGTTTATTTTATTTATAATTTTGTATTTTATATGATACATTTGTTTCATTCTTTTGCTTACTATTCAATAACTTTATGATTATTATGCTTTAAGATTCACTTAACTCGCTAATTAAAAATTTTCTTATATATAATGTGTGTGTATGTATGTATATTTTACACAACAAATATATCTGTACAGTTTAATTCTTTTATATTATCTCGTCTGTGGCCCTTTGTATCCTACTGAACAGCGAGAGTGGCCCTCTAGCCAAAAAGGTTGTGCATCCCTATCCTACAGCATTTCCTTTAAAATGAGTGCACTTTACTTATTTATAAAAATTTCATATTTGAAACTAAAAAAGTGCTGATAGTTGGCCTTAATCCCCACAACCTAACCCAAATTAGATTTAGTTTTAGAGATAAAATGAATTTGAAATTTTTAAACTCATTAAATTTTTAGTTATAATAAAAAATTAAATTTAAAATTGAAGAATGTATACTATTTCAGCATTACATGTTTATATGTATGAATGAAATTAGATAATGGTTTTATCTGCATGATAATGTTTTATTCATAAAATTTCATTCAATTCACAGGTCTCAAGAACATTTTCAACAATCTAGATACAACACTAAAAGATAAAAAGCATTCATATTTTAGAATTGGTGAAAGGAAAATCTAATTTATGAAAATACACAAATTGTTGGCAATTCTCGGAAAATGAGGACAGACAAGTTTAAAATGAGGACAAATGTGGTCCTCATCAGAAATTTTCAAAATTAAGAAGGATGTCAAAAAATGAGGACAGTCCTCAAAAATGAGGACATCTCATCACCCTGCATTAGATTCGACAATGTATTTTCTATTCATTTTATGAACCTGTGCAAAATTCCGTGTGACTAAAACTAAATTAATTTGAATTAAATCCATTTTTTATGCAATGTTTGATTAGCCAACTTAAAATTGCGGATTTTAAAAAAGTGACAACATGGGAAAGTGAGAGGGAAATGCTGAAAATTTTAGAATAAAACTAAAAGAAGACCGTAAATTTTTTTCAACATTTTGTTTTGTTACGGTCTTATGTACACTTAATTTCGTTAAACCAAAGTCTTAGTGACTAAGAAGGTAAAGAGAGTTACCATTGTAAAAACTTTGACTGACGGAAAATCTCAAGTTATAAAAATTCGTCTAAGGGGTGGTAAATTGAAGCTTGCCTGAGGGCAGCAGAGCACCTTGCGATGGCCCTGAGTTTATTTGCTTGCTGAAAATAAATATTATTTACGAGCAGGCTACGCCCACTTCGCTGGTCACTATATTTAAATGAATTTTCAAAAGAATTAAATTCCTGTTTATTTTTTTATATCATATTATAAATTAAAAAAAAAAAAAAAACTACATTGAAATCGCTTTAAACCTCGCTTCGGGAACCCGCTGCCTATTTCATCTCTTTTTCCGCCCACACTGCATCAATTCCAGGTTCCCACTGCCTGCAAAAAGGAATTTCTAAGGCACTTCAATTTGGGTATTTATCGACGACAAGTGGATCTTCTATTATTTAAGAGCTTCGATTTTAAAGATGACTGTATCTCAGCATCTATTAAACATTTTAGTTTTTGAACCATGTATTTTATAGCCCTTGCTCTTTACACTATATTATCATATTATTCTGAGCAGTATAATAAAATTTTAATCAGTTTAATCCTTTCTACTGTATACTACCATTTTTTTCCAATAAATAAAATAATAAAATAAATAATTCTTTCAAAGGAATTAATTAAAAAAAATGAAAAGTTAAAAAATTATACATAAGCATATTTTTTTTCTATTGCATTACCGTTTGATTTTCAATAAATATAATAATAATAATAATAATAATAATAATAAAGATTTCGCCTTCAAATGAATGAATGAATTAAATAAATAAAAAATAAGTAGCGTAATAGCTGTTGCTAAGATACGCAGACGATTGAAACGAAAGAACAAATTTCAGAAAAAATGAAAAATTGAAGCCAATATTTAAAATCGAAAAAAAATTATTAAAAAAATTCAAATTTGAAATCCAAAAAAATCTCGATGAGGTGCACACCTACAAGGTCCCAGGTATCCATCTACCAAGTTTTGTAGCTCTGCGATCAGTAGTGTGAGCACCAGAGCCAGAGCGCAGACAGACAGATATACACACACAGACACTTCTCTTTATTTATATAGATTTATTTATCCTACAGTAGAGTTGCACAACCTGCGGCCCGGGGGCCACATGCGGTCCAGTAGGCATCAGTTTGCGGCCTACCAAAGGACTGACATTTTAGGTCACATAAATCATTAGCAGGAGAAAGAAAAAGTATTTATTTGTTGCATCGCAAAACTAGCATTTACAAAAACTTTTTTTTTTTTGTAGGGGGGGGAAAGGATGAAAATGTTGGTTTTTATATACATTTCTGTTTGAGAGCTAAGTTTTCCATTCTATTTCTCAATAATGTAACCCACAGTATGTTCCTTAATTTTTTATTGTAAAAATCATGGAATAATCTATTGATAAGTGGTTATTTTGGTACACTCTCTCAGGCTTTACATTTGTGCTTATTGTTTTTGTGACTCCCAATGTAACTTTTTTTTCTCACTCTGCAAACCATACTTTTTATTTGTTTATTTTATTTATAATTTTGTATTTTATATGATACATTTGTTTCATTCTTTTGCTTACTATTCAATAACTTTATGATTATTATGCTTTAAGATTCACTTAACTCGCTAATTAAAAATTTTCTTATATATAATGTGTGTGTATGTATGTATATTTTACACAACAAATATATCTGTACAGTTTAATTCTTTTATATTATCTCGTCTGTGGCCCTTTGTATCCTACTGAACAGCGAGAGTGGCCCTCTAGCCAAAAAGGTTGTGCATCCCTATCCTACAGCATTTCCTTTAAAATGAGTGCACTTTACTTATTTATAAAAATTTCATATTTGAAACTAAAAAAAATTTTTATATTATACTTAATTGAACTATTTTAGTTAATTAACTGGAAGTTAATGAACTTGGGTTGATCTGCATACATAAGATAGTTTTTTATTATTGATTGTTTTAAATATCTTATGTTTTAAAATATTCATTATCTGAAGAATCTTAGATAAAATTCAAAAGAAATAAATTTTAACTGATTTAAATAGAAATTTTAATATTGGGAACTTTATCATAAATAATCAGTGTCATTATATTTACTGCAAATTTTATACTATCTGTAGGTAAATTTGATAGATGTTAAATTTAAGTCAGATAAAGAGTGATATTTTTAAATTTTCATGCTACCTTTCTTGCACTGTGTTCATCATTTTGTTGTAATTTGTTTTAGGTGTACATTAACCCTCTGCCGGTCAAACTTAATTTCACTCCTCTAGTCAGAGCCGTATTCTCCCCAAATCGGAAAACGGAACGTAATCGGAATGGACATCAACCGGAATCGAGTCTAGATCCCGATCCGAATGGAAACTGCTATTCTGCCGACACTGAATTCCGTATGCGAAATCATTCCGAAGCATTCGAGAGGAAGTGACGTTTTTGAGACGCTCAAACCAATCAGCAGTCAGAGAAAAATCATGCTTGTTAGTAAACAAACAATCACTCGATGGTTGTATTTTCTCATAGATATATAAAATCGCTCATATTTAGTTCTGCTTAAACAGATATTTCAAAGTGTGTTTGAAAAGAAAGATACATCTAAAAATTAAAAAAGTGATCGGCCAAAAAATCAGCGTTCCATAAATAATATGATTAATGTAGTAAAATTTTCATAAGATTTATTCACGACATCACATAATTTATTCCTAATACTTATGGGTTCGATTGCTTTATAAATAAAACATGTATATCATCCGAATACAGTATTTGCTATATAGCATTGCATCTATCATATTACGAGGTTTTATCACACCTAACAATACTTTATCTAATTCTTCCTATTGTTGAATTATTCATTTATTATTGTGTATTTAATTTGTGATTTTTGCCAATTATTTACCTTAAAATTTTAAAATTTAACGGGAAATTTTTATAATTTTAAAATTATTGTTTATTGATTTAATGGAGTTCTTTCTTTTTCTTTTTAATTAAAAATTAGTTAGTTAATTAGTTGATTAATTTGAAATTTATACTCGTTTAAACATGGTGACTGGTTAAATTATTAATATAACAGTTAGCTTATTTTTTATATAATTTTATATTCGAGTAATTTCTTCATCAGAGGTTTTAGTTAATTTTTCATGAAGAAATTTGAAAGAATTTTTTAAAACATATAAGCTGAATTTTTTCAATGCCTTAATTATTCACAGAAAACAGAGTTATTGCTATAGTATGTCATGATTTGTGGAAAAATATTTTTAATTGTAATTTTTCCAGTCAAACCTTATACGTCCTAAATTTGAAATTTTTCTAGCAATTTTTACAAGAACCTATAAAAATATATGTAAGTCTATAAGAGGTATTCTTTTAAAACATATTTTTACTTTCTTCAATATTCATAAAAGAAAGTATTGGATTCGTAAAAATTTTAAACTTCTAGTCTTCGATGGATTTTACATGTTTAAAGATGCTTCACACATGATTTGACCATTCAGAAACTGGCTGTCTGTGTGTTAGACGTCTGCTGAAACTTTGTATCTGTGAGAAGAAAAAAATATATCCCCCCCCCACACACACATACACTCTATCTACCTCAATTTACTATTAATTTCACCTCTAATATATTACAAAATAACATTTATCTAGACTATAAAATTTTATGCAGTTAGGATTGCCAGAAAAAAATGTTAAATTGTCTTGTATTTTTAACTTAAAAGTAGCCCAGCCATTATTTATTATTTTTTTTCTTTTTAAGGCTGTTAGTGAAATGTATTAATGTTTTTTAAAAGGTTCGAGATCAGCGGGTCATCAATATTTTAGACTATCTTTCAAAAAATTGATCATGCTGTGTTCAGTAAAAAAGCTGAACGAAATGTCTCTCACTTGATATGTTCATAAGAGAGAAGGTGCTGGGTTCAATCCTAGGTCAAATTCATCTGAGCAGTTTGGAGTTTTACATGGTTTTCTCTGAAACTTGCATAAATATGGCTTAGAACCCTTGCATAGTCAATCAGTTCCAACCCACACAACACAATCCAGTTTTGCCCTTTACCGTTATTGGATATTATACTGAATGTTCATATCAATTTAAACTTCACAATTTTCTGAATTACCTGTATTTGTACAATCGATTTCATTTAAGAAAATTCTGAAAAGATCCCTCCCCCCCCCTCCCACAACATCACATATAATGGAGGGTGTTGTGTTGTTTAAGGTAAACTGACTATGCGAGGACCCTAGGCCTGGGTGGCGTTCCTTCTGTGGGTCTCTTTCTAAAGAGTCCTTGCTCAAATTCATGCAAGTTTCAGAAAAATCTCTGAACTGCTATGGCTGAAATGCTAGTGCTGAGTTTGAACCCCACATTTAATGGATTCAAAATTATTAACTACGATAGATCAAATTATGAATTACTTCCAAGTTATAATAGATCATGAATGAAAAACAAAAATTAACCAATATATTATTAAAAAACAATCTCAAATGCCATATTCTTCACTATAAGATTTATTTTTGGCTCTCTGTAATGTGTAAGCATCTGTTAAAGTAAAAATGAAAAATTCACAACTTGCAACAACATAAGTGCGATTTTTTTTATAAGCAGCTACTTCATAATAAGCGAATCTTTTAAAAGCTTATTTTATTTATTTATTTATTTTTAAAAGCTGCTACTTGATAATAAGCTAATCTTTTAAAAGCTTATTTTCTTTATTAATAAGCCTAATAAACCAAACGTCCAATATTCTGAAAAGTAACAATGTAAACTGGTGCCATTACTAAAACAATTTATTGAAATAAAGAAAATGAAATTCATTCTTTATTTGGAAGAATGAATAAAAATTGGGAAAAAAAAAAGTCACAAATTTGGCCAAGGGAGTCCCATACTAAAGCTGTGCTGTATTTTCAGCAAATCAAAGCCATGGTTAAGTGCTATCATATACAGCTATTAAGAAAATATAAATGATATTCAATTATTTGAGGTTCATTATGTTGATTGGAAACGTGGTCATTTCAAAATAAACTAAAAATGCATTGACATTAAGAAACAGCTTTAGTATTGACGAAATTTGATCTCTTGACGAAATTTGAAAACTGGCTCCTAAATAGCTTGAGCGATTTTCGCAAGTCTTTTATTATGCAATTGCAATAGCCATTTTAATTCATCACCAAAGTGGCAAAAAATAATAAAAGTCGCCAAGGGGATTCTATACTAAAACTGTGCTCATTTTAGTTTGTGGATGATAAAATAAAGGGGAAAAAACCTATAAGACAATTCGATAAATTTAAATAAACATTATAAAAAAAATTAAATCTAAATAAAATTTTAAATCATCTATGACATCTATTTTAGCGTAAACAGGAATAATTTTTAAATTTAACATTCATGTGTAAAAAGGTTTTTCTTTTTTATATTAAAAAAAATAAATAAAAAGTTGTAAACGTGTTATATTGTTGGTCTCAGCTTGAAATTACAGCTCAAAGAAGAATGTAGGGGAAAAACACAAAAAATCATATTTTTAAAAATATCGAAAATTTAAAGTATATTGTGAATCTGCACATATTCCTCAATCTAGAGTGCCCACCAGCAGCCGAGCGGTTTTGCGCTCAAAAGCTGGTAAACGTGAGGTGCCGGATTCGATCCCAGGTCGCGCTCGTCAGCCTAGCTGTTCAGAGTTTTCTGTAGTTTTCTCTGAAACTTGTGTAAATATGGGCTAGGACCCCTTAGAAAAACCCCCACGGATGCCATCCCCCCCTCAGACACAGGACCTACAGCAGTCAATCAGCCTTATTCCCAAATTCAATCCTCTATCTAGAAGGAAAAAAAATAATGTGCCCTATATATATTTAATCTACATCGCACACAGGCAAAGATACAAATATCGTCTTTTATTAATATAAAACCAGGCTTTGCCTGTCTCACGGGAAAAAAGAAAAGAAAGAACTTACAAGCCAACTTGATTGATTGAAATCAATATTTCAAAAATAAATAATTAATTCAAATAAAATATTATGATGTCAGTTTCAAATATATATATATATATATATGTTATTAAACAATTTAAACATTTAAATAAACGTTAATGATTATTGGCGACTATTTTCAGCACAGCTTTAATATGGAACACGCTTGGCAGTTTCAATCATTTTGTTTGCCATTTTAGCGGTAAATTGAAATGGTTATTGCAATTGCGTAAGTAAAGACCTTGACATCAATCATCACATAGCAAAAAAAAAAAAAATAATAATAATAATAATAA
The DNA here is from genome assembly GCA_963930645.1 of Salticus scenicus. Lineage (NCBI taxonomy): Eukaryota > Metazoa > Arthropoda > Arachnida > Araneae > Salticidae > Salticus > Salticus scenicus. The sequence continues at coordinate 195,909,803 of OZ005660.1, forward strand.
AAGTCACCAAAGAGGTTAAAGCTGTGTCGACATTACTTTTGTGAATAACAAAATCAAGGGGGAAAAATTGATTATTTGAAATTAATATTAAAAAAAAAAGCATTATGTCAGTTTTATCAGATATTTTTTTGTGATACAGATTTATATAAAAATAAATTTATTATTATTTTTAATCACTAGGGGGCTCCGCCCCCTACTCGCTCCGCTCACCAACCCCCCGACTCACTTTACTTATTAACACATGCAGAGCTCTGCCTGCCTATTCGCTGCTTTCTTTCACTGAAAAGGAATATTAATAGTGCATATTACAAGATAAAAACAGAAAATCATTATGGAAATCCTCATAATAGAAAAGAATTCATAATATCTAGACCATTTTGCATTGCAGCTTTAATATATGACCCTTTTTATTTCTTTTTTACAACCTTAGATCCAGACCGCAGTACCCCTATCGGTAGAGCGCTGAGCTCGTAATTGGAAGATTACGGGTTCGGTTCTCGAGCCAGCCAAAGACCTTCGTGTAAAGGTGGCTGGTGCACGTAGAATATGTCGTGGCCGCTAGAGGTCTGCACAGGCCGGGCTTACGCCCCGGCCCTCGGGCCGAATTTTTCAATCCGTTCTTGGGCCGGGCCTAAATTTTTTTTTGCAAGCTCGGGCTGGGCCAGGCTCGGGCTCAGTTTTTTTGTGTATACTCGGGCCGGGCAGGGCCTGAATGAAATTTTTTCCGGGCTGTGTCAGCCCAAATCTTTTTCTGGTTTCATCGTTAATCAACGAAAAAGGAAAATGGTAAAATATTTCTTCAGTCATTTATTTCACATAATTTTACAGGCTACTATATCACATAAAATTTTATTTTGTTAAAAAATGTCTGTAACTTCAATTTAATTGCTTATCAGTCTGTCTGTTCGCAATCTGATTTCTCTCGAATATTTTAGCATGTCTCGAAATTAATATATTTTATTTCAAGTAATATTAAATGGTTTCCTATTCAAAATAGTATGCATGTCACTACTAGTTTGCGCACATGTTCAAACGAAAGAAATTAGATATGTTACTGTGTATAAGGCATTGTGTCTTATGGTCTGTAGAGTTTAGGTGGTATGAAGGCTATAAAAATCCTGCCGCTGTAACTTTTTCTCTAAATTCCCTTTTCTTTTCTCCAGTGCATTGAATGAAAGTAGCATAAATTTTAGCATGTACAAAAGCCTCTTTACTATAAAATATAATTGGATTACCATTAAAATTTTGTTTACCGGATCACATGAAAGATTCGTATACATTACGGTACATAAGAGAAAGTGGTTGAACGTGCATTTTTATTAGTAATAACCATTTTAAATACCGTCCTATAGTGTATGATGAGTGCTAATATTTTCGATTTGACTTTTTGTCTGTCTTTGTGCCTTCTGTACGTCTGTAATAATGAACTTTTGTTTATATATAATTATCTTGTAAAAGTTTAGCAATTTTGTTAAAGAAGATTCTATTGCTTCGCTATATAAAACCTCTGCAAAACACATACTAAAAATCTTTTTCATAGAAAGGCATGAATATTTTTAATCTTTCATATTTTTGAATTGGGCTGGGCCTGACTTTATTGTTTTTTGTCCGGGCTGGGCCAGGCCGCACACTGGCAAATAATAAACGGGCCGGGCCGGGCCAAATTGACACCGTTATAGAAACTTTTTACTAGCTACTTTTTGAAGCTTTTTACTTACTAGTTAACATCTATTTCCAGAAGGCTTAAAAATGAAATTCTTATACCTACTCAGTATTCACAGAGTACATACAGTCGGTAACAAAAGTCTCCGAACACTAGTAAAAATTCCTATATAAAAAAAGAACACTTAATACAGTTTTGTGAAATAAATCCTTGTCGAATCCTGTTCTTAGTCAGTCTAAAAACAGAATTCGACAAGGATTTATTTAACAAAACTGTATTAAGTGTACTTTTTTTATATAGGAATTTTTGCTAGTGTTTGGAGACTTTTGTTACCGACTGTACTGAATTCTTGGTGCAGCCCTTCTAAAATATAAAATAATTCTGGAAAAAAAAAAAAAAAAAACACAGTTGTTTCGGATAAAAATAATAGTACAACATTTCATCAGGCAAAAAAACTATGATTTTTTTTTTTTTTTTTTTTTCAATTTATGGTATTTGCTGACAAAGTTTATTTATTGAATTTGAACGACAGATCTTTAGCATATTGAACTGTTAGAATATGTAACCAGACTTGAACAGAAATATAAATTTAACAAATGCCAATGCATGTAGTGCAGTATGCTATACGGTACAAAAAAATGCAGTTTGCTCTCAATATTTTTTACATTGACATTTTTAACATCATGTAAATATTCATACATTGAACTGTTTTTTAAATTTATAATTAAAAGTAACATAAATTGAGAATCTAAGACTTTTTTTTTCACTACTGTTCGGATACAATTTATTTATAGTCAAACTATCTAATTACAAGTACAGTTTTATTCAAATAGTAATGGAGAAAACAAAAAGATTGCTTTTACTTTGGTGTGTCTCTGTACTGTTGTAATATAATCATCATAACTGAGCTTTGCGAGTCATAACAAAACTATCTTTTAATCAGGGATGTGATTAGCAAAAAGATAAAGATGAAACTATTATATGCAAAGACAAGACATTGAAATTAAATATTAGAATTTTTATGACAAAATCTATTATATTTGAGCAATAAATATATTTTATAATCTTCAATTTATAAAAAAAAAAGAAATTATTTTATGCTTTAGTATTCAATTAAGTTTTATTTGATTTACCAATTGAACAAATTCACATTCGAAAGACAAAAAAGGTTAAATTTTAATCATCATAAAAGTATGTTATTTTCTTAATAGAAGTAATTTAAAGCAAGGACATAAAGTAAAAATTAATATCAGTAAATAAAATAAAAATTTAAACTTAAGTTGAAAAGAAAATATAAAATTATTACCTGTATAGCAATTCATACTTAGATGTGATGTCGACTTGTTTCCAAAGAATTACCAGGGAAATGTGCCTCAATCGTGCAGCTTTTTAATAAACACTGCACAATTCAGACACTCACCAGGCTTTCAGTTTTCAAGTTCTACATTGTCTTCTACAGGAGGGGTGCCTTAGAGGGTGGTCTGTCAGAGTTCTTCTGTAGGAGGGCTGTCTCAGCTCTCAGCATTCTCTTACTGAGCTCATTTAGGTTTCAAGAGAGAAATCTTTTCTTTTGCTCTATGAATATTAAAGAATTAAGAGATCTAGTACACATTGAAAAATGAGTAAACATTAAATATAAATAAGAAAGCAGGAGGAAAATAATAATAAATAGAAAAGTTGTGAGGAAATAAGATTGAGTTAATTGCAGGTCACCACAGGTCAGCTTCGGTAAAACATTGTGAGAAATCACTGGAAATTAATTATAATACTTTTATTTTTACTGCTAAAAGTGTTACTATTAAATGTGTTTTCATAATGTGGTGCTTTGTTAACTAAGAGTCAGCAACAAATCATTTGCACCCGACTAATGAAAAAGTACAACATTTTCTTTGCTTACTTAAGTTACCTATGAACTATTATAAAAAATAATAATAATAATCTACAAATTCTTGAATAGGTTTGCCATTACCAATCTGATTTTATAATAAATGAATTTGGATTGTCTTAAAAATATGAATTTATATATACATACAGAAGTTAATCCAGAACAAATTTAGTGCCGCAATGAGGTACTTTCACAAAGTCAACTTTTTGCAATGAGGTACCTTCACAAAATCAACTTTTAGCAAAGAGGCACCTTCACAAAGTCAGTTCTCTTCAATATATCTGCACACTAAAAAATTTTATAAGCTTTGTTACATTGAACGAATACATAAAAATACCTCAGTTTGTATATTTACTGGAGAAAATGGTAAATAAAGTAAACACCTTCTTATCTTACATATAAGAAATAACTCTGCCACATATATATTTATTTTACAACTGTTCCTAAATGTATTTTAAAATTTTAAAAACTGCTTTGCGCATTTCAGCTAATTATTCTGAAGCATTATTTGTTTTCACAAACTTATTTGATGTTTTCACAAATTATTTCATAAATTCACAAATGGGGTACCATTTTTAAAAACCTGGATTAAACCCTGATATATCTATGTATATACACATACTATGTTAAATAATTTTACTTAATTTTTTGTCAGAAATCTGTAAGAATTTCCTCATACATTAACTATTAACACAAAAATGACATACAGTAGAAGATCTTTATAACGCAATTCTATATAATGCAATTCTCTGTATAACGCAAAATTTCTTGGATATAAACAATGAATTTTAGAGTTAAGAAATACTTTCTAAAAAACTGTTACTTTGTTGAGAAGTAAGTGTGATACATTTGTTTTTATTTATCTGTTTAATTCAGAGATTTTTAATGAAAAAATTGCTATCAATTTTTTTTTAAGTGAGCAATATAATGAATGATTTTGTACAGGCATATATATGGACTATCTTTATAAAGTCAATTTTAGAATGAAAGTTATTACCCACCCAATTTATGTTCCAATAAATGTAACTTTAAAATGTCCTACTCTGTTTTGATATGTTTCAGACATATTTGGCCATGTTTACAAGGTAAGTTTGACGATGTGTGAAATGTGATCTATATAATGCAAAATTCTATATAACGCAAAACCTTGTGTTTTTAGCTTTGCGTTATAAAGATCTTCAACTGTATTTTTACTATATGCAACTTTTCTTCATCCTTTTTTTTTTATTGCAAGAAATATTTTTAACACTAATTACTGCATAAATGACCAAAAGAAATATGGTTCTTGCGCATAATTTATTATTAATAATTTACTTTTTCTGATTAAAGAAAAAACAATTCATTACATGTTACTTTTATCACTCTAATTAACACAATATTTTATTTTCTACACTTAGAAAAGGGTGTAAAACATTTAAAATAATAGAACTACTCAATGGGATAATTGAATTTTCAACTACAACTTATTATTTCATTAAATGTAATAAGTGAGTTGTTAAAAGCATAATTCATTTGGCATGTAAAAATAAATATATTAAATAAATTTACATTGTGTAGAGCACAAATAAAGTACACAACTAAATAATCAAAGTTATATTTAAAAGAAGGATTTCCAAAGCCTGTATTCAATTTAATACATATTGTTTAACAAATTAAGAAAAAGTTGTTTGTACTTAAAAGTGCTGGATATTTCAATCAATTTCTGCAAAGTTTGCATTAGTTTTTAAAGTACAAAAGTTTGTAATTATCAGTTCAAAAATCTTCAATATTTAGAATAAGTAATAACCATGAAATACATACATATTATTTAATAAGCGAGCTGAAAGTTCCTTAAATTACTTAAGCTTTCAAATATAATAAAGCATGACTTTAAAATGAATTATGTCATTTTAATGGAGAAAAGTGCCCAGATTAACATAATGAATGCAACACAAAAAGGTAATATGAAAACAGTGCATCACATAGAGTAAGTTATGTCTCAAAAATTATGGAATACAAGGTAAAAAATGAACGAAATTTTAACGAATGTATAAAGCACTTATTAAATCAAAAACACAAAAAATATTACTTAAATATTCACCCATATAAAACATGGGATATAAGTCGTATTATTGTACTTAACAACCACTGACTTAAACAACTTAATAATAGAAAATATAAAGAAAAAATTTCACTATTACCTTCATTCAGGAGAAAAAGCTTCATAAGACTTCGGTTGCAAAAACTCCGGCAAACTTTCAATTAAAAAGAAAGGTGCTTTTTTCGATAATCTAAAATGTTCAATTAAATTTATGAAATTACGAATGTTCGATCTCTAAAACCACCACAACAATTCTGTCACACACTTCTAATAACAACAAACCGTCCGCCATTTTATCTTTCCACGCACAATATTCCGCTTCGAATGCTATTCCGGCTGCTCTGAGCTGTCGGAACAAGATAGAAACATATTCCGTATATTCGAAAAGCCTGGATCCCGGTTTTTGCTGGGAGAATAACTCTTCTTCGGAATCCCACTCGAAATCTCCCCATTCCGCATGAAATTCCGATTCCGAAGGAGGGGAGAATACGGCCCTCAGTGTTGCAAAATTCAGGAGCTTTTTTGTTCAATATCCCTCAGTAAATTTTAACTTTAACAGTCGCCTAATTTCTTTGAAGGCTATTCGTCCATTATGTGCATGGAATATATCATTCCTCAAAATTATTGGTGGTAGTTGAATTAAAGAGTGCCTAAATTTGGCAACACTGTTTATAGCGTTTTATAGCGTTGTGGCCAGCAAAGGGTTAAAAGTGTTTTTTTGTTTTGTTTTTTTAATCTCTGTTAACTTGATCTTTTACATTTCTGATCATTTTTAATAATTTTTTTCTTTTTTTAGTTTTGAAATTTGCTTGCCACTGCTAAATATAAATAAACATTTTATATTAATTGGTGGAAGCAATGCTATTTTATTAACTAGATAATTTATTATTGTAATGTTTATAATGCTTATTGTAAAAAATAAATAAAATACACACAAAGAAAAAAATTAAGAGCTAAAGGCTAAAGTACTTTTTCTGCAATAAAATAAACAAAAATATTTGAATCAAAGATTAACTCTTAATATTTTTATTCTGACAATCTGTAAAGTTAGAGCTTAAAGTCTGAAAAACCAGGAAATTCTGTGACTCATTTGAAAGAACGCTCTGACATTTGTAATACAGTACTTCTAATGTTTACTGTTAATCTATAATCTATTTTTATAGTATACAGACAGATGCAAGTTAAGAGAAAATTGTGTGAGTTCACTCCAGATTATTTAATTAAAATGATTAATATGATCTGAGGGACATTAGATTTTTTTTTTTTTTTTTTTATGTATATAAAAAAAAATTCTAAAAGTAGCCAAAAAAGAGCATTTACCTGCCATACTGAGATGTTTTATATATATCAGGCTAGCAATAAAAATTCAGCTGGAAATGAATTCATTTAACTATTCATCTAATTAACCAAACTATTTTAAAATATAAACCAGTGTCTTTTGCTTTTTATTTATTTATTTATTTAGTTTGTGTGTGTGTGTTTTCCCTACTATATCTTAATTTTATTACTGTAAATATGTTATTACAATTTTCAGCTAATTTAATTATACTAACTACTGTATTAATTCTGTTATTGAGATATTTTTTAATTTAAGTATGTCATCTCCTAAATGAGATTAATAATTTATTTATTTTGTAGGCTTCCGAATCTGGATTGTATGCATTTCACCGTCTTTGGATGGAATGGGGAAATATACATTTTGCATTAACCAGTATGAATCCTTTCTTTTCATTTGTTGTGACTGAAGAACTTCCTGCCATTAATATCAAGCCAGAAAGTGGTATGTTCAAATTGAAATTATGTCTATTTTTCTTTAATGTAATATACTTTCTTTTAATGGGCTCTTCCCACCTGAAGTCAGAGGTCACATGATAGAGGAAAAACAAATAGCAGACAAAGTCTTGTTTATCTATAGCGATTGCTGAAATAACATATTTTCTATTCTTATTTTTGATCAATCTTATTTAATCTGCATTATTTTTTTTATACATCATCATTTTTAATCCATTTTATATCATTATTCATCATCTTTTGTTTGCTGTATACATTTACAATCATCATTTAGTTTATATTTGTTATTGCTATTCATGAAGAACATGTTAAATACTCTGATTTTTTGTACTTAAATCAGTGACAGTGCAATAATGACTGCGTAAATCCATTTAGACCAGTAACTAAGTTAATTAACTTGTTGTAACCCCTTTATGCAATTAATTTAAATGAAAACATTTTAAAATTTCAAATTATAATCCATAAACATTCCACAAGAACAAGCTATTATTTATTGCTAGATCAGTTAATGTAACAGTTACACTAGAACTTACAAAAATCTATTCTTACAGTTGAAAATAAATAAACACATAAAGTGTTTTTAAAAAATTATTAAATTTACAATTGCAACTATTCTACTGTTTACAAATGCACCATATTACTTTTATTTTAATTTTATATTAAATATTAACATTTTTGTTCTTAAGAACAATATTTAATTGAATTCGATTATTCGTTATCCTCTATCACATGGTTGAGCAGACGAAACTGGGAAGAGTCCATTAGTTTCTTATCTTACCATTTAAAAATAGCATTTTTGTATTTGCAGTTTTTTTTTTTTTTTTTTCCTTGAAGCATACACAGTCAGTTAAACAAATAAATAAATAATAGCACTGTAAACTTATTTTTTATATATTTAATTATGTTTTAACTGTCTTGACCGTTAAAAAATAGTGGAATTGTTATTTTGTTTAATAGCTACAATATTATTAACATTTAAGACATTTAACATTAGATATTATTAACTACTTATTAACATTTTTTACCATCTATACAGCCATCCTCAGATCCATTGGGGAAATATATGTTCATTGCCCACTTCTCTCCTCTCCTTACCATGACTCAACATTTTTTGCCTATATCTGAAGGTTTGACATTGTTGCACACATCACATTTCACTGTAATTCTATTAGTTCACCCAACAGATCTCAGGAAATCTACATGAACAGGCAAAAATGTTAATAAGTAGGATTTTAAGGATTTTATCGCTACTTTAAATAGCTTTTAATAAAACAGGAAGTCATTGAGATTCTAATGAGATACAATACATACAATGATCTCAAACCCTCAGAGATAGACAAAATGTGGGTTGCACCATGCTAATGACAGGAGAAAAGAAACCGGCAATGACCATCAGTTCCTGAGGATGGCTGCATGGACAGCCAAAAGTGTTAATAAGCAGGATTTTAATGTTTTTAGAGATTTTAATATGTTATGTCGTTTTCACTGTAGTTTTTTTTTTTTTTTTTTTTCTTTCAGTGTACTGAAATAAAGGTTATTTCATCTTGAGATTAAAAAATATAAATATCCATTAAGAAATAATTATTAAAAAAGATTATAATCATTTTTTCCCATTTATTAAACTTTTATTTTCATAACATTCTTAAAAGATTCATTAGCATTTTCTTTAATTTATTATGAAAAGTAAAATTTACCAATTCGAGCAAATTACCATATGTAAAATTTTCTTGATAAAATTTAAGTCTAGATTCAATTTTCTTATACATGTATGTTATGTCTAAATTAAAAAAATTACAAACATTAAGAAAATTATAAAATGACCTTACTAGAAGTTAACTGAAAATTTTTTGCTTGAGGCCCCAAGAAGTTTCACTACCTGTTCTTATAATGTTGTCACTTGTACATTGCATACATTTAAAAATGTTCTTAATGTTTGTATTAATTACTAGCAGGCTACGCCCGCTTCGCTGGTCACTATTTTTACATGAATCACAATAATTAATAAATTCTCAAAATTGCAGTAATTTTTATCATGTGATAAAAAAAGAAAAAAAAATCTGATCAGGAAAAATGTCGCACCGGGTCCCCACTGCCTTCAGCAGCGTAGACCCGTGCACTGCGCGCACGTATTCCTTCACCATCCTTATGACTTCTCAAAATTTCATGTTATTACTCATAAACTTTCATTCTCAAGAAAAGGAATTAAAAAATATATCATTTAGCATCGGGTAAAAACTCACACCATTACTTATAAAATTATTTTAATTAGTAGCTGAGACACAAAAGAAAACCTAATCAGGACACCTCAAAACGTGTAAATCGGGTGAAATCTCGCATTCCATTTTCGATAATATAAAAGTACTTTAAAATGTGTATCAAGTCAACAAAGCTTTCAAATGATGTATTACTTATGAAATTTTTTTAATTAATTTCTGAGATATAAAAGAAAACTGATTCAGGACACCTCAAAACGTGTAAATCTGGTGAAAACTTTCGATAATTTAAAAGAACTTTAAAATATCTTTCGAATGATGTATTCAAAATAATTTAATCATAATTAGAAATTGAAATAATGAAATATAGAAATTTTAAAATATTACAGCGCTATCTGGCGGTACAAATTTCTGTATTCCTCTGTTCGATTCCAAATAAAAAATGCTTTCTAATGATGCATTACTTATGAAATTATTTTAATTAGTAGCTGAGATACGAAAGAAAACTAATTCAGGAGACCTCAAAACGTGTAAATCTGGTGAAAACTTTCGATAATTTAAAAGAACTTTAAAATATCTTTCGAATGATGTATTAGAAATAATTTAATCATAATTAGAATATGAAATATTGAAATTTAAAAATATTACAGCGCCATCTTCCGGTAGAAATTTCTGTAATCTATTGTTCCATTCCAGATCAACAAAGCTTTCAAATGATGTATTACTCATGAAATTATTTTAATTAGTAGATGAGATACAAAAGAAAACCTAATCAGGACACCTCAAAACGTGTAAATTGGTTAAATCTCGAATTCCATTTTCGATAATGTAAAAGTACTTTAAAATGTGTATCAACTAAAATAAGCTTTCAAATGATGTATTACTTATGAACTTTTTTTAATTAATAACTGAGATACAAAAAAAAACTGATTCAGGACACCTCAAAACGTGTAAATCTGGTGAAAACTTTCGATAATTTAAAAGAACTTTATAATATCTTTCGAATGATGTATTACAAATAATTTAATCATAATTAGAAATTGAAATATTGAAATATTGAAATTTTAAAATGTTATAGCGCCATCTGGCGGTACAAATTTCTGTATTCCACTGTTCGATTCCAAATCAAAAAAGCTTTCTAATGATGTATTACTTACGAAATTATTTTAATTAGTAGCTGAGATACAAAAGAAAACTGAATTAGGACACCTCAAAACGTGTAAATCTGGTGAAAACTTTCGATAATTTAAAAGAACTTTAAAATATCTTTCGAATGCTGTATTAAAAATAATTTAATCATAATTAGAAATTGAAATATTGAAATTTTAAAATATTACAGCGCCATCTGGCGGTACAAACTTCTGTATTCCACTGTTCGAAAAGCTTTCTAATGATGTATTACTTACGAAATTATTTTAATTAGTAGCTGAGATACAAAAGAAAACTAATTCAGGAGACCTCAAAACGTGTAAATCTGGTGAAAACTTTCGATAATTTAAAAGAACTTTAAAATATCTTTCGAATGATGTATTACAAATAATTTAATCATAATTAGAAATTGAAATATTGAAATTTTAAAATGTTACAGCGCCATCTGGCGGTACAAATTTCTGTATTCCACTGTTCGATTCCAAATCAAAAAAGCTTTCTATTGATGTATTACTTATGAAATTATTTTAATTAAATCTGGTGAAAACTTTCGATAATTTAAAAGAACTTTAAAATATCTTTCGAATGATGTATTACAAATAATTTAATCATAATTAGAAATTGAAATATTGAAATATTGAAATTTTAAAATATTACAGCGCCATCTGGCAGAACAAATTTCTGTATTCCACTGTTCGAAAAGTTTTCTAATCATGTATTACTTACGAAATTATTTTAATTAGTAGCTGAGATACAAAAGAAAACTAATTCAGGAGACCTCAAAACGTGTAAATCTGGTAAAAACTGTCGATAATATAAAAGAACTTTAAAATATCTTTCGAATGATGCATTAAAATTAATTTAATCCTAATTAGAAATTGAAATATTGAAATTTGAATGTATTACAGCGCCATCTGGCGGTAGAAATTTTAGTAATGCACTGTTCGATTCCAAATCAAAAAAGCTTTCTAATAATGTATTACTTATAAAATTATTTTAATTAGTAGCTGAGATACAAAAGAAAACCTAATCAGGACACCTCAAAACGTGTAAATCGGGTGAAATCTCGAATTCCATTTCCGATAATGTAAAAGTACTTTAAAATGTGTATCAAGTCAACAAAGCTTTCAAATGATGTATTACTTATGAAATTTTTTTAATTAATTTCTGAGATATAAAAGAAAAGTGATTCAGGAGACCTCAAAACGTGTAAATCTGGTGAAAACTTTCGATAATTTAAAAGAACTTTAAAATATCTTTCGAATGATGTATTCAAAATAATTTAATCATAATTAGAAATTGAAATAATGAAATATCTAAATTTTAAAATATTACAGCGCCATCTGGCGGTACAAATTTCTGTATTCCACTGTTCGATTCCAAATCAAAAAAGCTTTCTAATGATGCATTACTTATGAAATTATTTTAATTAGTAGCTGAGATACAAAAGAAAACTAATTCAGGAGACCTAAAAACGTGTAAATCTGGTGAAAACTTTCGATAATTTAAAACAACTTTAAAATATCTTTCGAATGATGTATTAAAAATAATTTAATTGGAATTTGAAATATCGAAATTTTAGCTGAGATACAAAAGAAAACCTACCCAGGACATTCTAAATTCCATTATCTACGGTAGTTTTATTAATGGAAGTAAAAGGAAGTAAAAGTACTTTAAAATGTGTATCAACTAAAATAAGCTTTCAAATGATGTATTACTTATGAACTTTTTTTAATTAATAACTGAGATACAAAAAAAAAAAATCTGATTCAGGACACCTCAAAACGTGTAAATCTGGTGAAAACTTTCGATAATTTAAAAGAACTTTAAAATATCTTTCGAATGATGTATTAAAATTAATTTAATCATAATTAGAAATTGAAATTTTGAAATTTTAAAATATTACAGCGCCATCTGGCGGTACAAATTTCTGTATTCCACTGTTCGATTCCAAATCTAAAAAAGCTTTCTAATGATGTATTACTCATGAAATTATTTTAATTAGTAGCTGAGATACAAAAGAAAACTGATTCAGCAGACCTCAAAGCGTGTAAATCTGGTGAAAACTTTCGATAATTTAAAAGATCTACTGTTCAATTCCAAATCAACAAAGCTTTCAAATAATGTGTTACTTATGAAATTATTTTAATTAGTAGCTGTGATACAAAAGAAAACCTAATCAGGACATTCTAAAACATGTAAATCACGTGAAATCTTTAATTCCATTATCTACGGTAGTTTTATTAATGGAAGTAAAAAGAAAAATAAATATTTTTTATTTCGCCAAAACCTATATATATATAAACCACGGTAGTCGGGTAATGGAAGTAAAAAAAAAAAAAGAAAAAGTATTTTTTAGTTCCTTCAAATGTATTTTGTTGCTATGGAAACTCCTATCGTCTATTGAAAGATAGATTACGTGTTAGAATAAGATTTAATTAGCAATTAAAATGTAACTGCTTTGTTTATTAATGAAATTTGATGAAATTTTAACTGCAGGTTGGTTTTGTGCTGAATAGGTTGTATATTAAGTGTTGTGTACGAAAAAGAAAATTTGAAGCACTTTGAAATTTGCAATTTTTAACCCCAGTTAAAGATCATGTGACATTAATGACTTGCACTTGTTTTTTTGCTGTTAGAGACAGCTGTTTAAATCGTCTGCTGAATGCTGATAGAATCCTCTTTTTAAGCAATAAGGATTTTTGGTCATTTTCGCGATCGATATGGGTCAGCATTTTAATTAATATCTCCGAAACTAATTAAGATTTTTAAATTCTGTTTCGAGGAAAACATCGGAAAGGCTCCAGAGCATCCGTATGTCAATTCTTGTACTTCTGCGTTCAATAGGGGCTGAACGTATAAAAGAACAGACAGACAGACAGACAGACAGACAGACAAACCTTTCCATTTATTATTATAGATTACAAAAAAAAAAAAAAAAAAAAAAAAAAAATCTATAACTTTATTTTAAATTATCGCAGATCGATGGTTCAACCATTCGTTTTAAAGGTATTGACGAGTTCTTTTTAAAGATACCCATCATGAAAATTTATTCCCCGGGAGGCTTCTACATACACATTTTTTTCTCCCAGTTGACTATATCTATTACAAATACTTCTTTTAAATTTCATAATGATTATTAAAAAATAATTCTCTTTATGCACATTTATACAAAATTTTGTACTATACCTCCATGTTAAAAATTTAGAAAAAGCGGGATGGCAACGCAACCTGTAAGACAATTTTTACCAAAAATTGATAGGCATTAATTTAGGTCAAGGTGTAACTACATACCAATTTGTATGAAATTCTGTGCAGTAGTACCTGAGATACAGTTGCCACAAAATTTTGTCACACACACGCACACACACAGACAGACACACATTTTTTTTTAAATGCTCAAATCGTGTTCCACAGCTCTCAAAACGTGTAAATCCATCAAAAACCCCGAGGTCGAAAATTTTTGCAAATCCAATACTTTCTTCTATTGAATGTAGAAGAAAGTAATAAAGACATTAAATGTTCTATATCATATTAATAAAATTATTGTTATATTTTTAAATAATTTTTAGGAAATTGTTTAGTTTTCAGTGATGATAGTGTTCCTCAAACTCAAAGTATATATAATAATGAAGTTTTTAATTTTTTTCCCTCCCTTTCTGCGTATTTAAAAAATACGCTATAATAAATAAGATGAAGTTTTGCGCATACGTAAAAGAAAAGCTCTAAATTGATTTTTATTTACCATACTGGCTAAATTTAATGTTATTTCTAATGTTAGTTTTATAATTATTATTTTTAATTATTATTTTTATTTGTTAATTTTATAATTTTATGATATGCTCCAAACGCAGATATCTATTACTCACAGGTATATTTAAGACAAAAATCTTGAGAAAGTTGTTAAACTTATCATATGGTATATGCCAGGCTTTGAATAATTTATGATATTCTACAAGCAAATACAAAAGAGCTCACCGAATGGATACACCGAGAAAAAAAATATACCACCTTCATCTAGAACGAATAAGTGATCATTTTCTAAATCCCTAAATTAGAAATATAGATTTCCAAACTATGCATATATAAAGCACGGCAATAAGCTGAATAGACGAAATGATGGAGAATTTCTAGTCTATACATTTCTAAATGGTGAAACAATGTTCTGAATATTATATATCCTTTGTATTGCGAGAAATTCTTGCTTGATTTTCCAGAATTTGGTAATAAACCAAGATTATAGTTGCTAAAACTCGCCTCTTGTATTCTCACTTATTTGCCGAGATTTTTAAATAGGTTTGACCTCGATAATATAGACAAACGTTCTAGAATTCTAATTGGTGTTTCTAGAACTCACTTTCAAAGGGGACTAGAATTTATAAGGATGACATGGAACTATTTTTTCTAGAGCCACAATTTAGAATCTTCAATGTCAGTTACAGAATTTTTTCTCAGTGTAATCTATGCAAACGTTTAATATTGTTTAAGGCTGAACTGCACTTTTACCCATAGTAAACAACAAAATTATTTCATAGGATTATTTAAAAGCAAATTTTTAGAAATAAATTATAAGGCATTTTTGTACGGGTATGCTAGAATCAACAAAATCAAATAGGATTTGTGCTACGGCGACCTATGACATACGTACGAACTTTCAGCTCATTCGAACAAATCGTTTAGACGTTATCGTGTTCACGAACATACATACACTCACACATACACACTCTCACACACACACATACATGCATGTATCACCGTAAATATAGCAGAAATGAACTCAGGGGACCTCAAAACGTCTAGAAACATCAAAATCTCAAAATAGAGTCTTAGACATGATTACAATACTTTTCTTACATATGTATGGTCGGACAGTAAAAATTACTTTATAATCTAAATATTGAGGTAAATTTCGATATAGATTTTATAAAAGTTTATGCTTCTGTCTGATTTGATAGAATAAGATATATGGATTTTATTTTACTTATAAAGGATTAACTGGACGAGATTTGCATCCAAATGTCACCATTTTTATCATTTTGTAAATTGGCAATTCAATAAAATATTAATATTCTTTTCTTTTTTTTAGTGGGGGAGGGGGAGGAGAGGGATATAACAGAATACTTCATTAGTATGCTCTCTGTATAATATTGTGGATGCCATTAAAAAGTCATTTGATTCACTGATCATCACGCTAGATTAGATGACCTTAGAATGATTAGTTCAATGAGGATTTCTGGGATATAAATTTATAGAACCATGTACTCAATTGATTACTTCATTAACCTACTTAGGAACGTATCAGCAATTGTGAAAATTTTTACAAAAGTCATTTGTACATAACTTTTAATAAGAAATATGGATTAATCGAAAAATATGTTATAAAAAAGAAAATTAATAACACACGGCCTTATTTCATTACCGTGAATATTCGTTGCATAGAGGTTTCATTCCTCACGTAATATATGTTGTTACAAATTTAGACTTGATAAGACATTTATTTTTAGTTAGTTATTGAATATGGAAGAAAATATACGAATTCCAATAAAATTTTATGCGAAAAGATAAGACAACTTTTCAATTTTAACTACTGTAATTTTGGATTCTTCGATTAGTTTTAGAAAAGTTTAATAGCCTCCTACTCTTCCACCTGCTGATCCAATTTTGAAAATGATAAGTCATATAATGGATAAAGAAAAAAAAAAAGGCAAATTACCAACTTTATTATTATTACTAGCAGGCTACGCCCGCTTCGCTGGTCACTATTTTTACATGAATCACAATAATTAATAAATTCTCAAAATTGCAGTAATTTTTATCATGTGATAAAAAAAGAAAAAAAAATCTGATCAGGAAAAATGTCGCACCGGGTCCCCACTGCCTTCGGCAGCGTAGACCCGTGCACTGCGCGCACGTATTCCTTCACCATCCTTATGACTTCTCAAAATTTCATGTTATTACTCATAAACTTTCATTCTCAAGAAAAGGAATTAAAAAATATATCATTTAGCATCGGGTAAAAACTCGCACCATTACTTATAAAATTATTTTAATTAGTAGCTGAGACACAAAAGAAAACCTAATCAGGACACCTCAAAACGTGTAAATCGGGTGAAATCTCGCATTCCATTTTCGATAATATAAAAGTACTTTAAAATGTGTATCAAGTCAACAAAGCTTTCAAATGATGTATTACTTATGAAATTTTTTTAATTAATTTCTGAGATATAAAAGAAAACTGATTCAGGACACCTCAAACCGTGTAAATCTGGTGAAAACTTTCGATAATTTAAAAGAACTTTAAAATATCTTTCGAATAATGTATTCAAAATAATTTAATCATAATTAGAAATTGAAATAATGAAATATAGAAATTTTAAAATATTACAGCGCTATCTGGCGGTACAAATTTCTGTATTCCTCTGTTCGATTCCAAATAAAAAATGCTTTCTAATGATGCATTACTTATGAAATTATTTTAATTAGTAGCTGAG
Source organism: Salticus scenicus (assembly GCA_963930645.1). NCBI lineage: Eukaryota > Metazoa > Arthropoda > Arachnida > Araneae > Salticidae > Salticus > Salticus scenicus. The sequence continues at coordinate 195,927,075 of OZ005660.1, forward strand.
ATACAAAAGAAAACTAATTCAGGAGACCTCAAAACGTGTAAATCTGGTGAAAACTTTCGATAATTTAAAAGAACTTTAAAATATCTTTCGAATGATGTATTAGAAATAATTTAATCATAATTAGAATATGAAATATTGAAATTTAAAAATATTACAGCGCCATCTTCCGGTAGAAATTTCTGTAATCTATTGTTCCATTCCAGATCAACAAAGCTTTCAAATGATGTATTACTCATGAAATTATTTTAATTAGTAGATGAGATACAAAAGAAAACCTAATCAGGACACCTCAAAACGTGTAAATCGGTTAAATCTCGAATTCCATTTTCGATAATGTAAAAGTACTTTAAAATGTGTATCAACTAAAATAAGCTTTCAAATGATGTATTACTTATGAAATTTTTTTAATTAATTTCTGAGATATAAAAGAAAAGTGATTCAGGAGACCTCAAAACGTGTAAATCTGGTGAAAACTTTCGATAATTTAAAAGAACTTTAAAATATCTTTCGAATGATGTATTCAAAATAATTTAATCATAATTAGAAATTGAAATAATGAAATATCTAAATTTTAAAATATTACAGCGCCATCTGGCGGTACAAATTTCTGTATTCCACTGTTCGATTCCAAATCAAAAAAGCTTTCTAATGATGCATTACTTATGAAATTATTTTAATTAGTAGCTGAGATACAAAAGAAAACTAATTCAGGAGACCTAAAAACGTGTAAATCTGGTGAAAACTTTCGATAATTTAAAACAACTTTAAAATATCTTTCGAATGATGTATTAAAAATAATTTAATTGGAATTTGAAATATCGAAATTTTAGCTGAGATACAAAAGAAAACCTACCCAGGACATTCTAAATTCCATTATCTACGGTAGTTTTATTAATGGAAGTAAAAGGAAGTAAAAGTACTTTAAAATGTGTATCAACTAAAATAAGCTTTCAAATGATGTATTACTTATGAACTTTTTTTAATTAATAACTGAGATACAAAAAAAAAAAATCTGATTCAGGACACCTCAAAACGTGTAAATCTGGTGAAAACTTTCGATAATTTAAAAGAACTTTAAAATATCTTTCGAATGATGTATTAAAATTAATTTAATCATAATTAGAAATTGAAATTTTGAAATTTTAAAATATTACAGCGCCATCTGGCGGTACAAATTTCTGTATTCCACTGTTCGATTCCAAATCTAAAAAAGCTTTCTAATGATGTATTACTCATGAAATTATTTTAATTAGTAGCTGAGATACAAAAGAAAACTGATTCAGCAGACCTCAAAGCGTGTAAATCTGGTGAAAACTTTCGATAATTTAAAAGATCTACTGTTCAATTCCAAATCAACAAAGCTTTCAAATAATGTGTTACTTATGAAATTATTTTAATTAGTAGCTGTGATACAAAAGAAAACCTAATCAGGACATTCTAAAACATGTAAATCACGTGAAATCTTTAATTCCATTATCTACGGTAGTTTTATTAATGGAAGTAAAAAGAAAAATAAATATTTTTTATTTCGCCAAAACCTATATATATATAAACCACGGTAGTCGGGTAATGGAAGTAAAAAAAAAAAAAGAAAAAGTATTTTTTAGTTCCTTCAAATGTATTTTGTTGCTATGGAAACTCCTATCGTCTATTGAAAGATAGATTACGTGTTAGAATAAGATTTAATTAGCAATTAAAATGTAACTGCTTTGTTTATTAATGAAATTTGATGAAATTTTAACTGCAGGTTGGTTTTGTGCTGAATAGGTTGTATATTAAGTGTTGTGTACGAAAAAGAAAATTTGAAGCACTTTGAAATTTGCAATTTTTAACCCCAGTTAAAGATCATGTGACATTAATGACTTGCACTTGTTTTTTTGCTGTTAGAGACAGCTGTTTAAATCGTCTGCTGAATGCTGATAGAATCCTCTTTTTAAGCAATAAGGATTTTTGGTCATTTTCGCGATCGATATGGGTCAGCATTTTAATTAATATCTCCGAAACTAATTAAGATTTTTAAATTCTGTTTCGAGGAAAACATCGGAAAGGCTCCAGAGCATCCGTATGTCAATTCTTGTACTTCTGCGTTCAATAGGGGCTGAACGTATAAAAGAACAGACAGACAGACAGACAGACAGACAGACAAACCTTTCCATTTATTATTATAGATTACAAAAAAAAAAAAAAAAAAAAAAAAAAAAATCTATAACTTTATTTTAAATTATCGCAGATCGATGGTTCAACCATTCGTTTTAAAGGTATTGACGAGTTCTTTTTAAAGATACCCATCATGAAAATTTATTCCCCGGGAGGCTTCTACATACACATTTTTTTCTCCCAGTTGACTATATCTATTACAAATACTTCTTTTAAATTTCATAATGATTATTAAAAAATAATTCTCTTTATGCACATTTATACAAAATTTTGTACTATACCTCCATGTTAAAAATTTAGAAAAAGCGGGATGGCAACGCAACCTGTAAGACAATTTTTACCAAAAATTGATAGGCATTAATTTAGGTCAAGGTGTAACTACATACCAATTTGTATGAAATTCTGTGCAGTAGTACCTGAGATACAGTTGCCACAAAATTTTGTCACACACACGCACACACACAGACAGACACACATTTTTTTTTAAATGCTCAAATCGTGTTCCACAGCTCTCAAAACGTGTAAATCCATCAAAAACCCCGAGGTCGAAAATTTTTGCAAATCCAATACTTTCTTCTATTGAATGTAGAAGAAAGTAATAAAGACATTAAATGTTCTATATCATATTAATAAAATTATTGTTATATTTTTAAATAATTTTTAGGAAATTGTTTAGTTTTCAGTGATGATAGTGTTCCTCAAACTCAAAGTATATATAATAATGAAGTTTTTAATTTTTTTCCCTCCCTTTCTGCGTATTTAAAAAATACGCTATAATAAATAAGATGAAGTTTTGCGCATACGTAAAAGAAAAGCTCTAAATTGATTTTTATTTACCATACTGGCTAAATTTAATGTTATTTCTAATGTTAGTTTTATAATTATTATTTTTAATTATTATTTTTATTTGTTAATTTTATAATTTTATGATATGCTCCAAACGCAGATATCTATTACTCACAGGTATATTTAAGACAAAAATCTTGAGAAAGTTGTTAAACTTATCATATGGTATATGCCAGGCTTTGAATAATTTATGATATTCTACAAGCAAATACAAAAGAGCTCACCGAATGGATACACCGAGAAAAAAAATATACCACCTTCATCTAGAACGAATAAGTGATCATTTTCTAAATCCCTAAATTAGAAATATAGATTTCCAAACTATGCATATATAAAGCACGGCAATAAGCTGAATAGACGAAATGATGGAGAATTTCTAGTCTATACATTTCTAAATGGTGAAACAATGTTCTGAATATTATATATCCTTTGTATTGCGAGAAATTCTTGCTTGATTTTCCAGAATTTGGTAATAAACCAAGATTATAGTTGCTAAAACTCGCCTCTTGTATTCTCACTTATTTGCCGAGATTTTTAAATAGGTTTGACCTCGATAATATAGACAAACGTTCTAGAATTCTAATTGGTGTTTCTAGAACTCGCTTTCAAAGGGGACTAGAATTTATAAGGATGACATGGAACTATTTTTTCTAGAGCCACAATTTAGAATCTTCAATGTCAGTTACAGAATTTTTTCTCAGTGTAATCTATGCAAACGTTTAATATTGTTTAAGGCTGAACTGCACTTTTACCCATAGTAAACAACAAAATTATTTCATAGGATTATTTAAAAGCAAATTTTTAGAAATAAATTATAAGGCATTTTTGTACGGGTATGCTAGAATCAACAAAATCAAATAGGATTTGTGCTACGGCGACCTATGACATACGTACGAACTTTCAGCTCATTCGAACAAATCGTTTAGACGTTATCGTGTTCACGAACATACATACACTCACACATACACACTCTCACACACACACATACATGCATGTATCACCGTAAATATAGCAGAAATGAACTCAGGGGACCTCAAAACGTCTAGAAACATCAAAATCTCAAAATAGAGTCTTAGACATGATTACAATACTTTTCTTACATATGTATGGTCGGACAGTAAAAATTACTTTATAATCTAAATATTGAGGTAAATTTCGATATAGATTTTATAAAAGTTTATGCTTCTGTCTGATTTGATAGAATAAGATATATGGATTTTATTTTACTTATAAAGGATTAACTGGACGAGATTTGCATCCAAATGTCACCATTTTTATCATTTTGTAAATTGGCAATTCAATAAAATATTAATATTCTTTTCTTTTTTTTAGTGGGGGAGGGGGAGGAGAGGGATATAACAGAATACTTCATTAGTATGCTCTCTGTATAATATTGTGGATGCCATTAAAAAGTCATTTGATTCACTGATCATCACGCTAGATTAGATGACCTTAGAATGATTAGTTCAATGAGGATTTCTGGGATATAAATTTATAGAACCATGTACTCAATTGATTACTTCATTAACCTACTTAGGAACGTATCAGCAATTGTGAAAATTTTTACAAAAGTCATTTGTACATAACTTTTAATAAGAAATATGGATTAATCGAAAAATATGTTATAAAAAAGAAAATTAATAACACACGGCCTTATTTCATTACCGTGAATATTCGTTGCATAGAGGTTTCATTCCTCACGTAATATATGTTGTTACAAATTTAGACTTGATAAGACATTTATTTTTAGTTAGTTATTGAATATGGAAGAAAATATACGAATTCCAATAAAATTTTATGCGAAAAGATAAGACAACTTTTCAATTTTAACTACTGTAATTTTGGATTCTTCGATTAGTTTTAGAAAAGTTTAATAGCCTCCTACTCTTCCACCTGCTGATCCAATTTTGAAAATGATAAGTCATATAATGGATAAAGAAAAAAAAAAAGGCAAATTACCAACTTTATTATTATTACTAGCAGGCTACGCCCGCTTCGCTGGTCACTATTTTTACATGAATCACAATAATTAATAAATTCTCAAAATTGCAGTAATTTTTATCATGTGATAAAAAAAGAAAAAAAAATCTGATCAGGAAAAATGTCGCACCGGGTCCCCACTGCCTTCGGCAGCGTAGACCCGTGCACTGCGCGCACGTATTCCTTCACCATCCTTATGACTTCTCAAAATTTCATGTTATTACTCATAAACTTTCATTCTCAAGAAAAGGAATTAAAAAATATATCATTTAGCATCGGGTAAAAACTCGCACCATTACTTATAAAATTATTTTAATTAGTAGCTGAGACACAAAAGAAAACCTAATCAGGACACCTCAAAACGTGTAAATCGGGTGAAATCTCGCATTCCATTTTCGATAATATAAAAGTACTTTAAAATGTGTATCAAGTCAACAAAGCTTTCAAATGATGTATTACTTATGAAATTTTTTTAATTAATTTCTGAGATATAAAAGAAAACTGATTCAGGACACCTCAAACCGTGTAAATCTGGTGAAAACTTTCGATAATTTAAAAGAACTTTAAAATATCTTTCGAATAATGTATTCAAAATAATTTAATCATAATTAGAAATTGAAATAATGAAATATAGAAATTTTAAAATATTACAGCGCTATCTGGCGGTACAAATTTCTGTATTCCTCTGTTCGATTCCAAATAAAAAATGCTTTCTAATGATGCATTACTTATGAAATTATTTTAATTAGTAGCTGAGATACAAAAGAAAACTAATTCAGGAGACCTCAAAACGTGTAAATCTGGTGAAAACTTTCGATAATTTAAAAGAACTTTAAAATATCTTTCGAATGATGTATTAGAAATAATTTAATCATAATTAGAATATGAAATATTGAAATTTAAAAATATTACAGCGCCATCTTCCGGTAGAAATTTCTGTAATCTATTGTTCCATTCCAGATCAACAAAGCTTTCAAATGATGTATTACTCATGAAATTATTTTAATTAGTAGATGAGATACAAAAGAAAACCTAATCAGGACACCTCAAAACGTGTAAATCGGTTAAATCTCGAATTCCATTTTCGATAATGTAAAAGTACTTTAAAATGTGTATCAACTAAAATAAGCTTTCAAATGATGTATTACTTATGAACTTTTTTTAATTAATAACTGAGATACAAAAAAAAAACTGATTCAGGACACCTCAAAACGTGTAAATCTGGTGAAAACTTTCGATAATTTAAAAGAACTTTATAATATCTTTCGAATGATGTATTACAAATAATTTAATCATAATTAGAAATTGAAATATTGAAATATTGAAATTTTAAAATGTTATAGCGCCATCTGGCGGTACAAATTTCTGTATTCCACTGTTCGATTCCAAATCAAAAAAGCTTTCTAATGATGTATTACTTACGAAATTATTTTAATTAGTAGCTGAGATACAAAAGAAAACTGAATTAGGACACCTCAAAACGTGTAAATCTGGTGAAAACTTTCGATAATTTAAAAGAACTTTAAAATATCTTTCGAATGCTGTATTAAAAATAATTTAATCATAATTAGAAATTGAAATATTGAAATTTTAAAATATTACAGCGCCATCTGGCGGTACAAATTTCTGTATTCCACTGTTCGAAAAGCTTTCTAATGATGTATTACTTACGAAATTATTTTAATTAGTAGCTGAGATACAAAAGAAAACTAATTCAGGAGACCTCAAAACGTGTAAATCTGGTGAAAACTTTCGATAATTTAAAAGAACTTTAAAATATCTTTCGAATGATGTATTACAAATAATTTAATCATAATTAGAAATTGAAATATTGAAATATTGAAATTTTAAAATGTTACAGCGCCATCTGGCGGTACAAATTTCTGTATTCCACTGTTCGATTCCAAATCAAAAAAGCTTTCTAATGATGTATTACTTATGAAATTATTTTAATTAAATCTGGTGAAAACTTTCGATAATTTAAAAGAACTTTAAAATATCTTTCGAATGATGTATTACAAATAATTTAATCATAATTAGAAATTGAAATATTGAAATATTGAAATTTTAAAATATTACAGCGCCATCTGGCGGTACAAATTTCTGTATTCCACTGTTCGAAAAGCTTTCTAATGATGTATTACTTACGAAATTATTTTAATTAGTAGCTGAGATACAAAAGAAAACTAATTCAGGAGACCTCAAAACGTGTAAATCTGGTGAAAACTTTCGATAATTTAAAAGAACTTTAAAATATCTTTCGAATGATGTATTACAAATAATTTAATCATAATTAGAAATTGAAATATTGAAATATTGAAATTTTAAAATGTTACAGCGCCATCTGGCGGTACAAATTTCTGTATTCCACTGTTCGATTCCAAATCAAAAAAGCTTTCTATTGATGTATTACTTATGAAATTATTTTAATTAAATCTGGTGAAAACTTTCGATAATTTAAAAGAACTTTAAAATATCTTTCGAATGATGTATTACAAATAATTTAATCATAATTAGAAATTGAAATATTGAAATATTGAAATTTTAAAATATTACAGCGCCATCTGGCGGAACAAATTTCTGTATTCCACTGTTCGAAAAGCTTTCTAATCATGTATTACTTACGAAATTATTTTAATTAGTAGCTGAGATACAAAAGAAAACTAATTCAGGAGACCTCAAAACGTGTAAATCTGGTGAAAACTGTCGATAATATAAAAGAACTTTAAAATATCTTTCGAATGATGCATTAAAAATAATTTAATCCTAATTAGAAATTGAAATATTGAAATTTGAATGTATTACAGCGCCATCTGGTGGTAGAAATTTCAGTAATGCACTGTTCGATTCCAAATAAAAAAAGCTTTCTAATAATGTATTACTTATAAAATTATTTTAATTAGTAGCTGAGATACAAAAGAAAACCTAATCAGGACACCTCAAAACGTGTAAATCGGGTGAAATCTCGAATTCCATTTCCGATAATGTAAAAGTACTTTAAAATGTGTATCAAGTCAACAAAGCTTTCAAATGATGTATTACTTATGAAATTTTTTTAATTAATTTCTGAGATATAAAAGAAAAGTGATTCAGGAGACCTCAAAACGTGTAAATCTGGTGAAAACTTTCGATAATTTAAAAGAACTTTAAAATATCTTTCGAATGATGTATTCAAAATAATTTAATCATAATTAGAAATTGAAATAATGAAATATCTAAATTTTAAAATATTACAGCGCCATCTGGCGGTACAAATTTCTGTATTCTACTGTTCGATTCCAAATCAAAAAAGCTTTCTAATGATGCATTACTTATGAAATTGTTTTAATTAGTAGCTGAGATACAAAAGAAAACTAATTCAGGAGACCTCAAAACGTGTAAATCTGGTGAAAACTTTCGATAATTTAAAACAACTTTAAAATATCTTTCGAATGATGTATTAAAAATAATTTAATTGGAATTTGAAATATCGAAATTTTAGCCTAGATACAAAAGAAAACCTACCCAGGACATTCTAAATTCCATTATCTACGGTAGTTTTATTAATGGAAGTAAAAAGAAAAATAAATATTTTTTATTTCCCCAAAACCTATATATACCACGGTAGTCGGGTAATGGAAGTAAAAAGAAAAAGAAAAAGTATTTTTTAGTTCCTTCAAATGTATTTTGTTGCTATGGAAACTTCTATCGTCTATTGAAAGATGGATTACGTGTTAGAATAAAATTTATTTTGCAATTAAAATGTAACTGCTTTGTTTATTAATGAAAATTGATGAAATTTTAACTGCAGGTTGGTTTTGAGCTGAAAAGGTTGCATATTAAGTATTGTGTACGAAAAAGAAAATTTGAAGCACTTTGAAATTTGCAATTTTTAACCCCAGTTAAAGATCATGTGACATTAATGACTTGCACCTGTTTTGTTTCCATTCGAGACAGCCGTTAAAATCGTCTGCTGAATGCTGATAGAATGCCTCTTTTTAAGCAATAAGGATTTTTGGTCATTGTTCGATCGACATGGGTCAACATTTTAATTAATATCTCCGAAACTAATTAAGATTTTTAAATTCTGTTTCGAGGAAAACATCGAAAAGGCTCCAGAGCATCCGTATGTCAATTCTTGTGTTTCTGCGTTCAGTAGGGGCTGAACGTATAAAAGAACAGACAGACAGACAGACAGACAGACAGACAGACAGACAAACCTTTCCATTTATTTTTATAGATTGAAGTTTTTAAAAGTTTTAAATTAATATAAAAGAAATCACTATTTTCTGAATGATCTGTTGTGTTAAGCTTGATAACGGCAAGTGTGTTTGATCTAGAGCAGTGGTCTATGCAAAAATTTTGATGATCTGCAGAAAAATCTGGTCATTATTTCCATTATTATTATTATTATTATTATTATTTTAATGAAAGCTTTGTGCGAATATGTGTAATTAAGAAAATTCTGAAGCTAAAATTTGCATGAACAACTAGTGTAATTGCAAACAGTGGGTTTAATAATAATAATAATATATATATATATTTTCATAACATCACATATAATGGATGATGTTATGGTTATGATAAATTAATAAGACGAGGATCCTCAGCATCTACGGTGTGATCTCTATGTTGGAGTCTTAATCCACATTTGTGCGAGTTTCTAAGAAAAACTAAAGAAAAGTCTGAGTGGCTAGGCCAACTCGGCCATCATGTTTGATCTTCGCATTTAATTGATTCATAATTAGTGACAAAGATTTGTCAAATTACGAAACATTACCATATTAAACAAACTATGAAAGAAAAAGGAACTTAGTGAACTTTATTCAACAACAGTCTTAAACCAATGTATTCATATTGAATCTCATTTTTCGTTCTGTATAAAAAGTGAAAATTATTATTAAGTGAAAATGCAATTAAAAATCTTACACAGTTTTCAGCTAAATATTTGTGCAAAACTTCTTCTTCTTTTTTTTTTAAGGGATATTTTGTATAAAATGGATTTATTTCTTATCAAAAATTCATATTATATGTATATATATAAACTGTATTACATACTATATACTATAAATAAATATATATATATAAAATCACTATTTCTACTAATATATTTTTGTTTCTTTATAAATAATGTTAGTGGCCCTTGGGATTTTATATTATAAATTTTGTGTTCTGCAGAATAGTAATTATGAATCTAGTAGTTCTTGAAGTCAAAGATGTTGGTGACCTCTGATCTAGAGTCACTAGTAAAAAATTAAACATTGTGAATCTTAATACTAAAATAAACTACTTCATTGACAAACAGAAGATATTTCACGATCTTAAAGTAAGATAGGAGTAGTCAACTTTTTTATACCCACTGTCCACTTTTTGTATCTGTACAAGTGATAAAATTTTCTAACAGCCCGTATGTTTCACAGTTAGGGTGACTTACAGTATGGAAAGTAACTTTACTGTCCAGTGGCAGAAAGTTTTGTAGCTGTCTGCAACAGGCTTTTAAAATTTCATAATCTGTCTGCGAAATTTGCGTGTAATCAGGGGTGAAAATGGCTTACACTCAAAAAGTCTGAAAGCTGATACTGGCGTAATCTTGTGGGGGGGGGGGGGGGAGTTTAATGACAGTGGTGATCTCGTGCAACAGTACACAAATACAACTTTACTACAGAACAATATAGTATAAACAATTATAAAATAATAAGTTTAACTCATTCAATTAAATATTTTATAGCAATGTTTGACACAACACAATATAAATAATTATAAATAATAAAAGTATTAGTTTTAGTTTTGATACAGAAATTTTTATAAGGGAAAATATATATATATAAATAAACACCTTACTTTAGCTTCATTATACTCGCAAAAAACTTTTCTTGGGAGGATCCTCCCCTTTCTCAATTGCATCTTGTTGTAGTGGACAGTGACTATCCATAGTTTCATCTTGATCTCTAAGTAGGTGGCGCTAGAACCTACCAGGAAAACAAAATGGGTATAAAATTTAATGCCGTAACCAAAATCACTGATTATAATAATCCTACGTACACGTTTTTTAGGGAAACTATCGAAATAATTAATAATCGAACTGCTATTAATGACCACGAATCTGCCGGAATCGATTTTCAGTGGCGCCACCTACTTAGAGATCAAGATGAAACTATGGATAGTCACTGTCCACTACAGCAAGATGCAATTGAGAAAGGGGAGGATCCTCCCAAGAAAAGTTTTTTGCAAGTATGATGAAGCGAAAGTAAGGTGTTTACTTATATATTTTTAATTAATAAACGCTTCATTTAAAATTTAAATTAAGTTTTATAAGGGAATTTTGAAGTGGAGGAGAAGTTTTGGAGCAGTTTTAAATGAAATTAGCACTTTTTACGTTCCCGTAGAATCTCAGTAACAGGTAACAGGAGAAAAGAATACATGCATAACGCTGCCTATCGAGGGAGATCTAGACTCCCTAGGTCGCCGTTGTTAAGCACTGTTTTGTGTGTTCCTACCAAGGCACTTATAGGGGACTCTAGAGTTCCTACCAGAGATCATAGATAGGTAGCGCATTGTCGCGGGCGAAAAATGCCCTTAAATTGCAGACATTTTTTTATGGCTGCAGACAAAGACTGTCTGAAAGCTGTAGGCAATTTTTTTTTATTAGCACAGACAAAGAGTGACCGAAAGTTGCTGACTAATTTTTTTATTAGTGCAGACAAAAACTGTATGCTAGCCGTTTTTCTGTGTCCACGACTATGTTGCGGTGTTTCTGCCACTGGGCTTTACTGTATAAAATTTATAAAGCAGAGTTATAACAAGTTAAAGCATATAATTATAAAGTATATTTCCATTTCAATGTTTTTAAAAAATCAAGTAAATAATAATAATAATAATAATAATAACAGATGAAGGAAACACTTTAGTATTAGACAAATTTTTCTACTGTCCACTATAAAAGCTAGAATGCCCACTAGTAGTAGTCAACTTGGTAAGGACTTAGTTGACTGCCACTGCATTAAAATAAAATAATTTAATATTTCAGTTACCTAAAAATCAGAAGATAGATAATTTAAATAAATGATATGTTTCCTATGGTGGTTTATTATTGGCAGAGAAAGCATTTAATTAAAGAAATTCAAATTAGACTTTGTGAACTGAATGGAGGTTGTATAATGTTCTTTAGATAATTGACGATGGTTCTTTTAAACTTTTTTCTTCTGTGTGGGGGAAACAATAGATTTTCAGTATTTTTTAACTACGAATAATTTTAATCAATTTATATGTTAATATGGTAAATTTTATTTGCAGGTGATTTATTGGCAGGCATAGAACAAAATTTAATGTTGTCAATTTCCAGTGGTAGTACATTTTTTACTGACAGCACTTTCCTTTTATTAAAAAGTTCTAGAGGTCTTAAATTAAAAGTAAGTGGAATTAAGGATATCACATTGGCTATATGTTAATTGTGTTTGTGACAGACATGACACTAGATAGTTTTCTTGTCCAAATTTAAACACTAAATATTAATTTATCTTAATGAGTTTTGATATGCTGATATATATGCATGTCTTCCTTGTAAATAATACAAAACTTTTACCCTAAGAAAAATAATTTATACTTAACATGGGTAGAAATTAAGAAAATTAAGTCACTGGTCTGCATGACTAGAGATTTTAAGTTTTTACTGGTCTGTACACATCTTCACCGGTTCGTTCACCCATTCTGTTAAAATTTTAAAAATACTTACAAAGTAAGACAAAATAAATTTACATGATAAATATGATAATTAAATAAGGGGTCGATCCAGGCAAAAATTGGGTCCTCTTTGCTGCCCCTTCACAAAATTCCCCACCATAAAAGAGGACCCTTCACAAAATTCTAGTCCATAAAAGGGGACCCTTCACAAAATTCATGTCCATAAAACGGGACCCTTCACAAAATTCAAATCCATAAAAGAGGACCCTTCACATAATTCAGATTTATGAAATGAGTCCTTCACAAGATTTGTTTTAGAAAAGCGATTTTTTTTCAAGAATGTTTTCCATGTTTTCTGTATTATTTTTAATTACTAATTGGTTCAATGAAACTATGTTAATTTGATATTAAACATTATTTAGCATGGCAGTTAAAATGAAAGGTTTTATACATGATTTTTTTTTTTTTCACAAAAATAAATAAAAATTTCACAAAAATATTTTGTTTTTCACGAAAAAGGGACCCAAAATTTAAAACCTGGATCAACCCCTGATTTGTAATTAATTTAAAAATACAGATGAAGTCTTATATGAATCAGAAATGTTAGTTTTAATAAATGGGTTAAGTGCCACATATTTACCATATATAAAATACAATGTATGAAATATTAAAAGTTAACAAAAAAAAAAAAAAAAAAAAAGTTATTAAAATCAAATTAAATGGAAAATTACAGAGAACATGTAATATTATATTGATAATTGTAATGAAGTTCACTTACTAATGCTATAACATTCTATATTCTGTAAAAGATTCATAGGCAATTTTTGAAAAAAATAAAAATAAATTGAAAAGCCTTACTGGTCCAGTGGTCACTATAATTTATATTCTGCTGGTCTGTTGAAAATTTTTGTGCTCCTGGACCAACAGACTACTGTTAATTTCAAGTCATGCTCAAGGTGAAAATAGAGTATGACAGACATGATAAAAGGCAGACAAATTTTCAGTGACTCATCTTTATCACTCAATTGCTCTATATTGCAACAATTTTGAAGTTCAGAAATTTTAATTTGCACAAACAGGACTTTCATCTGATATGTAACTTAAAAAATCTGATGTGGACACCACATGACTTCCTTATACACCCATTGGAATCATATTGTTATGAAAACATTGACATTTTTATGTGAGGTAACTGAAAAAAAGCTGAAAAACTGCTACTCTAACCACAAAGTCATGATAATAGGATTATATATACTGCCAAACAAATATACTAGTTTTTTCAGGAATGGCTTATTACAGAACCTCTCATTGGCAAATACATAGCTTAGTTTAATGAAAATCCTTCGAGTATAGATGGCCTACTTTTGTTCTCTTTGCTGAAAATTAGAGGTGAAAAATTATACATTTTACCGAAACAATTAATTCAGTTAAAATTGAGAAAGTATTTGCTAATTCTGACTACCCTGAAACAATATTTGCCGCCAAATTTGATCACTAATCTCGCCAAGTCGCCAAGTTTGTAGCCAGCGCTAATTTTTGTCTTGTCATCGATTTTGGCGATTTTGCATTGAATTTGGCGACTTGGTGACCGAATTTGACAAAAATTTGTAGTTTAAGTTTGCCAAAGTTTGGAAGCTCTAACTTCAGTAAGAACAGAATTCTGGAATTTTCCGGAAAGATTCATTAGTTTATAGTGCTGGACTAAATTCTTTGAAAATTCTTTAAATAACAAACAAGACTAAAACAAAAATATTGGCAACTTTCATAAAAATATCATTACGGTCTCTATTAACGGGTTGAATAGTCATTAAATAAAATACATTCATTGACTAGAACCTGCTTATGTCTTTATAAATTACTTTTCTACACGTAAAAGTGTTGACAACTTTCATAATACCATTACGGGCTCTACCATTCGCTTATTTTGAAATCTCTATGATGGTAGGTCATATATAATGGTGTGTTTTTTTTTTGTATATTTGCCATTATGAATATAATTTTTGTAAATATCTCTAAAACGGGTAGTCACAGAAAGACCAAAAAGGGATTTGCACAACTAGATGTTATAACAAACCTATATACCAATTCGCAACATTCTACGTCCAACCGTTTTTGAGTTATGTGAGATACACACTCTAGACATCATGATAGTCAAACGTATAAATTGGCAACATTCAGCGATCATTCGTTTTCGAGCAATGTGAAATACAAAATCCATTTCGCAAATTGGGATTACTATACTTCCTTATAATTTGTATAAGGAAGTAAAAAAGATCTAAAGCTTAAATGAATAAATAATATAAAAAATTATTTAATAACGGGGCAGACATGACATGTGTAAAAATTAAAATTATATTTTGCTTACTTCTTTTTTAATTTAAATTTTCTTTTTCAATCAGTGATATGCAGAATTTTTTATGTAAATTGTGTAACTTCATTTAATATGTTTCATAAATTATCTATTAAGAAAAATTAAAAATAATTAAAGTAAGTTAAAAATTAAAAAATGTCCACTTTCATATGAAATTAATCTAATATTTAAAAAATCACTTCCCTTAGACAAATATAAAAAATAAACCCAAACTGTAAATCTTATTTAATTTTAGAAATAAGAGTAAAATCTGCTAGCAGGTGTATTTGGTTTAGTTATGATTTCTTTTTAGAATACATTTTTCTAAAAAATATTTCTAGTTGATAATTTTCTTTTCCTTTTTTTTTTTTTTTTTTTTTTTTAACCTGTTAGACACTTGATCTCATGAGTAATTAATAAAATATGTATTTTAGAAATAAGTGCATTTAGCTTTATACTTATTACTTTTCATATTTAAGAAATTTTTGTGTTTAATGTTCATTACAATTATTGCACTGATAATATTTCTATTTTGATTACTAGCTTGTTGACACAGAATCTGATTGGGCAGAGGATGTCAATGTTCAAATTCCCATTATGGAGCCATTTAGTTCTGTACAGATACCTGTTAAAGCTGTAGTACATTTTGGACCTCAAAAGAATGCAAATACTATAGAACATTTTATTAGTTTACAGTGTCCATGGCTTACATCTCCTCAGAGAATCTCTCTTCATTTTTTGCCACCATTTTTATTATCCCAAAAATTGCACACCTGTGGAATTAGGTACTTCTTTATATTAATTAAATTTTATTGCATAAAAGATATTTTTATGCTTTTTACATTTATTAAAGCTGTGTACACTCTTGTGTATATCAACAAAAAAATTATAAAATAATAAAAGACAATAAAAAAGGTGGCGGTTGGGTGGGCAGATGTTTGATTACGGAGGTGGGGTGGTGTTGTAAGGCTGGATGGTTGGGTGGGTTTGTGAAATTAAATTAATAATAAAAAAAAAAAAAATAGATGGCTTGTTGCATTTGCTTTGTATTACTATGCAAACTTTCATTTTCCATTAAAATTTCAGTTTTTTCCTTTTTGAGTTGTCAACTATATTTAATGTTCTAATTATACTGTTAAACACAATGTGATCAATCGGGGAATTTCATTGTGGCTTCGTGGTTTCATTGTTGTTCATCTGCTTTGAAATTTACATTTTTAAATCCATATGGTTCCTGTTCTGGTTGTGGCAGGCTGGGGGAGTGTTGCCGGCATAAAACTAGTGTAACCCCACAGGCAAGTCACAAGTCTTGTCGCCTGCCTCCTTCTTCCTACCTTGTGTTTCTTAGGTTGTTTTTTCATTAATTTTGTAAGTTTATGGTTTTAAGTTAAGATTTGTTGTTTTACTTTATTGATTCGTTTGTTTTGCAGGCTGTTAATTAATAGATATGGTTTCTTTAAATTAGTGTATTTCATCCACTGATTTTTTTTT
The DNA here is from genome assembly GCA_963930645.1 of Salticus scenicus. Lineage (NCBI taxonomy): Eukaryota > Metazoa > Arthropoda > Arachnida > Araneae > Salticidae > Salticus > Salticus scenicus. Next base: position 195,943,558 of record OZ005660.1, read on the forward strand.
TTTTTTTTTTTTTTTTTAATCTTATTGGTCATTGGTGTTTCAGTGATCTTCTATCTGTTGCTTGGGCTTCTACTATGCTTAATAGATCATCTTTATTATATTTACATTTAAAATTAAACCTGCTGCAATTGCGCATAAATTTTGAATGTATTTTGTGTTTAATAAAACTTATTGCTTTATGTCATTTAAATTATCTAATATATGAATTTCATATATTTAGATTTGTCTTAAATTGGCATTAACACTATTTTTTGTATTATACACTTTGTATAAAGCTGCATTTGCGCTCTTACAATTTGTATTATTTCTGTAATTTCTCTAATTTTTTCAATATGTTATTTATTGATTTAAAATTTATATTATATTATGATTCTTGTAGTGTTGTGAAGTTTTGCGACAATATTATGTCACTGGCCCTGGATCCTTTATAACTAACTGTATAGTTGGCAACTTACTTTAATAATTTAATCTATAATTAGATAAATATCTTTAAAAAAAAAAAAAAAAAAAAATATGTTGTGTATGTATAGTCGAATATTTAATTCTAATTATTATTTAGCATTTTGTGCCTGACATTTTGTGAATTGTGATGGTTAGTTTTTCTTACTTTACTTTCAAAAAATGGGCGGAATTTAATTTGTAATTGGAACCAAATCAATAGATTAGGTCAAAGGAGGTTTAGTGTAAATATGTACATATTATTTAATTATTATTATTATTATTATTATTATTATTATTATTTTTAGTTCTCTCTTCACTTTTCATTAATCCAGATACTTATTAATCAAGAATCAATTTAATTAAGTAATTGAATTTGGTTTAAAACTAATGTAAATACTTACTTGCCTTGTGATTTTTAATATACAAAAACATTTTTTCTCTATGACTCTGTTTAGTAAATTTTTAGATCCTGGCAAAAAATACTTTGCTTCACAGCAGTATTGTGCCCGGTACAAGGATATTTATAGGGATATCCTTGGATCGACATCCAGTTACCTATCATCTCCTCCTCCTTTACTTCAATTTAGAACATGCGGTTCTAATAGGTGTAAAACTTGCCCTTTGGCCTCTCACATACAATTGAATAATAATCAATCTTTGGTTCCATTTTGTCAGGCATACAATGTTATTTATAAAATCAGTTGTGGTCATTGTAAACTTAGTTATATTGGTGAAACTTCAACTCCTCTACATTTACGCATTAATCAGCATCGATCAGATTCTAAAAACCTTTCAGCTGCACCTTCTAAATCAACTATAGAATTACAACACTTTAAATCACATAATTTTAATTCATGTACCATAGAGATTGTAAAAATTCAGAAAAATAAAAGTGAGCGTCTATTTCTTGAATCAAAATTTATGCAATATTATAATACAATTTATCCATATGGCCTAAATTCCAAATACTTTAGTAAAACTATTAAAGCATATTCTAACATCAACCCTCTACATGATTATTCGACTATTTATGCACAACTCAATCACAAAATTAACAATAAAACTTTTAGAACTAAACGAGGTAGTAAAAAAACAGATTTAATCTTTTCTAAAAGTGCCATTATTAAACTCATTTCAGTTCTACAGACTAATTACTTATGTAACTATAACTGGTTCATTATTCGAAAATTTATTTTTGCAATTAAAAAGAAATACTTAGTAAACTTTCTGAATGTTTTTCAAAGCCAATCCTATAATAAACATTTTTCAGACATTTTTTATGATATTATAATGTACAAAATCAAACAATTTAATTTAAAAATTAATAAAAAGCCCAACAAATTTAAAACAAATACTCAATTAATTGTGAATTTTACAAATCAAATATTGAACAGTATTAACATTACGTCTATCATTAATGACAAAGAATGTATGTTTCCGATTAAAGATTTAAATCTATCTCGTACCTTCAAATATCCTCTTCCTCTTGGAAGAAAGATATTCAATTATAATTCTGTATCTAAGTCTACCTCTTTTACTAACACTGTAACCTGTAAATGCAATGATCCTTCTTTCTCAAAATTTATTGACAGAGACCATGGACACATTATCACAGGTAATCTCAATATTATTGACAATTATCAATTAAAAAAATTCATGAAATTTGGCACCAAATTTAGACTTCCAGTTAAAACTAGCATTCCACAAATCTTACAACAGTTTTCTTATGACCTAGATTTATTTATTTATAAAATATCTATTACTCATAATAAACCTATTGCCTACTTCACTCAATGGAAAGTTTTAGTGTTACAAAAAATCAAAAATGCATTATTTATCAATTCTTCAAATCTGGTGTTATTTAAAAAATCTGTTGTACTTAACTCAATCAAATCACTACAGGATGACTTTGTGATCACTTATGTTGACAAATCACCTAATAATTATGCCATTATTTGTAAATCCTACTATCTCTCTATTTTAAACTCTTCAATCAATAATAGTAACATCTTCAGTTTAACTAATAATAACCTTATTATTAATAACCGAAAAATACATAATTACTATAAACTACTTCAACTTCCCTTCAATAACTTTAATTATCCTTATATAGTTCTCATACCTAAGTTTCACAAATCTCCAATTAAATTTCGCACTGTCACTGTTGGGTGTAACACTTATAACAACAATGCTAATAAAGCTCTACTGGATATTCTAAAACAAATTTACAAATGTACTTGCAAAGTTGATAATTTACACTGTCTTAAAAATAGCTTTCAATTAATTCAATACATCAAATCGCTCGATTCAATAGACAATATTATGACTTTTGACTTTCAAAATCTTTTCAATAATATTGAGTTATCAGATCTTAGTAATATCATTTACAGTCTTTTTCAAGAATATAAAGCTCAAATTAATCTTCCTTACAATTTTAAAGAAGAAAAATTTAAAACACTTCTTAACTTTGTTATCCATAATAATTATATCTTCCACAACAACGATATCTATTTGCAACAATTAGGCATTCCACAAGGAGGTTGTAGCTCCAGTATTTTGGCAGATCTGTATCTTTATTATTATGAAAAGCAAATTTGCAATGATGATGTTCGATTTTATCGTTACATCGACGATATTATTGTATTTTATCTCAACAAGAACTCACAAAATGGCTTTTCCTTCAATTATCCTCCTAATTTAAAGCTAACTCAAAATACTCTGACTAATCAATCTATTAACTTTTTAGATATCAAAATAATCATCGATGGTAATAAACTTTACACAGATATCTATGACAAACGGCAAGATTTTTGTTTTAATGTAAACTTATTTACACATTTTAATTCATGTCTGCATCTTTCGGTATTTAGAAACATCATCATTAACCATTTATTTCGAATTAATAATTTATGCTCTGCAAAGTTTAAAAACAAGAATATTAATAAACTGATCACAGCCACTGCTAAAATGGGTTTTCCTAAAAACTTTGTATTTTCTATTTTATATCCTTAACCATGTCTCTGTCAGTACAAAAAAAAAAAAAAAAAAAAAAAAAAAGCTGTGTACACTCTTGTGTATATCAACAAAAAAATTATAAAATAATAAAAGACAATAAAAAAGGTGGTGGTTGGGTGGGCAGATGTTTGATTACGGAGGTGGGGTGGTGTTGTAAGGCTGGATGGTTGGGTGGGTTTGTGAAATTAAATTAATAAATAAATAAATAAATAAATAAAATAAAATAGATGGCTTGTTGCATTTGCTTTGTATTACTATGCAAACTTTCATTTTCCATTAAAATTTCAGTTTTTTCCTTTTTGAGTTGTCAACTATATTTAATGTTCTAATTATACTGTTAAACACAATGTGATCAATCGGTGAATTTCATTGTGGCTTCGTGGTTTCATTGTTGTTCATCTGCTTTAAAATTTGCATTTTTAAATCCATATGGTTCCTGTTCTGGTTGTGGCAGGCTGGGGGAGTGTTGCCGGCATAAAATTAGTGTAACCCCACAGGCAAGTCACAAGTCTTGTCGCCTGCCTCCTTCTTCCTACCTTGTGTTTCTTAGGTTGTTTTTTCATTAATTTTGATAAGTTTATGGTTTTAAGTTAAGATTTGTTGTTTTACTTTATTGATTCATTTGTTTTGCAGGCTGTTAATTAATAGATCATATGGTTTCTTTAAATTAGTGTATTTCATCTACTGATGATTTTTTTTTTTTTTAATCTTATTGGTCATTGGTGTTTCAGTGATCTTCTATCTGTTGCTTGGGCTTCTACTATGCTTAATAGATCATCTTTATTATATATATATATATATATATATATATATATAAGAATACAGTATTAGATTCATAAACTTTTTCAACTTCCAGCATTCAGTGGATTTACTCATTTTGAGATGTACTGAACACGATTTGACCATTTTTTAAATATGTGTGTCTGTGCATTAACAAAATATTTTGGATGCCATATCTCCCCTGAAAAATTCACAGAATTTTATGGAATATTATATTTGGTTGGGCTATGGTATAAATTTGTGATGATTAGGTTTCAGCATATATCTCCTGATAGATGGCCCCATTGTGTTGCAAGCCTCCCATGTCTTTCCTGCTATCATGTATAATTTCTTTTTTTTTAATAAATATTCAAAAAGATTATTTTTTCTTTTCTTTTTTTTCCTTTTTCATTTTAATACGACAGTCGTACTGTTGCTTTTAGACAGCGGTTTTGCGTTGTCACCAGTGGTGCCGACTATGTGGGGGCTCGAGCCCTCGAGCCCCCCCCCCCCCCAGAAATTTTTCTGTAGGGGCTCAGCCCCCCCCCAGAAATTTTGAACACTGATTCCCTATTAAACAAGAAATTCTTTCCTTTATTTCTCACTTAGTTTTTACCAAAATCATAGCTGTAAAGTAAGGTTGTTGCAATTGAAAATGGACATAAATCGACTAAGAAAAAAAAAAAAAAAAAAGGCTGAAAGTCTCTGTATGGGGCGCAGGGGGGAGTTCAGAGGAAGATGATTCCCTTTGCTTTGCTATGGAAATCTCAATCACTTATGGTTTGTGCATGAGGAGCAAAAGTTTTCAGAAACATCGATGCAAAGTAATATAACTATTTTCACAAAAGTTCCTGCCATATTGTTATTACATTTTTTATTTTATTAATTTTATATTTGCATTTTATTTATTTGGTTGCTTTTCTTTTTCCTTGGCATTTTTAAATAAAAATGAACTTTTTTGGATGTAAGCCATGAATTTATAAACAATAAAAGGTATACAATATTGCCCCCCCCTCTTTTTTTTATGAAACTTTTTATTTTAGGAAAATAAAACTTGATAATCTGGTGTGTCATTCACACGACTACCCTAAAATTTAATACTATAAATGCAGATTGGAGATTAAGGGGTAAGATAGCGAGGACTGTTATGCAAACCTATGTTAAAACAATTCAAATTAGGCTTCGGAACAGCTTTATTTGACAAGCAATTCTGTGTGAGGGGGGCAGGCCCCTCACACAGGGGTTAAGGGGGGCTACCACCCCCTGTTTCAATACTTTACCTACATTTTTGTAGAATTTAAATTTGTTATTAAATTCAAAAGTTCATTTAAAATTATTCAGGCAACTTTCACACCAACATTTCTAAAAACATGATTTTTGGATTCAAGGGACCTCAAAACGTGTAAGTATAACAAAAAGTCAGTTTAGAAAATTTGACCCAAAAACAATACTATATCTTATGGGTAAGAAAAAGGTAATAAATAGATTTAGTTCGAAAAATATGAACGTAGTGATATTAACTTCATTTGTCCTATTGCCTTAAATAATTAAAGGTCATTGCTGAAATTTTTGGAGTGTAAGGCTGATTTTTTATACCAACTATGTGAAAAATACCAGAGTCGGGTATCGAACCCGAGCTTTCCGCTTTACGTGCGGATGCTCAAACCATTGAGCTACCCTGGCTGATTACCAACTAGGCATTTCTCACATAACATTCGTTGGCAAAGTCACCGAGTCTGTACATATAGCTATATCAAGTGACATTAATAGTATAGACCACGAAATTTTAATGTAATTTAGAAATTTATTCATCAACCCTGAAAGTTCATTTCAGAAAATTTTGGAGTGGAGGGTTGATTTTTTATACCAACTATGTGAAAAATACCAGAGCTGGTTATCGAACCCGGGCCTTCCGCTTTTAATTAAATATATTTAGAACTTTTTTTTTTTTTTTTTTTTTTTTTTTACAGCTGTTAAAAAAATAAAATTAATGAAAAATTTTATAGCCTATTGGAGTTGTGCCGTGTTCAGATTTGTCACTTGACATAGCTGCTCTAATGCAGACTCGGTGACCTTGCCAACGTAAATTATGTGAGAAGTGCCGAGCAGGTTATTAGCCAGGGTAGCTCAGTGGTTAGAGCATCCGCACGTTAAGCGGAATGGCCCAGGTTCGATTCCCGGCTCTGGTATTTTTCACATAGTTGGTAAAAAATCAGCCTTCTACTCCATTCTATTAAAATTTAATTAAAGATAGTTTATGAAATATTAACATTTTAAGTAAAAATGAAAAGTAAGAACAAATATTGTTTTTAAAACTTAAAGAGAAGATATAGCATTATTTCGAGATTCTACCTTTCCCCTCCAATTTTAACTTAACCATAATCACAATATTGGTTTCAAATTGAAGTGGCCGATGGCTGTATTATCCCAGTGACCTCCCTGCTACTCTTAATTTTGTTTTATAAATTCGATTCACATAATTTTATAAACTAAATGGCAAAGAATATGATGGCATTTTCAGGACCTGTTTTTGGAGCCCTTTGCTACTCAGGGCCCCTGGCACGTGCCCCTGTGTTAATCAGGCCGTTGTTTGTGTGTGTATATGTTCTTTTCCTTGGGTAAGTGTGTGTACATTATTATACCATATTTGATGACCTTGTATTAGAAATGTGATGCCCCCCCCATCAAAAAATAATCCTGGCTACGGCCTTGGTTCGAGCCCCCCCCCCCCCCAGAAATTTTTCAAAGTCGGCGCTGCTGGTTGTCACCATTTATTGTATTACACCTTGAATGAATGTGCAAGCATTTTTGTTTTTATTTAAAATATATAATGCTGAAAGTTTGTCATTGTATCTGTCCTGATTCTTAGATTTTATCAAAAATTGGTGCACTTATTAATAAGGGCAAAATATAGCCAATGCTGTATTTATTAATTCTCTCAATTAATTTATTAAAAAAATATTAAGTTAAAAGTTAAGTTTTGTTTCCTTTTTCATTTTAGTATGACAGTCGTACTATTTCTTTTAGACAGCGACTCTGCGTTGTCGCCATTTATTTTATTACACCTTGAATGAATGTGTTAACATTTTTATTTTTATTTAAAATATATAAAGCTGAAAGTTTTTCATTGTATTTGTCCGGATTATTAGATTTTATCAAAAATTGGTGCACTTCAGTGGCGTATTCTCTGGGTATGCTAGGCATGCGCCGCATACCCACTAAAAACAATCTAAACTTTGAACAGAATTTATTTAAAAATAAATTATTTCAACTAATTTTGTTAAATACTCGCTTCCATTTATACATTATCCGTCATTCAGTTTTGAAAAATTATAGTGAAAGGAAATTTTTTTTGTTAAATTATTCCTGGATAAATCCGAGTGCTTTTTTTTCTTTCTTACTATTATCGTTAGTACCCTCCGGCTTTGTTTAGGCGTCATCTGCTGACCAATATCATCCCAGAGATACCGTCACCCTCTTCTCCTGCTGACCGGTTATTGCTTAGGTCATGCTGCCTTTGTAAAGCATGCCCTGATATAGGGATTTTTTGCTATTTGAGGGAATATTCAACGTCCCTTTAATTTTCTCTCGTACTAAGTACAAGGGGAGTTCCGCTGTGTAAACGATTCAAGGCATGCGATCCTTGGAGAGCATATTCTGGAGTTTTAGGTATTTTTATAGCGTTATTAGGGATTTTGTTACCTTCGGTAGAGATGTTCGCATAGAGAGTTGGTTTCTCCAACTGATTGCTAAATTACTCCAACTGATTGATGAATTAAAACTTATACTTCATTTTGCAATGATGTAATAAAAAAACTTAAAAAAAAAAAAAAAAAGTTGATTTGAAAATGATGATTAAATTGCAAAATAAAATTTTGATAAATTTCCAAAAATTGTTTTATGTGCCAGAAAAAGTTTTTTTTTTTTCCCCTAATGCCTTTTTTATGTGTGCCTGTATGCGCTATGATGGTCACTGATCGCAGATCTATAAAAAATTGGCAGATGCGTAGCTTTGATCTTGCAGGTGTGCATAGATTTTTTTCTTTTTTCCTTTTCTTTTTTTGCTTCTTTCCTTTCCTTAATTTTTGAATCTGAATTTCTTAAATTAATTATTTTATTTGTTTATTTATTTATTTATTTTGGAATGTTCCGTTAATTTTTCTGCTTTATTTTATTAAATTTTATCTAATTTGTGTGTTTTTCTTTTCATCTGCATTCCTTAGTAAAGATCGCTATTCTATTTATTTTTCATTCTTTCACAGTAAGCCATGCCATTAAATAGTTTTTATAGAATAAAATTTTAATACTGCTGCTTCTTCTTCTTCTTTTTTTTTTTTTTTAACGTTAGTTTTGAACAAGAAACACTTTCTTAATTTGGTTATATCTTTTCCTGAGCGAAACTTTCTTTTTAATTTCTTTCTTTAAAAAAAAAAAAAAAAAAAAAAAAATACACATAATAGTTGCGTTTTCAAAAATATTTGTTTATGTAAAGGCGCCATACCTCCTTTTGAAGAGTAACACTTATTATTTTTAATGCATTGTTTTTCTCGAAATCAAATGGTAATATAATAGAAAGAATTAAACTTATAAAATATTTAACTTTATTAAAAATTGTAACAATTAACTTCTTGTATAAGAACTATCAGAGGTCAGATAAGCACCTACATTCAAGCGCTCCCTTAAGGCTCTGCTACTAGCAGTGGGGTCTTCAGTCCGACATTGTGCGGTTGTGGAAGACACAGCAGAACACAGCGAGAGTCTAAAGCCAAGTTTTCAGCGATTTTAATTGATTTTTTCTTTCCGGTTCCCACTATTCCTTTTGTCTTTCTTTTCTTTTCTTTTTTTATTTCTAAAGTGATATAAAAAATTGTGATTAAATTTTTTTGAAAATTCATTTAAATACAGCTATTAGTGAAGCGGCCTTCAATAAGTTAATATAAGAGTCCTTTAGATGTATGATTTAAAGTTAAAGGGACAAAATTTATATGTAAAATTTTATATAAGATTCCGAGAAATTGAAGCCCACCAGCGACTGACCGGGTTTGCGCTCAAAGTTGGTAGATGGGAAGTGTCGGGATCGATCCAAGGTCGCACTCATCAACCGAGCCGTTCAGAGATTTCCGTGGTTTTCTACGAAACTCGCGTAAAAGTGGCTAGAACCTCTTACAAAGACTCCCACGGACGGCATTCCACCCATTGGCCTGGGATCCAAGTACAGTCAATCGGACTTGAATCCTACAATCAACCAACCAAGAAAATGGAAAAATCCGAGCTTAAATTTGATGAAATGCTATCGCCTTGATGAGTAGTGTTCTTTCCATAGTTGACTTCAGAGCATGCCCAGATTCAAATGTCACGCTACGCCACTGGTGCACTTATTAATAAGGGCAAAATATAGCCAACGCTGTATTTGTTAATTCAATCAATTAATTGATTAAAAAAATATTAAGTTAAAACACCATTTAAAATTTAAAATTGTTTAAAAGAAAGAGAAAATGATGTGAAAAATAAATAAATGAATATATTTCCTTTTCTAATGTCAAAAAAGAAGAAGAAAAAAAAAACATTCAAACACTTTTTTAAATAATTAAAATGAAATTGAGAAAAATAGTGCTAAAGAAATGCAACGGTTTCAATGTAGAACCCTTTGGCGAAATTTGAAAATTTGTGCTAAAGTAACTTGGACTTTTTTTGCCGAGATCTTTACTTATGCAGTAGTGATAACCATTTTAATGTATTGCTAAAATGACAACAAAAATTTAAGAGCCAGCAAGGGGCACCTATTCTGAAGCTTTACCAAAAAAATTTTAAGAAATGAATATAGTAATCGATGCTAGGGAATGAAACACAGTTAAGTAATATTTCCACATAACTGTGTTTCATTCCCTAGCATCAGTTACTATATAGCAGCTTTTATTGAAATGTAGGAACAAGTAATATTTCCACATGTTCCTACATTTCAATAAAAGCTGCTATTTGTTTTTCTATTAAACTGTGTTGACCTATATTTGTAAACCTTGTCTAAATCAGCTTTAAGCATAGATTTTCTGATGGTATTAAAGAAAAAAAAAATGTAAGTTTATACTGTTTATCAGTCAAGAGCTGCGATGTATCAATATAATATAAGCAATTTTTTACTTTTCTATTATTCCAGGCGATATATTCTTATTTTTCTGTTGTTCTAGGAAATATATTCAAATTATCATTCATGGCATGTCAGCTAAGCAATTTTTCTTTAGTAATGCACTCCTAACGTCTGTGGACCAAACAGAAATTCCCTTAAGATCTCTTAATTTAAATAAGGACTTGGTATGTTTGATTTCAGTATTACTTTATAATATTCTTAGTTTTATCATATTTTTAATTCCAATAAAATCTAGTAAAATAACTTTATTTTGTTAAGGTGAATGTTTAAAAATGAATTTCAAACTTAGTAAGCCATTATATCATTTCAAACTTCAAATAGGCAAAATTTTGCATTGCATATACGTGTATTGTGATGATTATTTTCATAGTTACAAATTATACAGGCCTTGTTATACAGGCATTAAAATATTATTTATTATAATGACATGAACATCATTGACTGTGGACATTTATGATTTGCTTAACATGGCAGAATAGGATAATATCTTACATAAACTTGCATTATGTGGATTATTGGATTGGAAATACATAGAGTTTAACAGGGAAGAGGTGCCAGCTATTCCAGTCAAGCGATTCCAGCTATGCTAGGCCCCTCTTCTGGAACGTTTATTTTAAAACTAATATATATATATATATATATATATATATATATATATACAAAGGCTGCCAGAGACAGATCTCCCTCACGACAAGGAGCGGCATGCTCTATGCTTGTAGATAAAGTGACAAGTGGCCTAAAGAGATATGGTAGCAAGGTATTGGTGAGAGTTCATGAGAATAGATTTGATGCTGGGAAAGTCTTTAAAAAATTTTGTGCTGTGAAAGTCTTTATGAAAATTAGTTGCCGGGAAAAGACCCTTCTCGACAATGGGTAACGTTGTTAATTTAAACATAAAAACTAATTGTTATATGTGCCGGGCTGTGCCCCATGCGACAAGTGGCACCATAATAACTATTATGCTGTGGTCATTTAACTGAGAGGTTCTTTTATGCTGATTTTGTGAAACAAGACAATAGGCTGCAGTTGTTGATGACGATATCTTATGTTGTTTTGAAATGTCCCACAGCACAAGATTACTGAAAAGATGATTTTGTGAAGGTTCGATGACATATAGAGCAAGCAGATGTGAGATTAATCTGTGAGATTAGTCATATTCATAAGAAATTCAAATATACGGTTTAGTTTAGAAAGCAGGCTTTTTCTATCAAGGATATTAAACAGCCAATCAGCTGGTCTGGAAGTGGGATTTCTTAAGTGGAAGGCAGGAGTTAAAGTACAGTAGTAATAATAGTGATTAGGAGTTCCCTCCTCCCTGCAAGGACACAGAGGAGAGCGTCGACAATGAAATCTGTATAAATAGGATGGAAATGAGTCATGACCTGTCAGAAAAGCAGTAACGGGGGAGGGGGGGGGGACACAAAGAATTTAAGTATATGAGTGGAATGAGATTAAAGGTGTGCCTTCCCTTTGGAGAAGTATCCTACAGTTCCTGCCAATCTTTAAGTAATTGTTGTTTTAATACTTGTTTAACGTATGAGGGAGGGGCAGAGAGTGAAAAATCTATAGAATTGTTTTCGGTGGCTGCCTTGGCCAGAGAATCAGCAATTTCATTGCCGAGAACTCCCCTGTGGGCAGAAACGTGTGCCAGGGAGAGATGTTTAGCCAGATTTATAAGTTTTGATTTAATTGAGATAACCTGTGGATGTTTACTCCTGTGACGTGCAGTGGCTAGAAGACCTGACAGACTATCACTGAAAATATTATGGGAGGGATAGTTATTAATATTAGCCACAACCCAGTCTATGGCCATTTGGATTGCAAATAATTCCGCTTGGAATACAGAGTTACAGTCGGCCAGTCTGCCAGTTTGCCCGCCCACTGATGGACTACCGAACCATCGGTCATCACACAAAAGGCCGCAGCCACACCGTGGTCCGCTTTAAAGCCATCAATGTAGATAGCCACAGGAGCAGAAGAAGAAAAACTATTTTTGTTACAATTTACTATTTGTGAAGCAACATCTTTGCCGGGATGAATATTCCAACTATTGACTGTGGATTGTATTCTGTGTTTGGAAAAAGGGTTTTTGCCAGAGAGAGATTTTTTAATTGAAGAATGTTAGTTTTTAAGTATGTCTGTTGAAGCTGAAGATGGACGTGGAGAATGCCCGTAACAACAGTGAGCGCGTCAGTGGAAATTGTTCTATATTCTCTTGATAATTGGAGGAGGAAGTTCCTCTGGATTGAGTTTAAGTTTGTCTGAGAAATATATAGAGTTGTAGATTAGAGGGAGTTGGCTGTAAATCACAATGGAACATCTTAGCAATTATAGATTAATTTCAATCATAGGGTTACTATGTAGGACACTTCTTTAGAGATATTGCAGACCTGAACTCATTTTTACATTTTTAGTATCTTTTTTAATACCTTTTCTATTGTGACTCAGTACCTAATATTTTTACGAAATACTATTCTTAATTAAATCTTTTGCCAACATTTCTTTCTTTCTTTCTTTTTTTTTTTTTTTTTTTTTTTTTTTTGGGGGGGGGGGGGGGCAAGAAAATTAGTGGTTACTATATGAAAGGGTTTCCTATTTAGTATTACCTCTTAAAAAAATATTTGATCTAGGTATACTTTGGGACACCATGATTGAAAAAAAAATCATCTCCAAATATTGTAACTGATTATTTGATAATTAAAGTTAATAGCATAACTTTAATAGAGTTAATATTTGAAAGTTTTACTTTATCTAATCAGCTTTAGAAAAAAATATTATAGCTTTGATAGCACAATATTTTCCCATTTTCTCTACAAAATAACGTCTTAACTAAAAGAGATACTTAATCTTCGGGAAATCTTTTGAAAATTGAATATTTTTTATCCTAGATATTTATATAAATGTATTCTGTTTATTCGAAATGAATTATTTTCTGTATCCATTTTTATTTTATATTTTCTTTCCTTGTAAACAGAAGGTCGATTCTGATCAAACTGCTAGCTTTTTATGGGAAATAATTACAGAAGATTTAGAACCTCACCAGTTTCCATGTCATTTCCATTTCTCAGCTGATTATGAATTAAGAAAAAATACCACTTCTGGGCCTTATAAATATCATTTTGACTTCAAGTTAAACAATTATGAGGTAAGTGATTTAGTTTAATTTGCCTATTTGTTTGATTTAAAACTTGCTATGAATAATTTATCATCTTTTCAAGATAACTAAAATCATTGTATGTATTTCATTTAATTGTTGATGCATTTTACATTGTTATTGTTTGTCAATGCTGATTTTAAAGATGACCCTTATTTACTTTTAGTGAAATGTTATTAATATTTGGGATTTTTTTTATTATATAGCCTTAACGGCCCTCTTCACTTACCGTCGCCGGAAGCCCTAACCAATGTTATTCTATGGGGAAATATTCCTTACAAATAACTTATTAACTAATACATATTTTTAAATTCTGTTTTCACTTTCAGAAAATTCCCAACTCTTAAATTGACGGACCTTTTTAAAAAATGTGTTTTTTTTAATTTTTAATATTTTATTTTGAAATTGCAAAATGAAAAAATATCACATATTGAAAATTCGTATTTTGCAGCTTCAAAAAAAAAATATAAAAAAATAATATTTTGAAAAAGGTCTGTCAATTTAACAGCTGGGAATTTTCAGAATGTGAAAACAGAATTTAAAAATATGTATTAGTTAATAAGTTATTTGTAAAGAAAAATTTCCCATAGAATAACATTAGCTTCGGCTTCCGGTGGCGGTGAGTGAAGAGGGCCCTTAAGGGGACATATCACCTTTGACTTGGCACTGCTAAAAGTTTCATATAAAAGCTTATATTTCCATTTAATATTTATAAATTAAACTACATGAGGTTTGTTTAATGTAATATATATTTAGGCAACATATGTTATAGTTTTCGATATATTTTTTACAGATTTGAAATCTTTAAACTACTTTTTTTTTTTTTTCATAATTTTGAATATTTGTCATTAATGTTAAAACTGCTACAGATATTTAAGAAAAGATTTAATGATTTTATGGATGTTTAATAGGGCCTAATTAAAAGAATTAGAGATCGATTTTGCAATACTTTTTAAAATAAAAATACAACAAAAATCTTTTTTTTTTTTTTTTTGCAAATGTTTACATAAACATGCATTTTTTTTTTTCCTAAGAAACTATTTAATAAATTTCAAAATCTATCCTTAATTCTTTTAATTGCATTCTATTAAAATAAAAAATAAACAAATAAAGGCTTTGTATTTGTTTGACATTTGGAAGATCATAAATTCATGAAAAATGCAAACTGAGAAAACATAATTTAAAGATTTCAAATCTGTAAAAAATATATCAAAAACCATAAAAATTTTTGCCAGAATATATATTTTATTGATCAAACCTAATATAGATCAGTGTATAAATATTAAATGAAAATATAAGCTTTTATAATAAAACCGTCAATTGTACCAACTCAAAGATGACAGGTCGCCTTAAAATTTTCATGTCTTTTCCTTAATAATATATTATTCAAACTGTATTTATAAGATAAAACATATTTAAAAAAAAAACATTATTATTAAGAAACATAAATTAAAACATATATTATTAAGAGTGTTCTAAAAAGATTGAAACATGCTTTGATTTTTAGGGATGAGATTTTTCATCTTTTCATCTGATATTCAGCATTTTTGCAGATTTATTTTTTCAGATTTTTTATTTATTTATTTATTTTGTCTTTCTAATGTGAATTTCTGACATTAGATACTCGAAAAAATTTTGATTGAATAGTAAAATATAATCATTTGTTCTTTTATTATTATTATAGATTGAAGATTAAAAATTATATTTATTACTCTAATAGATTTTGTCATCAAAATTATATTATTTCATTTCAATGTAAGCCTTTTTTGTCTTTTTGCTAATATCATTGCTGAATTTTTGACATGTTATAGATATGCAGGCAATGTAAATTAGAAAATTGTTTAAAATGAGGTCAGATTTAAAATTATGCTCAAGAAATCGTTATACAACTAATTTTTAAAACATCATTCTCTTTAAATTTTTATCTGTCTTCCTTAGACAAAAGTGGTCAATTAAAAAAATCATCTTCATGCTTTGACAACCACAAGGGTAAAAATTCCTTTCTTCTGTGACTTGAACTCACCAAATTGTGATACGTAAGAACAAAAAACAAAAAATAAAAAATAAATAAATAAAAAAATAAACAGACATTTTTTACTTTTTTTTTAATATTTTAATAGAAGAAGGTTTTTTTTTTTTTTTTTTTTTTTGTAATAATTTCCGATTTCCAGTTTTTGGTGGATTTACATGTTTTGGGAGGTTCAGAGCTTGATTTGATCATTGTTAGAAAATGTCTGTCTGTATTTGTGATAAAAATTTTGTGACAACTGTATCTCAGGAATTATTATACAAAATTTCATATAAATTGATATATGCACCTTGACATAATAAAGTCTATCAACTTTTGGTGAAAATCACCCAATAGGTGGTGTTGCCATCCCAATTTTTCTAAATTTTTAATATGGCTATATAAGGCGAAATTTCATGTAAATGTGCATAATGAGAATTATTTTTAACAAATCATTATGAGATGAAAAAGATTTGTTTATAATACACTAGAATTTGTTTATTTATTTATATTTTATTTTTTGTATGTGTAGGAAAACTATATAGTAGCTGTACTTTGTACTGGAGGAAAATGTATTTAATGTGATGATAAAAAAATATTTCTTCTAATTTGCTTGAAAATGAAGGAGAAAATCAAACCTTTTTAGACTGCAAAAATGACATATCAAAAAGCTAAACACACAGAATGTACATAAGACAATTACACTTTGTATATAAAACATTAAAATGTAAATAAGGTTCTAATTCTTATTATATACATTTGTATGAAATTTTTTCCTATACTGCCATATTAAAAATGGGATGTCATTGCCACCTGTTGACCAATGAATCTCTAAATGTATTAAGTACCAGTTTAGTCGAGGTCCAACTGAATATCAAATTTGGTTGAATTCCTCAGATTTGTTCATGAAATACAAATTCCACATAATTTTTGGATATAGAGAAAGACAGACATATTCTAAAAATGGCAGAATTATATTCAGAACGTTTCAAATTGTGCAAATCCATTGAAAACTTTTAACAAATCGAATGCTTGGTTTCTTATTTATTTAGAACTATTGCTATTAAATTTATCTACCGTAATTTTGCGCGCATAGTCCGCAACATCGTTATAGTCCGCAGGTGATGTTTTATGTAAAAATTATTTAAAATATCATCAGATTGTCCGCACTACCGTATAGTCCGCGGGAGAAAAATATAACCCCAAGAAAACAGCAAGTAAATCGTTATTATGTAGTTTTATATGAAAATATTAAAGCATTCCCACTATTAAAATAGTATAAAGAAAAGAAGTACTTGTTATTAATAAACCATATTTTAAAAATTATACATTAAAAGAAACCTTTAAAGTTGATGTTTATATTTTCTACCGGAATTCCCGGTTGAATGGTTGAGTCATTGAGTGAGTTTTACTTTCCTACTAGAAATGCACTATGGCTGATTGTATGTGATTCAGCACTAGGAGATATATTTTTTGGAAGATTATCTCAAAGTTTGTCATTGGTATTGCTCAGCAGTAAAACTTAGACGATATTTTGCGAACATAATTTAAAAAATAACAGTACAGGAATATTCAGCAGCGTGCTGTCCTAATAGTGATCTTTTGCTTTATGCTCCATGGTTCGCTACCGATACGATGTTTTCTTTGTGTCCTATTCTTTTGTTTATAATTATATTTGATCGTCAGAATCGGCAGTTCGTAGTATTTGCATGTTTAATTCTGATTTTGAGGATTTGAACTGCGAATAACTAGCAGATAATCTGCACCACCGTATAGACCGCGGGTGAAAACAATTTGCTTTTTTAACACACATAGTCCGCGGACTATACGCACGAAATTACGGTATTTGAAATATATACATTTATTTTCTTTCATGTTTTTTAATAACTTTCAATTCATCCTGATTATAAACTTTATTTGTTTTCCATAGACTTTGTATGCTGTCCGAGCGAGAATAGAACCACCAAAAGGCTCTGAATTCTGCCGTGCTGGGATAACATGCTTCATGCATATTTCCATTAACCAAATTCACTTCTCAGATTTTACCTCCTTAATGTATGAAGTTGTAGCGGACCAAACAATGTGGGCTGTATGTGGACGAACAGCTGGTTAGTTCAGTTTTAGTATTAATCAAAGTGTAGAGTTTGTGCTTTTAATTTTGTTTTTAATTTCCTGTTTCATGTGTGGCTATATTATATATATTTTATATCAATACAGTTTTTAGTTTTCATCTTAAAATTGTATCTAAATGATACAAATTTGCTCCAAACACATATTTTTATTTAAATTTTAAATTTAAATTTTCTATAGTTTGGTCATCTTAATAGTTAGAAATAAATTTTAATACTATTATAAAAATGTGTGTAATGTAATAAAAAGTATATAAAAATGCCTAGGTATAAAAACAAAGGTGTTTGGTTATATATCCAGCAAAGCATTTGTCTTAACTTTCAAGCTAATGCATATATGGACAGTTAAATATCTAGATAATTATACAAACAGTTGCTTTTGTTTTGATCTTAATTGAAATGTTTTGGTTCAATGTAAATTTGATCTTATCCTTGTAGCCACTTGGGATAAATTCTTATTTTTTAATCCTTTTCTTATACAACTTCTTAACGAGACTCACCTTGAAACCACCTTTTTCTGCAATTTGAGTAACTTCTCTAAATCCTGCTTTTAAAAGAGCTCCATTGAAACATATATTAATTATCTTGTTCACTTGCTCATAAATGCTGAAATTTTATTGTTGAATGAGGTTTTACACCTTCCATTAATAATAACATTACTTGCTGTTGTGTATTTGAAACACAGTGGTCTGAATCAAGTTTTGATTTCTCAAGATTTTAACATTCAAGAAATTAGTGATGTTCAGAAATTATATTTGTTGAGATATAGCCTTTCCATAGATGGGAAACATTGCAGTGTGACAGTGCTACCTATTCACTAATATGCACCAAAATTATATCATGTAGGTTTTCATAATGGCCATGCCACATATTAAGTTTTATGCACTTATACACTATAGAAGCTTAGATATAGCATTTTCATAAATAGGGATAATTTCAGCATAACAGAACCACTTGTTGAATATATTTACAAGATATTGATAGACACCAATTTATATTATGGTTCAACTAAATATACATTTTTATAAACATCCATGCATTACTTTTTTATCTGTAGCTGACACAACATTTTTGAAATAAATAGTCAAAATATATCCAGGACTTCTTAAAACATATAAAACTGTCAAAAAACAAAGTACAAAATTTTTATTAATCCAATACTTTCTTCTATTGAATATAAAAGAAAGAATTAAAGTAAACCGCCGATAACATCTGTGAAAATATTATACATAATGATGCATATATTAACTTATATATATACACTGACACTAGTATAACACTTTTCATAAAATTTCAATTTTCTATTTTGATGTGACAATTTTATAAAAGAATCATAAAATATTTCTTTTTTATTATTAAGATACAAATAATCTTAAATGTAAGAAAATTTTAAAATATTAATCTTGTAATGAAGTTTATAATTTGCCTTGAATTTATTAAATGTTTCTAATTTTTTATTTTTTCAGTTTTCTTTATACAGGGTGTTTATAAAGTCCCGGACCCATTTTGATGTTTAATAACTCATAAAATAATGAAGATATAAACAAACTTATGGCATTTATTGATGGAATAACTCATATATTTTCTTTTCAGGTATAAATATCTTTACTTTTGTAAATATCGTCTGCGCGTGTGGTTAATTTCAGATAATTTCATTTTCCAGTCTAAATATCTGTACTTTTCTAAATATCGTCTGCTTATTAATTGCATTTTTCTCTCTTTTGACTTTTTTTGACTCTTTGACTCTTTTGAAAACCCCCATGAATACCGTGAGGCACAAAGAGATTCCCCAAAGGTTAATTTGTGGCGTGGACTAATGCACGACCGAGTCATTGGGCCTTTCTTTTTTACAGAAAAGACGGTCTCATCAGTCGTATACTTAGACATGTTGGAAAACTTCGTATTTCCAAAACTAGAAGAGCTTCAGCCACATGTCTTTTTGCAACAAGATGGTGCACCACCTCATTGGGGTACCATCGTTCGTAGTTCTTTGAATGACCATTTTCCAGGAAGAAGAATTGGGCGAGGAGGTCCAATTCCTTGGCCACCCAGATCACCTGATATAACACCGCTTGACTTTTTCCTTTGGGGATTTGTAAAGGACAATGTTTACAGGAGGAGAGTGTCGAACATTGATGACCTAAAAGTCAGAATTACAACCGCAATAGCCTCTGTGGATGCCGACATGCTTGCCGCTACCTGGCGTGAAATTGACTATCGACTTGATATTCTCCGTGCGACGAAGGGGGCACACGTGGAAGTTCATTGACAAGGGTCATGAAACTTTTTGAGTCTATCTAACCATTTATGTTATTAATTTTAATCTATCTTTATTATTTTATGAGTTATTAAACATCAAAATGGGTCCGGGACTTTATAAATACCCTGTATATATCTTTTGTTTGTTGCTATGTTTAATTTATCAATAAGATTAATCATAATAATAAAATGTGGTGTAATTAGTTTATCATTTGTTTTTTAGGTGTTGTAAATATTGATGAATCTGGAAAACATAATGTTGTTTTAGATGTGATGCCATTAATTGCTGGCTTTTTGCCATTGCCAGCTGTTCGTTTGTCAAAATATATTCCTGCAGATCTAAGGAAACCATCTGTTTCCAAAGGTAATCTGAATTAAATTTAATTGTAAGCATCATTAATTGTAAGCCTATTTAGTATAAACCTAAATCATGAAAAGAAATTAAGGGAGTCCATTGTGGATTTATAATTTCAGAAACGTGACATTTTGGTGAGAAAAAATTAGAAAACTATGAAAATACTGAAGAAAATTTTGCTTCATGTAAAAAAAATGAAGATGAATCATTAAAAAAAAAATAACAATAATAAATACTGGTGTTAAAGGTAAACATTTTTTGTGATAGAAAGGCAAATAAGAACTTTTTTACATTCAACTATTTATTTATTTTAACTTATATACATACAAAAGCATATCTGTTTCAAATGTTGAAAAATAGATAAAAATTAAATAAAATTGTTAAAGTCCAGGGAAAAGATTTGATTGATATTTTTTTCTTGTTTGCACCTATGAAAGAATGATTTTGTATATGTGTATGCCTGTATGTGTCTGCTAATGAAAATTACAATTTCAAAGAATTCTAATGGTTTTATGTGCAAAAAATAATACACAGACTATTTTAATAAACATGTATCTTTTAACATATCATGAAAATTTGCAGCATATCATTAAACTTCATACAAATAAACAGTATGTCACTATCATTAGAAATAGTATTATTAGCAATTAAAAAATAAATATAGGTATGCTATATACTTTTTCAATGATATGTTTAATTTTTAAAACACATTTATGTATTTTTATTGTATTGGGTGTTTGAATTAATTCGTAGCGTTTTCTAATAGATGGTGTGACAAGTGGCATTTTCCAATAGATGACGTGACTAGTATTCCCCGTAAACCCAGGGGTGGCGCCAGCTAGGGGGCCGGGGGGGGCACAGGCCCCCCCATCGGGGAGTCTGTGCCCCCCCATCGGGGCATACTCCTAAAATATCTCGGGGGAACAAATACAAAATTTTCAGTTTTTCTACTTTTAGCAGCATTTTTCTTTCCTTTTACAAATTTGGAGCATTCCAGTTTTTCCATTCTATATTCAATAGAAGAAAGCATTGGATTCGTAAAAATTTTCAGCTTCCAGTTTTCCAGGAATATACATGTTTTGAGAGGTCCAGAACACGTTCTGACCACGATATTTTTAGAAAAATTCTGTCTGTGACACGATGATCTCCAAAACCACGAGGAGTACTAACAAATGGAATGGTACAAATATTAACAGTGATATTATTAACAGTATTGCAGTTTTTGATAAATACTCATATAATAAACTCTCTTTATATAGTGCCCCCCTGTCGGGGAGGTGGTGTCCCCCCGTCGGGGAATTTCTGGTGCCATTACTGCGTAAACCTACTATCATTGAGCATCGTTATTAGTATATGTCATTTGGTTGAAGCGTAAATAACAAAATTTTTTACTTCATCGAATGTGTCTAACTTTCTGCCGGATAAAGTGTTTTTGTGGGGAGTTCTACTTCATTACTTTAACATGAAGAAAAGCGCTGCTGAAAGTCATTGAATTTTAGTGGAAGTTTATGAAGAGCATGCACTAGTTGAACAAACGTGTCGGAAATGGTTTGCTCGATTTAAAAGTGGTGATTTTGAGCTGGAAGACAAGGAACGACCTGGGCAGCCAAAAAAATTTGAAGATGAAGAATTGAAATCATTGCTTGATGAAGATCCATGCCAAACGCTTCAAGATTTAGCTGAATCATTAAGAGTTAACTTTTCAACAGTCAGCAAACGCCTGAAAGCCATGGGAATGATCCAAAAGCAGGGAAATTGGGTCCCATACGAACTGAAACCTAGAGACGTGGAAAGGCGTTTTTTGTAAAACCTGTCAAAACCTACATCGAAACGACCAAATGAGAGGTCCTACCTCACCCGCCATATTCTCCAGACATTGCTCCATCTGATTACCACTTGTTTTGATCGATGAGCCATGGCCTGTCTGAGGAACACTTCACTTTTTATGAAGATTGTAAAAAATGGGTCGATTCTTGGATTGCTTCTAAAGACGATTCGTTCTTCTGATGCGGAATCCGTATGCTGCCAGAAAGATGGGAAAAAGTAGTGGCTAGTGATGGTCAATACTTTGAATAATCTATTTGTAATTATTTTTGCACAATAAAGCCTCAATTTTTGAAAAAAAAAAAACGCTACAAAATAATTCAAACGCCCAATACATAAAGTTTGTTTTATAGATCTATTAATGTTTTTAGTCTTTCATTAATTAAACTATTTGATTTAAACAACTTGTATGTTTAGGCAAATGTTATGTTAATGCAAATGCAGCTATTCTACTAAACAATGTAATTTATTATTTTTTTTTCACTATTCATTACTGTGACTTATTTCCAAGAAATTTTGGTTTGTGTAAAAAAGATTTTAATAACATTGTATGTATAAAATTAAATTTTATGATCAGTTATTGGCTATAAATCAGGCATGAAATTTTAAACTTTTAGGTCAAAATTCTTTCTGAAGACTCTCTTAGCTGTTTCTTAGTTCAACAGATATTCAAAGAGAAACTGAAACCAAAAGTTTTAGGGGGAGGGAGGTATGCTAGTTATTCTCATATTCCGTATTTTCAGTGATGTAGTATTACAGAGCAATTAGCCCTCATGGCTTTTCTGTTTTATCAAAGTTCATTATCAAAATATGTGCCGATTTTGATGTAACTAAATTCTGCTTTTTAAAAATATTTTATGTTACATATTGACAAATTACAGAATTATTTCATTGATGGCAGGAAAAAAAAAAAGAAAGTTACATTTAAGCAGCTTTGCTGAAGCAAGTAAGTTTTTTTCATCGCCAGTTTCTGAAAAACATCAATATTCCACTGCTAGTTGCTAAAATTCTTGCTTTACTTTTATTAATGTTTAATCTGCCTTAATGCTCGAATAAATTAATACGATTCTTGTTTTCTTAGTGCTCAATTTCCAAGTACATAATATTTTCATAATTTATTGCCAAAATGCAGGATCATTCTTGTACTGTTTGAAAAAAGAAAGAAAGAAAAAATGGCATTTAATAACAGTTAACTTCTGAATAAGGATTTTTTTTTTCTGTAGTTTCTCAAAGTAAATATATTTCATTAATAATTATATATATATATATTATATATATATATAAACTGAACTGTTTTTAAAACTGGTTCTGAAGTAAATTTTTATTATTAGCACAAAACAAAATTCCTGCTTTTTGGGGGGCAGATTTTTTAAATGCACAATTTTTTTTAAATTGATTGTCGAATTATGGAATTATTGCTGTTAAAACAATAATATCATTAATGCATTTGCTCAGAGATAATTGCTGAAATTTATGGTATCTTTTGCTGCTGATTCTATAAATACTTCCATATTTTGGCACTCCTTGGAAAAATTCAACTTTTTTTCTTTTGTTTTATGTCTGAGATCGTAGTTATTTCATCATGATTTCTGCTTTGCTTTAAATGTCCAGTTAATAAATGTGCAATATTTTCTGAAAAATATTTTTTTTCCACTGACAATTCTCGAAATAGTGATTATTTCACCATAAATCAACAGTTGCATTTTTTTTTTATCACTAGGGGGCTCTGCCCCCTGCTCGCTCCGCTCACCAACCCCCGAGGAAGGCTTCGCGTCCCCACGACTCGCTTCACTTATTAACCCGTATGGCGCTTTGCCCGTCTATTCGCTTCTTTACCTTTCACTGGATAGGAAAATTAATACTGTATAAAACAAGAAAAAAAAATGTAAATACCCATATTTAATGTCAAATTGAAATACATAATGTTTAATACCATTTTTTTTATGAATTAATATGCTAAAAATAAGTAATATTTTTTCAGAAAAGAAAGAAATTCGTAATATCGAGACCATTTTGTGTTAGAGATATAGTATATGAACTCCTTGGCGACAATTAAGTTTTTGTCATTATTTGGTGATGGATGTTTTGGTAGAATTGTTTGTTAAAAAAAAAAAAAAAAAAGAATAATTAAATAAAAATAATTTTAGTTTCCTTAAAAAAAAAAATTGATGAAATTTTAGCAAAAGCAGAATTTAGTTTAGTATAGAGGACTATTAGTTTTTTTTCAAATTATAACATCACTTTCAAATTATTCATTATTCAATTATATTTTCGGTAAATTTTCGATTTCGATATATGTCCAACCATCGTAAAACTGGCGACAACGTTTTATCCGTAGATTGCAACTAATAGTCCTCCGCACAAAAAAAAAAAAAAAAGAACATTTTAATTAAATTAGAATAACCTTTTCAAGAAATTAGAATCTATTTTTTATAATGCCCGTACTTTTTACTGTTGAATTTTTTTAGTTAATTTATGGCAGTATGTAATCGGTACTTTTCCATTTTGCCAGCGAGGCGATATAGTTGCCATGAATGACAAAACCGACACCAATCATTAAGTACCCAAGAAAGAATAATTGTTTCAAAACACTTCGGGAGCAACTACAGTATCTCCCAACAACTGGTTTTGGCGATATGTTTTTGGCGATTATGGCTAAATCATAAAAGATAAAATCATAAGCTAAATCACAAATCTAAAATAAACAGCATGCAGGCTGCCATATTATATTGCAAAGAATCCAGAACGACATCGTTATCGTTCAAAACGGCGCCAAAGAAAAATCGCCAAATCCAGTTGTGGGGAGATACTATAGTTATACCACACTTCGAATAATAATAAGAAAAAAATTAAAGAGACATGGCCATTTACTTATTTTATTTTATCCCTTAAAAAATATAACATTTACTTTGTCAAATCCTTAATAACGTATATAAATAAACTTTAAATTTGAAAAAAAAAAAAATCTAAGTTACAAATTTACTTTTAATCCATGAGATTTACGCTGGCGAAATGAAAAGTTCCTTCTCTCCTATCTACTTCATACGTTAATGAAGAATAAAATCTGCTCGATTCATTAAAAGAATTTTAGGTGATGAATTTTTTTCTTGCTATAATTAGAAATATGAAATGTGTCATGGAAATGTCTAATTCTGTGATGTTAAAAAATTACCAATGCTAAATAAGAAGATTTTTTCATTTATAATTCAGTTTGAATTTAAATCTAAATATTTTTGTATGCCAAAATATATCCAAAGTATTTTAAAATATGTTTTTAAATGAAAAAAAACAAAGGAGATTCTTTGGAAAAAGATGCACTTAGAAGTATTTTTCTTAATAGCAGCATTGACATTGATTTTATTATTTTTTACACCATGGATCACATTTTAATTTTCCCGTGGAAAATGATGTCATGACAGAAGAACAACGTCATAAGAGAAACTTTTTCTACGGTGGCAAATAGAGTACCTTTAGACACTCAACGTTTTCAGTTAATAACTTCGTTAATTAAGATGATACAGATTTCTAATTACCTGAAATGCCTTCCTTGAAGCATATGGAACACATTGATACCTCTCATGATGCACAGCACTTTGCCCTCTGCGAGGAGATGCTGTCACAGACAAAAAAAATTGACGCCAGTGACAGTTACTTTTTTTTAATATATAGAGAAATTTCCAAAATGTTCAATGTCTTTACATTATATCGTGATATGTGCAATTTCATGCCTGATAAATATATTGTTAAAATTTATTTCTATACTTTCTATGTGGTTTGATATGAATGAAAGATATTTGAAAATTTAATCATTTTCAAATTTCCCTTAATATAGCTCTAACTTGGTGGTACACAGCAGTAAAAATATAAAAGAAAAAAATTCTAAAGAAATAATTACAAAATTCAACAAATGGACTCTTCCCAGTTTTATCTGCTCAATCATGTGATAGAGGAAAACGAATAATCGAATTCTGAGAACCGAATTCAATTAAATATTGTTCTTAAGAACAAAAATGTTAATATTTAATATAAAATAAAATAAAAGTAATATTGTGCATTTGTAAACAGTAGAATAGTTGTATTTGTAAATTTAATAATTTTTTAAAAACACTTTATGTGTTTATTTATTTTCAAATGTAAGAATCGATTTTTGAATGTTCTAGTGTAACTGTTATATTAACTGATCTAGCGATAAATAATAGCTTGTTCTTGTGGAATGTTTATGGATTATAATTTGAAATTTAAAAATGTTTTCATTTAATTTAATTTCATAAAGGTGTTACAACACGTTAATTAACTTAGTTACTGGTCTAAATGGATTTACGCAGTACGATATTGCACTGTCACTGATTTCAGTACCAAAAATCAGAGTATTAACATGTTCTTCATGAACATCAATCTATAATAATAATAACAAATATAAACTAAATGATGATTGTAAATGTATACAGCAAACAAACGAGGATGAATAATGATATAAAATGGATTAAAAATGATGATGTAGAAAAAAATAACACAGATTAAATACGATTGATCAAAAATAAGAATAGAAAATATGTTATTTCAGCAATCGCTATAGGTAAACAAGACTTCGTCTGCTATTTGTTTTTCCTCTATCATGTGATCTCTGACGTCAGGTGGGAAGAGCCCATTCTCCCATAATAAAATTTGCTGATAATTACAATATTTTCAAAGATGTATTGATGCTTTAACATACACTGATATTGAATTTATTTCCAAATAATTTTTTTGTTTTTCTGTCTCTCTCTAGATTCTACACCTTCAAAAGAGAGTGGTAATTACAATGTTGCACGTTTAGAGCCTTTTGATTCAGGCCAAGTTTACAATTGGAGTAGAGCAACGCAGGTTCATGTTCTCCCAGCTTCAAATACATCCAGTATAGATGTCTCTTGACTTCAGATTGTAAATTATTCATAATTATTTTGTAAATAATCATTTAATTTATTAAAGAATAAACTATTTTCTTTTACATTAATTGTGATTTATTCAGAACATTATAAAACATTCTGTACTAAGTGATGTATATAAGAATGAGTAGTAGAGCTTAATTTCTATATACTTTCATAAAATTTTACAACTTTCTTTTATATTCAATAGAAAGGAAGTATTGGATTTGTAAAAAATTTTTACTTCTGGTTTACGATAGATTTGTACATTTTTGGAAGTACAGAGCATGATTTGACCATTTTTAGAAAATGTTTGTTGTGAAAGAGAGAGACAAAAATTTTGTAGTAGCAAGAATAAATGCACAGAAATTCATAAAAGTTTATATTTTCGACTGAATCAGGTTATAAATTAGTGCCTGTCAACTTTTGAGGCAAATCACTGGACAGGTACTGTGCTGCAATTTCTTCCATTTACAGAAAGGGCATATCTCAGCTTCTGTTGTGTATAATTAAACAAAACTTGATATGTAAGTGGACTATTATGAAATACCGTGCTGATTTAATTTGATTGCTTGTCAGTCAATAGGTGGCGCTGTATGCTGTAATTTTCTGTGAGCATGGAAAGGCTATATCTCAGTTTCTATGGCATATAAATGCACCAAATTTGATATGTGGTATGACCATTATAGGTGCATTTTAAAGTGCTAATAAACATAACACTATAATGTACTTTTTATAGTAATCTTCATGAAATCGATGAAACTGTTACTGTCATTATTTGATACAATTTGTTAAAATAAAATATCAAGAATCCTGGGCAGTTAACAGAAAGGTTATGATAAATCTATAAGCATATGATTGTTTATATTTTAACACATTGACTACCAACTAGAAGATAACTTGTAGTTTATTTAGTTGCCTCTGACATCAACTATATGTTATCTCGTAGTTTGTTTATTTGCCATATTTGTGCAGCCATGAAGAACTCATAATACAGAGTGCCCACTCCTCCCCCCCCCCCCCCAATCACCAAAAAAAAAAAAAAAAAAAAAGAAGAAGAAGCAAGTCTATACAAATTCAAAAATTTATTTTTAAAAAAATCAACAATTTATTGAATAACTCAAAAAGTTTTTACTTTCTTCTGTATTCAATAGAAGAAAGTATTGGATTCGTAAAAATTTTCGAATTCGGATTTTCGATGGATTTACATGTTTTGAGAGGTCTAGAACATGATTTAAACCTTTTTAGAAAGTGTCTGTGTCTCTGTCTGTGTATGTGTGACAAAATTTTGTGGCAACTGTATCTCAAGAACTACTGCACAGAATTTCATAAAATTTGATATGTAGTTGCACCTCGACATAAATCAACTTTTGGGGAAAAAGTCTAATGGGTGGCATTGCCATCCCTTTTTTTCTAAATTTTTAACATGGTGTTATAGGTCAAAAATTCATATAAAAGTACTTAAGAGAATTATTTTTTAATAATCATAATGAAATTAAAAATAACTATTTATAATAGTGATAGCATACTTGTTGCATCATTTAACCAAATGGCAGTCAACCTCGTCCCTACTCCCCACTGGCAAGCACTACAGTTTTCATGGTGGGCGGTTGGGGTTTAGTCCAACACTGAAGCACTTTCATTTTTTTTTTAATTTAGTTTATTCTTCAAAACATTCAGATCAAAAATTTTTAAAATATTGTTTAAAAAATTTCAGCATTAATGTCAGTGATTACATTAATAATTTACTTAATCAAATGTTATTTCATCAAATTTTATGCTTTGATGTATGCAAAGTATGAGAAAGTCCAACATTTAAAGTCTTTGATAAGTAATTATCATTATATACTTTAACCCTTTGAGTGCTATGGACGCACATATGCGTCCAGCGAAAGTCATTAATATAGACTATGGACACAAATACGCGCTTAGCAGATGCTATCAGTATGGACTATGGACGGAAATACGCCGTCCGTATGGACCGCATAGGCCACGAGTATTCAGCACTCAAAGGGTTAACTTGCTGTAACACTGTGTTATGAATATTATAAGTTATTTCTCTTCTTCCTTGCTTTATAAGTCACCATTACTGAGGAGCAGGTGGGTAGTTAGGAAATTTTAATACTAACAGAGATACAAAAGTGTGTGGTAAGTGTAAAAACACTAAGAAAAAAAAATATAGCCTTCATCTAGAATTAATAAATAATTTTCTGAATCCTTAAACTAGAAAAATATAGATTTCTGAGTTATTTGTATAAGCTGAACAAATAGCCTAGATCGAGGAAGTAATCGAGAATTTCTAGTCATTTCTAGATAGTGAAAAGATGTTATGAATCTGTTGTATTGCAAGAAATTTTTGCTTGGTTTCCTAGATTTAGTTCACAAACGAAAATTATAGTTACTAAAACTCTCCTCTTGTGTTTGCAATTATTGCAGAGATTTTTAAATGAGTTTGACCATGATAATATAGGAAAACACTCTAGAATTCTAATAGGGATTTTTAGAACTTGCTAGCAAAAGGAACTAGAATTTATGACTATGACATGGAACTATATTTACTAGAGCCACAATTTAGTTTCTAGGTGTGAGTCACAGTGAAGGTTGACTACACTTCTTATAACCAGCAAAGTTCTTTGCCTATATTATCACACTGTAGATAAATAGAAGGGCAGACAGGTAGATTAATTGAGTTCATAATCACTCTTAAATATTTTTAGAAAGTGTTAACATAAATAGAAAAACAATTTTCAATTGTAGTCCTTAATATATCTGAATATTTTTATGTAGTCAAGTAAATCTGAAAATTACAAATACCGTATACAAAATATTTTTCTAGCATATTAACATTCAATGTCAGTTTCATTGTAATTTTTGTAATAGAAACTTATTTAAATATGATTTATAATAAAATTATACTTTTAAAAAATTAAAGAACACGCTTTTATTGAAATGTGAACTAAAAAGCACAAATTATCTATCTTTATAGTATTATTAAAATGCAAGGTAAGAGAAAATCGTGTGAGTGGCGCACAATAATATTTACATACTTTGAAATCTTTAATAAAAATAATTTAGAATTAAACAAAAACCATTTTTAAAAAATCTCCCCTGACTGGGCTCGAACGTTAGACCTTTAGGTTCGTAGCCCGGAGCTTTACCTCACAGCCACAGCATTTACGTAGGGAAAGTCTTTTTTTTACAATATAGATTTTTTGTTTGCTCCCAGAGCGGTTACAAACATACATACAGGTGAAGCTAATAAAAGCGTGTTAAAAATACTCTCGTAAGGAACATTTCATAAGAAACTTGAATAACATATATCACTTTGAAGAAATTCTGAAAATATTTACAGGTACTAGAAGTGGACAAATGGATAGAAGATTCACAGACAAATAGATTAATTTAAATCATAACTCTTAAACATTGCTAGAAAGTGTTAAAAATGCTTACTAAAGATGAAATTGCAATTGTAAGAATTTCCAATTATAGCCCTTAATGGATCTGATTATATTTGTATGACTCTAAATTCCTCATTGTGGTAAAAACTATACAGATTTAATGGGTGTAGGGTTTATATATATGTTTTTTCTTTTCCCTCAGGTATACAAAGTAAGTTCTTATGCATTGCAATTTACTGAAGTTATATGAAATTCATTTTAGTAATACATTTGAACCTCGTTAATGTGAACACTGTTAACGTGAATTACTTTTAACATGAACTGTTTCACAATCCCCGTCGAAATGAAGATTAGTTTAGTTAAATGAAGAATAGTTACTGATAGCATAAACTGCTGATAACATGAGCAAATTTTTTATCCCCTTGAGATTCACATTAACGAGATTCAACTGTATTATTATTTTTTTTAAATAATTAAAAAGTGTTATATGTTACATTGTTTTGCCAATTATGCTGAGTCTGGGAAATAATGTATGCTATTACAGTTCTTTTACCAGGAAGAATTTACGCATATCATGGTAATTTTTTATAGTATAAAGATATTATTTATCATTTATAAGTAAACTTGAAATTATTGTTAAAATGTTGTCCGATAAGTAAAAATATTAAAGTAAAGATCTGTTTTGCTTCAGTCTTTGCAAATTATTAAAAACAGAGGCATATAAAACTTTTTTCACTAAAGATTAATTTTAATAATAAATTTATTCTTTTAACTCAAAAAATAAAATAAAATTAACTCATATAGTACTTTATAATATAGCAAATGAACATATAGTACAATCTTGCAGAGAATAACAAAAAATGAAGCCTTATCCATCCACAAGCAAGTGAGAAAGTGTGCATCATTTTCAGATGTGAACATTTTGCTCATAAACAAACCTCAACAATTTTACTTAAAGCAACATCCGCTTTTATTAGTCATTGAGAGCATTTATATGATTTTATTTAAAACGTTATTGCCAAGTTATCTGTTAAATGTTCCATGGGAATGATGCAAATTTCTCAAAATTTTCAGTAACGAACAATATATGTTTAGTACTTTCTAATGGGCTCTTCCCACCGTCGTCTGCTCAATCACGTGATAGAGGAAAACGAATAATCGAATTCTGAGAATCGAATTCAATTAAATATTGTTCTTAAGAACAAAAAATGTAATACTTAATATAAAATAAAATAAAACTAATATTGTGCATTTGTAAACAGAATAATTTTATTTGTAAATTTAATAATTTTTAAAAAACATTTTATGTGTTTATTTATTTTTACCTATAAGAATCGATTTTTGTATATTGTAGTGTAACTGTAACATTAACTGATCTAGCAATAAATAATAGCTTCTTGTGTGGAATGTTTACGGATTATAATTTGAAATTTTAAAATGTTTTCATTTAATTTAATTGCATAAAGGTGTTGCAACAAGTTAATTAACTTAGTTTCTGGTCTAAATGGATTTACGGCGTACAATGTTGCACTGTCACTGATTAAGTACCAAAAATCAGAGTATTAAACATGTTCTTCATGAACATCAATAATAAACATAAACTAAATGATGATTGTAAATGTATACAGCAAACAAAAGATGATGAATAATGATATAAAATGGATTAAAAATGATGATTTATAAAAAATAACACAGATTAAATAGGATTGATCAAAAATAAGAATAGAAAATATGTTATTTCAGCAATCACTCTAGATAAACAAGACTTTGTCTGCTATTTGTTTTTCCTCTGTCATGTAACCTCTGACGTCAGGTGGGAAGAGCCCATTAGATAAAATGGAAATTAATTTTTCTGTTGAGAGAGAAGAATCAAGTTTATAATTTTTCAAGATGAAAAAATTTTGATAGACTTTCATTTCTGTGATTTCATGAGACATAAGGAATGTGTCAAAATATATTTTATTATCATAATATATCTTGATTCGACATGATTATGATTTAGTTTTAACCACAAGAGAATCACAATATTCTATAGAATGACTTTAATATTAAATGATTTCATTATAATGATCTTTTATCATCAGAAAGATTAATTTGAAAGATATTCAGTGCTGCCAACTCTCCCGTTTTTCACGGGAGACTACCGTTTTTAACCCTATCTCCCGTTTTTACGTTTTAATGTGTATTTCTCCCGTTTTTCTAATATTTTCGAAAAATCGAACTAAAAACGCTAATTTTTGACAATTCGTAGGTGCCATCTTTCCAGATTTACCAAGGCCTTCCAATTCACAATCTTTCTGCATCCACAACATAAATGTCGATATTCATTTAAAACTTACTTTATGAGATATTAGAATCTCTAAAGAAATGGAATCCTTCAATATTTCTCACTTACGTAATTATTTTTAACTCCCCCTCCCCCCCCCCCATATTTTCCTATCTCCAACTAGTGATCGGTGATCAAATGCTCTTTTGAACTCTTTTGTTTCTCATTCTTTCTCCATCTACAAGCCACAACAAAAATGTCAATATTCATTTTAAACTTGCTTTATTAGATTCTAGAGCCTATAAAGTAGTAGAAAGTTTAACAGTTCCCCCTCCCCCTCCCCCCCCCCCCCCCAAAAAAAAAAAAAAAAAAAAAAAAAAAAAATCCCTTTCTCCTATTAGCTTTTTTATTCTACCACAAAAGAATCAAACATTTTCCCCCTGGTTTTAAAAAATGTAGGGTACTGCTAGTTAAAAAAAAAAAAAAAAAACTTTTTAAATTTTTGAGGGCGATTTGAATTTTTAAGGACACATTTGGCATTTAAAATCCAAACACTTAATTTAAAAATTTAGTTATAAATATGCATACTAAAAGAAAAGAGTCTGTTTTTAAACTTTTCTGTACTTTTATTTGTTGTTAATGTGCTGATTGTCACACACAATAGTTTTATTTATATTTACAGCATTTAGGTTATTTTCTACAAATGCAGTAATGGGGGGGGGGGCAGAAAATAGATTGGGGCAAAGTGTTTCTTTTTTTTTTTTTTCTTCCAAACAAAGATCAGGCGAGGTGCAGCACCCTCCTTAAATTATCTGGAAAAACTCTGAATCAATGTTCATAAAAACATCAATCCAGCTGTTTTATTAGTTTTTAGAACCAACTGAAGCGATATAGGGGTTCTTTACATATGTAGTTATTTTTAGACTTTGTTAATGAACTTGTTAACTATTTGTTTTTCTCCAATAAGTTTAAAATATAAATTATCAAACAAAAATTATATTAGGTCTTTTTAGTTAAAAAAGTATCATGTATTGAATAAAATAATTTTGTTTTGTTTTTCTCCACGAAACCGTAAATCTCCTTTTTTCTCTCCCTTGAAATTATGTAAAATCTCCCTTTTTCTCCCTTTGAAATTATGTAAAATCTCCTGTTTTTTTTTTTTTTTCCCACCAAGGGTTGGCAGCTCTGGATATTTAATAAATAAGAACTACCTACTTAATATTTAGATTAAAAGAAAAAAATGCAATTGCATCGCATATGAATATGTGAAATTTTCATTTTAGTGTAAATTTGATTTTAATATATGTATGGAATTTTCCACACGATACGACGATGTCCTTATATGCCTCGAGGGGGCTCGAAAGGACTATGGCGTTTAAACATAAGCTTAAAGTAAGGTTTCTTATATTTCACATGGCTATTTTAACACTTAAAAACAAAAAATATAATATATAATAAATAATAATAATAGATTAATAAAATATAATAAATGTTATTTATAATTCCATTGGCAAATCCCCCCCCCCCCCCAAAAAAAAAAAAAAAAAAATTAAAAAATTAAAAAATCTCCCTTGTCAAACTATTTAAATTTTAGAAATTTTCACCTCTGTAGCCCCTATTTAACAGTTAAAATAATCCATTTCCCTCTCCAAATCAAATCCACAGTTATAAAATTACCGAACGGTAATAAAAATACTTAAAAATTATTAAGAAAAAAAAATATATATATATATATATATATATATATATATTTGATGCTAAAATAAATAAATAAATAAAAATACATGCATATTTTTTTCCCAACACAAAATAAAATATTTTTTTACAATACTAAATTAAAGAATTTGTATACAAGTAGTATTTAAAATTGAAAACCTCTTCATACACCATAAAATTAATGAAGACACTACCGGTTTCGAAAAGACAGGGCCTTTCTTCTTCAAGGGCAAAAGGCATGCTACTGACTTGGGGGGAAAAGCAGGACTGAAAGCAGAACAAAATCCAAAAGAAGAAAAATAACACAACCAACCAGTAGGAAGCAGCCTGCAAAACCAATCAGAGAGAAACGCAACCAAAAATCAAGAAATAAGGGAAATAAACACGAAAAATGGAGGAACTTGTATTTTAAATAAATAATTTTATTTACCTTATATTTCATTTAACTTTTTTTTTTATCGTTTTAATTTAATTAAGTTATTTAATTTTATTTTATTTTTGCAAAATGAAGGAAATTATTTAATTGAATTAAACAAATTTTTCCAAGCTGTAGACAACAAAGTGGAATCAGATTTTTTATTAACAATTTTATCGCTATTATGGTATAGAGAACTAAATTTTCCAGGAAATCCAACTCGGAAACGCGTTTGGCATAAAAGACAGTTTTGGCTTGCTGAAAATTAAAACTATGCTTCGCACGCAATAAAAGATTTAGATATTTCTTATTTAGCAACATACCGAGAATGTTCACGTAAACGGCATTCAAGATTTCTTTTTGTTTGACCTACAGTCGGCTGCAAAATTATTCGAGCACTAGCAATAATCCCTGTCTAAAAAAAGTGCACTTAATACTGCTTTGTTAAATAAATCCTTATCGATTCATGTTCCTAGTCAGTCTAAGAACATAATTCGACAAGGATTTATTTAACAAAACAGTCTTAAATGTACTTTTTTAATATAGGAATTATTGGCTAGTGCTCGAATAATTTTGCAGCCGACTGTATGTATTATAAATCGCAATTACAAGGGACATTATAGATTATAGATACCCACTTATAAAGCTCGGGAACAGAGGATTTAGTTGAAGGGAATTGAAATCTGTTAACAGGTTTAAAAATAACATGAAAATTAAAACGTTTTAAAACTTTTGGCTAAATTAAAACGTAAGGGTGGATAGGCAAGGCAACAAGGTTATCGGGTTTAATTTTAGCTTCATTAGAAGATTTAGAATTACAAGTCAGTCTACTGAACATTTAAGAGCTTTATCAATAATACAGGACTAATACCTACCTCTTTTGATAGCAACGGATTTTAAGTAATTAAGTTCTTTAAGAGAAGATGTGTCAGAACAAATTTTAAGGGCACGATGTACGTAAGTGTATTAAGTTTAAAATATTTTTAATTACGGATAAATAATAATAAAATTGAAACAAGAAAAGAAAATTAGCTACGCAACGAAAATAGGTAATCAGCGGTAAACAGAGCCCAGTTACGGGGGGGGGGGCTGCAGCCCTGGGCCCAGTGAACAAGGGGGCCCTAGATAGGGCCAAGAAAACCCAGTAAATAGAAAAAAAAAATGTAATTTTTTTTCTGTCTTTACAGTCAGAAATTAAATCCATGATACTGTTATGTAATTTTTTTAAAAAAATGCATTCAGATTTGAAAATTTCAAAAGTCATTCAAGAGATTGGGGGGGGGGGGGGGGGGGAGAATAATATTATCTGTTTCCTTCCGCCACGTAAAATTTCACATCACTTATGGGAATCAAAGGAAGAAATATAATATTGCGATGTATATTAAACTAGTTGGCATAGGTGGACTCTGCTCAGTTCCCCATCATATTTATGTTCTCATAAATTTCTAGTTTGAGAGATATAATCATGTTAAAAGAAATAAATTTGACAAAAGCTTGATGCAGTGACAGAATGAAAACCCCGCCTAATAGGCTATCCACCGTTCACTTCGATATATTTATCTTATTCTAATCTATTAATTTATTTTATCAGGGTCAATTCCGTTGTTTAGTTTTCATGCTACTATTTCCAATGCAATAATCCTCAAAATTCATATTTATATGAAAAATTTACAATTTCGCTATGTTGGTAAAATCGTAAATTGCGAATAATTTATGAAATTTTCCTATGAGAATATTTGTATTCAATCATGTTCAAACAAATACCATAAATGTAATTTTGAAGTTATCTAATGTATTTATGAGCCTCAAAATGAAAGTTTATGCTCAATTTTGCCTTATTCTGGCATGTTAAGTAAATCGTAAATTCCAAATAACTTACGAATTTTTTAAACTGGAAAAATCATAGTCTATGATATTCATGCCAGTATCCTAAATAATATTTCGAAAGTGGTTTGACATCTCTACGATGAAAATATCCCACAAGATGAACGTTTATGTGAAATTTTGCTCTATGCTGCCATGTTAAGAATTTCGTAAATTTCCAATAACTTACGAAATTTTTATATTGGAAAATTCATAGTCATTAATATTCATACCAGTGTCCTAAATAATATTTCAAAAGTAGTCTGACATCTTTACGATGAAAATATCTCTGAAAATTGACGATTATGTGAAATTTTGCCCTATACTGTCATGTTAAGGAATTCGTAAATTTCCAATAACTTGCAAAATTTTCAAAGTAGCATATTTATAGTTACTGATGTTCCTTCCGGCATCAAAACTGATATTTTAAAACTGGTCTGACATTTTTACAGTAAAAAGTTTCCATTTAATGCACGATTAAGTGAATTTTTGTCCTATTCTCCCATGTTTAGAAAATCGTAAATTTCTAATAACTTACGAAGTTTTTAAATTCGAATTTTGCACATAAATAGGGTTCTTGCCAGTGTCAAAAGTAATATTTTAAAACTGATCTGACCTCTCTGCGACAATTTGTTCTTGAGATATCGTGTACACAGACTAACAAACTAACGGACTTACACACTAACAGACTAACAGACACACTACAGATAGACACCATAGAAATTTTGTCATTTTCGGATTCCTCACACCTGAAAACGTGTAAAAAAGTCAAAAAACCGTGGTCGAAAATTTTCACGATTACCTAAGTTCCCCATACCTATAGTATGATGGGGAACTAAAAAATAAAAATAAATAAATAAATCTGAAAAACTTTTGATATTATGAATTAAAAAGTTATACAGTTAAAAATAAATTCTGAATTATTTTAATCTATATTTAAAATACATTTTAAACATTATATATATATTATAATTTACCTAAAATATAAATAACTTAAAAAATTTAACGCAAATTTTAAACTCCAAATCTTTAAAATCAGTATGTATATATAATATATATATATATATATATATATATATATATATATATATATATATATATATATATATATATATATTAATATATCTATGTATAAAGACTAGAGATATCTTTCTCAATATTTATACTTAAGAGCAGGCCCGGACTGGCTCCTTTGGGGGCCCTCGGCTGGAACTCGAAAAGTGGCCCCTTACTAAAGAATTTAGAATGATCTAGCAGGCATCACCCGCTTCATTGGCCACTATATTTAAATGAAATCTCAAAATTACACACAACTTATTAATACTAAAAATTTCATAAAATGAAAAAATACAGGTAGAGTTTGACATAATCTACCAAACGAAAGGAGGTGATAGAACAGCTCATGGGGAGCATAAAACACAATAGAAACCCTGTCCTATCTCTAACCGTTTCCGAGTTATGGTAGTTAGAAGGAAAATCTGTTTTTTTCCATCCCGTCTGAAAAAACCCAAATTTGTGAGCTTTCTGAAAAACTTACACGGAAAATAAGCCCATATTTGGAAAGGGCAGAAAAAATCCTATCGGGTGAAAACAAGCGCTAAAACATTGGCGAAGTTTAAAATCGAGTTGCCGCCGAATTCTTTAACCGGCAATTCTGCAAATACCGTTCAAGCTACAATCGGTCCAATCTACCAAAAACTTCTCCATTCCACAAGTTTTAGAATGAATCCACAATAAACCATATCGGTGTTCCAGTTCAGGAGAAATTTAGCCTTTTGTTTGCTATATATCACTGAAAACGGCGTTTATTTAATAATATCCTCAAATATTTTATGCGTGCAGTTATTACAATATTAATGCTATGTTTAAAAATAGCTTGAAGTGCATTTCAGTTTCTGTCATTTTCTTCTGTGGTAAATTTAAATTCATTATTTGGTGCGTAATATAGTTTACAAATAATATACAGGGTTATTCAAAATTTAGCGAATGAGTTTGCAAAAGTCGTATAGGCGGAAATTCTCTGAATAATTCGCAAAATTAAAAAGAAAAAAGAAATATGTCTATATAAATAAAGCAAAGAGTTTGTCGGCTGAGCATATCCGGGTGGACTACTCCTATTTTTGATTGGTCCAGATTTAACTGTTTTGGTGACGAAGTCGGTCATTTGTTTTAGTAAAAATTGATGAATTTTTTTAAAAGATAATACATAGATGTTACACTTTTTTAAAAGAGCTCTAAAAACTGTTCCTTTTTTGTGAGGACACTATATACAGTCTGTAACAAATGTGTCCGAACACTAGCACACACCAAGGAAGCCAAAAATGACTTCAGAAAATTCTGCCTGTGTGTGTGTCATCGTGTCTGTATGTCGCCTTTTTTGTCCGGGCATCACTTGAGAACGGTATGATTATGTACCTTATGAGGTTCTTTTATGTTCTCCCCTTAATTGTAAATGATTATAATTTGGATTTTATTAAGATTTTTTATTTTTATTTTGTAAATACCAGAAAAGAGTTTTTATTATTTTATTTATTTATTTTGTGTATGGAACAGCTTTAGTATCGGATCCCTTTGGCAAAATTTGAAATTCGGCACCGAAGTAGCTCGGACGTTTCTCGCCAAGATCTTTAATTGCACAATTGAGATAGCCAGTTCAGTTCATCGCAAAAATGGCTTAAAATATTTAAAGTCACCAAAGGGGTCCCATACTAAAGCTGTACTTTTCGTATTTATTTATTTATAATATTTTCTATTAAAGACTTCTGTGGTCCCGAAATTTGGTGCGTAAATTGTTTGTATGCATCCGGCACTTATTGTAACTGGATTTCACGAAATTCGAAATCCCCCCTCTTCCCCTTCTCGGAATCGGAGGGCAATAAACATGTGTAAAAACATGTTTTTCCTTTTGAATTATCTTAGAATGGCGAATTTTGGTGTATGGATATTGATTAAGTGTACGCATTATGTACATTAGTGGCATTTTGCAAAACTTCGAACTCACCCGCTGAGGAAGGGGAAGTAAGAAGTGGGTAAGTTTCTGCCGAAGGCAGTGGGGACCCAGACTCCTCACGTTGCTAGCGAGAAAACATCTACCAATCACAGCGAGAACTTAGGTTATTAATAAAGCTATGGGATTTTGACAAATCATTTAAGTTTAATGTCTAGCGAAGCGGGCAAAGCCTGCTAGTAGTAATAATCTATAATAATAAATGTAAAGGTTTGTCTGTCTGTCTGTTTTTTTATACGTTCAGCCCCTATTGAACGCAGAAATACAAGAATTGACATACGGATGCTCTGGAGCCTTTCCGAGGTCCTCTTCAAAACAGAATTTAAAAATTTTAATTAGTTGTGGAGATATTAATTAAAATGTAGAATCATGCCTAATCTAAAAGCGATCTCAATGACTGAGAATTCACCGCCATTGCATAAAAAAAGATATTTTAACAGAGTTAAAATTAGAAAAAGTGGAAAATAAATTAGAAATATTTGTCCAATCATTACGATTTCGGTACCAAATGAAAGGGGAATTTTTTCTGAATTTAAGTGTGCAAGCGGCTTATCGGTACAACAATTAGATTTTTTAAAATTAACTAAAGTATGAATTTTTTGTGGCAACATCATTTCAAATGCCATGAAAAAGGAAATGATAGTGACCGATCCATAGAATAATAATAAGAAGAAGGAGCATGCCAATACTCGTAATGCTTACAAACCCCTTCTAGTGAAATGCCAGCGAAAGCACCTTTTGCTACTCAAAACCTTAAAGTAGGGCCATAGAAAAAAAAATAATATCGCTGTTTGTTGTGGCAACACAACAGCTTATTAGAAACTCTTATGCTCCTTCTTCCTTTATTATTATTCTATGGACCGATCAAGATGTCACGTGTGGGGACATCTACAGTGGGGATAAAAATTGCAATTTTCAAACTTTTTCAAATTTTCATTCACGTTACATTTGAATTAATATTCGGCTTAGACAGCATATTATAAAGCTACTGTTCAATTTTCATGAAAATATCCGGATAAACAAAAAAATTAGATTACATTTTTTTTTTATATTTTGCAGTATATATTTTAAATTGAGATAGGCCGTTGAAATTTCGTAATATTTGGTTTTAACGCCCGATAATTCGATTCTGGATATTTTTGAAAGTGTAGAATTAGGAAGGGCTTGAGGGGGAGGGGGGGCGAAGGGAGGAAAAAAAAAAAAGATTTACAGCGTTTGAAATTGGTAATATTAGGTTCTAAGGAAAGATACATCGATTGCGAATATTTTCAAGTGTAAAATTATTAGAAGGGACGGGAAGGGGCAAAAACGTAGAAAAGGAACGGTTGTTTCGGAGAAAACAATGGAAAACACAGAACGCCTTTATTCTTTTATATTTTGCAGAGTTTCGAATTCTGATACTCCTTTCACATTTCATACTATTGATTTTTGACAGTATTTAGCCCGGAATTACGCAAGTTTCGGAGAAAACCACGAAAAAGTCAGACATAAGTCGTTTTATAATAGTGTTTATATCATTTTTGTATCTCAGTTTCTAATTAGCATAATTTCAAAAGTAATATGTCATTTTGAAACTTATTTAAATTGAATTTCAAGAGTAGTCGCCACAAATTTTTGTCACCTTCCATTAACCGACTACCGTAAGTAATGGAATTCGAGATTTCACGTGATTTACACGTTTTGAGGTCTCCTGAATCGGTTTTCTTTTGTATCTCAGCTACTAATTAAAATAATTTCATAAGTAATACATCATTTGAAAGCTTTGGTGATTTGGAGTCAAACAGTAGATTACAGAAATTTCTACCGCCAGATGGCGCTGTAATATTTTAAAATTTCAGTATTTCAAATTCTAATTATTATTAAATTATTTTTAATACATCATTCGAAAGATATTTTAAAGTACTTTTATATTATCGAAGGTAAAATTTGAGATTTCACCCAATTTACTCGTTTTGAGGTAACCTGATTAGGTTTTCTTTTGTATCTGAGCTACTAATTAAAATAATTTCATAAGTAATACATCATTTGAAAGCTTTGTTGATCTGGAATGGAACAATAGATTACAGAAATTTCTACCGCCAGATGGCGCTGTAATATTTTTTTTATTTCAATATTTCAAATTCTAATTATGATTAATTTATTTCGAATACATCATTCGAAAGATATTTTAAAGTTCTTTTACATTATCGAAAATGGAATTCGAGATTTCACCTGATTTACAATTTTAAGGTGTCCTGATTAGGTTTTCTTTTGCATCTCAGCTAATTGAGTTAGACCGTTCAAAATTGGTATATGTACAAGGGGTGTTCAAATGAAAAGGTACGAAACGTCGAAACAACGTAATCGTTAGCATATGTGCCTATGTCACTATGGGAGGAACGTAGCCAGACATGTAATGATGTGATTGGAATCTCCGTTGTGGATCGGAGCATGCGCGGGCACCCGCATGCACAAGAGAGAGCAGAGGCTCTGATAAAGAGCGCCGTCCAATTGACGCGGTAGTGCGTGAGAAGACAGGATGGCGTTCATGTTGCAAAATTCGACGATTGAGGAGCAGCGAGGTGTTATCCGATTTCTGACAGCGGAAGGTGTTAAACCGGCCGCTATTCATCGCCGGATGGTGACCGTATACGGGCAAGACTGTGTGTCCGACAAGTCAGTGCGAAAATGGAGTTCCCGTTTTCGTGCAGGCCGTGAGAGTTTGGTTGATGACCCGAGACCAGGCCAGGCAAACACAGTCATCACGGCTGATCTCATTGACATGGTGGACGCCCTAGTGAGAAGTGATCGCCGTGTCACATTACGAATGTTGGCGGTGAAGGTGGATGTCAGCGTTGGAACAGTGTGGACAATAGTCCACGACAAGTGTCGTTATCGGAAGGTGTGCGCGCATTGGGTTCCGAAGCAACTCACTGACCAGCAAAAGGAACTGCGTATGGGGATAGCACTTCAAAATCTGTTTCGGTATCATGAAGACCCGCGTTCTTGGAGCGGATCGTCACAGGTGATGAGAGCTGGTGCCATCACTACGAGCCAGAGACAAAGCGGGACAGCATGCAGTGGAAGCATGCGTCGTCCCCTCCCCCTAAAAAGTTCAAAGCTGTGGCGTCAGCAGGCAAGATATTGCTCATCGTCTTTTTCGATGTCCAAGGTCCACTACTTGTTGAATTCCTTCACCACAGAAGAACCATCAACTCCGATGTGTACTGCGAGACACTCCGAAGCCTACGCAGGTCCATCAAGAACAAAAGACCTGGGCTGCTCAAGGAAGGTGTGGTTCTGCTCCATGATAACGCGCGTCCACACGTGTCCAGGGCCACACACGCGGATCTGGCCAAGTTTAAGTGGGAGCAGCTTGACCATCCACCCTACAGCCCGGACATGTCGCCCTGCGATTTCCATGTGTTTGGTCACCTGAAGAAACATCTGAAAGGGCAGCGCTTCAACTCGGACGACGAACTCAAGGACGCTGTGAAGGACTGGGTCTCGTCACGGCCACAGGAATTCTGGGAGCATGGAATCCTTCGGCTCGTTAATCAATGGGATAGTTGTGCTCAGGCCTATGGTGCATACTTTGAATAAAGTCTTCATTTATACCCACAGTGTCGTTTCGTACCTTTTCATTTGAATTCCGAAGGCAGTGGGAACCCGGTCCGACTTTTTACCTGATGAGAAATGATTTTTTTAATTTTCTTTTCTTAAGAATAAAAGTCTGATTTCAGGAGGAATGTGTGCGCGCACCGCACGTATATCTAAACACGTGCGCGCGCAGAGCGCATTGTACCCGGTGGGAGTTTTTATCCGATGATAAAAGATTTTTTTTTTCTTAATAATAAAAGTTTGAGTTGGGAAAGAATATGCGTGCACAGCGCACGTATATCCTCACACGTGCGCGCACAGCGCGCATGGGTCTGCGCTGCCGAAGGCAGTGGGGTCCCGGTGCGAGTTTTTATCCGATGCTGAATGATATTTTTCTTTAATTCCTTTTCTTAAGAATGAAAGTTTATGAGTAATAACATGGAATTTTGAGAGATCATAAGGATGGTGAAGGAATACGCGCGCGCAGCGCATGGGTCTACGCTGCCGAAGGCAGTGGGGACCCGGTGCGACATTTTTCCCGATCAGAATTTGTTTTTTCTTTTTTTATCACATGATAAAAATTAATGCAATTTTGAGAATTCATTAATTATTGTTATTCATTTAAAAATAGTGACCAGCGAAGCGGGCGTAGCGTGCTAGTAATAATAATAAAAAGTTTTTAAGCTTCGATGATGTTCAATAGTTACAATAATTTTTAATTTTGTGATGTTAGAGTGAAATATGTGGAGTTATTTTAATTGATATATTTTCGTCGCTGTAAAGTTTATTAATATATCTCATATTTAAATCGGACGAATTTAAATTCAGAAAAGACTTTTTAAATTTTTGTTAGGAATGAAATCACTGGAATTCTTTCTTCAAATTTCTTTCTTTCTTTTTCTTTTCTTTTCTTTTTTTTTTACGCAGATTAACATTCTCTCTTTTCTTTAGTTCGAAAAACTAAAAGAGTAGTTTGCAAGAAAATCAGGAGAAAAAAGTGAGACTAATATGCATGCTGGAATATTAACTGGAGGCATGTTGAGAATAGTTTAGGTAAGTTAATAATAATTCACAAATAGTCTAATACTTCCTGACATTTTGCCGTGGAATTTTATTATGACGGAAAAATAAATGTCGCTTAGTTTAAGGAATGCAAGATGTTGCATAAGAAAGCTAATCCTTGTGATGTAATTAATAAAGTTTGATTTTTCTGCTTCTTTACGCGTACTTGCATAGAGGGAAGCTGAGATGAAGAAAGAAGTTTCCAGAAATTTTATTTCCAGATTAATTTCATTTGTGAGGGGCTTTCATTTGTGAATGTAACTTTTGTTGTCCAATTTTAAATAATTACTGTTAATTTATTTAATGCATTTTGATGTGTCGATACATTTGTATGTATTGCTTATATATAAGTAATACAAAAAATTTAATTTAAGAAAAATAATTTACTCTAAATAATGTAAAAATGTAGCACGATAGACATGATATTAAACAAGCTTAATTTGAATTTCAGTGACTCATGTTTATCACACAACTGCTACAGTTTGAGATACACAGTGGCGTAGCGTGCGGGGGGCAAGGGGTGCGCTTGCCCCGGGCGCAAAATTTTAGGGGGCGCCAAATACTGCTTTTCTAAAAACTAAAAATTATTGTGATAAATTTCTGAATTTTTACAATTTTATTAGACCCTTCTAAAATTATCTCTA
Source organism: Salticus scenicus (assembly GCA_963930645.1). NCBI lineage: Eukaryota > Metazoa > Arthropoda > Arachnida > Araneae > Salticidae > Salticus > Salticus scenicus. Next base: position 195,988,501 of record OZ005660.1, read on the forward strand.
GCTAACCATAGGTTTCTTGATGAAAATGAAAAAAATATATGCGCATCATAGCTTTAAATTATTCCCCCTGTGATTATTATAATGTGGGCGCGTACTTTAAATGAACTCTCCTCTCATTTTTACATCTTATATTCATAAATTGACCAAGCACTGTTGTCAAAGTTTCTACTGGACGTTGAGCTCTACGCCTCTATACATTCATAGTATGGCAATGACTGTAAGCGGCCTTTCTTATTTCGCATCCATAAAGCGCTAATATACTGATCAATATAACAAAAGCCTACCTTATAGTCAAATACTGGACCCTTTGCGTCTGTAATTTGTTAGTTCAGAAATTCATATAAAAGGGTCATCATCTGCCGGTTGTTAACAAGATGATTATTGAAAAGAGGCGCTGAAATTTCCAAATCCATAAATGGGTAGTTTTTTACAATCAGATTTTGATAGCGACATTCTTTATCATTTTTATTTATTAATATAAATAAACATTTCTACTAAAAATTGACCAAAGAAAAAAAATACTAAAAACCTTATATATAAAATTTGATACAGTTTCATTCCATAGGTGCTAAATTATATAACTATCACAAAATCCAGAAGAGCACGGTACAACAGCACCACCTTTTGAGCAATTGCAAATAAATTTCATATATATATATATATATATATATATATATATATATATATATATTATAATAAATATTGTACAGATGAATTTTGTCATGATTCTAAACAATAGATACGACTATAATAAAAATCGTAAAGAAAAAAGGCAGAGTTTATCTTAGTGTATAAGGTTCCAGGAACTTCAGAACAAGCTGCAAATACAAGGTCTTTAAATTATTCACACTTTGTTGTAGATGATCTTTGGTGTTTGAAAGCAAGGCCGATTGACAATGACCTGGATGAGAGGCCCTTTATGAAGGTGTTTCTAAGTGAACTTAGTCTTTATATATGCAAGTGTCAGAGAAAACCACGGAAAACTCCGAATAGTTAGGTCGACGACCGCGACTTGAAATCAAATCCGTTACTTCCTGTCTACCAGTTTCGAGAGTAGAACCACTCAGCTACTGGTGGGGCCTCCTTCTGCTGTAAAAATAATAGAAAAGGCTGAGAAGGTTCTGCGTAATTTTCGAGTCTGAACTATTAAGTATTCTGTAACATAGTACTGATCAGAAAAAAAATACTGATATCGATAATACAGGTTTGCGATCAGATGTGATGTGTTTCTAGATGCTGATTAAGAAAAGAATATTCAAAAATGTCCATCCCATATGGTTTTGGACAGATTTTTTTTTGACAGAAATGAGTTTAAAACTCTACTTTTTCAACTCCCATCTCACTTATTTCCCTAAAAGTCTAGACGATGTGAGTGAAGGAAGAGAGGCATTTCCTTAAGTCATCGAGAAATGTAAAGGGGGTATCAGAGTCGATGGAATGTTAATATATTAGCAGATTATTGTTGAATGCTGCATAGAGATTGCCCTCACAAACGAAAAAAAATTAAACGAGCTTCGATCTCAAGAAACTGAGATATTTAAAAGATAATGTGTAAATAATAGCCTTTTTTAATGCATTTTACACGCAAAGAGTTTCTATACTGTTATAGCCTCTATGTCAGTTCTTCATAGTATTATCCTTACTTTGTGAATACAGTTCCCGCCACTTATTAAAATCACATTCGTTCTGAGCCAAAGTGATTTTACTAAGCGGCTGATTTTTATATCCGGCGAACGTTCCTGCACTTAAGGAAAAGGTATTACTTCCCTGAATTTTGAAAAAAACTTCAAAAGGTAACGAATAATGGAATTAGTAAACAATATTAATTAATTTTTGAGAGATAATTAATTAATTGTTCCTTCGATATCAGTAAATTAAACGCATTCTAAATTCCCATGCGTTTTTCTTAGAGGAAAATCATCATTACTTTACCAAAAGTTCAAGCTGTTCTTATAAATTTAAAATCTTTCCGTTTAAACCTTATGAATTATAGTAATTTCAAAATAAGAACTAGAAATTGCTTTTTAATAATTAAAAAAAAAAAAAAAGTTTCAAATCAAAGTTGTAACTTATTACTTGCGCTTTGAAGAATACATTCCTTGAAATTGTTACGGAGATAAGTTATGGGGCGTGTTTAATTTGTAAGTGTGCTGCAAATCTTTGACAATGAGCGATAAAGGAGGGTTTGTTGTGTTTTAATTTCTTTTTCTATTAAAAAAAATAATAATAATAAATAAATAAAAGTAACATTGCAAATAAAATTTTTTGAGTGTGTATAATTGATATTTTTTTGCTGCTGAGTAGATATTTTTGAGTTTATAAACCGGCGGTGCTGATTTTATTAAACGGCAGCTTTAATACCAGTTTGTATTGATTTGACTCCGGTCCTGGATATTTGATCAGATTAAGCGGCTGATTTTATTAACCAGTGAATTTATTAAGCGGCGGTTACTGTAGTATATTTTATTCGGGAAAAACTTAAAGCGTTTAGTAATCAAGCAACTAAAAAAAAAAGTCAACAGAAATTAATACACTTTGTGAGTTATTAGGTTTTCTGTAAGTTCAAACTTCGTTAGATGTACAAAATTGCTCGATATATCCAGCATTTATGTTTCAAATATTTTGACTTAAACATCATACTTATGACATTTTGTTAGACGACTTATCACTTTATTTAAAGAAGTCTATTCAGAATTGAGTATTTCTACGACGATACTTTTAAATTTATTACCCTGAATAGCTGAATAAAAGCTTCAAAAAAGTTAAATTAACGTTATGTTATTGTTTTTTTATTATCAATTCCCTTAAGAATTACTATTAACAATGCAAGATGATATAAGCTTTTAAAAATTAAATTAATAAAATACATATAAACACTCAACGATGATCAAAGAAAGACTAACTGTAACTGACAGTATCAATATTTCCAATTGAAAAAGATTTACATATTTTGACAGTGTAATTTATGTAATGATTCAGCTGTAATTCTAACTGTATGGAAATAACTTATTTGTTTTATAAGGTACTTTTTTTTTTTCTTTTCTTACTATTTGGAAACCTTTTTATTCATAGATAACAAAGATGTAATTTTTTATAATTATGAAAAAGGAAAGTATTGACGACTGGAAAGGAAGTAATTGTATTTTATGAACAAATTGCGAATTTATAAATAGCTTTTGAATCATATATATAGTTTTTTCTCTGTACATATTTAACTACATAATCTCGGACGAAAGCCACTAATATCCGAGAAGGTCTCCTGTCGAAGCTAGGAGAAAGGAAGTGCCCGATTCGAACTCGGGTCGTACTCGCCAACTTAGCAGTTCTAATTTTTTCGTGGTTTTCACTGAAACTTGCGAGAATGCGGGATAGGATCTCTTAGAAAGACAGCCCCTTGACGGCAATCTATGCAGGCCTAGGATTCTTACACAGTCAGTTTGCTTTAACACTTACACCATCACCGGAAGGAGAGAGGCGCATAATTTTGGACTGCCCCGGGCGCTCCAAACCTACGCTACGCCACTGGAGATACATTTGAAGTTCAAAAACTTTAATTTACGGAAACAGGACTTTTATCTGACACATAATTTTAAAAAAAGTTCTAAAATTTAAATAAATAACAAAATATGTATATATTAATTGCATTACAGACAGGACAAATGTAAAAATTTAGAATTATCTTTTGTTTACTTATTACTTCCATTACACGACTACTGTAGGTTATGGAAGTATTGTATTCTGTCCAAAAATTTTATATCGAGTTTTTACCTGATTTACATGTTTTAAGGTTTCTTGAGTCCAAAAAAGTGGTTTTTGGCAATTGGTCAGTGTGTGTGTATGCATATGAGGAATCTTCTGACTATTAAATCTCTGTAACTAATAAAGGTAGAACTACGAAACTTCAGTATTGAGACAGGTCTGTTGTACAGATGATTTTTTCCAAATTTTGGGGAATATCGGAAGTAGGACATCCGAAACCAGAAATGCGACCGTAAGTCCGTATCTCAAAAACGGATCTAATGATTTTCTACAAAGTTGCTATATAAACACTCTGTTAGATGTCTTTTCATGTGAATTTGTTGGTTAGTTCAAGAAAATCCATAGGCGTCCTGTTTAAGTAACTCAATTTCAGGTCTCGCAAGTGCGTTCCTTCAAAAACGGCTATACGGATTTTTTTCAAACCCGCCATATTAACCCCTTTTAGATATAAATTCGTATGTAACTGTTTTCCAGTCAACAATCGAGTATGCCAAGTTTTGGTAAAAGTCTTTATCTAAAAAACGGCTCAAATGATTTTCTTGAAAATTGTTAAATAAATCCATTTTAATTTAATAAAATTAAACATAATTTATACGTCTCATTAATATATTAAAACCAATGTAACATTTAAAATGAGATAAAAAATACAAAAAATTTAAAACTTCAAAAATACGTTTTAATTTAAAACATTAAAACACAAGACAGACGTTTCGGCTAGAGCACTAGCCCTCCTCAGTGTCAAACATACAAGCACAAACAACATTTACAAAAATTCATAATACATCATAGCAAGATTAAATATTCAGGAGGAATAGCTTTAGCCTCGTTCAAGGCAGAATGTTGCATTTTGGTAAATGTAAATATCTATGAATCCCGTATTTTTCTAGAGGGCACTTTTACCAAAATGCAACATTCTGCCTTGAACGAGGCTAAAGCTATTCCTCCTGAATATTTAATCCATAGAATAATAATAAAGGAAGAAGGAGCGTATATGTTTTGATTTCGGTTTATAAAATCCAGGAATGCCAGGTATAGGGTTGTAACTATGCTTCAATCTGATTGGTTAGCGTCTTGTTGGCGAGATTTTTGAATCGTCTCGTCTCTCTGTCAATCAGTCAGCGAGGCAGCACCCACAACAAACAGCGATAAATGCGCTGAGGATGGGTGCCCTACTTCAAGGTTGAGAGTAGCTAAAGTAGCTTTCGCTGGCATTTCACTAGAAGGGGTTTGTAAGCATTAGAGTATTGGCGTGCTCCTTCTTCCTTTATTATTATTCTATGATTTAATCTTGCTATGATGTATTATGAATTTTTGTAAATGTTATTTGTGCTTGTATGTTTGACACTGAGGAGGGCTAGTGTTCTAGCCGAAACGTTTGTCTTGTGTTTTAATGTTTTTAATTAAAATGTATTTTTAAAGTTTTGCGTTTTTTATCTCATTTTAAATGTTACATTGGTTTTAAATCCATTTTACATATCCTTTCTCATGTATTATATGAGTACTGCAAGAGAATTAACAGCCATCCTTATTAGGTAAGTCCGTTTTACATCTCGGAAATTGATGTTTCAAAACACAGCCCCACCGATTTTTTTTTCTGTAATTCGATATGTAAGTTCTGTTTTATATGTCTTTACACACGTGTCAGCTTTCTCTTATCAAAAAATTACATTATCTTCAAAAAGTGCATATAATATGCGTAATAGTGGGTAATGGAAGTCGTGTTGTTGTTTCACACCAAAATGTTTTTAATTTAAATGTTCCTTTTTAATTGATGATTTTTTTTTTTTTTTTTTTTTTTTTTTATATATAAATACAATATAATGTGTTACATTATCAGTATATATAGTTACGCTCATCAGTGCCTGACTCTGTCATGCTTTAGGCTTAAGAGATTTCCTGTGTGAACGCAAATTGCCATCTAATTTTCATATTTTAGTTAACTTTAAAAAATCCAATTATCTTTATGCATCACACGTCACTGCGGATATATAAAAGTCTACGCCAATCGCTGAGCTTGAAATTTTTGCTTGCTGCTGCATTAGCCAATACCAGTTGCTGAGATAGGTAAATACCCGCAGCCGTTGCCATTCGTGCATAAGGTCCATTGTCCGATCGATAAGCTGTTTAATCCGACGGATTCAGAAAAATCGTCCCAATCATATCGTACTTTATTTGTAAAGAATTTTTGATTAGATTTTTTTAAAATTAATTAAAATATGAAAACAATAGCTTTAAAATAGACATTTAAATTTTTAATTGTTACCTTATTTATTTATTTTTTTTTTTTTTCGAGTATAAAATGAAATATGCTTTCACGTGGAAAAAATAATATATATATATATAATATTAAATTTGCTCATGCATATGAGAAAAGGACGTCTATAAAATAATAACAATAATTTTAAATTTTAAAGGTAATGAAGAGATAAATAAAATACGAAAATTTCGTACGGGCTTGCTTTGAAGTGAGAAATAAATAAAATGAATTGATCATTTTTCAACGGGCGCGTTAGTCTCCCTACAACTAACTAGTTAGATATATTTTCTATCATGAAACATTAAAAATAATTGAGTTAATTGAAAAGTATCAAAAAGTAGTCTTTTCGTATCTTTTTGCTTAAAATTAACCTCCAGTAAAACGTCCGCAGAAAAAGTGTCCTTAGAAAATTTGTCCCTAGAAAGTTCGCCTGCTGAAATTAGACTTTGCAACTGGGCTTTCAAAAAATTCTTCATTTGTACATCTTCATCTTTTGAAATATTGTTTAGTTTTTTAAAGATGCTTTCAATTCATTCAAATTGAAAAGTTTCAATTACTAATTATTAAAAATAAATAAATACAAAACTTTGAATAAACACCATAAAATGCAATAAACTCGTCACAATTGTTTGTTGCCGCTTTGATTGCAGCACTCGTGTCTACTTTGTTCGTCTGACGAAGGGTCGTGTGTTTTTTCGACCCAAAACAATTGTTGCGAATTTATTGCATTTGATGGTGTTTATTAAAAGTTTTGTATTTGTTACTTTAAAACGCCAGATCTGTGGTGTTTTCTTATTGTATTAAAATAAAGTCACTAACATTTAAAAATTATCGGTTAAAATTTATCGGTTTATTTAAATTATTAGATTAATATTTTAATGTAAAATTTCTACAATTTTGAAATATTTCGATAAGAATAATTAAGAAAAATAAATTAATTGAATAAATTTCATATTTGAATGGATGTATGAAGTAAAAGAACAATAATTTTGCATAAGCTTTTTCAAATTTCCTACCTGTATTATTCTATAAAAAGTGGTAATGTAATAGAAAATAAAAAAATTTCTTCATTTTACTTTTTAGTTCCCCACCATACTATAGGTATGGGGAACTTAGATAATCGTGAAAATTTTCGACCTCGGTTTTTTGACTTTTTTATACGTTTTCAGGTGTGAGGAATCCGAAACTGACAAAATTTGTATGGTGTCCGCCTATAGGTTGTCTGTTAGTTTGTTAGTGTGTTAGTCTGATTACACGATATCTCACGAACAAATGATCGCAGAGAGGTCAGACCAGTTTTAAAATATTATTTATGACACTGGCAAGAACCCTATTTATTTGCAACATTCTATTTAAAAAACATCAGAATTTACTCGAAATGTATGATTTTCTTAACATGGGAGAATACGGTAAAATTTCACTTAAACGTGCATGAAAAGAAACATTTTTATCGTAAAGATGTAAGAACAGCTCTTAAATATAAGTTTTGATGCCGGGATGAACATCATTAGCTATAAACATGCGACTTTAATTCGTGTTCGCCGATAAAGGGTTACTTTTATCGGCCCATTGTATCATATAGCAGAAATTGGGTTTACTCGGAAATGCATATAACGATTTTCAAAAAAGTTTGTAGTTAAGTGTTTTTCGGGGTGCTTGGATTAACCCTCATCTTCAGAAAAAAATGCGTTCACTATTAACCCTTTATTGGTCAATGGCAACGTATGGCTGAAATTAGGTTTACACGGAAATGGAGAAAACGATTTTTATGAAAGTTTGGAGTTAGGGATTTTGATGAGAAAAAACGATTGGATCTCATCTTCAGATAAATTCCCATTCACAATTAACCCTTTATCGGCCAACTGAAAAACATAGCAGAAATCGGATTCACTCGGAAATGGATATAGCGATTTTGTTGAAAGTTTGGGATTAAGTGTTTTCGGGGAGGTGATAAAACGATTGAACTTACCCTCATCTTCAGAAAAATTTGCGTTCTCAGTTAACTCTTTACTGGCCAATTTCAACATATGGCCGAAATTGGGTTTACTCGGAAATCGATATAGAGATTTTGGATAAAAGTTTAGGGGTACATAAATGATTGGAAATACTTTTATCTCTAGAAACTTTCGCGTTCGCTGTTAAACCTTTTAAAGCCAATCGCAACAAATGGCAGAAATATGGTTTACACGACATTGGACATAGCGATTTTGATGAAAGTTTAAAGTTAGGGATTTTTTGGTGAGAAAAAACGATTGGAAATAGCCTTTTCTTCAAAAAATCTCGTTCGCTGTTAACCTTTTATCGGCCCATTAAAATATTAACTATCCGCGTTTGTAATGATCGATAGATGGCGCTCTCTGAACTGGAGTTGTTAGTAAATATAATAGCCACGTGGATTAATAATTGTTCTTTCTCTGCCATTACATCATGGAAAATTGATTGCATAATATGATGATATGCAGTGGTGTGATAATTTCACCTTAGCCCACCAGAGGGCGAGCATTTCATTACAATCGCGGATAATATAATTGTTGTCCAAAAAAAAAAAAAAGAAAAAAAAAAAATTCGAGTTCATTTTCTATCGACATAAAAAATAAATACATTTAATTAAACGTGAGCGTTAAAAAATTATAATAAGTTAAATTATTCATTTCACAAAAATTGACGTCATTATCACTTTAAAAATTTTATACGCATTCTTAAAGTGCTAATGCTGTTAGTTCTATAGCTATGATTCAACAGAAAATTTAAAAACATGGCATAGAAAAAGTTTTTTCGTATAATTATACTCTATTTAATTGTACTTTTAATGAAAGTTGCCCAATATATCTATCTTTCAATCTACGATTTTTTTTTTATCTTTCGCACATGCGCAGTGAAAACGTTTTTCATAAAAATGTTCATATTTTATGAGATTTTTGAGATATTTGTATTCCGATTGCAGTATATTGTTTTAAAGGTGTTTTTCCCTCTTATCTGAAAGTGGGAATAATTTTCATTAAAAACTCCGAGTATTATAAATAAAATAATGTTTTTTTTTTTTTTTTCCTTTTAAGTTTTAAAATAATTGCTTGCATCGCCGTTATTTAATATGCTATCGTCACACAAATTCATCTAGAAATTTAACTGGGTCTATTTTAACATACCCTAAAGTTACAGTTCGTTTCGTTCACTTAACGATACAGGGTGATCACAAACATTATTGATTTTGCTCAATTTGTTACGGCCCCCCTAAATGTTGTCTTAAACCAATCTTTACTGGAAAACATAAGGAAGAACCAGTTCTTTAAATACCCAATGTTTGAAAACATTTTATCGAGAAATAAGTTTTTAAATTGAAAAAACTGATCGTGTTTATCTCACTAAATTGAGCAGGAGTGTGGTAGCAGGGCCGGCTCGACCATATAGGCAAGCTAGGCGATGGCCTAGGGCGCTCAAATTCAGGGGCGGCACAAACCAGGCAACAAAGACTCATTTTATTTTTTACCAACTAATGTTGCTTTTGAATAGATATAGTGAAATCTTGGAAGCACAGTATTCATTCATCTCACCACTTGCAACAGTTCTGACAACTAAAATAGAGGCATGATGCCTTTTTGTATACTATATCATGTCAAAAAATTTTAACACTAACAATCTTTATCTTAAAGAGGACAGAAATGCACAGGTCTGTTGCTATGACCTGAAAACATTTGTAGGGCTTTTATTGGCGATCCAGACTAAACCCAGCGATCCAGATTAAACCCAAACTGAACTGGGTTTAATCTGGCATTATATAACTAATCCTCGAATTGGTTTTCTGGGGCGTCAAACTTGATAGTTTATCTAATAAGATACGCTGGAGTGTAAGCAGCTCATTGGGCTAAAAACGCGGATACTATCCCTCCGTGGTGATCAAAATTGAGATAGTCCCTCTTTTCTCAATTATTAGGCAGCTCTGGCTCTCGTGTATAACATGCTCTTATTTTGGCTCTTAATTTTCGGCTAAGCTTTTTACAGTTTATAAATTATGTTATGCACAACCCTAAATTGCATCTTCCTCCCTCCAGTGGCTATTTCAATACCTATAAATAAAGCTCTAATATTCCCTGGCCATTAGTTCTCAGTTTATCACTTTGTTCATTCTTTTTTTCTCCTATATCTTTCAGCTAGCTTTGCACTCAGCTCAAAATTCATTCATTCAGATGCATGTTCTGTGGGCTCTAATTGTGCAATCTTGGAGGTATGGGTGTGCAGGTCAAGCATTGTGTCCAAAAATATCATCATAATTCAAGTAGCATTGGTGTAGTCTCTTAATCAGTTGACAGAAACATGAAGTTATGTGTACAGTTGGCAGCAAAATTATTGAAGCACTAGCAATAATATGTATTTGAAAGAGGCACACCTAATACTGTTTTGTTAAATTAATATTTGTCGAATCATGATCTTAGTCTTTGTGCTGTTCATAAAAAAGTAAGTTGATGATAAAACTTAAAGCAATCAAACTAAAAAAAAAAAAAAAAATTCTGGATTTGTGCTTCATTAATTTTGCTGCCGACTATAGATGATCGCCATGCAGTGACCTGGCTTTCTTTGCCCCCGTGGACGGTGTCAAACCCATTAAACTTGGTGCAGTTCAGATAAGTAGGGATCGTCCATAGGTGTTGCAGTTCCAAGATGCGCTGGGGGAAGAGTGGCAAACAGCTAACTTGATTTAACTATAATACTGATCTATTAATTCGTAGAATTCGCAGCATCAAATTGAATTTGAAAACAACAAACAACCCATTAAGTCGGTCCATCTAATAATAGCAGCTTTACACCATACTTAAAAGTCATTGTTTAGTGGGGCTGTACCTTGTTGCAAATATAAGGTTTTGACTTTCCTTTCAATGTTTAGATTTGCTTATGTACATCATGCTTTGTCTTTTGAATCATCTCTTGCACATCTTTTTTTATGTCTTTGTCTTTTCCTTGCACATTTTCTCTTGTTTCTACATACTTTCCCTGAACACTGTCTTTTATTTCTAGAAGGTAGGTAATAAGTTTTACATTGCACAAATGCTACACTATGGGCAGTTCTGCTGACCTTTTATTTCTAGAAACTTCGCTTGATACTTTTAAAAGTTTCATGACAAAGAGATTCAAACTTATTACCAGGGAAAAAATACCTTAAACGAACTTATCGTCATATTGGATAATACAGTTCAGAAAAAATCGTATCGTCTCTCATCCACTCTACTAAGTATTACTCAATGCTTCTCGATTGTTATCAGACATGAGTTATATTGAACGAATTTCTATCATCGTTCGGTTTGTAAATGTGACAAATGATGATAAAGTTGTTCAAGTACGAAAGTGAAAATAAAGAAAGTTTTTGGAAATTGTTCCTCTTACGGATACCACTGGCACTGAACTACCTGAAATAATTCTAGCTAAGCTAGAATAGATGCCATTTTCAACAGAAAATTTACGTAGACAGGGATACAATAACAGAAATAATATAAGAGGGTAAGTACAGCAAAAAAAAAAAAAAAAAAAAAAAAAAGATACAAATTTACATGCCTTTTTCATTCCTTGCAGATCACATGCACTAAATTATGTGGTTAATGATGCAGCTAAATGTTGTCTAACAGTTATGTCTTTTTTCAATTATTGGTGCAATTTATACATATATATTTCTCTGTTTCAACTCAACGTTGACATACCTTGTTTGACACTGCAAACTCTGAGTGACGCAAGGTCTGAGTGTCAGATTGATGTTACAGCGCCTAGAATACAAAGTGTGGAAAGCGAACAGCAAATCAGTGCCCTAAAAATTAAGCCTCTCATCAGAGGTCAGTGTGATGGAGTTTATTGCTTGAAAACCCCTATCGTTTATTTGTTTGTTTAGATCATGTGACTGATCAGAAGAAACTGGGAAAAGCGAACCACCTCTTATGCAATGTTTTTGATTTGAGAAAAAAAATTCGATCGCAGCGCTATCCAGGAGGCTTAATTTTTTTAGCAGTACTTTAAGCTTTCGATTATAAACACTTGCCACACTGTATATTCAAAGCGCTGTATTGATGTCTTGCAACCACTGCTACATGAACAAACTGATGTGCGTGAAGCATTCACGGATATTTATGAAGACAGCAATCTGTGTGATTTATCTAGAAATCATTTATGAATCAAGGCTCAGTCACTTGCTAAAAAGATTGCTGATTTCAAGTTTATTGAATATCTTTCTGCATGGTGTAATATTTTGTTCGAAATTAATTTGGTCAATTTTAAGCAAAGTTTGACCTGAACGCTGCTCTGAATGCACCACTAAACACAAAAACCTTTCCCAAAAGTTGTAAAAGTGATTTGGGATTTGAAAAGAAAGAAACGTTTTAAAAAAAAATTGATATTTCGGCATCATTCGCATCAGAGGCCGAGTCGGTCTGCTTATAAAAAAGAAGCAATTTAATTATGAATCTCCAGATGGGCTTCTATATGTGATGCTAAACATTATTTTTAAATTAATTTTTAGATTACATATCTTGATACAGCAACAATTTCAGTTCATGAGAGGTTCAAACGGACAAAAAAGAAAAATTCTTCTTTCAGATGCGTACCTAATGATTACGAGTCGTAAAATAAAACTTCCAAAGCTATTATAAAACTCTGTTAAAGATTAGGAGAATATCTGAATCACTGAGACTCTTAGGACATTGAATTATGTAAGAAATTTAGTAACTGCAATAAAGGTGTTGCTGACACTTCCGTTGCGTGTGGCCAGTGGTGAACGCAGTTTTACAAAATTAAAATTAATACAAACTTACCTTTGTTCTACAATAACACAAGAAAGATTTGTATGATTGTAAACATTATCAATAGAGCAAGATTTAGATATATGATTTGAAGGATATTGTTTCTACAATTGCTAAACTGACGCCTAAAAAATAATGTAAAATATGTAATGTAAGTAAATATTTGGATATTTATTACAGTATTTGACTGTCTCTGTATTTTATATTGTAAAAATTTTGTTTTAAGGGGGCGCCATTAAAACATGTTGCCTAGGGCGCCAAATTTGCTCGGGCCGGCGCTGTGTGGTAGTAGCATCATCAGGGGGCGACGCAGCTGATATCCTGGAAACTCTGCTGAGGCAATGGTATAAAATACAGGGAAATGTTCGGTTCCCTTGATATAAATTAATTTTACAATACTTTTAAAAATAGACAAGTGAAAAGACTTTAAATTACACTAACATATGAATGTAATCAGAGGAAAACGCTAGGACATGCACGCAAACAAATTTCACGTTTATTTATCCAATTGGGTGAAATAAAAATATCTCCGAAACATATATGTAAGAGGAGAACAGAATGGACTCAGAAGCTTTAAGCTAAATATCATTTAATGAACTTAGGAGGAGTTATTTACAGTGGAGTTTTATGCTCAGAAAACATAATTTTAAACTCAAATGCTCAGAAAATATATTTTTAAACTCAAGTCTGTTCCTCATAGTGACTCAGGGCGATCTCCCATTTTTCAGCTCGGATTCTTCATCTTCCATCTTTTTTCGCCGTTGCCATTTTAAGCAGGAAAATCTTATTTCTCCATACTCGTCAGCTGCCAACACTGAGCTGAAGAACAACTGGAGAAAATGCTTCCAATACATTTACACAGTGTTCGTGCGTGCCAGTTTTTCTGCAATCATTTGCCTTACAGAGTCAAACCTTGCACGGCAGGCGGCAACATTTGTCGGGTCGTCTATTACTATTATACTCTTTAAAGAATTAAAATTTAAAATTGTAATATCATGTTTCGCATATGGTTGTTCGAATAGACAACCTTTACACAATTTTACTTTGAAATATAAAGATATCAAATGCTTCCTGCCGTGCAACGCTCGGAAGACAAACCTTCCAAAAACGGCACGCAAAAACCGGTCTAGCATTTCCTCCAGTTGTTCTTCAGCTCAGTGGCTGCCAATGGTACAGTCATGACGTCATCTCCATGCCTCACTGAGTCCGATAATGGACACGGGAATGCGGGGTGACATGGACATCAGCCGATTGACGTATATGTCCCAGTGAGGTTAAAAGAATTAAAGAAGCGTAATTACCTTGCGCGTTAAAAGGTTCAAATATGGTTTACAGAAATACATCTCATAAAAGCTATGGAATTCTTTCGAATGTCCCGGCAAGACTTTTGGATGCATACGCGAGTTTGTGGTAGTATTTATTGCATTTTGAATAAAAACGATTCCATAATAAACTTTAATAACATATATCAGTTTCAAGAAATTCCATGAATATTTACGGGATTTATAACGTGGGCAGACAAACCGAAGTCATAAACAATTTTCAACTTTGTTGAAAAGTGACCAAAAAAAAAAAAACAAAAAAAAAAAAAAAAAACAAAGAAACAAAGAAGAAACAAAGAAAAGAAATTAAAAAGAAACAAAGGAAGGTTTTTCTGATTTTCTCCAGAATTTTTTCCTCTAAAAACAAATACTTTAACAAAACCGTGAAAAAATTCCCCAATCTGTGTATCATATTTTCAAACTCAAATTTTGCTGTGTCACTACATTGATGATAAAAGTCCCTATTTTTTGCTGAGGATGTCAATATAGAGCGTTCTCACATCCTCAGGATATCTAGAGAAAGTCCCGAGGGGAAAAGGTACCTCCAACCAGTCCCTACATACTGAGAACAGCTCTACAGTGTACATACTTGCCAACCATCTCATTAATAACCGTACAATTGTTAACGCCCCTTAAAAAAACACTCCTTTATTTTAAAAATAATTCTCTCCAAATGTTGTTACGATTAAATAAGAATAAAATTACTCTAAAATGTGACTGGTGTGAAAAAGAGGCGGGTACTAAAAATTGCACGGTTCATAGTGCGATGGTTGGCAAGTATGAGTGTATCACAGTTCAATACATACCCTCATACAGAAAAACCAGCCATTTGCTACTGTATGGAATGCAAACAACTCTACAAGACACCAACGATATGGTTACTTTTAAATCTACAAAAAGTACCGGGCAAGTCAAAATGTATTCCAAAAAATTTAAAAATAATTTAAAGTGCGAGTAAAATAATATATTATGTATTTATATTTTTTTTATAATTGTGGCTCGTTGAAGCAGTATGCTAAAGCTACAGATTCAAAACGTGCAAAAAAAGTAGAACTACACATACATATCTGTGTCCATGTATTTTTCAAATTAATACTGTTAAATAATATAACAAATATGTGTATCACGGAGTAATATTAATAGGAGTTGAAGGTCCAATGGGAGAAAACTACGAAACTGTGATCTAAATTTTTGGTAAATACCCAAGTAGCACAGGAACGTTCTGTGAACGTCTAATAACGGTTTCAATAGTTCAAACACCGTGTTTCGTGTCAAAAGAACGTTCTAAAACACGTTCAGAAATAGTATTATTTAGAACGTTCTGAAAATGTTTGATTTGTACCATCTATAAAACGTACAATTCTAGTTCTATATAGAACGTTCAAGTGTGACACCGTCATAACACGTTCTGTAACAGTGTAATTATAACGAATATGACAAAATGACTTTTTACTACTATTGGTTGGGAAAATAGGTTAATCATGAAAATTTTTGACTTCAGTTTTTGATTTTTTTACACGTTTTGTGGCGTGAGGAATCCGGAAGTCAAAAGGTTGGTATGGTATCTGTTAATGTGTATCGGCTTCGGCACCTATTAGTGTGATAGCCCGTTAGTTCATGTACACGATATCTCAAGAACAAATGATTGCAGAGAGATCGGACCAGTTTTAAAATATCACTTATGATATTGATAAGAATCTTATTGAGAGATTTGCAACATTCTAATTTAAAAACTTCGTAAGTTATTCGAAATTTATAATTTTTAGCAAGATAGAGAATAGAGCATTTTTTACATTTTCAGTTTAACGTTTTGTTAGCACGTCAGTAAAGAATGCTTCTCAATAATCAGTAGCGGTGAGGTGAAAAAAAATTACAAAATTTTAAACTCATGGAAAAATTTTGTCGATTTTGTATTTCAGGAATCAATGTATGGAATTCAACCAAACTTGTTACAATATTAGATCTTGCCCTAAATTGGAGTTTATTTGAATTTCATTTGGGATATATCGTCCGATAGATTGCGGTGCTATGCAATGAAACCCTCCATTTATGGGACGGCTATATCTCAGCTTCTATAGTGTACAAATGCATTAAACTTGATATATTGGCATGTATCATCATAACCTCTGCTAATACAATTTGGATGTATACATTGTCCTACAGGTGGCGTTGCTAATCTGCAATTTAATCATTGTAACGGAAAGGCAATATTTTAACTCTTGTGATTTAACAATAAATTTTGTGATACACTGAAGTTATAAGTGAAATCGATTTTATGTAAAGCTTTACTGGTCCATTTTGGATGCACATCGGCCAACAGGTGGCGTGGCTATGTTGCAATTTAATCTCATAACGGAAACGGAAAATCTCAACTTCTGTGATTTATAAATATTGTAAATTTGGTAAGTGAAATTAATATTACGTAAAACTCTACAGATTGCCTTTGGGTGCATATCGAACGACAGGTGGCACTGCCACGTTCCAAAATTTTCCATTCACAGAAAGGCTATCTATCAGCTTCTGTAATATATATACTCACCAAACCTTCTGCGTGACATACATTTGATATATATTATTGATTCAATTTGGATGTATAACGAGTAATAGTCAAACAGTTTTTTTTTATTATTATTATTCGTAGGACATTGTTTTTTCCCCTAGGAATAAGTATACATCATCCCTGGGGGATGGGGGAGGGGTGGATAAAAATTTTCACTATGATTATCTTTCAAAAGAATTCGATATCACCCTTAAAACGAATAATTGAAACATCGTTTTCTGATGATTTAAAACAAATTTACCGTTTTTTTTTTTTTTTCATTTGTAATAATAATAATAATAAACCCTTAGAAAAATACATTTTCTAAGATCTTCTATACAGCATAAAAATGATTGTCTTCTGTCATGAAAATCTATGCATTCCCCAGACCCAGAGTTTAGATACAAAAAGCTAATCACGGATGTTATTGAATAAGTAATATAGTGCTTTACGCGAGTTTCAAAGAAAATCACGGGAAAACTCCGAAAACCTAAGTCGACGAGCGTGACCAGGAATCGAAACCAACACTTCCCGTCTGTAAGGTTCGAGAGTAGAACCTCGCGGTCTCTAATACTCATCGGGAAGTTACAGAAATGAGTTTTTTTCTTCTTTTCTTTAAGTTATGGTTCTATTTAAGTTTAAATGTTACTGATAAATTATCAATATTGATCATGTTGTTAAATCATTACTCTGTTTGATTGGTCTTATTTTATTTTATTTATTTTCACTGAATATTTTGTTCAATACTGAAATATACACTAAAACAAGATATGCTTTTCCGTTTAATTCGAGATTTTAAAATGGAAAAATAAAGTGATCTCATAAATTTTTAAAATGCTTTATAAAAATTTAAATAATTGTTTAACTCCACTAAATTTTTCCTTAAAATATTGACTACAGCTATAAATGCTTAATAAATTTCTGTTTCAAATGTTGAACTTTGAAACATGATTATTGCGGATGCAAGAAGGACGGGAGAGCAGATGATAACATCGACATCTGTGGATTGCATTTATTTAATTTTCGCTGACCGTGAAACTGCAAAGTCAAACGCCAGGCGCGGCGCCAGGTCTTGGGAAAGTCGTGTCGTTATGTGAGGCGGTAATTTTAAAACATGTAATCTGATTTGTTCAGTTTTAGCGTTATAAAGACTAGGATAAGCTTTAGAAAAGGTAAAAATGTAATATTTTTAACCTGTAATATTCTCTATGTTCTATTTATTAAAGTCTTATTTTAATATCAATTAAACAATCATTTTCATATCTGCGTATGTTCTTAAGCCTAACTTTTGATACTTGAAAGTTGAATCGCAGAAAAAACTGCTCCTGTTACAGACAACCGCTTAGAAATTATTGATTCATTATATTAATTTAGTCTTCTGAGATGGAATTTGTTAAAATAACTATTTTTGGTTATTATAATTCTGAATGAAGTATGAAAAAGTCACAAAGACTTTACAAGATAAAAGCTAATTTTAAGTGAATGCCCTTCCGACTGGTCATTGTGTATTTTAAAATGCTAGTTGGAAGGATGTTTTCTTGAAGAAAATTCTTATGAAAATTCAGAAGGTTCGTAATTCTTTTTTTCTTTTCTTTTTAAATTCTGAAGTATTTATTTAATGTTTATATGATAATATATATACAATCTAGGTTATGCAAATTGCACATTTTTAAAATAATATCCTCAGTTTCACCGACTTACAATTTTAAATATCTCTTTACTGTTATTTATTAAATAAAATATATGAAATTGTTTAACTGCATAATAAAACAAAGATTCAATTCAATTTTATTCCACATCTTTATAAAAAAAAAAGATATTCTGCTTAAAAAAAAAGGACGATTTACTATATTATTTATTAATACTAATAATATTTACATTTATCAATTATTTAATATGCCATATGATAGCATAATTACATCAAATGAGGTAAAAATTGCGTTGACTCAATTTAAAGAAATTTAAACATTTAAAGAATACCAATTACATTGCCATGTGGAATAAATTTAAATACCTGCAAACATCTTTTTTGTAAACTGCTGCTGTAAACTGAAAATATTTATACACACATGCACTGAAATTTAAAAATATGAAGTATGTTAAATATTTTAGAAAAATATTTTGATTAAAAATATATATATGTATTTAAGTATTTGGAAATTTTTAAAATTTCCTCCATCTAACTAATTTTTAATTTTTTGTTTCAATTTCTTATTATTATAAATTAACAATATATTCTAAACTCAATTATATATTATTTTAGCGGTGTATTGGTACATTCATTTTTGAAATTATTTTTTATGTTGGAATATGAACTTCAGCATTCAAATATATTTATAAACTATCCATGGACTTACAAAGTAGTACCCAGAAATGTTTAGAATATACAGGGTGCAAAGTTGAGAGCAGGCCTTTATTTGCGCAACAATTGGTCTCAGACATCCTCCAATAAGAAAATGTATTTAAAAAAAATGTAAGAATTCATTATATGACATGTTTAAATTAAAAAAATTAATTTATTAAAAATCACAAAAACTGATAATTTTTATACAATTTTCATGACACTAATAGTGAAAGTTGAGTTCCAACCTAAAAAACCTATATAACACAAAAAGTTTCACTTTTGTGCACCCAAAATTGTCTGAGATAGTTAGTTTCAAAATTTAGGATTATTTCGCATTTTCTCGGGCTTTATTAAAAAGTCAATGAAAAATTCTTTAATAAGCCCAGGGAAAATGCAAACAAAGTCCAATTAGGATTTTTAAACCGATCCCTTATTGAAGGCCGAAATATGTTAGAAAATCTAAACTTTAAATATCTTGTTCCATTTTGGGAGAATATAAATGAAACTTCTTGTTAAGATGAGTGTCAATTTTTGTAAATATCACTATAGGGGACTGGGACTGTACAAAAATTTAGTTTTTGAAATTTTGAAAAAATAGATATTTTAAATTTAAACATGTCATACCGCAAATGCTCATATTTTTTAAAACATTTTGTAACTGAAACTATATGTTTGCGACCAATAGTTGCGGAGATAAAGACATTCTCGTGACTATCTTTGCACGCTGTATTAAAAAAAAATTAATATATATATGTATAAATGAATTTTTAATCGTAGTTAAAACCAGGCAACCGATATAAGATCTCTGAAACCACATAGAACAATGAGAAGGAAATTACAACAAATTTAAATAACCTGTGGAGACTGATTGTGATTTATTGAAACATTTATTTTTTGTTTAGTGATTTTTATTTTATTTAACTTCAATCTAATCATACATTTATTCCTAGATTATCCGTTGCAATTTTAATAATTTTGCCAGTGCGTAAAAACGACATGAAACTCAAATCAAAAGATACAAACAAGCAACGAGAAAAAACAAAAACAAAAAAAAAAACAGCATTTTTTTTTTAAGGAAAAGCTTAGAACGGTGAAAAAGAAGAAAAAAAAAAAAAAAAAGAAAAAAAACTCGTCAGTGGTGACCTTTTTCACCATTGAGCACCAATGTACGATTTCGTTCGTTAGAAGCTATAATAGCAAATCGCCAGCAGACACCAAATCGTACAAGAAATTAATTGAAGTTAAAAATGAAGAATAAAGTGGAATAAACCAGGGGTGCAGAATATGCCCGAACGAGGTTCGGGGGAAATTTTGAATATTTTTTTAAGAGAAAATAAAAATGTAAATCAAAAATAACAATTTGCTACTTTGAAGTGCTTATACACTAACAGCGATATTTTTATGTTACACTGTATATTTATTCTCTTAAAGATTTATTACATAGAACAAATGACTTTGTATAGCAAAGTAGATTTTTGCATTATTGAGGGAAATTTATATTGTGTTTGGGGGAAATTTCCGAGGTTTGAACATTTTCTGCATCCCTGGAATAAACTATTAATTCAAGAAATCAGAAAATCAAACAGAAAACAACTATAAAAAACAAACATTACTCACAAGATGATGCATTCGGAATCCCAAGGATTAAAACAAGCAAAATAATTCAAGAGTTTAGTTGTACATAGCAGATAAAGAATGATACAACACAGCAACAGGGATATGAATTACTTTTTTTAAAATTCATATAATGTTTGTGAAATTTTAACATACTTAATTTCAACGTATGTGCATGAGAAACTCCATATTCTACGACAGTAATTCCCAAAAATTGTCATAACGTCTCTATATCCCTTAAAAAGTTCCTTAAATTTTTGCATTTAAAAAAAATTTCTTTTTTTCCCCTAATCTGAAGATAATGGCGTTATAGTATTAATTACGAAACTTTAATAAACACCATAAAAGGCAAGAACTCGCAGCTGCTACAAAAAAAAAAAAAAAAAAAAAAAAAAAAACCAGCAACGCATTCAACACACTCAACGTGCTTGTTTGCAGCTCTAGCGCTTACATTGTTCGCCTGATGAAGGGTTGTGTCTTCTTTTAACCCGAAACAATTGTTTCGAGTTCTTCCATTTTATGGTGTTTATTCAAAGTTTTGTAATTAATACTATAACTTCATTATCTTCAGATCAAGGTAAAAAAAGAAATGAAAAAAAAAAAAAAAAATGAAAAAAATTAAGAAATTTTTTAAGGGATAAAGAGACGTAATGGCACATTTTTCGGAAAACTGTCATAGAATATAGACTTTTTGATTCATGTACGTTAAAATAAAGGAATAGTAAGTATGTTAAAATTTCTCAAACATTATTTGAATAATAAAAAAAAAAAGTAGTTTATATTCCTGTTCCTGTGTTGCATCATTATTCGTCATCAGCTATGTACTTTTTAATAAAAAAACACCACAAAACTAGCGTTGTAAAAATTATTACTTACAAACTTTGAATAAACACCATAAAATGCAATAAACTCGCAACAATTGTTTCGGGTCGAAAAAACACACGACCCTTCATCAGGCGAATAAAGTAAGCACGAGTGCTGCAGTCAAAGCGGCAACGCACCAATTGCGTTGCCGCTTTGACTGCAGCACTCGTGCTTACTTTATTCGCCTGATGAAGGGTCGTGTGTTTTTTCGACCCGAAACAATTGTTGCGAGTTTATTGCATTTTATGGTGTTTATTCAAAGTCTGTAAGTAATAATATGTACTTTTTACTTTTAAACGCCCGTACTGTGGTGGTTTTTTTTTATAATGACGTCAGAGTTTTTTTTTTTTTCTACACTATTTTAGAACGTTTAAAGTACGTTTTCTAGAACGTTCTGAAAATGTGTATAACGTTTTAAAAACGTTCTAAAAACGTTTAGAACGTTCTGAGACCGTATACGTAGAACGTTCTCAGAACGTTTCTATAACACCGATGGTGATAGTTACACGTTCATTGAACGTTCTCTGAAATTCATTATGTTTAATCGTAGAAAACTGCTTAAACAGTTATTGAAAATTTTTATTAAAAATTTCCGGTAACACAAAAGCGTACATGTGTGGAGCTGTGCATTATATTTCATATTGAGGAATTTCTATCGAAACTATATTAATTATTAGCGTAATTCATACTAGACTAATATTTTACATTCATTTTCAAAAAGTTACACTGTCGATAACATGGCTTGTTAAACATTCACATAGTATTCATCAATTTAATTCATACTTGCCAACATCCTAATTAATATTCCGTAGTACTGTTAGTCCCCCCTTTTTTTCACACCAGTAAATTTTTAGAGTAATATTCTCCAAATTCAATTACGATTAAATAAGGAGAAAAGTACTCTAAAAAGATGCTGGTTTGAAAAAGAAGGCGGAGCTAACAATACTATGGAATATTAATTAGTATGTTGGCAAGTATGCTTTAATTTATTCCGGAGCATTTTTAGCACCGCCTTTAATTCACATCACTTTATATATAAAATAAATTTTTCCATTAAATAATACGATAAAGTTAGGTAGAAAAAAATACTCTTAAAAATTGTTATGAAATAAAGGTGGTGCCGAAAATGCTTCGGAATAAATTAAAATGTTAGCAACTGTGCATTGATATTTTATAAGATTTGGTCTTGTATAAAGAAGCAAGGAAGGAGCTTCAGAAAAAGGATAGTATGAGACGAGACTGCAAAAAAAGTACAAAAGTAAAGTATATTTTCACTAGGACACACGTGTGCCATCTAGACAGATCAGTGGAACATGTTTGTCCCGCTTCCACAATTGTCCATACAGTTCACTTTTCTTTTTATGTTGTCGAAATACTGCTATTTCTGTTTTATTTGACCTGATAAATTACCATAATTTTGGAAAGGAAATGTAGAGAAGGGTTAAATTTAATACCGCCAGAATTTCCGAGCAAAATTAAAATGAAAGTAATAAATGACCTTTTCTGCTATGTCATAAAAGAAAAATGTTGTAAAAATAATAAAAAATCTGGTTTTCTGTTTTGCTGTTGGGATTTAATAACTTCGTCCTCGCGTCGAGGATACCGCGCGTTAAGAAGTTAATACATTTATTTTATTCAAACAATAATGGAATTCACACTTGTTATTCATAAACACAAAAAATGTTGTTTTTTTTATATTATAGTATGATTTGTAATAAGATTTACTAAGACACACAAACATATTCAGATACATTAAGGGCTGAAATTGAAAATTGCTGCAGTTGAATTTTTATTATTATTAAGAGTTTTTAACAATTTTTTATAGAGTTTAAGAATGATCATGGTTTGAATGAGACTATTTATCTGACTTGCTGTCCGCCTGTCCACCTCTTGTGTTCATAAATATTTTCAGTACATCTAGAAAATAATATATGCTATTCAAAAACAAAGTTATTATTTATTTCTGATTAAGCATATATACAAAGACTCCAATTTATTCTTGTTTCTAGAGTGAAAGAGGAAATATTGCTTTATTTTTTACAGTTGGAGGGGAAAAAAAAATCTCTCGATGTAACATCGTTGATATTATGCGTAGAAATATGTGATAGGTATCATTCGATGGAGGATTGTGAGTATTTTTAGAAAATGAAGTGTAATTTTGAATTGGGGGTCATCTACATATTGCAAAGCATTCCAAACTTGATTTTTTTTTCAATGGGAACAACATATTTTGATTTCATATTTAATTTTCTGGGATTGTGGCAAGGCGAAAAAATATATTAGTTTATATAGTTTTTTTTTTTTTTTTTTAATATAAGCGTTTAAAGTTTGAAGATGCTATTGTTAAAGTCATATCGCAAACATGTATTACTATCTTCACAAAAAGTAACTTGATATATATATATATATATATATATATATATATATATATATATATATGAGGATGCAGTGATGAGGATATATATATGAGGATGCAGTGAAGAAATCCAGATATAATCAAATATCACATTTGATTCAGAAAACTAATTTCGATTATGAAATATATTAATAAATCCATATTAAAATTTTTTTTAATTATGACGTATATTAATTTTTTCATAATACGAATCCTAATGCTAAAAAATATCGGTGTGCAAAGTTACAGCTCTTTCCAGTTATTAATTTACGAGATATAAACAAATCTTTCTAATGGAGAGGCTTAGGGAGCCATTTCTTACAGAGTTATGCATGAGATAACAAAATACTTTTTTAATTCTAGATTACGGCTCAAACTGTACAACGACAAAGTCAAAAAAAAAAAAAAAAAAAAATTGAAACAAAAATGATCAGTTTAAGACATTAATGATAGCAGGGATGGATAATGATAGCAGAATTCATACCGGTATTTGTTTAAGAAGTATCTCTATCTATAATATCCTTTATTTACCAAGTAGAAAATTTTGTTGCATTAATAGTGGTATGAGTTCTGCGGCATTGTTCCATCCCTGTGATAGCCAAATAAAATTCCCGTTTACTAAGCAAAACAAGCCCCTAGTTTTAAGCGTTTTTCTAAACCAACACAATATAGGGGGGAAAAAAAGAGGAAAAAATCATTTGAGTATTCATGTTAAATCTGGTAATTTATGTTGGTAAAAATATACGCAAATGGCATTTACCTCATAGATTACTGGTGATAAATATTTAATCCTTTAAACAGACACGTATCCTTTAAACAGTACGGAAAAGTCAACTAATTTGGAGAGTTTGCTGTTTAAAGTAGAAAAATAAGTGGACATAACATCTATTGACAAGAACTGGAATGCAAAGCAGATTTGTTAACACGCTTTTTAAAGTTAAAAGATTAATTATTTAGTTCAAATATTATTTTTATTATTTATTTATTTATTTATTTATTTATTTTTTGCGGGGGAGAGAGGATAATTATTTTACTTTAAAAAAATTACTTTTATAAATATATTTTAATTTTAAAACTATATTTTCATAGAAATTATAATTATATACAAATAATGATTTATTCCTGTATTGTATAATATATAAACAAATCGTAAACTAACCGAAAGCTGGTAAGTACGATTAAAAATATTTCATTAGACCTTACAGTAATTTATCTAAAAGTTAAAAGTTTTTCGTCGTTGTTGTATTAAATTATTTTGTTTCAGGGTGGTTACAGACCCGCCTGTTTTTCCTGATTTTTCTACCAGAATATTTAGATGATAATTTTTACTTAATTAATAGTGCAAATCTACTATTAAAAATTCTAGAAGAAAAATATTAATGGAAGAAATAGGGAAAAAATATGATCTGTGATCACCCTGTTTTTATTCATCATCATACAGTACCATTAATTAATATCAATTTTGTTAAACATTTATGTATACATGTATTTATATAAATATATAGAGCTGTATTATAGCTATGTATGCGTACTATGTTATTGCTAAATATATATTGCTCTATATGCCATATAAACTACAATTCGTGCATTATGTCACACCTACAACATAAGATAAATAGTTTTTAGTAAGTGAAAGAAATTTTAAATTTCATTGGTGCTATGATAAAATATATTGCTGTGATAGACAATTTTTAATTAAAAAATACGTGTGGCACTCGAGGACTGCCGCGGTAAAGCTATTGCATAGCATTTTTTATCAACTTATGCAATTATAATTATTTATTTATTTTATTTATGCAGCATTTTTTTTTCTTTGATATTAATTCAAGTTTTTTCTTTGATATTAATTCAAGTTACACTTTTTGAGCGTGGTGACCGATAAGAAAAGAAATTTTTTTCTTTTATTGAATAAATGAGAATATATCCGCAATGAGAATATATCAAAAATATCCGCAGTCGATTTGTAGGTATCGAAAACCTCGATGTACCAAATTTGAATGATCTAACTCTATTTTTTGAGAAAAGGTATTTTAATAGGTTTTTAAAGGCCTGCAAGTCGAATGGGGATATTCAAGTTTTTTCTTTGATATCATTTCAAGTTACACTTTTTGAGCGTGGTGACCGATAAGAAAACAAATTTTAATAGAGAAAAGGTATTTAATAGGTTTTAAAGGCCTGCAAGTCGAATGGGGATATTCAAGTTTTTTCTTTGATATTAATTCAAGTTACACTTTTTGAGCGTGGTGACCGATAAGAAAACAAACTTTAATAGAGAAAAGGTATTTAATAGGTTTTAAAGGCCTGCAAGTCGAATGGGGATATTCAAGTTTTTTCTTTGATATTAATGAATAAGATAACAATAATGATAAGGAAACAAATTTTAATAGAGAAAAGGTATTTAATAGGTTTTAAAGGCCTGCAAGTCGAATGGGGATATTCAAGTTTTTTCTTTGATATTAATTCAAGTTACACTTTTTAAACGTGGTGACCGATAAGAAAACAAATTTTAATAGAGAAAAGGTATTTAATAGGTTTTAAAGGCCTGCAAGTCGAATGGGGATATTCAAGTTTTTTCTTTGATATTAATGAATAAGATAACAATAATGATAAGGAAACAAATTTTAATAGAGAAAAAGGTATTTAATAGGTTTTAAAGGCCTGCAAGTCGAATGGGGATATTCAAGTTTTTTCTTTGATATTAATTCAAGCTACACTTTTTAAACGTGGTGACCGATAAGAAAACAAATTTTAATAGAGAAAAGGTATTTAATAGGTTTTAAAGGCCTGCAAGTCGAATGGGGATATTCAAGTTTTTTCTTTGATATTAATGAATAAGATAACAATAATGATAAGAAAACAAATTTTAATAGAGAAAAGGTATTTTAATAGGTTTTAAAGGCCTGCAAGTCAAATGGGGATATTCAAGTTTTTTCTTTGATATTAATTCAAGTTACACTTTTTAAGCGTGGTGACCGAAAAGAAAACAAATTTTAATAGAGAAAAGGTATTTAATAGGTTTTAAAGGCCTGCAAGTCGAATGGGGATATTCAAGTTTTTTCTTTGATATTAATTCAAGTTACACTTTTTGAGCGGGGTGACCGATAAGAAAACAAATTTTAATAGAGAAAAGGTATTTAATAGGTTTTAAAGGCCTGCAAGTCGAATGGGGATATTCAAGTTTTTTCTTTGATATTAATGAATAAGATAACAATAATGAATAAGATAACAATAATGATAAGAAAAGAAATTTTAATAGAGAAAAGGTAGTTAATAGGTTTTAAAGGCCTGCAAGTCGAATGGGTATATTCAAGTTTTTTCTTTGATATTAATTCAAGTTACACTTTTTGAGCGTGGTGACCGATAAGAAAAGAAATTTTTTTCTTTTATTGAATAAATGAGAATATATCCGCAATGAGAATATATCAAAAATATCCGCAATCGATTTGTAGGTATCGAAAACCTCGATGTACCAAATTTGAATGATCTAACTCTATTTTTTGAGAAAAGGTATTTTAATAGGTTTTTAAAGGCCTGCAAGTCGAATGGGGATATTCAAGTTTTTTCTTTGATATAATTTCAAGTTATACTTTTTGAGCGTGGTGACCGATAAGAAAACAAATTTTAATAGAGAAAAGGTATTTAATAGGTTTTAAAGGCCTGCAAGTCGAATGGGGATATTCAAGTTTTTTCTTTGATATTAATGAATAAGATACCAATAATGATAAGAAAACAAATTTTAATAGAGAAAAGGTATTTCAATAGGTTTTAAAGGCCTGCAAGTCGAATGGGGATATTCAAGTTTTTTCTTTGATATTAATTCAAGTTACACTTTTTAAACGTGGTGACCGATAAGAAAACAAATTTTAATAGAGAAAAGGTATTTAATAGGTTTTAAAGGTCTGCAAGTCGAATGGGGATATTCAAGTTTTTTTTTTTATATTAATGAATAAGATAACAATAATGATAAGAAAACAAATTTTAATAGAGAAAAGGTATTTTAATAGGTTTTAAAGGCCTGCAAGTCGAATGGGGATATTCAAGTTTTTTCTTTGATATTAATTCAAGTTACACTTTTTAAGCGTGGTGACCGATAAGAAAACAAATTGTAATAGAGAAAAGGTATTTAATAGGTTTTAAAGGCCTGCAAGTCAAATGGGGATATTCAAGTTTTTTCTTTGATATTAATTCAAGTTACACTTTTTGAGCGGGGTGACCGATAAGAAAACAAATTTTAATAGAGAAAAGGTATTTAATAGGTTTTAAAGGCCTGCAAGTCGAATGGGGATATTCAAGTTTTTTCTTTGATATTAATGAATAAGATAACAATAATGATAAGATAACAATAATGATAAGAAAACAAATTTTAATAGAGAAAAGGTAGTTAATAGGTTTTAAAGGCCTGCAAGTCGAATGGGGATATTCAAGTTTTTTCTTTGATATTAATTCAAGTTACACTTTTTGAGCGTGGTGACCGATAAGAAAACGAATTTTAATAGAGAAAAGGTATTTAATAGGTTTTAAAGGCCTGAAAGTCGAATGGGGATATTCAAGTTTTTTGTTTGATATTAATTCAAGTCACACTTTTTGAGCGTGGTGACCGATAAGAAAACAAATTTTAATAGAGAAAAGGTATTTTAATATGTTTTAAAAGCCTGCAAGTCGAATGAGGATATTCAAGTTTTTTCTTTGATATTAATTCAAGTTACACTTTTTGAGCGTGGTGACCGATAAGAAAACAAATTTTAATAGAGAAAAGGTATTTAATAGGTTTTAAAGGCCTGCAAGTCGAATGGGGATATTCAAGTTTTTTCTTTGATATTAATTCAAGTTACACTTTTTGAGCGTGGTGACCGATAAGAAAACAAATTTTAATAGAGAAAAGGTATTTAATAGGTTTTAAAGGCCTGCAAGTCGAATTGGGATATTCAAGTTTTTTCTTTGATATTAATTCAAGTTACACTTTTTGAGCGTGGTGACCGATAAGAAAACGAATTTTAATAGAGAAAAGGTATTTAATAGGTTTTAAAGGCCTGCAAGTCGAATGGGGATATTCAAGTTTTTTCTTTGATATTAATTCAAGTTACACTTTTTGAGCGTGGTGACCGATATAAAACAAATTTTAATAGAGAAAAGGTATTTAATAGGTTTTAAAGGCCTGCAAGTCGAATGGGGATATTCAAGGTTTTTCTTTAATATTAATGAATAAGATAACAATAATGATAAGATAACAATAATGATAAGATAACAAATTTTAATAGAGAAAAGGTATTTAATAGGTTTTAAAGGCCTGCAAGTCGAATGGGGATATTCAAGGTTTTTCTTTAATATTAATGAATAAGATAACAATAATGATAAGATAACAATAATGATAAGAAAACAAATTTTAATAGAGAAAAGATATTTAATAGGTTTTAAAGGCCTGCAAGTCGAATGGGGATATTCAAGTTTTTTCTTTGATATTAATTCAAGTTACACTTTTTGAGCGTGGTGACCGATAAGAAAACAAATTTTAGTAGAGAAAGGGTATTTCAATAGGTTTTAAAGGCCTGCACGTCGAATGAGGATATTCAAGTTTTTTCTTTGATATCATTTCAAGTTACACTTTTTGAGCGTGGTGACCGATAAGAAAACAAATTTTAATAGAGAAAAGGTATTTAATAGGTTTTAAAGGCCTGCAAGTCGAATGGGGATATTCAAGTTTTATCTGATCTACTTTATACACAAATTTTACGCGTACAGCTATTAACTGTTATACATAGATGATAGATACCTATACACCTATATACTTTCTCACAAACAGCTGCTTACGTATTCGTCCGATTTCAGAGCAGCTCGTCTCGATCCGTGCGAGCTTCGTACAGCCGAAGTCTACCGAAGTCTGCCGAACTGTGTTAGGTTTTTTTTCGTTACGGAATTTTTTGATTCGGTCGCCGCGCTCAAAGCCCGCGATAAAAGCTATACAATAGCTTAAAAATATCGCATATTTTCCAAAGAGCATTGTCTGTCAGTCTTAAGTGCTATATATTTAAATATACTTCTAGTGTATTATATTCATATACATATTTACATTACATAATGTCATTTAATAAAGTACTTACGCATACGTATAAAAGACAGAATACACACACACACACAAGAAAAAGAAGAACGGTAGAAATATCTTAACGAATTGCAACTTTTATTTTTAATTATTTTAAGTGTGTTTTCGTAAAATATTTTCGGTGTGAAAGAAGAAAATTTTGTTCCGCCACTTGTAAGTTTTAAATTTTACTTTCTAAATTTACAAATAGCTCCCTAACACATTTTTCGTTATAACTCTATGAAAACTAACGATAAAGCATGCAAACTGTGTGTTTTTCATGTCGCTACCAGATTCCATAGATGCCAACATTTTAATTTATTCTTGAATATTTTAAGCCCCGCCTTTATTTCATACCACTTATATTTTAACACTTTCGCGACCGTTCACATAGATTCACGTCATTTAAAAATCCGTAACTCTGTCAGTGGCATTTCTTTCGCAATTTGTACGTTGTTTATTTCTTAAGAATACATCCAATATTCACATTTGTAATATCAAATATACCATGAATACAAATACTTTGATTAAAAAGATTATAATTATATGGTATATACATTTTTAATATAAATGTGAATACAGGAAATTTTGATATGAAGTATTGTAAATTGGGAGCATAATGCTCACAGGCAGACCTTACTTTAAAAAAGACAAAATCACGTGGTCGCGAAAGTGTTAACAGTAATTTTTTCTTATTTTATCGAAATTATATATATTGCAGAAATTTTTTTTATAAATAAAGTGGTGCGAAATAGAGGCAGGGCTAAAAATACTCCGGAATAAATTAAAATATTGGCTTTTATTATATTCTCAGTAATTCAAATGTTAAGTCAAAAATGGGTGTTGCTACGGAAAAAATTAAGTTAGTGCTAATTTCAGTATATAGATGATACCTAATTAAAAATTTGAAATCAGTTTTAAAAAGTGCACTTAATTTCCTGTTGAATAATATATATTAGATTTTTCTGTGTTAGTTAATAAAGAAATAACAGCGGGTGTCGCGTTTTTTTTTTTTCCCTCGACTGTACTTTTTGCAGTTTCACACTACTTCTTTTCCGAAGCTCCACTCTGACATTTTTATACAACAGAGAATTACGTCTTATAAATAATACATGTTATGCACGATGTAACTTTTAGAAAATGAATGTAAAATATGAGTCTAGTATGAAGTACTCTGATAGTTTATATTATTTTCGGTAAAAATGACTGGATACGAAACATGCACAGTAGAGCCGCGATTTTATGTGCCCCTGAGTTATGGGTTAACCGAGATAGTTCCGAATATACCACGCCCCAAAGGAGGCGTGGTTTTTGACAGATGACGTAGATATCTTTGACAAATTTTACTATAAATCAGTAGTGTATTTTATAATTTACATAAGTATATATTGCATTGCATTTTTAACTGACTACATTTAAATATGTAATATATATATATATTATTTTATTTCATTGACTATGTTTTCCTCCATTTTAAACTTTGCCTTATGTTTCTTCTACGATTAACGACAGTCTCATAGCTGCCAATATTTTTATTTATTCAGGAGTAATTTTAGCCCCGCCTCTATTTCGTACCACTTAAAAGTAATTTTTTCTTATTTTAGCAAAATTATGTATTGAAGAAATTTTTTCTATAAATAAAGTGGTGCGAAATAAAAGCGGGGCTTAAAATACTCCGGAATAAATTAAAATACTGGCAGCTATGCAGCCTGTGTTATCCGAGTTATCGATAATCCGAAGTACTCTCGGTCCATATTACGTTGAATAAGCGAGGTTGCACTGTATCTGAAATTTTGTATTCAAAATATATAATTCAAATTACATCACTTTGTTATTTAATGTTTTGTGAGCTTTCCAAGCTAAAATATTTTTAATATATGTGTGTGTGCGTATATATATATATATATATGACATATAATTAAAAGCCCCTCAAATTAAACTTCATTTCTGAAACTCGAATGATTCTACCTCCCACTAATCCACTGCTAGTGCCCTAATTCCCTAATTAATTTATTAATAATTTATTTTCTAAATATTTCACTAATTCCAAATTTATTAACTTGTTCTCTTTTTTTAAACCTATTTTATTTTCCGTTGAAACAAACTGTTATTTATTATATTGTGCAACTATAACGTAATTTTAATTTAGAACTTTCTTTTACCGCCTCCCGTGGATGTATGACTTCTTTTAAACCAATCGGGACGGTTTAGATCACGTGACTGCTCCTGTTTGAAAGGAAAAAGAGAATTTTCGAGGCATAGATTTATAATGAATGATTATCAGTCTTTGGTAAGTGTTTCATCTGAAGTTCTTGGTCTGAAAGTTGGTTTTTCAGGATGTGAGTTTTAAGGAAAGGGCTCACCTTCGCGTAATGGTTGTAAACTCTGAATTCATTAAATAACCATTTACGCCAACAACTGCATTTTAATTATTTAAATGTGTCTGTCCATTTTAATATGACATATATATGTATTATAACAATAACAGGGTTCGTACGGTCCTTATTTTTTCCCTGAGTCTTATACCAGTAAATGTTTTAGAACGACTTTCGTTATAAAATAAGTCTTTCTGATTAAGATGAATTTTATTGTTTCAGAATACTGGTGTAATACTCAGGGAAAAAATAAGACCCGTACGAACCCTGAATAAGATTTATAGTGGGTAATAAAGAGATTAATAACTTGTCACAACAAACCACAAAACCTGTTAGGTTATTTATCTAAAATAAAATATTTTAATAGTTTGACTAGTAGATATTTAATATGAATTAATAGAGATATGAAATAATTGATGTGAAATAATAAATAATCATATGAAATATTATTTAATATAGATAAAATATAATTTATATATATATAAAAAAAAAATTAGAATGAAAATAAAATAAAATAAAACTCACTTTAAAATAATTCCCATGAACCGAAAATAATACAAAACATACAGAAACATTTCAATAGGCGTTCTATTCAAACTCACAACAATAAAACGAACCAAAGAAAGCCCAATATATTTATTTCTTGAAAAAAAAAAATGCTTTTTAAAACTTTTTAAATTTTACCATACACGTTTGACATTTTTTTACTTTTTCTTTTTGATTTCACTTTATATTTAAAAAAAAAAAAAAAAAAAAAAATCGAGCAATTATTCAGCAATATGAATTATAAAAAACTTTAAAAGAAAAAGTGTTTGTAATGTATAATTGCATTGAAATGGATACGCACATTTATTTTACTTTTTAACAATATTAATTTCGTAAATATATGCACACACAGACCATACCTGCCAACAACCTAAGTGATATTTAGTACTATTGTTAGCCACGCCTTTTTTCACGCCAGTATATTTAAGAGTATTTTTCTTCTTATTTAATCGTAATTACTTTTAGAAAATTTTACATCTCAAATTTACTGGTGTAAAAGGAAAAGGCAGAAATAATAAAAACCACAGAATATTAATTAGAGTGTTGGCAGGTATTCACACACACCCATACATACATAGCTGCCGCCAACTTGTACTTTTTTTTTTTTTATTGGTTACGGAAAAATTTTTTAATAGAAATTTTTATTAATCTTTTTAACAGTTTTCCTCGATTAAACATATATTTATACACACACACACACACACACACACACACACACACACACACATATATATATATATAGGGCGTTACAAAAAGTTTGAAACGCGCTTTATTTCTTTACCCGTTACATGTAAATGGGCAACGTAAGTTGAAGAAACGTCCAAATTAAGGTAGGAAACGTGACTACATTGAGAAAAAACCCTCCCATTATTTTTTAAAAAGTTGCATTTTTTAAATTTTTATTCAGTCCCTCTTCGCAAATTTTGTCTATTACAAAGTTTTTATTTTTCATTCAATAAGACCATTAGAAAAAACTGCATAACTATATCTTTAAAATCAACCGAATTATGAAGCAGAGAAAAAAGTGACTTATGCCATTTTTCTTTATCATTTAAATGGCTGGGCTTTCCAGTGAAAATAGGGATCATTTAAAAATTGATAACGGAAATATTATTTGTCGAAAAATTCTCAAATGCATTTAAACCAATCCTTAGATATTTAAAATGTGTTTCGGATTTAGCATCTTCAATCCAAGATACTCAAGAATAGTTTTAATGCAAAGGCTATGATACATTTTATCTTTTTATAAAGTGTCACAAATTTACATTTCAATTTTGATATATGGCCCCTATAATCAGAGTTCAGTTTTCAATTAAATATAATTCATTCTGTTTTAAAGATACCAGAATGTGTTTTTTTGCAATGATGTTGTTGCATTGAAAATAAAAACTTTCTATTTGACCAAATTTGTCCAAAGGGGTCCTAAAAAATTTTAAAAAATGTAATTTTTTGAAAACTAACAGGAAGATATTTTTATTAGATTAGCGCAGTTTTATTTCCTATCCTATTTTGTACATTTTTGCAATTTAAATTACCCTCTCATCTGTAACAGGTAAAGAATTAAACCGCGTTTCAATGTACATTTGGGGGGGGGGGAAACGCAGCACTCGCTGTAATTTGTTATTAATTGGCGCAGAAAAAAATAATAGGTACCATTCAACAGGAAATTAAATGCACTTTCTGAAAATGTTGTCAAATTTTGAATTAGGGGTTATCTACATATTGAAACGAGCTCCAAATTTGATTCCAACCAATTTTCGATGCAACCAATTTTTTCAATAGCAACACCCAATTTTGATTTCAAATTCGAATTTCTGAGAGTTTGGCAGAGCGGAAAAGTGTACTATTTGTATACTTTATCTTTAGTATTCATAGAGTTATAATCAAAAATGTGTTAAAGGTTATCTGTAAATGTAGAAAAATAAAATTAAGATCCTACAAGAAGTTGACAAAATTTTACTGTAAAAAGATTTATAAAAAATAATGTTCTGTACTATTTGTTTTATAATTTCTATGAAAATATAATTTCTTAATTAACTCTTTCGCGACTGCTAACGTAGATTCACGTCATTTGAAAATTTGCAACTCTGTAAGTGGGCGTTTCTTTTGTAATTTGTGTTACTTATTTCTTAAGTACGTACCCAGTGTTAATATATTTGCAATAAAATATACCATGGATGGAAATATATTGATTAGAAAAGAATATAATTATAATGTATATCCATTTGTAATAAAATTGTGAATACAGAAAATCTGTTCTGAAATATTTTATTTTGAGAGAATAACGCTTGTAGGCGGAACTTACTGTCAAAAAGACAAAATCCTGCGGTCGCAAAAATATTAATATATATTTATAAAAGTTAAAGTATATTTTAAAAAATATATAAAGCTAAAATATATTTATGAAATTTTAAAGACTAAAGTATCCTTAAAATAATAATCCTCCCCCTACCAAAAAAAAAAAAAAAGAAAAAAAAAAATAATAATAATCTATACATAACATATAATAAAATAAGATGTTTGTGTGTGTGTCATTGTGTATGTATTTCCAGAGCTTTTTAAGAAAACGACTGATGGCTTAGCTACAAAAATTTGCATGGTGGTTCGTAATGACCTCTCCTGATGCACCTCGAAGCCCGATTTTGAAATTTTGTTTTAGTTTTCTTTTAATTAATTAAAATGCTAAAATAAAAACCTTCTAATTACTGATAAATTAGCCATTTAATTGTAATCCTTAATTTAATTGTTGCCAAAAAAAATTATCATTATTTTTTCGACAGAAAAAAAGAAAAAAAGTGAACAATAAAAATTACATTTATTTAAAATATTTAATTTTAATCCTTAATTTAATTGTTGCCAAAAAAATTATCATTATTTTTTCGGCAGAAAAAAAAAGTGAACAATAAAAATTAAATTTATTTAAAATGAGGAAAGTAAATTAAATAATCTGGTGTGTCACTCACACTACTTTCTCTTACCCTGAAATTAAATACTATAAATACAGGTTGCAGATTAAAAGGTAAGATAACGAGTACTGTTATGTAAACCAGTGTTAAACAATTCATATTAGGCTTCTGAAGAGTTTTATATGATAATTAGTTCTGTATGAGGGGGGCTACCGCCCCCCTCAACCCCCCGTTTCATTAATGCACCTACATTTATATAGAATTTAATTCGGTTATTAAAAAATAATTTACTAAAATTATTATTTAAAAAAATTATCTTTTATGATAATGCAGACGATTTCCATCTTAGAGAAGTAGTATAACACCAAATATATATATAAAAAAAAGTCCATTTTATTCTCAATATTTAAAAAAAAAAAAAAAAAAAATACGATTTTTTTTTTCTTAAGTTTTTTTTTGTTAAAAGTAAAACAAATCCATAACTTTGTTTTAAATTATCGCAGATCGATGGTTCAACCATTCGTTTTAAAGGTATTAGCGAGCTCTTTTGAACGATACCCATCATGAAAATTTACTCCCCTCGTGGGGGACTTCCCCCCAGGGGGGGAGGCGAGGCTCCTACATACACACAAAAAAAAAATTCCCAGTTAACTATCTGAATAACAAAAATATATATTCTTTTCATTTGGTTTAGTGCAGTCTATAGACGTTAAACTCTACTTACCTGCAATTTTCCCCATAGATGTAATGTATTAGAATTCTCTTGATTGTCCCTGTACACGAACCATTTGCTTGATCTTAACGAAAAGCTTACTATAGCATCCGTATATGATACACATTTAGAGTACAAAGTTTGAACTTTCTGCGATAATTTGTTTTTGAGATATGCTGATAACAGACACACACACACAGACATACAGACACACACACAGACATACAGACACACAGACATACACACAGACCATTTGCTAAAAACATGCTTTTCGTATTCAGGGGACCTCAAAACGTGTAAATATAACAAAATCTCGCGTTCGAAAATTAGACCCAAAAACAATACTTTCTCTACCTTATGGGTAAGAGAAAGTAAAAAATTAGAAATATCAGTCGTATCGTTACCACTGAGCTGAAGAACAACTGGAGCAAATGCTTCCAATACTTTTACACAGTGTTCGTGCGTGCCAGTTCTTCTGCAATCGTTTGCCTGCCTTGCATTGCAAGCAACATTTGTCGGGTCGTCTATTACTATTATAATCTTTAAAGAATTAAAATTTAAAATTGTAATGTCATGTTTAGCATATTGTTGTTCGAACAGACAGCCTTTACACAATTTTACTTTGAAATATAAATATATCAAAGGCTTTTTACCATGCAACGCTCGGAAGACAAACCTTCAAAAAACGGCACGCGAAAACCGGTCTAGCATTTCCTCCAGTTGTTCTTCAGCTCAGTGATCGTTACAAATAAGATACCAAATGAAAGATGCAATTTTTGTGAATCCAACGGATTAAGCAGCTTATCGATCGGACAATTAGATTTTTTAAAATTAACTAATGTATGTATTTTAGGTGGCAACAGCAGGAGATTGTATGGAAACCGTTTGGAAATTTTTTTTAATGTGCTACTAATTAAGTAACATGTTTTTTTTTTTTTTTTTTTTTTTTTAAGTGGGATTAAAAATTGCAGTTTTGAATTTTTTTTAAATTTTCTTTCACAAACACAAACATATAGTATACAGCCTGTTTAACACTAGACCAAATTGAAGTTCAAATTTCATCAATATTTAAATAAATATATGAAATTAAAAATATGTTTAATGGGAAATATATATAACCATTAAAAGTTTAGTTGTCTAAAATATGGCAGAAATAGCGCTCATAGCATATTGTTACAAGGTATTAAGTCTTATTTTTACAAGGGATTAAATCTAAAATGGTGACAAAAATTCAAAAGTCGGCAAAGAGAACTATATTAAGACGGTACTATGATCATGCTTACAAACCATGAATTATATATAACCACAAAAAATTAATTGTCTCATGCAACAGACGTAGCCGGTCATAGCATATTATAATATTTAGCGTAAAATTGTTATCATTTTTATGGTTGATCGGGGATAAACAAAATAAACATAGGAAATAACGTAAAAGCAAATATTATGTGCACCACGTATAGTGTTGTTCATATGTAACTGGGATTCAAATATAAAAGGGATACTTCATTTTTTTCGATACTATCTATTTCGAAAGTGTTATCTAATAAGGACTTAATGGAAGCCTATTGGTAAACTATTGTCTCAGGTAATAGGGGCAAGCGCCCGAGTTTTAGCGGATGACCAAATCGCTACCGAAGGCAGCAGGGATCCGAAGCCAGCTTTTGAGCAATTTTAGTATTTTATTTTATTTTTATAAAGCTATATAGAAAAGAGTTTCCTTTAAATTTAGTGACCAGCGAAGCGGGCAAAGCCTGCTAGTAATAAATAAATAAAAAATAAAAATTAAAGAAAATAAAATAAAGCAATATATGAAGTAAAAGATTAAGCCTTTAACTATGACGGCAGTTAAGGAATAACTTTACAAGTCTGTCTTGCAATCCAATTCTATTCGCTATTTTATTTTATTTATTTATTTCTTTATTATTATTATTTTTTTTTTTTTGACAAATTTTACATTCAACCTATTTTTCTATTTTAAACAGTAAACCCCGCCTATTAGATAATTTTTTTTTCTTCTAGTGTATGCTTGCCAACAACATCCTAATTAATTTTCCGTAGCATCATTAGCCACGCCTTTTTTTTTTTTTTTACAACAGTATTATTTTACAATTTTTAATAAAATCACATAATCAACTGTGGAAGGAAATCATATTTATTGAAATTTAATTTTTCCGACTGAGTGAAAATAATGCCTGGACCGGGACTCGAACCCCGGATCTTTGACTTACAAGGTTAAAGCTCTACCAATGGAGCTATCCAGGCCGACATCCCGGTCAGCATTACTCACTCAGACAACCTTTTTGGCAGAAACAATCTGGTCTATCATTTAGATAGCTCAACAGAAATAAGCCGCAGGAAATATCTCATGCAAAACTTTATAAGAGACGGCCCCCCCAAACCACCCCAAACAAACCCCACTAATAACTGGAATGAGCTGCAAATTTGCACAGCCGTATTTTTCCGCATTAGGATTCATTTTATGTAAAAATTAATATAGATCATGATTCATAATTTTTATGAATATGAATTTATTAATATTTTTCAGAATCAAAAGCAATATGATGGTCAAAATCAAAATCAATGTTTGGGTTTCTTCTCGTAATATATATATATATATATATATATATATATCGCTCAAGTTATTTTTTGTGAAGATATTTATAAAAGTTTTAAATTAACATTAGCACCTTCAAAATTTGAACGCTTATAACTCTATAAAAAAATAAGTAAAATATACAACCAATATACTTTTTCGCATCGACGCGACACCAGGAATTCAAATATAAAATAAAAATAGTGTGTTACCATTGAAAAAAAGAAAAAAAAAAGTTGGTGCGTGTTTTAATATGTAGACGACCCCCAATTCAAAATTTCACTTCATTTTCTGGAAGTACTAACAATTCCCAGTCGAATGATACCTATAACATTTTTGTGCATTGATTAGCAACGGAGTTACATCGTGTGCTGCGTTTTTTTACCCCGGCTGTGCAATGAAAATTCTATGGATACAAATACTTTCATTATAAAGAGCTATTATATATAGTCATATATAATATAATTACGGATACAGAAAACCTGGTTCTGAAATGATGTAAGTCAAGAGAATAACGCCGACAGACCGAACATACTATCAACAAGACAAAATTATACGTTCACGAAAGTGAAAAAAAAAAAAAAAAAGTAGTATGAAATAAAGGTGGGACTTAAAATTCTAATAAATATACACTCTCAAAGGCCGTACTTTCCGCCCTTTTTTCAGAGCACTCTCAGATATAAGATATTTTCTCCTTTTTTGCCACCAGCAATTTCATACAGAAAAATATCTGGCATGTTTAGAGTAATAGGCATCACATAAGGTACAGATTTTTTTTTTTTTTTTTTTAATAAAAATAGTGGCAGTAATTATTTTTAAATTTTCTTCTTCCTGAGGGTGTCCTAGAAAAAGGGCGGAGAGTACAACCCCTGAACTGTATATTTAACACTTTCGCGACCGCTGACTTTGATTCACCTCATTTGAAAATCTGTAACTCCGCCAGTAGGCGTTTACTTTGCAATTCGTATGTCATTTATTTCTTAAAAAATATACACATGATATTTATATAACCAATGTACTATAAATATTTTGATTACAAAGAGTTTAATTATAATGTATACTCATTTGTAATATGAATCTGAATATATAAAATTTTGTTCTGAAACATTGTAAATTTGGAGAATAACGCCTACAAGCAGACCTTTCTGTTAAAAAGATAAAAACATGCAATCGTGAAT
Organism: Salticus scenicus; assembly: GCA_963930645.1. Classification (NCBI taxonomy): domain Eukaryota; kingdom Metazoa; phylum Arthropoda; class Arachnida; order Araneae; family Salticidae; genus Salticus; species Salticus scenicus. The sequence goes on from OZ005660.1 coordinate 196,028,760, forward strand.
GCAGATCTGCCAACCTAATACGGCAAATTGTTAGTACCGCCCATTTTTCTACACCACATAATTTTTAGAGTAATTCTATTCAAATATATTTACGATGAATTAAGAAAACAAATACTCTAAAAATTAAGTGGTGTAGAAAAAATGGGCGGTACTAAAAATTTGCCGGATTAGGTTGGCAGCTCTGTGAATGTATTAAGGTAGAAGAGTCCTTGAAAAAAGGCGTGGCCACGGCAACCCAATTAGTCTGATAATATTGTGTTAACATGAATGAGCTCGATGTTTGTTTCTTTAGCTACCTTAATCAATATTTTCTTGAAAAAGTCACAAATAATTTATTAATTTTAGATGTTTTAACTGAAGATCTCAAATTTTGTGAGTTCTATTGCGGGTTGCAGAACCTTATACAGCGTGCCACATGCAGCCTGATAGCACGGTTTGGTCAGCCCTGCTCTAAAATTTCAGATTTTTCAATGAAAATATCTATTCATGTTTAAATTATTTAAACTTTAACATAAACAACAAATGTGTTGAATGATGCTGCTGTATATATATGCCGACGTGACTTAAGATTGACTATACTAAATCTTCTTCTTAGAAAAATGTAACGTTTTATTTAAGGGAAAAGTCAAATAACGGGACCTAAAGTTTAGAATGCCTCATCACCATACTTACCAACCATCTCATTATCGCTTTCGCGACCAGTGACGTAGATTCACGTCATTTGAAAATCAGTAACTCCGCCAGTCGGCGTTTCCATTGCAATTTGCATGTCATTTATTTCTTAAAAATATACACAATATTAATATTTTTACAACCAATGTAATTACTCTAAAAATAAAATAGTGTGAGAAAAGAGGCATTTTTTTCCAAGGGCCTTAATAATTGTACGGTTATTAATGAGATGGTTGGCAAGTATACATCACTATAATTCTCAACATCCTAATTAATATTCCGTTGTATTGTTGGCCCACCTTTTTATCCCACCATTATATTTTTAGAGCATTTTTCTTAATACTTATTCGCTATTACGATATTTTCTACAAATTTACTGGTGTAGAAAAAAGGCGGGACTAACAACAATACTGAATATTAATTAGCATAGAAAGTCAATTTTCAATTGAGAGTTTGCGATTTAATATTGATAATCATAGCCAGCAATTAAAAAGGTGAAAGAAAGAGAACATAAAATTAATTGATTTGAAAAAAAAAAAAAAAAAAAAAGTGGTTGTGAAAATAAAACTGTATTTTGTCGATTAGTATTCTCAATTTGCTTTTATCTCTAAAATTTATTTACTTATAATATATATATATTAAACTATCCTTTTTCAAAATATTTTTTAATAACGTTTTAATATATGGTAAGATAATGAGTGAAGAACTTCAAATAGGTTAAACTAAATATTTTCAGCTTAATATAAATACTTTCTTGACCAAGAAATTTGTTTTATTGATATATTTCGACTACGGAAATAGTTGTTTTTATTATCATTATTATTAAAAAATACAAATCGATCCTTTATTGAAGTCTTAAAGAAAAATTATATTTTCTTTCCGAAATATACGTAAATTATGTTTTATCTGAACATTTGAAATATTTAAAAAAGTTTAGAAGGAATCCAAATTTTTTATTTTAATATCTATTTATAGAATGCAAGTGTTTGGAAATAAAATAGATAGACACCAGTAAATTTTCGTCGGAGTAGATTTAAAAGAAAAAAAAAATTACGACATTACAATTGATCGGTATCGTATAGTGTCAACTCTTACGAGACGCGGGTACGCTTTTTCCGAAGCAGAATCCGCTGGAAAGGTAAGATAAGCCGAAGGATGTTTAATATCAAACCCGGGGGTTTATGTCTACCAGCTTTGAGCGCAGAACCGCTTGCTTGCTGGTCGGTCTTTGGTAATTTGAATGAGTGATGGTTACTTTTGTAAGGAAAAAGTTAAATGTTAAAAGCTAATTATGTTCTGAAGAAATATTTTTCCATTAATTTTAAACTATTGCTCGTACCCAAATAAATTATAACTTACCTACTTACTGTTTCTCTAATCTAATAACTGTGATTTCAAAAATCACTTTTAAAAGTTTTTTTTTTTTTCTTTTTCATTTAAAATCTTTGTATCAAATTTGATTTCTCTTTCAAGAAAAGCTTTAACTTTTTAAGTATTACAAAAATAATAAATATTCATAGATATTTTAATAAGAAATTTTAACTTCATGTCATGATTTAAACTGCCATTAAACACTGACCTTTTTAACATTTTCTTAAACGATTATTGTATTTTGTTAAAATAGGTCAGCAAGAATTTTGCTAAAAAGGTAAAACTGGATTATTACATAAAATATCTCTATATAACCACTTCTAATTTTTATTCAAGTACTAGCAGGCTTTGCTCGCTTCGCTGGTCACTAAATTTAAAGGATGTATATATATATTACGTGAAGAAACCCAAACATTGCTTTTGATTTTGACCATCATATTGCTTTTGATTCTGAAAAATATTAATAAATTCATATTCATAAAAATTATGAATCATGATCTATATTAATTTTTACATAAAATGAATCCTAATGCGGAAAAATACGGCTGTGCAAATTTGCAGCTCATTCCAGTTATTAGTGGGGTTTGTTTGGGGTGGTTTGGGGGGGCCGTCTCTTATAAAGTTTTGCATGAGATATTTCCTGCGGCTTATTTCTGTTGAGCTATCTAAATGATAGACCAGATTGTTTCTGCCAAAAAGGTTGTCTGAGTGAGTAATGCTGACCGGGATGTCGGCCTGGATAGCTCAATTGGTAGAGCTTTGACCTTGTAAGTCAAAGATCCGGGGTTCGAGTCCCGGTCCAGGCATTATTTTCACTCAGTCGGAAAAATTAAATTTCATTAAATATGATTTCCTTCCACAGTTGATTGTGTGATTTTATTAAAAATTGTAAAATAATACTGTTGTTAAAAAAAAAAAAAAAAAAAAAAAAAAGGCGTGGCTAATGATGCTACGGAAAATTAATTAGGATGTTGTTGGCAAGCATACACTAGAAGAAAAAAAATTATCTAATAGGCGGGGTTTACTGTTTAAAATAGAAAAATAGGTTGAATGTAAAATTTGTCAAAAATAATAATAATAATAATAATAATAAAGAAATAAATAAATAAAATAAAATAAAGAATGGAATTGGATTGCAAGACAGACTTGTAAAGTTATTCCTTAACTGCCGTCATAGTTAAAGGCTTAATCTTTTACTTCATATATTGCTTTATTTTATTTTATTTAATTTTTATTTTTTATTTATTTATTACTAGCAGGCTTTGCCCGCTTCGCTGGTCACTAAATTTAAAGGAAACTCTTTTCTATATAGCTTTATAAAAATAAAATAAAATACTAAAATTGCTCAAAAGCTCGCTTCGGATCCCTGCTGCCTTCGGTAGCGATTTGGTCATCCGCTAAAACTCGGGCGCTTGTCCCTATTACCTGAGGCAATAGTTTACCAATAGGCTTCCATTAAGTCCTTATTAGATAACAGTTTCGAAATAGATAGCATCGAAAAAAATGAAGTATCCCTTTTACATTTGAATCCCAGTTACATATGAACAACACTATACGTGGTGCACATAATATTTGCTTTTACGTTATTTCCTATGTTTATTTTGTTTATCCCCGATCAACCATAAAAATGATAACAATTTCATGCTAAATATTATAATATGCTATGACCGGCTACGTCTGTTGCATGAGACAATTAATTTTTTGTGGTTATATATAATTCATGGTTTGTAAGCATGATCATAGTACCGCCTTAATATAGTTCTCTTTGGCAACTTTTGAATTTTTGTCACCATTTTAGATTTAATCCCTTGTAAAAATAAGACTTAATACCTTGTAACAATATGCTATGAGCGCTATTTCTGCCATATTTTAGACAACTAAACTTTTAATGTTTATATATATTTCCCATTAAACATATTTTTATTTTCATATATTTATTTAAATATTGATGAAATTTGAACTTCAATTTGGTCTAGTGTTAAACAGGCTGTATACTATATGTTTATGTTTGTGAGAGCAAATTTAAAAAAAATTCAAAACTGCAATTTTTAATCCCACTTAAAAAAAAAAAAAAAAAAAAAAAACATGTTACTTAATTAGTAGCACATTAAAAAAAAAAAAATTCCAAACGTTTTCCATACAATCTCCTGCTGTTGCCACCTAAAATACATACATTAGTTAATTTTAAAAAATCTAATTGTCCGATCGATAAGCTGTTTAATCCGTTGGATTCACAAAAATTGCATCTTTCATTTGGTATCTTATTTGTAACGATCACTGAGCTGAAGAACAACTGGAGGAAATGCTAGACCGGTTTTCGCGTGCCGTTTTTTGAAGGTTTGTCTTCCGAGCGTTGCATGGTAAAAAGCTTTTGATATATTTATATTTCAAAGTAAAATTGTGTAAAGGCTGTCTGTTCGAACAACCATATGCTAAACATGACATTACAATTTTAAATTTTAATTCTTTAAAGATTATAATAGTAATAGACGACCCGACAAATGTTGCTTGCAATGCAAGGCAGGCGAACGATTGCAGAAAAACTGGCACGCACGAACACTGTGTAAAAGTATTGGAAGCATTTGCTCCAGTTGTTCTTCAGCTCAGTGGTAACGATACGACTGATATTTCTAATTTTTTACTTTCTCTTACCCATAAGGTAGAGAAAGTATTGTTTTTGGGTCTAATTTTCGAACGCGAGATTTTGTTATACTTACACGTTTTGAGGTCCCCTGAATACGAAAAGCATGTTTTTAGCAAATGGTCTGTGTGTATGTCTGTATGTCGGTGTGTGTGTCTGTATGTCTGTGTGTGCGTGTCTGTTATCAGCATATCTCAAAAACAAATTATCGCAGAAAGTTCAAACTTGGTATTCTAAATGTGTATCATATACGGATGCTATAGTAAGCTTTTCGTTAAGATCAAGCAAATGGTTCGTGTACAGGGACAATCAAGAGAATTCTAATACATTACATCTATGGGGAAAATTGCAGGTAAGTAGAGTTTAACGTCTATAGACTGCACTAAACCAAATGAAAAGAATATATATTTTTGTTATTGAGATAGTTAACTGGGAAATTTTTTTTTGTGTATGTAGGAGCCTCGCCTCCCCCCCTGGGGGGAAGTCCCCCACGAGGGGAGTAAATTTTCATGATGGGTATCGTTCAAAAGAGCTCGCTAATACCTTTAAAACGAATGGTTGAACCATCGATCTGCGATAATTTTAAATAAAGTTATGGATTTGTTTTACTTTTAACGAAAAAAAACTTAGAAAAAAAAAATCGTAATTTTTTTTTTTTTTTTTTTTTTTAATATTGAGAATAAAATGGACTTTTTTTTATATTTGGTGTTATACTACTTCTCTAAGATGGAAATCGTCTGCATTATTATAAAAGATAATTTTTTTAAATAATAATTTTAGTAAATTATTTTTTAATAACCGAATTAAATTCTATATAAATGTAGGTGCATTAATGAAACGGGGGGTTGAGGGGGGCGGTAGCCCCCCTCATACAGAACTAATTATCATATAAATCTCTTCAGAAGCCTAATATGAATTGTTTAACACTGGTTTACATAACAGTACTCGTTATCTTACCTTTTAATCTGCAACCTGTATTTATAGTATTTAATTTCAGGGTAAGAGAAAGTAGCGTGAGTGACACACCAGATTATTTAATTTACTTTCCTCATTTTAAATAAATGTAATTTTTATTGTTGACGTTTTTTTTTCTGTCGAAAAAATAATGATAATTTTTTTGGCAACAATTAAATTAAGAATTAAAATTAAATATTTTAAATAAATGTAATTTTTATTGTTCGCTTTTTTTCTGTCGAAAAAATAATGATAATTTTTTTTGGCAGCAATTAAATTAAGGATTACAATTAAATGGCCAATTTATCAGTAATTAGAAGGTTTTTATTTTAGCATTTTAATTAATTAAAAGAAAACTAAAACAAAATTTGAAAATCGGGCTTCGAGGTGCATCAGGAGAGGTCATTACGGCAAATTTTTGTAGCTCAGCCATCAGCCGTTTTCTTAAAAAGCTCTGGAAATACATACACAATGACACACACACAAACATCTTATTTTATTATATGTATAGATTTGCTGACAAAAATTACAAAACGACTGAAAATATCGTGAATCATTATTAATTAGTATACTTTGATTTAATTTCTACTCTTAATGGTTGAATTTAAATGCAAAAATATTTAAAAATTAAGTTTCAAGATTTCAGACTTTAACTTATAGATGCATTCTTAGTACTAATATTGCGTTTGTTGAAATCTAAACATACAATAAACTGATTCATGTTTCTTAAATTCGAATTATGGATACTTTGTTAAAATCATCAGTGAACAAAAGGAATAGAAAACAAAGTTAAGGATAAAAAATACTTAGTACTAATACTGTGTTAGTTTTTTGTATGTTTAGATTTCAACAAATTCATGTTTCTTAAATCACAATTATGGATACTTGGTTAAAATCATCAGTGAACAAAAGAAATAGAAAACAAAATTAAGGATAACCAAATTAAGAAAAAGAAATCAATAGTATCATTACTATCCAAAGGATTAAATTAAATTTCGAAAAAGCTTAAATACTGCTTATGCATTTTAGCTAAAATGCTAAAGAAACTTTTTTGCCAGGTTAAACCCTGATGTAAATAAAATAGTTAAATGTAATATGATTTATATATACATGTATATATATAAGCATAAGCATATATAAATCCTATATTGTCGAATCTTTTTAGAAGAAATTCCACAATTGATTTGTACTTCATTTATGAAGGTCATGCAATGTTTACATTTTTTACTTTGAATGGTTTTTTATTCTATCAGGTATCTATGTAAATGAATCTGACTGTACATATTTTATAATGATAATTTTTTTTAGAAATAACAGAATTACATATATATACTCAAATAATAATAATTGTGATAGAACTTATTATTTTAAGAGAATTGAGCTGTTAGTCATACATTAAAATGAAAAGCAGAAATAAAAATTATAAAATAACATACATACTTACAGCAGAGGACATAAATAAGAAGGCATGTCAAATGGGAATAAACATATTTATATCATTCATATTATATATTTCTGAAAGCGTTCATGAAGATGACATGTTATTCACATTTGTCTTAATTCCACGAAGCGTTTATAAAGTTGATCATTAAATATAATAAAAAGGCATGGAAATTTAGCCGAAAAAATGTCACTGAGGCATATGATGGGAAAATATTCAAATGCACTCAATAACAGTTTTACAGCCATACAGGAATATACAGTAATTGGGTACTTTTCATCAATGAGAGGTAAAAATATTATTTTTATCGATATCATATATTAATGAAATCTCAATATAATAAGTCCAATAAAATTTCAATGAGAGCGTACGGTTGTAAGAAGATGGCCTTGCCGTTTTCCGTCTTGATTGTACAACCGAACGCTAAACTACCAGCACAATTTAAATACAAATCCAATAGAAATTCCAAAAAATAATAAAATAAAAATCTTGATTTTATTTTCAATATGATTTTTTAAAAATAATTTCGATAATAAAATTAATATCTCATGCAATCATGTGCTAATCGCCTGATAAACATCAACAACAACATGTGCTTCTTATTTATCGATTATTTCAATAGTAAAAGGTGAAATAAAACACGGAATCATGGTCAGGACTCTAATGGAGGAAACAGACCCTGGGACATTTAAAATTGTTTTAGAGCAATGTATGAGGAAACTGAGCGAAAATAACAGTACAGCGGAATTTGGTAAATACTTTGTTGAGAACTATTCAAATTGTACTGAATCATGGGCATATTGTCATCGCGTTCAATCTGGATTAAATACGAATATGCATATGAGCGCATGCACAGAACTTTAAAATATATTTATTTAAAAGGAAAGCATGCGAAGCGTCTAGATAAGACTATCAATGCATTAATGCATTTTGTTCGGGATAAATTGATTGATAGATTAATTGTTTTAAATAAAGGAAAGCTGACATCAAAGTTAAAAGAAATAAAGTCTAGGCATAAAACAAGTCTCTCGCTGTCATCTGAAAATATCCTAAAAAATGAAAATGGATATATTATACCTTCATCATCTTCATCAGAAACTTATTTTGTGAAAGAAACGCATCAAAACTGTGACTGTTAATTGATTTGTACAGATTGCAATAATATTTGTATGCACCGTACATGCTTGGATGCTAGCATAAAATGGAATATGTGAAAGCACATGCATTTAGTTTGTCGATTTGAACAAATAACCAGCCCATTCTCATTCAGATATGATAAATGTTGATTCAGATTATGGTCAAAATGAATTGCTTATTGATGAAGATAATCAACTGAGATCTGACGAAAGCAGTATTTTAATAGCAAAATTAAGCCCTCCCCCCCCCCCCCCCCAAAAAAAAAAAAAAAAAAAAAAAAAAAAAAGTTCTTCAAACTTATCTTTGGTTGAAGAAAAGGAAGAATTTAAAAAAAAAAAAAAAAAAAAAAAAAAAATGAAATTTTGGATAGTGTTTCTAATGAAGATGAGAAAAAAATTGTAAAAAATGCTTTAAAATCTTTGAAAGCAACATTAGCAACCAACCGTAATTTAAAAGGAAATTCATTTACTGCACAGAAAAATTCTGTTCCCAGTAATAAATGGACAAAACAACAGAGAAGATTATTTTCTACAAGAAAAAGAAAACCAGAAAATGTTATTCTAAAACCTGATCAAGATGAATGCCTCAAAATAATTTACACATTTGTAATTATATTACTAAGTTATGATCAGTCTTTTGTATATATTAAATATTCAGTCGTGCAAAAAATATCACAGAAATAACTTTTTAAAAGAAATTGTTATATTTTTAAATAAATTTATCCAGGAATAATGGGAAATGTGTACTTATTTATTAACGAATTGTTTATATTATGAAATTTTTAAATACATATGTATTTGCTGATTTAAAAATCAACAACAGTTGTTTGTTCATATGCGTATGTAATCAATAATTGCATTTATTGAACAAATATAGCTTTATATTTTTGAAATTTGCCCATGAATTTTATTATAAATAAGAAGTTGAAAGTAATGTTAAATTTCTAAGTCTACGAATTATTCTATCAGGTATGCTATAATAATTTATGTATCTTTGAATTCATAATACTTTGAAGATCATACTTATAAGATATAAAACTCGAATAAAAGTTCATATATTTAAATACAGTTTTTTTTTTTTTTTTTTAAATCTTTAAATCTAGAAAATTTCATGCAATGAAAGATTTTTTTTTTCTATGTACAGTCGGAAAAAAAAAAAAAAAAAAAAACGCAGCACTTGATGTTATTTTGTTATTAATTGACGTAGAAAAAATTAATAGGTATCATTCAACAGGAAATCAAACGTACTTTCTGAAAATGTTATCGAATTTTGAATTAGGGGTTATCTACATATTGAAATGAGCTCCAACTTTGGTATATAAATATAATTTTCCTAATATTGATGTCTGGAACAGACTTATTTTATCATGATTAGTGATATACAGCAAGAATCAGAATGTGTCATGAATTAATTTTAACTTGGAATTTTAATTAAAATAAAAAATAAAGAAAAGGAGAGAGAGCATTACATCTCTCCTGTTACATCTTAAAACACTAAAAAGACACAATAATATTGAGTAGAAAAGAGAGTCTATTGGATCACGTGACATAGCTGTTCTATTTTTAGCGTTTTCTCGTTCGGTGAGTTGACAAACTGACAAATGAGAGGGGGAAAAGTTCTTTTTTTTTTTTTTTTTTCTTTCATGCAGTTTCGTTTATTCGAAAAGAACTGTTTTTGTGGAAGTCAGAAAGTTTTAGTGCTTGTAACACTATTTCTGTCATTCCCCCCCGAAACTCGAAAACTGGCCGTAGTTGCAAGTTATGTAGGTGTTTCAGAAAGGTTGCTCTGGGAGTACTTAGCTTACTTAGAATATCGGCTGGATATTTAGGATATTTACTTTCCTTATAATGTAATTTGATGGTACCGTTTTCACTTAAATCTTTTATGCAGTGGTACCGAATATGGAAGTGCTTCGTTCGAGCAGAGTGTTTAGGTGATTCTATTGTCTTTATTGCCGACTGATTGTCGTCAAACAATGTAATTGGCAGTTCCTGTGGCAAGTCGAGGTCTTCTAGTACTCTTATCAACCATAGTTGCTCTTGTGTTGCACTTGCAGCTGCTACAACCTCTGCTTCAGCAGAAGACAGAACAATGCAGCTTTGTTTTAGTCAAATCCAATAAAGTGGTGTTTTGCTTATCAAGAATAAATTCCCCATCATGGATTTACGATCGGATATGTCGCTGACCCAGTCGACATCGGCGTAACAAATTTGAATTGGTTTTTCATTAGCACTAATAACCAAACTTAAGTTTTTAGTGATTTTTCAGGTAACCTATACCTTTTTCCCAGTCTTGTTGTTTGGGGTTTTCATTGCGTCTGCTGAGATTGTTAACTGCTGCTGCAATATCTGGTCTTGAAATAATCTATATAAATAAGGTAAAAAGTTTGTTGGCGGAACACATCCGGGCGGACCACTCTTATTTCTGATTGGTCTAGATTTAACTAATTTAGTGATGAAAGTCGCCCATTTTTTTTAGCAAAAACTGAGGAATTTTTAAAAAAATGACTGCATAGATTTACACTTTTTTAAAAGACTTTTCTAAAAGCTGTTCATTTTTTGTGCGGACAGTACATACTTCAATTTGTTATATTTAAAGATACTACGTTGCAAAGTTTCAAATCGCGATATCATTCAACTGCTTTTGATGAAGGTCGGCCATTTTTTTTAGTAAAAAATGATGAATTTTTTTATAAAGATACTGAGCAGATGTTATACTTTTTTAAAAGAACTCTGAAAACTGCTGATTTTTTGTGAGGACACTATATACATCAAGTTATTAAATTTAAAGTTATTATGTTGTAAAGTTTCACAACGCGATATCATTCGATTGCTTTTATCTTAAAATAAGAGTCTAATATTAAAGAAAAAACAGTATAATATTAAAGAATAAGGAATAACTTTTTAAAGATTATCAGTTTTGAAATTCTAAGAGCTGCAATTTTTAAATTACAGCGTACTTATTTCCCATACATAATCCATTAAATTTTTAAACAATTGTTGATTCATTCTTGAGAATCATTCACATAAGAGCATAGAGCATTGTTGTAAACCAAACGCAAAACAGAAGAAATGTTTTATTTAATTTAATTGGTAAAATGTTATTTTGACTTTTTGACCTTAAAAGGAAATTTTTATTATGTTACTAAGCGCAAAATGTGATATAAAAAATAAATAGTGATTCAATTCTTTTGAAAATTCATTCAAATTTAGTGATCGACGAAGCGGATGTAGCCTGCTAGTTGCTATATAAAGTAAGGATCCGACAGCTTGTCTGAATTTTGTGTTATTAGGAAGTAAATTTTCATCGGATGTGTTATCCAGATAACCGGGGCTCATAGATATGTTAATTACGCTTAACATTTTTGAGATTGAATTTTTCTACTAATTCTTTTATTTATTTATTTATTTTATTTTATTTTATTTTTTATTTATTAGATAGATTCTATGTTTTCATTTTTGTATGTTTATTCCAAGTAGTAACTTATTTCTCCGAGATTTTTAAGTTCATAGTTTTCACTAAGTTTTTGTATGGTTTCCTTTATTTGTTTTTTAGATCCCGATATTAAGATGGCGTGAACGTAACCAATTACGTGTATTGGACTTCTTTCATTTTTTTCTGAATAGGCATGGATCTGCTGTACTATGATTGAATCCTAATTCTTTAAGAGATTCACCAATTTTAAAATACCAAGATCGGGCAGCTTGCTCAGGCCATAGATAATCGGTTCTGACTTCCAAACTTTGTTTTCATTTCCAGGTGAATCATAAAGGTCTAGCTGTTGTATGTATACGATTTCCTCAATATTTCTATGTAGGAACGCGGTTTTCATATCTACATGGTGAACTTGTGTTTTTCTGTAAGTGGCACTAGCCAAGGAAGCCCTAATTGTGCTGTGTGAAACTACAATAGCAAATGATTCATCAAAATCTTCAGCATATTTCTGGCTGAACCCTTTAGCCATTAGCCTGGCTTTATACTTTGCTATTTTTTTTGGAGGAATCATATTTCACTTTGTATGTCCATTTTGACTCAACGATTTTTCTTCCGGTGGAGGTTCAACTAAAATTTTATTTTGTTTTAAAGAGTTCATTTCTTCTTGCGTGACATTTAGCCAATTTTGTTTTTCCCGTGGGTTTGAAATGTTGAGAAATTCACTATAGTCTTCTGTTCATTGGCCTCAATGTTTTTCGTTAAGTAGTATATCAACCTATCTGGTGGCACTCCTTTGTTGCATCTGGTTGATATTCTAAAGGTGTCCTTATTGTTGTCATGTTCATTTCTGAAACTTTGTTCTGGTGAATCTATTTTCGCATCCTATATGCGATTCTGTATTGGAGTGTTCATTAGTGTTGTTTTCTGAAAGTAATTCTATTTCGTCATTTTCTCCTGAATTTTTATTGTGTTTTCGATGAATTTAACTGCTCTTGCAAATATTACGTAATAATTTTTCAGGTAGATTCTATACGCTTTGGCGTTGTTGCCGTAGTCGACAAAAATACCCTCTTACGTTTTGTCGTCTAATTTACCCCTTTTACTTTTGTGAATGTTGCATTGGTTTATAGCCAAAGATTTTTAAGTGGCTTAGATTTGGTTTACTACCGGGCCATAATTCATATGGGGTTTTTGTTGTGGATTTTGTGGGTATTCTATTTTGCATGTAATTGGCAGTGTTTATAGCTTCGCCCCACAATTTTTTGTCTAAATTAGTTTCCAATAGAAGAGTACGTATCATTTCGACTAATGTACTGTTTTTTCTTTCGGAAACACCATTTTGGGTTGGACAATGTGGTACGGAGAGCTGATGGTGAATATCATTTTCTTTAAGATATTCTTCTACGTTTTTATTTACATATTCCTCACCATTATCTGACCCTATCGTTTCAGGTTTTCTCCTAAATCTGTTTGTGGTGAAATTAACATACTCTTTTAGTATCTCGATTACTTCACTTTTTTTACTTAGATCTAAAGATTATCGATACAGAAAGTAAACCATTGTATACGTAGAGTAGTCATCAAAGAAGGTTAAAATGTATGATTTTCCACTTCTTGTTGGTACTTGTATTGGTACACAAACGATGCTATGCACTAGTTCTAGTATCAGTTTTCCTTTGTTTTCTGCAGTTTTTGGATGTGGGGTGTCGGTTAGTTTCGTTTTGTTGCATGTTTCGCATGTCGCTTCGTATTTGCAATTGTTGATTTTTATTCCCTGAACCAACAAATTGTGGTTTAATTTCTTAATTGAGTTGAAATTTTTATACCCCATGCGTTTGTGCCATAGTGTGATACAGTTAGAGTTTTTGCATTCTTCAGTTATATATGTGTGATGTTTGCTTATGGGCATTGGTTAGTTTAACTCATATAAGTTGCTGCTTCTCTTACCCTCTAAAATGGTTTCATTTCTCATAATTATATAACACTTTTGTTTAGTGAATGTAACTTTATAACCATTTTGGGTAGTTTTCTGTACGGATATAAGGTTTGCCTTCAATTCTGGAACGTATAATACCTCCGTTAGTGTTAATTCCCATTTTTGTTTGTTTGGATCAATGTATAATAATATAATATTTGGATCAATAAATATTTATTTCTCCTGATCAAGTGAAGTGAGAGTTCTACCATTTGCTACACATACTTGTGATTTTTGAGATTCATCTAAATTAACGAAAGGGTTTATATTGTTGCCTGTATGCGATGACGAACCAGGCTATTATCCAGTTATTCATCATTGCATTTTGAGTCGCGAAAGCCATTTGTTGTGTTTGTGATGTTATCAGTTTATTTCTTCTGAATAGCTTTGGTTTTGTACATGTGTGTGTGGCGATTCATTGTTATGTGTAACTAACTGTGAGGAATTGGTAATTTTTAATTTATTTCTAGAATGTTTGCCCTTCGTGTTATCAGCAGCTTTATTCTTCACTTGCCAGCATTATACTTTATTATTATTATTTATTTATTTATTTTGCCACAAGAGCAGTATTTTTGTTCTATTTTGAAATTGCTGTTGTATGATTGCTTTTTATTGACTTTGAATGCTTTTGATGAGTTTGGAGTATTTTCAGAGGCTTTTTTTCGGCTGTTATACTCATAAATTAGCTTGCTGCGTATGTAGTTTGGTGTCAGTTCATTTTCAAGTCGGGCTTTGAGTGCAACGATTAAAGTTTCGTAACTTCGTGGAAGGGAACATAAAAACAGTGCGAAAATGTGTGTAAATTTGATTTCTTCCCCAATAGCCTTTAGATTATCTACGGCTTCTGAAGTTTTATTTATGTGGGCTTGCATGTAGCCCCCTTCTTCCAGTTTGGTGCTGTACAATTATCTCAAAAGATAAAGTTTACTAGATTGATTCGTTTTCTCGTGAGTATCTTTGAGTGTATTCCAAGTTTATAAAGCTGTTTGACAGTTGAATTATTTCAGAGTTCTTAACTGTTTGACTGCTGAAGCATTTTCTGTATTACATTAATAAGTAGACGTTAATTACAAATCGATTGGTAACAGCCGCATGTTTTTACGGTAATTAGCCGAGAAATTGGTGCTTTTTTTTCTTTTCTTTTTTCCCCTGACCGCGCATTAGAAGGAAGCATTTAATTCGTGAAAATTTTCGACTTCCGATTTTTGATGGATTTTCATGTTCTGAGATTTCCTGAGCGCGATTCGACTACTTTTGGAAAATGTCTATATATCTGTGTGTATATGCTGGCCAAATTTTATGGACGCTGTATTTTGATAGTCTATTGTCAAAACTAATTTATATTTGGTTGGACTTTGACTTAAATTGTTGCTGATTAGATTTTGGAACACATCACTCATTAAGTGGCGCTGCTTTGGGGGAATTTCTTTGATTTAAGGAAATGCTATAGCTCAGCATCTATGATGAATAATCATACGAAACGTGATACGTATGAAAGTCATAATGAAAAAAGAAAATGATTCAATATAGATACATATCAGCCTAAAGGTAAGGCAATTTATGGTAGGTCAATATCTGAAGTTCTATGAACTATAAAAACACTAAAATTGGGGTGTGCGATAGGTTTTAGGAAAAATTATGGTGAAGGAATTTAGGTGCATATCAGAAAAGATATAGCGACGCTATGAGCATTCCTATAAGCATTAAACTTGGTACGTTAGATCATAGCCTTCTAAATTAGTCTTCCGCATGGCTCGGAAACTTGGCAACAGTTCAAGCGGTAGACAGCGTTACCTGGTACAGAATACGCAACTTTTTTTATTCAGCTGTCACCAATAATTTTAGAAAGTGATATATGATATATATATATATAAACGACGTTTCTTCTCTTTTATTCACCTTTTATGTATATCAAATTCCACTTTAAAAAATTTTTGGTGGCTGTGGAATAAAAAAGTCACGCAGTCTGTACCAGATGGCACTGTCAACCGCTTGAACTGTTACCAAATTTTCGAGCCAAGCGAAAGGCATCTAGTTTAGGAGGCTATGGTTAGATAGACATTATAAAAATTATGTTGGTGTATGCTGGTGTAAAGTTTATGTCGGCAGACTAGTAGGGCTTCTATTTCTCACTTCTTGCGACGTTTCAAATAGCTATTTCAGCTTCTGTTGGTAAAAATCTTGTCATTTTGCATACATGGAATATTTACTGTGATAAACTATATTCATTATATACTTGTGTATATTAAATGGTTGTTAATGCTGTTATATAAAATGGTACAGAGTAATGTTTTTTGAGGGTCATAACAAATTTGTTGCTTTTTCTTAAATGCGAAACTCACGTTCAGTTTCAGTGAAATTAAAAACCTAAAGAACTAAATTAACCTAATAAACTTAAATTTTGAGTGTTTTCTGATAATAAGGAACAATTTCTACACCAATAATCGATTATTGGAATATACATATTTCTAGATTTTTGAAAGACCCTTTTCCGAAACTCATTTAGAAACTTGTTTAATTGACAAGAACGTGAAAATTTGACGTATGAGTTACGTGATTTAACACGATTTCATTCATAAAATTAAGTGAGTGTTAATCTTACTTGCAAGCACAAGCGGATAACCACAGAACGACTTCTTGTGTTAAAACTTAGAAAATATTGCTTACGATTCGAGTGCGTCTTGCGCATGCGTAGAAGGAAAGCTGTGAAGGGATAAATAAGTGGTTTATCCCTATTTTGTTGTGTTTACATTTTCACGTGTAAATAAACACGCAAATTAAGTATGGATGGATGTGGAATAATTAATATTTAGATATAATCAGAAATAGACAGTTTTATTAGTTATTTTTATTCTGTTAATCAGTTTCATAGATTTTTAAGGAGATGAATCCTTTTTAAATTATCTATCTTATTTAAATATTTAACAAAAAAATAAATAATAAATAAATAAATAAATAAAATTTCCATTTTTTTTTTCTTTTTAATAAGAGCATTTTTCAGTTTATAATGTTAATTGTTTTGATTAATTAGGATATACTGCAGTTATCTATACACCCATCGCAATCTTTTGTCAATGAAAAATCGCATTAAATATTTAGTACTTGTCATTTTCATAACCTTGTACTCTTGTGTATATTTTACTTCCAGCTTCAGTTGCTATTTATTTATTTATTTATTTTTTTGCCCGTTTACTATTATTTATTTTATATATACATCACAAGAATTATTTATTTTCGCACAGTAAAACACGTCAATATTGATCATTGAAAAGAAATTTTACATATACTATTTACATTTTTAACATATCATCTCTGAAAACGTTGGGAATACAGGTTGGAGATTAAGAAGTAAGATAACGATGGAATGTAAACCGATGTTAAACAATTCAAATTAGGCTTCGGAAGAGTTTTATATGATAATTAATTCTGTGTGAGGGGGGGGGGCTACAGCCCCCTCAACCCCCCGTTTCATTAATGCACCTAGATTTATATAAAATTTAATTAGGTCATTAAAAAATAATTCTGTTTAAAAAATATATATATATTAAAATTATTATTTAAAAAAATTATCTTTTATGATGATGCAGACGATTTTCATATTAGAGAAGTAGTATAACACTACATATCCAAAAAAAAGTCCATTTTATTCTAAAAAAAAAAATAAAAAAAAAAAAAATACGATTTTTTTTTTTTTTTCGTTAAAAGTGAAAAAAATCGATAACTTTGTTTTAAATTATCGCAGATCGATGGTTCAACCATTCGTTTTAAAGGTATTGGCGAGCTCTTTAGAAAGATACCCATCAAGAAAATTTACTCCCCTCGAGGGGGGACGTCCCCCCCAGGGGGGAGACGAGGCTCCCACGTACACAATTTTTTTTCCCCAGTTAACTATCTCTATTACAAAAAATATATATTCATTTCATTTGGTTTAGTTCAGTCTATAGACGATAAACTCTACTTACCTGCAATTTCCCCCATAGATGTAATGTAATAGAATTCTCTTGATTGTCCCTGTACACGAACCATTTGCTTGATCTTAACGAAAAGCTTACTGTAGCATCTATATATGATACACATTTAGAATACCAAGTTTGGAATGTCTGTTACTATTTGGTCTTGAGATATGCTGATAAAAGACAGACACACACACAGACATACACACAGACCATTTGCTAAAAACATGATTTTCGTATTCAGGTTACCTCAAAACGTGTAAATATAACAAAATCTCGCGTTCGAAAATTTGACCCAAAAACAATACTTTCTCTACCTTATGGTAAGAGAAAGTAAAAATATAAATCAATGTATGAAAAAAAAAATTGCCCTCGAGAATGAAATTCAAATCGAGAATGAACAGGAAAAAAAAAAAAAAAATGTTCTTTTTCTGGTCAAAAGGAGGGGGGAGGGGAGCAAAATCAAATAAGTTCTTACCAGTGGCGGATCCAGAACTTGTCTTTTGGGGGGGGGGGGGGGCTAAGATTTTCAAAAGTGTTATTCTAGACCAATAAAAAATTTAAAATTGCAATATTCAATTGTGAATGTCAGTGTTTTGGGGGGGGGGGGGGCTTCAGCCCCCTAGCCCCCCCTTAAATCCGCCACTGGTTCTTACTTTAAATAATCAGAATATGATGGTACTTTATTCTAATCATGATTATTTAAAAATTACAGTGTTATTAGTAAGTATTGTTCAGCATGAAAAACAGAACACGTAAATGTATTATAATTAAATATAAAAATATTTTATTAATACAGAACGATTTATATGTATATATATTATGTATAATGGAATAATTAAAAAATTTATAATTCTGAATGAAAAATAAAAGTTGCTCCTGCATAACTGAAAAATATTACAGGTTAATATACATTAAATTTGAATAAGATTATTAATAATAATTAAAATTTACAACTTATTCTTTAATTGGATTCCTGTATTACAATTACATTATTCAAAGTATGTGAAAAATATAATAGCTACATTAAATTCCTTATGTGTTACATTCGTGGTTAGCAAAAAAAAAAAAAAAAAAAAAAAATGTATATATATATATATATATATACTTGATCTTTGAGAAATAGAGGTAAGTAAACTTACTGATTCGAAATCACAATAGCTTGAAACAATCTTGCGAGGCAATCCTGCAAGTGTTTACATTAAAGCAAGAAAATAAATAAAACTTTTTGCTTTTAATGTAACACCAACTGGCTGAAAATCTCCGAAATAGAAGTAAGAGAGACAAAGCATCCATATCCTACATTTGAATTGCGTCCCATACATACTTCCTCGAAACATTTGACGCAGCATATGTTTTACTTACAAAATAATTCCGTCATTCAAGACTTCGCCATTTAACATACAATAACGAATAAAACATTTCAAGTAATGCGATAAAACAAAAATTTTATATTGGTAATCAATTCCTTAAAACGAGTCAGAAAATTATCACAGTAAAAAAATATTAAAATTGTAAACAAACATAAATATTCTTAGAGGGAAAATGTATTTAATTTCTCCCCATGCGGTACTTTTTTCCCTTTTCAGCTTTCTTTTTACGCATGCGCAAGAGACACGAACTCAAGCAGAAAGTTTTTCTAAGTTTTAACACAAGAAATCGTTCTGTGGTTATCCGCTTGTCTTGCCAGCATTCTAACCAGTATCCCATAAGATTATTAATAACGCCCTTTTTTTCACACCACTTCATAACTAGAGTAATTGTCTCCAAATGTAATTGTGAATAAATAAGAAGAAAAATACTCTGAAAAAAAGACTGGTTTGAAGTGGCGATAAAAATTTTACGGAATATGAATTAGAATGTTGGTAGTTATGGTAATGTTTTCTTGGTAATATAACCAAAGTAACTGAAGTGACTTCCTGATTTTTTAGTGAGAAATCATAATCTGAAATTAATGATAAACTTAATGTGCGGATGTTTGATACCATAAATGTAGTTACTAAACTTTATCAAAAAGTTCGGCGCTCTGATAAAATTTTATAGCAAATTTGATTTAAATTTTCTTTTAAATTATTTCGGGAATATAAAAGAAACATTTAAAAAATAGTAACATTTCTAAACACAACCATCATTAGCAAGGGGGAGCGGATATAAAAGAAATTATTAAAAATAAATAAATGAATGAATAAAAAAGTAATGGTCTATTTCTACATTGCATGAAGTTAAAAAAATTCTGATTAATACCATCACAGTTTTGTAAACGTGAATTGTTTTTAATTATTATTATTCGCTATAACACAATTACTAATAAACAAAGGAATGGTTTAGATATTTACAAAACATCAGTGACAATTGCCGCTAAGTTTTACGTCTAATGAATATTAAATGTAGGGGAGACCCGTGTACCTAGGGCCGCTTTTTTTTCAATGGCCGAAAACAGAGCCCTTGATCGGTTTAAAATTATGAAACTGATATTTACATATCTTTAGGATTATTTACTTCCAATTGGGATTAATATAAATACGTAAAATAATAAATCCTGACAAATAGAAGGTTTTAAAATAAACTTCTCTCATGGCCCTAGGTACAACACCCCCATTGTACCTAAGGCCAAACCCAGTGGCGGCTAGTGAGATTCATTTACAGGGGGGCTGCATCGCTGCATGTCTAACAATCAGTACAATTTGAGAAAAAAGCGAAAGTGATATTCTGAATTTTACAATTATGTTTATTAAATGAACAGTAATATTTATCAAATGAACAGTAATGTTTATTAAATGAATGTATTTGAAATATTAGACAGATATAAATCTTAGGATTTCCATCTTATTTCTTTTCGATAGGAAAAATAGCGTCATCGCCATTTGCTGTAAGACTATCTTGAACTTCACGTAAGAGATAGTCTATTACGGAATTCAAGAGTTTAGGAATACGTAACAAGGAAAAGTCTAAATAAAATATGTATTTCCGTATTAGATTAAATTGTGTTTAAGACAGATATTTTAAAATTATACATCTTTTCTTAAAAAATAAATGAATGAAATAGAATGAAATATTGATAATTTTAAAAAATTAAAATCTTTGGAAACATTTATAACAAATAATTTTGCTAGAAACTATTGTCATAATCTAAAATGTTTAACAGTTTTTTTAGCATTAAAAAAAAAAAAAAAAAAAAAAAAAAAAAAAATTAGATGCTGCATTTATGCCGAATTATAATTATCTATCTATTTTTAAAATTGCTGTCTTATATTTTTTAGTAATACGATGCCCATATCTTAAAAGTAGAATTTTAATGATGCGTTTCTTTAATTTATTTAGAATCATCATTTGAAATATTAATTAAAAGAATTTCCAAAATTTGTTGCATATAGTCAGTAATACACTCGATATCTTCTGTATTACCGTGCATTAAAAATAAACATTAAAACACTATTTTCTTTATATATACGTATTTAGCCCTTTCATTCCCACCTTTTTCCATCCATAAAACATTAAATCTTATATTTAGTCATAAATTTATTTCAAAAGTAATATATGTAAATATTTTTTTTTAAATAGGAGTAATAGCAGGGTGCGAATTAATATAGCTAACAAAGCAACCGAGATGTGTTTATTTATGTTTAATATAACCACTGAAGCCATTCAAAATCATAATTTTTCAATAAATAAAAATATCAAAATTTGGGAAGAAATTCATATTGCAATTAATTAAAATACAAATCATAAACATTAAAAAATGAAATAAAAAATATTTCAAACAGTTAATTTACTTAAATTGCCCAAAACAGCAAAATGATTCCTATATTATTATCAGAATAGAGTAAAATGTATTTTCATTTATCAACAAGGATAGTGAAATCATCTAAAATACATATTTTTCGGTGGTAAAATGTATTTAGATTTTAATATTATTCATTTTGAATTCAGCGGGAGTGTTAGATGGTAAGAAAGAAAATCTGAAATGTTATGATTCCAACTGGCATCACGGGGAATGTAAGGGTTAAAGACTTCAACAGCATATATCAATATAATTTGACATTTATCAATAAATATTATCACAAAATTAAAACTACGCATAGCCAAGCCAGCATTGCATTCTGCATGTTTTGTGTGTCCTCGTGAAAGAAGTGTAAATTAAAAATACAAGATTTTTTAAACTGATAATTTCGTTATGCATTAGATTAATTTATATGAGTTTCCTACATTCTGCAGCAGAATAACACTGCTAAAATGTATTTAAATTAATTTTCTTATAAAGTGTAATGTGTAAGAAATTTTCGGGCATTCCTCTAAATGAACTGTAAACGAAACATACACTTTTTCAATAGGAAAAATGGTGTGGTCAATCTAAATAACAGGTGTTAAAATTCTAAAATTTCCATGCATATTTATGAAAATTCTTACTCGAGAACACACGAAAAAATGTTTTTCAACTTCGTTGTAGGAAAATGTCGGAAATTAAAAATTTAGAAATCTTGTGTTTTTAAGAAAGATTCGACTGCTAATATTTCTCATCAAAATAAAAAACATTAAAAAAACTAAAAGAAAAATGAAAGAAAGAATATAATAATAACGTTATTAATAAAGCGATTAAACACTTGATAAATTTTGAATACTATATTTAATGGAAGATAAAATTTGAATAAAAATTGAGATTTTGTCTATTCGACCGTTTCTGCCACTGAAAAAGCAAGAAGCCAAAAAAACGTGTGAAAATTCAATGTAATATAAATTAAAAATGTGTTTGAAAACATAAACAAAAATGATTTCTATTTTCTCACATAATCGTGAATAACCTTCATGCTACATTTTTTACCTATCATACATAAATAATCTTCAAACACAGCGATTACCGCATTAAAAACTGTGAAAAAAAAACGTAATTCACAAAAGGAAATAGTCCTTTTCCAGCATTACCGAAATCCCTAATAAGATCGGGGCTGCATCAGATGCAGCCCCAACGTGCCTATAAGGTTGAAACTGGTAGGGAAAACGAGTAGCGGCGGTTTTAACAGTCTTTTCCCTAAAGAAATCCCTTTTTTCGAGAGCTGCATGAATGAGCAGCCCCTTTCGGAACTTTGGAAGCGCTATTACGCCTAAAACTGGTTGACTTTTTTCAATGTTTTAATAATTTTTCATGATAACGAAGTAATCTGCTCTTCTATATTCATAATATACTAAAAATATAATAATATTTATTCAAAATATTTTGTAAGTTAACATAATTACTTCGTATATTTCGCGTTGGGGAGGGGGGGGGGGGGCTGCAGCTCTGCAGCCCCTGCCGCGAGCCGCCACTGGCCAAACCTCATTTTACCTAGGGCCACTTTTTTTCAATTCCCAAAAGCAGAGCCCCTGACCTGCTAAAAATCATGAAACGGATATGCACATATCTTAGAACCAATTTATTTTAATTTAATATAAGCACTTAAAACAATGAATTCCGACAAATAGAAGGCTTTAAAATAAATTTCACACATGGCTCTAGGTACAACACGCTCATTGTACCTAGGATCA
The DNA here is from genome assembly GCA_963930645.1 of Salticus scenicus. NCBI lineage: Eukaryota > Metazoa > Arthropoda > Arachnida > Araneae > Salticidae > Salticus > Salticus scenicus. Next base: position 196,051,859 of record OZ005660.1, read on the forward strand.
GATCTCATCGTACCTAGGGCCAGATCTCATTGTACGTAGGGCCTAAGTGTACCTAGGTCCTTTCCCTTAACCCTTTGCGCTCGGCATATTTTCCGTAGGACACGCCTTTTGGCGTTCCTTTAAAACATCACACGTATAGTTTCGAACTTACTACCTTTTGGCTACCGAAAAATTGTAATAATTTGTTTTATTTTACTTCATCATTAAATAAAATAAATCTCTCTGTTAAAATTTTCAGGTAGCCGAAAGATAGCCTATAGTTACACGTTTTAGAAAAATAACATTTCATTTGCAGAGGAACAACTTAAGGCGTGGCTCGATTTTTTAATGTTCCCTTAGAAGGCACATACATAAGGGCTAAAATTATATTTCACTTTATAATGAATAGAAAATAAGCATATGAACATATATTTTATAAAAGAAACAATATCAAGTAACACATTTATTTATCATGTAATAATTATCATGATGTTGCCTTAATATGAAACACCGAATTTTTCTGTCTTTTTTTCTTTGGGATATATTCTAACAACTTATTTTTCTTCAATTTCTTTTTCTTTTTTTTTTTTTTGTCTCGAACATCTCTTAAATTTCTAGATCTTCCTGGTTTTCGGCCACACACTTTCTTTGAGTAGTTTTTGTACGAGGTTTTTCTTCAGGAAAAGTTGTACCTGTGCAAGCATGACACACGAAAATATGTTAGATGATGAAGGTTTCTAAATTTCAACAGGACATGAAACAGAGGCATCCAGTTCCATCATTGTTGGTTTATTTTCTTACTGAAGAAAATCTTTTTTGGAAATTTATGGAGGGAGCTTGTCTTTCGGCCACATTTGAATTTAAATATTCGCTCTTACCAGGAAACCATCCCAATAATGTAATAATAGAAATAAATTGAATTATGTTTATTCGAGAGGGCATAATATAACATGATTTTTGATACACAAACTGTTAACCCTTATAAGTCCGTTCTCGAGAAATCTATATTTAAGTTTGAGTAAAAATGAAGTAACGAGAAAAGGGTGGGAGGAGTCTATAAAAGTCTGCTAGAACCATGACTTTTATCAATATTTAGATTCTATTTTAGCGAATTTTTAGGCATTATATCTCAATTGAATATATCTCAAAGCTGAAATAGGCAACTGATGAATGCACGAAAGAACAAGTTTATCTATGCTATTTCAATTTCTGCTTATTTTGAATTTCATTCATTATTTCAGTAAGGCGTGGTGTTATCGATTTAGGTTGCACCGATTGTTAGTGAATTTTCAGAGTTTATAACTCGAAAACGAGCTGACGAGGGCTAATATTTTATGCGTGAAGAAACATATTTATATGTACTCTTTCGATAAATGCTTGTTTGTATTTCTTTTTTTTTTTTTCATGATTACAGTATGGAATGGTTTCCTGGTCAATGAATATGTTTTGATTCGCTGGCTATATGCCAGTTACACGAAAACCTGATAAAATGTTCACAGGAGCAGGCGGATAGGACTTGCCAACACTTTCAACAACGTCATATATAGTGATTGGTTTGCCAGAGTTTGTCAGCATCCAATTACTACAGCCTATATTGTAGTACATCTTATGAGGTCCAAACACACCTCTGTCCAACGGTTGAAGCTTATGACTGGTGGTGGGGTAAAATAATACCCCCATACAACAATATCTTTCCTTTAATTATAAAAGTTTTTTAATTAAGTTGTAACAACATGAAGAATAAGATTACAATTGTACCTAGGGCCCTTAGGTACAATTTAGCTATGTGGCCCTAGGTACAAGTTTCGGTAAGTTCATTCAAAATACATTCCACTAAAAAACTCACGAACAGAGAGAGCTAATTAAGTATCTCATTTATTACTGAATATAATGAGAAAAATTATGCACTAGAAATAAAAGAAAATTATTTGATTGACTTTTGTAAAATAGCAAAAGAGATGAGCTGTAAAATTTTACTTCAAACCATGTAAATTCTTTTTCTATATGTAACTTGTAAAAACTTTCTCCTGAATGGTTTCAAAGTGATTGTAAATGTAGCAATTGGTGTTGTTACTCGCCCAATTGAATATTAAAACTTAAAACTAAATATTATTCAAATAAAGTGGGGTGGACCTAGGTACAGTGATGGCCCTAGGTACACGGGTCTCCCCTAATTATTACCTTAATTTAACCTTTTTCGTTCTTTGCAATTCATTGCTCAACTTTTCTCCGACATTTTTTTTAAGGTGGGGGAAGGAGTATACATAAAAATTCCTTCTTTTTACGTATATTAAAATAATAATAATAAGAAGAAGAAAGACGAGAAAATTTGAGTGATTCATCGTATTTAAATATTAAAAACAAACACTCTTTAAATACAAAATTATCAGCAATATTTAAAGCGACTATGTTTCTGAATTATCAACGATAAACTGCTCTTATTATCGGCAAACAAGCAGACAAGTCAAAAGGATTGTTTTTCGAAAAGTACTATCGACAAGTATTCTCTTTATTTAACATTCGGTAGTTTTATTTAAAAATGAGCGGTTGTAAGGTCATACGTCAACTTTTTGTGGTCGGACAATTGTTCCCCGGGCTGTTTTGCATAAATAAGCGTGGCACTAAAAAAAAACGAAAAATTATTTTAGCAAAAGTTGAAATTTGATTTTATTTAAAGGAAGTATAATGCACCTTATGAAGCTTTAGTTTGAAGAATATATATATATAATTTAATTTGAAGGAAGAAATGTGTATAGTGCGCCTAATGAAACTTTAACTTGAAGAATATACACACATAAATATACACATATGTAGTTTAATTTATTTTTTCATTTAAATACTCTTTTACTGCTATTTTCTAGTTGTCCAAATAAAATATCTAACAAATACTAATGAAAATTGTATACGTTTTCGAAAAAAAATTTATTTATTTAACTAACATCTAAAATCCAGAGAATTTTCTTGTGTTAAAAATTCTCTCTAAAAAGAAATTAAGACAAAAGATTTATATTCTGCACTTTTCAAAAAAAAAAAAAAAACTCCCAAGTGTTTTACGATTTTGTTTTAACATGCATCTTTCTTTCATGGTAATGATGTTAAACTGACTTGTCAGTGTTGCCCTTTTTTTCACTACTTAGAATATTTAGCATATTAGGTCACGTATACTAGCACTAAAGCTCTCTATATTGTTTAGTATTACAAACACAAAATTAATATCACATTTGAGGGAAATAATGTGAATAGCGCCATTTTGGGGAAGAATCAACTGTATTCTGGGGAAATTTTGATATTTCTGTCTGGCAACACTAATCATTTTATGAGTAACTTTTTTATTTATATATTTATTTTTTTTTTTAACGAAAGTAGTAGTAAAGGAAAATAAGGGATGTACGAATCTGTCAACATGTGAATTATTACTCTCATTTGTTGAAAGGAATATTTGTTTATAGTATTAAATTCGAACACTATTAAAAGTGTTGAACATGCATTTTTAATCACCTAGTATGCGTATGTATGTTTTCTTAAAAGAAATTTTTCTTTAAATTACACATAATTCCTTGCGCGGGAGTACTTTTTGTGATATGAGATCTTTTTTTCTAATTATCAGCATATATAGTTACGCTCATCAGTACCTGACTCTGTCATGCTTTAGGCTTAAGAGATTGGTTTAACCCTTTGCGACGCAAAACAATTAAGATCATTTAAATTATACTGCCACCGGAATCCATAAACTAAAAGAAATTTTAAATTTTAAGGCGTAGAAAACCGTCCTTATCTGATGTGTTAAAAACGTAAGTTTTTTCTAAAAAATTTCTGGGATGAATTTTTGCAGTTGGGAAGTGATATTAGGTGGCATAAATATATACCACCGCCCCTGAAAGAGTTGAGAGATTTCCTTAAGAGATTCACCTAATCTTCATACTTTAGTTAATAAATAAATAAATAATAAATATATATATATATATATAAAGGAAATCTAATTGTCCGATCGATAAGCTGTTTAAACTGACGGATTCAGAGAAATCGCCCCTTTCATTTGGTACCTTATTTGCAATATTTTTTTTTTTTTTTAAGCATAATTAATGTGCATTTAATGTGCTTTCACGTGAAAAAAAAAAAAAAAAAGAAATATTAAATTTGCTTATGCATATGAAAAAATTATGTCTATAAAATAACAATAATAATTTTAAAGGTAACGAAGAGATAAATAAAGTAAGAAAATTTTGCACGAGCTTGCTAGCAGACGAATTATTTGAAGTGAGAAATAAATAAAATGAAACGATCATTTTTCAACGGGCGCCTTAGTCGCCCTACAACTAACTAGTAAAATTATATTTGATGAATTAATTCTTGTCTGGAAGAATATTTTCCACTTCAAAGCATAAAAATAAACGAGATTAAAAAATTGTTTTATAATGAATGTAAATGTTTTTTTCTCTTAATTTAAGTAATTTCCTAGAAAATTCAGCCTACGCGGAATTCTCTTTTTTATCAATCTTTAAGAAAAAAGTATTCCGTTTATACATACATCATAAAAAGAGAATTTTTTTTTATAACTAGCCGATGTATTAAATCTTTGTTCACTAAAATCTTTTTAAAAATATGTCAATGTTATAAAAACGTGTTCATTATTATTATACAGGTAACCATGAAAATGTATGGGATGTATAATTCTTGTAGAGGGTAGTTTTCATTGATAAAGAAAAGTAAAATTAGGTCTTATCACAAAGGAAAGTGCCTGAGCGATTTTACTGAGGAAATACGATTTTAAGAACTTTTAGCAAGAGAAAAAAAAAAAAAAAAAAAAAAAAAAATACACCATTTTAAGGGTACAAGTTTAAGTATGGAAATTGGGAAAATTATAAATGTTTGAATTACGTAAAAACATACATAAATATTTATATGTTTGACGGTTATGACCCTTTTTTTTTTTTTTTTTTTTTTTTTGTTCTTGCAGTACATATAGTTGATAGATATAATAATAATAAAATATGTGCATGATATGATTTTAGACATATCAACATTTTCATTTATTCTGAAGCATTGCTAATATTGGCTTTTTTTTCACACCATTTTTCCGGACAAACCAATATTTTAATTAATTCTGGAGCATTGTTAGTACACGTCCTTTTTTCACACAAATTTTCTTAAAGGATATTCTTCTATCAATCTAATTGTAGAGATAATTTCATTACAAATGTGGCATGAAAAAAGGGCGGGTATTAACATCGCTCTGGAAAAAATTAAAATGCTGGCAAGTATGTAATTTATATTTGATACATATAATTTATATATTTTTAAATACGCGTGTTGTTCGATTACTTTAGTAGGTAAGTATTTTCGATTGATATAGAAAAAGAAAATTAGTACCGAAATTTGCCTCCAGAGGGAATGCGAGGTGTGTTATAACAGCAGTTTTAGATTAACACTTTAATGACCGCTGACGTAGATTCACGTCAATTAAAAATCTTTAACTCCGCCTGTGGGCGCTTCTTTCGCAATTTGTATGTTATCTTAAGAATATGCGCAATATTCATATTTGTACATTCAAATGTAGTATGGATAGAAATACTTTGATTATAAAGGCTATAACTATAATGCATACCCATTTGTAATATAAATGTAAGTACAGAGAACTTTGTTCTGAAATATTGTGACTTGAAGGAACAACGCCCACAGGCGGACTTTACTGTCAAAAAGGCAAAATGCGTTCGCAAAAGTGTTAAAACGAATTAATTATAGTACAATTTCGATTGGCCCATTAAACATATTGATTCCGCTTAAAAGTTTTGAATTTTCACATGTTTTGGGTTTCAATGTGCATCTCTAATCATATGTAGATTAAATAATTAAAAAAAAAAAGTGTTTTGCTAGAAGATATGATATGGTTCCTAAATGGGTGACTTTGCACCTAATGGGGTTAGAAAAGAACTGTTTTATTTCATATCTATTGTTTTTAACCCCTGCACACGGAATGAGTTATTTTGGGAGATTTTTTTTCTTATGCAGTAAAACCAAACACTTTTGTTTGAATAGTAAAAAAAAAAAAAAAAAAAAAGAAAGAAAGAAAAGGAAATATAGAATTTATATTACAAATTTTTGGAAAAATTACCAACGAAGCTAGGCACTTCAATATTCAATAGAAAAAATAAAAAATATATTTATCTTAATTACTTGTAGAAAAAAAATCTTAATGAAGTGTTTCCGCAGAGGGAATTTTGGAGATTAATGGGTTAACCTGATATCTAGAAAACGTCTAATCTGGAATAGCTAAAAATCCCAGAAAATGTATACAAACACATGAAAATGTGAACAAAAATTATGTAAAATGTTTATATAACAATTGCAGGGATAGAACACGGGCGCAGAATTCATACCACTATCAATGTAAGAAAATTTTCTACTTCTTAAATCAACGATATTATAAGCAGAGAAATTTCTTAAACGGATTCCGGTATGAATTCTGCGCCCGTGTTCCATCCCTGCAATTGTAGTTGGTGTGTTGGTTTAAGCCTACTTTAGAGACAAAGGCCTAAAAGGGTAGCTCTCTGTGGGAGTCTTTTAAAGGTATCATAGTTTGTATTTATGCAAGTTTTGGAGCAAACCACGAAAACTGCCAAACAGCTACGTCAGCTGTCGCGAGCCAGATACGGCTGTTTGGCTCCTCTTGTATGGTTGTTCCACAAAATAACACGTAAGGATACACACGCATTGTGCAACTGAAATTTCACGAGAGTCAAAAATTTAAAACTGAATGAACCGAGACTTTCGGGTTTATTCATAACTGAAATAATCTTCTGATCTTCCTTTTTGCAAGAAAACATTGGCTCATAACAAAAAATTAAATTTGGGGGACAATTTACAATTATACACGCGTCATTTAATATCTCTGGATAATGCAAGGAAGAAAGCATTTGGGGAGTTTTAGAAGAGTGAAGTAAAATCAAGTTCTGTGTTTAATTACTGGACGTAATCTTCCAACAATGTTAATATTGCAAGTTTTGTGGTTGATCAAGAGATTGCTATGAAAACTAAAACATATACATACATCTCGAATACATAAAATGGTGTTTTATAAATGCCTCCGAATTCAGGATTTTAAAATCAAAGCAGACATTCTTAAAAAAAAAAAAAAAAAAAAACAGAAAAGTATAGATCTGTTAAATATTTTTCAATAGGACCAGAGCTGCTAATCTAATCTGGAGGCTTGTTAGTACCACCCCTCTTTCCACACCACTGTATTTTTAGAATAATTCTCAATAAATGCATTTACCATAACTGCCAATAATTTAATTTATTCCGGAGTAATTTTAGTCCCGCCTCTAATTCGTACCACTTATTTTTTTAAAGAATTTTTTTTTATTTTATCGAAATTATATAGCGAAGAAATTTTTTCTATAAATAAAGTGGTGCGAAATAAAGGCGGGGCTAAAGGTACTCCGGAATAAATTAAAATATTGGCAGCTATGCATTTACAATGAATTAAGAAGAAAAATATTCTAAAAAAAAAAAAAAAAAACTGATGTGAAAAAGGGGCAGTTCTAACAATCGTCCAGATTAATGTACATTTTCAGGGATGGAACACAGGCTCAGAATTCATACCAGTATTTGTTTAAGAGATTTCTTTGCCTATAATATCGTTGATTTACGAAGTAGAAAATTTTATTTCATTGACAGTAGCATGACTTCTGCTCCAATGTTCCATCCCTGTATTTTTTCGAAACCAAAGCCAAATAATCCAAACTCAAATGAACATCTCGTTCTCAACTAACTAAACACTCTTCTTGGAAAATTTACATTTGTAATCTCAGCGCTATTTCAAACGAGTGAGAGTTCAATACCTAACAAAGGATCAAATATCTGTGTTACAGATATAAATCGAATATCATTTTTTTTTTTCAAAACCAATGTGTAATTCAAACTCCAATGGGCATCTCACCCTCAACTAACTAAACTCTTCATGGACAATTTACATTTTTTCCGAAACCAACGTCAAGTAATCAAAACTAGAATGGACATTTCACCCTCAACTAACCAAACTCTCCATGGACTACATTTAGAATCCTAGCACGATTTCGAGCGAGTGAGGCCTCACAACTTTACATAGTGTTAAATATCTGTGTTGCAGACGTAAATCGAATATCATTTTTTTCGAAACCAACACCAAGTAATCGAAGTTAGAATGGATACTTCCCTCTCAATTAACCCAGTCTGTCCATGGATAATTTACACTCATAATCCCAGAGCGATTTCAAGCGAGTGAGGCCTCACTACCTTACATAATTTGAAATATCTGTGTTACCGACACAAATCGAATATCGATTTTTTCTTGCCTAATAAGTACTTTAACTGTTGAACTCTATTAGAATATTCATCTATGGACTTCTTGATTCACAATGGAGTTAAAAAGAATTCAACAAAAAATATTTATTTAAATGTTTTTGAAATTTTTTTTTACCTGATGCAACTTTATCTTATACTATTAAGTGAGCAATATGTGTATATTTCACTGATCTCGAAAACAGTAGCTCGGACAGTCACGAGATTTAACACAAAGGTGCCCCCCGAAGGGTCATTGTGCACATCGAAGTCAGATTTTCGAATTTTTGATTAGTTTTTTCTTAATTAATTAAAATGTAAAAATAATAACCTTCTAATTTCTGATAAAAAAGCCATTTAAATTTTAACATTTTATCCATAATTAAATTGTTGCCAATTTTTTTTTCGACAAAATAATAATAATAAAAAAAAAAAAAAAAAAACGTACATCTTATACTATTAATTGAGCAATATGTGTATATTTCACTGATCTCGAAAACAGTTGCTCGGACAGTCACGAGATTTAACACAAAGGTGCCCCCCGAAGGGTCATTGTGCACATCGAAGTCAGATTTTCGAATTTTTGATTAGTTTTTTCTTAATTAATTAAAATGTAAAAATAATAACCTTCTAATTTCTGATAAAAAAACCATTTAAATTTTAACATTTTATCCATAATTTAATTGTTGCCAATTTTTTTTTTCGACAAAATAATAATAATTAAAAAAAAAAAAAAAAAAAAAAAAAACGTACATTTATTTAAAATGAGGAAAATAAATCAGAAATATTAGAAAATAAATTAGAAATATCAGTCGCATCGTTACAAATAAGATACCAAATGAAAGGGAAAATTTTTGTAAATCCGATGCATTAAACAGCTTATCAATCGGATGATTAGTTTTTTCTTAATTAATTAAAATGTGAAAATAGTAACCTTCTAATTTCTGATAAGACATTTAAATTTTAGAAGAAGTCACACGTTTGATAAACGACTTAGTAGAAAAAAACAAAGCTACAGTTGGAGAGAAAGTCATTCTCCCATCATCTTTCCCAGGGTCAACACGCAATTATACTGAACAATTTGAAGATGCTATGGCAATTGTTCGCCGTCTTGGTTCTCCAGATTTCTTCATAACAATGACATGTAATGCAAACTGCCCTGAAATAAAAAACGCTTTGCACATTCAGATACAAAATGGATCTTTTATACAACAACTACCTCAAGACCGACCAGATGTTGTAACTCGAGTTGCAAAATTGAAATTTGATGAAATAATTGAAGATTTTGATAAGAAGCAGATATTTGGAAAAGTTGCTGCTTATGTATATTCAATTGAATTTCAAAAGCGAGGTCTTCCTCACATTCACCTTCTTCTAATTATGTGTTCTCAAGACAAGATTCATAATCCTGAAGAACTGGATGATCTCATTTCTGCAGAGATTCCCGACTTTGAAGATACAGATCTGAGAGAACTTGTAATAAAGTGGATGATTCATAACCCCTGTGATGAACAGAACCCAAACGCTGCATGCATGGTAAATAAAAGTGGACGTATGAAGTGCCGCTTTCAATTTCCAAAATCATTTGAGGATGTATCTTCATTGGCAGACAATGCAAAACCAAATTATCGAAGGCGTTATGATCCCAAATTGGACCCTCACAGTCGCATTTACAATTTCGCCGTCGTTTCCATCTACCGTGACGATTTTTAGCAAAGGAGCTTGTACATCACCTACGATTTGGGGTTCTGTTAGATCACAGTATACATATATCACCGGAAAAGAGCACTTTGGATCGGCAACAAACGGACTTTGTTGAAATCCTGAATATTTTCCTGGTTCGAATCCCAATAGTTCCGCTATACCTTCGTGGAGGATTACTTTTGATTTTCCATCCGTCTTAATAGTTACTCGTTTCGTTACTGGGTGATACTGAAACTCAATCCTATTTTTATGGGATTCTATTCTCATACTTCCAATAAGATCTGGTATCGTTTCATAACAACCTGGGGGGACTCTTCTACCTTCTAGTATTCCATCACCCAAATCAAAACCAAATAAATTATTATCATTTCGAACGTTATACCAAGTATGGGGATAAATGAAATCGACTAAAGCCATTTCCCATTCACCATTTAAATTGATTGGACTAGGCAGCTGCGTCGTAAATTGCGATATTTTATTATGCGGGAAAAAGCTCAAAGAGCTGTCACTGATCAGTGTGACGTAGAAAGACATCGTTTTTAAAATGAAAGGTAAGTTACACAAATGCTCTATTTATATCATTTTGACATCGCTGACCCATGCATTGAATTTTTGAGGATAACCCTGAAACTTTCTGAAGTATTCAACTTTTCCATGACGTTTTCTTTTTTTCAAAACTTTTTCCACTGGATAAAATCCAGAATCCGAAATTTTTTGTAACTCTTGCTTGTAAAAACTTCCTTTTATAATTTCTCCTGCTAAATCTTTCAGTTTATAGACAACAGGTACACGAGGTAAAATTTTATAAATTGTAAATATTTCCCTTGTCCAGTTTTGTTCATATCCTTTTTCAAACAACATTTTTTCTCGACTGATGCGAACAGTATCTCCAACTTTTAAATCTGTACGATTAGGTTTTGGAACCAATGTTTGCTGATCATATAGCGTATGCCAAATTTTCTGTTGGTTTTCTAACGTCACCGATGCAGGCTCTGTTTGTATACTACGATGCCAAGTATGATTATAACTGTGTACTAATTTATTGATGACATCGATGTATCTTCTTGTGTTCATTTCAGTAAAACATTTCCACATCTTAGTTTTCAAAGTGCGATTAAAACGTTCAACCACCGACGCCTTGGTTGCATTATGTGTAGTGAAAAAATGAATTTTCTTCTTTTTAAAGTAATCTTGTACAAGATTGTTCGTAAATTCTTTACCCGAGTCTGTTTGAAGTCGTTCGGGTAACCTTTCCGCAAATATTTTTTCAAAAGCTTGTTTAATAGTCATAGACCTTTTATTTTTCAAAGGTATCGCCCAAGCGTACTTTGACAAGTAATCAACTTTGATCAATACAAGTAAGTAAATATTTGTAACCATCGTTATAATTAGCTAAGGATTGCATATCCACTAAATCAGACTGAAACTGCTCGTCGATGCCTCCTACAATCACACGATTTGTTTGGAATCTGTGTCTCAAAGGCTTGTGCAAAGTATACGAATCTTTCGTTTGAAGCCATTTCTTGATGTCTTTGGTTTTTACGCGACCTTTTAAAGCACGCTGTAAAGCACTGACACCACCGAAACTGGCCGGATGTTCTGGATCCCGATACGTCTGATTCAATACTGCTTCCATTACAGCAGTAGTTGTGATCTAGCCGAACACTTATATTCATAATGATTCAAACAAAACGTATAACCCAGTATTTATATATTCACAAAAATCTTAAATATTTTCTATGTGGTAAACATAAAAAAGTCACACACACAAGAAATTCTATAATAATCAACATTTATTTACATTAAAAATTTACATAATAAAGAATCAGTTACAAGAAAACAATAATTTGTTAAAAATAAGTTCTTCTTCCTTTTCTTCACCAACATACATTTTTTCAACAGCTTCATATGATTTTTCTACATTCAAAGAAGGGAAAAATTCTTCTACTCCTAATACTGCTTGGAAATCAATATTTAAATTTTTATGAACTATATCTCTGGCTACATCATCCCAATTTATCAAGAACAATGCTTGGTGAAAATATTCTGACCATTTTTCAGATCGACTTTTCGTCAAACAGTCATGCATAAAACTGGCTTCATACGAATCTCGACAGCCACAACAATTTATAAGTTCTGTAATTTTTATTGTAATAGCTGCAGCAAGACCGTTTTGAAGTGAAACAAGAAGTTCTAAAAATGCATCAGGGTTCTCCACGGGTTTCAACTGTAAATTTGGATTATCGAGTTCTTTTCCAATGCAATAGGATAAAGTGTAAGCGATCAGCGCTTGTTTCACGCGATCTGTTATTAAACACTTGTTGTCACAAAGCTTTCCTAACTCAGCATCGCTAAGCACAACATATTCAGATAAAAACTGCATGCTTAAATTTTTTCTTTGAAATAATCTTTGGAAAACAAAAAAATCTTGATTATTCTTCATTTGTTTCGAAATGCATAAATCTCTGTCTATAATAAATACCTTATCCGATGACTTATGATTTAAAATAGCATTTACTTTCCTACACAAAGAATACCATACTTTGGGTGATAAAGAAACTCCGTCTTTCGTTGCATGTAACTCGCCGTTTTCTCCTTTAACATATCTCCTGATGTGCACTCGAGTTTTTCCCATATAATGATAGACTTCAAGGAAATTTTCTCCACCTAGGTATTTCATATCCAAAGAATCAGTCCATTCTTCTTCCACATTTTCTGCAAACATCTGTTCCTGAAAAAAGTAATAAAAAGAAATCATTAATAAATAATCAAGATTTTTAGTATTAAAAGAAAGAGTATACTACTTTATTCAAAGGGAAAATGTTTTTTAAAAGAGAGAAAACTTACATTAGTTCGGTCTTCTTTTATTTTCTTGCATCTTTCTTCTGTTTGAACGTGTTTCCGCTTGTTAAGTCCAGGTGTTTTCATCATACGGAAAGTTAGATTAACAAGCACACATGTGTGTTTCTTCTCCTTTGGAATTCCATGGCTCCAGAATTTATTTGTTGGGGGATTCATAACCAAAAGAGAGTTTGACTTTAATTCCACTTTTTTATCCTGGTAATTGGGTCTTTTAAAAATCATAGTACGTGTTTCTCCAAAGCTTAGGGAACAGATAGGGTGGTTTTCCTCTATGTCGGCTTCATCATCTTTATGTTGACCAATACAGTCATTTCCATCCTCGTACCGATTTATCAACACGAAATTAAAATTGACACCCATCATAGTTTCAATAAGACTTTTTATTTCAAGAAGCAAAGGAGGCCAAGGCTGGCTGATTAGTGTCAGTCCTGAAAAAGTATAAGATAAATCAGGGTCTCCAAAAGCAGCAATCTTCCGCGAAATAGGATAAGATTTATTTCGAATACGTATATGGCATTGCTCCTCGGGTAAATAAACAATTTCTTTTTCTAGTCTTTCAAAAATTTCTTCTGAAGAAGCAAATACATTTTCGTGGATCAAAAGATTAAGCCCGTCTTCCATGATTACGTAGCGAAGAGAGAGCGAATTGAACGGCAGGAATGAAGCGAGACTAAAATGTGAAGGTATTTCGTGATGTCTAGGATTTTATACCCAGATTTACTGTCTTATCTTCTCAGCAAACGCATCAGGATTGGATAAAAACACGAATGATGTCACAGTGCTCTCTTGTAATTGGCTGGATCCCCTTGGACGAGTCCACTTGGGCGCAGGTGGGGGAAACGTCTTCCCACCCCCTATCTCCTAAGAGGGGAAAATATAAAAAAGGAAGTTCGATGGAACGTCATCGTAGCTTAATCGGTAGCGCGTTGGTCTCGCATGCCATAGATGGTAGGTTCGATTCCAATGGAAGGTAATTTCGTTTTATAAAAAATCTGGCGAATTAAAATAGTCAGTAATAATTAATTAATAATCAATAAAATTTACTTATTAAAATTGATTAATGAACTACTCATTAAAAATTAATTAAAAATATACTACATTGTCCTATTTTTGATTAATGACGTCATTCTCTTTCATGTTCTGACACGTTTCTGTGTTGTCCCTTTAAGAAAATTCTCCCCGTCACATGTCTTGACAAGAAGTCCAACGGATAAAAAGAAATTCTACCCCCGTCATCTTTCACGATCAAGCAACCAACCAACCATTCACTGTGTTGTCCCTTTAAGAAAACTCTCCCCTCCCCGTCACCCCTCCGTCACATGTCTTGACAAGAAGTCCAGGTTGCCAACAGATAAAAAGAAACTTTACCCCCGTCATCTTTCACGATCAAGCAACCAACCAACCATTCAACCGTTTTGTCCCTTTAAGAAAACTCTCCCCTCCCCGTCACCCCTCCGTCACATGTCTTGACAAGAAGTCCAGGTTGCCAACAGATAAAAAGAAACTTTACCCCCGTCATCTTTCACGATCAAGCAACCAAGCAACCATTCAACCGTTTTGACTCCCAAATGGCGCGGCTTACTACTACTAGACGTTATTACAAATCGATTGGTACCAGCCGCATGTTTTTACGTTAATTAACAGAGAAATTAGTTGGAGGAGCTTTTTTTTTTTTTTTTTTTTTTTTTTTTTCTCACCGCGCATTAGAAGTAAGCATTTGATTCATGAAAATTTTCGACCTCCGATTTTTGATGGATTTTCATGTTTTGAGATTTCCTGAGCACGATTCGACTACTTTTAGAAAATGTCTATATATCTGTGTGTATATGCTAGCCAAATTTTATGGACGCTATATTTTGATAATCTATTGGCAAAATTAAAAGAAATTTATATTTGGTTGGACTTTGACTTAAATTGGTGCTGATTAGATTTTTGAACACATCACTCATCAGATGGCGCTGATTTAGAGAATTTCTTTCAATTAAGGAAATGCTATAGCACAGCTTCTATGATGAATAATCATACGAAACGTGATAAGTATGAAAGTCATAATGAAAAAGAAAATGATTCAACATATATACATATCAGCCTAAAGGTAGGTCAATATCTGAATTTCTGTGAACTATAAAAGTACCAAAATTGGGGTGTGCGATAGGTTTTAGGAAAAAGTATGGTGAAGGAATTTAGGTGCATATCAGAAAAGATATAGCGCCGCTATGAGCATTCCTATAAGCATTAAACTTGGTACGTTAGATCACAGCCTCCTAAACTAGTCTTCCGCATGCCTCGGAAACTTGGCAACAGTTCAAGCGGTAGACAGCGTTACTTGGTACAGATTATGCACTTTTTTATTCAACTGTCACCAATAATTTTAGGAAGTGATATATGATATATATATATATAAACGACGTTTCTTCTATTCTATTCACCTTTTATGTATATCAAATTCCACTTTTAAAAATTTTTGGTGGCTGTTGAATAAAAAAGTCACGCAGTCTGTACCAGATGGCGCTGTCTACAGCTTGAACTGTTACCAAATTTTCGAGCCAAGCGGAAGGCATCTAGTTTAGGAGGCTATGGTTAGATAGACATTATGAAACATTACGTTGCTGTATGCTGGTGTAGAGTTTATATCGGCAGACTAGTAGCATAGCTGCCAATATTTTAATTTATTCCGGAGTCATTTTAGCCCTGCCTCTAATTCGTACCACATATTTTTTTAAAGTAATTTTTTCTTGTTTTATCGAAGTTATGTATTGAAGAAGATTTTTCTATAAATAAAGTGGTGCGGAATAAAGGCGGGGCTAAAAGTACTCTGGAATAAATTAAAATATTGGCAGCTATGCTAGTAGGGCTTCTATTACTCACTTCTTGCGACGTTTCAAATAGCTATTTCAGCATCTGTTGGTAAAAATCGTGTCATTTTGCATACATGGAATATTTACTGTGATAAACTATATTCATTATATACTTGTGTATATTAAATGGTTGTTAATGCTGTTATATAAAATGGTACAGAGTAATGTTTTGTGAGGGTCATAACAAATTTGTTGCATTTTCTTAAATGCAAAACTCACGTTCAGATTTTGTCTTCATTTTTCAAGGGCACCATCTTTATTTATTTTACTTTTTAGCCAGTATGATTAGTTTACGATTATCTGTCTTTACTAATATATAGGTAAAATTATATTTCTTAATAATTCTAATAATTCTAAATTATTTCTAAATTTTAATTAATAATTCTTTCAGTTTCATTGAAATTAAAAACCTAAAGAACCAAATTAACCTAATAAACTTAAATTTTGAGTGTTTTCTAGTATAAGAAACAATTTCTACACCAATAATCGATTATTGAAATATACATATTTCTAGATTTTTGAAAGACCCTTTTCCGAAACTCATTTCGAAACTTGTTTAATTGACAAGAACCGTGAAAATTTGGCGTATGAGTTACGGGATTTCACACGATTTCATTCATAAAATTAAGTGAGTGTTAATCATACTTGCCAGCCAGGGTTGCCATATTTGGCCTTTTTTTAATTCAATAGTCACCAATAATTTTGAGAAGTGACATTCGATATACATAATACACTGTTAATCTTCGAAGTGATTAGTCAAATGTTACAAATAAAAATTGTTGGTAACTATTGAATGAAAAAAGGCCAAATTTGGCAACCCTGTTGCCAGCATCCTAAACAGTATCCCATAAAATTATTAATAACGCCCTTTTTTTCACACCACTTCATATCTAGAGTAATTGTCTCCAAATGTGTAATTGTGAATAAATAAGAAGAAAAATACTCTGAAAAATGACTGGTTTGAAAAAAAAAAAAAAAAAAAAAAAAAAGGCAGTTGGGGATAAAAATTTTACGGAATATGAATTAGAATGTTGGTAGTCATGGTCACGTTTCCTTGGTAATATAACCAAAGTAACTGAAGTGGCTTCCTGATTTTTTTTTAGTGAGAAATCATAATCTGAAATTAATGATAAACTTAATGTGCGGATGTTTGATTCCAAAAATGTAGTCACTAAACTTTTTTAAAAGGTTTGACTCTCTGATAAAATTTTATAGCAAATTTGATTTAAAAAAAATCTTAATTATTTCGGGAATGTAAAAGACACATTTTTTTTTTTTAAATAACATTTCTAAATACAACTATCATTAGCAAGGGGGAGCGGATATAAAAGAAATGATTAAAAAAAGAAAAAAAAAAATAGTAATGGTCTATTTCTACATTGCATGAAGTTAAAAACATTCTGATTAATACCATCACAGTTTTGTAAACGTGAATTGTTTTTAATTGTTATTATTCGATATAACACAATTACTAATAAACAAAGGAATGGTTTAGATATTTACAAAATTACAAAACATAACATCAGTGACAATTACCGTTAAGTTTTACCTCTAATGAATATTAAATGTAACTATTACCTTAATTTAACCTTTTTCGTTCTTTGCAGTTAATTGTTCAACTTTTCTAAGACATTTTTTTAAGGGGGGGGGGGGGAAAGAGTGTACATAAAAATATCTTATTTTTACGTATATTAAAAAATGAATAAATAAATAAATAATAATAATAATAATAATAAGCAAGACAAGAAAATTTGAGTGATTCATCGTATTTAAATATTAAAAAAAAAAAAAGACACTCTTTAAATACAAAATTATCAGCAATATTTAAAGCGACTGTGTTTCTGAATTATCAACGATAAACTGCTCTTATTATCGGCAAACAAGTAGACAAGTCAAAAGAATTGCTTTTTGAAAGGTACTATCGACAAGCATTCTCTTTATTTAACATTAGGCAGCTCTTATTTAATAATGAGCGGTTGTAAGGTCATACGCCAACATTTTGTGGTCGGACAATTGTTCCCCGGGCTTTTTGCATAAATAAGCGTGGCGCTAAAAAAGCGAAAAATTATTTTAGCAAAAGTTGAAATTTGATTTTATTTAAAGGAAGAAATGTGTATAATGAGCCTTATGGAGCTTTAGTTTGAAGAATATATATATATATATATATAATTTAATTTGAAGGAAGAAATGTGTATAGTGCGCCTATGAAAGTTTTAACTTGAAAAATATACACACATAAATATACACATATGTAGTTTTATTTATTTTTTCATTTAAATAAACTTCCATCGCTATTTTTTAGTTGTCCAAGAAAAATATCTAATAAATACTAATAAAAATTGTATACGTTTACGAAAATTTTTTTATTTGTTTACCGAACATCTAAAATCCAGAGAATTTTCTTTTGTTAAAAATTCTCTCTAAAAAGACATTAAGACGAAACGTTTATATTTTGCACTTTCGAAAAAAAAAAAAAAAAAAACCAAGTGTTTTACGATTTTGTTTTAATATGCATCTTTCTTTCGTAGTAATGATGTTAAACTAACTTGTCAGTTGCCCCTTTTTTGACTTAGAATATTTAGCATATTAGGTCACGTATACTAGCATTAAATCTCTCTATATAGTTTAGTATTACAAAAACAAAATTAATATCACATTTGAGGAAAAAAATCTAAATAGCGCCATTTTGGGGGAAAATCAACTGTGTTCTGGGGAAATTTTGATATTTTTGTCTGGCAACACTAACCATTTTATGAGTAATTTTTTTATTTCTTTTTTTAATGAAAGTTGTAGTACAGGAAAATAAGGGTTATACGGATCTGCCAACATGTGAATTATTACTCTCATTTGTTGAAAAGAATATTTGTTTATAGTATTAAATTCGAACACTATTAAAAGTGTTAAACATGCATTTTTAATCACCTAGTATGCGTATGTATGTTTTCTTAAAAGAAATTTTTCTTTAAATTACACATAATTCCTTGCGCGGGAGTACTTTTTGTGATATGAGATCTTTTTTTCTAATTATCAGCATATATAGTTACGCTCATCAGTACCTGACTCTGTCATGCTTTAGGCTTAAGAGATTGGTTTAACCCTTTGCGACGCAAAACAATTAAGATCATTTAAATTATACTGCCACCGGAATCCATAAACTAAAAGAAATTTTAAATTTTAAGGTGTAGAAAACCGTCCTTATCTGATGTGTTAAAAACGTAAGTTTTTTCTAAAAAAGTTTCTGGTATGAATTTTTGCAGTTGGGAAGTGATATTAGGTGGCATAAATATATACCACCGCCCCTGAAAGAGTTGAGAGATTTCCTTAAGAGATTCACCTAATCTTCATACTTTAGTTAATAAATAAATAAATAATAAATATATATATATATAAAGGAAATCTAATTGTCCGATCGATAAGCTGTTTAAACTGACGGATTCAGAGAAATCGCCCCTTTCATTTGGTACCTTATTTGCAATTTTTTTTTTTTTTTTAAGCATAATTAATGTGCATTTAATGTGCTTTCACGTGAAAAAAAAAAAAAAAAGAAATATTAAATTTGCTTATGCATATGAAAAAATTATGTCTATAAAATAACAATAATAATTTTAAAGGTAACGAAGAGATAAATAAAGTAAGAAAATTTTGCACGAGCTTGCTAGCAGACGAATTATTTGAAGTGAGAAATAAATAAAATGAAACGATCATTTTTCAACGGGCGCCTTAGTCGCCCTACAACTAACTAGTAAAATTATATTTGATGAATTAATTCTTGTCTGGAAGAATATTTTCCACTTCAAAGCACAAAAATAAACGAGATTAAAAAAATTGTTTTATAATGAATGTAAATGTTTTTTTCTCTTAATTTAAGTAATTTCCTAGAAAATGCAGCCTACGCGGAATTCTCTTTTTTATCAACCTTTAAGAAAAAAAAGCATTCCGTTTATACATACATCATAAAAAGAAAAAATATTTTTATAGCTAGCCGATGTATTAAATCTTTGTTCATTAAAATCTTTTTAAAAATATGCCAATGTTATAAAAACGTGTTCGTTATTATTATACAGGTAACCATGAAAATGTATGGGATGTATAATGTAGTGGGTAGTTTTCATTGATAAAGAAAAGTAAAATTAGGTCTTATCACAAAGGAAAGTGTCTAAGTGATTTTACTGAGGAAATACGATTTTATGAACTTTTAGCAAGAGAGAGAGAGAGAGAAAAAAAAATACACCCCTTTAAGGGTAAGTTTTAGTATGGAAATTGGGAAAATTATAAATGTTAGAATTACGTAAAAACATACATAAATATTTATATGTTTGATGGTTATGACCCCCCCCCCTTTTTTTTTTGTTCTTGCAGTAATCGTTACATATAGTTGATAAATATAATAATAATAAAACATATGCATGATATAATTTTAGACATGTCACCATTTTCATTTATTCTGGAGCATTGTTAATATTCCCTTTTTTTCACACCACTTTTCCGGACGAACCTACATTTTAATTAATTCTGGAGCATTGTTAGTACATGTTCTTTTTTCACACAAATTTTTATAAAGGATATTCTACCAATTGTAATTACATATTAGAGATAATTTCATTACAAATAATGCAGGCTTGCCAACCATCTCATTATGAAGCGTAGTACTTTTAGTCACCGCCTTTTTTTGTACACCAGTAATTTTTTAGAGTAATTTCATTCTTATTTAATCGTAACACTATTTGGAGAGAATTGCTCTAAATATAAAGTGGTATGGGAAAAGGGGCGTATTTTCAAGGGGCGTTAACAAGTCTACGCTTATTAATGAGATGGTTGGCAGTCCTGATAATGTGACATGAAAAAAGGGCGGGTAATAACATTGCTGTGGAAAAAAAATTAAAATGTTGCAAGTGTGTAATTTATATTTGATACATATAATTTATATATTTTTAAATACGTGTGTTGTTCGATTACTTTAAAAGGTAAGTATTTTCGATTGACATAGAAAAAGAAAATTAGTGCCGAAATTTGCCTCCAGAGGGATTGTGAGGTGTTATAAGGGCAGTTTTAGATTAACACTTTCACGACCGCTGTCGCATTTGAAACTCTTTAACTCCGCCAGTGGGCGTTTCTTTCGCAATTTGTATGGTATTTATATTTTAAGAATATGCAAAATATTCATATTTGTATATTCAAATAGAGTATGGATAAAAACATTTAATGCATATATAACTATAATGCATATCCATTTGTAATATAAATGTAAATACAAAGAACTTTGTTTTGAAATATTGTGACTCGAAAGAACAACGCCCACAGGTGGACTTTACTGTCAAAAAACAAAAGTATGCGGTCGCGAAAGTGTTAATACGAATTAATTATAGTACAATCAGAGTTCAATCCCAACTTTTTAAATTTATTCACGAGCATTTTTTGCCCCACCTCCTTTTCGCACCCGAATTTTGTAGATTATTTCTCTTTAACATGTGACCACAATTAAATAAGAAGAAAATCATTTTTTCAAAATTTCCGGTATGAAAAAGAGGCGGCGCTAAAAATGCTCGTGAATAAATTATAAAAGTTAGGAACACTGAGTACAATTTCGATTGGCCCAATAAACGTCGCTGTATGAATCCCACTTAAAAATTTTGAATTTTAGCATGTTTTGGGTTTCAATGTAATCATGTAATTCTAATCATATGTAGATTAAATAATTCTAAAAAAAAAAAAAAAAAAAGTTTTGCTAGAAGATATGATATGGTTCCAAGATGGGTGACTTTGCCCCTAATGGGGGTAGAAAAGAAATGTTTTATTTCATATCTATTGTTTTTAACCCTTGCACACTGAATGAGATACTTTTGGTGATTTTTATCTTATGCAGTAGAACCAAACACTTTTGTTTGAATTGTTTAAAAAAAAAAAAAAAAAAAAAAAAAAAAAGAAAGAAAAGAAAAGAAAAAAGAGAAAAAAAAAAAAAAAAAAAAAAAAAACAGAAAGAAAGAAAAGAAAATATAGAATTTATATTACAAATTTTTTGGAAACATTCCCAACGAAACTAGGCACTTCAATTCAATAGAAAAAATAAAAAATGTATTTATCTTAATTACTTGTAGAAAAAAAAAAGTCTTAATCAAGTGTTCCCGCAGAGGGAGCTTTGGAGCTTAATGGGTTAACATGATATCTAGTAAACGTCCAATCTTGAATAGCTGAAAATCCCAGAAAATGTATACAAACACATGAAAATGTGAACAAAAATTATACAAAATGTAAAATGTTTATACAACAATTGTAGTTGGAGTGTTGGTTTAAGCTTACTTTAGAGACAAAGACGTAAAAGGTTAGCTCTCTGTGGGAGTTTTTTGAAGGTATCATAGTCTGTATTTATGCAAGTTTTGCAGCAAACCACGAAAACTGCCAAACAGCTACGCTAGCAAAAGGCAAACTGCAGCTCGCGAGCCAGATGCGGCTCTTTGCCCCTCTTGTATGACTGTTCCACAAAATAACACGTAAGGATACGCACGCATTGTGCAACTGAAATTTCACGAGAGTCAAAAATTTTAAACTGAATGAACCGAGACTTTTGGGTTTATTCATAACTGAAATAATCTTCTGATCTTCCTTTTCGCAAGAAAACATTAGCTCATAACAAAAAATTAAATTTGGAGGACAATTTACAATTAAACACGCGTCATTCAATATCTCGTGGATAACGGAACAGGACAATTCCGCCGAGATTTTAATCCGCTATTCCCCACATAGGACAATTCCGCTGAGATTTTTAACCCCCCTTTTCCCATATAGGACAACTCCGTCGCGCCATTTTCCTGATACGAGAAGAGGGGGTCTGCAGCAGTACTTCCACTTTTGGCGACGCATCGCACTTTGGCGGCACATTGAGCATTATAAGAGCCCTTCCCTTTCGCTTTGGAAAGTTAAGTAAAAGCAAAGCAGATTTTAACCAAAATATGAATTAAAAATTCTACTCATAAACATGCATTTAATTTAAATTTTTATTATTATTATATGTTCTTTTATTTAATAATTATTTATTCGTAATAATAAATTCTTCTATTATTAAATTTATTTGTAATTTTCGTGTAGCACTTGAATATCATAAGATTCAAGTAACAATTAACTTAAGAAAAATTACTCAACTTAGTTTAAATTGTTCCGATTACATTTATAAAATTATTAAAGGATAAATAGAACTTAAATTTTCTTTACTTAACGTATATTCAAATATATATTATTTAACTTTAACTTGTATAAACTTATATTAAATCTTCTTTACTTAACTTTTATATATGTATTTTTTAATTTTTTATTTAACAGTGATAAATAACAGTAATAACAACAGTAATAATTCTCTGCGATGAAAATCGCAGAGATTCTCCTTCTGCATATATCGTGGAAAATAGTTTTAATAAATAATAGTTTTATTAAATAATTTGTAATACGTGAATTTGTATAGAAAAAGTATAGAAAAAAGTTTCATGGTTGTTATAACATAACTACTGGTTGATATTGGAGGAACATTCAGAAGATAGTTTTCAGTAACATAGCTGATTTTGTTGGGAGACTGAAAAAAAAAAAAAAAAAAAAAAAACATAAAATTTTACCACGAAAAATATCTTCCCAGAAAAAGAGCCCACGTATTAATGTATAAAGAATTTTATAATGGTATTCTGGATCGATTAAAAATAAAAATGATGGAACAGAAATGTCCGAAAATAACTTTTTAAATAGAGGACTTTTAGTAATATAAATGATACATTGATTATTATAGAATGTTATTTAAATTTAATATTTGGTAATACCTATAACTAAAATTGGTGTTAATTAACCTTAGAGATAGCAGGTGGCTCTGTCATGTAGCAGTTTTTCCCATTCTAAGGAAGGTTATATCTCAGCTTCTACTGTGTAAAAGTGCAGCAAAACTGTGCATGTGATATGTATATCGTGTAAAATTCTGCTGATTTCATTTGGTTGCATATCAGTCGACATGTGCTATACTCAAATTTTTTCCTATTTACATGAACACTATATCCAAGATTCTATGTTATACAGATACTCCAATCTTGGTTTAAGATGTACAAATTAAAAAAAAATATATATGCTGATTGAGATTTACAGATGCACTATACAAAAAGGTGTACAAAACTTACAAAACACACAGATACGCTGTACAAAGAGGCTGCTATTATTATTTTTAATATGAAAAGTTTACACTTGAAATTTGATGCAGTATTTACCAAGAGATGCTGAGGCATAACCATTTGGAAAATCGTAGAAAGTAATAGTAGTACCACTTATCGGTCGATATACACCCGAATAAAATCAGCATAATCTTTCATGATACATATTTTATATAGCAAGTTTGTTGCCGGTATATAACATAAAAGCTGAGATGGTCTTAAATTGAAATGTAGTTAAATTGCAGCATAGCAGTGTCATTTTTTGTCCAATATGCATTCAAAATGAATAGCACATAGTAATAAATACACTTTTTAAAAATAAGCAATCAAGTTTCAGTTAATTGGAATGCATTACGTTTTATATTAAAAGAAAAAAAATCTGTTTTGAAATTATAGTTGACTTAAATCACAAAATAATAATAATAATAATAATTACATCATAAACAAATTAGAATAAATAATTATAACTTTTATAAATCAAATATATATATATATATATATTAATTTGCCTCCATGTTCAATAGTATTAAATTACGACTTTTCTTTCGTTCAGTCAATAAGCATTTCTAACACTAAAGGTTGTTGCCTTTTAAAATGAAAAATCTGTAGTTGAGAAATATAGGGAAGCTACATCTATACAAATTACTGTGTCTATGGATTTTACTGAAGTTTAAGAAATTGACAAATTAAACAACTTTATTCTATAAAAATTTGTAATAAAAAAGATTACGTGTATAGAATGAAAAAGTGCATAAAGATATTTTTGAATGCCTTTTTTGACATTCTAATAAGAGATTATCTTTCCCCTTAAATTCTCATTAACCATAACTTTCTAACAATACCATTTTCCATCCTCTACCCCTATAATTAATACTATGTTAAAAACGTACGACAAATTTCATGTTTGCGGAATAATATATAGATTATTACTATTCTGTTGTGCATTTAATCTTAACAAAATTTTAATGCCTGAAGTTTTAGCATTGAAAGTGTCGCCAACTTTTGCTTCGCCAAAGGTAATGTCTTCCCCTCCTCATTCGGCGGAATTGTCCTATCGAGGGAAAACGGCGGAAAGGAATGCGGCGGAGTTGTCCCATTGGGGGAAACAGCTGAGGAAATTTTCGGCGGAGTTGTCCTATGCTTCGGCGGAATCACGTCGTGCCCGTGAATAATGCAAGGAAGAAAGCATTTGGGGATTTTTAGAAGAGTGAAGTAAAATCAAGTTCTGTGTTTAATTACTGGACGTAATCTTCCAACAATGTTAATATTGCAAGTTTTGTGGTTGATCAAGAAATTGCTATGAAAACTGAAACATATACAGTCGGTAACAAAAGCGTCCGAAAACTACCAAAAATTCCTATGTAAAAAAAGTACACTTCATACGGTTTTTATAAATAAATCCTTGTTGTATCCTGTTCTCAGTCAGTGTAAGAACATGATTCGATAAGGATTTATTTAACAAAACCGTATGAAGTTTACTTTTTTTATATAGGAATTTTTGCTAGTGTTCGGACACTTTTGGTATTTGGTGTTCGGACACTGTACATACGTCTCGAATACATAAAATGGTATTTTATAAATGCCTCCGAATTCAGGATTTTAAAAACAAAGCAAACATTCTAAAAAAAATTACGGAACTATCTTTTTTTTTTTTTTTAACAGAAAAGTATAGATCTGTTAAATATTTTTCAATAGGACCAGAGGAGCTAATCTAATCTGGAGGATTGTTAGTACCACCCCTCTTTCCACACCACTATATTTTTAGAATAATTCTCAATAAATGCATTTACCATAACTGCCAATAATAATTTATTCCGGAGTATTTTTAGTCCCGCCTCTAATTCGTACCACTTATTTTTTTTAAAGAATTTTTTTCTTATTTTATCGAAATTATATATCGAAGAAAATTTTTCTATAAATAAAGTGGTGCGAAATAAAGGCGGGGCTAAAGGTACTCCGGAATAAATTAAAATATTGGCAGCTATGCATTTACGATGAATTAAGAAGAAAAATATTCTAAAAAAAAAAAAAAAAAAAAAAAAAAAAGACTGATGTGAAAAAGGGGCAGTTCTAACAATCGTCCAGATTAATGTACACTTTCAGGGATGGAACACAGGCTCAGAATTCATACCAGTGTTTGTTTAAGAAATTTCTTTGTCTATAATATCGTTGATTTACGAAGTAGAAAATTTTATTTCATTGACAGTAGCATGACTTCTGCTCCAATGTTCCATCCCTGTATTTTTTCGAAACCAAAGCCAAATAATCCAAACTCAAATGAACATCTCGTTCTCAACTAACTAAACACTGTTCTTGGAAAATTTACATTTGTAATCTCAGCGCGATTTCAAATGAGTGAGAGTTCAATACCTTACAAAGGATCAAATATCTGTGTTACAGATATAAATCGAATATCATTTTTTTTTTTTTTTTTCAAAACCAATGTGTAATTCAAACTCCAATGGGCATCTCACCCTCAACTAACTAAACTCTTCATGGACAATTTACATTTTTTCGGAAACCAACGCCAAGTAATCAAAACTAGAATGGACATTTCACCCTCAACCAGAGCCTGATTAAGAGGTAAGCACACATTATTTATACATACACCGTTATTTTTTAACAAATACTTTCCTGCTATAATAAACAGAAAATTCTCATTAAAAATTATTTTAAAAGAATTCTGGTGTCTAATAACGCTGAGTAAATTGGATTGTTTTACACCGTTCATTTTTTATAAAAAATATTTCCTCGTCAACGCGTGGAATTTCTATGACAGGAAGTAAAAAATAATTGTAAAAATATTCCGGTGAGATAATGTGTGCTTCCCCCTTAATCAGGCTGTGCCCTCAACTAACCAAACTCTCCATGGACTACATTTAGAATCCTAGCACGATTTCGAGCGAGTGAGGCCTCACAAATTTACATAGTGTTAAATATCTGTGTTGCAGACGTAAATCGAATATCAATTTTTTAGAAACCAACGCCAAGTAATCGAAGATAAAATGGATACTTCACTCTCAACTAACAAGTCTGTCCATGGATAATTTACACTCATAATCCCAGTGCGATTTCGAGAAAGTGAGGCTTCACTACCTTACTCAATTTCAAATATCTGTGTTACCTACACAAATCGAATATCGATTTTTTCTTGCCTAATAAGAACTTTGACTGTTGAACTATTAGGATATTCATCTATAGACTTCTTGACTCACAATGGAGTTAAAAAAAATTCAATAAAAAATATTTATTTAAATGTTTTTGAAGAATTTGTTACCTAATACAACTTTATAAGTCTAATACAAGGGGATCTCCCCTCCCCCGCCCAAAATAATAATAATAATCTCCCACATTTGAAAGGATAATAAATCAATAAATATTGCAGAGAGAGAGAGAAACTTACTTATTGATATACAATGAGTATGACAACAGCTTGTAATAGACCAGAAAATTTCAATTTTAAGTCACTCACCAGTGAACGATTAAATATTTTATTTAACTCGCTACATTTTTAATTTTTTTTTTTCCTGAATACCGATTCAAAGATAATTAACAGAATTCGAGCCCTTTTTTTAAGTTGATTTTCTGAATAAGTAACTAATTCATTGCAAAATAATAATAATAATAATAACAATAATAATAAATAAAAGCTTTTGTTGTGTTTTTAATTTCAAAGCAGGACATGTTTTTACGAACGAATTTCAGAATGCATCGCCGTTTACTTCACAGATGTTGCATTTATTTTATTTTTCAATTGCCTAAAAATGAATTTTTCATTATTTTCGTCTAATGAAATTCATGCCTACGGAGGAGACAAGAGTTAAAAAAAAAAAAAAAAAATAGTGAATTGTTTAATATTTTTAAATTGCCACTGTATTTCGTAAACTAAACACTGTGCAATACAGTACTTAGTTTACAAACTGTTGAATACTACTTATAATATATTTATTTAATATTACTTATAATATTACTTATAATATATTTTTTTACTACAGAAAATTTTAGAAAAAAAAAAAGAAGAAAAAAGTAGTGAATTGTTTAATATTTTTAAATCGCCACTGTATTTTGTAAATTAAACACTGTGCAATACCGCACTTAGTTTACTACAAACTGTTGAATACTACTTTATATATTTTTTTAATACAAAAAATTTTAGGCGGAATATTTCGTGTTATATTAGCCTCTTAAATGTGCGAGGATTTTTGGGGTTTAGAAAAAAAAGTGGTGAATTCGAATTGTTTAATATTTTAAAATCGCCACTGTATTTCGTAAACTAAACACTGTGCAATACAGTATCTAGTTTACAAACTGTTGAATACTACTTTATATATTTTTTTAATACAGAAAATTTTAGACGAAATGCTTCTTGTTATATTAGCCTCTTATATGTGCGAGGATTTTTGGGTTACCCACCTACATACAAAAAAAAATAATAATAAATAGGAAACAGGCGATCTTTCATCTGTTTCTTACAATCTTCATTTCATTTATTTTATTAATTAATTAATTAATTAATTAATTTTGTGTGTCTGTGAATGTGTATTCCGAATTTTCGTCATTAAAAAAAAAAGTTTCAATTAACTTTGTTCAAGTCGTTGAAGTGATTTTTTATGATAAGTTTTCTTTTGCTTCTTTGGATATTAATTAATTTCCAAGAAATCATTTCTTTCTAATTTCTAAACAAACGATAATAAACGTCGGGATATAATAAAATTGAAAAAAAAAAAAAAAAAAAAAAAAGTAATTCATAAATCGTCAGAAATTAATGCCATTCTGCTGAAAAGTTAGGAAGAAAATTAATTAAAAGACATGTTTTTCTCGTTAATGATATTTTTCTGCTCGGATGTGTAGATTTTAACATTCATTTTAGGTTGAATATACCGCTTTGAGAATATTAAAAGAATTAAATATTTTATTTTTTTCTTTTGCTGAACAAAACAAAAAGTAAATAAATAAAAACGAAGGATTTTAAGACCTAAGTCAAGAGATTTAAAGATTAAATTATTTGATTTTTTCTTTTTTTCAAAGTCAAGGTATTACGTTTAAAATTAAAAACAATTTTTATAAAAAAACATTGAGATTTTTTATAATCCAAATACGCTTCTCTGAGTCGTGGGAAAAAATATACGATTTCAGTAAACTGATTTAAAAAGTATTGTGTTTTGATAATTGGTTAGCATTCATGGAAATAATTTTAATTAATCTAATTAAAGTTTAATTGAACTGATTTATTGAAACTAAATTATTTACATTTCATTGTTTTCAATTTTTTTAACAAGTATATCTATCAATCTGTTAGTTGTAAAAATGAAAAAATATGTATCGAACTATTTTGTGACAAGTAAATACATTTGTAAACATAAAAATAAATAAATAAATAAATACACATGTATATTAATCTCTGCGTTTAAATTACCTATTGAAAGATAGTTTTCTAACTATCACAATGTTAGTCATCCTTTTAATTGGCCCCTACAATGTTCTTATCTATTATTAATTTCTAATAAACACACTGAAATAAATTTACAATACATACATATTAATTATTAATATCAGCAATAACCTTCTCTGTTATTAACTTCTTATTAACAAGATAATGTTCGATACTGTTGAACTTCTAACAATGTATTAAAGTTCAAATTATACAAATTATCTCCAGTTTGAAATTAACTCACATTAATTAAACTTATTTTCCAAAGTAGGATAATTTCCTTGTATAACTGCAATTTAATTTTATACTGAGAGCTAAATGTATTGATAGATTACACTTGGTAAAATTGGCTCTACTGTAATTAACGTAAGCGAGAATCAATATAATAAGGTATAACAATGTAAATAGAATTTTAAGTTAAGAATGTAACAGATTAATTATTATTTGTTTCTTCTGTTTTCTATATAAGAAACATATTTTCAAAAGGTTTGAAATATACAAAACGCTTAAAAAAAAAAAAAAAAAAAAAAAAAAGTTCAATACATTAATAAAAATAAATAAATAAAAACGTTCTTTTGCAATAAAGGGTAACAGTTCTAGTAGTATGTTAAATATGAACCTAAACACAATATTAAAATTTTACATGACTGAAAGCTGAGAATAAAATATACCGAACGCATAACTGCCAACTGCATAGTTGTCAACATTTTAATTTATTCTGGAGCATTTTTAGCCCGCTTCTGTTTCGTACCACTTTATTTATAGAATACTTTTCTTCAATATATAACTACGTTAAAATAAGAAAAAAAAAAGTAATCTGGTGTGTCACTCACACGACTTTCTCTTTCCCTGAAATTTAATATTATAAATATAGGTTGGAGATTAACACGTTTAATGTCACGAGAATCTTTAAGAAAATCCCCGTCAGGACACGCGCGTTGCTTAGAATCGCTGGTATAACGGTATAGCGATATAGCAATGCGTTTTTCTGTTTACTGCGTTTCAATAAAATCCATTAAAATTTCTTAATGATATAATCATGTAATAAATAAAAATTAAGTAAATTTTAAATAAATTTTCAGTAATTGCTTAAAACAATGCAATTTTTTTTTTAGTTTTATGTCATACTTTACACTGTCAGCCACCGATGGATGACATGGCACTCAACATGTTAAGAGGTAATATAACGAGTACTCTTATGTAAACCTCTAACAAAAAAAAAAAAAAAAAAAAAAAAATTCAAATTAGGCTCTGGAAGAGTTTTATACGATATTTAGTTTTGTGTAAGGAGGTTTCCGCCCCCCCCCTTAACCCCCCCCCCCGTTTCATTACTGCACCTTCATTTATATAGAATTTAAATCTGTTATTAAAATTCAAAATTCACTTAAAATTATTCAGACAACTTTCACACGCAACATTCCTTGAAACTTATCTGTCACTTTTCCAGCAACAAATTTACATTAACTTGAAATACAATTTTTAAATCCCCTGAAATTATTCGTTTTTAAGATGCTCTAAGAGAGTACAGTAATGACACGCAGATGATGTGTAGTATGAGGTGACATAATCAGGTGCCATAACGAGGTGACATAATGAGGTGCAGTAATGACATACAGACAAAGATCAAACATTAAAAATCTTGACTTCGGTAGTCAGGAAGCCTCAAAATGTGTAAATATACAAAAAACAAGAGATGTATATCTAGCTTAAAAACATACGTTATTTACCGTATGTCTATGAGGACATACTATTTCTATTCCTGAGCAGCTTTACTGAACATGTTAAAATATTATAGTAAAGCACTTCCACTAACAATAAAAATGAATGTTATCGCTTAAATGTTTGCAGCCCTGTATATCTTTTGAAGATTATTTACAGACTACATGGTGCACCTAAATATAATTCTATAGGAATAATACACGGCACAACCTGAAATACACTTCCATCAGCTTTCAGCTATTGTCGCACTATAATCTAGTTCTTTTGAATAGTCCTGTAAATGAACAGTGAATGATTTCCCTACCATATTCTACATGAGACGTGTTTTTATGCATATAAAAATTATATATTCATTTCATTTGGTTTAGTGCAGTTTAAACTCTACTTACCTGCAGTTTCCTCCATAGACGTAATATACTTGAATTCTGTTGGGTGTCCCGTGTACACAAACCATTTGCTCCATCTCAACGAAAAACTTAATGTAACATCCCTATATCATACACATTTAGAACATCAAATTTGGACTTTCTGTTACTATTTGTTCTTGAGATATGCTGATAACAGACAGACACACACAGACTAACCGCTAAAAACATTATTTTAGGATTCAGGGAACCTCAAAACGTGTGAATATAACAAAAACTCACTTTCGAAAATTTCACCCAAAACCAATACTTTCTTTACCTTATTGGTAAGAGAAAGTAATTACTCTAAAAATAAAAGTGGTATGAAATAAAGGCAACGAACTCTGTATAAACATACTCATATCTGCCAACTATCTCATTATGAAGCGTAAAATTTTTAGTTTCCGCCATTTTTTTCACACCAGTCATTTTTTAGAGTAAATTTTTTCTTAATCAATCGTAACAAGATTTGGAGAGAATTACTCTAAAAATAAAGTGGTGTGGAAAAAGGAGCGTTTTTTCAAGGGGCGTTAACAATTTTACGCTTATTAATGAGATGGTTGGCAGGCATGCATGATTATTCCCCTTTTATCACGGAATATATATTTGAATTTTAACACGTGCCCACCAGTGGTCATTCTTAGACTTACACAATAGATCGTGTATTCACGGGTGGGCATTTCTTGGCTCACTTGCTGGGACCAACATTTTTAGAAATTTATTTTTTTTGAAAAACTGTTTGCTTATGTTTTACAAATCTTAGAACCAGTTTCATAATATGATAACAAATTTAAAGCGACAAAGGCACATTTGCATCTAGAATAAACACTTGTGAATAGCATGCCAATATGACTTTATATATTTTATTTTAAAGCCAATTATAAAAATAATCTTACTATTTTTACTTGCTCTTACCCATATGGTAGACAAAGTATTTCTTTCTTGGGTCAAATTTTCGAAATTGAGTTTTTGTTATATTGACGCGTTTTGAGTTCCCCTGATTCGGAAAAGCATGTTTTTAGCGGTTGGTCTGTGTGTGTGTCTGTCTGTTATCAGCATATCTCAAGAACAAATTACACCAGAAAGTCCACACTTGATACTGTAAATGTGTATCATATAAGGATGCCACAGTAAACTTTTTTGTTGATATTAAGCAAATGGTTCATGTACAGGGACATCCAAAATAATTTAAATATATTAAATCTATGAGGAACTTTATAGTAAGTACAGTGTAAAATCTAAAGGCTGACTAAACGAAACAGAATAAACACAATTTATTATATGCTTAAAAGTATGTTTTGTGTAGATTGCGGTACGGAAATCAATCATCATTCGTTTATAGGGCTGCTCAAAGTACTTGGATACATTAAGAGCTATATTGGAAATTGCTAGAATAGTAATACTTTTTGTGTTAGATGTTTTTAAAATAAGACTAAATTTAAGTACACAATATTGTTTATATAGTGTATTTTGATTATAGACAATATACAGAGCTTCTCAAAATTAAGCTAAACGTTCTTTTCTAATGAATATAATTGGTTTAAGTGCTTTGCTACATTTTACTAGGTCGACGAACACTGGTCAGGAAGTAAAATTAATTTTTCATGCCCATACTGTAAATAAAGTACTTCTTGAAGTTCTGCTTTCCACTCTGGTTTTTTGTATGATATCACGTTTGGAGGCACTCTGATTATGAAAGCCCTATTTTTAGCAGTTGGTGTGTATGTATATCTGTTATCATCGTAAATTAAAAACAAATAACTGCAGGAAATTCGAATTTGGTATTTTGAATTTTGTGTTACGTTGCCACTTAAAACTTTGATCAATATTAGAAAGTTGGAAGTCGAATTAATAACAGCCTTAATTTTTCTTTCTTTCTTTCTTTTTTTTTTTTTTCATAATTTATGCATTATAATTGAATGGGAGTTTGAGAAGAGCGGTAGCCCCCCCCCCCTCCCACAGAATTACATGCCAAATAAAACTGTTCTTAAACCTATTTTAGATTATTTTAAAAGTACATTGGACATTATTACATTACAGTATTCATTTTAAGGTTCAGTATGCAGTCTATCTGTATAGTATCGAAACGAAGAGTAAGAGAAAGTCGTGTGAGTGTCACACCAGATTATTTTTGTATAGCTTAGTTTTTTTTTTAATGTATCTTTAGTAAGATTTAAAAACGTTTTAGATTAGTTTTCTTTAGCTGTGCTCGTTTTCATTTAGAAATTCTGTTTCTTTTTAGTGCTTTGGAAAACCTAATAATATATTTTAACTTAGTTATTCAATCTAAAATGAAGTTTTCTTTCCCAAACAGCACTCAATAGTTTGTAGCAGATCAAACTACCAAGTCCAAGTAAAATAGGTTTATATACTTGGATCAAACTGAAGGTTTCTCAATGCTAAATATACGTAAAACGTTTCACATGGTCGGAACATGGTCTCGAAATGAAACACGTAGTGTGACCACGGGTGGTGAAGTTATCCCGTGAACAAGATTCAATAATGACCGCAGGTGGTCACTTGGTCCTATGTTGGAAAATTAAAATGTCCATTTGTGGGTACATGGTGCTTAAAGTGTTAAGAACAAAATGCTACTGTGCATTTCTTACCTACAACTCATTTTCATTTAAGTTTGCATGTTGTGGTCATATGTAGTCGAAACCACAGATGCCAACTTTTACATTTTTGGCTACTGAAAAAAAATTAATAGGATTTTTTACCTATTTCTGTAACAATTTCATCGATTTAATAAAATAAAAATTTCTATAAAATTTTTCCAATAGGTAATAAAAGTAAAAGTTCGCAACTATGCGAAAACCATATCAAGTTACGTATTAGAGCTTAAAATACAACTATTCGGCAAATACTTGATATGCCTGATATGTTCGAAATTTTCATACTTATAAGGAGATATGCATCTCAAGATAATGACTTCATCCAGCATTTAAATGTTCAATTCCACTTGCCCCTTGAAGCTCTAGGTAATCCTACTTTAAATACACTTGCTGCATATGATCATAACGATTTTGTAAATAGACGTAGAACCAAAATTGGACTCAGAATTAACTCCCACCTTTCCTTTATTTTATGTCTGTTATAATTCCCTTTACGATCGCATCTGGTTGGGATTTTTCTTTGAGATTATAACCTGTTTAGTCCTGTGTTCATTCTATTTGTCTATGTACATATAAAAGAGTAAACTCACTTATTCACGGACTCGACACAGCCGTGGAGATTCTATGGGAGATACAGTCATAAATTTTGGTGAGCAGGTTGGTTTTAGGACCCTGACCCCCACTAAGACGGTATTTTGAAAAATACACCACCGTTCCACCCCTGGGGGAGCAGAAGACAAAAAACACCTTTATAAGCATAACTCGGCCCCAAATCACTTCACGGTGAAGAAATTGCAGATTGGGAGACGGCTTGAATAAAAAAAAAAAAAAAAAATATTTTCTACGATTTTGAAATTTTGGATTTTTAGGGGGGGGAGAGTGGGTAAAAACGATTTTTGCAAATTTAGCAAAGTACGGATTTTCGAGTAAAGCTCTACCAGTAATAGCACAAAGACAAAAAACACTTTGAGGATATTTCCAAAAACATAATTTTATTTTTGGCGATTGTTGATTTTGATTTTTTTTTTGCGGGGGGGGGGGGCGGTTACGAGGGGGCAAATTCGAGCCCCGCCGTTTTAGCGCTAAATTTGTCACAAATTTTAGTATGTGGCTTATTTTCGTATCTATCGTTACAGTGTACACCCATTGTAACGAGATTTTATGAAATCTCTCCCTATCCCCCTTGGAGTGCAGGGGAGACAATAAATACGTTCCTAAGCATAACTTTGCTTCAAATTATCTCAGTAAAATTAATTTTTATTTGCGGGTTGTTTATGCGTTCCAACACGTACTATAAAGGGATCTTACGAAATTTCCCCCTGCCCCTCTTTAAGGGCAGGGGGGGGGGCAAAAACACACTTTTGAGAGTAACGCTGCTTCAAATTATCGCAGGATAGCAATTTTTTGATATTTCGATTGCTTATGCGTACTCAGGACACATACTACAAAGGAATTTTGTAAAATTTCACCCTATCTCTCTTGAGGGTGGGGGAGGCTGGCAAAAAACGTGTTTCCATGCGTAACTCTCCTTCGAGCTATCTTCAAAAGATGACTTTTCATGTGTGGGCTGACTATGCGTTTCTAACACGCGTTATAAAGAGATTTTGAGAAATTTCTCCTTTCTCATCTTTAAGGGGCAATTTTAAGAGTATTTCTCAGGAAGGCGATTTTTTGATATGTCGACTGATTATGCGTACTCAACACACACACAATGAAGGTATTTTTTGAAATTTCGTCGTAATGAATGAAATTCAAAATAAGGAGAAAGCGAAAGAGCATAGACAAACGTATTGTTTGATGCATGAATCAGTTGCCAATTTCAGCTTTAAGATACATTCTATTGAGATATAATGTCTGAAAATTTGGTAATGCAGAATCTAAAAATTAATAAAAATCATGATTCTGACAGGTATTACCGGGACTCCTCCTGCTCTTTTCTTTATACTAATTTTTTATTAAAACTTAATTACAGATTTATCGAGAACGGGCTCACGAGGGCAAACAGTTTACGCGACGAAAATCACGTTAGATTATGCCCTCTCGTATGAATATCATTTAATTGATTTCCATTTGCACACTGCTGAGATAGGTTCTTGATTAGGAAGCAAATGAAAATGAAACAGAGATTTAGAAATTTGAAAAACTGTTTACATTTTCCTCTCCGACAAAGTGCCTCTCTTTCGAAGGTTTGGCATTGCTGCACAGTAGGCGTTCCCAGAATTTACGTCTGTTGAAGGCTGAGGAAAACATAAATATAATAGTGATGGGTTTATGCGTATATGCACACACAATACGTATTCAATGTTTCCAGGAATGCCAACATTTCTGATTTGATCGGGCACTTCCATTACTTATTGTTTTCATCGCCAAATTTTTATACATAAATTTTTCTCAATTATGTAATTATTGGGTTAATTTATTGTAAAACAACACTATAATTTTGTAATTATTAAATATATATATACACATACCAAAAATAAATATTTAAATAATTAAGTAAATATATTACTGTTTTCGTCGAAATAAAAAATGAACGTGCAAATGTTTTTCTTTTTTTTTTTTTAAATAATTAAAATAAAACTGAAAAAATCCTGTTAAAATAAAGGAACAGGATTAGTATAGAATCCCATAGCGAAATTTTAAATTTACCATTGAAGTGTCTCGGCGTTTCTTGCCAAGGTCTTTATTTACGCAAGTGCGATAGACATTTTAATTCACTGCCAAAATGACAGTAAAAAGTTAAAATCCATTAATAGGCTCCTATACTAAAGCCATATCAAAGAATTTTAAGAAATGAATGTAGTAACCGATACTAGGGAATGAAACACAGTTACTGCATGAATTTATATGGAAGAATAGATTAAAATAAATCATGTCTCACTAAATTAAATCCTGTTTTTGTTAAAATTATGTCTAGTATTTAGAAAACAAAAGCTATTCGACCACCATGAATAATTTTGAGAAATGATATTTTATATATATTACTAGCGGGCTTCGCCCGCTAGCGGGTCAGTATTTTCAAATGAATCACTATAATTAATGAATCACTAACGGAACTTTTAGTGTTAAGAAAAGAAATTAAAAAAAAATCATTTGTGATTGGGTAAAAAGTCGGCCCGGGTCCCTACTGCCTTCGGCAGCGCAGTCCCGTGCGCGCTGCGCGTGCACAACTTAAGGGATACACGCGCTGCGCGCGCGTATTCCTTCCCTGACCCTTTGTGCCCCCTAAAAAAAAAAGCGCACAACTTAAGGTATACACGCTCTGCGCGCGCGTATTCCTTCCCTGACCCTACGTGCCCCCTAAAAAAAATCATTTCTGATCGGGTAAAAACTCGCACCGGGTCCCCACTGTCTTCGGCTGCGCAGTCCCGTGCGCGCTGTGCGAGCACAACTTAAGGGATACACGCGCTGCGCGCGCGTATTCCTTCCCTGACCGTTCGTGCCCCTAAAAAAAATCATTTCTAATCGGGTAAAAACTCGCACCGGGTCCCCACTGCCTTCGGCAGCGCAGTCCCGTGCGCGCTGCGCGCGCACAACTTCAGGGATACACGCGCTGCGCGCGCGTATTCTTTCCCTGACCCTTCGTGCCCCCTAACAAAAAATCATTTCTGATCGGGTAAAAACTCGCACCGGGTCCCCACTTCCTTCGGCAGCGCAGTCCCGTGCGCTCTGCGCGCGCAAAAGTTAAGGGATACGCGCGCGGTGCACGCCTATTTCTTCTCCACCCTTTCAGGCCCTCTTAATTAACCTACGTATACCAATTTTGAATGATCTAACTCCTTTGGCTGAGATGCAAAAGAAAACGTAATCAGGACACCTCAAAACGTGTAAATCTGGTGAAAACTTTCGATAATTTAAAAGAACTTTAAAATATCTTTCGAATGATGTATTAAAAATAATTGAATCATAATTAGAAATTGAAATATTGAAATTTGAAAATATTACAGCGTCATAAATGAAAATTGATTCACGACACCTCAAAACTTATAAATCTGGTGAAAATTTTCGATAATTTAAGAGAACTTTAAAATATCTTTCGAATGATGTATTAAAAATAATTCAATCATAATTAGAAATTGAAATATTGAAATTTGAAAATATTACAGCGCCATCTGGCGGTACAAATTTCTGTATTCCACTGTTCGATTCCAATTCAAAAAAGCTTTCTAATGATGTATTACTTATGAAATTATTTTAATTAGTAGCTGAGATACAAAAGAAAATTAATTCAGGACACCTCAAAACGTGTAAATCTGTTGAAAACTTTGAATAATATAAAAGAACTTTAAAATATCTTTCGAATGATGTATAAAAAATAAATTAATCGTAATTAGAAATTGAAATACACGTATTAAAATATTGCAATTTTTAATCCCAGTGCCAAAAACACATGACCTCGTTAAATACCAGATGTTTTTCGCTTTTTTTTTTTTTTTTTTGCTTCCGTTGAGCTCGAGAAATGCTCTCTCTGAACTGGTTGCCATAGTGATGAAAACCGACAGCTGCTTCATTTGACGGAATTCAATCTGGAATGAAATTCGCGATTTCCAATGCTTTAAAGGCTAAAATTAAAAAAATTATAACTCATTCAGTTTTTGAAATTTTGGCTCAATCTTTTGGGAATTTAAATGTTTAAGCGAGATCTATATACCAAAAAAAGAGAAATGATTTATCTCTAAACGCTTTTGAGTTATAAAATGTTTTGCAAAAAAATCGATGTTTCGTAAAATCTAAAAATATGGATCGCTAATCCGCATTTTGTAAAAATGTTTATATGGTTCGAAAGAGGATTAAATGGCCTTTCTTTATATACCAGCTGTTAAGAAATGGAAGGGTTACCCGGTCGTACAGGGCGTTTCAAAAAAGACGACCGCGAAAAAGAGAAATTTTCGACCCTTTTTAAAACTTTTTTTAAAAATATAAAAAATCCGTATTTTTTTAAAAAAAAATTGTACCGTAAGAATCGGTAATAAATGCTCTTTCTCGTGGTACAGGTGTATTTTCGATATCTCCAACAGATCGGAAGCGATCGCTTTACAAATACCCACGAAATTTTCTCTCTGTGCTTTTTCTTTCAAGGTAAGCGGTCGCGGTAGAAAATGGCGGTCGCCTCCGATTTCGAATCGTTTTTTCGTTAGACAATGGTCGATATTTTAATTAATATCTCCGCTAATTAGTGTCGCATCGTTTAGCAAATTAGATAACCCAGATCTGCGATAAATTCTCTGTCCATCGGTACCTGTTCGAAGTCCGTGCGACCGTTAGCAGCCGAGCTTTTGCTGCGTCAAGCCGGTTCTCACAGACAGACACACACACACACACACACACACGCGTACAGATTTTAATAATATAAGGAGATGAACAAATAATATTCAAAGATATTAGCCTACCGTTACATTTAAAATTTAGTGGTAGATATTGAACAAAAACGTCCCTAAATATGGCAACAGTGACCAGAAGAGTGAAATTAAATAGGACAAGCAAATGGTTAAATTAATGATTAACACTTTCATGACAACTGGCGTAGATTCACGTCATTTGAAATTCTGTAACTCCCCCAGTGTGCGTTTCTTTCGCGATTTGTATGTTACTTATTTCTTAAGAACGACCCAATATTCAAATTCATACAGTCACATATAATATGGATACAAATATTTTCATTAGGAAGAACATAATTATAATGTATATCCATTTGTAATATGAATGTGACTATAGAAAATTTTGTTCTGAAATATTGTAACTTGGGAGAATAACGCCCACAGCGGACCTTACTATCAAAAAGACAAAAGCATACGGTCGTCGCGAAAGTGTTAAGAAAACTTCAAATGATTAATAAAAGTCTAATTTTGATTTAAATTAAACTCCCACCCAACAAAACTTACACTGATGGGAACATTATGGCCTAGAGCTGGCATCCTGCAGTTGCCATCAGTGGTAGGTTACAAGTTACCACCTGTGACTAAACTACTTGCCAGCTCAGGCAAAATATAAAATAGGGCGCTGCGGTTAAACTTCCTTTGATTTGAATTCCTTCGCACTTCATAAAGTTTATTGTACGGCATTCAATGAGGATGTTATCTCTTATTGATGGATTAATCAATATTTGATTTGGCATGCATTAATGTTTAAATATTCTCGTTAAAAGTCAGCTCATTTTTCAATTATAAATTTTGAAAGTTCACTAATGATCGGTGTAACCACGCCTGAATTGGTAAAACCACACCTTACTGAAATAATGGATGAAATCCAAAACAAGCAGAAATCGAAAGAGCATGGAAACACGCGTTTGATGCATAAACTAGTTGCCCATTTCAGCCTTGAAATACATTCTATCCAAATATAATTTCTAAATTTCGCTAATATAGAATCTAAATATTGATAAAAATCATAGTTCCGATAGGTTTTATCAGGACTCCTCCCATTCCATACTCATTACAATGAATATTTTTACTCAAAACACTTTCGCGACCGCACGTTTTTGTCTTTTTCACGGTAAAGTCCGCCTGTGGGCGTTATTCTCTTAAGTTACAATATTTCAGAACAAAATTTTCTGCACATTTATATTGCAAATGGATGAATTTTATAATTAAATTCTTTCTAATCAAAGTATTTGTATCCATAGTATATTTGATTGTACAAATATGTATATAGAGAATATTCTTAAGAAGTAAATAACATAAAAATTGAGAACGAAACGCCCACTGGCGGAGTTTGAGATTTTCAAATGACGTGAATCTACGTCAGCGGTTGCGAAAGTGTTGAATATAGATTTCTCTAGAACGAGATTACGAGGGCAAACAGTTTATGCGTCGAAAATCACGTTAGATTGTGCCTCTGGAATGAACATCATTTGATTGGTTTCTCTTATTACACTATCATACTTGCCAACCACCTCATTAATAACCGTACAATTGTTAACGCCCCCTGAAAAAACGCCCCTTTTCCCACACCACTATATTTTTAGAGTAATTCTCTCCAAATGTTGTTACGATTAAATAAGACTAAAATTACTCTAAAAAATTATTGGTGTGAAAAAAAAAGCGGGTAGTAAAAATTGTACGGTTCATAATGAGATAGTTGGCAAGTATGCACTATTGAGTTGGTTTCCTGGTAAGACTGTTATTAGAAATTTGGGATTTGTAAAACGATGTTATATCAAGTTAGTCCGTTTCAAGTTACTACCAACTAATTTTTTAATTCAAATCTTGTTAATTATTTTTTAATTATTTTTCCAAAGCAAACGTTTTTGCATACGTATTATATATTTTTGAAAGAAAACGAATATATTTTTCTTTGCAAGTGTTAAAATTTCCAAAATGTGTCTTGACTTTATTAAAGTATTTAAGATAAATAAATAAAATTTAACTTTACATGTGAATCTGATTTAAATATTTGTACTCTAAATATCCCGATTTAATCAAGCGATAACGAAATTATTTAATGAATAGATAACAGATCTAAATAAGGATTTAACTGTTAAATTATTTCTATAAAGAAATATTAGTAGTAAAATATATACTTCTGATTATGTTATGCTATATGATATCAATTGACTATACTTCCTCCCCCCCC
This sequence comes from Salticus scenicus, assembly GCA_963930645.1. Lineage (NCBI taxonomy): Eukaryota > Metazoa > Arthropoda > Arachnida > Araneae > Salticidae > Salticus > Salticus scenicus. The sequence continues at coordinate 196,093,499 of OZ005660.1, forward strand.
CCTTAATTTGGTCGATTGACTAAATTCCTTCTATTGTGGGTCAGATTCATCCAAATTCATTTTAAAACTTTATTATGTTAATCAGTAATTCGTTTGATATAAACATACTTGCCAACATCCTAATTAATATTCCGTAGTATTGTTAGCCCCGCCTTTTATTTCACACCAGAAAATTTATAGAGTAATATTTTGAAAATTCAATTCCGATTAAATAAGAAGAAAAATACTCTAAAAAGATACTGGTGTGAAAAAGAAGGCGGGGCTAACAATATTACGGAATATTAATTAGTATGTTGGCAAGTATGGATATAAATGTAGCTGCATAAAAGATATAAGACTATTAAAAAAATATATATACCCAAATGATCATAACAAGTAAGCTTCAGTGTCCTAAAGCCTGTTTCAAAAATTTTATTTAATAGACACTTTTTCAACTCTGCAATTAATCATGCACACTCTGCAATCAATCAGTTTTATGTCGTTAATTTTCTGATAATATTTTTACAAAAGTAAAATTAAATGCAATAAAATTAAATGATTGACGATAATTACAAGTGATTAAAATAAATAAAATATTATATTATATTATTTGGGGGAAAAAAGTGATTATAGTAATGACGTGCAATTAAAATTAGTAAAATTTTATATATTCTTTTAGCTTGTAATTATATAGCGTAAATCTTTTTAGAAAATAAAAATTAATTTCGTGTCTACTGCTATAATTTTCCGTTTCCACATTATTACATGACAAAAATTTAGATGATCATACATTTCTTGAAATTTGTATAAGAAGCTTTGATTGTCTGGAGACGAAATAGCTGACTCTTAATCGCTGTATTTTCCAGAGTAGATTCACTTTTATTGTTAATATACATCGGTCAATATACAAATATATAGCTGTAATTATTATTATTTTTTTTTTGCAATTAGAATTGAAAAAGTAAAACTAATTTATCTAGGATACAAAGTAATTAGTTTTTCTTCGATTTCTTTTGCTTTAAGCCGGGAAAAAAAAAAAAAACATATATTTAATCTGCATGTCTTTAGTACAGGTACAATATATTTTGCATGCATTCATGTCGTATAGTAAAGTGTCAAGCTCGAGGAAAAATGCATTGCATTATACGGTGAAAGCTCCGGTCTTTTACAAAGATGGCCACCTTTCTCTAATCATGAAGGTAGAGAAATACTTTTTTCTTGGAAGCGCTTTTTTTTTTTTGGTCTCGCGTGATATTTAGAGCAATTGTCAACCTATACATTTGCAAGTCTTTTGCACATATTATAAAAATCCCAAAGGTTGCACCGAGTTATACATTTTCACTTTCCAAACATGTACTGCGTAAAAAAAGTACTGTAGGAGTAAAATAATTCGATTCATTATTGCATATGGGCTGAAATAATTTAAAGTGCGATATCAATTAAATATCTTATACGATTGAACTTTAAATTTATATGCTTATTATAAGTCACTGTCTCACGAACTGTATAAGTTATGGTGAACCTGACGCTTTAGTGTTTTTTAGGGACACAACGAAAATTTCTTCATTATTATCACCTATGGTCTCAAATATTTTCAATACCGTTAAACGCTGTATTCGATTGAGCTGAAAGTTGATAAATGTATTTGTTGTAGGTCACCATCGCAGGCACTGTGTGTATTTTGATGTGTGTAGGACTTAAAGTTATTTTGCAGGTACACAAATAAAATTTTTTTATGATTATGGCTTATGAGCTCAAATTATTTAAAGTGCGATGGTGTCAAAATGCCTTATTTGATAAAACTGCAAATTATATACATGAACCGTCGGATGAACTGTATAGAAGATGGATGGAACTGTATAGAACTAAATAACTTAGTCACTTATAGTTTTTTTTTTTTTTTCTTTTCTTTTTTTGGTAAATTTTTTAAAATAATGCTTGATGAGTGAAATCAAGTCAACGAGGTGCTTCGGAGTACCTGCAGTTGGTCTCAACCAATACTTACCTCCAACGAAACTGAGAAAAACATAGAAAAGATTTTTCATAAAATAAAGAATGTATAAGGAGCGGTACAATGATATTATTTTAAAAGTATTATGTAGTTTAGTACATTCTATAATAACCACCAAGATGCGATTAATTGGATTGATTTTGATAATTTTCATGATATCTTGATCCCTTAATCAGAGAAATTTATTTAGAAACATACGAATTTTTTTATTAAAACTTTTCGATGCAGAGTAATGACAAATGTTGGTCACTATGACTATTATCGCTGGCGTTCTAAAAAAATAATTCTTTTCATAATTTTGATTAAATAACACGGATATTCGACGATGAAATAACAGGAGTATTAATTTGCAGTATCAGTGATTTGAATTGCTAAAATATATAGATTTAAAAAAAGAGATGGTAACTAGTTAACCAAATATGATAAAGGTACTGAATTTTCAATCATAAGAATGAATTTGTATCCTGCAGTGTTTAGAGAATTTTTTTTTATTTACTGCATATCCCATTTCCTTCCCTCCAAGCCTCGAAATTTCCCTAAAAAGGGAAAATTTGCCTGAAGTAAGAACTTTGTTAGTCGTGGATTTTCTCATTTTTAGCTACTACTATTACCATACAGAAACGTTAATGGCATGTTAATTATAATTTTTGCATTTAAATAAGATTTCTCATTCTTAACAATTACTGGTGTGAAAAATGGTGGGTCTAACAATGTTCTGGAATAAATTATAACAGTTGGCACCTCTGAAATATTGATAGAAGCAGATATATCTCTGTATATTACCGATATTATATTTTTCATGGAATTGTTCTTATCATATTTAAAGCTTTTGCAGTTTAAAGTGTATTCATTTACTTAAAGAAAAGGATGCAATTATACGAAAATATAGTGGCAGCAATTTTGCCAACTTATTTTGTATAGCATTAATTTTATTGAAAAATTTTTTGATTATTTAAAGACCAAAAATCTTTAATTAAATTAAATATATATATATATTTAAATAAGTGGTATTTAAAATATATACTTTGACAGTATGTTGCTGTCCTGTTTGTAAACTGTAAAAAATAAATAGCGATTATTTAATAAATTTACGAATTTTTAATAAGGATACCTAGTAAACTGCGTTCTTTAAAAAATTCCGATATTCACCAGAGAAATTTTTTTTATTTAATTTAACACCGTAAATATTATTTTAAAATTATACTATAAATGTATAATTTCTACAAAGCGTTGTGTATTTGATATTATATTTGAAAATTGATTCGAGTACGTTAATCTGCAACAAAGATTAACACCAAAGCTTTACAGAGTAAGCGTATTCATTACAATGGAGCAATGGGTAGCGTACTATGTCATGGTTACGTCATAGATCGATGACAAAGCCATCTCGTGTTGGAGGTGACTGAACTACTCAGGCTGAAACTGCGCATGCTCGAATAGAATTTGATTACTCGCGTGATACTCCATATTTAAAACTTAAATGGAACTGTGTTTGAACGAATGCACATCTAAACGAAAAAAATCATGTATTTTTAGAATATTTATAATTCGCATGTTTTCCCGTATTTTAAGATAAGTAATATATTTTAAATCAATTCTTAAAAATTATTTTTTTAATACTTCTTACAATTTATAAAATTATTGAAATCTTAATCTCTTGAATTTTCATTCATTACGGAACAAGAGATATCTATGGAATTTTGAATTCGGTTGTTTTATTTGTTATGAGGTTAGAAGAAGTTAGTTTTGATTATATTTTTTCATTCCTAAATGTTATTTTAGTCATAGATTTGGTTATAAAGCGATTACAAATATATTTTGTTTAGAAGATAAAATTTTTGCGAATGGTTTCGTCTGCGTCTGATTGATTTTATGGAACATGACATATTACTTTTTTTAGTAAAATAGATAATGATAAAGTCATCTTTTATAAGCGATTTCTTTTCTAAAATTTAAATTTTTTTTACCAAAATTTTAATTTTGAAAATTGCACACGCTAACATTTCTTCTTAAATTACTAATACATGATTTTTTTCGTATTTACAATACAATTTACAACATTAGAAGATCGATTTAAAAAATTATATTTTACACTAATTAATTCTAGCTCTAAGTGAACACTATAGATGTGATTATTTACTTGAAGTTATTAGCGTACATTTGACTTTAAATACAAAATATGTCAGATGTTAACTAATAATAATGTGATTGTTTATTAGCTAACATCTAACATATTTTGTATTTAAAGTCAAATGTACGCTAATAACTTCAAGTAAATAATCACATCTATAATGTTCATTTAGGGCTAGAATTAATTCTTGTTTATATTAAAACCATAAAAGATAACATTTTTAAAGAAAGCACAATAGGGGCGGATTTTTCACAGCTTTTATTTGGGTACCGCAGCCACTGCACGAGGAGAAGCGCTAACGTCGAGTTTACTTTGCGACATTTGTTAACATTATGTGAACGAGCTTAATCTGTAAAGCTTTGGATTAACACGAAATAATTAAGTGACAGACGTCTGTGTGGCTAGACGGTGGCGGGCTTTCAAACTCTCATTCATGGTCCAACCCAGTATCCAATCGTGTACGGCTTTACATATCTGATGGGTGAACCAATCAGACGAAGCGTTAGACTAGTGATGGTCCTGAGATGAATGTAAACAAAACAAGAATGTATTTGGAAGAGAATCTTTTTACTGACGATCTCTATGCAACGTAATATAAAAAGATAATAATGATTATTACAAACAAAAATAGTTTAAATAAAATATCAAAGGTTTCATCCCCAAATCCGGTACTCCCCTTCAACGTTAATAAAGAATTTAATAATAATAAAATTATTTATATAAATGATTTAAATTTAAAATATTAAAGTAGGTATTAATGGCTTAAAATTTTAAATGTTTTTAAAGTAAAAAATCATTTAATAAACATTAAAACTTAAAATTGTGTTAGGCGTAGTTTTTGTTAACAAGAAAAATAAATGCCCTCTTAGCAATATTTTGAGTACAAAATGTAATAGCAATTTTTTTGTTTGAAAGTTAAAAAATAGTCCATTCTTTTTCTCTCTCTAGTAATTAAGAATGTATTTCTCTGCATGTATTTTTAAAATCACGTTTCCATTCATACTATTCGCATTTCTTTAAAAATAAAAGAATTTATGACATGTATAATGCTATTTTTTAAGCACTTACCTATCTTCTAAATTTATATATATATATATAAGGAAAAAAAAAAAACACTTTTTTTTTTTTTTTTTTTTTTAAATTTAAAATATTTACCTTATCCTTCCTGAACAGAACACGCAATTGAATAGTGCTTTTTTTTTTTTTTTTTTTAAATCAGCCTTCAGTAAAAGTAGAGGAGAAGGTGGTAATATGAAACAGGGTGGTAATATGAAACCGCTTCTTTCTGCTTATCTACTGGGGCCATCTGTGTTTACTAAACTTAATTAATGTGAATCATAATAATTGCTATACCGCTTGGCATTAGTATAGCTTGTTTTGTTTATGGTGTAACAGGCGGATCTTTGTTTATGCAGTTCTAAAAAATTTCACAAGGTAAGTTTCATGACTATTTTTCACATCCTTATTGATAAATATAAGATATTGTTAATATTGTTTTTATTAACTGTAAGATTGAATAGTAAAATAGCAGGATTAAATTATGGATAAATATTTTTGAAACTTAAAATTCGTGGGATCGTTTATAAAATGGCGATTGGTGGTACCATAAGCCGGAGAACTTTGGAATAAATGTGTTGTATGCCAACAATGGGTACATGTTTTATGCAGTGGAAGTGAAGGTGACATTTATATTTGTGACTTTTGTTCCTAAGTATGACTAATTTGAACTTTAGGATTATTTTTTTTTACAAACAATATTTTACAGGAAAAAAAAAAAAATTCCTCTCTGTTTTTCGATAAAATATGCATATTTTTTACAATACTTTCCTTTAGATGTTCAGGTTTTCCTTTTTTTTAGTAATGTTTTCTGAAATAAATAACCCAATAAATATTTTTTTTTGTTTCACTTTTTATTGTTCCATATTACCACCCCACTTTCTAAAACAGCTATTTTTGTATTATGTTTCAAAAAAATTAATGGTCTTCAAATGATTTAATGTTTTACCTTCTAATAACTTTAAATGTTCAGTGGAAGGATACTTTGTCAAATTATAGTAGTTATTGTTGAAAAAATTTCATTAAAAAGTGCATTTTTTGTTAAAAAATAAAAAGTAGTCCATATTACCACCTTCTCCCCTATTTAAAAAAAAATAGTGTTATGTCATTATTAATCGTGCTTTATATATGCATAGTCAGATAACTTATTTTAGCATGTACCAAAGCTAACTGAGCTTCAGAAAATGCCCAATTTGTCTGTGTAAAATCCGCTTCTTATTATGATATTAACATAGGCACCGACTTTCCAAAATTTCAAGGGGGGAGGAGAGGGGACAATTGATCTTTTGTTGTTTTTGAGAAATTGCATTTTGCAGCCAGGTTTTTCTCTATGCAAATTTAATGTTTTTTTTTTTTTTTTTTTTTTTTTTTAAATGAAAATTTATATCACAGATAAGAAGCAATTTCTTATTCTGTTCCAGCACCATGCACTGTGTTCCCATTGTGAAAGGATTTCATTAATGCCGGTAAAGAATAATTTCCCTTCAGTTTTTTACTGAGTGATAATGATGATGTGTTTAGATCGTTTCTGTGTGTGAGAGAGAAAATGTAGCACGAAGGTGATTTTGGGCTATATAAGAATTATTGTTCATTATATTATACTTAGATTAAAAAAATATTTTGTATATTACACCAAAATTTCACACAAATTTAAAGTTTCTTGCTTCCCAAAGACAGTAACGTTGAATAGAGAGAATCTTTATACAACAAAATTTTATATTATTGCATTCTATTAAACATAGTACCTTAGAATTTCATACATTTTTTATTTTGAAGCGTAATTTTTCCTTCCATAGTAGCAACAATGTTTTTTATTGTGTCAAGAAATATTGCAGTGAAACTTCCTTTTTTTTTTTTTTTTTTTTTTTTTAATACAAACATACAGCAAACTTTTTACATTTTTTCACAATAAAGTTGAAAATTGTTTGGCTTCATTTCATTTACCTATCAACAAATGTAAAATAAAATCATTAAAATAATCAACAAGTATAAAATAACGTCAGCAATCGACGCCATTCCGAAATCTGCCTCATTATTCAGATAAACCGCTAGTCTATCTAACGTTTCGTCTGATTGGTTCCCTCAGCAGATATATAAGATCGCACGCGATTGGATACAGGGTTAGACCCTGGAGAGAGTTTGGAGGCCCGCCACCGTCTAGTGTCTGTCTGTCTGGCTTATGCCATTTATATGAATTTCGTTAAATGTATATATGTATTAGTTCTTTGCATAAATTCGTGCGGTTTTTTATTGCTTCATTTCATAAAAATACATCAAATCAAATGACAATTTTAAATCAAAATACTCTCCATTACTTTCTAGAACCTTTGCCCATTTTTCGGGTAACAAATGTATACCACGGCGATAGAAGCTCTCGTCTTTGGAGGCAATAAAATGATCCACGTCCGCACGAACTTTTGCAACGACCTAATCCTAATATATAAATATATAAAAGAAGAATAAAATAAATCTGGCACTAAAATAATAAAATATTTTTGTTGAATATTTGAACAAGAAACGAAATCAACAGAACAACAATCAAATAAGAATGAACGAAGATATTATAACAGCGAATTTTTTTACTAGCACGTAAATTTTATTCAGTCACTATTCCACTAATAATATATTCACATTATAAAAAACAACTTTAACACTTATTAAATATTAGAATATATAAACATGGGATTTGCTGTATTACATTTTTCTTAGTGAAGATGTTATATATGCTTAGGTTAGGTCCCTATCTATGGAATTTAAGTTCTTTGGGAAAATTGTTTAGGAGTTTGAATTTCTCAAAATTCCCATAAAATGTTCTAAGATAGGGGTGTCTTGATAGTTATCTTGATAATCAAGAAAAGGCTTCCTAGAATTTTCTAAAGACAAAACTTTTCGAAAAGTGAGTGACTTTTTTTTTTTTTTTTTCATTATTTCTTTAAAGTTAGCACGTGTATCACTAAGTCACTGGCATTATTTGGAAAGGAGGAGATGATGAGGTAAAGAGGGTGCAACAATTTTGTAGCACAATATTTTTGTTAACCAAAATTTAAATAGTTGACACATTTTTTTGCGTTGCTGCTTTAGATATGGGAATGAGCTCAGAACTTACTCCAAAATTTACAAAAGGAAATCATTTTTTGTTTAATCAAGATTTTTAAGAAAAAATATTTTTTCATTAACAGCAGATATGCCAACATTTCAGTATATTCCGCAGAATTGTTATTACCCGCCTTTTCCTTTTTTTTTTTTTTTTTTTTTTTTAACATCAGTTTTATGGAAGGGTATTTTTTATTCTTTTTTATTCATAGTTACACGTTGGAGAAAATATGAGGTCATTACAGACACACAGGCAGATACACAAACCATTCGCTAAAAACATGATTTTCGTATTCAAGGTACCCCAGAACATGTAAATATAACAAAAACTCACGTTCGAAAATTTGACCCTAAAACAATACTTTCTCGACCTTATGGGTAAGAGAAAGTAAATATCAAAATTTTCCGGTAGCAGAAAGGGGCTAAATTAGCAACTATGCCAACAGCATCCCTAAGTAATCTAACCTGGGATTCCAATTTCTCGTCTACATATCTTCTAGTTGTTACAGAAACTCTTTGAAAAATATGCAGCTCAATGCGGTCATTTGTCATGATTTTCATTCAAACTATTAAACTGCGGTCGCAGAAACGGGATATTTTATGCACAAGGGACAGCGAGTCGCGTGTTCTTCCTTCTCTCCAGATCAAAACCAAGTACAGAGTCAGAGTTCAGACTACATCAGCACCCGTTTGTACACATCAGTTACTCGTGGAACACATATCTCTTTACAATCCCATACTTGCCAACATCCTAATTAATATTCTGTAGTGCTGTTAGTCTCACACTTTTTTTCATACCAGAAAATTTTTAGAGTAATATTCTCCAAAAGCAATTACGATTAAATAAGAAGAAAAATACTTTAAAAAGATACTGGTGTCAAAAAGAAGGCGGGGTTAACAGTATTACGGAATATTAATTATTATGTTGGCAAGTATGCAGTACACCCTTCCACCAATCTTTCAAACTAAAAATTTAGACAATAAAATAATTTGTAAACTTAAGAAAACACAAATATGAATGGTGGCGATTGAACACAATAAGATGTCGATTGCATTGCCACCAAATTTGGTTTGTAGACATTTTATTGGATGCAGTTGTCGGATATCTAAAAGAAAAAAAAATATTTCGAAATATCTACTAAGTGGCATTTGCATGGAAAAATATAATGAAGCAATTGACTCACTGGGAGTACAGTCGGTAACAAAAGTGTCCGAACACTAGCAAAAATTCCTATGTTAAAGAAATATACACTTAAAGCTGTTTAGTTAAATAAATCCTTATCGAATCATGCTCTTACACTGGCTAAGAACAGGATTCGTCAAGGATTTATTTAACAAAATCGTATGAAGTGTACTTTTTTTTATATAGCAATTTTTGCTAGTGTTCGGACACTTTTGTTACCGACTGTACAATTATTTGAACGATTCTCGATTAGCTTTAAAACCGCATAATTAATAGCATTTTTAAAATTTGGCATTTCTTCATGTGAACTGCTATCTGGTGGACATTTTTTAATTTCTTTTTTAATTTTCTAATTTTTCCTTTAGATCCTTTTTTTCCCCCCTATGGTCAAGAATCGTCTTCATACCAAACATGACTCTATCGAGCTCACCCTTTTTTTCAACGTAGGATCTACTGAAACAAAGCTCGTACGCCGTTTTTAAGAATATTTTTCATGTTATTAAAATTGTAGCTTATGTAACTATTTACACATTCTATGAATATTAATATCTGTAACTTTTAGTGTGGGTATCTTCTGCGCATGTGCTTATTTAACGAGGCCATTATTAAGATAGGCGTGATAATCTTTGTGGTCCAGAGAAAATAAGAAAACGTGAAATAACCATATGTTTACACTATCCCTGCCTGTCTGTCAATTTGATCCCTCTTTTAAAATTTTAGAATCGTCCTGGATGCTAGGCTCATGAAACGTGGTCGCACTATGAACGAAAAATGTTTCTGTAAAGCAGATATGAATCATTGGCACAAAACTCATACCACTATTACTGAATCAGAATTTTCTTCTTCTGACACGAATGATTTTATAAGTAGAGATTTTTTAACAAATACTGGTATGAGTTCTTTACCACTGTTTCATCCCTGGCTTTACTAATACATGGTTCCGACTGTGCTTGAAATTTCTTGACTTTCAGCATCACAAATATTATATAGCAAATTCTGATATTAAAAAGAAAAAAAAAAAGACATAAAATTTAAAAGGAAATACATTGTATAAATATTCCGGTGGAAGTGTCATTGAAAAACCACATGTTTCGTATGAATCATATAATATAGTGGTAGAATATTTAATCCTTCTCAAACTACCGTCTGGCTGTCATGGAATTACCATATAACATACAGGAAAATGCGCATATTTAAGTAGTGCACTCTACAATGCCAACGAAAACAAATTCCTACCTTTTACGGGTGCATGATTTAGCAATAGACTAAATTTCGGTTAACCTCTATAAACCTACTATAAACCTCAAAAACCTCTATAAAACCTACCATCTTTCCCAATTTTTTAAAACTACTATTTACGAATAAACATTTTTTACATTATTTAACCCTTAAACGGTCACATATTTTTCAAAGACACGCCCATAAAATCCACATTTTTATCTAATTAAAAAAAAATAAATATATGCATAACATGTAAATTTATTCTGTACATACTTTTAAATACGTTATATATAGTTTGGTACTGCCTGGTGCATTCATGTACCCTAAAATGCCAAAGGAAAAATACACGTGAGGCGTGGTCAACGCCCGTGAATATCATGGGAGCGAGAAGGAAGGGGTTAAAGACTGAAATAAACTTACAATAAAAGAAAGTAACGCTAAATATTCTTTTGTTAATAAATTGAGAGAACTGACAACTGTGATTATAGGATTAATAAAATTTAGCTGATATTTTACAACAGATATGTTTTAACCCTTTGCGCTCGGCATATTTTCCGTAAGACACACCTTTTGGCCTTCCTTTAAAACGTCACACGCAAAGTTTCCAACTTACTACCTTTTGGGTACCGAAAAATTGTAATAATTTGTTTTATTTTACTTCATCATTAAATAAAATAAATCTTTCTGCTGAAATTTTCCGGTAACCGAAAGGTAGCCTATAGTTACACGTTTTAGAAAAATAACATTTCATTCGCAGAGGAACACCTTAAGGCGTGGCTCGATTTTTTAATGTCCCCTCAGGAGGGACATACGAGCGATAAGGGTTAAAATGTAGGTAATAAATAATTAAATAAATAAGTAAAAAAAAAAAAAAAAACATTTTTTTACAGTATAAGCATTTTATTGTTAACCCCTTAACGCGCGCTGTCCTCGCTGCGAGGACGCAAAATTTACGATCCAGCTGCAACATTTCATCCCGGAAATTTTTTAGCAAAAATTCACGTTTATAACATATCAGAAAAGGCCGGTTTTTTAAACCTTAAAATTTAAAATTTCTTTTAGTTTAATTTAGTTCATGAATTCCGGTGGCAGTATAATTGAAATGTTTTAAATTGTCTTGCGCCGCAAAGGGCTATGCCCTAAAAAGCATAAAATAAAAATTTATTCTTGCAAAGACATGCTATAAAGAGATGAAAGTTGCAACACTGAGAAAATTCTAGAGAAAGACAGATATTTCACTTTTGCAAAAGATGAAAATTTTTAAGTATTTAAAATATTTAAAAAAGTATTCGAGACCATATTCTTAATTATTTGTTTTTGTATAAATATTCGTTCAGTCATAAATTTCATATGTCTTGAAAACTTTTAAAAATATTTTGAATATTTAAAAATTTCATCTCCTACAAAAGTGAAATATCTATCTTTTCTCTAGAATTTTCTTAGTGTTGAAACTTTCATTTCTTTATGGCATACCTTTGCAAGAATAAATTTTTATTTTATGCTTTTAGGGCTTCACAATAAAAATCTATTTGCTGTTAAAAGCGTTTTTTAACTTAAATTTTTATTTTTTGCGTTTTAGTTAAGAGAAAAAAAGCTTCTAAAAGAAGTAATCAAAAATTCCTATAATACTTTGTAGGTACTGATTTTTTTTTTTTTTTTTTTTTTTTTTTTATCAATTGGAACTTTTTCTGTTAATTATCTCCAAAAATTAACGCATCGACCCTTGGATGATCGAACCAGCAACCATCGTGTTATCAGTACGACACTCTAATCAAAAGTCATAGAACATGCTAGAAATATCTAACATATATATATATATATATATATAAGAATATTGTTCTCGAATGCTTTTTAAAATATTTTGAATGTTTAAAAAAAAAAAAAATTAATTTAATTTTTATTTTTTGCTTTTTAGTTACAAAAAAAAAAAAAAAAAAAAAAGCTTCTAAAAAAATAATTAAAAATTCTTATGATACTGTGTAGATATAGAAATATTTTCTTTTATCATTTGATAACTTTTCTGTTAATTACCATCAAAAATTAACTCATCGGCCTTTAAAAGATCGAACCAACAACCATCGCGTTATCATTATGACACTATAGCCAAAAGTCATAGAAAATGCCAGAGAAATGTGTAAAAAAATTATTATTGTTCTCCAATGCATTTTTAAAATATTTTGAATATTTAAGATTTTTATCATCTCTTGCAATAGTGAAATATCTATATTTCTCTTTCAAATTTCCTTATTGTTGAAAGATTTATTTTTTTATAGCATGTAAGAATAAATTTTTACTTTATACTTTTTAGGGATCTTACAATAAGAAACATCTTTTTTTTTTCTAACTAGACACCACTATTTTATTGAAATATTTGTCGCCTTATTTTAACGAGGAAATTCTGTTTATTATAAGACGAAAGTAATTTAAAAGTTATGGTGAGAATGTGCTCTGGTTTTAATTAGGTTCTGCATACGGTAATTTTTTAAAATCCTTTTGAGCGTTAAGCCCGTCTTTTTCTGCCAAGTTTATTCAAATAACAGGCTAGTGTGACTAGATTTTGAAATAAATGTTACTTTTTTTTTTTATGAATATAACATTAATGAAGGTCTGTAGTAAACAGTATTAAATTCTCATATTTATACACTGCACATTATTAATTATGAATCTTTAAATAGATATACTGAAAAACGGCCAACACTGCAAGGGATTAAGCTCAAAATATGCAAACATGACCTTTTATCTGTGGGAAAAGAGTATGAACTTGAGCTAACTAAAAGCCGCGATACTATATCCATGCTAAAAAATTTTAGACAAATAAATGGTATAGTACTAATATTGCCAGACGATATATTTAATAAATGATTTTGTAGACCTCCCACTTATTCTAATTTATTCCATAATAATGTTAGGATCCGACTTTATTTCATACCATTAAAAAAAAAAAAAAATATTTACTTAACTGTAAGTAAATATTGGGGGAAAAAAAACTCTGCAAAAAAAGTGGTGTGAATAAAAAGCCATTGTAAATACTATTACAGAATAAATTAGAATAATTGGCAAGTCTAATTTTGCAATTTAAAGTCTCTATTTACAAATATTTTAGTCATCAAAAACTATTTAATTTCTTTGAATTTGAATGAAATCGGCTTATAAATGCTTATTTCATGTCAATATGAAATTTTCGAGTGGCCACCGTTTTGAAAAAAAAAAGTATCAGATCAAATTAATTAATAAACATTTTTGTGACTTTGACATGGACTATAAACTTACCATGTTTCAAGCAAATCAGTTCATAAATATGCTTTTATCCGAGTTTTAATTTTTCAAGCGGGTCCATTTTGAAAGAAGATGATAGATCAATTTGTTTAATAAACTTAAATGATATTCTGATGCAGACTATTTAAATGTTAAAATATGAGTAAATAGTATCATAAATACGCTTTTCATACGAGTTTTAACATTTTGATTGGTTGCCATTTTCAATCATCCAAAATCACGCAAGGCTAAGGATAATTAATTGATTCAATATTTTAAAAGTGAATGATAATTTTTATATATATACAGTATCCGCCGCTTATTAAAATCATATTCATCCTGAGCCAAAGTGATTTTATTAAGCAGCTGATTTTTATATCCGACGAACGTTCCTGTACTAAAAAAAAAAAAAAAAGGTATTACTTCCTGAATTTGAAAAGAGATTTCAAAACGTAACATATAAAGGAACTAATAAATAATACTGATTAATTTTTGGCAGATAATTAATTGTTCCTTCAAAATAAGTAAATTAAACGCATTCCAAGTAACGATACGTTTTCCTTTGAGAAAAATCTTCATTACTTTGCCAAAAGTTCACGTTTTTCTTTTAAATTCAAACTTTTCCCATTTAAACTCTTGCTTTTTAGTTATTTAAAAATAAAAACTAGAAACTGTCTTTTAATAATTTTAAAATTAAGAAGAGAAAAAACAAATATAACTTGTTAATTAAATCAAATTTGTAACTTATTACTGCGCTTTGAAGAAGACGTTCCTTAAAATTATTGCTGAGAAAAGTGATGGGGAGTGTTTAATTAGTTACTATGCTGCAAATGTAAAATTTTCGACAGAGAGGGATAACGGAATTAACTTCAAAATTAACGGAATTAACTTCAATAGATTAATTTCAAAAAAAAAAAAAAAAAAAAAAAAAAAAAATCACAGTGTAAATAAAAAATTTATTTAGCGTGCACAAATGACTTTTTTCTTGCTGAAGATGTACTTTTGAGTTTATTAACCGGCGATGCTGATTTTATTAAGCGGCAGTTTTAAAATTAGCTTGTATTGTTTTGATTCTGTTCCTGGCAGTTTGATCAGATTAAACGGCTGATTTTATTAACCAGTGAATTTTAATAAGCGGCCATTACTGTATATCTGTACTGATAAGTATAAAGGATTTAAGTCCAAAAATGTCGATTTTGAGTTAAGTACATTGTCAGACCCAGAAAAATATTCTCTATCGATTGGTATAAAGGATTTAAATCCATGTCATTTAGTCTTTGAGAAAATCCATTGGTAAAAAAAGATTCAAGTTAGAAATTTAGCATTAATCTTTGTATAAAATATTTAATTCAATTTTTTGCTTTTATTATACGAAGATTGACAATGATTGAACGGTATAAAGGGTATAAATCAACATAATACCCTTTTTCTAATTGATTCTTCTGATTAGTTTTTAGTTAGTTTAACTTTATTTTTCGTCTCCTGAAAAATCAAGAATATGGACTTAAATCCTTTATACTTATTAGTACAGATATATAATATTTATATAATATATATATATAGAGATAGAGATAGAAACTGAGTGATTGCAATGAGTCTTTTTTAAGACATCCAGTCTTAAAAATCATTTTTTGTACTAAATGCAAACGTTTTTACTCAATAAAATCAAAAGTTAGTTTTTAAACATTTTTTCATTTTAGGTATGCATTTGAGAATATTGATTGGCAAATAATATTTCAATTTAAGTTTATTTAATAAATAAAATTATATTTTAATGATTCACTAAATATATTCATGCATACTGCAATTGATAAAAGTAATTATACGATTCATTTTTTTATTCAAGTCAGATTTTTCGGTCATATATGGTTCTTACAGTGAAACATGTTGTGTAAAACCGTTCATACATGCATATTCAGCTGCAAAAATATCATAACTTTTCTCTAAACGATTTCTTTGTGGTAAACATTCTATAAAAGTCAGTTCCAGGAATGAAAGAAAAGAAATATTTCTGGTCCAGATGCATCATAACGAAGGATATGCTTGCCATTACAGGAAATTGCACATGGTTGCATTTCCAATTGTGTATGTATTTTATAAGAATTTCAGTTATGCTGAAAAATATTTATGGCTTTGTTTATGTGTATGACTGATAAAAAACATATGGAAATTACTTTTATAATCTATTTGAAGATTTTTCTTTCTTTTTATTTAATTGTTAAAGCTTTTAATAAAAATTCGAGCATATTCCATTTAATTTGTTTTATATCGTATACATTGCATAATAAAGCATTCAGCAAATCAGAATAATATTTTTTTTTAGTCTTGTACAGTAATATGACAATTAATTCAAAAACAGTTTATGTAATTTGAAAAAGGTTAACATACATAAAAATTTTATGTCCAATTTTAGAATTGAGATAAAATCTATATAAAAATCAGCTAGTGATCACAGAGCGTAACTTATGCTGTTATATAGGAGATTTTGTTTTTCTTGACATAAGCACATTTATATAGGGTAATTACGTTTCCTAAATCTAGCAGTGAGGACGGGTCAAAAGACTTGAAGGGGTGCCAAACCGATAGATTGGGTTTGGGAAACATCCAGTCATTCGGCGCTCTCTTGTGGCTTATTTTCTCTCAATCAGATGACTATCACCCCTATTTTAACACTAAACACGTTGGGTCAGCACTTGCAAAGTGGCTTCCATGGCTTTAAGAAATGTGTTTGAAGAATCCTCACTAAAAATAATCCGAAGATATTCTTGAAAAAATAGTATTTTCTTAAGACGTTCTTCAAATATTTAAGAATAATTTGAAGATTTATGTTTTTTCATAAAATAGCTGCAGAAATTTTGAAGCCATAAAGAAATTTTAAGAATGGTCGAAATAACTTAAGATATTCTGCAGATGTTTTTAGAGAAAATCTTGAGATTATTTTTAGTGGGATAAATTCGAAAGTATTTAAGTTATTCAAAATAATGTTTTCTTTTAACTTGTTATATTTCTGGAATATACGACATTATCACTTTTTTTTAACTATAACAGAAAAAAAAAGTATTGCATTCGGTTATCGATAGATTCATACGTTTTGAAAAGTCCAGAACACGATTTTCAAAATGACGGTTTGACAGGACATTTTTAAAAAGTGTCCTGTCAAATTGTCAAACGTGTGAGAAAGATTTCTGCTAACTCAACTTAAGAATTAATGCACAGAATTTTATAATATATATATATATATATAAACATATATAAATGATAGTTATCGTAATAAAATTTAACCTTAATATTTAGCAATTAATAGATACAAAACAATACCAACACAACAAAAGTAGAACTGATTGTAACATTTAGGTAAGACTGACACAAAAATGTTGCGATACAGATTAAGAACCAATGGGAGCCAAAATAATTTAAATTACTTACGCCGACATGAATAATAATAATAAAAAAAAAGGACCATTAAGCTTAATGACGGAGAAAGTAAATAAAGGACCACAGAAATAATAATTGGATAAAAATGCTTAAAATTTGAAGTATAAGTCCTTCAGGGGGCATGTACTTCATAAAGCAGTGAAAGCTGCATCGATTTCGTAAAACAATATAGCTAATTATAGCAATTTTTATTGTTTCAGCCCCGATCGAAGCAGCAAAACCGTATTGAAGGAGAAATTAATTAAAATATTTAATTAATTCTTTAAGGAAACCAGAGAAAAAAAAAACTAGAAAAAAAAATATATTTATTTATTTATCTGTAACTTGATATAAATAAGTGCCTGTCAACTCTTTTTAAAATAGTCTTAAATGTCATATTTTGTAAAAATATTTTTTGAGTGTAATCATTATTTCAATAAACATGCAGTTAGACAAAAAAAAAAAAAAAAAAAAAAAAGAATTATTTCGTAATTTTTATATTTTTACTCAAAGTTTAATAAAACACGTAGATTCAGGTAATGGGGGGGGGGGAGGGATTTGAAATGTTTTTTTTTTTTTTTTTTCCAAATGTTTTTCTTTTTACATTTTCAGTAATTATTAATTTGAAAACTAAATGAGGTGCCATTATAATGGTACAAATCTTTCCAAACGACTGTGATACAGTAAATGATGCAATAGCAAACCAAATATGCAGATTTGCCAACTTGTCGGAATTTTGAAGTTTCGTAAATTTTGATAGATGCATTCGCTTTTTATATTTTAGCGAAAATTCTGTGATTAAATAAGTCAAAGATAACTTTAGAGGAATTGCGAAAAACATTTGTGGGATAATCATTAGCGAAAAACATTTTAAAGTATTGCAAAATAAACTATAAATATCTTTTAGTAGCTTTTTGTTTTTTGTATTACCTTTAATATGTGTGTAGTACAAATTAAAGTACAACCTGAATTTTCTCTTTTAACTCAATTTATTTTATTTTGATTTATTTTGATAGACATTTTATAAAAGTAACAGTATTTTTCATGCGGTTATAAAGAAAGTATTTTTAAAAATGTGAACATTTTTTCTAAAACTGTATTTTTGTCAGCAATCTGAGATTTGAACCTTTTGATAAAAAATCATGCCGCGTTTGTTTATACTAAAAGAGTTTTCCTTTTAAATAGCAGTGGTTTGAGATTTTGCGTAACTATGTTTTTACTCACATTAGCAAATTGCAAAACCGAAAAAAATTACAATCTTGTTTTATTAAAATAAATAAATAAATAATCACTTGGAAAATTCCTTTGAAGTTTAGCAGAAAAAATTGCCTTGTAGATCTTTATTTTTATAATATTTTAAAATGTCTTTGATGTACATATAAAATTTTATATAAAAATGGTATATAAAGTCTGAAATTTCTATAATTTTTTTGACAACACTTATGATAAAAAGGAATAATGTGTAAAATTTACAAAAATCTTTCATTAAATTATAATAATTATGGATCACAGGAAATTTATTTGTATTAATAAACAATTGAAATTTCTGATACTTCTCATAGAAAAAAAAATTCTCATTCTTCTCTGTAGATAAACATCTTAATAGAATAAATTAAAATATGAAATACTCTACTATAAAGAAAGATTTCATTATAATGCATTCATTTTGGCAGATAATTTTGACAATAATGTATACTATGATTAATTAGACAGAGCTGCAAACGTAATCCGGAGGATTGTTAGCACCGCCTTTTTTTCCACACAAGTCTTTTTTAAGAGTATTTTTCTTCTTAATTTATTGTAAATACATTTGAAGAGAATTACTCTAAAAATTAAGTGGTGTGGAAAATGTGGCTGTATTAACAATCCTCCGGATTAGATTGACAGCTCTGATTAGAAATTAAACAAAATGTAAACAACATATCGTTGTTTGATGTAACACAAGGTATGATTAATTTTCACAAGAACAAAAGTGATCAGACCGTGAGTCAAACCTTGGTTCTTGACGTAATATATGAAGTCTTCATTATTGAACTTTTCCTGTTTAATTGTATCTGGCCCTATTTACTCACTTTATATTTACAAATAATTATCAGTGCTGCGAAAAGCGATGCAGTTCTACGAAAGAAGATTTTTATATGCTTAAATTTCGTTATTGCTGGATCACAGTGAATAAGTTAAAAATGCGCGATTAATCGCATAATAAATTAAGAAGTAATATGTTAAAAAAGTAAATAATTTTTGTGACTTTTTTGAAAAATCAAATGGAATTTTAATTCTTATAAACTTTAAACGCGAATTCATGTATTATATCATAGCCTCCTAAATTATAGATGCCTGTCGCGTGGCTCAGAAACTTGGCAACAGTTCAAACGGTAGACAAAATTAGTAGGTAACAAAACGGTAGACATAACGGCGCCACCTGTTACATATTGTGCGATTTTTTTTATTCAACAGCCACCAAAAATTTTTAAAAGTGATATATGATATATATAAACGACGTTTCTTCTGTTCTATTGGCCTTTTGTGTATATCAAATACCACTTTTAAAAATTTTTGGTGGCTGTTGAATAAAAAAGTCACGCAATCTGTACCAGGTGGAGCTGTCTACCGCTTGAACTGTTTCCAAGTTTCCGAGATACGCGACAGGCATCTAGTTTAGGAGGCTATGATTATATTATGTCTGTTGGAGAGTTCTATCTGTTTAAATTAAAGAAAAGCAATTAGTAAAATGCAATATCTATAAATATTTGTGAACAAAAATTTACGGTATCAATTTATTAATTCAAAGGAACAGAACTTTGTGGTAGATCTAATTTTAGTCACCAATTAGATATTACTCAACTAAAAAGAAACTGCAGAAAGGCTATATATATACATATAAAACTACTGAAAAGCTTCAAAAAATGTAGGTAATTTGAAGGTCTTTGGAACAAGAATCTGCAGAAAAAATCTACAGTTTGGAAGCAAAAAACAATAGATAAAATATTTTATTACCTAAAACTTTTTATTGTTCCAAACGTCTTTGGGTTATCTGCAGTTTTGTGCAATTTTCTTCCTTTCTTTTTTAAAAAATTTCTGCAGATATTTTTTAGCTGGGTTTGACAGTCTAATGGGACGTTAAACCTACTAAACCTCAGCCTTGTATTATAATAAAATTATTTAATGATGTCTATGTTTCCTATAAAAGTTCAATGTTGAGGTTGGGTGTGTTTTAATGTTTACTTAGATCTACACAGTGGGCCATTGGCCTCGGCCTGGGATTTACTTCTAAGGGTGATCCGGGAACATGATACAGTTGAACGTTGAACATCTGGTCATCCAAAATCCTGATATCTCTAAAATCCGGACATTTTTCTGCTTTTAGTTTTAGTTTTAAAATAAGATTTTACTTGTACCTTATTTCTACATTTCTTGTGGAATGCAGTTTAAAATCCTTTTAATTGAACACTAAATACATAAATATAATTTACATATGTTTACTCTACTTGATTTTTTTAGAAACAAGTAAGCTAAAGAAACGGAATAAAAAAAAAATAATAATCTATTAGAGTAAAAGAGCTTTAAGTTGCTGAATTGCTTTTAAAAAATCAACAGAAAGTTACTTTGTTTCTATAGTTTTATTTGAGTATTTTTTGATGAATGAACATAATTCGCCAATTGGATCGTCGTTTATTTTCACTAGCACAAAAATTGCATTTTGTGTGTTATTATAATATCATAAAAAATTAGTTTTTAATAAATCTCTAAAATCCGAAAAATTCGAAAATCCGGAATCACCACGGTCCCACTGATTGTGGATTTTCGAGGTTGAACTGTATCATAAAACCATACCTGCCAGCATACTAATTAATATTTCGTAGTATCGTTAGCCCCGCCTTCTTTTTTACACCAGTAATTTTTTAGAGTATTTTTCATATTATTTCATCGTAACTGCATTTGGAGAATATTATTCTACAATTTTACTGGTGTGATAAAAAAGGCGGGACTAAAAACACTACGGAATATTAATTAGGATGTTAGCAAGTATGCATAAAACTCACCATTCGCGGAGACAATAGCTTCCCTGATTCGGTAACAGCCAGATGTATTATTTTATAAGAACATGGAGGATATTGTAGTCAGAACATATTTTAGGTGCACTCATAAAATTTTGATGCTCATACCCAAAGAAGGTTACTAAAAGTTTACAAACTACATCACGTTCAATTTACAGAGCTGCCAACCTAATCCGGCAAATTGTTAACGCCTATTGAAAAACGCCCCTTTTTCTACACCACTTAATTTTTAGAGTATTTGTTTTCTTCATTCATCGTAAATATATTTGAAGAGAATTACTCTAAAAATTAAGTGGTGTAGAAAAAGGGGCGGTACTAACAATTTGCCGGATTTGGTTGGCAGCTCTAAATTTATTAAAAAGCAAATAAATCTATCATGAACCAGAAAGCGAAATCTTTCCCGAATTCAGCATTTTTATTCTAACAAATGTAGAAAAAAAAGTGAGTAAACATTAAGTTTCTGGAAAGCAATTAATCTGTTATTATTCAGTTTCAATGACTTGAACTTTCCATTATTATGGAATTAATAATCAATTAATCACTTGTTTCGCTAATACTTTGTTTGAAATATAAGAAATCAAATTCGTTATCGTAAATATTTATTCTTTTAAAAATTGACATTTAATATAAATTAGTTGAAAAATGTTGTATTTCAGGTTGCACAATTCCAATAACATTACTTTTTTCTTAAGAATCAAGTTGACATAGCTGATTTCTGCTCAGTTCTTCATCATATTTTTCTTCTCATAAATTTCTAGTATAGGGCATACTAATTTTGTTTTAAGATAAATGATGTATACCGATTATTCGGCTCGATCTAAAGATGATTCAACCCACCCGCTAGGCTTTCGTAACTCCGCTTAGATATATTTCAGTTTAATAATTTACGAAACGCAAGTTTATGTAAAATATAGGTGTTAAAAAAATTGTAAATTTCCAAGAACTTACGAAGTTTTCAAAGGAGAACACCCATCATTTAATGATATTCTTATCAGTATCATAAATGTTATTTTAAAATTTGTTCAATATTTTTATAAGGAAAATAATCTTCATAACACAGATTTTTGCAAAATTGTGTCCTATTCTCCCATATTAAAAAAATCTTAAATTTTGAACAACATGCAAAGTTTTCAAAGTACAATGTTCATATTCAACAATGTTCATGCCAGAGACATAAATGATATTTTTATGCTGGTCCTATATCTTGACGATGAATATAATCCTTATAATACACATTTATTCGAATTTTCCCCTATTCTTCAATGTGAAGAAAAGTGTAAATATACGATAACTTATGAAGTTTTTAAATTAGAATTTCGAAAAATGGAGTTCATAAGTGATAGTAACAGTATTATTGATTTACTTCTTATTTTCACCAAAACTTGGCAAACTCATCTGTTTATCGGAAAACAACAAACACATATAAACCGAAATTTAAAAAGGGGTTAATATGGATAATTTAAAGCTTACCTGACCTCTCTGCGATGATGTTTTCTTCTGATATCTTATGCACAGGCTAACAAATTAACCACACTATATTCCGATATCGCACCACTTTTATGATTTCGGGTTCATCACAACTCAAAACGTGTAAAAACATTAAAAAACCGAGGACGAAAATATTCCCAATTATCCAAGTTCCACAGAAATATAGTATGCTGTTGAATGAATTATTTATAAGAAGATATATTTTAATCATTTTAAATTAATAATTTCAAAAATTGTCTTTAAACACTTCAACTTTTATTTGTTTGCCTTAATACTTTCAGCCGAATATTAAATAAATTGAATTAAAGTGCTTAAAAAAAAAAAATCCCTTCTCGAAGGGCAGAGTCAATGTTTAATCCTCTTTATATAAATGGTGCTATCTTAAGGATTAATGCGTTGACAGAAATGGCGGAAAATTTGACATGTTTGACATTTACTTTGTTCAAGTATTGAATAACAATAATAAAAAAATATATATAAGAATCATTGTTAGCTGACTGCAGATTCCCATTAAAAAGCTAAAATATATTTTTTTTCTGACAGTTTTAACCTTTAATATTAAACAATAATGTATGAGATTTTACAGAATATTTCAGCAGTTTTATTTTCTTTTGCGCTGCATACAGATTTAAGTATTTTTGATCATAGAATAGCGAACATGACGTAATATTAAATCCACACACGTATTAAATTTTATAGTAGATTTGAAATTTGTAATAGAGTTTTTATATCTGAGAATAACTTTAGATCACTAAATAAATCTTTTTAGATTTGTTATTTCAAAACTATCATAATAATGAAATATAATAAAAGGAAAAACTGATTTTTGCAATTATAAAATTTTCTTCTGTTTATTACAATACAAATTCACGCACGACATAGTTTTTATTTAAATTTATTTTCCTGATAAATGCAGATGATTTTTATCTTAGACAAGTATAAGGCAAAATGCCGAAAGAAAGTAAATTTTGTGACCTACAGACGACATCCAAAGAAATGCCTCTTCTTCTTTTTTTTTTCTTTTTAATAAAAAAAAATCTGGAGTGACTCCACTCGACTTTCCGAACATTGAGTAACTAACAGTTTTGTAGATAAAATAAAGAAAGAGGAGTTGCTAAACAAACAAAAAAGAGAAAACCATAACAGAGTGTTTGAGTATTTTTCTCCATATATCACACGAGGTTTTATTTAACGCTACTTTGAGCCCTTAGATCATAAGGATAAAGAATTTTTCGTTGTGTCCCTGTAAAAATCTATAAATGCTAGATTCACCAAAATGCTTATAGTTAGTGCAACAGTGATTTATAATATTCATACAAATTTTCAGCTCAATTGAATAAGGCGTTTAGATGCTATCGCTGGTCTCATAGGCCATAAAGATAAAGAATTTTTCTTTGTGTCCCTGTAAAAAAACTGTAAGTGCTAGATTCACCAAAATCTATACAGTTGGTTCAAATGTGACCTATAACATGTGTACAAATTCTTTGCTGAGATTAATAAGGCGTTTAGACGCTATCACACTTTTAAAAATTTGGCAAATAATTTTTCTTTGTGTCCCTGTAAAAAAACTATAAGTGCTAGATTCTCCAAAATCTATACAGATTGAGTATCTGTGACCTATAATATGTGTATAAAGTTTTTGCTCAATTGAATAAGGCGTTTAGATGCTATCGCACTTTTAAGATTTTGGTCCCTTGGCCATAATGATAAAGAATTTTTCTTTGTGTCCCTGTAAAAAAACTATAAGTGCTAGATTCACCAAAATCTATAGGGTTCGTACTATGGTGACTTACAATATACGTACCAACTTTCAGCTTATTCGAACAAAGCGTTTAGACGCTAGCGTGTTCACTCACAGACATACACACATACATACACACATACATACACACATACATACACACACACATGCATATATCATCGTAAAAATAATGAAAACGGACTCGTTGGACCTCGAAACGTATAGAAACATCAAAATCTCGAATTCGGATTTTTGACATGATTACAATACTTTCCTCACTATAGTGTTCGGAAAGTAAAAATCGATAAATTTGTTTAAGATTATCATAGCTCTATATTTTAGCCAATCGTTTCATAATATTGATGAATTCTTTTGAAAAACATTCATACTGAAAATCAGGTGCTTTCCCGCAAGAGGAAAGTAACTATTCTATATATGTAAAATTATAATAATAAATAAATAAATCCTTCAGGCTTATTCGAAATGGTAGGTTGATTTCTTTTTTTTTTTTTAACAAGTAAAATTTATTGATTGACAACTACAAATTTCTAGTGGAGTTGGTGGAAATATTGATGAGGGTTATGCTCAGTCGGGGAATAAAAAAACGCAGCACTTGATGATATTTCGTTATTAATTGACGCAGAAAAATTTAATAGACACCATTCAACAGGAAATTAAATGCACTTTCTAATAATGTCGTCAAATTTTGAATTAGGGGTCATCTACATATTAAAATGAGCGCCAACTTTCATTTTTTTCAATAGCAACATCCAATTTTGACTTCATATTCGAATTTCTGAGAGTCTGGCAGTGCGGAAAAGTATACTGTTTGTATACTTTATCTGTAGTATTCATAGAGTTATGATCAAAAATGTGTTAGGGGGTTATCTCTAAATGTAGAAAAATAAAATTAAAATCCTACAAGAATTAGACAAAATTATGCTGTTTCACACCGGAAATATTTCAAGAAAAAAAGAGTTTTTGAATGATATAAAAAATATGAACATATTTGCAGTACCTTAATTATCATGAATATGTATATACTTCAGTTCTTTTTTAGATAATGTTAGGTATATTTCAATACATTACACTTACAATTGGTCAGACAATACTCTTTATAAAAGTGCAATATTTTTCAATTAAAAAGTATCTATCATGGATATACTGATCACCAATAAAGCTTAAATTTTCTTTCGTACGTGTAACATAATATACAAACTGAAATAATATAGCTATATATATATATATACAACAACGCATAAACTAAATCTTTTCGGGTAAATTATTGTAAGGTTTCATAAAGTAAATATTAAACAATTTTAATAGCACTTACCAGTTTTGGGTCAGTTGAACTCTTTGGAACTGTACGATTTGTTTTATAATTTCTATGAAAATATAATTTCTTAATTAACGCTTTCGCGACTGCTGACGAAGATTCACATCATTTGAAAATCTGTAACTATGCCAGTGGGCGTTTCTTTCGTAATTTGTGTGTTACTTATTTCTTAAGTATGTACCTAATGCTCATATTTTTGCAATAAAATATAGTATGGATAGGAATATATTAATTAGAAAGAATATAATTATAATGTATATCCATCTGTTATATAATTGTGGTACAGAAAATTTGTTCTGAAATATTTTATTTTGAGAGTCTTTCAAACAGTAAACCCCGCCTCTTTAGTTAACTTTTCTCTTCTAGTGTTCGGTTAAAGGATTCAGTATTTATCACCAGTAATCGATGAAGTAAATACCACTTGTGTCAACGTAAAATAAGGGGCTTAACACGAATACTCAAAGTCACATTCACTTTTCGTTTCTGTATTGTTTTGTTTTGAAGAACGATAAAAGGCGGGGCTTTAGAAAACAGGAATTCTTGTTACAACACTAATGTCTAAAAATCAACATTTTTTTTTTTTTCATTTCTTTGCATTTGATGTTGTTGTTATATAATTTGACCCGTAAATAAAAAATAAAAATATTTTTTAAAATTTGCTTCATTATCTCATTCAAAAATTTTTAACAGACGGCCCCCTAAACCACTCCAAAAGAAAGATTTATTTATATCTCGAAAACTAATAACTGGAATGAGCTGCAAATTTGCACACCCATATTTTTCAGCATTAGGATTCATTTTATGTAAAAATTAATATAAGTCATAATTCATAATTTTTATGAATATGAATTTATTAATATTTTTCAGAATTAAAAATATTTTTCAGAATCAAAATAATGATGGGTTATGTTTGGGTTTCTTCACTGTATCTCGTAAAAAAAAAGTTATATCGATGAAGTTATTTTTTGTGAAGATATTAATAAAAGTTTGAGATATGAATTTAACATTAGCACCTTCAAACTTTGAACGCTTATAACTCTGTGAAAAAATAAGTAAAATATACAGCCAATATACTTTTTCGCATTGTCGCGATCCCAGGAATTCAAATATAGAATAAAAATGGGGCATTACCATTGAAAAAATCAAAGTTGGTGCGCGTTTTAATATGTAGACGACCCCCAATTCAAAATTTCCGTTCATTTTCTGAATCTACTCTTAATTCCCCGTCGAATGATACCTATTACGATTTTGTGCATTGATTAGCAACGGAGTTACATCGAGTGCTGCGTTTTTTTTTTTCCCCGACTGTACATATGGAGTTTAAAGTAATCGGTTCATAAATACTTAAATTTAACTTATGTGAATTTAAAACTTATGTGTAACTTATGTGAATTTAACATTTTCAAGTGGCTGGTGATTCGAAACAAGATGGTGGATAAAGCTGATAAAGGAAGATATCAAACGTATTAAGTTGACGCAACATTTTGGTTCGAATTAATTCAATATTTCAAAAGTTATCGTGTCGACAAGTTTTCGACAACTCGCCACTTGAAAACAAAATGGCAAGTTGCTCAGTTAACTAAAATACGATATTCGTAAGATAAGTCTACTGTTCAGCTTTAGTTCGAATAAGTTTAGTATTTCAAATGTTATCGTGACAAAAAATTTTCAAGTGACAGCGTCCAGTTGGCTGCAACTTGGGAACAAAAATGTGAAGCAACTTGCCCAAAAAAATCATCCAAGATATTTGCATGACAATAGTAATGGAAGACTTCGCGTGGGATTATAAACAAGGCAAATAACGCCTAGAACGCCAAAAATAAATAATAGGAAAGCAGACAGCTGTTTCGTTAGCATTTAGCGTACCGTCTTCAGCGCATAAAGAAATGTGAGAGAAGTGCTCTTCTATATAGGAAAGGTAACAGATTCAGCTTACGATGGTCAGCCAATAGGATTACGCGGATTGTGGGTGATTGACCAATTAACAAAAGTATAGAAAGCTGCCATTTTTTGAGTAGGTTGGTGACATGTTCGCGCTTGGGAAGGTCGATATTTTTCACAACAAGAGCTTTCTAATTTCCTGTTGGTCAATTACCCACATTCCGCGTAATCCTATTGGTCTATTATTCTAAGCTGAATCCGTTCCCTTTCCTATATATAAGAGCACTTCTTTCACAGTTTTTTATGCACTGAAGGCGATACGCTAAGTGCTACCGAAACAGTTGTCTTCTTTTCTCATTTATTTTTGACGTTCTAGATGTTGTTATTTGCCTTGTTTATAAGTCTCTGTTCAATTTTGGCTCGAATTAATTCAATATTTCAAAAGTTATGGAGATAAGAAATTTTCAAATGGCACAGGAAATTCAAGTGGCCACCACTTGGAAACAAAGGGGCTGAGGGTGATGCCCAGCAAACTTATCTAAGGTATATGAATAATAAGTCCACTGTACAAATTTGATTCGAATCGATTCAGTATTACGAAAGTTGTCGCAATGACAAATTTTTAAGTGACCGCCACTTGAAAAAAAAAAAAAAAAAAAAAAAAAGGCAAGTTACCCGAACTTATCCAAGATATTTGAACTGTATATTGACTAAACAGCTTTGGTTTTAATGAGTTTAGTACTTCAAACGTTATCGTGATGTCACATTATCAAATAGTAACTTGATTTCAAGTGGTTACTATTTGGAAACAAAATGGCAGAACAAGTGAACGCATCAAAAATATTTGTTTGGTAATTTCATTGTCCAAGTTTGGTTGGAATTGATTCAGTATTTCAAAAGTTATCATGATGAGAATTTTTCAAATCATGCAAACTAAATCAATCCAATGATTTTTCAATAGTTAACTGGAATGCTTCAGTTAACCTTTCTAGTGAGGAAATTTCTAAAAGTTAATATTCCATTCTTAAACTAAATTATAATTTTGCTATCTCTAAACCATACTTTTTTTTTTTTTTTTACCCAATTAATTATTTCTGTTGAAAAGCTTTCAAAAATTCTCCCCTTACAGAATTACAGAAAGAAAACCTACGTCATTTAATCTTCTAACCACATTAAATATAATCTCCCCTATGCCAGTAAAACTTCCTGGTAAGTTTAAAATGTTACTGAATCTAATAAGTGTGAACAAATCGTCATTCAAGCTAATATGCGCAACTTTATAGAGAAAATAATAAAACCATAAAATGAAAAATATTTGTTGAGTTCTCGCGTCTTTATTTTGTCACATATCTGGCATTATAATATTTTCTTTCGGTCAAAATATGTAGGATAAACGGATTTATGTATGTATTAATTGTCTCATTTATTTTGTGGAAAAGTCTTCTTTTTCATCCCCCCCCCCTCAATAATCGTATTTTTATTTTTATTCATTTACATATTCATTAATTTAATTTAATTTATTTATTTATTTATTTATTGGGGGGGGGGGGCGTCATTTTTTTTGTTGTCATCTACATTGAAGGTAGGTCAACATTTCCGATTTCTCCGGTGCATTGCCATGGAATGCTTTTTTTTTTCTTTTTAGAATTTTTAAAAGTAATTTTCGGCAATGTGTAATTACGATTAAAGTATGAGTAAAAAATACTCTTAACGCACTGTATAGCTGCCAACTTGTTTATCTTTCTGCAACCGAAAATTTTCATTGAAAATTTTTAGTAATTGTTTTAGCAGTTTTCTGTGATTAAACATGATGAAATATTTTACAAAGAAATAATGCTGTTAAAAGACTGGTTAAGTTCGCACTTATGACATTGTTGACTGGTCACCAGTTAATTTGTTTCATTAAGGTAACTAAGCAAAAGCATTCTCCTTTAGGTGTTCCACTAAAACAATATATTATTTTAAAAAGGAATTAGAGCATTCCTGTTTAATTCATTGAAAGATATAGGTGTATATACAGGGTTCCCATGGCCCGAAATTTTTCAAGGACTCTTTCACCAGTATTATCTAAAGATAAATTTCTTCTTAAATGTAAACTGTAAATTTAAGAATAAATTTAGCTTAAGATTATTCTGGTGGAAGAGTCCTTGAAAAAAGGCATAGCCGTGGGAACCCTGACATATATTCTTCAGGGGCAGTTACCGCATCGATTGCTGAGTATAATAATATAACACTGATTTAAACACAAATACGAAAAATTCTTTTTGTTATAAAACGTAACGTTTTAAAGAAACGTCAAAGTGCGAAGTTTACAAATTAAATACAGAGAAATATGCTGCCATTAAAGTGTTAAAAATGTAGAATTTAAAAAAAAGGTAGATACTCCGGAGAATGTTTCGCAGAAATCGGATATATAATCATATATGATTATATATGATTATTCACAAATTTCAAAATGGCGGTAATTAAAAAAAAAAAAAAAAAATTACCACTTATTGATTTTTTCTTGATTTATTATTATAACTCTGTTTCAAAATAGTTCATTTATTCCATACAACCGTACATACGTGCCAATGGAATATCCTTATTTATATTCCGTAGAGTTTTTTTACACCAGAAAATTTGGAGAGTAATAGTCTTCAAATTCAATTACAATTAATCATACTTGCCAACACACTTACTAATATTCCGTAGTACTGTTAGCTCCGCCTTCTTTGTCACATCAGTATCTTTTTAGAGTATTTTCCCTCTTATTTAATCGTAACTGCATTTGGAGAATATTACTCTAAAAAATTATTGGTGTGAGAGAAAGAGCGGGACTAACAAGACTACGGAACATTAATTAGTGCATTGACAAGTATGAATTAAATAAGATAAAAAATATTTAAAAATATACTGGTGTAAAAAATAAGACGGGGTAAACACTGCTACGGAATATTGATTAGTATGTTGGCAGGTATGTAATCGTTTATATTTGCATAATACAAGTATGGGGATATTTGGAATTTAGATAAGCATACTTGCCAACCATCTCATTATAAACCGTACAATTTTTAGTACCCGCCTTTTTTTTTCACACCAATAATTTTTTAGAGTAATTTTAATCTTATTGAATCGTAACAATATTTGGAGAGAATAACGCAAAAAATATAGTGGTGTGAGAAAAGGGGCGTTTTTTCAGGGGGCGTTAAAAATTGTACGGTTATTAATGAGATGGTTGGCAAGTATGGATAAGGCAATAGATGTAGTTAAAATTTAATTTAATAAGCATAATGAACATAAAAGTAAAAATTATTTAATTTGACAGTTTTAATCAAAAGAGGTTTTAAGTTCAGTGGGCAACGAAGATTTTAAGTGATGTGTGACTGTTTTATTACTCTTCAAGTTTAAAATTGTGTCTTTAAAATAAATTTTATAAATCATTTGCAGACATAAAATAATTTTAAATATATAATTGGATAAAGTTACTCCATTGAAAATAAAAATAACTAGTACATAGGTGCCAACTTGTACAGTTTTTTAACACCAGTATCTTTGTTAAAAAAAAAAAAAAAAAAAAAAAAAAAAATCATCAAATTAAATTACAGAAAAGTTATAGAAATATATCTTAGAAATTTCCATTAAGTATTTCCAGCAGCAAAGAAACGCACAAGTTGGCAGCTATGCTGGTAAAATTTTTAATGCTTTTTATTTATTTATTTACTTTTTCTTTCTTTCTTTCTTTCTTTCTTTCTTTTTCTTTCTTTTTTTTTACCGTGATATGTGATTTTCTGAAGGCTATGCTAAGAGTTTCATTCCCATTGTGGCGTATTTCAGATTTCCAATTTATATTCAAATAATTGAAATCAATAGACCTTCATATAATTTTCTACTGAATCCATTAATATGCTGAAAATCTCTTTATTCCAGTCTTAATCCTTTCAACTGTTTAAATTCTAATATATGAGAGGCTTCAACAGAATAGCATATAATTTATAAATGAAAGAAAGGAATTGCGTGACGCGTTCTATCATTCATAATACCAACAGATCAATAAATCTATTAACTGAAAACAGAAGGAATAAAGACTGACTAGTATTCGGTGTCGCCAGATTTCGATATTTTTTTTATTCAATAGTCACCAATAATTTTAAGAAGAGATATTTGATATATTAAATAGGCGATTAATTTTCGAAGTGATTAAGCAACCGTTTCATTATTAGTGGTGAATATTGAATAAAAAAGTCTCAACATCTGGCAACATGACTAGTATTTGTTAAATATAATTTAAAATAAATTCATTTATATTTTATTGATTAACTTGAATAATTAAATAATGCATAGATAAAAACATAATTGTCAACTGTATCAAACTTTGGCTGCTGGAAGATTTTTAATTAAAAATTTGTTTAAAAACGGAAAAACAAAACAAAAAAGCATTCTATTAAAACTTTAAAAAGTGCTAAGTTGGCAACTATTGATACAAATACGCTTTATTTTCGAACACACGCAACATAATGTTAGTAATGCATACACTGTAAAAAAAAGTCACTTTGCTTCTACAAATTTTCTGTAACGACATAAAAATAAGTTCTGTAACGTAATTGTTCTGTCTTTACATAAACTTTCTGGCAGCAAAGATTACTTTTTTTCAGTGTATGGCCTTATTGAATGCTAAGGTCATTAAAACATGTTTTAAATTAATGAGGCATAATTTACCTCATTAATTATAAATAATTATAAAGAATTATAAAGAATTACATTTTTTAATTCTGTTTCCATGCTCAGAAAATTCTTGACTATCTAATTACGCCTCGTTTTCATTTTTCTAAGAATTTAAAATATTTTGAAACTGCAAAAGAGAGAAAGTTTCACTTAGTAAAAATTTTGCAATACAGATTCAAATATTTAAAAATAATAATAACAGTCAGCTTTTTTAAATTAGAAGAGTTGGTTTAAGTGTCATGTGTTTTCTGAATGTGATAATTTAAATCAAAAATATTTTATATAATAAATAATAATGAGGAAAATTTTCCATAAGTTTGAGTTTGATTATTTGTTAATTACTTTTAAGAAGAGAATTTGAAAAGTAAATTTGAAAAAGGGAAAAATTTGAAAAGAAACCTTCATGCAATCACAAAGTGAAAAAGGTAAATTTCAAAAACAGGAAATACAAAAATGGAGCTTTCTTAAAATCATAAAGAAAACTAAACTTTGTAAACAAAAAAAAAACTAAAAAACGGATTTATGTCCAATAAACAAAAAAATAAAGAATTATCCGTTTTAAAATTGGTAAAACTAAAGATGGGCTTTTCGTAGAATAACTAAAAGATAAAGAATGGTAAATTTCAAAAACGGATAAATTAAAAACGGAATTTTCATAGAATGAGGAAGAAATAAAGAATGGTAAATTTCAAAAACGGAAAAACTAAAAACGGAATTTTCATAGAATAACGAAGTAATGAAGAATGGTAAGTTTCAAAAACGGGAAAACTAAAAACGGAATTTTCATAAAATAACGAAGAAATGTAGAATGGTAAATTTCAAAAACGGAAAATCTAAAAACGGAATTTGCATAGAATTACGAAGAAATAAAGAATGGTAAATTTGAAAAAGGGAGAAACGTAAAAACTGAACTTTCGTGAATACACGGGAATAATATTAATGAAACGAAATATTTCCGGCAACTCTGCTGCCGGTACTTTTTCCGTGATTTTAAGAGTTTTTTTTTTTTTTTTTTTACAGTGTAGCGAGGTAACGGATTCGTAAATAATCAGGCAGGTTCCAGTTTGCAGACATTCATGGGAAAAAACTGCTATTCCAATTATAAAAGTAACGATAATAGAATTATATATACCGCCGAGACAAATATAGTCGTTTTTTCAGGAACCAGCCGTTTCTCTACGACTTATTCCAGAATCAAACATTGGCAAATGCACAGCTTAGAGTTGAGTGAAAATTATTTGAGTATAGATGACCCAGTTTCTTTCTCTTTGGTAAAAAGTAGTGGCGAGAAACGATATGTTTTACCAAAACTCATTTAAAATTGAGAAAGGGTTTTTTGGCAGTCCTGAAACAATATGCACCGCAAAATTTGATCGCTAATCTCATCATTCTACCAAGTTAGTAGTAACCAGCGTAGATTTTTGGTCTTGGCATCGAATTTGGTGATTGAGCATCGAATTTGGCGAAAATTTGTAGTTTTGAGTTACCAAAGATTGGAAGCTCTAACTTCAATAAGAACAGAGTTCTAGAATTTTCTGGAAAAATTCATTGGTTTATAGCGCAGGTCTAAATTCTTCAAAGTTCTATAAATGACTCACAAGACTATAGAAAAAGGAAAGAAGAGTGATTGTTGATGATTGTAGACTAGAACTTGTCTATATCCTTAAGTGCTACTTCCTATACGTTATTAGAGTAAAAGTGAAAACAAATGAAAGTTTTTTTTTATTTCTATGAAGGTGAGTGTTGACTTAGCGTCAAATGAGGCGAAAAGTGGTAGTACAGGATTCACAAAATTTGGAAACTCTAACCTCAATAGGAGTCTAGCTCTGCAAATTTTGTAATGTTGCATTGGTTTCTCGCGTAAAACTACCTTGAAAATTCCTTAAACCACTGACAATATTCTCGATGAATTCAAATTCCATTCAGACTTCGAAATATTCGGTTGTTTCTGATTTAGCGACATCTATGCTCTGTAGTGTATTAAATAATGTTTATTTAATTTCTGTTGTAAAAATTAACATTCCATTGGATTGTTTCAAGAATATTGATTGATCATTGATTTTTGTAGTACAAAAAAAAAAAAAAAAAAAAAAAAAAGAGAGATTTCTTCAACTGCTAACTGAATATTAATTAAATAAAGAGCATTCGTTGAATGCAACCTGTTTATTTCTTTAAGAATTACTTTCTACACGCTAAAATGTCGACGACGTTTGTTATCAGTATCATTACAGGCTCTATCTACGGACTAAATATTCATTAAATGAAGTGCATTCGTCAACTGGAACCTCTTTATGTCTTTAAGAATTACTATCTGCACACAAACATGTCAACAACTTTCATAACAATATCATTACAGGCTCTATCTTAGCGCCGAATATTCATTAAATAAAGTGCATTCGTCGACTAGAACCTGCTTATGTCTTTAAAAATTACTTTTTACAGGCTAACATGTCGACAACTGTTTTCAATTAATACCATTTCAAGTACTATCTGCGGTCTGAATATTCATGAAATGAAATGCTTTCTCAAACTAGAACCTTATTCTGTCTTAAAGAATTAATTTTTACTCGCTAAAATGTCAACAATTTTCATAACAATAATATTACGGGCTTTATGTATGAGCTGAATATTTGTTAAATAAAGTGCATTCGTCGACTAGAACCTATTTATGTCTTTAAGAATTACTTTCTATACTTAAAAACGTTGACAACTTTCATAACAACATCATTGCGGTCTCTATCTACGGGCTGAATATTCATTAACTAAAATGAATTCGTCGACTAGAACCAGCTTTTGTCTTTAAGAATAACTTTCTACACGCAAAAATGTTTTCAACTTTCATAACAGTATCATTAAGGGCTCTATCATTAGTTTCTTTTAAAATATCTATGATGGTAGGTCATATAACATGGTCAAAACCTTTGTAATTTTGGTCATTATGAATATAGTTTTCCTAAATATCTCCAGAACGGAAAGCCACAGAAAGTTCACAAAAGGAGGTGCTCAACTAGATGTTATAATAAAAATATATACCATTTTGAAACGTTATACGTCCAAAAGTTTTTGAGTTATGAGAGATACATACAATACATATACACATCTGCACACATACGTACATATCGTTTACTATACCGTTCGAAAGCATTATGTTATTTAAATTTTATGGCATGATGTAACATAATAAAATATTAAATTTTTATTAAATTTCTTTTAATACAGAATAATTAAATTTCTTTTAATACAGAAAACTTTTTTTTGTTTTTTTTTTTTTAATTCTTATCAAATTTAATACTGAAGCAAAGCGAGAAAAAATTCGCATTTATTATAGAGAAAGAATTTAAAACAAAGTAATATGTCTTATCACTTATAAAGATATAGATACTGATCTTATACTTTTCATAATTAAAAATTCAAGTACAGTAATCTCCTGTATAACGCGAGATATTCATTCTGGTCAATAGAAAATCGTGTTACGTGGGACGTACATTATCAGACCAATTTATCCAAGTTCAGTCCAATATTGAAAAATATTATTTTATTTTATTTTATTTTATTTTTTATTGTTTTCTAAGTAACTTTTCAATGCTTATGATACAAATTTGTCTTTTTTTTTTTTTTTTTTTTTTTTTTTTTCAAATAAAATTAACACATTGCAGGAGTGAAACTTTGACGGCATTCCAAAACAATAATAAACCCCACCCTCTGGCTTTTCCTGAAACAATACTTTACTTTAAAAAACGCTTATTATTTTATTATTATTATTATTATCGTTTGTTTAACTCTTTATAGGACGTTAGCATAAATAAACGAATGAAATTTACCTTTTCAATTGTTGATGACAAATTTTCGGTGACGGTTGACGTATCTGTCAACTTTGCTCTTAGCGACAGGCCCTTAGCGCATAACTGCCAATATTTTAATTTATTCCGGAGTACTTTTAGCCCCGCCTTTATTTCGTACCACTTATTTTTAAAAAGAAATTTTGTCTCATTTTATCAAAGTTATACATTGGAATAAAATTTTTCTATAAATAAAGTGGTGCGAAATAAAGGCGGGGCTAAAATTACTCCGGAATAAATTAAAATATTGGCAGCTATGCCTTAGCGGAACGTCTTAGCGGAATGATGTGAAAGGAAAGAATGAGGAATAGAAGAAGCCGTGCCCTTAGCGGAAATAAGAAGGTGTGCGTGTAGTAGATTGAAATAGGTTAGTCAAATGCACAAAATAATGCTTTCTACAGAATGTAGTATGATTAGCATTAGATTTACAGAATCACACAAAAAGCTTCAGTTACTCTGAGAGTTATTATTTAAAATTTGCGGAATCGCATTTGCGTTTACATTAAGCGTTTATTCTACCATTTTTTAAAATGTGAATATGATGTGAATATGATTTGAATTAGTGTATTTGTCTATTCTACTGTTCGTTTGCCCGCCTCCAGCGTACGTAAATATTTTAAGAGTTTTTTATTTTTACTTTCTTCTACATTCAATAGAAGAAAGTATTGGATTCGTAAAAATTTTTCGACTTCCGGTGTTCGACGGATTTACACGTTTTGACAGGGCAAGAACACGATTTGACTATTTTTAGAAAATGTCCGTCTGTCTGTCTGTGTGTGTGTGTGTGTGCGACAAAAATTTTGTGGCAACTGTATCTCTGGAACAACTGCTCAGAATTGCATATGAATTTATATGTAGATGCATTTTGAGCAAAATTAGTGCCTATCAACTTTTGGTGTCAACAGCTCAACAGGTGGCGCTTCTATACAGCGACTTCCACAATTTAAAGGGAAGCTATATCTCAGGTTCTATTGTGTATAATTAAACAAAACATGACATATGTGAAGGTCATTATGAAACATTATGCTGATTCAATTTGAATGCTTATAGACCGACAGGTGGAGCTGCTATGCAGCCATTTCTGCAATTTAAGGGAAAGCTATATCTCAAGAACTACTGAACAGAATTGCAAATAAATTTGTATGTTGATGCACCTTAACCTAAATGAGTATTTATCAACTTTTGGTGTCAACCGCTCCCCAGGTGGCGCTGCTATACAACGATTTCCGCAATTTAAGATGAGGCTAATATTTCAGGTTCTATTGGGTATAATCAAACAAAACATGATATATGTTAAGGCGATTATGAGATATTATGCTGATTCAATTTGGATGGTTGTCGGCCAATAGGTGGCGCTGCTATACTGCAAAATTCCTCGATAACGGGAAAGCTATATCTCAACTTCTATGGCTTATAACTGTACGAAACTTGATATGTGAGATAACATTTTTATAAATCACATTTAAATAACTTCATCAAAAAATCATAAAGAAAGTTGCATTTATTGTTTATATGCGAAGAAAAGTTTTGTATAAACTATAATATGCTCAACCTTCTGATTTACAGGGCTACGCAAAACGTTTCGATACATTAAGTGGTGCAAATAGGAAATTAACGGCAGCATTTCTGTTTGTGCTAAGCAATTTTAACATTTTCCAACAATGTTTCAGAGTGATTATGAGTTCAATTAATCTATATGTTTGTCTTTCTGTCTGTCCATTGTGTGATAATATGGACAAAAAACATAGATTGTTATACGATACAGTGAGTACGTACAGTTGGAAAGTGTTGATTACCAGTGTGTACCTCATGATTTTTCGTTTTTGTTTTAGTTTTAAACAATACTTAATTATATTTTCAAAAACTTAAATAAAATCATAAAATGGCAATAATGTACGTTTTCGTATGCAGTACTGTGTTTCATTAAACTTTATATGGTTACAGATCACCGTTCTCTCAAATAACGGATTAATCTAAAGCATGCAGTACCTATTTTTGCGACAGGTTACTCTGAAGCAAAATATAGCCAGTGCTAAATGTGGATAAAGTGTGGAGGAAAATTGAGAGTTATTATTATTTTTTTTTATTAATTAATTTTCAAATTTATTATACATATCCGCTGAAGGCACGTATGCTAAAAGCCCGCCACCGAGGGAGATAACATTTCCGCTAAGGGCACGGGTTTATAGATTTCCGCTAAGGGCACGGCCCCCAAAATTTCAGTTATTTAATCATGAATTTGTTAAATAATTTGATGTTTTAGGGAAACATATAAAGGCGTGACTTATTACTCAAAATAGGAATGCTTTTAAACAGTATCTCTTTTTTATTAAATATTAAATATCCTTTCCCAGATTTTTGTTTAAATCTTGTTATTTTTGTAAATTTTATATTGTGGGTTGCTATATAAACATTTTATTAGATGTCCTTTCCAATGATATAGTTGGTTAGTTCAGGGAAATTGATAGACGTCTTGTATAAATAGCTCAATTTCAGGCGTCGCAAGTGCTTTCCTTTAAAATTGGCTGCACGGATTTTTTTTTCAAATTTGCCATATTAACTGCCTTTTAAATATCCTTTTGTATGTAATTATTGTTTTCCAGTCAATAATTGTGTATGCCAAGTTTTTGGCAAAAGTCGGTATCTCAAAAATGGCTCTAATGATTTTCTTGAAAATTGTAGCATAAATCCATTTTAGATATCCTTTCACTTGGTTGTTAAAGGAAAATTATCAGTCTTCCTGTTTAGGTAGATCACTTTTAGATGTCGGAAATTAATGTTTCAAAAAATGGCTAAAACTATTTTTTTCTTCTTCCTATTTTTAAATTCGCTATGTAAATATATTTTATATATCTTTACATGTGTATAAGTTTTCTCTTACCAGAAAATTTTAGGTGTCTAATTTGTTAGGTCAATTTTATGTCTTCTGATCATATTATCTCCAAAAAATGCATACGATACATGTAATAATAAGTAATGGAAATCGTGTGATTGTTTCACACCAGAATTTTTATTATTATTTTTATCTCTATTATTATCATTATTACTATAATTATTTTTTCTTGTTACCTTCATTTTTGTAACTTACTGAATATAGTAGGGTTCATATGAGTCCAAGCTATTTAAACTCTAGCGCATGAAGTGACATAATAAACTATTTCATATATATTAAAAAAATATTATTAAATTTTTTTTAGTTCATAAATTATATTTAACACGTTGAGCGCCACGCGAATTCCTAAGGTAATCCCTGTCAGGTCACGCGTGTTTCAATAAAATCCATTAAAATGTCTTAATGACATAATCCTGTAATAAATGAAAATTAAGTAAATTTTAAATAAATTCTCAGTAACTACTTAAAAGAATGTAAATTCTTCAGTTTTATATTTACATTTTCTACTGTCAGTGATCGGTGGATGACGTGGATTTATATCATATTGTGCAATGTCAGCCACTGATAGTTGACGCGGCCGAAACGGAAAGTTCAGTGTCAGCCACCGATGGCTGACATGGCCTTCAATGTGTTAAGGGGAAAAAATATATGTTATTTACACCTTAGAGGAATAAAAAAATTTATTAAATGTGTGAAAATGTCAAATTTGTCTTACGCGTAATACGGTACTGCTTATCGCGCTGCAAAAATAACATACTCAGTTTTTTGGCCGTGTTTCGTAGCAGTGCGTTTTACGAAAGTCAATTGCAGTTATTCAGATAAGCTCAGAAGCAAACACAATACTTTCGGAACTTCACTTTCGTTTTCTGTTTCATAATTAATAGTTTTGTACTTTTTGTCTGGTATGAATCTTAATAAATAATGTCTATTCCATGGTAGATCATAATTTTATTTTTTTAAATATAAAGACGTACCCCTAACGCATTTTCGCTTGTACCTCTATCAAAAATCGATTTAAAGTATATAAATAGGACTTTTTCCAAACCGTCTTGATCTCAGAAATTTGAATATGAGGTTAAAAACAGGGGTTGCCATTGAAAAAAAAAAAATGAAGTTGATGCCTGTTTTAATTACTGCCTGACGTTATTACTAATCGATTGACACCAGCCGCATATTTATTGGACGATTTGCTACGAAATTAGTTTGGGGGGGGGGGTTCTTTTTGCTGACGGTACATTAATGTACCTGTTACATTTATTACGTACGGTAGTGTATAAATGAATATATCTTTCTTTTTTTTTTTTTTTTTTCCTTACGACATT
The DNA here is from genome assembly GCA_963930645.1 of Salticus scenicus. Lineage (NCBI taxonomy): Eukaryota > Metazoa > Arthropoda > Arachnida > Araneae > Salticidae > Salticus > Salticus scenicus. The sequence goes on from OZ005660.1 coordinate 196,134,104, forward strand.
TTTCATAAAAAAATTTCGAAATTCTTTGAGTTTAAAAATTGAAATAAATCAGTAATAAGTCTAAATTTTAACAATATAGAAATTTTAATTATTTGTTATATTGAAGACTTGACGGGAAAGCTTGCTGGTGTTCAAACTCTGTAACCGCCCCCCACATCTCCTTCGTACTGGACAGAAAATATACACTCACAAAACAAAATACATACTCTCTCTTTTTATGAATTCACAAATCAGAGGGTCGATTAAATTACATTTATCCACATGCAAACATTTTTTTTCCTGAGATTTATATATCTAGTTAATTTTCATGATTACAGGAATGAGATACAGGCGCAGAACTTATAGCAGAATTTGTTTTAAATATTTCTTTATCTATAAAATCGTTGACTTAAGAAGAAGAAACTCTTGTTTCATTAACAGTGGTATGAATTCGGCGACAATGTTCCATTCCTGTGATTATACATAGCTTTAGGTAAACTAAAAGTTCGGAGCTAAATGTCATTTTTTTTTTTTTTTTTTTTTGTTAAGTTATCATGCGGACGAACGTAATAAAGCTTCGCAAAACGCATTTAGAGACAAGTATTTCAAGAAGGGTTCGTACGATCCTTTGTTTTCTTTATTACCAGAATTATATGGAAATTTTGTCATAAAATAGTCCGATAAATTTAAGCTTTTGCGGAGGAAAGTTTGCACATAGCAGACAAAAAAAAAAAAAAAAAAAAAAAAAAGAGCTCGGCTTTAATATATATCTCTAGAAATATAAATTATTAGAAAAAATATTTGTGATTATTCCTTTATAACCCATTAAGTACCAAAGGCGTTTGTATGTGATTACGGCATTTAAATCATCAATTACTGTGACAACAAATTAAATGATTTTAACGCATAAAAATCTTTTGATAAATACAATAACGTTTTAAAAGAACGCCAAGAAGCGGGGCTTATTGTTTAAAACATAGCTACCACCATTGCTAATTTTTAAATCATGTTTATACATCAGTATTTTTACATTGGAATCTGTCACATATATTTTTATCCTTGTAAATAAAATTAGATAAATGGAAAATATTTATAAAAACGTTCCGGTATAATGTCTCCGTTGAAAAATATATAAGTAAAAATAAATAAAAGAGAGACTTGGCATCTATGAAAATCTACCGATTGCAATAAATAAATAAAGTTTGTTTTAAAACTACAGAGGGGAAAGTCTAGTTGGTGATAACATACACACTCTACATATTATATGTTTAAGACTCAATATTTCTTAAGAAAATAATCAGGAACGTTTACTACAATATTATTTTTTCTTACTTTCTTTTTAATTAAATCAAATTTTAAAAGTAATCTCTTTTAAAGCTTTCATTGAGTCTTTTGTGAAATTTCAACTTTGAGTAAGCAATATTTGGAACACTGTGAATCAAATACTTTGTAATCTGTATTCATGTATTGAAATTAGGTAATTCTCTGAGTTTTCTAATAACTTTATAAATAATAAGAAAATTTAATCCTTATTAATAGATTATACGATTTACATTTTAAAATACTATGTGAAATAGCTATCCATTTCCCCATGCCGAGAAAAGTTGTGTAAATATAAATTGATCATTCAGACGGAATTTATTAGATTAAATCCCATTAGCCGAACTATTTGAAGTTGTAATTTAATACTTCAGAAAATGCATATATAGTCATACTTTACAAATATATTTCGACACTGTACTTATTGAAATCTATTAAGTCTGTTTACACGTTTTTTAATTCAAATAGTAAAATTCAAAATCGACTTATATTTCTATCAAAGAGTTTCGTATTAAACAGCAAAGTGCACTAATCTAGTCTGTGATTCAAAATCGAATTTATGTCTTAACATCATTTCTCGTTACATAAATATTGAAAGTGTAAAGATGCTTCTAAAATTCTATTCATCCTTTATGAGTAAAGTGAAAAGGACAGACATGGATTAAATTGAACTGCTTTTGATAAAATATTAATATTCTAGAGAAATGGAGTTTTTTGGAAACTACAGCGATTTGCCACATGCGAAGAACTGTTAGAAATGCCAAACAAATGACGATATATTCTAAAATGTAAGCTATTGCCGCTCAAAAGCGGCCAAACGACTTCAGTAGGGTTGTTTCTAAGCATAAACGGAAGAACGAAATCCAGAAATGTAAACAACGGACCCAACATTTGGCTATTATTCCCCCCCCCCCCAAGAATGTTTTTTAAAAGGGAAAAGAATAGAGGGTGTTCTGTAATCACGATTCTCTGATTGGAGGATTTCGTTCTAAAGACTACCGTATGTGATTTAAACAGTCGAAAATGCGTGATTGACGAACATACGTTCGGCAATTTGTATCAAACGGCATATTTGGATCGTTTCCCGCATGAGAAACCTGGTTATGAGGTATTTTGTGCTAAAGACTATCGTATGGTTCTTCGTTTGATAGCGGCTTTAAAGTGTTAAATTTACGACGATTCTTATACTTTACCTCCATTAGGGCCTAAGAAGAGACATTTTTCAAAATTTCACGCTTCTACAGGAAACTACTGTGATTTTCCCCGTGCAAAGAACAGGTAGAAAGGATAGACAGTATTTTCACACCCTTAAGGGTTAAATTTCATAAGATTTCATAAGGGTTAAATTTCATAATTTTTACTTTCAGAACATGCATATGTAAGAAATGTATTGTAGACATGTCAAAAATCTGACTTTGAAATTTTGGTGTATCTACACGTTTGGAGTTCCCCTGAGTTCACATTTGCTATTTTTACGGTGATGTATGCATGTGTGTGGGTATGTATATGAGTGAACACGATAACGTCAAAACATTTTGTTCGAATGAGTTCAAAGTTGGTACATATGATATAGGTCACCGTAGCACGAATGATTTTGATTTTGGTGAATCTAGCGCTTATAGTTGTTTTTACAGGGACATTAAGAAAAATTCTTTATCATTATGTTCTATGAACCCACATTTTTAAAAGTGTGATAGCGTCTAAATATCTCATTCGATTGAGCTGAAAATTTATATCCAGTTTATAAGTTACCTTCGTACGTACTGTATAGATTATGATGGATTTAACAAATACAGATTTTACAAGGACACAAAGAAAAATTCTTTATCATTGTGGCTTATGCAGTCAAATTATTTAAAGTGCTATAACGTCTAAACCCGTCAACCGAATGAGCTGAATATATATATATACATGTTATAAGTCACCGTCGCACAAACTGTATAGATTTTGGTGAATCTAGCGCTTATAGATTTTTTAGAAACATGACGAAAATTTCTTTATCGTTATGGTATATGGGCTCAAATTATTTGAAAGGTCATAGCGTTAAAATAAACAACCTTCTACATACGGAAAAATAAAGAAACAAGTTGAAGTTAAAATATGACTTTCCCATAAATGAAGAAAATATCAACTTAGCAGCGCAACTTTTACCGATGTCTACCAAAAATTCATAGACATCAAAACCAATTTGTACAAAAATGCATGTAAATGTATTTTATATATATATATATAGATAGATAGATAAAGTTTTGTTTATTAGTTCGTAATCTAGAGCTGAACAAAACTGTCGTCGTCACCAAAACACAGTCAAGCCTGTTCATTAACTAGATTTCTCGTGACTCTGGGAATACGAAATACTTAAAAATACGGAATACTTAAGTGCATACTCAAGTTTAAGTGCATACTCGAGTCTAGTTTTAAAACATGGGTGATAACCCTTGTAGTTCAGAGAAAATAGTGATAAGGGAATGTCGAATGACTGGATGTTTTTCAAATCTCAACCTGTTGGAAATTTGACAACCCTCCAAGTCCTTGGAATCGTCCTAAAAGCTACACTTGAAAAACGTGGTTACACCATACCCGTATTTACTAAAAATGTTGAAATCGTGTTTAAAATATCTCAAAATGATTTAATTTATAAAAAAACAAAAGTCGAAATTTTTCACGATTTCGATAATTTATTCAAGGAATATAAAAGAAAGTAAAAATATGTGTAAAACATTTACGTTTCTTAATTTTCAAAATATTTTTCATCAGTTGCAATAATACGCATATTATTATAGATCTTAAAAATAATATGCAAACGAAAATTCTTATATATCTATTCTCCCTTTCAAATACACGTTGGCAAAAGCTTGTAAATAAAAATAAGTTTAAAAATAGGATGTTCATCAAAATTTACTTGCTTTTTAAGCTTTCGTCTGCAAAAAGCTTTATATTTCCACCTACATAAATTTTCTAAAGCACACCTTAAGGAATTGCATTTATCTTCTAAAGCATTGCAGTAGCATTTCGAGGAAGTTTCAATTCCCTCTATCAAGTTTTTATTCTTCTTACTGATCTTTCTCATAAACTATTAAATATACAAAGCAATAAAATGTCTTATACGTGCTTTGTAAAATTTAGCATATTTGCATTGCATTCCTTTATAAAACTAATCTAAAAATATAATCAAAATAACTTCTTTATTGATATAATATAAGTAATATTTTCATAATTTTTATATATAGTTGTATTTCAATATGAAAAATTTTTAATATGGTAAAAGTGCATATTATATTGAAATTAAGTTTCAAGAAAATGATTATATTAATGCTTGAAATGTACAAAACTCATTCTGGATACTGGAGCCAACTTAACCATCATTAGAACGGATTTAGCTCAAGAACGTATAGAAACAGAGCCTGATTAAGGGTGAAGCACACATTATTTATACTTACACCGTTATTTTTTAACAAATACTTTCCTCCTATAATAAACAGAAAATTCTCATTAAAAATTATTTTAAAAGAATTCTGGTGTCTAATAACGGTGAGTAAATTGGATTGTTTTACACCGTTCATTTTTTATAGAAAATATTTCCTCGTCAAAGTGTGGAATTTCTATGACATCAAATAAAAAATAATTGTAAAAATATTCCGGTGAGAGCGGAGATAATGTGTGCTTCCCCCTTAATCAGGCTCTGTATAGAAATCATCTGGACGCCGCCCTGCGTTAAACTCCAGATTGTGACTGGTGACAAAATCAAAATATGTGGAAAAATGAACTTGACCATCACATTTGGGAATGCCAGTTACCATCATATAGCATATGAGGCTGACATAAGAGATCCTCTAATCCTTGGAATTGATTTCCTAAGGAAGTTTAAGTTTAAATTGGACTTCAAGAATAATGAACTGCATTCAAGTTCGGAAGACATAGCTGTGTTCAACACTGAAAATCCAGACATTCAGCCAATTTGTCAGATAACAGCCAAGTCTGAAATTTCCATCCCTCCACACTCAGAGACAATAGGTTCCGGGACACCTCCCAAACAGCAGCACTTCCGCTATGGACTGATTGAATACCCGAATACAGACAATAGCCCAAGAGGAGTTCTGGTGGCTTCATCTCTGTTTGATCTTTCAAAGAACACTATTTCTGTCAGAGTCGCAAACATCAGCGATAAGGTAAGGACAGTGAAGAAGGATGAGGTGTTAGCAACCTGTACTAATGTTACATGGATCAACCGGCCAACGCAATCAACCGGGTCCAAGTTTTCTGAGTTATTAACAACGGAATTACTCAAGAATGCAGAATTAGGAAATGAACAGAGATGTGCTGCGGAGGAGCTACACCATGAATTTAAAGACCTTTTTTCTCGAATATCTGAAGACGTCGGGAGAACGAACATCACCCAGAACAGACTTGATACAGCAAATCATCCTCCAATGAAAAAACATCCAAGAAGACTTCCATTTACTAAACAGGAAGAATTTGCTGAACTTCTAAATGAAATGCACCGCAATGACATAATCGAACCACAAACGAGTCCTTGGGCCTTTCCCATAGTTCTTGTGCGGAAAAAGGATGGTTAAACAAGATTTTGAGTGGATTATCGTCGTTTGAATGACATCACGAAGAAAGACAGTTACCCTCTTCCTAGAATTGACGACACATTGGACACACTTGCTGGCAATAAATGGTTTTCGACTTTGGATCTGAAGAGCGGTTACTACGGTAGGAAGAATTACATCCTGACAATCGTGAGAAGACTGCATTCACCAAGGGACAAAGACTGTGGCAATTTAAAGTTATGTTATTTGGATTATATAATGCACCTGCAACCTTCGAGCGTCTGATGTACAGTGTTGAAAGGACATTCCTATGAAGCCTGTCTGGTATACTTGGATGATATTATCATCGTGGGAAGCACCTTTGAAGTCCATCTACGAAAGATCCGTAAGATGCTGGAATGACGAACCTCAAATTGAATCCTAGCAAGTGCAACTTGTTCCGCCGTGAAGTGAGCCATCTCTGACATATCATCTCTGCTGAAGGTGTGAGAACCGATCCAGAGAAGATCTCTGCAGTCGAGAACTGGAGTCGCCCTGAAAATGTACTCTAACTCCGTGGTTTCCTGGGGTTATGCACTTACTACAGGTAGTTCGTGAAGGGTTTCTCGAATACTGCCAGACCCCTTCACAAGCTGACGGAAGCCAAACAGAAGTCCCTATGGACAGATGTATGTGAAAACGCGTTCAAGAGACTTAAAGAAGCTCTAACATCATCGCCTATTTTCACGTATCCACAGCCTGACAAACAGTTCATACTTGATACAGATGCCAGCCATGAAAGTGTCGGCGCTGTTCTGTCGCAGGAAGTTGATGACCAAGAACGTGTCATTGCCTATAGGAGTAAATGACTGTCTAAACCGGAGCGAAATTACTGTACCACCAGGAAAGAGCTACTCGCCATCGTAAAAGCCATAGAACATTTCCATCATTACCTCTATGGCAGAAGATTCCTGCTCCGGACTTACCACACATCTTTAACGTGTTTGCTCCAGTTCAAGAACACGGAAGACCAGTTTGCCAGGTGGATTCAACGTCTCCAGGAATATGACATCGAGATACGCCATCGCAAAGGGACTCTACGTGGTAATGCAGATGCCTTGTCATCTAAGCCCTGCTCAGAAAGTTACAAATACTGCTCTAGAGCCGAACAGAAATATCAGCAGATAAATCCAGTTGCCTGACAATCTACAGGCACTACACCATCAAAACCGGACCAGTGGAGTGACCAGGAGCTTAGACAAGCCCAGTTGGGAAATAATGATATGAAACTAGTAATACAACTGAAGGGGACTACCAGTAACAGACCTACCTGGCAGGACATTTCCGCATTTGGAGCCATTACGAAGAGTTACTGGGCCCTCTGGTACTCTCTTCATATTAGAAACGGTGCACTATACAGAAAATTGGAATCTGACGACGGCAGGAGTTTCAGATGACAGATTGTATTACCAAGGTCGAAGATCCCAGATATTCTAGAGCAGCTGCATAGTAGCCCTACCGGAGGCTATTTTGGGGTGATGAAGACTCTAAAGAAAGTTCGAGAACGCTTCTACTGGTGCAAGCAAGGGAAGACGTGGTAAAATGGTGTAAATCCTGTGATGCTTGTGCGAAGAAATGTGATGCTTGTGCGATAAATGTGATGCTTGTGCGATAAAGGCCTGTGATGCTTGTGCGATAAAGGCCCAAAGAAACGAAGCCGAGGAAGACTAAAACGGTATAACGTGGGAGTTCCGTTTGAACGGATTGCACTCGAGATCTTGGGTCCTTTGCTCCTGACCTCCAGTGGAAATAAATATATCCTCGTTGTGATGGACTACCCTAGCAGCACAAAATGTTCCAGAAACGAAACAATCATATAACATGAAAAAATTATAAACATTTCAGAAACGTTTAAAAACGTTCAGATTGCTTTCCGATTAGTTTCAAAAACGTAGAAATGTCCGCGATCGTAACAAAAAATCAGATACTTAACAGAAACGTTACAATCACTTAACAGATAGAAAATCAAAAAAGGCGAATGTTTTAGAAAGGTATCAGAGAGCATACTTAAAAGTGTTACGTTTTTGAAAGAATATAAGATTTTTGCAACATAACTGAAACATTCTGTGCTGTATGGGTATTTCACCAAGTGGCCTGAAGCATATCCCATTCTCGATCAGGAGGCATGCACAGTCGCAGAGGTCCTAGTGCAGCAATGGGTGTCAAGGTACGGCACGCCCCTACAACTTCATACCGACGAAGGTGGAAACTTTACATCTGCTGTTTTGAAAGGTCTGTGTCAATTACTCGGCATAGATAAAACCCAGATAACGCCCTTACATCCCCAGTCGGAAGGCATGGTTGAGAGGTTTAACCGTACCATCCTGAATAAACTCTCTTCTAGTATCAAGAAACCAGCAAGGTTGGGACATGAAGTTGCCATTGTTCCTGCTGGCTTATCGAAGTGCTGTCCATGAAACCACAGGCTATACTGCAGCTCAGATGCTGTTTGGATATGAACTTTGTCTCCCATGTGATCTCCTGTTTGGTTGTCCACCAGATGCGGCTTCATTGCCTGAGGAGTACATCCAAAACTTCCAAGCACGATTTGAAGATGTTCACAACTTCGCTCGGGAGCAGATTCACATGGCAAAGGAGAAAATGAAGACAAGTTACGATCTAAAGGCTACACAACTTAAGTTCAGGGAAGGAGACAAAGTTTGGTTGTACAGTTCGACGCAAAGAACTCTCTTCCAGGTTACAGAGCAACTAGGACGGAAAGTCTTACCTTAAAGTTCACAGTCTTAAAAAGACTGAATGATGTGGTGTTAAGAATAGCTAAAACACCTTCATCAAAACCGAAGGTGGTTCCTTATACCGGCTAGCCACGTACCATACGTAATGGTAATGTTGAAATTCAAAATGTAAATATCTGTTAATATTGTGCATGTGTAATGTAAATAATTGTAAATAAATATTTGTACTTATTTGTAAATTTTGTAAATATTTCTCACTTGATTTTGTAATCTGTATTTTTACTTTATCGTTATATGCAACGTAGTTTTGTATTTTGGATTGTTCAGTTTATTCAGTTTCGCCTCCTGACCAAGGGTTGTACTGCCCGGGACGTGCAGTCCTTGGGAGGGGGCAGTGTTGCGTGTTTGTAAATAATTCTGCTTATTTTTGTAGAAATTCTTTCAAAGAGGCTCAGTAAGTTAATAAAATGTTAATTTTCTGCATTTTTAGTTGTTTTAGCGTTAAAATAGCCTAATTTTCTCTTAAAAACGCATTGAAAAGCTCTAATAAGGCAGGTAATGGGTTTGGCGCAAAATTTGGCGACTTTTCCCCCATGACGACTTTTTTGGCGAATTTTGGCGAAAAAATCCTTATTATCGATACATCAAAGATGGAAGCGAAAATATGATTGGCTAATGAGTTACGGGAAATTTCTCGAACTTTCTGGGTTCGACGGAGAGGTATAAAAGGAAGTTGAGCGTGCCAAATCACGATGAGTCTTTGATTAGCTTCCGCTAATGTTGCATTGCTATTGAAAGAGCTTTGAGCCTCTTTGAATGAGCCTTGTTTTATGTGTTATTGCTATGCAGTTTGTACTGTGGATTCGCTATTGACAGCTGTTATTTAATAAGTGTTTATTGGTGGAATTGAAGTTGATACCTAGTTTATAAGCCTGTATTTTTCTGAAACTTTCTGTAAATAAAACTCCTGAATTTTTGCAAGTTTCGCCTCTCATTCTCGGACAACTTACGAACTCCCAAGTACGCATCAATACGTTATAATTTATTATTTATTTTTATTTCTTAAAAAATTTTACTTATGAAACAATAAAATTTTGTTTTGATTTTTAACGGTCTTAATTTTACTTTTCAAAATTACGTATAACCCCCTAACACATTTTTTGTTATAACTCTATGAATAATAAGATAAAGTGTACAAACTGTATACTTTCTCTCACTGCCAGACTCTTAGAAATTTAAACATGAAATCAACATTGGGTGTTGCTATTGCAAAAAAATAAATAAATAAAAGTCAGCGCTCATTTTAATATGTAAATAAATGATCATTAATTCAAAATTTCACGCTATTTTTAAAACTTGTATTTAATTTTCTGTTGAATGATATAAATTAGATTTTTCTGCGTCAATTAATGACGAAACAACAGATCGTTAACGCTCCCCCCCCCTCCCTTCTCAGCGGGATCGAAGATTGTGATCCCGCTGAGATTTTTTTGAGCGTGATTGTGAAGATTTTTTTTACATTCTCTATTAATTTTTTGTGACATTTTGAATACGAAAGGGGAAACTCAAACAATATCTTGTTATGTTGTGGGCTACATATCATGAACTTTTACCGTATATTATACATTTTAGAACTTCTACATGTCTTTATATCACAAAAATAACATGATTTAATACAAATTTCTTCAGTAAATGGATTCATTATTTTAGATCTGGAAATTAAAGAGGTTTGTGAAAAAGCCTGCTAAAATTCGCAAACATGGTTTGTCTTATTACTACTACTACTATTATTATTTTGTCATCGTGTGTTAATATTTAAGATTTTTCAAATAGAATTTTTCACGCTTGCCTCCAAATTTTTTTTTTGGTTATCACTGTCTAGTATTAAAAAAAAAAAAAAAAAAAAACTTAACACAATAAGAAAAACATAATAAAATTATACCATAAGATGAGGTCTAAATAAAACTATTGAAATAAAATTATGATTATTTATGATTTTATAATGCATTATTTTACCCGAGATTTTTTATTTTTTTCAATTAATGCATTGTCATCGGGGTACATTCTTATTTTGAACAGTAAGCCTCGTCTTTTGGCGTTCCTCTAAAACGGTATATTATTTAATGAAATGACTTTATGTATTCTTGATAAAATTATTGAAATTTCAATCTTAATAATTGATTCTGTAAATGTCACTAGCAGATATATACGCCAGCAGCATACAAAGTGTTATACACGAACACGTAAAATCGTTTTCTATTAAAGCAAAGTATATTTTTAGAGGAACGCGGGGCTCGTTTTTCATGAAAAATGTAATTTTACGTGATCCCCAAGCAAAGTGCTAAATGGCCTTCGTAAAAATACTAATGTCATATATAACAAAAAATAAAATTAAATTAAAAAATTAAAAAAAAAGAAAAGAAAAGAAAAGAAACCAAGAAAGAAATAATAAACGAAGTAATAAAGAAACGTAAATAAAACTTTGTACTAGAAAAATAATCAAATAATGCATAAATATGATTTTCAACAGAGTGCTCAGTGTATGACTCATCTATATTTACTGAAATCTCGGTACAATCATGTGATTGTCGACTAATAATTAAGGTAAAAGTTTTGGCAATTAGAAGGCATTTCATTTGACAATTTTGCGATCGCTGGCGTACATTCACGTCATATGAAAATCTATAACCGCGACAGTAGGTTTTTCTTTCGCATTCTGCATGTTACAGCATTTCGTAAGGATATTCGCAATATTTTTCTTGGTACAATAAAAATACTTTGATTAGAAAGAGTATAATTATAATGTATATTCATTTGTAACATAAATATGGAATAAGAAATCTTTGTTCTGAAATAATGTAACTTAAAAGAATAATGACTACAGGCGGAAATTACTGTCAGAGAGACATAAATATGCTTAGCGAAAGCGTTAACATATCGAAGTTTGAAAAAATCTCTATGTATTCGCAATAAAAATAAATAAATAAACTAAATAAATAAATAACTACAAATTATAAAATATAAATTATTCTTATCAAAGAAGAAATGTTACAGTATAATAGTAGCTTTATACTTTTTAAGTGTTAGGTGATGTTTTTTGTTTTAAATATATGTTACTGTCAATGACTTACGAATTTGCAAACACATTCACTAAAATAGACGTTTTAAAGGAACGCCAAAAGGGGTTTCTTACGGAAAAAATGCCGAAGGGTTAATATTTAATGGTGGATGTTGATTAAAAGAAGTCCCCAATCTGGTAACAGTGTCTTGAAAGTTATTATTCCATTTCCTATAGGTTCGGGTGTGTGTGTGTGTGGGGGGGGGGGGGTAATATGGGTTTAAAAAACATCGTTTTTGATAATCAGTGGCAAAAAATTTATGTAATATTTAAAAAATATATAGTAATTTTTTGTTGAACATGTACATTACATGTATTAAGAATACATTGCGCTTGAATTTTTGATATAATATTTAAAAATAAATAAATAATAACGATTTAAAATAGGCTATGTTTTATACAAGTGAGTACTCTGTGGGGTAATGTGAGTAATTAGTAAAAAAGGAGCAAAATTGCAGGTAAATCTTTTAGAAAGTGTTAAAAACACTCTCTAACAAAATCTGAAAGATGTTTTTAAAGTTTTTTAAATGAAGTTTAAAAGTGTTTATGTCTTCGGTTTGTCTGTCTGTCCGTCTTTCTGCGCTCTAACTCTCGTAAATATTTATGAAATTCTTTGAAACTGATATATGCTTTTCAAGTTCACTATGAGATGTTCTCTATTGAAAATGGAGGGAATACCACCGCTGATTTACAAACAAGGACGCTGAAAGAATTACAAAGGATTTAGCTCGACGGGAAGTATTTCTACAGAGCTGCCAACCTAATGTTAGTACCGCCCATATTGTTAGTACCGCCCCTTTTTATAATCACTTAATTTTTAGAGTATTTGTTTTCCTCATTCATCATGAATATATTTGAAGAGAATTACTCTAGGCGGTGCTAAAAATTTGCCGAATTTGGTTGACAGCTCTGTTTCTATAAACCGCTTTTTAATACCTTTACTTTGCACAATGAAATTGACATTATTTATACACAAAAAATGTTTTCTATAGAATACAGTATGATTAGCAGTAAGATTTACAGGGCCACAGAAACATATTCAGATACTTTGAGGTCTGCAACCAGAAATTGCTGGAATTACATTGATTTTCCATCTTGTTAAGCATTTTTAACTCGTTCTAACAATGTTTAAAATTGATTATGAGTTGGATTAACCGATCTGTCTGTCTTTCTGTCCGTCTGATCTGCGTCTGTCTGCTATGTAACTTCAGTAAATAGTCACGGAATTTCTTGAAATGGATATATATTATTTATGTTTACTAAGCAGTGTCCCTATTGAAAACGGAGTAAGTTTATTTCTATTAAAAAGGAATAAGTGGACTACCTTTGGTTTGTGCACAGGGACAAGTGAAACAATTTCAAACCATTTCGTTCCATTGAGATTTATTTTTTAAAGTGCATTTTAGTACCTTTATTTTGCACAGATTATAATGAAATTGACATTTATTATTCAAATGAAAAAAAAAGTTTCTATTAATACAGTTTTATTATCAATAACATTTACAGAGTCACTCAGAAAGATTCGTATAGATTAAGAGCTATAACATGAAGTTGCTAAAAATGGTTTTTAAATTTTATTAAACGTTTTTAATACTTTTCAATAATGTTTAAGAGTGATTATGAATTCTATGAGTCTACCTGTGTGTCTTTATATTTTTGACTCTCCATCTGTCTGTCTGTCCACGTTCTAACCAGAACCTGATTATCGCAGGGACACTCAGAGCACATGCTCAAAGCCCAGATCAAGAGGAGCCCTAAAACTCATTTTTCGCTTACTTGATTCAACAAATTCTGCTTTTAATGCATAAATATCGTAATAGAAACTTTTGTTTAAGTGCGAAGAGAGGAATGATGAAGGTCCAAAAAAGTATGTGAGCCCCAGATCTCACTTGAAGTTAATCACGCCCTGGTTCTAACTTGTGTAAATATTCATAGAATTTTTTGAAATTAATACACACTATTTAAGTTTATTATGATATGTTCTTGATTAATTTCGTAATTAAATTATAGAGGAGAGGAGGGTATTATGGAATACCATTTACATTTTTTAAAACAACTTTACTTGTTTTTAATAAAAATCCCCAAAATAATAATGAGTACACAGAGTAATTATTTGTAATGAATTGTCATTGAAAAAAAATACAAATGTATATACATACATATATATATATATATTATAGTTTTAAAAAGTTTACTTGTAAAAAGAGTTACGAATGGGGGTTAATATGAAATAGTCGGGTTAAATGGAATCGGTGGTATAAACCATAGAAAAATTAATTAGAATTCATAAAACATAGTTATTTTTAACTATAAAAATCATATTTTTAAGATTATATGAAAGAAATTTCTGCTTCGAGTCTATTTACAAAGTCACAGATATAATCTTCGTCCTCTGCTCCGGTAGAGTCAAGATCAGCCCACTGAGAAGATCTGAAACACATAATCCAAATTTCCCCTCGTTCATCTTCGGAGAATTTTCTGTTGCAGAAGATACATTAAACGTTTTTATTTTCTGGTTCTATAGTTGAATGTATAAAATTTAATTTACATAGTATTCCATAATACCCGACAAGCCATCTTGAAAAATGAATTTTTAAATTAATGAGCAATATACTTTCAGCTAAAAAACTACCAAAGAATAACAAACTACAATTCTTTGTGTATACATTATGCTTAACAACAATGTTCAAATCACTTGTGTACTAGTCAGTTTAAATATTTGAAAACTTACCTGCAAAAACTCTTGAAAATCACAAAACACACTTTGTTCTGTAGGGAAATGTACGACAACAGCAAACGGTCACTTTATACTGTATTGCATCATGGAAATCCTACTTGAGTAATTTATGGTATTTCCACGATATAGCAGCACTAATCAGAGCCGAAACCTCGGTATTCCATATTTCCCAACTATTCCATAATACCCCCCTCCCCCTCTATAAATTACTCAAGTAAGATATTTTTTAAAAATTGCATTAATATGCGCTAAAAAGTGGCACACAAATATGAAAGGATTGTGCAAACACCATAAGTTACAGAAACAGGCAGCAATTGCTTTAGGGTAAACTTTAACACCTTTCAAAATATAAAACACTTATAGTTGCACGGGTGCAGTGAGAAAGCAAAGCGTACTATAGCAGCGAGAAAGCAGCACTAATGCTTAACCATAAAATCGATTGTATATTAACAATATTTAAAATAAATAGATGTCAATTTCTGAAAGAATTAGTTTACAGCCTTTTTGTGATTATCGAAATATATTTTCCATATTTTAAAAAATATAAATTCAAAATAAAAATAACAGGAAAAAAATTTTGGCTACATATTTGTTGTCCATATATGCGATTTTGGCGGACTTTGTTTATGACTTGATGACACTTATTACTTTCTTGCCATGCTGGCTTAAAACTTAGTTATGACTATCTCAAATTTTTTGTACTCGTAACAGTTAGATAAATTAACCCTTTGAGTACTGAATTATTTGAAAAATTTTATGCCAATGGGATGGATTTAATTTATCGCTATATATGAATTAATATTCCGTTGTGTTGCATGTCCCACCTTTTTTTTTTTTCACACTAGTAATTTTTTAAAGTAATATTCTCCAAATGCAAGTACGATTAAGAAGAAAAGTATTCTAAAAAGATACTGGTGTGAAAAAGAAGGCGTGGTTAACAATACTATGGAATGTTAATATGTAAAAGTAATACATTTTATCTCGAATATACTTATATTGGTGTTATAAATATATTTCTGATACAAGATTTTAGTTACAAAATATAAATAAATATATAAATGAAACAAAATAGAAATATTTATATAGAACAAGAACCAACTTAAAGTCTAATAATTTTATGCCGTGGGGCATTTTTCAAAACATGTCGGTAAATGCGAAGGTACTTGGCATTGTTTGCATTGTCAAGTGGTTTCTTTTCTTATTTTATGTTTTTAACATACGCGACACCGTTTTGTAGAGTGTTTCTTAATTCTGTTGCCGGAATATTCTCCGGAAAATGTGTCCAATTTTTCGCTTGCAAACGATGTGGCGCATTGCTACTTGTAGGACGCCTACGGATATAAAATTTGGCAGGACCACTTGCGCCAATAATTCTTCAGCGATTTCTAAACGAAATTGGATAATGCTTGCTTTGGTTTCACAATTGACTTTTCTATGTAGAACATGTGAATTGAAAATAACCATGTTTCTTTGATAAAAAGCCATTTTATTTTTTTGTAACCTTCCATACATTTTGCCATAACAGGAAAGCACGCTAGCAATTGGTCCTGTTTATCAACGCCTCACATACCTGTATTATATTCGATTGCACATGATGGTTTGATAATTTTTCAAAATTGTCATCATTCTTTTCTCGCTTCCCTTTATCAACTAATTCAATATTTGAATGTTTTGTGCTAAGCATGTATACATCTTTCTTATCTTTCCATCTTAGTGCTAACAATCCGTGAGATTATAACATTTTAGCCTCTTCTTTTTTTACTCTTTTGGCATGCGTTTTCTGATCTTTCGCACAGTTCCAACTACATTTGTATCTTGTTCTAGTAATTTTAAATATAATAGTGGAGACGAATACAAATTTTCCATGTATAGTGTGTAGCCTTTTTTTCAAAATTGGTTGCGTCACTTCTAGAACAACACTCTCAGACGCCGGTATATCAATCCCCGCCCACTGGCGGTGGTAACGCAAACATCAATGTCTATTTCTTAAATTCAGATGACGAGTCAGACTCGTCCAGCGTAACTTCGCCCAAGTAAGCAGATGACGAGTCTCACTCGTCAAATGTACCCAAAGGGTTAAAAACAACGTATTCTAAAAAAAAAAAAAAAAAAAAAAAAAAAAACATTCCCTACTATAACTGTCAATTTCTTACATTTCAGTATTCTAAATTAATTTAATTATTTAAATATTTTGATTAATATGCAGGATATTTTTCTTTTTAAGTTATTACTTACATATCTGTTTATAAAAAAAAATTCGAAAGCTTTCCATCCACTTCAGTTTTCTCATAATGACAATTTTCGTGAATATGTTCCATATAATTCTTTAATTATTAGCCATATACTAGTTACGCCTAATGCTATACCCATTTTACACCACACGGTAAAATATCCCATTGAATACGAAATACAATAAATTTAACTTAACGTAAGGTGAATATCTGTTCTTAAATATTTTAGGCTTCTTATTTTCTCAAAATGTTTTGCAATTCTGCTGTAAAAAAGAGATAAAAAGAAGTTTGGAAGAGTAATCCATTCCATATGTTGTGTGCAAAAGAAAATTTTAATTAAAAACGACCATTTTTATAACATGACTATTATTTATTTATTTATTTATTTATTTATTTGTATTTATTTATTTTTATTTATTTATTTATTTTTCGTAGCAGAAATATTTCGTATTCATCTGATAAATACAAAAGAAAAAGAAAAACAAAAAAAATATTTAATATTTCAAATATGTAGCAATTTTTTTTAAAGTTACATTTACTTAACCTCATTTACTCACTTTACCCCACCTGACCCTATAAAATATCATTCTTCAAAATTATTGGTAGAAGTTGAATAAAAAATTCCTTAAATTGGCATCACTGTTAAAAGCGATTTAGAGTGTTAGGGCCAAGTAAGGGTTAAAGAGAAGTGCATTTCAACAGTACTAAAATTATACGCTAAATTCTTAATGTATTTCACTGTCATTCTAGAAAATTTTCTAGAGGAATGCTATCAAAAATCTATAAATATTTATTTTATTTTATTTTATTTTATTTTATTTTATTATTATTTTTTTTTTTTATAGTAATTGCGATATTAGGTACTGTCAATATACTAAAACCTCATACTGGCAGTCGAAATGTCTGCCATGAAGTTTCTGAAACTGAATTTTCTTAGTTAATGATGATCTTTCCTGCATCATAATTCATATTTGAAAGCTGATCTAACATATTTTCAGTAAATATAATTATTTTAATGCACGTTCAAGCAAACATTTGCAATATTCTTCTACGTTAACAAACAGCAAATTTCGAATACATAGCTGCCAGCCTAATCCGGCAAATCGTTAGTACCGCCCTCTTTTTTACACCACTTAATTTTTAAAGTATTTGTTTTCTTAATTCATTGCAAATTTATTTGAAGAGAATTACTCTAAAAATTAAACGGTGTAGAAAAAGGGGCGGTACTAGCAAATTGCCGGATTAGGTTGGCAGCTCTGCGAATAACTCATGAAGTTTTTAAATTAGAAATTTGCATATTAATGAGATTCTTGGCAGTATCTTAAAGGATATTTTAAAATTGATCCAAACTCTCTGTGATTACGTGTTCTTGAGCGGTCCTATACACAGAGAGGTCCATTGGACATCTGTGGATACGGAAGAAGCATTTCTATTTTTGAAATGATTTTAAGCTGAAATGGAATTTTGCAGTTATTGTCTCATGGGGGTTGTGATTTTTTTCTTCTATCTAGCAGGTTCGGGTGGGGGTATGTTAGTGCTACCATTTCCATATAAATAATCTATATAATAAACGATTTTTAAATTTGAATAAATATCATTCATTGGCAATAGAAAATTAACCTTTAAGAAATAAAATGCTTTTAAAATTAAACTCATTTCAGTCTTTATAACTTCAAGTTTTTCTTTACTATTCCGTTTTAAATACAATCTGGAGTATGCAAGCCTACATATCTTCAGAAACCTTCTAGTACTACGTAGTTTTTTTAATAGCTGTATTCTCACCTGCTGATGAAGAAAACATGGCATAATTGAAATTTTTAGCTTGAATAGCGTTAAATTTAACTAATTTTCTCGTTTATTAACATTGTTAAATTATTGTTCTTGTTGTTTCTACATTCCACTTTCACATCTTCACTTATCATAATTTAAAGACATTGTTTTATTTTTGTATATAAATTTAATGCTGCTTTTAGCGCCTATTTTATGCAAATTAATTTTTGTCATTTATTTTGAAATTAATATATATATATTTCTGGAAACCTCTTGAAGCTTTAAGGATAACATATATAAATATATTAAACCACAAATATTTCAGTTAATAAAAAGTCTAAAATGGGGAGAAACGACTGTCAAGTACTTTCAAAAACATATAAAATACTAAGGGGTTCCTTTTGAAACAACGAACAGTAATGACATAAGTGAAGGTACTCTTCGAATTTTCTCAGAAAAGGTGGAAATATTCAAAAAACCATTATTTTTACTAAATCTATTGTTTATATAATTTACAGACTAATATAACGATAACTACAAAATATTAATATAATATTCAAATTAAATATTATACAGAATTTCTCAACTCGAAATTGAAAGTCAAAAGATACGCAGATTAATTGTAATATCAGCAGAATGAAAGATATAGTGAATACTATTGATTATACACATCAGATACTAAACTTTATGTAAAAATGTGTTTTATTCAAATAAATAAATAAATACTTTCTCCATCTATTGCGAAAATGCTAAGCGTCCTTTCATTTATGTGTACGACTATTCGTTGATTCAAAATGAAAATATGGGTAAACCCCCCCTAAGATTTTGCATCCTTTTGAAAGTACATGAAAATAAACATTTCTGTTGAGCTTTCTGACTTGGGATCCACCCTTTACTGTAATAATAATAATAATTTTAAATGCAAACTAGCATTAAACGAAAGAGCATTTAAAAAATATGTTTTTGACGCATAAAAATTATTGCATACTAGCCAACATACTAATTAATATTCCGTATTTTTGTTAATCCCGCCCATTTTTTCACATCAGAAAATTTTTAGAGTAATATTCTACAAATGCAATTACGATTACATAAGAAGAAAAATACTCTAAAAAGATACTGATGTGAAAAAGAAGGCGGAGCCAACAATACTACGGAATATTAATTAGTATGTTGGCAAGTATGCATTTGCCCTTGTCAGCTCGTTTTCGAGTTATAAGTTCTGAAATTTCGCTAATAATCAAAACAACCACGACTAATGTGATAAAAACATGCCTTACTGAAATAATGAATGAAATAAAAAGCAAAGCAACAATCCAAAGTGCATAAATAAACGTGTTGTTTGATGAATAAATCAGTTGCCCATTTTTGCTTTGAATTACATTCTATCGAGATATAATGTCTGAAAATTCGCTAATTTAGATTAAAAAAACTGATAAAAGTTGTTGTTCTGACAGTTTTTATCGGAATTCTTCGCACTCACTTCTCGTTACTACAATTTTACTCAAACTTAAATATAGATCTCTCGAAAAAGAGCTCACGAATGAAAACAATTTTTGCGTCGAAAATCACGTTAGATTATGCATTATCGAAAGAGCATCATTTAATTGATTTCTATCATTATACTACTGGATGGTTTCCTGGTGAGTTTAAACGATATTTACTTCGGGATTTCTTCTAGAGTTAGCCTATACATTTGGCTAATAATTTATGTAAAAGAAACTTTACTAACGCATACGCATGCGCAAAGAAAAAAATATATATATAGTAAAATTGCTCATATTTCACCAGATATTTGATATTTTTATACTCTGATTACAGTGTGGTGTTTCTAATGTAATATGTCAAGTTTTTTGGAAGTGACATTGCTTTGGTTTAAAAATCCTATATATTTTATTCAAAAAACCTATAAATAATTGTCGACGATATTAAAGAGACTTTTATGTTTTCGTTAATATAATAAGTGCCATTATCCTATAAATTTATATCTGGAATTAAACAAAAGCTTTTAAACTTATGATATAACCCATTCTAGCCAGTTACCTAATTAATATTCCGTCGTATTTTTAGCCCCACCTCTTCAGTATTTTTTATTGTATTTCTCTTCTTATTTAATCGTAATTATATTTGGAGAATATTACTCTAAAAGTTTACTGGTGTGAAAAAAAAAAAAAAAACGGTGGGACTAACAGCACTACGAAATATTAACACTTTCGTGACATCATGATTTTATCTTTTTGACTTTAAGTCCCGCCTGTGGGAGTTATTCACCCAATTTAAAATATTTCAGAACAAAAAATTCTGTATTTACACTTATATTACAAATGGATATACATTATAATTATATATTCTTTCTAATCAAAATATTTGTATTCAGAGTACAATTCATTGCAAAAGTATGAATATTGGGTATATACTTACGAAATAAATAACATACAAATTGAAAAAGAATCACCCACTAGCGGAGTTACAGATTTTCAAATGACGTGAATCTACGTCAGCGGTCGCAAAAGTGTTAATTGGAATGATGGCAAGTATGTATAACTACAACTCATTTCAAGCATTATTTTTTACAGGTAGATCCCAAAGATTATATTTTTTGTTTAATTTGTGACTGATCTCCTTTTAGCCTTCTGGACAAAACTTTCGCTGAGATATACGTTGCATAATAATTTTTACCTCAAAAGTTTGAAGATGATTCATGAATTATTTTTATTTAAGAATTCGGCAAAAATTTCTCGATTTGAAAGTGTGCCTTGACGTTTGTCGGTGACTGTACGTCCATATCTGCCGGCATTCTAATTAATATTAAGTAAACTTGTTAGTATTCCCATTTTTTCACACTGCTTTATTTATTTTTGATTTATTTAACTTTTTATTTTATTAATTTAATTTAATTTAATTAATTTCAATTTAATTTTATTAATTTAATTTAATTTAATTTAATTTATTTTTTCTATTAATTAATTAATTTTATATTTATTTTATATTTAATTTTATTTTTTACAAAATGAAGGAAATTATTTAATTGAATTGAAAAAAATTTCCAAGCTGTAAACAGGAAACTGGAATCAGATTTTCCATTAACAATTGTATCACGATTAAGTTAGATAGCTAAATTTTCCAGGAAATCGAACTTCAAAACGCGTTTGGCATGAAAGAAAATTTTAGCTTGCTGAAAATTAAAACTATTGTCAGATTCCAAACTATTCTTCGCAATAGAATATTTCAATATTTCTTGTTTAGCAACACATCAAGGATGTTTACGTAAACGGCATTCAAGATTCCTTTTTGCTTGACCTATACAAGAAAAATCTTAATTATTACAAGGAGCATTATACATACTACACTTATGAAGCTGGGGAACGGGGGATTCAATTGAAGGGAATTGAAATTTATCAATAGGCTTAAAAATAATGTGAAAATTAAGATTTTTTTTAATACTTTGGCTAATTTAAAACATATGAGTTATGACGCACGACAGCAAAGTTACCGGATTTAATTTTAGCCTCATTAGAAAAAGTATAATTACAAGTCGGTCCATTGAAATTTTAAGAACTTTATCAATAATAGAAAATCTCTTAAAAACAAATCGCACCTAGAAATTAAAAATCTAGAAAGAGAAGTCGATTACAATTTTCTAAGTCGAAGGTAAACTGAATATGTGGATCAATAGAAATCTCAAAATGAAGAATTAACAAAAATATCAAAAGGAAATCGTCGAAACGTATGTCCGAATTGGATTTCCCGAAAAATTTAGCAATAATGAAAAAAAAATCTGATTTCACTTAGCTGGGTACAGCTAGTAAAAAATTATTTAATTCGATTAAATGACTTCCTTCAATTCGTAAATAAATAAATAAATTAATAAATAAAAAATAAAATTGAATAGAATTAAATTAAAGAGATTAGAATAGAATAAAATAGAATAAAAATAAATATAAATATAAAATAAAAAATGAAATAGAATAAATAAATAAATATATAAAATTGAAGGTATTTAAATAAAAATAACATTAATATCATTAAAGTAATTATTAAGAAATCATTTCCCTCCATTTTTAATTCCATTACCCAATTACAGTAGGTAATGGAAGTAGATTCGGTCCGAAAATTCGATATCGAGTTTTTACCCGATTTCCATATTTCAAGATCTCACGAGTTCAAGAAAGTAATTTTTGGCAATTGGTCAGTGTGTGTGTATGTGTGAGTGAAACCTTCTAACTAT
Source organism: Salticus scenicus (assembly GCA_963930645.1). Lineage (NCBI taxonomy): Eukaryota > Metazoa > Arthropoda > Arachnida > Araneae > Salticidae > Salticus > Salticus scenicus. Next base: position 196,156,778 of record OZ005660.1, read on the forward strand.
CATGTCTCGGAAACTAATCTAGATTGAACTATGAAACTCCACAATTGGACAGGTCTGGTCTACAGACAATTTTCTAATTTTTGGTGAAAATTGAAAAATCCGAAATGGGTAACCGGAAATGCGACTGTAAGTTCGTATCTCAAAAACAGCTCTAACGATTTTCTTCAAATTTGTTGTATAAACACTCTATTATATGTCCTTTCGCATGCACTAGTTGGTTAGTTCATGAAAATTGACAGGCGTCCGGTATGAAATTCTCAATTTCATGTCCTTTAAAATCCGGCCCTACTGTTTTTCTTTTTCAAACTCGCCATATTAACACGTTTTCAGATATTCTTTTGCATGCGATTGTTGTTTTCTGGTCAACAATTTACCACGCTAAACAGTGGCGGATCCAGAACTTAATTATTATTATTTTTATTAGTTATTTTATTTTTTTGAAGGGGGGGGGGGCGCTAAAATATTTCAAGATGTTATTCCAGATTAATGAAAAATTTACAATATTTTCAATTGTGAATGTTAGTACTTTTTTTTTTTTTGTGTGTGTGTGGGGGGGGGCTAGGGGCTCCCCTAGATCCGTCACTGACGCCAAGTTTTTGTGAAAGTCGGTATCTCAAAAACGGCTCTATCGACTTTCTTGAAAATAGCTTCATGAACCCCATATTAGATAACTTTTTGGATATATTATCCAGTTATTACAGGAAAATTAACAGTCTTCCTGATTAGGTTGGTCAGTGTTAGATCTCAAAAATTAGTGTTTAAAAAAATGGCTTTACCTTAAAAAAAAAAAAAAAAAAAAAAAAAATCGTTTTTTAACTTGCTATGTAAATTTGTTTTATATACTTTCTACATGTATATCAGCTTTCTTTTACTGGAAAATGTTTAGTTGTTTATTTTGTTCCGTCAGTTACAGGTTTTCCGATTGCATTATCTCCAGAAAAATGTATATAATATGTTCAATAGTGGGTAATGGATGTCGTGTTGTTCTTCCACACGAGATTTTTTGTGTTTATTTCCTGATTTTTGGTTGTGTTCCTCTCTTATTGATTTTGCAAGCTGTTTCCTGTTGGTTGGTTGTTTTGCTCCGCCCCTTTGGGTTTTGTTATGCTTTTAGCAGGGATTGTACTCGTTGCCTTTTTTCAGGACTTTCTCATGAATAAGATAATTTTAAATATCTAGCTACCACTGTTTTGTATACACTAATCTCTATTCATACAGAATAATGGCACATTACTGCAAATATACTAAAAGTATTATTGCATGAAATTAGTGGTTGCAATGAATACCGAAATAACTTATTTCTGAGAGTGTCCTGAAAAAAGGTCGGAAAGTACGACCACTGGTTTGCAGTCATGCTTCTACTTCTACCCTCAAGACACGTGTTTTACACCAGAAGAAGAAAGGAAACTTCTTTTCGAAACCAGTAGCGCTTTCATTAACTTTATGGTGTGTGACGAAGTTTTTAAGTTAAAATAATGATTCTTCAGCATTCACTTACTCTGATATCTTTCTATAAGTTTCTTATTAAAAGATGTTCTGATATTTTTGCAATCATCCAAATTCCCAAAAATTATTTCCGATGATTTGTTACCGCACGTTAAAAAAAAAAAAAAAAAAAAAAAAAAAAAAAATGCTTCGTCTCAGGAGATACCTTTCTTTTTACTTCCGTCGTAATCATTAGACCCCATAAATAACCATGTGTTTCAGCCTCTAATCTTCCTATGTATTCATTTAAATAATTTTTCAACTCCTATGTTACATCCATCTCTCTTGTCTTTTCGGTGTCTCTTGTCTTTTGATGTGTTTAATAAACAATTGTCAAAATTTTTCTGGAGTAAGTTTACATTCCTCAGTAGTTCTTTAACTTTCTCATAACCTTCTCTAATTGCATCACTTTCCTTAGAGCAGGGATGGAACACGGGCGCAGAATTCATACCACTATGAATGTAAGAAAATTTTCTACCTCTTAAATCAACGATATTATAGGTAAAGAAATTTCTTAAACGGATTCCGGTATGAATTCTGCGCCCGTGTTCCATCCCTGTTAGAGATAATCTCTGCAATTTCATATGGCAGTAGTCGAAATATACACCCAATATTCTTTATTATTCTCTGCCCTTTTTGTATTATATTCAAATGCGTTTGAAAATTTAATTTATGTACTACATCTTAATTTAATTTTTATAAGGGTTTATGTAGGAATGAAACCCTAACACATTTTCGTTTATAACTCTATGAAGAATTATCTAACAATATATCAGTTATACTTTTTTTGAACTGTCTTAGTCTGAGAAAATAGAATATGGAATCAGAAAAAGGATGATACCATTTGAAAAAGCCAAGGTGCATGTTTTAGTATGTAGACGATAACATTAATCATTAGGAAATGTTCGTAATCAATCGGCACCAGCCACATATTTGTAGAAAGATTTGCGGAATATGCAGAATTTAAAGTAAATCTTCTGAAAATTACATTTTTTATGCGAGCTTGAACCGCCAGTTTTTATAAAATGACAAATCAATGAACAACGATCTTAAGATATTTCTATATCCACTATTAAATTTTCCTTCGCATTGTCTCAGTATTTCGAAAGTTATTGTGATGACAAATTTTCCATTATGTATATATATATATATGTATGTATATATCATCATTATCATCAATTTTGGCCTTTATGAATAAACTGCAGATTGAAAGTCTCTCCTAGGTCATTTCAAACTGCTCTCTTTTCTATATTCTGCTCCATTCTGTTCGTCCAAACTTCACAATTTCATCTCTCCAATGACACAGTGATCACTTTCTTTGCCTTTTCTTATTTCTTGGTATCCAAAATAGCACTTTGGTAGTCCATCCATCATCATTTCTTCTTGCAAGGTGCTCATCCCAGCTTCATTTAAACTTCTTAACTTTACAAATAAAAACAGTTACTTTGGTTTGTTTCTTAATCTATGTTTTTCGCTTTCTGTCTCATTGGGTAAATCCTAACATGCACCTCTCCATGCTTCTCTAGGTTTTTTGAAGTTTTTGTATAGCTTTACATGTTAATGTCCAAGTTTCTGAAACGTAAGCTAAAACAGGCAAAATGCACTCATTAAAAACTTTTCAAACAAACCAGAAGGTCGCTTTTGAATATAACGCTATTCCTTCTGAATGCTTTCATGCTTGTTTAACTCTGTTATTAATTTCTTCTATGATGTTTCCGTTAATCGGAAAGACTTGTCCTAAATAAGTGTAATTGATACCGTTTCTAATTCATCCATATCAACAATGATCTTCAGTGGAGAAATAAAGGAGTTTGACATAACTTTTGCCTCGATGGGATTAATTTTCAATCGAATGAACTTGCTTTCTTCGTTTGATTCCTGAAGCATTTCTTGCAAATCCTCAAATGAGGAGGCAAGCAGTACAATATCATCCGCATATCGGAAATATATATATATATATATAAATGAATTGTATATATATATAAATGAATTGCTGTTCGTTAGTTTCACTAAAACTCGAGAACGGCTGAACGGATTTATCTTATCTTAGTCTTGAAATGTTCGTGGAGGTCTAGGGAAGGTTTAAAAGGCGAGAAAAAATCGAATAATTTCCGGGAAAATCCTAAAAACAGCCCTTTTCTTTTTCCCATACAAACGTTTTCTAGAGTCAATTTGAACTTCATTGCTATTCAATAAAGTTTAGGTGTGTTCCTAACGGCTGATAGCTGAGCTACAAAAATTTGCATGTTGATTCGTAATGACCTCCCCTGATGCACCTTGAAGCCGGATTTTCGAATTTTGTTTTAGTTTTCTTTTAATTAATTAAAATGTTAAAATAAAAACCTTCTAATAACTGATAAATTGGCCATTTAATTTTAATCCTTAATTTAATTGTTGCCAAAAAAAATTATTCTTTTTTGGACAGAAAAAAAAGAAAAAAAAACGTGAACAATAAAAATTACATTTATTTAAAATATTTAATTTTATTCCTTAATTTAATTGTTGCCAAAAAAATTATCATTATTTTTTCGACGGAAAAAAAAAAAAAAAAAAAAAAAACGTGAACATTAAAAGTTACATGTATTTAAAATGAGGAAAGTAAATAAAAAAAAATTAGAATTATCAGTCGTATCGTTACAAATAAGATACCAAATGAAAGATGCAATTTTTGTAAATCCAACGGATTAAACAGCTTATCGATCGGACAATTAGATTTTTTAAAATTAACTAATGTATGTATTTTATAAATTTTCTTTCACAAACACAAACGTGTAGTATACAGCCTGTACAACACTAGACCAAATTGAAGTTCAAATTTCATCAATATTTAAATAAATAAATGAAAATAAAAATATGCTTAATGGGAAATATATATAACCATTAAAAGTTTAGTTGTCTAAAATATGTCAGAAATAGCGCTCATAGCATATTGTTACAAGGTATTAAGTCTTATTTTTACAAGGGATAAAATCTAAAATGGTGACAAAAATTCAAAAGTCGCCAAAGAGAGCTATATTAAGGCGGTACTATGATCATGCTTACAAACCATGAATACTAATAACCACAAAAAATTAATTGTCTCATGCAACAGACGTAGCCGGTCATAGCATATTATAATATTTAACGTGAAATTGTTATCATTTTTATGGTTGATCGGGGATAAACAAAATAAACATAGGAAATAACGTAAAAGCAAATATTATGTGCACCACGTATAGTGTTGTTCATATGTAACTGGGATTCAAATATAAAGGGGATACTTCATTTCTTTTTTTTTTTTTTTTGATACTATCTATTTCGAAACTGTTATCTAATAAGGACTTAATGCAAGCCTATTGGTAAACCATTGTCTCAGGTAATAGGGACAAGCGCCCGAGTTTTAGCGGATGACCAAATCGCTACCGAAGGCAGCAGGGATCCGAAGCGAGCTTTTGAGCAATTTTAGTATTTTATTTTATTTTTATAAAGCTATATAGAAAAGAGTTTCCTTTAAATTTAGTGACCAGCGAAGCGGGCAAAGCCTGCTAGTGATTTATTTTTATTGCTCCATTAATTTTTATGCCTTTCTTTTCCCAATTCTTTTTTTTTTTTAACTTCTTGAAGTACTGCATTGAAGATTTTGGGTGAAATTGTGTCTTGCACCCTTTTTTATTTTCGATGGATTAATCCTACAAAGCTCAATTTTTTTTTAGCGCGCGAAAAAATATATAGGTTGTAATTAGTGATCAGAAGATAGGTAAAACTTATAAAAATAAAACCATACTTTACGGAAAAATCAACTTTTTAGCTCTACGCACCGTTTTCACTATCGTAAAAAAAAAAAAAAAAAAACCTTACATCTGCAAAATGTACACTGCGTTATAACACACAGTATTTTTTTTCCGAGTCAAAACTGTTCAATAACTATTCTTTTTTTATTTTTGAATTCAGACAAACGACTAACGTATCACTTTCATTCAAATTTCATACTGAGTGCACTATAACAAAAACACGAACGACATCTTTAGGTAAAGATTCGTATTACTACATTGCTAAATGTCAGTAGCTTCTATCAAGATGTCAAGAGATGTCGCTACTAATAGTTTTATAGCTATAAGAACGATTAAAGTCGGTGTTCCACATATGGAACTGGGTGCCTTGTAGGGTTAATCGTTTGGTGGCGTTTTGACTGTTGCTTCTTTATAAATGTTTCCAATAAGGTGAATATATTATGAAATAATATTAGTATTTCTTAATGTATCCATAACTGTTAGTATGTTACGGAGTCAAAAGCTTTTTCGTAGTCCACAAAAGTGACACACAAAGGGAGTTCTTATTCATTACTTCTTTCAATATTTTCTATAATTGTATGACTATGGTCGATGTTACTAAAACCACTTCGAAATCCTGCTTGTTTTTAGATGCACGCTTCTAATTGTTTCTGGAAGCTGATTGTCAAAACTTTCATCAAAATTTTATATGAAATTGAGAGCAGGCTAATTGAACGATAGTTTCTAATATCTTCTTTTTCTAGTTTTTTAAAGAGTAGCATTATGATGGCACTTTTCTAGTCTTTTGGAACATCACATAATGTTATATATTTGTATAATTGTTCAGTAAGAAATTCGTTGGCGTCATTGTGTGCGTCATTGATAATACACACAGTGATTTTGTCTTCTCCTGAAGCTTTTCCATTTTTCATTACTTTTATTGCCATAGATATTCCTTCCTTCAATATTGCTCGAATAGCTTTGTTTGTATTTGATGCGGTAGGATAACCACTGAGTTGTTCTGGTGAGCCGTGCAATTTTGAATAAAAATATGCTACCTCTTTTAGAATTTGCTCTTGATTCCGAGTGATATTTCTATTTTTTGTCTTCAAAGCTAGAATTCTTTCTCTATCAAGCATCAAATTTCTCTTTACAGTCTTCAAACCTTTATTTCCTTCAGTGGCTTGATGGATTGTATTAAAACTAAATTTCCTGGTGACTTCTAATATCTTTTTCCTTAGAGTTTGACATAGTTCTGAAAATTCAACTTTTACTATAATATTTTATGTATTACATTCCATCTTTCATCTCTTTTCCTTAAGCTGCCGTTTACAGCCAAATAAATAATAAATAAGTTTAACACCAGAAAAATAATAAAGTATTGTTTTTATATGATTTGAATGCAGCATTCGCTTATGAATTCAACAATTTCTTCTTTAAGCATATCAAGACACAATCATGTTTTAGTGATTGTTCTTTAATGTTGATTATAATAATTAATAAGGATGGGCAGAAGGTTTTTAACTTAGGTTTTAAACTTTTAAATCATAATTGACAATACTATTTTTAAATGGAATAAGTTACATACGTTTTCGACGATTTTTTTTCTGAAAACAGCTATAATATTTTTCCCGTTTGAAGTCTCCTGCTAAAAACAGTAGATTTGGCACCTATGGCAGAGGAATCTCGAACTGTGTCATGTACGACTACTCCAAACCATAGATACAGTAATTTGTATAAATGCAGCATCACTATACTCTCGAATACATTTTTTTTTTTTAATTCTCAGATAAAACAGCCATTGGAATGGTAGAAATTTGAATGAATAAGAGCAATATCGCAAGTTAATACTGTTGTAATGTTAAAAATATACTTAAATAAAAAGGGTTTGATTTACGGAAGTTCTTTTTTTTTTAGTTTATTTAAGATCTAATTTCTTTCTTTCTTTCTTTTTTTTCTCTTTGATTTATGTCAGTTTTGATTTTAAGATATATTTTTAAACTAAAATATGCATTCCAATTAACTCAAACTGACTGCTTATTATTATTATTATTTTAAACGAATTTATTACTATAGCTTCTGAATATCTAAGAAGAAAGTGTAAGATTTGGAGAAATTTTTGATTTCTGGTTTTTGATAAATCTACACGTTTTGAGATTTCCTTGCACTTCAATTAACTGAAAGTGACTACTTATTTTTAAAAAGGTGGATATATTACTAGCCTCTGCATGTATAAGAATAAGGCAGAAGATATAGAAAAAAACTTCAATTTCCTGTTTTCGAGGAATTTACACTTTTTGAGTTTTCCTTGCAGTTCATTTAATTCCAATTAACTACCTATTTTTTAAAAAGTGGATTTATTGCTAGATTCTTCATGTATAAGAAACAAGTAGTACTTAATTTCCTTTCTCAGTACTAGTAACAAATAAATTTGAATATGATAAAAAAGTAAAAAAGAATAAAGGAACGAAAATTGTCAGGCAAGGATGATCCAAGATCTGGGCCAGAAGAGAAAGGCAAGTTGTGTAAATTATTTTGGGTATAAGTACCAAACTGGATGCGACTGATTTGAAGTGCGGGTTAATGGTAAGCGTAGTATAGATACCAATTCAAAAGGAGGAACGGAAGAGCCAAAATGGGGGCTGTATTCGTAATTTAATTGTCACCAAAGTTTAGCCAAGTTCGGTGTTGTTCAAGAATCATTTATAGACCTGTCAATTATTCAAATTTACACTGTAATAGTGTTAAAATCCGTCATTTTTTTCCATACCACTATATTTGTAGAATAATTTTTTTATTTAATCATAAGTATGTACAGCAGGGATGGAACACGGGCGCAGAAGTCATACCACTTTGAATGTAAGAATATTTTCTACTTCTTAACCCTTTAACGTTCACTACTGAATTTATTTTAAAAATTACTAAACTAATTTTAAAAATGGCTTTTAGACACATAGCTGATCATGAATATTTAAAAAATAAAAAATTAGCATTGGTCCTTTAAATTACAATGCCACCGGAATTTACAAACATAATTGAAATAAAAGAAATTTTAAATTTTCACGTTAAAAAAGACTAGCGCTTCAATGTTAAGCTCGATCCCTACGAAGTGGATCATTCTATTTAATTTGCAGGTAAATCGGTAGACAGAGGGATGGGAACCTTTGCTGGCGATTGCGCGCGCGAGGTGTGAGTGTTTACGATTTTGATTTGGCTCGTGGCTGTTGCTTATTGCTTGATTCTTTCTTGACAATTTTAAGTTCATCTTGACTCCTGTCAAAGATTTGATTGACGAGATAATTTTTTTTTTTTCATTTATCGCAAAAAAAGCTCTGGGGCTAGTGTTGTCGGATGATCGAAAGTAAATTTCTCCAAACAGTTCTCAAATTTCTTCAAGTCAAGGTATTATATATACATTTTTTTTTTTTTTTTTTTTCAAAAGAAATTTCAAACTGATTTTTTTTTTTTTTTTTTTTTTTTTTTAAGTTTAAAAATATTTACCAAATTTAAGCTCACATATATATGTTGAGTAAACAATAAATTTAATATAATTATGATTATTTTATTATTATCCTTTTTTGGAAGTATCTATGTCGCAACATGAAGGTTAAAATCTCAGTTCTTGACATTTCAAATTCTACTATCTAAATCAGATTGACAATATTTTTTATGAAATTGTGGTTATTCGTGTTTTTGAATACGCTTACAAAGATGTACAATTAAAAATTTTCACTGCACACATCACACACTCAACTGCATTTTTACTTCATTCTATATGTAATATAGAGAAAGTATTGGATTCGCGAAAATTTTCGACCTCCGTTTTTTAACGGATCTACACGTTTTGGGATATCCTGAACACGAATTGATAGTTTTTAAAAAATGTCTGTCTATCTGTCTGTGGTTTCTTGTTTTCACCGTATCTCACGAACCAATGAATGAAATTCAACCAAACTTGGTATATAGTTGGACCCTGGCGGGGCATTGTGCTAATTAGATTTGGGAATCAATCGCCCAGCAGGTGGCGCTGTGATCGCAAAATTTCATATTTTTCACCGTATCTCACGAACCAATGAATGAAATTGAACCAAACTTGGTATATAGTTGGACCCTGACATGGAATGGTGCTGATTAGATTTGGGAATCAATCGCCCAGCAGATGGCGCTGTGATCGCATTTTATGTAAACTTTTAACATTGCAGTATAGGACAAAATTTCGTATAAATGTACATAATGAGTGTTATTTTAAACTTGTGAGTGTAAAATTAATATGAATTATTGATAACAGTAGTAGTTAACTAGGAAAAAAATTTTGTGCATGTGGGGGCACCGGTTCCCCCTCCCCTAGGGGGGAAGTACCCCCCCCCGGGGAAGTAAATTTTCAAGATGGGTATCTTTCGAAAGGTCTCGTTGATAATAGTAATAGTTAACTAGGAAAAATATTTTGTGCATTAGGGGGCATCGGTTCCCCCCCCCCAACTGAGGGGGGGGAAGTACCTTCCCCGGGGGGCAAAGTTTCAAGATGGGTATATTTCGAAAGGTCTCGTCAATACCTTTAAAACGAATGGTTGAACCATAAATCTGTGATAATTTAAAACAAAGTTATCGATTTTTTTTACTTTTAACGAAAAAAAACTTAGAAAAAAAACGTTTTTTTTTTTTAAACGAAATTTAACCAAACTTGGTATTTAGTTGGTCCCCGACATAAACTGGTACTGATTACATTTGGTGATCAATCGCTCAACAGGTGGCGCTGTGATCTCATGTTTTCTAAATTTTTAACATGGCAGTATAGGACAAAATTTCGTATAAATGTACATAATGAGAGTTATTTTTGACTTGTGATTGTAAAATTATTATAATTTATTAATAATAGTAACAGTTAACTAGGAAAAAATTTCTGTGCATGTGGGGGGGAACGCTTCCCCCCCTGGGAGTGAAGTACCCCCCCCCCCCCCAGTGGGGTAAATTTTGAAGATGGGTATCTTTCGAAAGATCTCGTCAATACCTTTAAAATGAATGGTTGAACTATAAATCTGTGATAATTTAAAACAAAGTTATCGATTTTTTTTTTTTTTACTTTTAACAAAAAAAAAAAAAAAAAACCTTAGAAAAAACATCGTATTTTTTTTTTTTTTTTTTTTTAATATTGTTACAGATTGAATATGCATTACTTTTAACAAAAAAAAAAAAAAAAAAAAACGTAATTTTTTTTTTTTTTTTTTAATATTGTTACTAATTGAATATGTATAGGAAAATTTAGAAGAATGTCTTGTGGTGACCACAACATATTAGTTTTTTTAATATTGTTACTGATTGAATATGTATAGGAAAATATAGAAGAAAGTCTTGTGGTGGCCACAACATACTAGTTTTCTTTAATTGTGACTGGGGAGTAAACATTTTTTAAGTTTTCCTGAATTTCTTTGTACAAGGAAATCAACTTGCACTGCAAAATATAGGAAATAAATATAGTTCAAATTTCTTCAAAACATGCTTTAAATCATCTATATACTTATAGTTGCAACTTTTGAAAAAGATAAGATTTGAAAAGTGTGAATTGATTAAATAACAATTACAAGAAAATACAGTTCTCACTCCCCCCCCTTTTTTTTTTAATGCCCTGTCTGACAAAAGAAAGGAACAATTTGTACTTGTTTATGTTGACATAGAATGTTTTACATTCATTGCATGTATTGTAGCTAATGTTAATTAATAATAATAATAATAATAATAATTGAAAAAAAAAAAAAAAAAAAAAAAACCTTGCACTATATTTTTAATCATACAGTGCATTGTTTTCAATCAATGCTCCAATTCAATGCGCAATTGTTTTCAATCATATGATGAAAATAATATTTTAAGTGCAATTATATTAAAGTAATAATGCAGTAAACTGATTTTATTCCAGTAAATAATCTTAAAGCATTACCTCATTACATTAAAACTTGTTTTGAGGTACACCATCTTTTCACTAATTAAAACTAAGTTCTACATTACCCTCCTTTTCTTGCATTAAGTATAATTTAATGTAAGGTTTATTCACTTTTTTTTTTTAACGTGAATGTAAATAGAAACAAAATAAAGTCATTTTCGTTTATTAATATAATATTAATTATCTTATACTTGCTATTTAGTAATATTTGGAAAAGCTTTCATAAATATTGCTGTTAAAATTTACCAAGTACATGAGGATTTTGTCAATTTTTACATGAATTGCCTGAATTCAGATTCTCATAGATATATAAGGGGAGGGGGAGAAAAAGAAGAAACTATTTTCGTGCATATTTTAAGAGGTAAAAAAAAAAAAAAAAAAAACTGAGTCCGAAATTGAAATTTATCGTAATTCTATTGAACCTAACCCGAATCTCTTCTCCGACCGTCCTATTAGCTCAGTGCATTTGCATTTATCTCCAAAAATAAGTAATAATAATAATAATAATAATAAAAACGAAGTCCGAAAGCGCAATCTATCGTATCTCCCCTTCTGATTCCTATCCCTCCGTTTACGGTCTGTCTTACCTGCAAATTAAATAGAATGATCCACTTCGTAGGGATCGAGCTTAACATTGAAGCGCTAGTTTAAAAAAGGGGTCTTTCCTGCTATGTTAAAAATGTAAATTTTTGCTAAAAAATTTCCGGGATGATTTTTTGCACTTGAGAATTAAAATTAGGTGTTCCATCAGCGGGAACACTGCGAATGAAAAGGTTAAATCAGTGATATAACATAGCTGCAAACATTTTAACCCTTATCGCTCGTATGTCCCTTCTGAGGGGACATTAAAAAATCGAGCCACGCCTTAAGTTGTTTCTCTGCAAATGAAATGTTATTTTTCTAAAACGTGTAACTATAGGCTACCTTTCGGCTACCGGAAAAATTTAACAGAAAGATTTATTTTATTTAATGATGATGTAAAACACATTATTACAATTTTTCGTTAGCCAAAAGGTAGTAAGTTGGAAACTATACGTGTGACGTTTTGAAGGAACGCAAAAAGGCGTGTCTTTACGGAAAATATGCCGAGCGCAAAGGGTTAATTTATTCCGGAACATTTTTAGCCCCGCCATTTCGTACCACTTATATTTTTAAAGTAATTTTTTCTTATTTTATCGAAGTTATATATTAAAAGAATATCTATAAATAAAGTGGTACGAAATAAAGGCGGGGCTAAAATTAACGGGAATAAATTAAAATATTAGCAGCTATGATATAATAGGTAGAGAAATTTCTTAAATAAATACCGGTATGAATTCTTCGCCCGTGTTCCATCCATGATACTGGAAAAGTTATTCTAAAAATATACTGGTGTAAAAAAAAAAAAAAGGCAGGTCTTAACACTATTGCTGAATAAATTTGAATAACTTATAGGTAAATGATTTAGAGATTTTGTAAATATGCAAATTTTCTCAAAAATCCAGATCGTGCATTGAAATACGTTTTCGAATGATGGAGGCTTTGAAAAAATTGTAATTATGATTACTGAACAAACTATGCTTGGCTATGAGAAAACGTTCTAATTTTCCATTTTTAACATTTTTTTTCCCCCTCTCCTAAACGGAATTTAAAAGAATTTGTTTGGCTATTATCTTAAGAAAACGCTTACGTGCAAAGTGCATTAGACCACATTCATAAAGTGTTGATTCAGTATTGCCAGACTTTGTCTGGCAAAACTGATTCAGGCGTATTCATTTCATACCGGAAATTTCATTCAATAGAATATAATGCGTTATAAAATAATGTTCTTTAAATTCAACGCAAAATCTGGCAACTGTGGGTGAAATTTCACATTTTTTGGTTTGAATTTTTTTCAGAAGTCAACTTAATGAGAAACTCTTCACTTCATGCACAGTCGAGGGGGAAAAAAAGCGCAACACTCGACGTAACTTCGTTGATAATCGATACACAAATACGTAATAGGTATCATTCGACTGGGAATTGTGACTAGTTTTAGAAAATGAAGTGAAATTTTGAATTATTGGTCGACTACATATTAAAACGCGCACCAACTTCGATTTTTTCAATAGTAATGCCCCCTTTTCATTTTATATTTGAATTCCTGGGATCACGACAACGCGAAAAAGTACATTGATCGTATATTTTACTTATTTTTTCAGAGTTATAAGCGTTCAAAGTTTGAAGTTACTAATATTAAATTCATATTTCAGACTTTTATTAATAATTTCACGAAAAATTATTCGTTTTATGTCTTTTTTTTTACTAGGTACTGTGAAGATACCACAAACCTAATCCATCATTACTTTTATTCTGAAAAATATTTTTAATTCTGAAAAATATTAATAAATTTATATTCATAAAAATTAGAATAATGACCTATATTAATTTTTACATAAAAATTATTCCTAATGCTGAAAAATATGGGTGTGTAACTTATCAGTTTATTCCAGTTATTAGTTTTCGAGATATAAATAAATCTTTCTTTTGCAATGGTTTAGGGGGCCGTCTCTTAAAAAGTTTGCATGAGATAACGACGTAAATCTTTAAAAATAACAGAGAAAATTAAACAAAATACTTTTATTCTTTATTTACGGATCAAATTATATAACAACGTCAAACGCAAAGAAATGAAACAAAAATTAGGATTTTTAGACATTAGTGTTAGCATCAAGAATTCCTGTTTTCTAAAGAAAACCCACCTTTCATCGTTCTTCAGTACAAAACTGTACAGTATACACAAGTGGTATTTGCTTCATTGATTACTGGTGACAAATTTTGGATCCTTTAAACGAACACTAGAAGGAAAATTCAACTAAATAGGTGGAGTTTACTGTTTAAATTAGGAAAATAGCTTGAATGTAAAAAATTTCAAAAAAAAAAAAAAAAAAAAAAAAAAAAGAATGAATTGGAATGTAAGACAGACATGTAAAATCTTTTCTTAACTACCGTCATTGTTAAAGACTTAATCATATGCTTCATATATTGTTTTATTGTTTTATTTTTATTTATTTATTTATTTTATTTTATTTATTTATTTATTTTACTTATTTTATTTTATTTTATTTTTTGTAGGGGGAAGGATTATTATTTTAAGGATACTTTAGTCTTTAAAATTTTATAAATATATTTTAATTTGTATATTTTTTAAAATATACTTTAATTTATAAAAGTATTTTAACATTTTTACGACCGCAGGATTTTGCTTTTTTGACAGTAAGGTCCGCCTACGGGCGCGTTATTCTCTGAAAATATTTCAGAACAAATTTTCTGTAATCACAATTATATTGCATATGGATGTACGTTATAATTATATTCTTTCTAATCAATATATTTTTATCCATAGTATACTTTATTGCAAAAATATGAACACTGGGTACATACTTAAGAAAAGTAACACACAAATTATGAAAGAAACGCCCACTGACAGAGTTACAGATTTCCAAGCGATGTGGATCTACGTCAGCTGTCGCGAAAGCGTTAATTAAGAAATTATATTTTCATAAAAATTATAAAACAAATCGTACAGTTCCAAAAAGTTCAACGGAAATAAAACTGGTAAGAGTGATTAAAATTGTTTAATATTTAGTTCATGAATCCTTACAATAATTTATCCGACAATATTTAGTTTATGCGTTTTTGTATATTTATTTCAGATCGTATATTATGTCACACCTACGAAAGAAAATTTAATCAGTATAGACATAATAGACACTTTTTAATTGAAAAATATTGCACATTTTTCAAAGAGTATTGTCTGACCAAACGTAAGTGTAGTGTATTTACATATACCTCAAATTATCTGAAAAAAGTACTGTTTATACATATCTAAAATCCAGTGTTGCCAGATAGGTATTTGAAAATTTCCCCAAAATAGATTTTATTTTTCCCCAAAATGACGTTTTTTTTCAAAAATTTTCCCCAAACACAAATTAAAAAAGAAAAAAAAAAAAAAAAAAAAAAAAAAGATAATAAATTACTTTTTTATCAACAAAGCATGTATAAAACTAGTGTGATGTGGCTACCACAAGACTTTCTTCTGTATACTTTTACACAAAATTCATGCAATACAAATTATTAAATAATTTATTTTCCGCAGATTATTCCGCAGATGATTTTTATCTGACAGAATAATATATCACTAAGTGATGAAAAAAAGTGAAATTTTTGCCAATATCAGATTTTTTTTTTTTTTTTCGTTCGAACTCTTTGTTTTAAATTACCACCTATCTATGATTCAACCATTCGTTTTAAAAATGATGACGCGATCTTTTGAAAAATACTTATATTGAAAATTTACCCGTCACGGAGGATATTCTTCCCAGAGGGGAAGCGAAGCTCCCATATGCACAGACTTTTTCTCTAGTTTACTACTCCTATTATCAATAATTCCTAACAATTTTACAATCACACGTTAAAAACAACTCATTATGTACATTTATATGAAATTTTGTCCGACACTGTCATGTTAAAAATTTAGAAGAAAATGGGATCGCAGCGTTACCTGTTCAGCGATTGATCCCCAAATCTAAGCAGCACCAGCTTATGTCAGGGTTCAACTAAATACAACTTTGGTTAAATTTCGTTCGTTGGTTGGTGAGATGCAGCGTCCACAAATTTTGTGATACACACTCATACGCAGACAGACATTTTTTAAAAACAGTCAAATCGGGCTTGGGACATCCTAAATCGTGAAAATCCATCGAAAACTGAAGTTCGAAAAATTAAAAAATGCATTGTTATCATGTTTTGAGCTATTCTAAAAGTTTCAAATGTCTAGCTAGTCGGGAAGTTATATAATCGTTGAATCATATAAATGATACCTAAGACAGCAGGGACTCGAAATAATTGGCTAAAAGTATTAAAAGCATGCATTGTCATCATGTTCTGAACTATTCTAGAAGTTTCAAATGTCTAGCTAGTCGAGAAGTCAGTTAAATAAAATTTCTATTGAATTATATAAACGCTACCGAAGGCAGCAGGCACCCAAAACAATTCGCTATAAGTATTTTGAAAAAATGCATTGTCATCGTGTTCTGAGTTATTCTAAAAGTTTCAAATGTCTAGCTAATCGGGAAGTTAGTTAAAAATATATTGCAAGATTTGTACTGAAGAAACAAACAAACAAACAACATAGCGAGTCAATAAAAACATGATAAAAATATCTGTATAGTAGCAGCGCCCTCAGGCCTATATATGACAGAATCAAATTGGCATGAATTCATATCCTCAGGTCCTTGTATGTATACCTTATAATATTTCCTGCGGTTCGGTAAAATGTTTCGCAAGATACAACTTTCAATATGTTTTGCTAACGTACATATATGCACAGACAGACAGAGACAACGCGTTCAGGACGTATCAAACATGTAAATCAATCACAAACGGAAAGTCAAAAATTTTCACAAATCCAATACCTTTTCTCCATGTATATAGAAAAGAAAAAAAAAACTACTATGCTGTGGCCATCACAAAGCTATCTTCTATAACATTCTTACTGTATGTATACAATAGAATATTAATAAAGTACAATATGAATAATATAGAAGTTGATAGCTATAGCTTTCCCATAAATGAAAGAAATTTTAATATACCAGCAATCACCGTGGGTTGATATGCACCAAAATTTATCCAACGTACTTTTTATAACAACTAACTAATATATCAAGTTGAATGCATTTATACACTATCGAAGTTAAGGTATACCATTTTTGTAAGCGGAGAAAATATCAGCATAGCATCGCCCTCTTTCGTGCAATATGTGCTCAAACTGAATCTTACATATCTAGTATGATGCTCTAATTTACTAAAGAAAGTGAGATTTTCCTGAAAATTGTGGTTATCTCAGTATAGCAGCACCATCTACAGACACTATATGTCACATATATAATCAGCACCGCCGCTTTACATCATGATCCAACTAAATATATAAGGATTTGTGGAATTAGAATTAATTCTTCATTTAGCGTGTATTTATTTGTAAAGTTAAATAAGTACAAAATTTTACTAACACACAAACACTCTCACAAACAGATACACAGGCAGACAGACAACTTCTAATTATGGTCAAATAGTGCACAAGACATCTGAAAGCCTAAAAATTCATGAAAAAAAGGAAGTTTTTTTTTTTTTTTCAAACCGGTACTTTTTAAGAAGCTTTATGATTTTCTCCCCAAATTTCCCCGCAAAAAAAAAATTTTCCCCAAACATTTTCCCCACACTTTCATTCTCCCCAAAATTTCCCCACGGACAAAAGTTTTCCCCAAAATCGCGAAAAATTTCCCCAATCTGGCAACACTGCCACTCTCAATGTAAGAAAATTTTCTACTTCTTAAATCAACGATATTATAGGTAGAGAAATTTCTTAAACGGATTCCGGTATGAATTCTGCGCCCGTGTTCCATCCCTGGTAGTGTCACAGCACCAGTCGCCTAGCCAAACATTGTTGCTACAGCTCTGGCTTTATTATTTAATTTTTAACTTTATTTACAAATTTACGAATTTATACATAACATGGACTATACTTACTAATTGTTTCACCAGAAAAAAAAAAAAAAAAAAAAAAAAAAACTTTTTATCCATAATTGCAAAATGTTTAGTAGTACATATAAATTATTTAAAAGAAAAAAATATATATTTGAAGTGGGTATATATATATAAAATATATACCCACATACATACTTTTAAATATACGTATATATATATATATATATATATATATATATATATATTAATATAATTCAAGAAAATGATATTTTAAGAAATTACAGAAAATGTTAATTTTCTACTCTTATCTCATGCCTTGCGAAATTTGACCTTTGCTGGAGTCTGGTTTCTCTCAGAAACCAAACATTTTACATAACTTTTCGGACTTTTCTGTTTATTTCGGACTTTTCTGTTATTGAAATTTGCAATTTGACTGAGAAGGAATATAGTAAGTTCATGTGCTATTATTTAAAATAAATATTTTTACTTTATTTTAAAAAATTATGCAATTTTAGAAAATTAAAGTGACTTCTAAATCTGGCTTTTTGAATTTTGCTGTAGTGCTGCCATGTAGTGCAAAGAGAATGAATAATATTTTATTATTCTATTAAAACTTTATAAAAATACTAAAAAATTGCTGGAAAAAAAAGTGCAATGTTCGGTTTCTGGGCGAAATCAATGAACGTTGAAAGGTTAAATGGCTTTCAACACTCGATTTCGATATTTTAAGAATCTCAGCAATCTCTCGTGTCGTTAAATGTCGTTTGGATTCAAGCAATGCCTTTATTTTGTCGTCATCAACTTCGATTGGCCTTTCTGACGCTTGCTGCATCTTTACATTAAAATTGTCAGACCGAAATTTTGCAAAACAATTCTGACAGTGCTGTACTTTTAAGGCATCTACCCCATATACATCATATAACTTTTTGTGAGCTTGAACAGCGTTCTTCCCTTTTAGGAAGTGACGCAACAAAATCTGGCAAAACTGTGCCTTTTGATTTTCCATTTTGAAATCGACACCAAACAATCAATTGCTAATAAAATTGTGCCCTTTTTTTTTCCTAAATCAAGTTTAAAGTGTCTGCTTTGAAGTTACATAATGACATTGCAGTTTTAAAGGAAGTTAGTTACATTTGAAGACAGTTATCGTCATCGATTAGATAAAACGCAATGATGTTTTGGCCAACACAATACACTATTGTATTTTAACGGTATATTGTAAACAATTATAAGTATTTTTTGTGGATTTATTATCAAGCTAATTTTTGTTAAATATTTTTATGTTGGAATACTGAAATTTAAAGCAACTATTTAGCATTCAAACGTTTGATGATCATAATAAAACTATTACGCATCGCCAAAAGATTATAAAATTTTTATTTTTGGTTTAAATAAATTATATATATATATATATATATATAAAGTGATTTTAATCATATTTTCATTTTAATCAAGCGTATTTTAAACATTTTAAATATTTATGCACATCTTTTCTAAATTTATTTAAATAGCAATTAATATTAATTTTTAAATCCTTTAAATATTATTAAATATTTTTATGTTTTAATGCTGAAATTTAAGGCAAATATTTAGCATTGATGTAAATACGTAATAAGTAGTTTGAAGTTCTGATATGCTGTAAAACTTATAAAGGCCAAAAAATTAATTTTTATTTAAATCAATAATTACAAAATAGTAATTATAATAATTACAATTTTTTAAATTATGACTTCAAACAATTGGCTAGTTAAATTCAATTAATTATGAGTTCTATCAATAATATTTTAAAGATTTATTATTATTATTATTATTCATTTAAACATAAATTAAATATTGATTTTTAAATATTGTTAAATATTTTTATGTTTGAATGCTGAAATTTAATGCACGTATTCATAAAAATTAAATTATCGATAAATTCACGAAGTAGTACCTAAACATATTAAATAAATAAATAAATTGTCACCCGTTAGCGCCTAGTGTCCTCATTTGAGGACAGCTAATAAAATAGCACGTATATTGGTTTCTTGGAATGATTTCTGCTTTTTAGTGACAGTTTATAGCGTCACTCTGAATGATCCCCGAAAGTTTTATATGCCTATTATTAATTATTATTTCATAATTTGGATAATCATTTTATGATTTTTCATTCGTCGCACATATATTTGCTTTTTGCGCAGGTATACTAACTTAAATCAAGTTGAATAATAATATATATTATAATACTTTACTTTCGAGATCTTTGTCAATATGTAATAGGAAATTAATCTGTTATCTCGATGTTTTTCTATCTCGAAGTTTTCTCGCTAGAACACCAAACGTCAATAAATGAAGATAGGCTTTAAATTTAAAACTATCAGCAGAATTGTTTAAGTTAATATATTTTATTGTCAGTTGTCTATATTAATTTAGAAGTGAAATAATCAGCTAATAATATTTTGCAAAATTAATTCAGGCGTTAACGGGTTAATCAAAACGAAAAAATAACTAGTATGTTGTGGCCACTACGAGACTTTCTTCTATATTTTCCTATACAAATTCACTCAGTAACAATAATTAAAAAAAAAAAAAAAAAAAAAAAAAGTGGGACTTTGACAAAATTTTGGGTAAAATGTGAAAATTATTCTAAGTTTGTCATAACACGGAAACCGTGGGACTGACAAAATTGGGGGAAAAATGCAAAAATTAGTTTAAGTTTGTCAGAACACGGAAACCGCGGGAGTTTGATAAAATTAAGGGGTTTGATAAAATTAAGGTTTTTTTTTCGTAAAAAGTAAAAAAAATCGATAACTTTGTTTTAAATTATCCCAGCTTTATAGTTCAACCATTCGTTTTAAAGGTACTGACGAGACCTTTCGAAAGATATCCATCTTGAAAATTTTTGCCCTATATCACCCTGTTAAAAATTTAGAAAAAGCGGGATGGCAACGCAACCTGTAAGACGATTTTTACCAAAAGTTGATAGGCACTAATTTATGTCAAGGTGCAACTACATACCAATTTGTATGAAATTCTGTGCAGTAGTTCCAGAGATACAGTTGCTACAAAATTTTGTCACACACACACACACACGGACAGACAGACATTTTCTAAAAATGGTAAAATCGTGTTCTGCAGCTCTCAAAACGTGTAAATCCATCAAAAACCCGAAATGGAAAATTTTTAAGAATCCGATACTTTCTTCTATTGAAGATAGAATAAAGTAAAAATAAAATAAATAAACAAATGTAAGCAGGGAGCATTTTAAAATTTTATTTTAATATTCTGAAATCTTGTTCGATTAATTTTAATTTGCATTATTGTGTTATGTTCCAATACATTGTATGCATGCATTTTCAAATTTAAAATAGTTATACAGTCATAGGTGCCAAGTCTCCCGTTTTTCAAGGGAGACTTCAAACCGGAAAATGTTTAAATCTGTTTTCGGTAATATTAATCGCTGAAAATATATATAACATATTCCATTTAAAAATGTTGGTGTCAATTCTGATTTAAAAGTTTAAAAGGTTGGCAGCTCTGTACAGTTATTTACAATAAATAAATAACTAACTAAAAATAAATAAATAAAAATAAATAAAAGTTTTCATGCATAGAACCTTTTAGGGAATTAACTAATTATAATTTTTTGGTACAACAAATAAACAATCAATCAGAGCAATAATCTTTGGCCAATCATAGCAGTGGATTGCTTACGTGATCTAATGTCTCAGAGGCCTAAGAATTGTTTTGGGGGTGATTTCATCCACGATCGAGAACAATGATACATTCCACAGAACGACTTTGATCCAGACCGGTTCACGCAACTGGACTCATTGATACATGACCGGTTGGATCTATCCTGGATCGGTCAAAAGTCTAAACCCGCCCCAAGTATTAAAAAAAAAAAAAAAAAAAAAAAAGCAATAAATTTATGTGTAAAAGTTATGCTTTTTCTGTGTATATGTGTTCTGATTAGCATAACGATTAGTAGCAGAATTGACGGTAGTTAAAATGCCTTACTAACTTATATTTTCTTAAACGTAATTGTTATTTTAATTTTTTCTACTTACGTTTTGTGCTAAATTAAATACTTATAATATTTTAGAAATTATAATTTGTTCTTTGTGATAAATGCTAAATACCAATATTATAACACAATTTTCTCTTTTTGATCAGTTTTCTGGTCTTCATTTAAAAAACCTTTGGGGGGGGGGGGGGGGTTCAAAATAACCCCTTATCTCAAAACATTTAAGTAATATTTTGATTTTAATAATGCGATGTCTAAATCTGACAACAAAAGAAATTTTGTTAAAATATTTTATAAGGTCTTTCATTATAATATCACCTTAGAAGTTTTATGAAATGACTAAAAAAACAGCTGTAATGTTATACAGGTATTTAGGCGTGGTTAATTACAGAAGTTGATGAAAGGCAGTTCATAACATCAGGATTTACTGGTCCAGTTTCTAGACAGAAAAAAACCCTTCTTTAAACACTGAAGCCGACTAAAGGTGGAAAAATATCCAACAATATATATAACGATATGTATATCAGAGTCGTACTCTCGCCCTTTACTCACAACTCTCTCAGAGATAAGAAATATCTGCTTCTTTTGCCTCCATAAATTTCATGCAGAAATACTTCCGGTATATTTATAGAATTGTGCCGGATTATATGGGATAGAGATTATTTTTAAAAACTAGTGGTAGCAATAAATTAAAAAATTTCTCATTCATGAGAATGTCTTGAAAAAAGAGCGAATAGGACCCCAGATATATATATATATATATATATATATATATATTATAGTCAGTGAAACATTGTCCTTCGTGTAAAAGGGTGGTTAGTGATCAGCTTTTTCTCCCGAATTCTTCCACCAGAATATTTTATGATAATTTTTATTTATTTGTTCAAACATACTATTAAAATTATATTGGTAGAAAATTCAGGGAAAGGTGTGGTCTGTGATCACCATGTGTAATGGGACTTCACAGAAATATCTCACAAATTATATTTCTCTCCTTACCTAATGCGCTTTCAGAGCTGCCAACCTAATCCGTCAAATTGTTGGTACCGCCCTTTTTTCTACACCAGTCATTTTTTAGAGTTTTTTCCTTCTTAATTCCTTGCAAATATATTTGAAGAAAATTACTTTAAAAATTAAGTGGTGTAGAAAAATGGGCGGTACTAACAACTTCGTACTCTACGCCCTTTTTTCAGGACACTGTCAGAGATAAGAAAAATCTGCTTTTTTTGCCTCATTAATTTTATGCAGAAATACTCCCGGTATACTTATTGCATACTTGCCAACATCCTAATTAATATTCCGTAGTGTTGTTTGTCCCGCCCATTTTCTCATACCAATAAATTTTTAAAGTAATATTCTACAAATGCAATTACGATTGAATAAGAAGAAATATACTCTAAAAAGATACTGGTGTGAGAAAGAAGGCGGGGCTAACAATACTACGGAATATTAATTAGTATGTTGGCAAGAATGACTTATTGTAATGTGCCGGATTATTTATGACAGAGATTATTGAAAAAAATATATTGGTAGCAATAAATTTAAAAAAAATTCTCATTCATGTGAATGTCCTGAAAAAAGAGCTAAGAGGATCCCTGATATATATATATCTGTACTGGTGACAAAGTACAAAGGATGTAAGTCCAAAAATGTCGATTTTGAGTTAAGTACATAGTGAGACTCAGAAAAAAATTCTCCATCGATTGGTATAAAGCATTTAAATCCATGTCATTTAGTCTTTGAGAAAATCCATTGGTAAAAAAAAGATCCAAGTCAGAAATTTAGCATTAATCTTTGGTATAAAATATTTAATACAATTTTTCCCTTTATTAAATCAAGATTGATAATCACTGAATGATATAAAACGTATAAACCAACATAATCCCTTTATCCTAATCGATTCTGCTCATTAGTTTTTAGTTTGTTTAACTTTATTTTTCGTTGCCTCAAAAATCAAGAATATGGACTTAAACCCTTTATACTTATCAGTACAGTTATGTACTACATTATAGACAATGAAACATCGTCCTTCGTGTAAAAGGGTGGTTAGTGATCCGCCTTTTTTCCCGGAGTCTTCCACCAGAATATTTTATGATAATTTTTATTTAATTGTTCAAATATACTATTAAAATTATATTGGAAAAAAAAATTAGGGAAGGATGTGGTCTGTGACCACCATGTGCAATGGAGCTTCACAGAAATATCTCACAAATTATATTTCTCTCCTTACCTTATGCGCTTTATATACTATACACATTATTGTGGGATATTTTTTACTTTTTTTCTTCGCTATTGCGCTTGAAAGGTGTTTTTTCTTGCCAATAAATATTCTAATATGTTAGAATTTAAACTGAACCAATAGCTCGTGATGTCGCGGACTTCTTTCTTAAATATAGTATGACAGAAATAGTTTCAAAACATTTTGCGCCTGCCGGCTTGTAGGATGTTGGAAGTAAATGTGGAGGGGGGCAGATCATGTTATGAATTAGTTTATATTTGATTTATGAGTTGCATATTCACAGAAAACATTTTGTAGTTAATTATGAAATTTATAAGTAATATAAATAATAATAAATAAAAGATCAAGATGTAATAATGGCTTAATGCATTGGCATTTCTGAAATGCATGCATTCATAGAATTTAATAACCCGGAAAATGATAATATGAATACATATATGGTTTTAAAATATTTTCATTGAAAAATATATATGCAACTACTGACACTGTAAACAAGTTATTACAAAAGTTACATTTAAATATGTTACTACACAAAAATAATTTAATAAAATTTTCAATTATCCAGATATTTTCTGAAGAAGGTTAAAAAAAAAAAAAGGTACCTACTTTTTTTTTTTTTTTTTTTTTTTTTTACGCACAAGTTTATTTAATTTTAATTGTATTAACTTCAAATTTAGTTTTAAACTGCAGAAATATTTTTGTTTGTACTGTTTTTCTTTCACTACATAACTTAAACATTTTGTTTATTATCTAATGGATACCACAATTTGTTTTCTGTTTTATAAAGATCATAAATTTTTACAAAATCATAATTATGTCTGTTTTTGAATAAAAAAAAAATCTTCTTCTGAAAGCAAACAACAGGCATTGTCTACTGTCTGCTTTCAAAAGAGTAAACTTGAATATTGAAGGGAAATAGCATAAACATTTAACAAGCAAACTTATTACACGATTATTGCTAATTTAATATCCCTTTGATTTATTATTTCTAATCTTGAAAATGTATGATATAAATATATAATACACGATGATATATTACTTACATGATTTGATTTTATGAGCAATCTATATATTACTATTACTTGTATTTATATACACTACAGTTTTTTACCAAGGTACTTCTATCACATTTAATAATCTATTATTTAAAAATATATATATATTTGCTCTAATACAGAGTGATCGGTTTTCAAAGAATCAACAAAGACGTAGATAAAGAATATCATATGGTACATTTATACAAACTCGATTAAAAAAATTAAACCTTAAAAACGCAATTTAAACACAATTATTTCAAATGTAAAGAAGATTTGCTCTTTTCGCCATATGACGTAGTGCGCAAGGAATCTCAAATAACTCACAATTCGCGCATCTATGAAATCGCACCCCCCTGCATTAGGCATCAGCTTCTAGATTTTACGATATTTTACGGCGAAATTAGTCGGGGATGGAAATTATTATTATAATTATTTTATGACTGTACGTATGCATATGTGCATAGATGGTTGTGAGTATACGATTCATGTACGTATATACTTTTTTTGGGGAAGGGCAAGGTGAAAATTCGGAGAGGAATACATTAATTTAAATTATTTTCATTCATGGACTAACAATAGAATCGAGAAAAATTTATGACAATATATTAAAACTATAAGAAAAAGAATGAATAGTGGATATAATAATATTTCATTACAACAGTTCTTTAGCTACAATAATCGTTGAAAGGTATTTTCATTTCGATAAGTCAGAACGCATTTATTATGTTCATAAATGTTACAAAAATGATTAGTGTTACTATTCATAAATGTTACAAAATTATTTTTTGATCCGTTAACCTAAGTTCTCGAAATTTAAATATCGTTAGTCTAGCCGCGGGCCGCAAGAAACTACGTGGTGGGATGCGGGTTGGCCACCCCTGTTCTAGAGTATATTATATATTAATAAAATAAAAGTAATGACACCGTAAATATTATGCAGTTTAGTTTGTTTGAATATATGAAAAAAGCTGCTGTACTGAAATCTGTACTGTAGAAGTCTTAGTCATCAAGTAAGTGTCGCATTGGCACAGAGAAAAGAGTGTAAAATTAGAGTGGTGTGTAAGTGCTCGTTTTTTATGGGAAAGGAGCCGTGATTTCGTGTCATTATTATTATTTTTTTTTTTTTAACTACATTTAAAAATAGTTTTAAAAACAAAATTATTTTAGCGCAGGATTAAAAAAAAGATTGGGTGGGTTTTTAACAAGAAAGAAAAACAAATGATTGATTTTTTGGAAAACATGAAAAAAATAAAAATAAAAATAAATAAATAAAAATGTACGTTATTTTTGTTTAAATTTTTGTGTAGTACATTAAGGTACTATTTAATTAAGTGTAAAAATTAACTGAAAGATTGTGCCTTGACTTCGTGATAAGCAGCTTTTTTCTTTTTTTTTTCTTTTTTTTTTTTTACATTTTTTACTACATAAAATACAATCATTTTTACTACTTCTGGAGTATATTGTGTTAATGCGTTCCTGTTAAATAGCGAAATATTAGCAACCTGGGTAAACTATTTTCTTTGGCTTGCCGTCCGTGGTGTCGCGTGTTACATCATCCGCAGGGTTGTTCGGATTTTTCATAGTGGGAAAAAAAAAAAAAAAAAAAAAAAAAAAAAAAGCAGACTAAAACTATCTCGGAAAAAATATCGCTTTATCTACTTTTAGCGACTATTTGTTATTTGCGACTGCAAATTTTGTTAATGCAAATTAAAATTTCCATTGTAAAACTGGTTTAACAAACCTGCGCGTCATACGCCGAAAAATACGGTATATGAAACAATTCTTTATTAATATGTGTATATAACAAATTTAAATATTGTAAAATATACATACAGTAAGCAAAATTAACAACATTTAATTAATAAATATATTTGTATTTTTTTAAGGGTGGATTAACCAGTGATATTTTATAGTTTCAATTTTAATCTCCCCTTTCTTTCGCCGCCCTTCCTAACTGCTTTAACCTCTAATGTCATTTCCTCTCTCATAGTCATAAATATCTTTAAAAAATTTGTTATTAAGCATAATAAAATTCAATGGCTCACATTTTTTCATGCATTTTTTTTCTTTACGAACATACATATGTAAGGACAATATATATTATTCATCACAAAAATTCAACTTGAGCTTTTGTTAAATCTATATGCTTTGAGATTCCCTGAGTTTGAAGTTCTTTTCTGCATTCTTGCTGTTTTTATGATATGATATATGTATATAAGAAGCAATTCTCTATAAATATGTGCATATGTATTAGGGTGGTCGCAATACATATGGGGAGTTTTTTTTTTTTCTTTTCTTTTCCAATTTTCGATGGGAACCCCTGTAAAGTTGCCAAATACTATAAAAATAATATTGCCCAAGTTTTAGATGTATCGGATAATATTAACGGCCCTCTTCACTTACCGTCGCTGGAAGCCCGAGCCAATGTTTTTCTATGGAGAAATTTTCTTTACAAATAACTTATTAACTAATACATATTTAAAATTCTGTTTTCACATTCAGAAAATTCCCAACGGTTAACTTGGCGAACCATTTTTAAAAATGTATTTATTTTATTTTGTTTTATTTTATTTTATTTTATTTTGAAGTTGCAAAATGAAAAAAATTCACACATTGAAAATTCGTATGTTGCAGCTTCAAAATAAAACCTAAAAAATTAAAAAAATAATTTTTTAAAAAAGGTCCGACAATTTAACAGCTGGGAATTTTCAGAATGTGAAAACAGAATTTAAAAATACGTATTAGTTAATAAGTTATTTGTAAAGAAAAAATTCCCATAATATTAACATTAATAATATAATATTAATATTACATATAATAGCTTCGGCTTCCGGCGGCGGTGAGTGAAGACGGCCCTTAAGACCTGCCTCATCTGTCCTAAAGTACTACATTTAACCGATTTTCTCTAAAAGAGTGGAGATTTCTGCTATAAAATTTATAAATGGTTTATCTAAGTAAGGTGATTTTTATTTCGAGTCTTCCTAACAATGTTCTAGGATTTAATTTTCCCACCACAATTTGTTTTACAAAAATACAATTCAGAATGTATGCATTTAAGATGGATTGGATCCGAAAAATAAATTTTTGTAAATTAATGTTAAATTTTGTATTAAGTCTGATAAAGATACTTCGTCTTTTTTTTTTTTTTTTTTTTTAACATCATAATGTATCTAGTGTATCTAAAATTCATCTAGATTCTTTAAATGTCCTATAGAATATTTATTGATCATCACATATTCCCCTTTCACAGGACACAACATGAAAAAATAAATAAATAAATAAACTCTTATTAAGAATAAACAAAAAAAATATTAAAAGTGCAAGAATTGCTTTTGTTTTTCAATAAACACCAAATTAAATTATGGCATTGTGCTCAAAAATTCACAGTTAGTAGATTTACTTACTTTACGATACCGAAAACAGAACTTTTAAGAAACAGAGCACAGATTATCAAAAATAGGACTGCAAATTTAGATTGATAAGGAGCTATCGTACATTGCGTTGGAAATCATTCCTTCATATATATAAGTGTGAAGAAGTTGGCTATGTATGACGGTGATGAAGAGCTCCTGAGAAAATAATAAAAGATTTACTCAAGGAAGAGCCGTCTTTTATAACCCTTTGCGGCGCAGGACAATTTCTAGCATTTAAATTATATTGCCACCGGAATTCATGAACTAAATTAAACTAAAAGAAATTTTAAATGTCTAGGTTTAAAAAACCGGCCTTTTCTGATATGTTATAAGCGTAAGTTTTTGCTAAGACATTTTCGGGATTGATTTTTGCAGCTGGATCTTAAATTTTGTGGTCTCGAAGCGAGAACAGCGTGCGTTAAGGGGTTAAAGTGGAAAAATGGGAGAGAGCAAAAAATTTTATAGCAAAGTGTTTTGATACCATTGTTGTAAATACTAATCTTTTGAAATGATCCTCTGAATTCATAGCTGCCAAGTCTTTTAATTTATTCCGAAATATTGTTAGTCCCGCCGCTTTTTCATACCGTAATCTTTTTAGAGTAATTTTCTTCATATTTAATCGTAATTATAAATTGAAGAAAATTTTACTACAAAGTTTACGGTGTGAAAACAGGGCGGGGCTAACAGCATTCCGGAATAAATTAAAAAACTTGACAGCTATGTGAATTATAGAACAATTATTTGAAAAAGATCTGTTATACTTGGCATGCCGCCATCATATCTTAGCAGTTATACTAAAGGCAGTTTTTGATTGCAAAATGGGCTCAACAACTAGACTTTAACATGATATTTTTAAGCATTTTTAGAGAAAGTGGTTCAAAATCGACAATATAAATATATATACTCGTATATAATTGATTTTGATGATGAGGAAGTCAAATCTAATATAAAGTTAAACGGTCTTGAACTCTAATTTCCATTATCGCCAATTAGAAAAAACGCGGCAGCAACTCAGTGATGATTATGAAGAATTTCCCAATTATGGCTAATATTTATGGAACATATTACTCCAGAAAAATTTCTTTTATAGCTCCAGGTCTTATGCATCATGCCAGGTGACAATATTGCCATATTGCGGGACTCTTTTATTCGTAAGTCACAAATAATTTTGAGACATAACATTTAATATACGTAATCGACGATTGATCGTCAATTTTGTATATCAAATATCACTTGTCAAAATTATTGGTGACTATTAAATAAAAAAATCGCGCAATCTGGTAACACTGCCAGGTGGATGATAAAAGCTATTTATTCTCTAAAATTACTCAACTTTTGTGATGAAATTCTTATAAGTGACTCCGAGATAAATATTATCAGGAGTATTTGTGTATTCATAATTGATGCCTATTTCAACGTGTGATTGAATGCTTCTAAAGCAACTTTGACTTTTAACGAAGATTTCCAACTGATAAAATCCTTAGCCCTTTGAATCCCAAATTACCTTATTTTTTGAAAAATAGTTTGAAACTTTTCTATTATATTTCTTTATGCATGAGAAACATCTCAGATTAAGGGCCCTCTTCACTCACCGCCGCCGGAAGCCGAAGCTAATGTTATTCTAAGGGAAATTTTTCTTTACAAATAACTTACTAACTAATACGTATTTTTAAATTCTGTTTTCACATTCTGAAAATTCCCAGCTGTTAAATTGACGTTTTTTAAAAAATATATTTTTTTATATTTTATTTTGAAGCTGCAAAATGCGAATTTTCAATGTGTGAATTTTTTTCATTTTGCAATTTCAAAAGAAAATATTAAAAAATAAAAAAAATACATTTTTAAAAAAGGTTCGTCAATTTAACAGTTGGGAATTTTCTGAATGTAAAAACAGAATTTAAAAATATGTATTAGTTAATAAGTTATTGGTAAAGAAAATTTCTCCATAGAATAATATTGGCTCGGGCTTCCGGCGACGGTAAGTGAAGAGGGCCGTTAACACTTTCGCGACCCCATGTTTTTGTCTTTTTCACAGTAAGGTTTATCTGTGAGCGTTATTCTCTCTAGTAACAATATTTCAGAACAAAAGTTTCTCTATTTACATTTATATTTCAAGTGGATATACATTATAGTTATACACTTTCTAATCAAAGCTTTTATATCCATAGTATATTGATAGTAGAAATATGAATATTTTGATATTTTTGAGAAATAAATAACATACACATTGCGAATGAAACGCCCACTGGTGGAACTAGAGATTTTCAATTGACGTGAATAATCGTCAGCGTTTACTAGTGTTAAATTTAGAAAACTGTTACATTTTTTTTTTTTTTCTAAATGAAAGCTAAACTATAGGGACACTGAAGTCCCAATGAAATCCTGTAGTAAATTTTGGCTATATTGAGGAATTTTTTTGATGGGGCTTTAAAGTCACGGTGGGATACAAAAGGTTAGTAAGGAAAAAACAGATACAAATATTTCAAAAGTAGCGTTGTTCAAACGTATAATGTATTGGTGGTATTTAAACCAAAAACCAGTCGCTTCATCTTTTGTTAATGAAATTTAGAATTTAAAAAAAAAAAAAAAAAAAAAAAAAAAAATCGAAAATGAAGCATAGCTAAAAGACTATTTTCTTTTGAATAGCAACAAGGACATAGCTGCCAATATTTTAATTTATTCCGGAGTAATTTTAGCTCCGCCTCTATTTCGTACCACTTATTTTTTAAAAGTAATTTTTTGTTATTTTATCGAAGTTATGCATTGATGAAATTTTTTCTATAAATGTAGTGGTATTTTATAAGGACGGGGCTAAAAATACTCCGGAATAAATTGACCCACTTTATCCCATTGTCCTATTTAAAGGAAAGTTGAAAAATAGTATATAGAAATCAGAATTTGCTTGGTGCGAATATTTTGTCAGCTGGAATATATAATGGTATGTATAAGCTTCTGCTAGCGTGTTATGTGTCTCACCTCCTCCTCCTCCTCCTCCATCTGGAATCTTTGTTTAATCATTACATTAAGGGGCGTGGTTTATCTTCTCTTTGCGGTTGAAAAATCTTTCTGGAGAACATTATGTAAATAAGAAAGTACTATACAGATAAAGCAAAATTTTATACTCGGAAAGCACTTTTCACTATACTAAAACATATATAAGTGCAAATTTAATCCTCTTTATTTCAATGTCCTGCGTACAACGTGGATAAGATTTCTTATACAGAATAATTTTTTTTCTTCTTCAAAATTTATTATATTTAGTTTATTTAGGTTTAATTAACCTTAAAATATATAATTTTTCTCAAATTTGAGCAAAAAAAATAAATTGTGATAAAATGGGTTAAAATATTGGCAGCTGTGCAAGGATGATAATTTTCGTGAGCTGGCTAATATTGAAGAAGAAATCATTCAAGGCTATGAGATAGTTTTGTTTATTTAACGATTTCTCTTTATTTTATTTAAAAAACAGTGATTTATTTAATGTTCGGAAACTCGAGTAGAATTAATCCAAATTTTTATTATTTCTCCAGATTTTTTATTAGCTTTTGCATGTTAACAAATTAGTTGTACACATACACTCTTATATACATATATGCACACATTTACACTACTTTATATGCAATACTGTTGCTAAAATTTAAATATATTTTTTATTCCGATGTTAAATTTAGTTTTGTATATTTTTTGCCTGGAATTTTTACTTCCAATTAGTAATTTGCTTACAAAATTAAAATAAGAATATAAAATTATCAACTGATTAAATATATAAATTTAATTTTTAAAACTCTTGGATAAAAAATTGTATTGATTTTGTTTATCCATTTTTATTTATTTATTTTTCCCCTATTACTTTCTTTGTGTGCAAAATTATTCGCAGACATTCCTTGTGTCAGGGATGGAACACGGGCGCAGAATTCATACCACTATCAATGTAAGAAAATTGTCTACCTCTTAAATCGACGATATTATAGGTAAAGAAATTTCTTAAACGCATTCCGGTGTGAATTCTGCGCCCGTGTTCCATCCCTGTTGTGTGCAAAACCCGGGCATGGAAACGTGGCGTAAAATTCATACTGGTATTTGCTGAATACTTTCACGACGATTGACGTAGATTCACGTCAATTGGAAGTCTGTAACTCCTCCTGTGAGCATTTGTTTCTTTTGTAATTGAAATGTCAGTGTATTTTTTAATAATATTCTCTGTATTCATATTTGTACAATTAAAAACTATGGATACAAATACTTTCACTAAAAAGGGTATAATTATAATTATTATATATATTAATATGTTATATAAGTATTAATACAGAAAATCTTGTTCTCAAATAATGTAACTTGAAAGAATAACGCCCACGGGCGCAACATACACATAGCTACCAGTATATTAATATATTCCGGAGTATTTTTAGCCCCGCCTTTATTTCTCACCACTTTATTTTTAGAAAAATTTTCTCCAATATATAACTATGATACAATAAAAAAAAATATTCTTTTAAAAAAAGTGGTATGGATTAGAGGCGGGGCTAAAAGCACTCCGGAATAAATTAAAATATTGGCAGCTATGCATACATTCAAAAAGAAAAAACACGCGGTCGCGATTGTATTAAGAAATTTCTCTATTTATAATATCATTGATTTAACGGCCCTCTTCACTCACCGCCGCCGGAATCCAAAGCTAATGTTATTCTATAGGATATTTTTCTTTACAAATAACTTATTAACTAATACATATTTTAAAATTCTGTTTTCACATTCTGAAAATATCCAACTGTTAAATTGAAGGACTTTTTTTAAAAAACTATTTTTTTAATTTTTAATATTTTTTTTTGAAGCTGCAAAATACGAATTTTCAATATGTGAATTTTTTTTATTTTCAGGGATGGAACACGGGCGCAGAATTCATACCACTATCAATGTAAGAAAAATTTCTACTTCTTAAATCAACGATATTATAGGTAGAGAAATTTCTTAAACGGATTCTGGTATGAATTCTGCGCCCGTGTTCCATCCCTGTATTTTGCAATTTCAAAATAAAATATTAAAAAATAAAAAAATAATTTTTTAAAAAAGGTCCGTCAGTTCAACAGTAGGGTATTTTCAGAATGTGAAAACAGAATTTAAAAATATGTGTTAGTTAATAAGTTATTTGTAAAGAAAAATTTCCCATAGTATAACATTAGCTTCTGCTTCCGGCGGCGGTGAGTGAAGAGGGCCCTTAAGAAGTAGAAAATTTTCTGTTATTCACAGTAGTATAAGTTCTGCGCTAGTGTTTCATCCTTAAAAGTCCGTTTTTTTTCTATCACTTTATTTGTGTATAAATTATTCGCAGACATTCCTTGTGGGCAATGTCCAGGGACAGAATAGTGCCGTAGAACTGATACCGCTGCTTGTTTAAGAATGTTCTCTATTTATAATATCATTAATTTAAGAAGTAGAAAAAGTTCTTTTATTCACAGTGGTATGAGTTTTGCGCCATTGTTCCATCCCTGAAAATCCATTTTTATTTTACTATCATTTTCTTTCTGGGCGAAATTATTCACAGACATTCAATGAGTGCAAGTGTTTCTTTCCTTTTTATTTTCTCTTTCCCATACGGTAGAGAAAGTATTAATTTTGGGTCAAATTTTCGAACGAGAGTTTTTGATATATTTACATATTCTGAGGTCACCTGAATCCGAAGATCATGTTTTTAGCAAATGGTGTGTGTGTCTGTCTGTTATCAGCATATCTCAAAAACAAATTATGGCAGAAAGTTCAAACCTGGTATTCTAAATGTGTAACATATAAGGATGCTACACTAAACTTTTCTTTAACATCAAGCAAATGGTTCGTGTACAGACACACTCAAAAGTATTCAAATATATTACGTCTACTTTTAACAGAAAAAAAAAAAAAAAAAAAAAAAAAAAACCCTTAGAATTTTTTTTTTTAAGAGAATAAAATGGAGTTTTTTTTTTTTGGATATTTAGAGTTGTACTACTTCTCTAACATGAAAGTCGTCTGCATTATCATAAAAGATAATTTTTTTAAATAATAATTTTAATGAATTATTTTTTAAAAACAGAATTATTTTTTAATAGCCAAATTAAATTCTATATAGATGTAGGGGTATTCATGAAACGGGGGGTTGTGGGGGGCGGTAGCCCCCCTCACACAGAACTAATTATCATATAAAACTCTTCCGAAACCTAATTTGAATTGTTTAACACAGGTATGTACTGTTGTAGTGTTTTGTTGTACTGGTTTGTACTGTTTTTACATAACAGTACTCGTTATCTTACCTATTAATCTGAAACCTGTGTTTATGGTATTAAATTTCAGGGTAAGAGAAAGTCGTGTGAGTGACACACCAGATTATTTATGACAGAATTGCAAAACACGGGTAATTGAAACTGCGACAAACAAAACTTATTTCACACCCATGCAGAGTTCCCAACTTTTATAATTTATTCAGGAGCATTTTTAGCCCCGTCTCTTTTTTATACTGGAAATTTTGAAAAATAATTTTATTCTTATTTAATCGTTGTTACATATTAATGGGAAATAATCTATAAAAATTCTGGTGCAAAAAGAAGGCGGGGTTAAAAATGCTCGTGATTAAATTATAAAATATGGGAACTCTGCATCCATGTGAAATATGTAGAAAGTTATTTAATTTAGAAATTAAAATTAAGGTAATTTATTATTGTTTCTCGTTTCCTATTTCTCTATTTTTAATAAGCACTCATCACCAGGGATGGATAGTAATAAGAAATAGTGCATTTATATACAGAGATGTCAGCATTTGAATTTATTCCAGAGCATTTTTAACCTTGCATTTATTTCATACCACTTTTTTCTTAAGAGTAATATTTCCTATTTTATAATAGTTATATATTGAAGAAAAGTGTTCTATAAATAAAGTAGTGCGGATTAAAGGCCGGGCTAAAAATGTTCCAGAATAAATCGAAATGTTGGCGTCTATGATATATATCATTAAGCATATCATTAAGCATGAGCATTCTCGATTATCCGAATATTTAGATTTCCTGAAAGATGGTCAGTCCCAGTTACTTCGATAATCGATTTGCTACTGTATATATAATTATGTAATTATCATTTTCCTTGTGACATTTTTATTATTATTATTATTGATCGAAATCTCGCTTTTTTTTTTACTCAAATTGTTAATTTTAATAAAATATTTTTATTATAAAATTGCTAATGCTGAGTTTAAAGTACAATTTATTGCTTTAACAGGAAAATTTTATGCTTCAATTACATACAATTCATTGAATTGTATTTTGTCCGGTTTCGTATGTTTTTTTTTTCAATTTTGTCCAGTGTCCCGAACATTTCATAAAAAAAGAGGACAAAATAACAACCCTGAAGGATGAATCGTGTGCAGGAAGCTCAGCTAAAGAACAGCATTTCGAGTGTTTGATTTCTGAATTGAAAGTGGCATGGTGATAGCGATATTGTTTCACAAAAAGATTATAAATATTTTTTTTTCTTTAACCCCTTAACGCGCGGTGTCCTCCCCACGAGGACGCAAAATTTAAGATCCAGCTGCAAAAATTCATCCCGGAAATATTTTAGCAAAAATTCACGTTTATATCATATCAGAAAAGGCCGGTTTTTTAAACCTAAAATTTAAAATTTCTTTTAGTTTAATTTAATTCATGAATTCCGGTGGTAGTATAATTTAAATGTTTCAAATTGTCTTGCGCCGCAAAGGGTTAAACTAGCTTAATTTATGTTATTTTTGTTGAACTGAATGAAATTTACAGTAAATAACGAAAATGGAATGAAATTTACTGAAGTTAATGAATATTAATCAGTGTTTTCATGAAGTTTTATGTTAGAAATATATCAACTGTATGTCGAGAAAGGGGCGTGGGGTGTTAATAAATAATATTTCACAGGTAAGTCCTTTATAATATAAATTCGTTTGATATTGTTTTTAATGATAATATGAGAAAGTAATGTTAATTTCTAAGTGAGCGTTACGTGTATAGTAAGATTATACTTTATGTATTTCAGTTTGTTATGCACATTTAAAACAGTGGGAATTCGAAAATGAAGGATTCGGCAAAATTTTAAATTAACACTTATATTACATTTTTTTAAATTTTGATTCTCTGCAATGAAAATGATTTTTGCGCCTAAGTTAGCTATTTATAAAAAGTTGGTAACTCGTGCCTTGAACATTTGTATAACCAAGGCCGTAACTAGAAAATGCTTTCAGAGGAGGTTCAAACTCCAGTAAGTACATAGTGTTGGGTGTTGAATATTACGTAACTAAACAATATTCATCAAATCTGCAAAATTTCAGGGTAATACCCCCCCCCCTTTTCGCTACGGCCTTGCACAATAAGGATGCAATATGAGCATAAAATGCCAATAAAAGAGCTTCGAATTTGCACTCGCGTATCAGCATTTTCAAATTCGTAACCAGATAACAAAGGGCATATGAGCTTACGTGAGTCGTGCCCTTCAAATTTATTGTGACAATTCTTCTCTTTAAGAAGAACTTAATTACTTAAAGTCTGTGGTATCAAAATATTTTTTATTATTGATAACGTTCTTAAAATATTTAATAGACCTATTTATAATTTTACTCTTTCTAGTGTTGCTAAAATTAAACTCGATAACCTTGCTATTTTATCTTTTTATCCTCCATGATGCTTTTAATTAGCCAAAGTTTTAAATTGTTTTAATTTTCGTGTTACTTTCAAACAAGCGATTAAACTTCAATTTCCTTCAACTAAATCCACTTTTCATAAATCGGATATCTAAAATGTCCCTTGTAATGTAATAACTGTCATTTGTGTTACATAAGTCAAACTAAAGGAAATCTTAAATGTTGCTTACTTGAGCATTCTGGGTATGTTACAAAGAAAGAAATTTCTAAAGTTCGGAATCTGAATTTTCAGCAAGCTAAAATTATCTTCTTGCCAATCACGTTCCTGAATTATATTTCCTGGGAAATTGAGCTACATATCACAATTGCGATAAAATTGCTAAAGAACACTCTGATTCCACATTGCTGTGTTCAGCTTGGGAAAACTTATTTAGTTCCATTAAATAAATTTCTTCCTTTTTTGCTAAATTAATAAATAAAATAAATATATAAATAATAAAAAGAATAATAGCAATATTAAATTAAAAAAAAAAAAAAAAAAAGTAAAAAATACTTTTTTTTGTTGTTGTTATTGTTGTTTTTCAGTCCTCTTTTGTTGTTGCATGCAGCTGTCATATTGGGTGTTTGTGTTGATCCTCCTCCTTGTATTTTCCAATCTTGCTTTTGCCTCCAAGGTAGTAAGTAGCACATGTTTTTTGCACCTGAAGAACAATGTGCACGTTGTTCGGAACCGACTGTGCTTCCCTTTATTTTCTGGTATTGTGAAGAAGTTTTAAAGTTTAAATATAACGTTTTATTAAAATAAAAGAAAGAAAAAAAAAGGTACATCTGTAATGTTATTGTATATTTTTGTACTTTGTCACAGGGTATCATCAACCGATTCAATTTTTTCCGTGAGTCTTACACCAATATATTTACATAAACAATTTTTACAGTAAACTTCCCTAAAAGATGAAGGCAATTTTTTTACATAAATATAGTTGTGGGAGAGTTACGGGAAAAAAAAAAAAAAAAAAAAAAGACGGATCAATCCTTACCCCTTACCCTGTTCATGCAAAAATCTTTTAAAAGAATTTGTATATTGCCGGATTAATTCTATTATTATGATATGGAGTGCAGGTGAATCCCAGTCACTTCATAAATTGCAAATATATACATATATATATATATATATATATATATATATATATATTGTAGTTTGAGCGTTCATAACCTATGACATCTCACTTCGGGGTGTGGTACTCGAGAGTAAAAATGCAAATGCACAAATATCAAGCGTGGTTTAATTTTTTTCATATAATGTAAAAAATATTACATTTCAAGGGCTCAATTATAGGATTACAGCAGGAAAACCCTAAACACAAGGATGTTTTATTATGATTATTAGTAATTCATGAAAAAGTTCTTAGGTTTAGGGTAAGTGCACTAGTAGGGTACTTTGTACTAGTAGTTTACACTTTTATATTTAAACTCAGGAAACAGTTTTTTTTTTTTTTTTTTTTTTTTTTTTTAGTATAGGTTCGAAAACCATTTAGAGTTGGTATTACGACCGCTTATTTCAAATTTCTTGATATACAAATTTTTTCAGCCATCTGTTTTAGAATAAAACTAGTTTCACTGAAAAATAAAAAAGAAAAATGCACTTTCTGACATTTTACCGTTGTAGCGCTAAATTCAAACTCTTACGAATATATTAAATAGCCTATCGATATTGAGCCATCTTCCCTATCATTTAAAACAATATAGACGGTGCTGTCGCCATTCTTTGCAAAATATCTAATTATATTTTGCCAATCCATAAAGTGAAGAGAAAACATTTTAATTTCAGAAGTAAGTCAGAAGTTCGTCGGATCTTGCTGAAAGATGTAGACGTTTTTCGTGTAAGACGCCTGTGTGGTCATGGGCCACAGGCAGTCACCTGTAAAAAGTTATATTCGTCTTATGTATCCTACATTTATGTTCTGTTTACTGCGCGCGATGTATATAGTTGTTGTAATTGTGCTTTATTACAATTAAAATATTAAATAATAGAATTCCCGAGTTCGTTCTTAAATGTTCTATCGTGGACATTCCATTATAATGGCGCCCAACGTCAAATTTAAATACTCGTAAAATTTATATCTAAGTGGAATGTCTCTGATGACGCACATAGGACATTTCCGTGAACTGGTATCATCATTTCCCGAGGTTATTGGTTTGGATGCATATTTTTCGTGGAGAATGTCATGTTCTGTTCTGAATGAATCCTTGCTGCTGTCCTAAAATTGAATCTGTGTATCAATGCGAATCTGTGCCTCTTTTCATGTGCCCGAATAAAAGTGCAATTTTCGTTTTACGAAAGGTTATGACACACTGAGTCATCGTTTATGCAAGTATTTAGTGAAATCGAAGCGTCATCCTGACACCTTCGACGAGTTTTCTACAGAAATTTTCTTTTTCTTTAAACGAAAAAGCACGGAACGGCCCTCTTATGTGCATAAATCGAATTCATCTTTATTTTCTTCGATAGAAAAAAGAACATGCAACTTCTGTTCTTATGCAAAAAACCGAAAAAACATAAAGTTATAAAGTTATAAAAATGCTCGTGTTTCTTCGTTAAGAGAAAATTCTTGTTCCACATTGCTGACCATGTGCATCTTTTATGCAAATACCGAAAAATATTCTATAATACAAAAATAGAAATATTTTCAGTCGATCTGAGAAAAAGCGAAAACAGTTCTCATTATTGCATTTTGAATATTTCCCCCTGTGAAATAGATGAGCGGCCGTCGTAAAAGAAAGTATTTTTGTTGATGGCTTTGGCTGAAAAGTAACAACAATATTAGAACTGAATTTCCATTAAAGGTCCAGGCTCGGAATTAACTCAGAGACATATTTGGTTCTCATGCCAGTTTATTAAAATATTTCAATATACGTGACCATAGTCAATTAACAAAGCGTAATAAGTCTTTAACGAAATCATTCTGGAGTGGGGAAACAGTGCGGAGGAACAGGCCGGGCTCTAAGCCCGAATCGCTCTTGAGTCCTTTACATCTTACATAGTCAGTAAACAGTAAGAAAGTGTTCGCTCCTAAACTGAAGCAAAACGAATGACAATTCCTTTGGCGTTGAATTATACGCCAAGTCCAAAGTTCTATGAAAGAGAATGGTTGCATTACTTTTAAGAATATTCACATGTACATTTTTAAAAAGTGACGAGGAACTTATTGACCGTTGTTAGAGAATTTTGGCATGATTTCGCCAAGATTTAGACCCATGGGAAAATAACTAACTAAGCGCATATTTTCTTTGATCGTTGATGTAAAATTGGTGACAAGAGGTTGTAGGAGTTACATTTCGATGGAAGATTAAAAGAGACCGAATTAATTATTTTCTGGTTTCCCAAAACAAAATGATAGAAAAAAGTCAAAACATTATTATCTACAGAGCGAAAAGAATTTTCAGTACGTTAAGCTTGTTGAGTGAATACTGGGAACAGATCAAAGATTTTGTTTCAGTTACATTGATAAAGAGATGAAAGGGAAGATATAAAAATTAGAAAACGCATAATGTAAAATTTATTATTTATAGGATAAAATCGTTATATTTTAAGTAGTTGTTAAAGATTAAGGAATCTAATTTATAATTTAATTTATTTAGATAATTTACCTATTCCTTTAAAGAGAAAAATATAAATTTTATAATATGTGATAATCTATATCACATATTTTCTCCCCCTTGCCACAAAAATTGCAACCATGCTCTTTCTAAATTAACAAATGTATAGGAACGTAATTGACACAAATAAACAATGAAGTATAGTAAAATAACACACTAATATAATAAAATATAACAGACTAAAATAATGAAATAAGCATATATGTAATTATATAATAAATGAGTAAAATGGATCTATGGTCACGCAAACAGAAATACAATTCAATAATAAGCAAGCAATGATTATAAAAAGCTATACTTAAAATGACATGTCAATAACAGAAAATTTTATTTATTTCATAAAGTCCATTGCTTATCAGGTCAAGCATATATATTTTGTGAGATCTCCTTTTTTATTTATTTATGTATCTATAAGTGCACTTTTCAATATAGGTCATGACAAAAAATTATTTAAAAGACGTCTTGATGAGCCATA
The DNA here is from genome assembly GCA_963930645.1 of Salticus scenicus. Taxonomy (NCBI): domain Eukaryota; kingdom Metazoa; phylum Arthropoda; class Arachnida; order Araneae; family Salticidae; genus Salticus; species Salticus scenicus. The sequence goes on from OZ005660.1 coordinate 196,197,901, forward strand.
AGGTTGCTAAAAATGAATAAAACCATAGCTTTATTTTAGCTAGGTATATTTATGCTCATCACCATTTATTTATTTATTTATTTTTAAACTGCAGTATCAAATTTCATGTAATACAAAACATTACATTAGCAACCAATATATTTTTCATATGTATCTTAAGCAACTAATTCTAAAATTTTACTTAGAATATTTGCAAGCAGTAGTAAAAGACATATCCGTGATAAATGTGGAGGAAAATCTTTACTCCATTTCTTTGACACAATGAGGATGTACATTACCAATGATAGCAATTCAGAGTGCAAACAGAATAGAAAATTATATAAACATACAGTGAATTTAATTGCATTTAATTGATTGTTATTAAAATTATGTATTAATGTGTATTTTTGGAAAGTATACAATTCCTTTTCTCTTTATTTATTTTTTTTTTTTTTGAAGCAACATTTATTTATTTATTTGTAAATACAGAAAAAAGAGTGTGTATGCTTGTGTATATTACCATAAAATTGAAATAAGTGTATAAGTAAATTTCTGAGTGCATAAAATGTAATGCTCTTTTTTTTTTTTTTTTTTTTTAATGTAAAATGTAATACTTTATATATATATATATATATATATATATATATATATATATATATATATATATATATATATATATATATATATATATATATATTGTTTTAATGTGTGTTTGTTTACGAAAAATGTATTATTAGTATATCATAAAATTAAAACTAAAATTGTGTAAAAAGAGTAAAAAAATATAATATAAATAAGAAATGTGGTGTAATTCTATGTGCATATACAAGATTTATCCCTCGATTTGTTTGTTAATTCAGAACATATGTGATTTTTTTTTTTTTTTAATTTTTTTTTGTTTTATGCATTACTAATATTAAATCACATTGTGTATTCTGGAAATTAGTGTGAAAAGTAAATTCATGCACCAAATGCCATACCTGCTACCACCCCACAAAAGAAAAATTGGCCAGATATTCAAATGCAAGGATAACAACATGCATGACAAAATTACCACATATGCATTGGAGCTCTACAATACACATGTAGGGCAGAAATTTACATTAAAATGAAAAGAAAATGATAAATTAAATTAATTTTTATTATTATAATTTTATTTATTTATTTATTTATTTTTAGTGAATATTAAATTCTGTTAAGATGTAAAATTATCTTTTACATATTTGACAAAATATGAATGTGAATGTATGTGAATGTGTTGTTGGAATTAAAATATCATTTAGATATATAATTCAGACGAATATAAAGTAATGTGTATGTAAGAGAAAATATGTAGATATAGAATATTTGTAGCATTATTGAAAACAATGTTGCTAAGTGCATAAAATATCACTAAATATCTTCATTTAGTTATTCAATTAAAAATGTTTATAATATTTATTATATTCAATTTCAGTATGATCAATGTTTAGTATAATCAGCTTCAAAATCAAAATTATTTTATGTATGATGTATGTGTATGAAAGTGTGTCTGTATGTTTAAGAAAAACAAAGATTATCTCATATGCAAAAGTCAGAAGTAAATATTTTTTACAGTTACTGAGCAAGGCAAATCAATCATGTAAATTTCTGATTGATCAAAAATTACCTTAACATAATTGTTAGTTTTTTTTTTTTTTTTTTTTTTTTTTTTTTTCTTGAATATCAAAATATAAGAAATATATGTGTGAAAGGTATAAAATATTATAATGAGTTGTAGAGGACAATGTGAAAAGTATCATGTTTGTTATAGTAGAAATGCAAGTGTAAAAAGTCTCAGCAAATCATTAAAATACCATGTAGTAGCAAACAAACATTGACAAACACTAGAAAATATGATAAAATAACGTGAAGTATCTCATATATGTAAACACTGTAAATATGTTGATATGTAAATGTGCAGAAAAAAATTCTCTTTTTTTTTTTAAATTCTAATTATTATATAAATAATTGTGTTTGTAAGAATAATACCTGTAAAAACATGTGTGAAATTTAATGTCAATATCTAAAAATAATTAAGTAGATTTCAAATGTATAAGAAATAGATTACTACATTTCAGTGAGAATATTGATGTGTGAAGTAAGCAGCAATGTGTCATAAATTTAAAGAAATGCAAGACAAAATAATAATTAAAATATAACAATGAGTAATGTGTAAATAACTAAATATTTAAAAATATTTATGGTTGCAGAAAACAATAAAAACTGAAGTAATTCTCAAATGAGTGAAGTCAATACATCCCAGACAGCACATCGCTTCCCCAGGATATCTTCAAGATGTCTTCTGGATGAAAAGACATCCCAGAAACGTCCTTAAGATGTACTGTGGATAAGTTAAGCCTAACTGTGCCGTTAGGGATATGTGTGTGTGCGTGTGTGTAATTGGAATTTGCAAAAATTCTCTCATTTTCAAGAAAATAGAGATAAGTAAACACTGTATATAAAGACTAACTGTTGATACTGCACAAATATTGCTATCAAACTAGAATGTGATCAAATATTACACATCTAAAATAATTGTGTACGTATACACATAATGTATATAAATATTTTTCAGAGTAAACTGAGAAAAATCATTATTAAATAATCCTGTATACTCAAAAACATAATTTTCATTATTTAAACATTTTTAAATGTCATTATAAAAGTATATAAAGTTTAGAAATTAACAAAAATATCAATCGAATGGATCAATGAAATTAAATTGTTTTAATTGCATAAAGTAAAATGTCAAAATAACTAATTAGAAAAAAATAGCATTGGTCATTAGTACACATATAAAAAGCATTTTATTTCACCAATAAATGAAAACTTTATTTTAACTGTATTTCACTTATCTATTTCTATCAATTTTATTTGTATATCAATATTTTTTTTTTTTTATGTATGTGAAAGGAAAGTAAGCCATGTGAACCATATACAAAACGATGTACTTGAAATTTGTTTATATTACATAATTAATCTTTTATTATTATTATTGCAATTACCTGGAAGGCTTTAAAACATGTGATAAGTATCTTGCCCCATTCATGATGTTATACATGTTCTGCTAAATTTCAAGTCAGATAAGAAAAATGTGTAAACTCAGTTACATACTATGCCTGATTAATAGGTCGTGAATCTATTATCATAACATAGATTACTGAGAAAAATGTGTGAATGTGTATGTGTAGGAGAAAAAGAAAACTATTGGAAAATTTGTTATTTAACTGCGCCCCAAAAACAGTTAAAAAAAAACATGAAGGTCTGACTGAAAATAAAAGCATATACGTAAAACATGCATGTTGCACTGCAAAACACTCATCAAAGCAAGAACAGATAGGTGTAAATTATTTATCTTAATAAATACTTCTGTAAGAAAATTATAGATATACATATTAAACAAATTATGACCTTCCACCTAATAATTTACTCTGTGCACCAATTATAAAAAATGAAACCAAGATGTGTATATAGAAAATAAATAAATGTGTAGATAATTTAAAATGTATCAATTTTGAAGGAAGGATTATGTGTCCCATAAAAGAATGCAAGAAAGAGTAAAACTATGACATCTATGACGGCAAATATCTTTGACAAGAGTGATTAATAACTATGACAATTCAAACATTCCCAAAAGACACATGCACCTTCAGATTATTTAAAATATTTATTTATCTATTTTTAAACTATGGCTTACTGATATTTTTTATTTGAAATATAAAATATCTTGATTTTTTTTTTTTTTTTTTTTTTTTTTAACATGTTAAAAAATATCGATTTAAATAAAAGAATATGCAACATTTCAGAGCAATATTGTTATGCCAATTGCACCCCTGAACATGCAAAAAGTGGGCCCGCCAATAATGGCATGCAATGATGCAGCAAGCACAACAAAGTTCCCTTGGCCACCGGGAATCGCAGCAAAATATTTACATATTCCTTTTTTTTTTTTTTTTTTTACAAAATTACCAAATTACCGGAGAATACATGTTGAGTTTAACAATCTGTAAAAATCATGTGCATGTATAAAAGTGTATAAGTTGTGTATATAAAGCACTAGTGAGACATCCAGATAACAAGAGCAAAGAAAAAAATACATATAAAAATTGTGTACGTGTGATACATAAATGAAAGTTTGTAAATAAAAAAATTTTGTTTAACCTCTTGATAGAAAACACACATCATCAATGTGATGTTTGAACGTTGACAACAATGAAAATCGAAATAATTTCGATTAATAAACAATGAAAAAAAATCTATGAGAACGTGTAATCCAACAAGAGATAAATAACGAAAAAAAAAAATCCTTAATAGAAATAAATATCTGAAATGAGTAAACCTTTTTTTTTTTTTTTAATGAAAAAAATGTGCGGTAATGTAGCATATGTGTGTGAATGTAAATAATTTAGGAAATTGTAAAAATTATGATGTAAACAAACTATTATTGGGATTTTCCAAAAATGTACTGTTGAAAGACTTCCGTTTATTTTCAATATGCATTTTGAAGGATCCACATGTAGATGAAAATGCAGGATGATTGATCTTAAATTTATATTTTTCCGAATTACTCACCTAATAAATTTGTAAACATTATTCAAATTACTCTGACTACTTTAAAAGTACATATATGTAGTAAATTATATATAAAAACCATGTAACAGGATACAAAAAAATATTATAAAAAGAAAAGTGTATTTTAAAACATGAATAATAATTAAATTATTATTATTATTATTACTGTTATATTGAGCCAAAAATGTATTTCTCTCTATATTATGCTCATTAAAAATAAAGAAAAAATTATGCAACCGAATAATGAGTATACATTAATGCACATTACATTTTTTTTTTTTTTTTTTTTTTTTTTTTTTTTTTTAAGGTCTTAGTTAAATTTTAATAAATTACCAGAAACAAAAAATGAAAAGCAAAAAAAAAAAAAAAATCACTTACCAATTCATGATGTATAATGAGATGATATAAATGTTTTTACTTATTTATTTATTATTATTCTTATTTTTTTTTTAATTTAGCATTTATTTTCTCTGAAGAGACACTAATCTCAATCCATATACCTTTAACTGAATACTCAAAATGAGTTCTGCGTTTAACGCATAAATGTGCAGAAAAAAATAATCATCAGTCATCAAATATATTGACTTAAAAGAAAGCATAGTGTGGAGACATTCACTAAGTCTGAAGTTCAATCTTGGAAACACTTTTAACTCTGAAAAATGAAATCGGTTCCCAGGCCCGGACTGGCTCCTTTGGGGGCCCTCGGCAAGAAATCGAAAAGAGGCCCCTTACTGAGGAATTTAGAGGGAATAGAATATTAAAATATGGGATTTTAGAAAATTAGGCTTACATGCTAAAGACCAAATTTAGCTTTCTTATCACTTCGAAGATAGTTGAGTAAAAAAGTAAACATTTTCTCTGATATAGTTTACTTACTTTAACAATAAATATTTATATAATTTTTATATACCATACCTATATAGTTCCGCGCTAGAAAAAAATGAGTATACTTATTAATTACGAGTGGTTCATTATTCAAAAATGAGATAATGAAATATTATAGTTTTAGACAACCAAATCACACTGTTGAAACCAAAGTAACCTAAATGATACTGTAATACCTATATAATTATTAAAATTGGACACAACGGTAATAAAATACCAAGCGTATTGAAAAAAAAAAGTCTTCTTTAATTGTGATTTAGTTGATAAAAACTGTAAAATATATTGTCTAACAAAGAAAAATGGCTCTGCAAAACCTTTGTACACTGCGCTGAACTGTGTAATTCTCGCCAAGATATTTACTTATGTGATTGCGACAGACTCTTTAATTCATCACCAAAACGACAATGAAAGATTAGGGGGGTTCGCCAAGGGAGGTCTTACACTAAAACTGTGAGAAGAAATTTTAAGAAACGAATATAATAATCATAAATAGACAATAAGACTTCTTCACACACCATAAATGCCAGCACAACCTGTTTCGAAAGGACGTAGCCTTCCTTCATCAGGTGCAAAAAAAACACGTGCTACTGCCTTGGAGGCAAAAGCAAGACTGAAAGCAGGGCAAAGTCCAGAGGGGGAGGAGCAACACAAACAACCAATAGGAAGCATCATGCAGGACCAATCAGAGAGGAACACACATGCACACACAAAAAAGAGGAGGGAGGGAAGTAATAAACAATTTATTTTATTTTTTAATGATTTTTTTTTTATTAATATTATACTAATAAGTAAATTTAATAAAATTAATTTATTTTTTATTTATTTATTTAGAATTATTTAATTATAAATATTAGTATGTTATAAACATAATGAAGGAAATTATTTAATTGAGTTAAACAAATTTTTCCAGGCTGTAGACAGCAAAGTGGAATCAGATTTTTCATTCACAATTTTATCACGATTAAGGTAAATAGCTAAATTTTCCAAAAAATCCAGTTCGGAAATGCGTTTGGCATGAAAGATAATTTTGGCACTCTTAAAATTAAAACTATGATCAAATTCCCAACTGTGCTTCGCAATAGAAGATTTAGAAATTTCTTGATTAACAACATACCGAGAATGTTCACGTAAACGGCATTCAAGATTTCTTTTTGTTTGACCAATATAAGATAAATCACAATTATTACAAGGGATATTATAGATACCCCACTTATGAAGCTCGGGAACAAGGGATTTAGTTGCAGGGAATTGGAATTTATTAACAGGTTTAAAAATAACGTGAAAATTGAAGCGCTTCAAAACTTTGGCTAATTTAAAACATAAGGGGTTATAAAAAGACAAGACAACAAGATTATCAGGTTTAATTTTATCTTCAATGGAAAGAGTAGAATTATAAGTTGGCCTACTGAACTTTTGATAGCTTTATCAATTATACAGGGTCTAAAACCTCTTTTAATAGCAACGGACTTTAAATAATTAAGTTCTTCTTTAAGAGAAGAAGTATCAGAACAAATTTAAGGGCACGATACACGTAAGTGTAAAAGGTGCCAATTTTTTGTTTAGCCGGATGATTAGAGAGAGCATGGGGAGGGTTAGAAACAGAGAAATGTTTCCTGTACACAGAGGTTTTAAAAGAGTAATCGCACCTAGTAACTAAAACATCAAGAAAGGGAAGTTGATTACAATTTTCTAACTCAAAGGTAAACTGAATATGGGGATCAATAGAATTAGCAATATTAAGAATGGCAGAGACATCAAACGGATTTTCAACAAGAATGAAGGTGTCATCTACGTAACGTAACCAGCATTTTAAATTTAACATCTTTAATAATTTTTCCTCAAAAAAATTCATATAGATATCGGCAAGAATAGGAGGTAAAGGATAACCCATACTTAAACCATCACACTGTTTATAATATTTGTTATTAAATTCAAAAGTAGTTTGGGAAACACAGAGTTTAGTTAGATTAACAAATTATTTGATTTCAATGTCAGAATAATGAAATTCGCGTAGCCTTTTTTCTAAACAATTAAGCGCACTTTCAGTGGGGACATTAGTAAATAAAGACTTCACATCAAGAGATAACATTGAGCAATTTACAGGATTCAGATTATTTAACTTTTTAACAAAATCATAGGAATTTTTTATAGTATGACTATTAACGCTGCATAAAGGAGAAAAAATAGAAGCTAAAAATTTAGAGAGGGGATAAGTAGCAGTACCAATATTCGAAACAATAGGTCTGAGGGGAACATTATTTTTATGAACTTTAGGTAAAGCATAAAAACGAGCACAAATAGCTGAAGAAGGGGAAACCGAGAATTTTGTATTGTCATGAAGAACAATGGAATTTTTAACAGCTTTTTGAACAGAGCTTAGAAGAGATTTGGTTTGGTCTTTTTTAATTTCAGATTTGTTTTTTTTTTTTACATTTGTTTTTCGGTTTGGTGAATATAATAATCGTTGATAAGGGACGAAGCAGTTACTGCATGCCTTTATATGGAAAAATAGATTTAAAAGATAAAGTCCTGTCTCCTGTGTCGCACTAAATTAAATTCTGTTTCTTATAGAATTTTATATCTATACTTAGCAGACAAAAATAGGCATTTTTTTTCTCTCTATAAAATCTGTAATTTTATAGGGGAAAAAAGCGCTGGGATCAGCGTTGTGCAGGCGTAAAAGCCGATGCTAAGAGCAGCAGGAACCCAAATCGAGATTTTGACTGATTTTTTTTTTTTCCTGTGTATGTGTATGTGATTTTAATATTGGTAACTGATGTGAATTCTAAGATCATTTAAATATGAATAGCGAAGCCAGTAAAGCCTACTAAAACCACAGCAATGCGTGGCCAAGGTTCAGCTAGTTTTTAAATAAAATGTCTAATTTTCACCCGAAATAAAGAACCTCTAATTAAAAAAATTAATTTTAGAAAATTGAATGGTAGAATTGTTTTGCTGCTTTTTTTCCCGGTAGATAAATGAATACTTTAGTGTAATATCTTAACTTTCTACATTGTATTGTAAAACAATAGCAAAAAAGTTCCACTATTTAATGCAGTTTTGTTTGAATAAATAATTTTGATTGAGAATGGCCGCCAGGCATATGAAAAACGAAATGTTGATGACAGTCAGTTGATTTCTATTTTTATTATGATGACTTTAAAGGCAAAAACAAAGCATAGCAAGAAACAGAATTAAGGGCTTGGCCAATTACCAAGTATGTGGAAAATATATAAGTATTATTTTTATATAAAGTCTCTATTTTTTGTCTGAAATTAAGTACCTCTAATTAAAAAAAAATAATTTTATAAAATTAAATAATGTAATTGTTTTGTCTGAACTTATGAGCTAATAAACTTTTTCGAGTTACTTGTATTATTACAGTCGGTAACAAAAGTGTCCGAACACTAGCAAAAATTCCTATGTAAAAAAAAGTACATTTCATACGGTTTTGTTAAATAAATCCTTATCGAATCGTGTTCTTACACTAACTAAGCACAGGATTCGACAAGGATTTATGAAACAAAACAGTATTAACTCAACCTTTTTTACATAGGAATTTTTGCTAGTGTTCGGACACTTTTGTTACCGACTGTGCCTGTTTAATGCATCATTATTGTCCCTCAAAGGTCGACATTGCAACGCAGATATGGAACTAGTTAACCAAGTATTTAGATATTTGGAATTTTTTTCGGTTTCTAAAGATTTTTTCTTCTTTTCGAAACGCCATTTTCATAGACACATTTCATGTTGACACAGCTCTGATAATACTGCTAATACAATACTGATGCTAATACAACTGATAATACTGCTAATATAAGCCTACAATGAAACTTAGGAAGTGAGCGTCGCGACAATGAAGTTAGTTATATTAGGTATGAGCAAGAATTGCAGCTCCAAAGAGAGGTAACTATCGCAATCTAGACGCTACATTTAAAAGAACAAAGCCAGTGGCGAAACGACTAGGGGGAAGGTTGCCCAGGCGTCTGGTCTTGAGAGAGCCCCCGAAGAAACTTAAGTTTTAGAATATATGTATCCGGTAAAGTTATCGTGCCGTTGTTTTGGCCTGAATCATTCGTTGTAATTCCCTTTAAAGCTTGATAGACGGAAGGAGGCCACTCACCACTATAGATGACTTCGGAGCGATTGTTCCGGTAAAAAAACTAATGTAAAAAAAGTGACTGTAGCGTAAAATAGACCATACATTAAAAAAAAAAAAAAAAGAACTTAAAAGAATCCATTTATGTAGGCCAGACTAAGATAGGGCAAGCAGGGTCAATGCCCCTGGCCCCCATGTTGGTTTGGGCTATCGAATCGCTTTTAAAACTGATATTTAATGTCTTTTTATAGTTAAAAAATTAAGTGACAAGGAGGCCCCTTAGTTTGGGTGGGGGGGGGGGGGCTCCAATTAGGAGGCTTCAGTGTGACTTTCGCATCGGGTCGGGTCTCCATAATTGTAGTTCTGCCACTCGATGAAGCATGAAGCAGCGTGCTCCAAGAATGAAACATTCTCGACTTGACTTGTGCGCGCATTCTAGATAAAAACAATCAAGTAAGACAAGGTTTCTCATTGCAAAGCAGGAATACTTGTTTGCATTGAAGTTCTTTGGTTGCGAACTTGTTTGAAATGAAGATCACTGCACAACATGCAATGAGTCAAAATTGATTGTAAATGCTTAAGATTACTGGAAAATAAATAGTCAAATTACTCTGATGTAACTAATTATAAAGTAGCATATTTTGAGGGGGTTTCTGGGGCCCCCTTCGGCTGGGGGCCCTCGGCAATCGCCGACCAGCCGACCTGGCCAGTCCGGGCCTGTCGGTTCCTAAATCTATTTGCGGTTAGATTCACATGAATATAAATTACTTGGACATTGTAACTGAGCAGCAATTCAAATGAGTTTCAAGTTTGTATAGATTTCGGTAATTTCAATAAATTATCCGATCTGATGAAAAACAAAAGCACTCACTTCACAGGTATGCATTCAACAACAAATAGGTAAATTAATCTTGTAAAATATACATAATAAAATTTGCGGTTCTTTGATTAGATACGTTAAGCTTTCACTGTTTACTCCTATTTTTATCTCCGTCTGTGACTTATCAAATACAAAATTTCATATTTGCGAAGCTTTTCCTTTTTGATAGAAAAAAGTAATTGAGTTAATACAGCTCGACTCGAAAACTTGCGGTTAGGATAGATTTCAAGAGTTATTTCACAGCTGTAAAATTAAGATAATAAGTTTTTCTTTTCTTTGTTTAAGACATAGTAAATAATTATTGATTGTCCACCTGTCTAAACTTTATGATTTTCACGGAAAATTTAAATTGGAATCTTCTGGAGCAGGATATGTCTGCAGGTTCGCAAAACGTAAAATACACCCATTAATTTTGCGCAATTGCGATGATTCCTCATGAAATTAAAAATAATCGCATTAACAAAATATGTAGTTTTCAATACTTTACGTATATTCCAGCCATAAAAATTACTTAGCATGTATATCGATAAATCCACAAAATCAGTTGTATATCTTCTCTCTGTATTTTGAACACGAAAATTGTTGCTCCGTCTCTTTCTTTTTCTTTTCTTGTGTAAGCATATAATAATGTCTATGCACAATATTTTTCTACTAGGAGAACAACTGCGGTTTATTTTGGTGCTTTCAGCGATCATTTTAAAATCACATCATCAATGAAAATTTTTGGAGGTCTTCTTTTATTTCGACATCTTCCAAATCATATTGAAGTATTCACAAAGAAAAATTTGAGTGAATAAAGGTGCAGAAATTCGCAAAAATTTTTCGTTCCCCCACTCCATTAAAATTATATTAGAACAAATGTCTCTGACCCTTGCGGCACCAGTATGTGAAATAGATGAGCGGCCGTCGTAAAAGAAAGTATTTTTGTTGATGGCTTTGGCTGAAAAGTAACAACAACCTCTTCACTCAGCATTTCCTTTTCTGAAAGCCAATGTTATTCAACGGAAAACTTTCTTTGGACTTAAAACAGTGACACATTAATTGATTGAGACGCGGTTTTTTTTATTGGATTACTCTCATTTCGTAAACTGACGCAGCTTTTGTAGATTTTATGAAAGAATAACAGTTGTTTTTTAAAAAAGCTGTTTTATTGCAATATTTGGGTTGATTCATTAAATGGCAGATAAAAAACTCTTCCAATTTTTTAAAACAGAATTTAAAAAGCTGCGTCAATGTCAAAGAGTTTAATTCAATGCGGAAAAAAATCCTGTATTTTAATAAAATTTTAAATCAATTAAATTTGTAAAGAAAGTCCAAAAATTTTACAAATTTGTGCCGATTTTCCTCTTTGACACACCCTTTATTCGGCTACGCCTCTCGTTCGTGGTTTCGATGAAAAGATGTTTACATTTCTGTGGTGAAGATACGTCTAGGCGTTGTGGTTTTTTATTCAGTTATTATATTTATTATAGATTTCACCTGTATTACGGATGTGAGTAACATAACAATTTAGAAGACAATCGTTCAGAGACTTATTTATAGGAAATATATGATCACATTTTATTTTAAATGTTTTTCATTGCGCGTAATACTATTATTATATGAATACTTCATACATAAATCTGTTATTTTACTGATAATGTCACGATTGACAATATACAAACATTTCTTTTTAACAAGTTATATAAAACTTTTTACTAAATTAAACAGATTTTCAATAATAAATTTTATTTTAAAGTATATAATCTAGTGTGGCACCCACACGACTTTTTCTTACCTACATTTAAATTTTATAAAGACAGATTCAGATTGAGGAGTAAAATATCAAGTACTGTATAAAATTCTATAGTAAAAAAAATTTAAGCTAGCTTTACGAATAATTTAATTTGACAAATAATTTTCTGTGGGAAGGGCGGGGTTGAGTACCACCCTGCTCAACCCACATTTGAAACTAATATATTTACATTTCTATAGAATTCACGACTAATATTAAATTTAAAATTATGTTCAACAATAACTTTCAATCACATTTATTGACAACTTTAACCCGTATCACTCGTTGAAACTTATCAATATTGATCAAACTGTTCAAGTATGAATTTCATATGAACTTGATAACAGACTCACAAAGAACAACTGTTAAAAACTTTGTTTAATTATTCACGGAACCTCAAAATACGTAGTTATTAAAAATAATAATAATAATAATAAAAATACAAGACTTCAAATTAAACTAAAATATTTTATTTACTCTTTAGGTATGGAGAATTAATTTACATTCCTGAGCAAAATAAGTTGTATTAATATTGAAGTCTATGAATTGAGTGAAACAAATATTTTTAACGACATAAGCAAGTTGATTTATAACTGAAGAAACTAGAACAATTTAAAGTTTGCAAGAAATGGGAGTCAAATGTTTATGAAATTATTTATAAACGACGAAATCACACTATTATTTTCAAAGATTTTGAGTTCTTATTTTCGCGCCTAACATAAAAGCGCAGCTGACATTTTAAGTATGGTACCTAAACATGAACACTGTTTCTATGCGTTCTTTTAGAATTACAGTAACTGGATATCAAGCTGTGTATCGATATTAATAAAATCAGACTTTTCTCTGTAAATTTATCAGAAAAAAAAAAAAAAAAAAAAGTGCGATATCTTCACGTTCCACACACCATAAAATTCGAAAATTACTTCAGAAAATTTTGTCTGTGTGTGTGTCATCGTGTCTGTATGTCTATAACGCTATTATTGTCCGCGTATCACGGGAGAATGGCTGGACGGAATTCAACGGCGCTAGGCAGAAATTTAATTCTTTACCCAACTAAAATCTCCCAACTTTTTCAAAATTCCCTCCCCAGTTCTCGCCGGAATGGGGGGAACAAAAGTCAAAAACATATTTGTAAGCATAACACCGCTCCAAATTACTTCACTGTAATGAAATTGCACATATAAAGAATAGTCATGAGAAAAAATAAAACGTTATCTGCAATTTAGGAATTTTCGATTATTAACCCTTTCAGTCGCAGTGTTCCCGCTGATGGAACACCTAATTTTAATTCTCAAGTGCAAAAACTCATCCCGGAAATTTTTTATCAAAAATTTACGATATATACGAAACATATTAGAAGAGGCCCTTTTTTTTAACCTGAAATTTTAAAATTTCTTTTATTTAGATTTTGTTCGTAAATTCCGTTGGCGAGAAATTTCGGAATTTCCGAATTTTTTAAAGAACTCGACAAAAAATGGAAGATGTTAACAAAAAGCTACGAGACTTCCTTAGAAAATTTCCAAAAACACATTTCCCCCCCCCTAATTTCCGATATTTTATTGAGGAGGGGTTACGAAGGGTCAAAATCGAGACAAACCTTTTAGCGCTAAATTTCTCCTGGTCCTGAGAAATCTATGGAAGCTGCGGTCACAAATTTCGGTGCTGGGATTATATGTGTATATCAGATACCTAAAGTAATGGGATTTATTGTAATAAATAAAACATTGCGATTTAGGAAATTTCGATTTTTACGGGGAGGGAAGAGGGAAATCAACTTTTGGCGGGAAATTGTGCAAATTCAAGATTTTTAGTAAAATTTTAACAAAAATGGAAAAAAGATGTGGAAAACAGCCATGGGTCTTCTTTAGGACATTTTCAAAACACTTTTTTTAATTTTTTTTTTAGGGGGGGGGGGGATAGGTATGTGTTACAAAGGTCAAATTCGAGGCACCACTTTTAGCGCTAAATTTGTCCTGAGAAATTTATGAGAGCTGTGGTCAGGGTCAGAAAGTTTGATGCTTGGATTGCTTATATATGTATCCGACCTTATATAAGTAACGGAATTTATCGAAATCTCCCACCTTTCACCCTGGGGGAAAGGAAGCAAAAAAAAAAAAAGTTTGTAAGCATAACTCGGCCCTAAATTACTTCACGCTGAAGAAATTGCACGTGAGAAAACTAGACTTGAGTATAAATAAAACATTATTTACGATTTTGGAGTTCTTGACAGGAGGGAGGAAAGAAATCGTTTTTTGGGGGAAAATTTCAGAAATTCCGGATTTTTTTAGTAGAGCTCTACTAAAATGGTACAAATGTATTGAAAAAAGCTTTGTGTCTTATTTAGGATATTTCCAAAAACACATTTTCTTTTTTTTTGTGTGTGTGTGTGAGAGAGAGAGAGAGAAAGATTTTTGATTTTTTTTTTTCTTTTTTTTTTTGTGAGGGGGGGGGGATACGTTACGACGGAGCTAATTCGAGACACTGCCTTTTAGCGCTAAATTTGTCTTGGGAAATCCATGGGATTAATGGTTGCTAAATTCGGCGCGTAAATTTTTTATATGTATCCGACACTTATTGTAACGGGATTTTACAAAATTCCTCCTTACCCTACCACCCGGAGGGGGGGGGGCAAAAAACACGTGTAAAATCTCGTTTTTCCTTTTGAATTTGCTTTAAATTATCTTAGATTGGCGAATTTCGGTGTATGGATGTTGATTAAGTGTACGCATTATTTACTTTGGTGGGATTTCGCAAAATTTCGAACTTACCCGCTGGGGAAGCGATAAGAAGCGGGTAAGTTGCTGCCGAAGGCAATGTGGACACGGACTTCTCACGCTGCGAGCGGGAAAACCTCTACCAAACACATCGGGAATTTTAACGTAGGTTATTAACAATGATATGGGATTTTGACAACTTATTTAAGTATAGTGCCCAGTGAAGAGCGCAAAGCCTGCTAGTTTATAATAAAACTAATTTTAAAGTTATGTAATAATACATACACACATACACATAAATAAATAAATAATTATTAATAATAATAATAGAGTTTTTCCGCATCTTATTAGATATGTTTATCTAATTTAAAATAAAGGAATGTGCGCTATAGATACAAGAAATCTGTGTTATAGATACAGGACTTCATTCATCTTTCCGAACACTAACTAATTAACGGTTCTACAAATCAATAAAAGTAAGACAAATAAACAAAAAAGTAAATTATGATAGGTTGTTTGAGTTTTATCGCCAAATAGTATGTTGTTTAATATAATGCTGTTCCATTTCAAATAATTAGAGCCCATAGATCATATTGATAAAGAATTTTTCTTTATGTCTCTGTAAAAAACTATAAGAGCTAATAAGTCTATGAAATATTGCAATAAACAAACATTTTTAATGTTATAAGCAAGTTGACTTTATGACCGAGAAGAATGTAACAATATGAATTTTGGAATATAAAGGAGAAGAATATGAAGTCGGCAGGAAATGGAACCTGGAATGTTCATAAAATTATTTCTAAACAACGAAACCTCATCAGTACTTTGAAAGATTTCGCGCCCAGTGATGTAAAGGTGCTGACAAGTGCTGACATTTTCAATATGGTATACGAACTCTGAGTTCATCCATTCTTTTAGAATTACAATAATTAGATATCAAGTTGATATATTTGTAATGAAATTGTAAAATTTTATCTTAAAGTTCATATAATATCTCAAAATATTAGATGTTTTCACAAATTATTAGATATATAGATATGTATATATAATTTTCAAAAATGAGTTCTAGATATAAACAAGAAAGAAAAATCATGCAGTACGCATTGATTAGTAACACTTTCCAACTGTTGTGCGCAATTGTTGTATCGAATAACTATTAATATTCTTTGCCTACGTTATCGCACAACAGACAGAAGGACTGAAAAACATACAGATAGACTAATTTATTTTATAATTACTCTTATAGGCATTTTGGAAAGTGTTAAAAAGGCTTAACGCAAAAGAAAATGCAGCCGTTAGATTATAATTACAGCTTTTAAACTCTCTGAATATTTTACTGTAGCCCTGTAAATCTGAAAGTTAATCATATCATATTCTATACAAAACAATATTTTAGAATATTAATAATACATGTCAACATTTTTAAGATTTTTGTAGTAAAAAGTTTTTTAAATATAACTTTTAAAAATTTTGGCCTAAAACGTAATACATTATTATTATTATTATTATTTTGTTGTTGTTATTGTTGTCCCTGTAAACAAACTAGTTGTACAGGACCTATTAATGACATTTTGAATAGGGAACATTCCATAGGGAACTTGAGTGTATCATTTTTATAAAATTCTCAAAATATTCACGGATGATAGGAGCCGGAGACAAACAGATAGAAAGGTAGACAATCGGGCAGACAGGTGCACAAATTGAAATCATATTCCCACTAAAATTATAAGAAAGTGTTAAAATGCTCATGTAAACAAAAGTGCAATTCCAGCAAATTTTTATTAATACCTCTTAATGTAACTGATTATTTTTGTGTGGCCCTGTAAATCTAATGCTAACCATACTATATTACGTAGAAGGCACACTCTTTTGTGCATACGAATAATATATTTCAATTGCATTAAGCTTTGTGGAAGATAAAATTATTAAAATTTGGTTTATAAAAATAACACTCATACAACACAATGCTTTGAAGTACTTTCAAGTGCCCCTGTACACAAACCAGTTAGAAATGTACTCTACTTTACACAGGAAACATCCTATAGGGAATTGAATAACATATTAAAATTTCATTAAAGTTTCTATACATTAAAGGTATTAAAATATCATTTATAGAAACCCCTCTCACAGAACACAATGCTTTCGAATATTTTTGGGTGTCCCTGTACACAAACCAGAAAAAGTATCCATTCCATTTTCAATAGGGAACATCCGATAGTGAACTTAAATAGCATATATCAGTTTCAAAAAATTCCATAAATATTTACGGGAGTTACAGCGCGGGCAGACGGACAGATACACAAATTGGTATCATATTCACACTTAAAATTTTTTTGGAAGTGTTAAAAACGCTTAATGTAAACGAAAGTAGAATTCTAGCAAATTTTTAATAATAGCTCTTAATATAACAGAATATTTTTGTGTCACCCTGTAAATCTAATGCTAATCATGTTATATTCTATGTAAATCATTCTTTTGAGCATATAAATAAAATACTATTTCAATTTCCTAAAACTTCGTGGAAAGTAAAGTTATTAAAATTTGATTTATAGAAATATTTTTCATAGAACGGAATGCTTTAGAATACTTTTGAGTGTCCTTGTATATAAAACAGAGTTGGTATTTAATCCATTTTATACAGGAAAAATCCAATAGTGAAGTTGAATAACATATTTCAATTTCATTAAGATATGTGTACAGTAAGGGTATGGAAAAGGTGGTTTATAGAAATGCCTCTCATAGAAAACAATTCTTTGAAATAATTTCGGCGGTCCCTATACACAAGCCAGTAGAGGTATAAACTCCATTTTCAATAGGGAACATTCGATAGTGAACGTGTATAGCATATTTCAATTTCATTAAAATTTTTGTACAGTAAGGGTATATGAAAATAATGTTTATAGAAATGCCTCTCATAGAACACAATGCTTTGAAATATTTTCGGGGGTCCCTGTTCACAAACCAGTAGAGGTATAAACTCTATTTTCAATAGGGAACATCCGATGGTGAACTTGAATAACATATATCAGTTTCATAAAATTCCATAAATATTTACGGGAGTTAGAGCGCGGACAGACAGACGGGCAGACAGACAGACGAACCCAAGTCATAAACACTTTTCAACCTTGTTGGGAAGTGTTAAAAAGATGATAGAAATCGGAAACAATTAAGATTATCTTCAAGAAGGAAGCGAAATAAAATGCTTGCTGCTTGGAGAAAAAAGTAAGCATTTCTTCTTATTATTTTTTAATCATTATCAATGTAACATTATTATTTTAAGCTTTATAAATATTTTTTTTTGTATATAAAATTTATTTTATTTCCTGAAATAAATTTTAAATAATTTACACTTGTGTAAATACTTATAAACCTGATCTAATACTTTTACTTCAGACTACCGTCGGTATTATAAATATTACACTCAGTAAAAAATTTCATCTCAAGTTTTCATAGAATTTATAGGAGTCTCTTGAATCCAAAAAAAGTTATTTTTGATAAGTTGTTAGTGTGTACATATGAATCTTCTGATTATCTCTAAAAAATAAATAAATAATAAAATAAAAATAGAACGGTGAAAGACGGGTCCGATGTACAGATGATTTTGTCAATTTTTGGTGAAAATTGAAAAACCGAAAGTAAAAACATGGAAAAACCCGCAACTGAGAATTCTTGGATCAAAAGTTCCTATCTCAAAAACGGCTCTAGTTTTTTTTTTTTTTTTTTTTTTTTTCCCAGTTTCTGTATAAACCCTCTTCAGATGTCCATTTATATTATATGCTTGTTGATTAGTTTAGGAAAATTGAAAGACATTTTAAATAAATAGGTCAATTTTAGATCTCAAAAGTGCATTCCTTTGAAAAAGCTCTATAGATTTTCTTCAAAATCGCCCTATCAAATTCCCTTTAGATATCTTTTTTTATATGTAAATGTTGATTTCCAGTGAACATATGAATTTGCCAAGTTTTGTCGGAAATCGGAAGCATATATTTAAAAGAAACCGAACGATTTTTTTCAAATTTGCTCATAAACCCCGTTTTATACGTCCTTTTGCATTACTTGGTTATTGCATGAAAAATGATCAGTTTTAAACTTCAGAAAATCGGTGTTTTAAAAAACGGCTAAAAAAAAAAAAAAAAAAAAAATGAATAAATAAAATGAGTAAATAAATAAAATAAAATAAAATCGCGCGCTTTGTAAATTTTGTTTTATATGTCTTTATGACGTATACGTATTAGTTTACTCTTGCATAAAAAACATGCCGTAAGATAGGTCAATTTTATGTCTGCATTATCTCTAAAAAGAATTTATAATATATGTAATGTAAGCCATATGATCAGTGGCGGATCCAGAACTTTTTTTCTTCTTCTTTTTTTTTTTTTTTTTTTGGAGGGGGGGGGGGGCTAAGATTTTTCTGCACGTTATACCAGATCAATGAAAAAATTACAATTGTAAATTCAATTGTGAACGTCAGCACTTCTTTTTTTTGGGGGGGGAGGAGGGGCTTCAGCCCCCTAGCCCTCCTCCCCCATAGATCCGCCACTGCATATGATAACGAACAAGATCTTTTCTTTGAGTGTACAAGAAGGGTACAGAAAACTACTAATATTAGTTACATCAAAGATAGAATCTAAATAGTAAATTCTATTGCAGTTTTATTATATATGTTAATTGTTCAGAAAAATTGGAGGAAATTGCTTGAACCCTATACGCATTTTATGATTTAAAATTATTTTATTTTGTCACATGTCTTTTTTGAAAAAGTAAGAAAATCTGGAGTGACTCCACTCGACTTTCCGAACATTGAGTAATTAATAGTTTTGTAGATAAAGTAAAGAAAGAGGAGTTGTTAAACAAACAAAAGAGAGAAAACCATAATAGAGTGTTTGAGTATTTTTCTCCATATATTACACGATGTTTTATTTAACGCTTCTGAACTTTGAGCCCATACATCATAATGATAAAGAATTTTTCATTGTGTCCCTGTAAAAACCTATAAATGCTAGATTCACCAAAATGCTTATAGTTAGTGCAACAGTGATTTATAATATTCATATAAATTTTCAGCTCTATTGAATAAGGTGTTTAGACGCTATCACACTTTTAAAAATTTGGCCCCATAGGCCATAATATTAAAGAATTTTTCTTTGTGCCCTTGTAAAAAACTGTAAGTGCTAGATTCACCAAAATCTATACAGTTCGTGCAACTGTGACCTATAACATATGTACAAATTTTTTGCTCAGAATAATAAAGCGTTTAGACGCTATCGCACTTTTAAATATTTAGCCCCATAGGCCATATGATAAAGAATTTTTCCTAGTGTCCCTGTAAAAAAAAAACTATGAGTGCTAGATTCACCAGAATCAATATGGTTCGTACTATGGGGACTTACAATATACGTACCAACTTTCAGCTTATTCGAACAAAGCGTTTAGACGCTAGCGTGTTCAATCAAAGACGTACACATGTACACATTATTATGCTCAAGGGATCAATTAACTCGAAATAAAACACAATCTTCATAAAAGTGTTGCGTGACCGACTATTTTGGAGGTATCTTGGACATTTCGGTAAACAGCATTTTATGCTGAAAATGCACCTTACTACGCGGCGTCTGTGTTTATTACTTCAAATTGTCAAAATTTCCTATCCATTCCAATGAGAACCTATAATTCTGTAAGTAATCATATCTTTTTTCACTTTAAGTTAAATCCCACAAAAGATATAGTAAAATTTTTTTCGTTACCAGACATGAGAATAGTCCTAATCGCGATCCTCTCGAAAATGTTTCGTCAATAAAAAAGCGGGGGAGAGGGAAGAGGATTCGAAATTTGCAGCCTATAACTCTGTCTGAACTAGAAAAAATTATTTGTGATATTTTGCACGTTGAAATTTCTGAGATTTATATTAAAACGCTATATAATACTATGCCATTGCGCATTAAAGCAGTAATTCTATATAAAGGTGGAATTAACCCAATGCAGAATACATATTTTTAATAAAAAATTGCTTAGATCTAACAAAAAAATAGTTTTATTTCATATATTAAAATATAACTTGTTTATTTCATTTAATAAATCATAACAGAAGACAAAATGTATGGTTATTGCATTATGTTCAAAAAGAAAGTTTTATGCACATTTTTAAAAATTACTTCGTAGTGTGCAATAATGCAATTTATTAAATCGAAAATGTACATAGGTATCATTTCATCCCTTTGGTATTACGCAAATAAGAGAGTTTTATTTGTTTCAAACATTAATTTTAAAGTTATTACGAATAAAAAAGGAATAAGTCATTTTTTCTGCAGTGCGGCTTTTTTTTTTGTCGCTTAGTGTATGTGGAGAATATTCTAGCTATTATATGTCGGAAACTAATAAAGACAGAACTACGAAACTTTAGAATTGAAACAGTTCTGGTGTACAGATAAACTTTTAAAATTTTGGTGAAAATTGGAAAACCGGAAGTGAGGCCATAAGTTCATATCTGAAAAAATGCTCTAACGATTTTCTTCAAAATTGCTGTATAAACACTCTATTAGATATCCTTTCGAAGGATATAGTTGGTTAGTTCAGGAAAATTGATAGGCGTCGCGTCCTGTACATAGCTGAATTTCAGGTCCTGCAAATGCTTTCCTGTCAAAACGGCTGTATGATTTTTTTTCAAACTTGCTATTTTGACCCTCTTTTAAATATCCTTTTACATATAATTGTTGTTTTCTGGCCAACAATTAATTATGTCAAGCTTTGGTAAAAATCGGTATCTCAAAAACAGCTCTAGCGATTTTCTTGAAAATTGAAACATAAACCCATTTTAGATATCCTTTCTCATGCTTTACTTGGTTATCACAGGAAAATTAATAGTCATCCTGATCAGACAGATCAGTTTTACATCTCGAAACTTGGTGTTTCAAATAAATAAATAAACTCTACCAATTTTCTTCCCCTTTCTTTTTCTTAAAAAAAAAAAAAAAAAAAAAAAGTCGCTGTGCAAACTCTGCTTTATGTTTTAACACGTGTATTAACTTTCCCTTACCGGAAAATTTTTAGGTGTCTATTTCATTAGGACAATTCCATGTCTTCTGATAACATTATCTTCAAAAATTGCATATTATACGTGTAATAGTGGGTAATGAAAGTCGTGTGGTTGTTTCACACCAGATTTTTAAATAAATGTAGGCACTATAATTCAACGCTATTTATATATTATACTACTTATAAAAAATTTGACTTGTATAAAGAAACACGTATAAATAACAACACAAGTACACTTTCTTTAGAAAACAAAGCTCGAGGACTTGTGCAACCGCACCTGTCCGTGATCTCCGAAATACGACCCCGAAGGTCACGACCTGTCGCACACCCCGTCCAGCTCTGCGTTCAGTAGTCTGAGCTCCAGAGTGCAGATAACCCATCTCTATATAACAGTTATGTTATAATGTTATATATCTTTGTCATTTTTTAGTTAAATTAATTATATCAAACTGCAAGTTTAATTAAAAAGAATATTTACTTTTGTTAAATTTCATTGTTACAGAATTCGACGATGGCGATATAACTACTGAAAGCCTAAAACGGGCTGAATATAGAATAACTAGCAGGCTACGCCCGCTTCGCTGGTCACTATTTTTAAATGAATCATTATAATTAATGAATTCTCAAAATTGCATTAATTTTTATCATGAAAAAAAAAAAAAAAAAAAAAAACTCTGATCGGGAAAAATGTCGTACCGGGTGCCCACTGCCTTCAGCAGCGTATACCCGTGCGCGATGCGCACGCGCGAATGCATATATATGAGCGCCCTAATAATTTTACAAATTCGAAAATATCTGCAATCGATTTGTAAGTAACAAAAACCTCTATGCACCAGTTTTGAACGATCTATCTCTATTTTTATTTTTTTACCCTTCCTCTCCCTCCCCCCTTTCCCGCCCCTCCCAACAATTTTAAAAATTCAAAAATATCCGCAATCGATTTGTAGGTATCGAAAACCTCGATGTACCAAATTTAAATGATGTAACTCTATTTTTTTTTTGCCCCTCTGTCGCCCCCCTCCGAGGCTCTCCTAATAACTTTACACTTTCAAAAATATCCCCATTCGATTTCCAGGCCTCTAAAACCTATCTGTACCAATTTTCAATGGCCTAACTGTATTTCTATTTGTTTTTGCCCATAGCCCCCCCTTACTGCCCCTCCTAATAATTTTACAAATTCGAAAATATCCGCAATCGATTTGTAAGTATCGAAAACCTCTATATACCAATTTTGAACCATCTAACTGTATTTTTATTTTTTTGCCCCCCCCCTCTCCCCTCCCCCTTCTTGCCCCTGCTAATAGCTTTAGACTTTCGAAAATATCCCCATTCGACTTGCAGGCAACAACAATATTAGAACTGAATTTCCATTAAAGGTCCAGGCTCGGAATTAACTCAGAGACATATTTGGTTCTCATGCCAGTTTATTAAAATATTTCAATATACGTGACCATAGTCAATTAACAAAGCGTAATAAGTCTTTAACGAAATCATTCTGGAGTGGGGAAACAGTGCGGAGGAACAGGCCGGGCTCTAAGCCCGAATCGCTCTTGAGTCCTTTACATCTTACATAGTCAGTAAACAGTAAGAAAGTGTTCGCTCCTAAACTGAAGCAAAACGAATGACAATTCCTTTGGCGTTGAATTATACGCCAAGTCCAAAGTTCTATGAAAGAGAATGGTTGCATTACTTTTAAGAATATTCACATGTACATTTTTAAAAAGTGACGAGGAACTTATTGACCGTTGTTAGAGAATTTTGGCATGATTTCGCCAAGATTTAGACCCATGGGAAAATAACTAACTAAGCGCATATTTTCTTTGATCGTTGATGTAAAATTGGTGACAAGAGGTTGTAGGAGTTACATTTCGATGGAAGATTAAAAGAGACCGAATTAATTATTTTCTGGTTTCCCAAAACAAAATGATAGAAAAAAGTCAAAACATTATTATCTACAGAGCGAAAAGAATTTTCAGTACGTTAAGCTTGTTGAGTGAATACTGGGAACAGATCAAAGATTTTGTTTCAGTTACATTGATAAAGAGATGAAAGGGAAGGTATAAAAATTAGAAAACGCATAATGTAAAATTTATTATTTATAGGATAAAATCGTTATATTTTAAGTAGTTGTTAAAGATTAAGGAATCTAATTTATAATTTAATTTATTTAGATAATTTACCTATTCCTTTAAAGAGAAAAATATAAATTTTATAATATGTGATAATCTATATCACACCCCCTCCCTTTCCCCTACCCATTTCCGCTATTACTGATATACTTATGTCTCTTCATAACATAAATAAATTGAATCTATTTCAACTGGCCAGTCAAAAAGGAAATTACTTTTTTTTCTTTCTTTTCTGAATCTATTAAAGAGAAAATGTTTTATTCTTTATTGAAATACGTATTTCTGTGGGGGTTTTTTAGAAAATAATTTGTGCAAAAACAAATGCTTTTTAGTTTTATTTATTATTATCTTTTATATGAATGGTTTTATTAAATATATATCTGAGCTCAGAAATATAAAGTATTAAAATCAATGATATTTTTAATTATCATTCTAAATTTTTATTTTTAAATATAGATTTGAATTTTCTTCATATATGGAATTTTATTGGTGTTTTCTTAAGGAAAAGGAAAATACGGAATATGTTCTTAAAATATACTGTTTTTTTCTAGGTGCTCAGTTACGAAACTAGTCTAAATAATTACTTTGGTTTCGAAGTGTTTTGTTTTATTTATTAGTTATTCGACCAAGTTTGAATGAGTAATTTATTTTTTAGAGGTTGCCACGTAAATCTGGAATATGTTTATATTCATTTAAATGCATCTGTTTTTTTTTTTTTTTTTTTTTTTTTTTTTTTTAAGAGTTGTTCTGAAAACAACAATGGAACTTTTAATATGAAAATTTTTAATTTTTATTAAATATATATTTTTTAAATAATATTTTAGTATATTTTGTGTATTTACGAAAAAGAATTTTGAAAAGAAATATTTCCCGCCATAATAATATATCAATAACATTTTAATTATTATTCTTAATTTTCTTAGTATTTTGAAAGTTGATCTTAATTATATTTCATTGTAGAGGGAAGATGGACAATTTAACGGTATTTTAACAGTAATTGTTTATTTGTTCTTAAGTTATACAATAATAGTATGAGTAGTATTTTTTAATAAATGGGTTCATTTTGTATTTATTCTGGTTCGACGTGAATAATTTGCAAAATTTTATAATAGAAATAAATCGAAATTAGAAATTTAAAAAAAAGGAAATTTATTTTACTCAGAGAGAAAAACGGTTTTTCTATCTAAGGGTAAAAAGATTGATTTATATAATTTGGCATTAGAGCTCGGAGTTGAAGATACTGCCGAAAATAGATTTCAGAAATGTGCGC
This sequence comes from Salticus scenicus, assembly GCA_963930645.1. NCBI lineage: Eukaryota > Metazoa > Arthropoda > Arachnida > Araneae > Salticidae > Salticus > Salticus scenicus. The sequence continues at coordinate 196,223,256 of OZ005660.1, forward strand.
GCTATTCAAAGTTATCATGAGGGCATCGTCGCTCTGGGACAACGTTATTTTGAGAGAATCGCAATGATTTTGCTGTGTTATGGAGCCGCAATGGTCCAAAGTTTTTTTTTTGAAAGAATCGCATTGATTTTGATGTATTATGGAGCCGCAATGGCCTAAAGTTTTTTTTTTTTTTTTTTGGAAGAATTGCAATGATTTTGATGTATTATGGAGGCGCAATGGTCTATAGTTTTTTTTTTTTTTTGGAAGAATCGCAATGATTCCGATGTATTGTCGAACCGCCATGGTTCAGTTATTTTCAGGGATTCGTCCTGCATTTCCGATGTATTGTAGAACTGCCCTGATTCAAAGTTGTTTCAAATGAATAGCCATATTTCTAGAATAAAATTAACTAAATGCATAAGAAATAATCATATAATTACAAGTGTGATGGTCTTGTTGATTGAATCTTCCGACTAGGGGGAGAATGTAGTACCTTTGAAATAGTCAACCCTGATTAAATTAAAATTTAGGTATCTACTGCGCATCGACCTTCATCGTCATGTTAAAATGTTATAGTTACAAAAGTTGAATCTCCTGTGGTATCCGCGGAAAGTTTTAAGTGCTGTTCCCGCCTCGGGACGTAGACTCGGGAACAGAGGAGGAGAATGTAGCGCTAAATTCAAGCTCTTACAAATATATATTAAATAGCCTATCGATATTGAGCCATCTTCCCTATCATTTAAAACAATATAGACGGCGCTGTCGCCATGCTTGTCAAAATATCTAATTATATTTTGCCAATCCATTAAGTGATGTGAAAACATTTTAATCTCAGAAGTCCGTCAGAAGTTCGTCGGTTCTTGCGGAAAGATGTAGACGTTTTTCGTGTAAGACGCCTGTGTGGGCATGGGCCACAGGCCTGTAAAAAGTTATATTCGTCTTATGTATCCTACATTTATGTTCTGTTTACTGCGCGCGATGTATATAGTTATTGTAATTGTGTTTTATTATAATTAAAATAATAAATAATAGGATTCCCGAGTTCGTTCTTAAATGTTCAATCGTGGAAATTCCATTAAACCGTTTTTTTTTCTACTTTTGAATAATAAAAGACTTTTAAACCTAGATCCAGTATCGGACATATCATAGTTTTCTCATGAAATCGGATAATGAACGAACGTCAATTTATTTCATTTAAAATAACATTGGAAATTGTTCAATATATTCATAAGATTTTTTTCTTCTAAATATTTAAACAGGTTAACATGTTTTTTAATCTCATTCAAAATATCTGAAAGAAATACTGGATAACGTAGGTATTTGTATAATCATTGCACAAATTAATCGTTAAAATATTTTTTAACAATTTAAGACTCATTAAAACAGAATTATTAAAAGAATTAAATTTTTGAGATAATTTATTTTTAATTTATGATGCAATTTTATTTATTACTTTTCCTTGTTTAACGCACTACTAAAACACAAAGTAACTTTTCTTAAATAAATACGCTTATGTAAATATTTTCTTGAATAAACAACACTTTGCATTTTATTTTGCTTTTTCAGAAGAAAACCAACAGTGTCCATTACTGGGTTTGAATTGTATATTTTCAAATGGTGTGAATCTATGTCAGCGGTCGCGAAAGTGTTAATATGTAAAAGTAATACATTTTATTTGGATTATACTTATATTGATGATATAAGTATGGTTGTATTGTAAGATATCGTAAAAAACGCCAGGAATGTGTTTGCGATCAACGCCCACTGGCTGGGGTGCCGCAAACATCAACGCCTACTTCTTAAATTCAGATGACGAGTCAGACTCGTCCACCGTAACTTCGTATATTTTCTTGAATAAACAACACTTTGCATTTTATTTTGCTTTTTCAGAAGAAAATCAACAATGTCCATTAGTGGGTTTGAATTGCCCACGGTTGATTCATATTAATCTCTCTGGAATTTTTTTTTTTTGTTAAGTATAAAAAAGATTCAATCACTATTTCTCTCAGTCAAATACAAAAATGGTTAATTGAGGTATCGAACACACGTTATTTAAATTAAGAATATTATTGATACATTTACCCTACTTTGAAAATGGTCATTTTTAAAATTTGTGGTGTATTAGACATAAACACTTATATAGTCTAGACACAACTAGTGTCCGCAAAAGAAAAAAAAATCTAATTTAACGATGAATTTCATTCTGATATATGGAAATCTTTCTCAGATTTATGGTAGATTAATAATTTGCCGGTACTATTTAATTTCATCTATATTTGTAGGGTGATTCGTTACCAGACCGAAAAGCTTGTAGAGGGTTTAGAAAGTACAGAGACCACCCGGAATTCCACAGGAATGCAGGGTCGGAAATGCAATCCTAACGATATAGGGGCTATAATTATTAGGAAACTCATAACTTATTTTAAGCTTCTGGCTTTTAAATGTCATTTCACGATCACCATGTACTCATAGTTCCATCCTAGCACTTGTGTGAGTAGCTGCTGTTAGTTTTGCTGTGATAGCAAACCTTTAACTCTGTTGTACATAAAATTCACGGTATTTGACCACGCTCCTGTTTCTTGTTTTCTTGATATTTTAAATAACTAGAAAGCTTCAATGAGCGTCACATAGCTGCAAATAATTTATTCCGGAGTACTTTTAGCCCCGCCTTTATTTAGCACCATTTTATTTATAGAAAAAAATTCTCCAATATGTAACTTCGATAAAACAAGAAAAAATTACTTTTAAAAAATAAGTGGTACGAACGTAAGGCGGGACTAAAAAGTACTCCGGAATAAATTAAAATATTGGTAGCTATGGCATGATACTACTTAAAACTTAAAGAAAAAAAAATATCAGTTGAATGAAAATGTCTGTCCTTCATATGTTTATTTTAACACATGTGTCTTGAATTCCATAAAATACAACCATTTGGGTATGTTTTAAAACAATTATAAAAGGACTAAAGAAAACCCTATCGCGTCAGCTTGTATTTTTGACCTTGCATTCCTATGTGATTCCAAGTCGACATTGTACCCCATACACACCCCTGCAAGTTTGTCGGGCTGGTAGAGAATCACTCTATATATATATATACGGTCAAAATTTCTGTGTCATAATAGGAACTATAATTATTTTTGTTACGGGACTTTAATTTCTCTTAAATATAAAAAGAAAACACCTTTACATCTTCTGAGGTGTACCTGTGTGCCTTGACATCTTTTGAGTTGCTTTCACGTTTGAACAGAGATAGGGTTTAATACAGTACTTGAAATGCGCAACTTGAAAAACCTAATTTTAGGTATGTACACAGTATGCTTAAAATATTTTATGCCACCTAAAAATATATATATAATTTACACCAAAATATAAAATTAAAAATTGCTTTATATAAATTTGAATTCATATGAACATGCATAGGTGAAATGTTAGGTGGATTGTTTTAAAAAAAACCATTGAATAATGGTTTATAAAAAGAACATGTGAACGAAAACTGTTAATCGAATGGTGTTTGTATACTAAGAGTAATAACTCTGGATACGTTAAAAAACCGTACATGTAAATGCTATCACCATTCGCTTGTCAAAGAATTTTGTGCCAACAAAATTATCATATTTTTTTTTTAATTATTAATACACACATTTTAAACGAAAATTATTCCCACTTTCATATAATTTGAAAAGCATTTTTGAAACAATGTACTGCAATCGGATTACAATTATCTTAAATATCTCATGAAATATGTGCATTTTTATGAAAAACGTCCTTACTGCGCATGTGCGAAAGATAGAACCATTTTTACCACATAGACTGAAAGCTAGGTAAGCTGGGCAACTTTTGTCAAAAGTTCATTTGAGTAGAATAAAAATAAAGTTAATTGTCGGTAAAAGAACAAGCTAAATTTTAGGTATTTTCTAAGAGTTGAAATTTCATAAGGGGTTTTTCAAATGCTATGTAATTAATTTGAAATTCCAACTATTTCAACCACACTTCAAAATTCAAACATACATTTTTTGTGAAAAAACCCTTATAAGCTTGTAATTCTAAAATATTTTTGTTTATTTACAATGATCTATTCAAATGAACTTCAGAAAAATGTTTCTCAATATATCTAGCATTCAACCTATGTAATAAATTTTTTTTTATCTTTCGCACATGCGCAGTGAAAACGTTTTTCATAAAAATGCTCATATTTCATGAGATACTTAAAATATTTCTATTCCAATTGCGATTATATTGTTTCAAAAGTGTGTTTTCAATTTATATGAAAGTGGGAATAATTTTCGTTTAAAACTTTGCACATTATAAATAAAAAACAGGGAGATTTTTTTTTCTTTTTCTTTTTTAATGAATGCTTTTATCTCCGTTATTTAATAAGCTATCGTCACGCAAAGTCCCCCACGAATTGTACTGGGTCTACATTAACATATCGTAATATTTCAAATCATTTCGTTCAATTACCGATACAGGGTAATCACAAACATCACTGATTTTGCTCACTTTATTGCCACCCCCCTGAATGTTCTTTTAAACCAATCGTCACTGAAAACCACATGAGAGACCTATTTCTTTAAATACCCACTGTTTGAAAACATTTCATCGAGAGATAAGTTTTTTAATTAAAATCGAGATCGTTTGCAAAGCTTGTTAAACTTTTGAGCAGAAGTGCATAAAATCACCATCATATTTCAACAACATAGAGATTTTATCAGTAATCAGAGCAGCAAACAAGCGCAATTTTCATATTTTTATTTATAGCAATCTATTTTCTCATTTAATAATAAGTTTTTAGACAATAAATGTATAAAGTATTTCGTTTGAAAATTATGAATATGTTCAAAAATCTGGAGGATTGGCAATGCTAAACAATAAAATAAAAGGCAAGCAGGAAGTGAAAAGTAAAATATGACGTATAATTGTCTTAGCTCAATTGTCTTAGTAATCAGCTTAGACATAAGAGAAATCTTATTTTAAGACAGAAAAGTGTTTGAAATACCAATTCAGACACAAAAATGTCTGAAACACGTAAATATGTAAAATTTCATACAGCAACCCGTGTAAATTTTTAGACATTTTAGATATTCAGACATTTGCGTTTCTTAGCAAATTTTCCATATGGAATCTACTTCAAACAATATGTTAATTCTCTTAACTTCTTTCCTCACTAACAGTGACTTTTAGTCTTAAGAAAAAAAAAAAAAAAAAAAAAAAAAAAAATCATTTATGATCGAGGAAAATGTCGTCCAGGGTCCCCACTGCCTTCGGCAGCGCAGTCCCGTGCGCGCTGCGGGTGCACAAGTTAAGGGATTCACGCGCTGCACACACAGACAGACAGATGCGCACAGATTTTAATAATATAAGGAGATTTTATATAATAAGTAGTTAAGCTGTATTATCTTAGTTTATGAAATTAAATTTTCAAGAATAATACTCTCGAAATGTGTATGATATTTGCATGGAATAATGTTTAGTGTAATTCAGAAAACAACATTTAGATACAAAACTATTTTACCAAAAAAAAAAAAAAAAAAAAAACTTTCTATTTAATGTTTTCTCATATTAAAAGTAAAAATATTAAGAAGATTGTAGCCAGTAACTTGTAGCGAAGAAAGCGAATCTTGAATAATCTGCGCATGATTTCTTTTTATTTCTTTTTATTTTTATTTTTCGAAATAAACACGGTTCTCTTCCACTTATTTTCCTGCACCTACATGCAAAACAACAAAGTTTCTCGTGTTTATATTCAAGATTTGAGACATTTGAAAAGTCTTAATTTCAGATGCAAGACGGTGTCTTAAAAATAGTAAGGTTTCTTTTCTTCTTCTTCTTCTTCTTTTTTTTTTTTTTTTTATTTATTTTGTTGCTTAAAATGTGTTCATCCGTATAAGACACTTTTAAAACCGAATTTAAGAAATTTACAGTATAGCAAATCGTGTGTATGTGTTTGGTGATCTTTTTGAATATAGCAGAAAAAGCATTAAGTAAAAATAAATTCAATACCTGTTCCAATTAACAGCAAAAAATACCAATACGAAAATATATGGATCACTTTATCACTTTGGCAATTTGAAATATAGCATTTTCTAGAGTATATTATACATTAATACAATAACAGTAATGACACGGTAAACATTATGCAGTTTGTTTTATTTGAATATATGGAAAGCGCTACGCTACTATCACGTTTGAGCAGTGTTCTCTCTTCGGAGAAAATTATCCCATATTAAGGAAATTCCGGGTCTTAGAGGGAAACGAAGTCATGAGGGAAAAAATTCCCTTCACATAAAGGAGATATAAGAATATGTTTTTGATCTGAAATCAGCCACATCCATTCTGACTGTTTTAAGAATAAGATCTGAACGTCTTTTCTGAAAGCACAAAGGGATATCTTCCTGTTGAATAACATAGAAACGCTGCAGTGTTCACGGAAGAGATTAGTTTCGAACTGAGTAGGGCAAAAAGCTGTGCATTAACTTATTCGTGTAGAATGCTTAACTTCTTGCTCTACTCGCTTCCAAACTTCTAAACAGATGATAGATTGCTCCACTTTCCAGTACGAGGGTAAGGTGAAAAGTTCTCGGCCTGACAATGAAAGACTGCGATTTTCAGTTAAAAAATGTTTTTTTTTTTTTTTTTTTTTTTTTTTTTTTTTGCATACTCTCCCTTGACTTTAACACACTTGGTCCAGTGTTTCTGTAACATCAGTATTCCTTCTCGGAAGTAAGAGTCTGAAACGCTGTGAAAATATTCATCTACGGCCCTTCTGGCATGTTCTATTGTTTCTGGCGTGTAATGGTAGACCCATGTCTCATCCATAGTGAAAAATCGCTGCATAAAATCGGTCGGATCCTTATTTAGTCGTGCCAAACATTACTGCGAATATTGTTTGTACATTTTCTTTTGACTGGCATTCAGCAAATGTGGCACCCATCTTGCGCAGAGCTTTCGCATCCCTAATTCTTTGTGCAAGGTGTTTCACACGCTTTCTTCCGATATCCCCACAGCCTCAGCTATCTCACTCACCTTCACTCGCCTATCGTCCAACACGTTATCACATGCACTTTTTCTGTGATTTCCAGTTTGATGGAGGTTTTCGGCCGTCTTTCAAGTGGATCATCTTCGAGCGACGTGCGACCACGTTTAAAATCAACTGACCACTTTTTAATGGTTAACATGGAAGGATCGTAACTCGTAAATTTTTGTTAACTTCAGATGAATTTCCTTAGGGGTTAATCCATCCAAAACGAAGAATTTTAAGACCGCACGATATTCAAGTTTATCCATTTTAACGAAAAAAAAAAAAATGTGTAAACAAACTACTTGACAGAACAATTTGAAACTTGTCATATAAACTAATGACGTGTGTACCAAGTCAGAAAACAGAAACTATTGCTGACTGGAGCGCCATCTTTGTGTCAGGCCGAGAACTTTTCACCTTATCCTCGTAATGTATGAAAGAGAGGCAAAATTACGTGCACACAACCATACCTGCGAATATTCTAATAAACATTATGTGATTTTATAGAGGAAGGTAACATCAGTCAGACAAAAATATATTTTATCCTTTTTTTTTATCTTTTTGCCACCTGTATCGTTACACAGAAATTTTAAGAGAATATTTTCTATAGTGTTTATGATTCAATAGGATAATGATTGTTAGAAAATATTGGTGGAAGCAGAATTATTTCTATATGTAATTAACGTTACATTTTTCATGTAATTACCCTATTCCATAAAAATGCTAGCATCGTCCTTTTTTTACACTACTTAATATTTAGAGTAATTTTTCTTCAAATGTGATTGCAATTAAATAAATGATTAAAAAATACTCTAAAAAAAAAAAAAAAAAAAAAAAAAAGGTGATTCAACCTATCAAATTAAGAACAACCAGTTAAAGCAATTAAATTACTATTATTATCATTGTTAATTTCATCTTTGTAGTTATCCGGGAATATCCTATGAAAACTTGATAGATAAGACAGGGATGGAACATGGGCGCCTAATTCATACTTGGGTATAAAATGTAACAGAAAATGTAATCATGCTCCATCCCTGGTATTTGTTTAAGAAATTTCTCTACCTAATAATATCGTTGATTTAAGAAGTAGAATTTTCTTTACAATGCTAATGGTATGAGTTCTACGCCCATGTTCCATCCCTGATACGGGTAACTATTTTTATGATGCATTATTATTATTATTATTATTACAGTCGAACCTCGTTAACTTGAATTACTTTTTACATGAACTGTTTCCATAATCCCCGTATAAATGAAGATAAGTATAGTTATATGAAGATTTATTGCTGACAGTATGAACTACTGTTAACATGAATAAATTTCTCATCCCCCTTTAGATTCACGTTAACGAAGTTCGACTGTATTATTATTGTCATTTTAGATATAAAGTATTTTAATCTTCTTTTCTATTAAACTATTGCTTAAATTTAGTTCCACTGAGTTCAAATATTTCATTTGTATTCATTCATTTTTTTTTTCTATCTTACATACTCCAAAATAATAAATTTGGGTATAAAAATGTGGGCATAGGACAACTCCGCCGAAATATTTATCAGCTGTTTCCCCCAGCAGGACAACTCCGCCGCATTCCTTTCTGCCGTTTTCCCTCGATAGGACAACTCCGCCGCATTCCTTTTTGCCGTTTTCCCTCGATAGGACAATTCCGCCGAATGAGGGGGGAAGGCATTACCTTTGGCGAAATAAAAGTTGGCGAGAATGCTAAAACTTCAGGCATTCAACTTTTGTTAAAAGTAAATACACAAAAGAATGGTAATAATCTACCCAACAAACACGGAGGTAATGGCCCACTTGTGGCTATGTTACCTTTGGCCATAAGCAACTTGTAGCGGCCCGCTATCGGTGGCCGTAACGGCAACGTAAAAAAAGTGTCACGCCGGCCTCAATACGGCCAAATTGAGTTTGGCCGTAAGTACAGTAAGCTGCCCGCCATCATGCCACTAATGGCTAACATAAATGAAAATTAGCCAAAACATGCCCATTATCATGCCATTAATGCTTAACATAAATGAAAGCTAGCCAGAATTTGCCCACCATCATGTCATTAATGGTCACAATAACTGAAAATTAGCCGAAAGATGCCCACCAACAAGCCACTAATGGTTGACAAATTGAAAAATTGGCCAAAAGTTGCCCACCATCATGCCATTAACAATTAATATTAAAGAAAATTAACTGAAAGATAGCCACCAACCAGCCACTAGTGGTTGATAAATATGAAAATTGGCCGTAAGTTATCCGTTATCAAGCCACTAATGGTTGACAAATATGAAAATTGGCCGCAAGTTACCCATTATCAAGCCACTAATGGTTGATAAACATGAAAATTGGCCGAAAGTTACCCGTTATCAAGCCACTAATGGTTGACAATTATGAAAATTGGCCACAAGTTACCCGTTACCAAGCCTCTACTGGCTGGCAAACATGAAAATTGACCGCAAGTTACCCGTTATCAAGCCACTAATGGTTGACAAATATGAAAATTGGCCGCAAGTTACCCGTTATCAAGCCACTAATGGTTGACAATTATGAAAATTGGCCACAAGTTACCCGTTACCAGGCCTCTACTGGCTGGCAAACATGAAAATTGACCGTAAGTTGCCCGTTATCAAGCCATTAATGGTTGACAAATATGAAAATTGGCCGAAAGTTGCCCTCCATCATGCCGTTAACAGTTAACATCAATGAAAATTAGCTGAAAGTGGCCCGCCATCATATCATTAACAGCCATTATACATAAAAAATAACCGAAAGTTGCCAACCATCAAGCCACAAATGGTTAATATTAATAAAAATTGGCCAAAAGTTTCCCACAGTGTTACTAGCAATGGCCAAAGCTCAAATTATTCCACTGGAAAATTTGTTACCAGAATTATTCATCACTTAATTTTTTTGAAATTCCATTTTCACATTCAGAAAATTCACATCCATTAAATTAGTACTAATTTTCTGAAAAATTTATAAATTTTTCATATTTTATATTTAAAAATGTGAAAATTTAACTGTTTGTTTTAACTGTGAAACAAAATATAAAAAAAAATGAACTTACAAAACAGAGTACTAATTGTATGGATGTGAATTTTCTGAATGAGAAAACAGAATTCAATGAAATGCATTATGTGAAGTCATTGTGGTAACAAATTTTCCAATAAAATAGCTTTGTTTTTCTCTGTCAGTGAACATAAGTATTATGATCTTAAAGTTATATATGGATTTGTTACAGTCATAAAATTGTTTTCAGAAGAGCAAAGTCTGCATTTCTGGTCAATTTTCAATGAGGAGAACTATTAGTGGCGTATCTGTCAAAAATATGCTCAGAAAATGAGAGAAGCACTTCTGTAACATATAGAAATTTTCAATGTTTCACTCAACTACTGAGAATATTTTCAGAAAGCAAAAATTTAATCTATAATAATAAAAGATGTTTGTCTCTCTGTCTGAGCATCTAAACGTTCAGCTCCTATTGAACGCAGAACTACAATATTTGTCATACGGGTGCTCAGAAGCCTGCCTGAGTGCATAGTGAAAAAATAATTTAAAAATTTTAATTGGTTCCGGAGATATTAATTAAAATGTCGACCCCTGTGAAATGAAAAGGCGATCTCAATGACTGAGAATTCACCGCGATTGCATAAAAATAGATATTTTAATGGAGTTAAAATCAGGAAAAGTGGAAAATAAATTAGAAATATTAGTTCGATTGTTACGAATTTGGCACAAAATGAAAGGGGATTTTTTTCCTAATCTAAGAGTGCAAGTGGCTTATCTCTACAGCAATTAGATTTTTTTAAATGAACTAAAGTATGAAATTTAGTTGCCAACAGGCAGTTATTTCATTTATCAAGGATTCTGCAGTGCCAGGTGCTAGACATGCTGACTGACTATTCTTCCGGTCGGGAAAAATTGCTTTTGTTTTTCGCCCACGTGACAAAGTACTGGAAATAAAAAAAAGCAGTTTTTGAATTTTTTCAATTTAAAATCGATCAAAAGCAGAACTTCGAAATTGCCCGTCATTATGGCTCACCTGTATGCAGTTAAAAAATCTAAAGTATAGCTTTAAAAATAAAATAAATAGACATATTTATTTAAATTCATTTTTATTTCATCTGTTAATGACACCAAAAGTTACTTTTATCAGAATATTATTGATTTTTTTTTTTTTTTATGAATTCGGTTGTAAAAAAGCAGGTTTTGGAATTCTTTTTACTTTTCAAAATAAAAATATTTAATTTTGCTGCATTTCAATGCATATGTGTGCAAAATTAACATTTCAAACACAGTAATTTATAAAAACTGATTACAATATCTGCGATACCCACCCTTAAGGCTGTACATCAGTCAGATTCCCTCTCTCTTTCTTCTCATTTTATTCAATGGGATTTTTGTTGCTCCGTTTTATAAAAATCTCATTCAAAAAATTAAATTTTTCGAATTCTGTTTCTTGAATATTACTCTTTGAACATGTTGTATTTAAGCTTAGTGGGTAATTAAAAAAAAAGAAAAAAAAAAAAAATCACTTAGAGATCTAAACTTACTTCTAAGTTTACTTATTGAAATAAAATATTTAAATTGATTTTTTCGAAAAATTACTCACTAAGCTAAATGATGACCTGTTCAAAAAGTAATATTTAATATTAAAAAAAAAAAAAAAAAAAAAAAAAAAAAAAACAGATATCGAAAAACTTTATTTTTGAATGAGATATCCTTTTGAAACGAAGCAACAAAAATCCCATTGGATAACATGGGAAGAGAGAAAGGGCTCTTTTAATAAATTAACAATGAAAAAATATTTTCAAATGCAATATATAGCACTTGCATAAATCTCAGTTAAAATCCAGTGTTGATTGTAGCTCACAGTAGAGAATCTAAGCATCAAATCTTTATTATAAAAAAAAAAAAAGAAAAAGGAAGAAGCTTTACATGTTCTAATAAAATGTAAAATTTTAACACTGCATTAAGAAATGAAATATTTACCACAATTTAATCATGTTACATTATATATATGCAAATACTTTTCTCATTTTTAATAAGCAAGAGTGAACTGAAACTAGGCTCGTAAATACTAAATCTAACTGAAATAAATGTAAGACTACAACATTTTTTATAAATAATGCAAAAAATCCAAGGAGCTATAGCCAGATTCTCATGAAAAATGTTTGTAGACCTTTAAAAAAAAAAAAAAAAAAAAAATCAACAAATATTATATTTTATTAGTTTTTTAATATTTAAAATCACTTTTTTCTCTTTTAAATATTTTATTCTGATAGAACTATGCTGGAAAAGTCTTTTTTTTTTTTTTTTTTTTTTTTTTAACTTACTATTAATAACAAATTAAAGAGAAAGTTCTTAAGTCGAACAATTTAATACTTAAAAAGGATATTTTCATCTGTTCTTTTAAAAGTAAAATAGATGAAATGTCATCATGCAACAGTAGAATCTAACACATTTATGAGTCAATTGGCAATAGGATATATTAATTTTATTAGCTTAGTGCAGTTAGAAAGAAACATATAATTAACTTTTTTTTTTTTTTTTTTTTTCATATTAAGCATTAACAAACAATTTAAAAATTTAAACTAAAAGACTCAATAACTTGAGACTTTAAATGATTTTAAAGTCTCCCAAACAATTGACTGAGTTTTTCCTGTTTTTACAATAAACTGTGAAACTAACTGATCTTTCCAAGTTTTCATTAAAATTACAGGTTCTGTAGCAACCCTGTCATTTTCTAAGTAAAAAAAAAAAAAAAAAAACTAACTTAAGCTTTTTCTGTGTGTGTGTGTGTGTAAACTTTGCTTTGTAACAAACAAAAACCAGTAACTTCAAAAAATTTCATTTATTTTTTTCCACCTAGTTAATAAGATACTTTTTCCAGAAATACTTTTTCCAGTTAATAAGATACTTTTTCCTTTTTTAAGTTACTTTTTCCAGATCTGATCCTCCTCACAGCAGCTAGAAAAAGAAAGAATAAAATAAATACTTACATATTTACATTAAAAAATCTTGACATGTGAAGCATACAATCTGTAATTAAAATACAATGCTTTTATGAGCTTTAAATGATAGCTCAGTTTGTTCCCCTAATTTATTTCTTTTTTTTACTCATATATTCTTCACATAATCATTAAAAAAAAAAGTTTGTCAATATAAAGAAAACTATGGGATTCAAGAGAATTATATATATATATAAACATACTGTAAAATACTGCTCAAGCACCCCCTCAATCTTTCTTTGGAAGTCAGGATATGTTCAGAGAGAGGACGGGTAAACAAAAAAATTGACAAAAGTATAGAAATTAACAAGTATTTTCCAGCTGAAATTAAATATGGTTAACCTACATTCAACAATCTGGAATAGATAGCTAAACTTTCCTCACTTCCAATAAATTGTTTTTAAAAAATTGCCGCTATTTTAGGAAGCTTATTACAGTGCCACCGCTATGACAGAAAACGTGAGACATGAGACATACAGTGCGTTGCATGAATGTAAACGCACCTTTTCAATAACCAGAAATAGTAATTTTTAAAGAAGGAATGTGACTTACAGTTATTGCATATTACTAACAACTGAATAAGTTGCTTTGAGCACGTATGTTTAGGCTCATGCAAGCTTATGTAAATGAGTGTTTAAGCATTTTCTTATTTTTTCTGTTTTTCGTTTGTTGCGCGAAATTAAACGCACTCTGTATTTTGTGTTTAAAATTTATCAGAGCCACCGGAATTAAACTAAAACACTGACAGTCATGTTGCTAAAGTTCTCTAAAATCAGTTTTAATGCTTGAGTGCAAAATTTACGGAGTTTGTTCAGCATGGTAAGAGGGGAAACTTTGACAGTAGACGAGAGGATAAAAATCGACTTTATGCGTGATAAAGGCAATCGTGAAATTGGGCACCAAATCGGAAGAAGCGAGAGTGTTGTGCGAAATTATATAAAGAAAGTACAAAATTATAGGAAAAAAGCGTATAAGAAGCGAACAGGAAAGCTTACCAGTTACGACAAACGTCGAATATGCAACGTTGCAAAGAATAAGAATATTTCCTGTGCGAAGATAAAGGCTCAATACAAGCTGGGTGTTTATCGGAAAACCATATGGAGAACTATCAAAGCTGCAACATTAATTAAATTTAAGAAAATGAAGGCGAAACCACCCCTCGCTCAAAAGCACAATGATATGCGGTTGGAATGAGCAAGAAAATGGATTCTAGATCGACAAAATGGGAAAAATTCATCTTCTCCGATGAAATAAGTTTAATCTCGATGGCCGGATGGATTTCATAGCTACTGGCACGATTTGAGAACCGAAGAAATGTACTGTTCAAAATGTCAATCAGGAGGTGGGTCTGCCATGGTGTCGGCAGCCATAGGTTTTAAAGGGACTTTCGAATTAGAGTTCGTGGATAACACTATGAACTCTGTAGATTATGTCCAGATGCTCACAAGGAATCTCCGCCGTCAAGCAGTCAAGAAAGCTGGAAGAAATTATATTTTTCAGCAAGATTGTGCATCTGTACCTACAGCACATATCGTGAAAAAATGGTTCCGAGGCAGTAAAATTAAAGTTCTGCATTGGCCCTCAAAAAGCCCCGATTTAAACATAGTGGAGAACGTATAGGGTATTCTGGCTTGCCGTGTTTACGTAAACGGAAGGCTGTTTAACACGAAAGATGAACTAAAATCAGCCATTCTATTAGCTTGGAAGACAATCAGCTTGGATGACCTCATGCCACTGTATCAGTCAATGCCAAGGCGTTTACTGGCTGTTATAGAAGTCCATGGTGGCTTTACAAAGTATTATATACAATATTTGTTTCTCAGTTATTTATTTTTTACATGTGCGTTTAAATTCATGCAACATGTACTTTTGACATAAATTCAATAAAGTTATGTTTTAAAAAATCATATTGTTCTTTCATCGTTTTGACTCGTATTTTCATTTCTTGAATAATACACATACCGTTTGCATCAAGCGTCACCTATTCATATTTTTTTTTTTATTACACTTCTATACCATTCTAATTCTTAAAGCTAAGGTGCGTTTATTTTCATGCAACGCATATTATATTTACAGCACTGTATATTTCTGTTTCTTTTCAAAATAGTATTGTTTAAAAATTCCAAGTCTCCTGATTTTTAATAGAAAGATTGCAATTTCTAATTTTTCTCCCTCCATAGCATAAATGTCCTTTTAAACATGCTTTATTAAATTCTAGAATTTAAAGAGGGAGATGTAAAATATTTTTACCTTATGTAAATAGATTCCAGAACCTATAAAGAAATAGAATTGTTCAATATCTCTCACTTATAATTTTGTGATTTCCAACCCCCCCCCCCTCCTAAAAATCTGATTAAATGCTCTGCAGAAGCCTTATGATTTCCAATCTTTCTCCATATGCAGCATAAATATCAATAATTTTTGGAAGCTTGCTTTATTAAGTTTTAAAACCTATAAAAAGTAAAAGCGTTCAATATCATCCATTCATTTAATTTTTGTTGTTTCTTTTAATATATACAAGATTTTGCATCCATTTCAACGTTTGATGATCTTGTCCCACTTTAGTTTGAGCACCAGTATTTTTGTAAATGTGGTTTCTTACTACAAACATTTAACTAGTCAAACAAAATTATGAACAAAAATTTTTATCTTGTGTGATACCAAGAATATTGCATAAAACTCTTTAGCTTACTTTATGTATTATTAAAATTTCATAATTACAATGCTTTGATCTTATCTATCCCCCATAGCAGAATACTTTTGAATGTTCTGCAACAAGATTTCCCGGTGGTCAAACATTTTTGACAGGACACATACACATTTTACAAATTTACTCTCAATATTACTTACACACACATATATATACATAACAGCATAAAAATTAATACTAAATTGATATTTAAAAATTTTACTTAACTTGTAATTAAAAAAAAAAAAAAAAAAAAAAAAAATCAGAAGGTTGTGACCACCACATTACTTTTTTCTATATAATTTTACACAAATTCATGCACTACAAGTTATTTATTAAATTATTATTTATGGAATTTTTTTTCCATAATAAGTACAGACGAGTTTTTATCTCACAGAATTATAACACTAAATGCCGAAAAGAAAGTTTTGTGCCAACATAAGAAGAAATGTGATTTTTTTTTTCTAACTTTTTGTTAAAGAATAGAAAAAAAAATGATAACTTAGTTTTAAATTATCACAGATCTATTGTTGAACCATTTGTCTTAAAGTATTTAAAAGTTTTTCGAAGGACATCCATATTGAAAATTTACATCCTGAAAGGATGGGGGGGGGGGAGAAGCAATGCTAATTTACTAGTACTATTACATCAATAATCCATATTAACTTTACAATTACACATTAAAAATAACTTGTATAACGTACATTTGTGAAATTTTGTCCTATAATGCCATGTTAAAATTTTTTTAATTGAGATCACAGTGCCATCTGTTGAGCGATTGATCTCCCAATCTAATCAGCATCTGTGTAGGTCAGGGTTTAACTAAATACCAAGATTGGTTAAATTTCCTTGATTAGTTCTTGAGATACAGCATCCACAAAATTTATGACATACACAGACAGACATTTTAGAGTTCAAAAATTTTCATAAAACAAATACTTCCTCTCTCTCTCTCTCTCTCTCTCTATATATATATATATATATATATATATACACACACACACAGTGTCCATTCTAGGCAGAATTAACGAAGCGCTGCACCCTGTTTGCCCTTCAGATAAAAGAATTCTGCCCCGATACCCTTTGAACTTGATTGTGCAACCCGAAATTTGAAAATGCAAGAAATGATCGAAAAATTAAAATTTCAGAGTAAAACCGACGAACGATTTGAAGGAAATATTGATTTCAGAAACAAATTTTTATGAAAATTGTCTGTTGATTTAATTAATAAAAATAGTCTGCTTATATAGCTAATATAATATATATATATACACTGGAAACCTCTTTTATATGTGGAAGCCCAAAAAAAAAAAAAAAAAAAAAAAAAAAAGAATCACCTGATAGGTTAGCATTACATCATTGTTTTTGTATCTAATTTCGTTCTATCCATTAGAAAATGTTAATTTAAATTTGTCAACTTGCATTCTTTTTTATTTTGAACACCTAAAACTAATCCAATATAGCAGTTTTTGCCAAGATTTGATTTTTTTCTATAAGTATTTCAATATTAAAAGTGCTTTCAAGTGGAACAGCATAATGACCACAGGCTTCAGGATAAGGCTGACTTCTATAATTGAAAAAAGATAAGTCTTTTTTATATTTTCTTATTTATTTTATCATTATTTGAAAACAATCAATAAAGTGCTAATATTAATGTAAATAAATAAAAAAAATAAATGAAAATAAAAATAATTAGAGCTGAAACTGAAAGCCATTCAGTGCATTTTAATTATTTATTACTCAAATGCGATTTTGGAGATGTAGTACGAAAATATGCAAAATAAATGAATAAATTAGGTAAAGCAAAATAAAGAATAAAATATATACATATATTAAGTGGATACATAAATATTTCATGATTAATCCAAGCTAAAGAAATTACCAAATTTCAAATTATTTTTGTTATCTAACTAAAGTGCCACAATAATCCTCACACAGATCACATAAACACTTTAACAGAGTGCAGCGTTATGTAATTAAAGTTCTAAGAAGGAAAATAAATATGTTTATTTTAAATGACAAACGGCATTGCATCATTACATAGCCGGAAAAAACGCCATGCATCTAAACATCGCCAAAGAATAAGTTTTATTTCTACATATAATAAAAATGTCTATTTTGTTTTGTGTATGCTGGTTGCTTTGTTGGCAAACGGATGCCAGCAAAATAAAAAATAAAAACACACATATTCAGGTAAGTTTTGACCTTTCATGATATACCTCGTTGCTTGATTTTCGAATTTTTTTTTTTTTATTACAGTTATAAAAATTATAAAAATATGAAATTTGACTTCATTTTATGTTTTTTTTTTTGGCGATGTTATGACATGATAGCTTTTGCAGATTCCCTCTCGCAGACAATCGTTTAATTGAGAAATTTGCCACGATAAAGGTAAATTTTGTTAACAAGCCATAAAGCGATATATTTTGACGACCCACTGCAAGAAAATAACGTTGTTTTGTAGTGAAATAATGGCTTATAATTTAAACGATTAAATGTAAATTTTATCGACAAATCGATCTCATATTTCGATAGACTTCCGTATTGTGTATTATGGCAATCACGCATAAAAAAGCAATTCTATTATTTTTTGTGAAACAATTGCATATTTCGGTATTTATTTTTGAAAAATATACAAAATTTAACAATTAACAGTAAAATAATAACCTTTATTGGCAATTAATGCTATTACATAAATTTTAAAAATTAGCAGTAAAATGATTCCATATTTTGGCTAATTTATTGCATACATCGGGAATTATCTTTGAGAAAAAGTGCAGATTTCACTGAACACCGTGAAATAAAGCCTATTTCAGAAAATAATTGGGCGATTAAAGTAACTTTAATAATTAGCGGCGAAAGGATTGATGGTTTCAACAATAAGCCACAAAACATCCAGATTTTCGGAAATCACCTTTAAAAAAATGGCAAATTTTAACAATTAGTACCGAAATAATATAAATAATATCATATTTTAGGAATTAGATACGTTTAAGCATAACTTTTTAACAGTTAGTAGTGAAATGATACTGTATTTCCGAATTAGGCCACAAAGTTATTTCTGAATTTGGGATTCATATTTGAAGTTTAATTTACAGTTTGAAAAAGCAAGAGTAAAAGATTACTACACAAAAATGTATTAAAAAAAAAAAAAAAAGTACTCCTTACATTCTTTGCAAACAGAATTTAATTTAGCATGATAGGCTTTATTTTAATATATTCTTCCATATAAAGGCATGCTGTAACTGTAATAAGTACAAAACTTTGAATAAACACCATAAAATACAATAGACTCCCCTCTGTTAAATTCTGCGAGTTTATTGCATTTTATGGTGTTTATTCAAAGTGTTGTACTTATTACTTTAAAATCAGTTCTGCAGTGATTTCTTATAATGCAGTAACTGTATTTTATTCCCTAGCATCATTTACTATATTTATTCATTAAAATTACTTTGGTATAGTATAGGTAGAGCTTTAACTTAGGAGCCCCTTGGCGGCTTTTAAATCTTTATAATTTTGATGATGAAGTGAAATGACTATTGCAATTCCGTAAGTAAAGACCTTAGCAGGAAATGTCTGAGCTAATTTGATGTCAAATTTAAAATTCCGCAAAAGGGTTCTATACTAAAGCTATTCTGATCTCTCTAGCATGATTTTTCTCAACTATATATATATATATATATATATTCTACTTAAATTCTATTTTATACTACTTAAAAAGCCATTTGTAATTTATACAACCAAAAGCTTAATTTATACCCCATGGCAATGCATACTACCTTGTTTAGTAATCCAAAGGAACAGGGGCCAATGGTTCATTCTACAACACAGTGCAAGATTATTTTTAGGATTTTTGAAATTTCTGGAATCTTTACATAACAAAATGTAAAAAAATAAATAACAAGACCACCATAGTTCTTCTTACCTCTTTCTTATAAGGTGCCTTGTGCATAGCCTCAACATCAAAATCTTCAGCCATGATAAATCCTGCAATTATAGGCAAAAATTCTAAAAAAGGAAAAAAAATAAACTAAATTAATTAAATATGCTAATAACAGGGCTTCCACTCAATGAAGACTACAAAAATAGTCGCTTTAGTAGCCTTTCATAGGAAAGATAGTCTCCTAAATAAGTTTTCTGAAGCAGAAAATAGTTTTCGTTTCACAACCCCCCCCCCCCCCTACCTCCTCCCCAATTTCTTCTTTTATCCAATATTAATTTTATGATTATATAAAATAATCTGAATAATTAAGCAGTAATTTTCACTAATGTTAAAAAAAAAAAAAAAAAAAAAAAAAATCCTGAGTATTTTAGATTACTGAAATATATATACATATATATATCAGCAACACATAATATAACCAGGTGATGCCAGCTGCTCTTGCAACCTAAAATTGGTTTAGCCTGATATTCACTTTCAATCCTTTGTTTTCTTTCAAATAACACACAATGGGTTGAATTTTAGTACTTTTATAATATAATATTTCAAAAATTAGAGACCATAATAGGTTATGTTTCTACTGATTGTGACAGAATTAGAATGCATGTGAATCCTTTGAATTGAGCTAAACAAGGTGTGAGAAAGAAATTTCAATTTTCCAGATATTTACAATCAAATTTATCTGAGTTTTAAAAGACAATTCACATTTTCCATGCGATTTCTGCTAGGTTGGAGATTAAAACTTTAATTCTTTCAGATCATTAATTCTAAAAGGTATTTGAAATTTAGAAGTAATGAGCACCAACGGAATGTTCTTAATGAAGAGATTTCTAAATCATCTATTGCTTCCCATTGATGATCTGTTGCTGTTTTTACGAAGCTTTTCAGATCTTTAAAAATTAAATAAATAAAAATCTGTTAATCTTTCTTCAACACTCACATAACTTTCTCTTGCTAAGTTTCTTTTGTTTCCTCCCCACACCCCCTTTCTTTTTTTTTTTTTTTGTAATTTTTTCCCCCCTTTGGTCACATCTACTTGTTTATTTATAATACTTTTTTTTTTTTTTTTTAATCTTGTCACACCAGTATTTATACTGATTTTCAGTCTTGTTTCAGTCTTTGTGATTTTCAGTCTTTCAGTATTTTGTTTTGTGCATTGTTGCTTTATTTGCTACACTTTACTTATAGCCTGATGAAGGGTTATGGTACTATTTTTATCTGAAACAAATGTAGTTTTTTTCTTCTTTCTTTTCTATGAAAGTAAGTCACTTTATTTTTACATAGAGAAATGGTTTTACCCTTAAGCAAGGTATTTTGCTGCTTAGAAACATGCAAACATCAACAAGGAGACATGTTATGAAAAATAACATTGCAATGACAAAAGTTTCACCCTTTCATGATATACAGCAAGTGGGTAATGAAGTTAATAGGTGAAAAAAAAAAAAAAATATTTTCTTTGACCAAACACTAAAATGAAAAACCTTCTTAAGGTAAAGGCCTATATAATTTATGAAATTAGCTTAAAAAAAAAAAAAAAAAAGAAAAGAAAAGAAAATGCTTGATGAAAATTTATATTTTTGTCGCAAGTTGTCGAAACAGAAAAAACTCACTGCTAATTAACAAAATTTATATTTAATTGCAATTTTCATGAAAGCTGATTCCCAAAATGTATTATTACTAACAAATCCTAGCGAATTTTTCACAATTTCTTTTTATTTATCTTTAAAATTTGAAACTAATAAGTCTTATACCAATTTCATTACCCAATTTAAATTTTAATCCATCAGAGGCCAAATTATTATTAGTTTTTGTAGGATGAAACGCTAATGATAGTTAAAACAAATCATCCAAAGAAAAGTTTCAAAATAAAATTCATGTTTGACAACCCAGTTTTCATATTTTCCCAGGCAGGACACCTTTAGTACAGAACCCTTTTGATGATTTTTAAACTTTTGCTGCCATGTTGGTGATGCCTTTTAATTAATTTTTTTTTATTTATTCATTCTGGCATAAGTTTTTGTAATATATATATATATATATTTTAGCACCTATTTTGATTATGCTTTTAATTATTGCGTTTTTTAGTCAAGTTATGACAAAAGTTCCTATTTTACCATGTTTTTATTAACTTCAATTATTGTTTGTTTGTTAAGTACAAATCTTGCAATCGATTTTTAACTAACTTCCCTACTAGCTAGACATCTGAAACTTTCAGAATAGCTCAGAACCCAATGACAACACAATACTTCGAAGCCCGATTTTAGAATTTTTGTTAGTTTTCTTTTAATTAAAATAAATATGAAAATAATAACCTCCTAATAGCTTTAAAAATAGACACTAAAATATTAGCTATAATTTAATTGTTGCCAAAAAAATTTACAAGTTCATTTTCTTTTGATATAAAAATAAATACATCTAATTAAACGTGAACGTTAAAAAATTGTAAAAAGTTAAATTATGCATCTCACAAAAATTGACGTCATTATCACTTTAAAAATCTTATACAAATTGATAAAGTGCTCGTGTAGTTTTATAGCTATAACTCAACAGAAAATTTAAAAACATGGTATATAAAATGTTTTTTTTTCTTATAATTATTGTTCATATATTTAAAAAGTATTGCTTGGTTTAAAATGATGCTTGCAAAGATTTTAAAGATGCAACTTTAAAAATAGATTTTTCTATAAAATGTCATCAGACAATTGCCATTTGTTTAATTAGATCACTGAACTGAGTCCATGTGCTTAAACATTGCTTATGTATTATTTATTTTTTTTTATAAATTATTTTTACATGGTGATTTTGAACAGAAAAATATATAAGAATGTCTTGTGGTAGCCACAGCATACTACTTTGCATTTGTTTTCATAGCTCATTCCCAAAATATCATTTAGCCCCAAATAAAGAAAAAAAAATTCTTTTATAGCGCTTGATTGAGGAAATACATCATGATTTGCATATGATTACTTAAGTAAACATTTTTTGTAAAAATTCCTTTTAAGATAAAACTTTGAGAAGGGGTAATTTTGGAGCAGGATTTGTTTTTAAATATAACCTCAGAAGTTGTTCTTTTTAGTTGCTAAATGTTTAAAATAGTTGTTTAAATTTTTCAACTGGTACCAAAATAGTTGCTTTTGCCTATATTTTGGCTAAAATAGTCACCATAGTTGCCTTTCCTTCAAAATAGTCTCTTTAGTTGCCTTTTTAGTCACCAGTGGCAGTCCTGTATTAATCAGGGTTATTTTGTCCACTTTTTTGTCAAAAGTCCGGGACGCTGGACAAAAGTGGAAAAAAACCACACGAAACTGGACAAAATAAAATCATCTAAACTGTACATGTTCAATGCATAAAGCTATTCTGTTAAAACAATAAATTGCAATTTTAATTTCAAATTAGCAATTTTAGCAATAGAAATACTTTATTAAAAATTATTAATTTGATTAATGAAAAGTGTAATTTCATTTTAATCACAATAAACAAACAAACAACAACAACAACAAAAAAAAATCATGAAGAAAATGCTAATTACATTAGTTATGTACAGTTTGTAGATGTAACAAAGTAAATCTGCTGTGGTGGATTGTAATATTATTAATCATACTGGATATTAAGATTTAAAAAAAAAAAAAAAAAAAAAAAAAAAAAAAAAAGTTATTTAATGCTATATCTAAATCTTTAAAAACAAAAGAAATAGACACGTCTGTTTAGCCAGAAAAAGATTTTCCCCAGTACAAAATGTTGACAATTAAAGAATAACTTAATCCCCCCCCCCCCCAAAAGAGACTATTTTCAATATTAAAGTTTTTCACAACCAGCATGATTGATTAATACATAGGTCATACACGATTATAATCTTAAAAATAATTTAAGTTGTTTCTTTGTTATTTTGTACTTAATATGGAAATATCTTATTTAACATTAAACCAATTATTTTCATTAAACCAATACACCATCGGCATTGATACATCATTACCCAGGTACGACGACTAAACACCAGGTCGATAGCATACGCTGACAAGGAGCAGTGTAAACCAACTCCCTAAAACAGCACAATAATTTAATACTGAGTTGTGAAACATGCACCTAATCAATCCCCTAATTCAACACATTATCTGAAAAAGTGGTGAGAGAAGCAGGAATCAAGACAGGGAAAGTTAGCCAGCATCAAAAGTAGAATTGGAGCCCGATTCTAGGACCAATTCTTTCACCAAAACATACATTAAAAAAAACAGTTTCCTTAAAATTGAAAACGAACATTGCTAGTTAAAAGATATTGGTCGCCAATGCTGACCAGCTGACTGTATTTCACGAGCGCTGCACATACACACATTGAAGCTATTCTGATTTCTTTAGCACGATATTTCTCAATTTTATTTTAATTATAAAAAAAAAAAAAAATATTCTACCAAAAGCTTAATTTATACCCCGTGGCAATGCATACTACCTTGTTTAGTAATTTAAAGGAACAGCGGCCAATGGTTCATTCTACAAGACAGAGCAAGATTATTTTTAAGATTTTTGAAATTTCTGGAATGTTTACATAACAAAATATAAAAAAATAAATAACAAGACCACTATAGTTCTTCTTACCTCTTTCTTAAAAGGTGCCTTGAGCATAGCCTCAACATCAAAATCTTTAGCCATGATTAATCCTGCAATTATAGGTAAAAATTCTAAAAAAGGAAAAAAATAAACTAAATTAATTAAATATGCTATTATTCAGGGTTGTTATTTTGTCCACTTTTTGTCAAAAGTCCGGGACGCTGGACAAAAAGGGAAAAAAACACACGAAACTGGACAAAATAAAATCCTCTAAACTGAACATGTTCAATGCATAAAATTATTCTGTTAAAACAATAAATTGCAATTTTAACTTCAAATTAGCAATTTTAACAATAGAAATATTTTATTAAAAATTAATAATTTGATTAATGAAAAGTAATTTCATTTTAATCACGATAAACAAACAAACAAACAAAAAAAATCATGAAGAAAATGCTAATTACATTAGTTATGTACAGTTTGTAGATGTAACAAAGTAAATCTGCTGTGGTGGATTGTAATATTATTAATCATACTGGATATTAAGATTTAAAAAAAAAAAAAAGTTATTTAATGCTATATCTAAATCTTTAAAAACAAAAGAAATAGACACGGCTTTTTAGCCAGAAAAAGATTTCTTGCATAATGTTGAGTCATCTCCAGTACAAAATGTTGACGATTAAAGAATAACTTAATCCCCCCCCCCTCCCCAAATGGACTTTTCAATATTAAAGTTTTTCACAAACGGCATGATTGATAATTACATACGTCATAGACGATTATAATCTTAAAAATGATTTAAGTTGTTTCTTTGTTATTTTGTACTTAATATGGAAATATCTTATTTAACATTTCTATACTAGGTAAAAAAAAAAAAAAATCTTATAAATGTAGGTAGAATGTTTTTATCAATTTATGTCCACAAGTCCTTTCAAAGCAAAGTTTTCATTTTTATATAACATTTTATGTGCAATACCAACATGTCATTTTTTTTTATCCAAGAACTAAAAAAAATCAAATTTACATACTTAATCATTTCATAATTTTATATTCTTATTTTAATTTTCTAAAAAAAATATTACTTGGTAATAGAAATTCCATATGAAAAATATACAAAATTAAATTTTACTTCTACATAGAAAAGTTATTTTTTTATTTTTCACAAAAATAATGTATATAACTATATATATATATATATAACCAATTTGATAAATATGCAAAAACATTAAGAGAAATAATAAAATGTTGAGTGACTCCAGTCAAATTTCTGAACTTTAAGTAATTCACTGTTGTTTAAATAAAATAAAGTAAGAGAAGTCATTAAATAAACAAAACGAGAAAATTAACAATAAGTGTTTGATTATTTACTCTCAAATAGTACATTGTTGAATAAAACAGAATGTATTCAAATTTTTCGGGTATCTCTGTAGAATAACTATTAGTGTTACATTCACCAAAATTTATACAGTTTGTGTGACATATACTTATAACTTGTATATGAATTTTAAAGCTCAATCAAATGAGGAATTCAGACACCATCACATTTTAAATATTTTCAGACTGTAGGCCATAATATTACAGAATTTTTCATTATTTACCTGTAAAAAAACTATAAATAAGGGGTGGGGGGAGAATTTTTTTTTTTTTTTTTAATGAATAAAATATTTTAAATTTATTAAAAAAAGAAAACTAAATTTCATAATCCAAAAAAATCAACAAAACTGCAGAAAATAAAATACTGGTAAATGATTCGTAAGACAATATTAAGTATAGTGTTAATGTATTTGCTGCTAATTTATTTAAATAATCATTTATGTAAATTTTAAATTTTATTTCATGCAATGAAAAATCTTAAATTTTTAAATGGTTCTCAAATGTAAATATCATAATTTATTCAAGGCAATATATGACCATGATTACTTGATAAGTTTTATTAATTTGTAAAACTATATAGATAATGCAAGATTCTATAATATGCACTACTTCTGGGCCTAAGGTGTGCATTATAAAGATTCTCTACTGTATTAAGTTTTCTAGACTTGAATTAATTTGTGTTTTAAAGTTAATATACAGGGTTGGTAAAAAAACAGGTTTTTTTTCGTTTTAACCATGTTTTTATTAGTAAATGTTTCTCAGTCATATTATACATATTTGTAAATTAAATTAGCACTTTCAGAAGTAGTTGATACTCTAATATTAATTATTACTTCATTTAAAAATAATTTAAATTAACAATAAACAGGTATGAGATTTTTTAAGCCTTTTTTGTAGGTTGTGATTTTCTTTCTGTAACAATGTACAAGAAACAAATCTTGTACTTTCTAAATCAAAGCTTGTACTTTCAGACATGAAATTGTGTTATATCTCATCTAATTGAATAAGTTTTTACCACACCGGTTGTAGAATCTTTAGCGATTAGAATTATTTCAACATTTTCCTATATTTAGATATTAAATTTTTTACTGTCATTTTCTTAATTCTACTACTGTCACAGTATAAAGTAAAAACAGAAAGCAAAGCGATGCATACATACTTGCATGAGAAATGTCAGGAAGATCTTACTTACATTTGCTTCGTTTTCACCATTTCACATTAGGTTGCTCCACTCCACGAACGAAGACAAGACGCCATGTATGTTTACTTACTAGGCATTTTGACGTGATACAAAACGGTCTGCGCGTGCGCGAGATTAGCAGATTCAGGCATAGTTACGGCTAGGTTACGGTAGATGTAACAGGCCCGCTTCTCTTATGATGCAAGGCCACAACAGTTTTCCCGGAATCCGACCTGCAGTGGCTACTCAGCAAGGAAAAGGCATCAGCTTCCCCGCACTGGCCCGTGATTAGTTAATCACCGACTGCCGGAAGTTCAGGCGCTCTATTTAAAATGTAGCACTGGCATGATACCAATGGCCACAAGTCTGTTTGGCCAGAACGTTTACAGCTTGTGGCCAGAAGTCTTGTGTTTGTTGGGTATATATTAATTCGCAAACATGAAATTTGTTATACGTTTTTAACATATTAATTATGAGGGTAGAGGATTGAAAGTAGCATTGTTAGAAAGTTATGGTTAATGAGAATTTAAAGGAAAAGAAAATCTCTTATTAGAATCTCAAAGAGGCATTCAAAAATACCTTTATTTTTATGCACTTTTTCATTTTATACACGTAATCTTTTGTATTAAAAATTTTTATAGAAGAAAGTTGTTCAATTTGTCAATTTCTTAAAATTCAATAAAAAGCATAGGCACAGTAATTTGTATAGATGTAACTAACTTCCCTATATTTTCAACTACAGATTTTTCATTTTATAAGGCAACAACCTTTAGAGTGTTAGAAATGCTTATTGACTAAACGAATGTAAAACCGTAATTTAATACTATTGAACATGGAGGCAAATAATAAAAAAAAAATTAATTTATGATTTATTAGTTTTTTTTTATTATTATTATTTATTCATTTATTTATGATGTAATTTTTTTTTTTTTTTTTTTTTTTTTTTGTGATTTACGTCAGCTATAATTGGAAAATACTTTTTTTTTTTTTTTTTTTTTCTAAATATAAAACGTAATGCATTCTAATTAACTGAAACTTGATTACTTATTTTTGAAAAGTGTATTTATTACTATATGCTGAATCATTATGAATGCATATTGGATAAAAAACGACACTGCTATGTACTGCAATTTAACTCTATTTACGGAAAGACCATATCAGCTTTTATGCTATATACTGGCAACAAAGTTGCTATATAAAATAGATATCATGAAAGATAGTAGAGAAAATACTGTTTTTGGGTCAAATTTTTGAAATTGAGTTTTTGTTATATTTATACGTTGTGAAGTCCCCTGAATCCGAAAATCATGTTTTTGCGGTTGATCTATGTGCCTGTTATTAACATATTCTAAGAACAAATAACAGCAGAAAGATCTAACTCGATATACTAAATCTGTATCGTATAGGAAAGCTGCACTAAAGTTTTCGTTGAGATCAAGCAAATGTTTCGTGTTAGTATTCCAATTAGATTCCAATTAGTATTTCTAGTATTAAATTGCACGGTAAGCCGTGTGAGTAACATACCAAATTATTATTAAACTGTTGACATATTATTTCGATACAGACAGTATACTTTGCTATTGAAATGATCAGAAGAAGAAAGTAAATGGATACAAACGTTCATAGGTATATGCATCGTTACGCAAATAATAATCAATGAAACTATAATAATCAATTTATAATTCTTATTACTAAAAGTCGTTCATTTAAACGAGTTATTTGCGGACATTTCTGTTCCATAATTATTTTCTGTTCCATAATAATCTGTCTTCCATCATCGACACAGTATACCATAATAAAATTCTATATACATTAATATGTGGGCTCGTTTTTTTTTTTTTTTTTTTTTTTTTTTTGGGGGGGGGGG
This sequence comes from Salticus scenicus, assembly GCA_963930645.1. Classification (NCBI taxonomy): domain Eukaryota; kingdom Metazoa; phylum Arthropoda; class Arachnida; order Araneae; family Salticidae; genus Salticus; species Salticus scenicus. Next base: position 196,251,859 of record OZ005660.1, read on the forward strand.
GGGGGTATTTTTCTTGGTAAAATTTTCTGTTTTTTTTTTTTTTTTTTTTTTTTTTTTTTCAGTCTCCCAACAAAATTAGCTATGTTACTAAAAACTATCTTCTGAATGTTCCCCCAATATCAACTAGTATGTTGTAACCACCATCAAACTTTCTTCTACATTTTTTCTATACAAATTATTTAATAAAATTAATATTTATTAAAACTATTTTCCACGATATATACAGATGGAGATGATTTTCATCGCACAGAATTATTACTGTTATTTATCACTGTTGAATAAAAAATTTAAGAAATTAAGTTAAAGAAAATAAGTAAAGAAAATTTAATATAAGTTAATATAAGTAAAGTAATATATATTTGAATATTATGTTAAGTAAAGAGAATTTAATTTCTTATTTATCCTTTAATAATTTTGTAAATGTAATCGGAATAATTTAAACTAAGATGTAAATTTTTCTTAAGTTAATTTTTACTTGAATTTTATGATATTCAAGTGCTACACGAAAATTAGAAATAAATTTATTAATAGTAGAATTTATTAATACGATTAAGTAATTGTCAAATAAAAGAACATATAATAATAATGAAAAATAAAATTAAATGCATGTTTATGAGTAAAAATTTTTACTCATAATTTGGTTAAAATCTATTTTACTTTTACTCATCTTTCCAAAGAGAGGGGGAAGGGCTTTTATATAATGCTCGATGTGCCGCCAAAATGCAATGCGTCGCCAAAAATGGAAATACTGCTGCAGACCCCCTCTTCTAGTCTCAGGAAAATGGCGCGGCGGAGTTGTCCTCTGTGGGAAAAGGGGGGTTAAAATTCTCGGCGGAATTGTCCTATGAGGGGAATAGGGGATTAAAATATCGGTGGAATTGTCCTGTTCCGAAAAAGGTAACAGAAAAACAAGTTAATAATAATAACAATTTATAGCGTAATCCTCTCACATTTTTCATTTTACTAAATAAAATTTAATAAGGTAAGTATTTAAAATTTTCAGCAACTTCTACAAAATTAAAAAACTCACCAAATTTTAATATCATTCTTTATCACCCTTTATTTCAGAGGTAAATTAAATGGATTAGTCATGATGATTTTGCTAATTTTATTGCTTAGCTAGGGATACTATTAGAACTAGACCTTCGTTAAGAATTAAATAGGCTTCTGTTTTTCTGAAAATCGGGACGTATTCCTATTGGATTGCTCTCTCTCTCTCTCTCTCTCTGTTTTCTTTTTCCTTTCCTTTTCTTATCTTTTCTATTCTTTTCTTTTCCAATAAATTAAAAAAATTCTCATTCATGAGAATGTCCTGAAAAAAGAGCGAAGAGGACCCCTGATATATAAATATGTATAGGTATATCATAGTCAGTGAAACATTGTCCTTCGTGTAAAAGGGTGGTTAGTGATCCGCCTTTTTTTCCGGATTCTTCCACCAGAATATTTTATGATAATTTTTATTTAATTGTTCAAATATACTATTAAAATTATATTGGAAGAAAAATCAGGGAAAGATGTGGTCTGTGACCACCATGTGCAATGGGACTTCACAGAAATATCTCACAAATAATGTTTCTCTCCTTACCCAATGCGCTTTATATACTATACACATTATCATGGGATATATTTTATTTTTTTTTCTCCGCTTTTGCACTTGAAAGGTGTTTTTTCTTGGAAATAAATACTCTAATGTGTTAGAATTTAAACTGAACCAATAGCTCGTGATGTCGCGGTCTTCTTTCTTAAATATAGTATGACAGAAATGGATTCAAAACATTTTGCTCATGTCGGCTTGTTGGAAGGAAGGAAAAGGGGGGGGGGGGGATCATGTCATGAATTAGTTTATATTTGATTTATGAGTTGCATTTTCACAGAAAACATTTTGTAGTTAATTATGAAATTTATAAGTAATGTAAATAATAATAAATAAAAGATCAAGAGGTAATAATGGCTTAAACATTGGCACTTCTGAAATGCATGCATTCATAGTACTTAATAATCCTGAAAATGATAATACATATACATTTTAAAATATATTCATTGAAAAACATATGGGCTACTACTGACACTTTAAACAAGTAGTTACATTTAAATATGTTACTACACAAAAACAATTTAATAAAATTTTCAATTATCCAGATATTTTCTATAGAAGGTTTAAAAAAAAAAGTGCTTTTTTTTTTTTTTTTTTTTTTTTTTTTTTTTTTACACACACAAGTTTATTTTATTTTAATTCTATTAACTTCAAATTTAGTTTTAAATTGCAGAAATATTTTTGTTTGTACTGTTTTTCTTTCACTGCATAACTTAAACATTTTGTTTATTATCCAATGGATACCACAATTTGTTTTCTGTTTATAAATATCATAATTTTTTACAAAATCATAATTATCTCTGTTTTTGAATCAAAAGAAATCTTCTTCCGAAAGCAAGCAACAGGCATTGGTTATTGTTTGCTTTCAAAAGAGTAAACTTGAAAATTGATGGGAAATAGGATAAACATTTAACAAGCAAACTTATTACACGATTATTGCTAATTTAATATCCCTTTGATTTATTATTTCTAATCTTGAAAATGTATGATATAAATATATAATACACGATGATACATTACTTACATGATTTGATTTTATGAGCAATCTATATATTACTATTACTTGTATTTATATACACTACAGTTTTTTTATCAAGGTACTTCTATCACATTTAATAATCTATTATTTAAAAATATATATATATTTCCTCTAATACAGAGTGATCGGTTTTCAAAGAATCAACAAAAGACGTAGATAAAGAATATCATATGGTACATTTATACAAACTCGATTAAAAAAATTAAAAAAAAAAAATTAAACCGTAAAAACCCAATTTAAACACAATTATTTCAAATGTAAAGAAGATTTGCTCTTTTCGCCATATGACGTAGTGCGCAAGGAATCTCAAATAGCTCACAATTCGCGCATCTATGAAATCGCACCCCCCTGCATTAGGCATCAGCTTCTACCTTTTACGATAGTTTACGGCGAAATTAGTCGGGGATGGAAATTATTATTATAATTATTTTATGACTGTACGTATGCATATGTGCATAGATGGTTGTGAATATACGATTGATGTATGAATATACTTTTTTTGGTGAAGGGCAAGGTGAATATTCGAAGCGGAATACATTAATTTAAATTATTTTCATTCATGGACTAACTATGGAATCGGGAAACATTTATGACTATATATTAAAACTATAAAAAAAAAGAATGAATAGTGGATACAATAATATTTCATTACAACAGTTCTTTAGCTACAATAATCGTTGAAAGGTATTTTCATTTCGATAAGTCAGAACGCATTTATTATGTTCATAAATGTTACAAAAATGGTTAGTATTAATGTTCATAAATGTTACAAAATTATTTATTGATCCGTCAACCAAAGTTGTCAAAATTTAAATATCGTTAGTCTAGCCGCGGGCCGCAAGAAACTACGTGGTGGGATTCGGGTTGGCCACCGCTGTTCTACAGTATACATACTTGCCAACATCCTAATTAATATTCCGTAGTGTTGTTTGTCCCGCCCATTTTCTCATACCAATAAATTTTTAAAGTAATATTCTACAAATGCAATTACGATTGGATAAGAAGAAATATACTCTAAAAAGATACTGGTGTGAGAAATAAGGCGGGGCTAACAATACTACGGAATATTAATTAGTATGTTAGCAAGTATGACAGTATATTATATATTTAAAAAATAAAAGTACTGACACCGTAAACATTATGCAGTTTATTTTGTTTAAATTTATGAAAATATCTGCCGTATTGTGAAGTCTTTACTAACGAAGTCTTGATCGTGAAGTAAGTGTCCTATTGGCACAGAGAAAAGATTGTATTGGGTTGTTCAGAAACAAAGTAATTTCGTTTTTCTCAGCAGAGGACTTAATTGTATTTTTTTCACACCTTCTTTACATTTAAGTTGCATTGCCATTACATATTGTGACAGCTGATATAGCAAGGCTTGCTTGTGAAAAAGGTCGTTTTATTCTGCTCAATAGTTTTTTATTGGCGCCTTATCAAATAAAGAAAATCAGAAGCGACATTTTCGGCATATTTTGTTTTTGCTATCAAAAATGCGAAAATACTATTCAAACAAGGAAAACTAGTATGTTGTGGCCATCACGAGACTTTCTTCTATATTTTCCTATACAAATTCACTCAGTAACAATAATAATAATAATAATAATAATAATAATAATAAATGGGACTTTGACAAAATTTTGGGTAAAATGTGAAAATTATTCTAAGTTTGTCAAAACACGGAAACCGTGGGACTTTATAAAAATTGGAGAAAAAACGCAAAAATTTGTTTAAGTTTGTCAGAACACGGAAAACATGGGAGTTTGATAGAATTAAGGGGAGAAAAAAAAAAAAAAGTGGGACTTTGACAAAATTTTGGGTAAAATGTGAAAATTTGTTAAAGTTTGTCAAAACACGGAAACCGTGGGACTTTGACAAAATTAGGGGAAAAATGCAAAAATATGTTCAAGATTGTCAAGACACGGAAACCGTAGGACTTTGACAAAATTAGGGGAAAAAAGCAAAAATTAGTTTAAGTTTGTCAGAACAGGGAAACCGTGGGAGTTTGATAAAATTAAGGGGAGAGAAAAGAAAAAAAAAAGAAAAAAGATTTTTTTTCTACGTTTTTTTTTTTTTCGTAAAAAGTAAAAAAAAATCGATAACTTTGTTTTAAATTATTACATATTTATAGTTCAACCATTCGTTTTAAAGGTACTGACGAGACCTTTCGAAAGATACCCATCTTGAAAATTTTTGCCCTATATCACCCTGTTAAAAATTTAGAAAAAGCGGGATGGCAACGCAACCTGTAAGACGATTTTTACCAAAAGTTGATAGGCACTAATTTATGTCAAGGTGCAACTACATACCAATTTGTATGAAATTCTGTGCAGTAGTTCCAGAGATACAGTTGCCACAAAATTTTGTTACACACACACACAGACAGACAGACAAACAGACAGACAGACATCTTCCAAATATGGTAAAATCGTGTTCTACATCTCTCAAAACGTGTAAATCCATCAAAAACCCGAAATCGAAAATTTTTACGAATCCAATACTTTCTTCTATTGAAGATAGAAGAAAGTAAAAAGTATACGATGTGTGCACAGAAAATTTATTCAAAGAACGCTATTGTCAAAACTGGTTTACCAAATTTTGTTCTGGCAATTTTGAGTTGAAGATGCATAACGTTCTAGAAAACCAGTTTGTGCTAATTAAGACAAAATAAAGTATTGATTTATGAAAAACTACCAAATAACAACTCGTGAGATCGCTAAGAAACCGATGAAAGTGGAGAATATATAATTCATTAAAATATTTATACAATATAAGAAAATCGTCTTTCATTTTCGAAGAAAAAAACGAAATTACTTTCCGAACAACCCAATAGAATTAGAATGTTATGTGAGTGCTCGTTTTCTACATGAAAGGTGCCGTGATTTCGTGTCTTTTTCAAAATTATTAAAGCGCAGGATATAAAAAAAAAAAATAAAATAAAAGGTCGGGTGGGTTTTTAACAAGAAAGAAAAATAAATTATTGATTTTTTAGACAAAATGAAAAAAAATAAAATAAAAATCTACGTTCTTTTTGTTTAATTTTTTGTGTAGTACATTAAGGTACTATTTAATTAAGTGTAAAAATTAACTTACAGCTTGTGCTTTGACTTCGTGATAAGCAGCTTTTTTGTTTTTTTACATTTTTTAACACATAAAATACAAATATTTTTACTACTTCTGGAGTGTATTGTGTTAATGCGTTCCTGTTAAATAGCCAAATATTAGTAACCTGGGTAAATTATTTTCTCTGGCTTGCCGTCCGTGATGTCGTGTGATACATCATCCATAGGGTTGTACGGATTTTTCCATAGTGGAAAAAAAAAAACCTGATTAAAATTGTCTCGGAAAAAATATCGTTTTATCTACTTTTAGCGACTATTTGTTCTTTGCGAGCTGTAAAATAAAAAGAAGTTCTTTATTGTTTTCATATACCGTAATTCCCGACGTATAACGCGGAGGTCATATAAATGAGTTGTACACCAGACATTTTAATTTACAAATAAGGCAATATTTGTAAGAAAGCTTCTTAAAAAAAAAAAAAAAAAACAATTTTTACTGTAAATTAAGATTCCCATTGTAAAGTTGGTTTAACAAACCTGCACGTCATACGCCGAAAAATACGGTATATGAAACAATTCTTTATTAATATGTGTATGTGTACATAACAAATTTAAATATTGTAAAATAGACATACAGTAAGCAAAATTAATGACATTTAATAAATAAATATTTTTGTATTTTTTTAAGGGTGGATTGACAAGTGATATTTTATAGTTTCAATTTTAATCTCCCCTTACTTTCGCAGCCCTTCCTAACTGCTTTCAACTCTGTTGTCATTTCCTCTCTCATACTCATAAATATCTTTAAAAAATTTGTTATTAAGCATAATAAAATTCAATGACTCACAATTTTTCATGCAATTTTTTACTTTCCGAACATATATATGTAAGGACAATATACATTATTCATCACAAAAATTCAACTTGAGCTTTTGTTGAATCTATATGTTTTGAGATCCCCTGAGTTTGCAGTTCTTTTCTGCATTCTTGTGTTTTTATGATATAATATATATATATATGTATATGAAGCAATTTTCTTTTAATATGTGCATATGTATTAGGGTGGTCGCAATACATATGGGGAGTTTTTTTTTTCCAATTTTTGATGGGAACCCCTGTAAAGTTGCCAAATGCAAAAAAAATAATATTGCCCAAGTTTTAGATGAATCGGATAATATTAAGACCTGCCTCATCTGTCCTAAAGTACTATGATACTGAACACAGTAAAACTATTTTCCACTTAGAAGCACTATTATACTATAAAATTCAAATTGAACAATACAAAAATCCTACACGTACCCTTCAATGTTATAGATGTCAAATGTATTAGGTGTACCGGAAAGTTCTGTCGGTTTGAATTAAAATACTGACATCGGAAATTTATCCTGGATAAAATTTAAAATATTCTTTGGTAACTTTTTAACTTATAAGATGGTTGTTTGTAAAGTACTATGTAAACACTGTTAAACAAAAATTTCCGGTTTCATTTTATTAATTCAAAACGACATAACTTTCCGGTACACCTAATACTTTCATTCCGCAAAAAATTGCCAAATGAAAATTGGATGTATTCGCTGTTCTGAAGAACATTTAACTAAAGATTGCCTTCTCGGGAATCAAAGGATTCATCTCATATGTTGTAATTGTAGAGGAAACCATTTAGCAAACTATAGAGGTTGCCCCAAATTTTCCGAAAATAGATCTAAATCACATATTACAAAAATTATTCCTCCTGAAAACCGAAAATATTTCGACCAATCCGAATTTCCCTCTCTCTCCGTAGCCACTCCCACTAGCAAAAAACTGGATACTTTCGCCAATATTCTTAAGAACAACTCCATTCGAGAACTCTTTGACATTCTTAATGAAATTGCGACCGAATTTAAATTAAAAAACTTTAATGAATTACTTATTAAACTTAGAAATGCACGAAATAAAATGAAAAACACCGATAACTCCATTACTAAACTAACCATTCTCTGGGAAGCCCTAGGATTCCTGAACTTCCTTAATTTTTTTCTTTTTGGTTAATTATATTTCTGTGTCCTTCTAATTTCTAAAAATTTCCCTTTTAGTCACCTTTCTGTAACCCATCTGATACCTGTTATTCATTCTGTTATTTTTCATTTCATCATCTCTGACTGGCGTCTATAAACAGTTTTATTTTTATTTTTTATGTCTGGGAAATTTTTATTTTAATCTGTTGCCTATATCTCTGGTTCGCTGAGGTGTGGGGTCGTGTTAATTTGACCCCGGATACTCGGCACTCCGCATCTCCCCCGAAGTCTCCTAAAGTACTACATTTAACCGATTTTCTCTAAAAGTTGGGAGATTCGCGAAAACATAAAAAAGGCAGTTCGAGGGAACGTTATCGTAGCTTAATCGGTAGCGCGTTGGTCTCGCATGCCATAGATGGTGGGTTCAAATCCCCTACAGTGCAATATTGTTTTGTAAAAAAACTAGAGAATTAAAATAGTCAGTTAAATAATTAATTAATAATCAATAAAATAATAAAATTTACTTATTAAAATTGATTAATGAACCACTCATAAAAAATTAATTACTGATTAAAAAATATAATACATTGTCCTCTTTTCGGTTGATAACGTTGATTCTCTTACATGTTCTGACAGTTTTCTATGTCGTCCCTTTAAGAAAACTCTCCCCGTCACATGTCATGACAAGAAGTCCAGGTTGCCAACGGATAAAACGAAACTCTACCCCGTCAACTTTCACGATCAAGCAACTAACCAACTGTTACGTCTCTTCCGGTTTCCCTCCCCCTTCCCCCCTCCTATGACGTCACTTCCGACCCTCAAAGTGGGGGGCTTACTATTTAGAGTATATTATATATTAATAAAATAAAAGTAATAACACCGTAAACTTTATGCAGTTTATTTTGTTTGAGTTTATGAAAATAGCTGCTGTACTGAGGTCTTAACACTAAAAAGTAAGTTATCAAGTAAGTGTCGTATTGGCATAGAAAAAAGAGTGTAAAATTAGAATTGTGTGTAAGTGCTCGTTTTCTGTGTGAAAAGTGACGTGATTTCCTGTTTTTTTTTAAAACTACTTTTAAAAACAAAATTATTTTAGCGCAGGATTAAAAAAAAGATTGGATGGGATTTTAACGAGAAAGAAAAGCAAATGATTGATTTTTTAGACAAAATAAAAAAATAAAAATAAAAATCTACGTTATTTTTGTTTAAATATTTGTATAGTTCATTAAGGTACTATTTAATTAAGTGTAAAAATTAACTTAAAGATTGTGCCTTGACTTCGTGATAGGCAGCTTTTTTTTTTCTTTACATTTTTTAACACATAAAATACAAATATTTTTACTACTTCTGGAGTACATTGTGTTAATGCGTTCCTGTTAAATAGCCAAATATTAGCAACCTGGGTAAACTATTTTCTCTGGCTTGCCGTCCGTGATGTCGCGTGTTATATCATCTGCAGGGTTGTTCGGATTTTTCCATAGTGCAAAAAAAAAAAAAACTGACTAAAACTGTCTCGGAAAAAATATCGTTTTATCTACTTTTAGCGACTATTTGTTATTTGCGAGCTGTAAAATAAAAAAAATTTTTTTATTGTTTTCATATACCGTAATCAGCGACGTATAACGCGCAGGTCATATAAATGAGTTGTACACCAGAAAATTTAATTTACAAATAAGGCTATATTTGTAAGAAAGCTTATTAAAAAAAAATAACTTTTACTGTAAATTAAAATTTCCATTGTAAAACTGGTTTAACAAACCTGCACGTCATACGCCGAAAAATACGGTATATGAAACATTCTTTATTAATATGTGTATGTATATATAACAAATTTAAATATTGTAAAATAGACATACAGTAAGCAAAATTAACGACATTCAATAAATAAATATTTTTGTATTTTTTTAAGGGTGAATTAACAAGTGATATTTTATAGTTTCAATTCTAATCACCCCCCCCCCCCCCCCTTCTTTCGCCGCCCTTCCTAACTGCTTTCGACTCTGTTGTCATTTCCTCTCTCATAGTCATAAATATCTTTAAAAAATTTGTTATTAAGCATAATAAAATTCAATGACTCACATTTTTTCATGCAATTTTTTACTTTCCGAACATACATATGTAAGGACAATAAATATTATTCATCACAAAAATTCAACTTGAGCTTTTGTTGAATCTATATGTTTTGAGATCCCCTGAGTTTGCAGTTCTATTTTTCTGCATTCTTGCTGTTTTTATGATATTATATATATATATATATATATATATGAAGCAATTCTCTATTAATATGTGCATATGTATTAGGGTGGTCGCAATACATGTGGGTAGTTTTTTTTGTAACACGCTTTTATTAGCTTCACCTGTATGTATGTTTGTATGTTTGTAACCGCTCTGGGAGCAAACAAAAAATCTATATAGTAAAAAAAGACTTTGGCTTGTGAATGCCGTGGCTGGGTGGTAGAGCGCAGCGCTACGAACCGAAAGGTCTAGCGTTCGAGACCAGTCAGGGGAGATTTTTTAAAAATGGTTTTTGTTTAATTCTAAATTATTTTAATTAAAGATTTAAATGTATGTAAATATTATAGTGTGTCATTCACATGGTTTTCTCTTACCCTGGATTTTAATACTAAGTTAGATATTTTGTGCTTTTTAGTTCACATTTCTATAAAAGTGTGTTATTTAATTTTTTAAAACTATAATATTATTCTTTTCCAATCTTCGATCGGAATCCCTGTAAAGTTGCCAAATGCTATAAAAATAATATTGCCCAAGTTTTAGATGTATCGGATAACATTAATACCTGCCTCATCTGTCCTAAATTATTACATTTAACCGATTTTCTTTAAAAGTTGGGAGATTTCTGCAATAAAATTTATAAATTTTTTATCTAAGTAATGTGATTTTTATTTCGAGTCTTCCTAACAATATTCTAGGATTTAATTTTCCCACCACAATTTGTTTTACAAAAGTACAATTCAGAATGTATGGATTTAAAATGGATTGGATCCGAAAAATAAATTTTCGTGAATGATTGCTAAATTTTGTATTTAGTCTCATAAAGATACTTTGTCCCTTTTTTTTTTACATCATTATGTATCTAGTGTATCTAGAATTCATCTAGATTTTTTAAATGTCCTATAGAATATTTATTGATCATCACACATTCCCCTTTCACAGGACTCCCCATGAAAAAAAAAATAAAATAAATAAACTCATATTAAGAATAAACAAAAAAATTATTAAAAGTGAAAGAATTGCTTTTTTTTTTCAATAAACACCAAATTAAATTAGGGCATTGTGCTCAAAAATTCACAGTTAATAGATTTACTTACTATACGATACCGAAAACAGCACTTTTAAGAAAAAGAGCACAGATTATCAAAAATAGGACTGCAAATTTAGATTGATAAAGAGCTGTCGTAATTTGTGTTGGAATTCGTTTCTTCATATATATAAGTGTGAAGATGTTGGCTACGTATGACGGTGATGAGAAAATAATAAAAGATTTACTCAAGGAAGAGCTGTCTTTCCTAAAGTGGAAAAATGGTAGAGAGCAAAAAATATTGTAGCAAAGTGTTTTGATACTATTGCTGTAAATACTAATCTTTTCAAAGGATCCTCTGAATTACAGAACAATTATCTGATAAAGATCTGTTATACTTGGCTTGCCGCCATAATATTTTAGCAGTTATACTAAAGGCAGTTTTTGATTGCAAAATGGGTTCAACAGCTAGACTCTTACAAGACATTTTTAAGCATTTTCAGGGAAAGTGATTGAAAATCGACAATATGCATATATATACTCGTATATAATTGGTTTTGATGATGAGGAAGTCAAATCTAATATAAAGTTAAATGATCTTGAACTCTAATTTTCTTTATCGACAATTAGAAAAAACGCTACAGCAACTCAGTGATGATTTTGAAGAATATCCCAATTATGGCTAATATGTATGGGACATATTACTCCAGAAAAATTTCTTTTATAGCTCCAGGTCTTATGGATCATGCCAGGTGGGAGTGTTTCCATATTGCGCGACTTTTTTATTCAACATTCACCAATAATTTTGAGACGTCACTTTTAATATACATAATCGACGATTAATCGGCAATTTCGTATATCAAATATCACTTCTCAAAATTATTCGTGACTATTAAATAAAAAAGTCGCGCAATCTGGTAACACTGCCAGATGGATGATAAAAGCTATTTAGTCTTTAAAATTATTCATCTTTAGTGATAAAATTCTTATAAGTGACACCGAGATAAATATTATCAGAAGTATTTGTGTATTCATTATTGATGCCTGTTTCAACGTGTGGTTGAATGCTTCTAAAGCAACATTGACTCTTAACCACGATTTCCAATTGATAAAATCCTTAACCCTTTGCTTTCCAAATTACCTTAATTTTGGAAAAATAGTTTGAAACGTTTTTATTATATTTCTTTATGCATGAGAAACATCTCATTTTTGCACTTTCGCGACCGCACGTTTTTGTCTTTTTCCCAGTAAGGTTTATCTGTGGGCGTTATTCTCTCTAATAACAATATTTCAGAACAAAAGTTTCTCTATTCACATTTATATTACATGTGGACATACATTATAGTTATACTCTTTCTAATCAAAGTTTTTATATCCATAGTATATTGATAGTACAAATATGAATATTGAGTATGTTTTTGAGAAATAAATAAGATACAAATTGCGAAAGAAACGCCCACTGGTGGAATTAGAGATTTTCAATTGACGTGAATCAACGTCAGCGCTTACTAGTGTTAAATTTAGAAAACTGTTACTTTTTTTTTTTTTTTTTTTTTTTTTTTTTTTTATTGTAAATGAAAGTTAAATCTATACGGACATTGAAGTCCCTATGAAATCCCAGGTATGGAACACGGGCGCAGAATTCATACCACTACCAAAGTAAGAAAATTTTCTACTTCTTAAATCAACGATATTATAGGTTGAGAAATTTCTTAAACAGATTCCGGTATGAATTCTGCGCCCGTGTTCCATCCCTGAAATCCTGTAGTAAATTTAGGCTATATTGAGGAATTATTTTGATGGGGCTTTAAAGTACAGTGGGATACAAAGGGTTAGTAAGGAAAAAACAGATAAAAATATTTCAAAAGTAGTGTTGTCCAAACGTATAAAGTATTGGTGGTATTTAAACCAGAAACAAGTCGCTTCATCTTTTGTTAATGAAATTTAGAATTAAAAAAAAAAAAAAATAATTAAAATTAAGCATAGCTAAAAGGCTATTTTCTTTTGAGTAGCAACAAGGACATAGCTGCCAATATTTTAATTTATTTCGGAGTAATTTTAGCTCCGCCTCTATTTCGTACCACTTTTTTTTAAGCATTTTTTTGTTATTTAATCGAAGTTATGTATTGAAGAAATTTTTTCTATAAATAAAGTGGTACGAAATAAAGGCGGGGCTAAAGTACTCCGGAATAATTTGACCCATTTTACCCCATTGTCCTATTTAAAGGACAGCTGAAAAATAGCATATAGAAATCAGAATTTGCTTGGTGCGAATATTTTGTCAGCTGGAATATATAATGGTATATATAAGCTTCTGCTAGCGTGTTATGTGTCTCACCTCCTCCTCCTCCATCTGGAATCTTTGTTTAATCATTACATTAAGGGGCGTGGTTTATCATCTATTTGCGGTTGAAATTTCTTTCTGGAGAACTATCATGTAAATAAGAAAGTATTATACAGATAAAGGAAAACTTTATACTCGGAAAGCAGTTTTAACTATTGAACAGCACACTAAAGCGTATATAAGTGCAAATTTCATACTCTTTATTTCAATGTCCTGCGTACAAGGAGGATAAGATTTCTTATACGTAATAATATATATATATATTTTTTTTTTCAAAATTTATTGTATTTAGTTTCTTTAGGTTTAATTAACCTTAAAAAATATAATTTTTCTCAAATTTTAGCAAAATAAATAAATTGTGATAAAATGGGTTAAAATATTGGCAGCTGTGCCAGGATGATGATTTTCGTGAGCTGGCTAATATTGAAGAAGATAGTATTCAAGACTATCAGATAGTTTTGTTTATTTAACGATTTCTCTTTATTTTATTTAAACAACAGTGCATTATTTAATCTTCGGAAACTCGAGTAGAATGAATCCAGATTTTTATTATTTCTCCAGATTTTTTATTAGCTTTTGCATGTTAACAAATTAGTTGTACACATACACTCTTATATAGATATATGCGCACATTTACACTACTTTATATGCAATACTGTTGCTGAAATTTAAATATATTTTTTATTCCGATGTTAAATTTAGTTTTGTATATTTTTCTCCTGGAATTTTAAGTTCCGATTAGTAATTTGTTTACAAAATTAAAATAAGAATATAAAATTATTAACTGATTAAATATATACATTTAATTTTTAAAACTCTTGGATAAAAAATTGTATTGGCTTTATTTATCCATTTTTATTTAATTTTTCTTTCCCCTATCACTTTCTTTGTGTGCAAAATTATTCGCAGACATTCCTTGTGTGCAAAACGCAGGAATGCAACCGTGGCGCAAAATACATACTGGTGTTTGCTCAATACTTTCACGACGACGACGACTTACGTAGATTCGTAGATTCACGTCATTTGGAAATCTGTAACTCCTCCAGTGAGCATTTCTTGCATGTCAATGTATTTTTTTAATAATATTCTCTGTATTCATATTTGTACAATTAAAAACTATGGATACAAATACATCACTAAAAAGGGTACAATTATTAAATTATTATGTATATTCATATGTAATATAAGTATTGATAGAGAAAATCTTGTTCTGAAATAATGTAGCTTGAAAGGATAACCCTTTGCGGCGCAAGACAATTTGAAACATTTAAATTATACTGCCACCGGAATTCATGAACTAAATTAAACTAAAAGAAATTTTAAATTTTAAGGTTTAAAAAACCGGCCTTTTCTGATATGTTATAAACGTGAATTTTTACTAAAATATTTCCGGGATGAATTTTTGCAGCTGGATCTTAAATTTTGCGTCCTCGTGGCGAGGACACCGCGCGTTAAGGGGATAACGCCCACGGGCGCAACATACACATAGCTGCCAATATTTTAATTTATTCCGGAGTATTTTTAACCCCGCCTTTATTTCTCACCACCTTATTTTTAGAAAAATTTTCTCCTATATATAACTATGATACAATAAGAAAAAATTATTCTTTTAAAAAAAGTGGTATGGATTAGAGGCGGAGCTAAAAGTACTCCGGAATAAATTCAAATATTGGCAGCTATTCATACATTCAAAAAGACAAAAACATGCGATCACGAAAGAGTTAAGAAATTTCTCTATTTATAATATCTTTGATTTAAGAAGTAGAAAATTTTCTGTTATTCACACTAGTATAAGTTCTTCGCTAATGTTTCCTCCTTAAAAGTCCATTTTTTTTTTTTTTTTTTTTGTATCACTTTATTTGTGTATGAAATTATTCGCAGACATTTCTTGTGTGCAATCAATGCTGCCAGATGGAAACTTTGAAATTTCCCTCATTTCTCTTAAACATTTCCCTTTTTAGCATAAAATTTCCCTCGATTGCGCAATATGCAAAGCTTTAACGCCATTATGTGTAAAACAATTGGCACTGAATATGGGAATGATATTGGTGTAAAAGTTAACGCAAATTTTTCACACATCCTAGAGGTCCTTTAATTGTATACTGCTTGCATAGGTATCTTACTAAGAAATCCTAGTCTATATTCGCGCGTGTTTCTGAGAAAATCAGGGAATGTTCTGAATAAGTAGGTTGAACGAAACTAAATTCCTAAATTTCTTCAGAGCATTTTGTATTTATTGCAAAAGAAGAAAAAAAGAACTGCACTGATTAAAAAAATAATAATAATAAAAAGATGAAAAAAACTGCTCTTAAGCTCTCAGCATATAGAGAAATTGGTTCGGAAATTGTTCGAGGGAAAAATCTAACAAATTATGCTTAAAACTGACAAAGTTTCCTTTTTGAGATGAAATTTCCCCCTTTCCATCAATATCTAAAAATCACATCAAATTTCCCAATTTGAGGGAAATTTCCCTCAATCTGGCAGCACTGTGTGCAATATCCAGGGACGGAATAGTGCCGTAGAACTCATCTTGTTTAAGAATGTTCTCTATTTATAATATCATTATTTTAAGAAGTAGAAAAAGTTTTTTATTCATAGTGGTATGAGTTTTGCGCCACTGTTCCATCCCTGAAAATCCAGTTTTGTTTTACTTTTTGTTTTACTATCACTTTCTTTGTGTGCGAAATTATTCACAGACATTCAATGAGAGCAAGTGTTTCTTTCCTTTTTTATGACAGAATTGCAAAGCACAGGTAATTGAAACTGCGACAAACAAAACTTATTCCATACCCATACAGAGTTCCCAACTTTTATAATTTATTCATAAACATTTTTAGCTCCGCCTCTTTTTAATACTAGGAATTTTGAAAAATGATTTTCTTCTTATTTAATTGTTGTCACATATTAAAGAGAATTAATCTACAAAATGTTTGGTGCGAAAAGAAGGCGGGGTTAAAAATGCTCGCGATTAAATTATAAAATATGGGAACTTTGCATCCACGTGAAATATGTAGAAAGGTATTTAATTTCGAAATTAAAATTAAGTTAATTTATTATTGTTTCTCGTGTGCCATCTCTCTATTTTTAATAAGCACTCATCACCAGGGATGGATAGTGATAAGAAATAGTGCATATATATGCAGAGACTTCAGCATTTGAATTTATTCCGGAGCATTTTTAACCTTGCCTTTATTTCATACCACTTTTTTCTTAAGAGTAATATTTCTTATTTTATCGTAGTTATATATTGGAGAAAAGTGTTCTATAAATAAAGTAGGGCGGATTAAAGGCCGGGCTAAAAATGTTCCAGAATAAACTGAAATAATCTTGTTATTTTGGCTTTTTATCCCCCATGATGCTTTTAATTAACCAAAATTTTAAATTATTTTAATTTTCGTGTTATTTTCAAACAAGCTATTAAACTTCAATTCCCTTCAACTAAATCCGCTTTTCATAAATCGGATATCTAAAATGTCCCTTGTAATGTAATAACTGTCATTTGTGTTACATAAGTCAAACTAAAAGAAATCTTAAATGGTGTTTACTTGAGTATTCTGGGTATGTCACAAAGAAAGAAATTTCTAAAGTTCGGAATCTGACCATAGCTTTAATTTTCAGCAAGCTAAAATTATCTTTAATGCCAATCACGTTCCTGAATTATATTTCCTGGTAAATAGAGCTATATATCACAATTGCGATAAAATTGCTAAAGAAAAATCTGATTCCACATTGCTGTGTTCAGCTTGGGAAAACTTATTTAGTTCCGTTAAAAAATTTTCTTTCTTTTTTGCTAAATTGATAAATAAAATAAATATATAAATAATAAAAATAATAATGGCAATATTAAATTAAAAAAAATAATGAAGTAAAAAATACTTTTTTTGTTGTTGTTGTTGTTATTGTTGTTTTTCAGTCCTCTTCTTTTTGTTGTTGTATACAGCTGTCTTTTTGGGTGTTTGTGTTGCTCATCCTCCTTGTACTTTCCAATCTTGCTTTTGCCTCCAAGGTAGTAAGTAGCACATGTTTTTATCACCTGAAGAAGAATGTGCACGTTGTTCGGAACCGATTGTGCTTCCCTTTATTTTCTGGTGTTGCGAAGAAATTTTATAGTTAAAATTTAACGTTTTATTAAAATAAAAGATAGGAAAAAAAAAAGGTACATGGATTAATCCTATTACTATGACATGGGAGTCCAGGTGAACCCCAGACACATCATAAATTGCAAAAAAAAAAAATATATATATATATATATGTATATATACATATATATATCGTAGTTTGAGCGGTTATAATCTATGACATCTCACTTAGGGATGTGGAATTCGAGAGTAAAAATGCAAATACACAAATATCAGGCGTGGTTTAATTTTTTTCATCTAATGTAAAAAATATTACATTTTAACCCTTTGAGTACTGAATTATTTGAAGATTTTTATGCCCATGGGATGGATTTAATTTTGAAATTTTGACAGTAAGGTCCGCGTGTGAGCGTTATTCTCCCATGTTACAATATTTCAGAACAAAATTTTCTGTGTTCACATTTATATTACAAATGGATATACATTATAATTTTATTCTTTCTAATCAAAGTATTTGTATCCATAGTATATTTCATTGTAAAATTGTGAATATTGATTATATATTTAAGAAAAAAAATAGCATACAAATTGCAAAAGACACGCCCACTGGTGGAGTTACAGATTTTCAAATGGTGTGAATCTACGTCAGCGGTCGCGAAAGTGTTAATATGTAAAAGTAATACATTTTATTTGGAATATACTTATATTGATGATATAAGTATGGTTGTAAGATACCGTAAAAAACGCCAGGAATGTGTTTGCGATCAACGCCCACTGGCTAGGGTGCCGCAAAGATCAACGCCTACTTCTTAAATTCAGATGACGAGTCAGACTCGTCCACCGTAACTTCGTATATTTTCTTTAATACACAACACTTTGCATTTTATTTTGCTTTTTCAGAAGAAAATCAACAGTGTCCATTAGTGGGTTTGAATTGCCCACGGTTGATTCATATTAATCTCTTTGGAAAATTTATTTTTTTAAGTATAAAAAAGATTCAATCACTATTTCTCTCAGTCAAATACAGAAATGGTTAATTGAGGTATCGAACACAGGTTATTTAAATTAAGAATATTATTGATACATTTACCCTACTTAGAAAATGGTCATTTTTAAAATTTATGGTGTATTAGACATAAACAGTTATATCGTCTAGACACAACGAGTGTCGCAAAAGAAAAAAAAATCTAATTTAACGATGAATTTCATTCTGATATACGCACATCTTCCTCAGATTTATGGTAGATGGTGGTACGAACGTAAGGCGGGACTAAAAAGTACTCCGAAATAAATTAAAATATTGGCAGCTATGTCATGATATTACTTAAAACTTAAAGAAAAAAAAATATCAGTTGAATGAAAATGTCTGTCCTTCATATGTTTATTTTAACACATGTGTCTTGAATTCAATAAAATACAACCATTTAGGTACGATTTAAAACAACTATAAAGGGACTAAGGAAAACCCTATCTCGTTAGATTGTATTTTTGACCTTGCATTCCTATGTGATTTCAAGTCGACATTGTACCCCCTACACACCCCTGCAAGTTTGTCGGTCTGGTAGAGAATCACTCTCTCTATATGTGAGGTCAAAATTTCTGTATCATAATAGGAACTATTTAATATTTTTATTAAGGAACTTTAATTTCTCTTAAATATAACAAGAACACACCCTTACATCTTCTAAGACGCACCTGTGTGCCTTGACATCTTTTGAGTTGCTTTCACGTTTGAACAGAGATAGGGTTTAATACAGCACTTGAAATGCGCAACTTTAAAAACCTAATTTTAGGTATGTACACAGTATGCTTAAAATATTTTATGTCACTAAAATATATATATATAATTTACACCAAAATATAAAATTAAAAATTGCTTTATATAAATTTGAATCCATAAGAACATGCATTGGTGAAATGTTAGGTGGATTGTTTTAAAAAAAAAACCCATTGAATAATGGTTTATAAGAAGAACATATGAACGAAAACTGATAATCGAATGGTGTTTATATACTAAGAGTAATAACTGGATACGTTAAAAAACCGTACATGTGAATGCAATCAACATTCGCTTGTCAAAGAATTTTGTGCCAACAAAATTAGAATATTTTTTTTTATTATTAATATACACATTTTAAACGAAAATTATTCCCACTTTCATATAATTTGAAAAGCATTTTTGAAATAATGTACTGCAATCGGATTACAATTATCTTAAATATCTCATGAAATATGAGCATTTTTAGGAAAAACGTTCTTACTGCGCATGCAGAAAGATAGAACCATTTTTACCACATAGACTGATAGCTAAATATGCTGGGCAACTTTTGTCAAAAGTTCATTTGAGTAGAATAAAAATAAAGTTCATTGTCGGTAAAAGAACAAGCTAAATTTTAGGTATTTTCTTTGAGTTGAAATTTCATAAGGGGTTTTTCAAATGCTATGTAATTAATTTGAAATTCCAATTATTTCAACTACACTTCAAAATTCAAACATACTTTTTTTGTGAAAAAACCCTTATAAGCTTGTAATTCTAGCATATTTTTGTTTATTTACTAGGATCTATTCAAATGAACTTCAGAAAAAAGTTTCTCAATATATCTAGCATTCAACCTATGTAATAATTTTTTTTCTATCTTTCGCACATGCGCAGTGAAAACGTTTCTCATAAAAATGCTCATATTTCATGAGATATTTAAAATATTTCTATTCCAATTGCGATTATATTGTTTCAAAAGTGTGTTTTCAATTTATATGAAAGTGGAAATAATTTTCGCTTAAAACTTTGCAAATTATAAATAAAAAACATGGAGATTTTTTTTTCTTTTTTAATAAATGCTTTTGTCTCCGTTATTTAATAAGCTATCGTCACACAAAGTCCTCCACGAATTGTACTGGGTCTTCATTAACATATCGTAATATTTCAAATCATTTCGTTCAATTACCGATACAGGGTAATCACAAACATCACTGATTTTGCTCACTTTATTGCCACCCCCCTGAATGTTCTTTTAAACCAATCGTCACTGAAAACCACGTGAGAGACCTATTTCTTTAAATACCCACTGTTTGAAAACATTTCATCGAGAGATAAGTTTTTTTAATTAAAATCGTGATCGTTTGCAAAGCTTGTTAAACTTTTGAGCAGGAGTGCATAAAATCACTATCATATTTCAACAACATAGAGATTTTATCAGCAATCAGAGCAGCAAACAAGCGCAATTTTCATATTTTTATTTATAGCAATCTATTTTCTCATTTAATCATAAATTTTTAGACAATAAATGTATAAAGTATTTCGTTTGAAAATTATGAATATGTTCAAAAATCTGGAGGATTGGCAATGCTAAACAATAAAATAAAAGGCAAGCAGAAAGTGAAAAGTAAAATATGACGCCTAATTGTCTTAGCTCATCTGTCTTAGTAATCAGCTTAGACATAAGAGAAATCTTATTTTAAGACAGAAATGTGTTTGAAATAGCAATTCTGGTATTTCACAAAAATGTCTGAAACACGTAAATATGTAAAATTTCATACAGCAACCCGTGTAAATTTTTAGACATTTTAGAAATTCAGACATTTGCGTTTCTTAGCAAATTTTCCATATGGAATCTACTTCAAACAACATGTTAATTCTTTAAACTTCTTTCCTCATTCAATAAATATATTGTAACTAGCGAGCTGCGCCCACTAGCTGGTCAGTATTTTCAAATGAATCACTATAATTAATGAATCACTAACAGTAACTTTTAGTCTTAAGAAAAGAATTTAAAAAAAAAAAAATCATTTCTGATCGAGTAAAATGTCGTCTAGGGTCCCCACTGCCTTCGGCAGCGTAGTCCCGTGCGCGCTGCGCGTGCACAAGTTAAGGGATTCACGCGCTGCGCACACAGACAGACAGGTGCGCACAGATTTTAATAATATAAGGAGATTTTATATAATAAGTAGTTAAGCTGTATTATCTTAGTTTATGAAATTAAATTTTCAAGGAATATTACTCTCGAAATGTGTATGATATTTGCATGGAATAATGTTTAGTGTAATTCAGAAAACAACGTTTAGATACGAAACTATTTTAGCTAAAAAAAAAAAAAACTTTTTATTTAATGTTTTCTCATATTAAAAGAAAAAATATTAAGAAGATTGTAGCCAGTAACTTGTAGCGAAGAAAGCGAATCTTGAATAATCTGCGCATGATTTCTTTTTATTTATCATTATTTTTATTTTTCGAATTAAAAACGGTTCTCTTCCACTCATTTTCCTGCACCTACATGCAAAACAACAAAGTTTCTCGTGTTTATATTCAAGATTTGAGACATCTGAAAAGTCTTAATTTCAGATGCAAGACGGTGTCTTAAATGTAGTAAGGCTTCTTTTCTTATCTTCTTCTTCTTCTTCTTTTTTTTTTTTTTTTGCTTAAAATGTGTTCTTCCGTATAAGACACTTTTAAAACCGAATTTAAGAAATTTACAGTGTAGCAAATCGTGTGTATGTGTTTGGTAATCTTTTTGAATATAGCAGAAAAAGCATTAAGAAATAATAAATTCAATACCTGTTCCAATTAACAGCAAAAAATACCAATACGAAAATATCTGAATCACTTTATCACTTTGGCAATTTGAAATATAGCATTTTCCCCCGTGGCAGAAACACGGCAACACGGCGACAATGTCGCAGAAACAGAAATGTTCTTGCAGAAAGTTTTGCTTAAGTAAAATAAATTTTGCCTATTTTTTTTTTTTTTTTAAGAGAGAGAGAGAGAGAGAGAGAGAGAGGAAGAAAGAATGAAACTCAAAGAAGGGTTTATAAATTGCTCTGCAGAACAAATTTTTGTTTCTGCAGATACGATCGCCTCAATCCTGAATAAGGAGAGGAGATAAAGCTGATTAACTCACTTGGGTTAGGTTTGATACGGCATGCATTAGCGATTCATGATGTGGTGATATGATTCGGTGTCGACACTTTTCAATGGTAACCTCTTCACATCGGAACTTCATTTTCAAACTTTGTTTTCGCGCCGCGCCTGCCGTTCGTGTCGTGTGTATTTATTGTATTGCAAAAAGATGTTTTTTCGAAAGAATGTGGCTTTGCGACCATTTACCGAATTTCAGATTTCATGCATAACAAAAGTGATCAAGTGATTTTTTTTTTTAGTGCGTGATTGCTGCTGTATCGATTTTCATGCATTTTCTGATTCACGCACGACAAATTAGTTGCATCTAGTGATTTTTTTTTCTTTAATGTATGCGAAGCGTGCATACGTGCGTGGTAGTAAATACACGTAATTTTTTTTTCTTTAAAGCTGCATTAATTTTAATGTTTGGTTCAAATTATGCAATACATTTCACAAATATATACAGAAATAAGACAAAGGGAAATTCGTAACGTCTGTAGTTATACGAAAAAAAAAAAAAAAAAAAAAAAAAAAAAAGAAGCTTCAAACCTTGCTTCAAAAAATAGAAAATAAAGAAATTAATCTTAAAAATATTTTATTGATATTTAGCATTTTATATGTAGCAAAAGATCTTAGCAATAAATATTGACGGGTATCTTAAGTTATAAAATTGGTAACTTTTCTAATTTTTTTCTTTACTAATCATTAATTATTTTAATTGCGATTAAAATTCTTAGCTTTAAATTTTGTTGTTTAAGCATATGAAGTCGTTAAAAAAATTATTAATTTATTTTACAAAAATACTCTTATCATTAGTTTCTACAGCTTGTTCATTTCATTTTTTAAACATTTGAATTTTTAAAAAATGTTCATATTTTTAATTGAAATATTGCAAATTAAATAGTTATTTTGAATAAAAATCAAACCAAAGGTTTTGTTGAATATATATATATTTTCTTGTAAGCAAAAGGAATTTTATCTAATAATAGTTGTTTTGAATAAATAGTAATTAAACAGAAAATGCTTTTATTTATTTATTTTTATTTCCTTATTTGTATAGATATCAATATCAAATATTACTTTTAATTGATTTCTATTTATTTCATTCACCTGTAATCATTATTTTCTAATATAAATTTAATCCATGAAATGTGTTACATTTCAGATTTCAACATTTCCTTAAAAATTAAATATTTCACTTGCCTCAATCTTTATGAAAATATTTCGACTATGCTTT
Organism: Salticus scenicus; assembly: GCA_963930645.1. Lineage (NCBI taxonomy): Eukaryota > Metazoa > Arthropoda > Arachnida > Araneae > Salticidae > Salticus > Salticus scenicus. The sequence continues at coordinate 196,275,358 of OZ005660.1, forward strand.
GTCTATAATTATGTTACTTAGATCTTGTATTCTGTTTTACGTTATGTATTTAAATGATGGTATAATTATACATTCTGAATTCTTTAATGTCAAATCACAATTTTTTAGATTTCAAATACACATCTTTATGCTATTTGTATATAATACAAAAAATGAATCTTGTGTGTTTAGAATGTTATCGTGCATCTTTCTAATAATCTCAAAAACTATAAATGTTGTAAATTATTTATATTTCAATATGATATTCAGTATTCTATATTAATTTTTACTTTTAATTTTGAGTTCTATATTATATTTTATGTTGTTTGGTTTGCACCTTATGAAATAAGTGCATTTGTGTATTTAAATACATATATTTAATATAAAAAAAAGTAATGAAAATTTAAATGTATTTGTAACATTTGTTTAATTTAGACATTTCATAATTTAAATGCCTTAAAAAAATTTGCAGATTATTTTTTATGTGTAACTGCATTTTATGGTTTGAATTCATTGAATATTTTATAAACAATATTGTATATTAATGTGAACAAAAAATCTGAAGCAATTAAGACCAATAGAAATATCTTTCTTAAAAAAAAAAAAAAAAAAGAGTATTCTCTTGCAATAGTGCAGTTATATGCATTTGTGCCTAGTTAAAATTTAAATACATTAGTTATACTGAATATTATTTTCTATTTAAAAATAATTTATTTTGAATTCGTAAATGTTAACTTCACAAACTATTCCTGCAGAAAGATTTTGGTGTTGATAAAGCTTGTCGCAGAAAGCATAATAAATATCTGCCACAGGGGCATTTTCTAGAGTATATTATACATTAATACAATAACAGTAATGACACGGTAAACATTATGCAGTTTGTTTTATTTGAATATATGGAAAGCGCTACGCTACTATCACGTTTGAGCAGTGTTCTCTCTTCGGAGAAAATTATCCCATATTAAGGAAATTCCGGGTCTTAGAGGGAAACGAAGTCATGAGGGAAAAAATTCCCTTCACATAAAGGAGATATAAGAATATGTTTTTGATCTGAAATCAGCCACATTCATTCTGACTGTTTTAAGAATAAGATCTGAACGTCTTTTCTGAATGCACAAAGGGATATCTTCCTGTTGAATAACATAGAAACGCTGCAATGTTTACGGAAGAGATTAGTTTCGAACTGAGTACGGCAAAAAGCTGTGCATTAAATTATTCGTGTAGAATGCTGAACTTCTTGCTCTACTCGCTTCCAAACTTCTAAACAGATGACAGATTGCTCCACTTTCCAGTACGAGGGTAAGGTGAAAAGTTCTCGGCCTGACAATGAAAAACTGCGATTTTCAGTTAAAAAATGTTTTTTTTTTTTTTTTTTTCATACTCTCCCTTGACTTCAACACACTTGGTCGAGTGTTTCTGTAACATCAGTATTCCTTCTCGGAAGTGAGAGTTTGAAACGCTGTGAAAATATTCATCTACGGCCCTTCTGGCATATTCTATTGTTTCTGGCGTGTAATGGTAGACCCATGTCTCATCTATAGTGACAAATCGCTGCACAAAATCGGTCGGATCCTTATTTAGTCGTACCAAATATTGCTGCGAATATTGTTTGTGCATTTGCTTTTGATTGGCATTCAGCAAATGTGGCACCCATCTTGCGCAGAGCTTTCGCATCCCTAATTCTTTGTGCAAGGTGTTTCACACACTTTCTTCCGATATCCCCACAGCCTCAGCTATCTCACTCACCTTCACTCGCCTATCGTCCAACACGTTATCACATGCACTTTTTCTGTGATTTCCAGTTTGATGGAGGTTTTCGACCGTCTTTCAAGTGGATCAACTTCGAGCGACGTGCGACCACGTTTAAAATCAACTGACCACTTTTTAATGGTTAACATGGAAGGATCGTAACTCGAAAATTTTTGTTAACATCAGATGAATTTCCTTAGGGGTTAATCCATCCAAAACGAAGAATTTTATGACCGCACGATATTCAAGTTTATCCATTTAAACGAAAAAAAAAAATGTGTAAACAAACTACTTGACATAACAATTTGAAACTTGTCATATAAACTAATGACGTGTGCACCAAGCCAGAAAACAGAAATTTTTGCTGACTGGAGCGCCATCTTTGTTTCAGGCCGAGAACTTTTCACCTTATCCTCGTAATGTATGAAAGAGAGGCAAATTTACGTGCACACAACCATACCTGCGAATATTCTAATAAACATTATGTGATTTTATAGAGGAAGGTAACATCAGTCAGACAAAAATATATTTTATCTTTTTTTTTTCTTTCTTTTTTGCCACCAGTATCGTTACACAGAAATTTTAAGGGAATATTTTCTACAGTGTTTATGATTCAATAGGATAATGATTGTTAGAAAATATTGTTGGAAGCAGAATTATTTCTATATGTAATTAACGTTACATTTTTCATGGGATTACCCTATTCCATAAAAATGCTAGCATCGTCGTTTTTTCACACTACTTAATATTTAGAGTAATTTTTCTTCAAATGTGATTGCGATTAAATAAATGATTAAAAAATACTCTTAAAAAAAAAAAAAAAAAAAAAAAGGTGATTCAACCTGTCAAATTAAGAACAACCAGTTAAAGCAATTAAATTACTATTATTATCATTGTTAATTTCATCTTTGTAGTTATCCGGGAATATCCTATGAAAACTTGATAGATAAGACAGGGATGGAACATGGGCGCCTAATTCATACTTGGGTATAAAATGTAACAGAAAATGTAATCATGTTCCATCCCTGGTATTTGTTTAAGAAATTTCTCTACCTAATAATATCGTTGATTTAAGAAGTAGAAATTTCTTTACAATGCTAATGGTATGAGTTCTACGCCCATGTTCCATCCCTGATACGGGTAACTATTTTTATGATGCATTATTATAATTATTATTATTATAGTCGAACCTCGTTAACGTGAATTACTTTTTACATGAACTGTTTCCATAATCCCCGTATAAATGAAGATAAGTATAGTTATATGAAGATTTATTACTGACAGTATGAACTACTGTTAACATGAATAAATTTCTCATCCCCCTTTAGATTCACGTTAACGAAGTTCGACTGTATTATTATTGTCATTTTAGATATAAAGTATTTTAATCTTCTTTTCTATTGAACTATTGCTTAAATTTAGTTCCACTGAGTTCAAATATTTCATTTGTATTCATTCATTTTTTTTTTCTATCTTACATACTCCAAAATAATAAATTTGGGTATAAAAATGTAACAGAAAAACAAGTTAATAATAATAACAATTTATAGCGCAATCCTCTTACATTTTTCATTTTACTAAATAAAATTTAATAAGGTAAGTATTTGAAATTTTCAGCAACTTCTACAAAATTAAAAAACTCACCAAATTTTAATATCATTCTTAATCACCCTTTATTTCAGAGGTAAATTAAATGGATTAGTCATGATGATTTTGCTAATTTTATTGCTTAGCTAGGGATACTATTAGAACTAGACCTTCGTTAAGAATTAAATAGGCTTCTGTTTTTCTGAAAATCGGGACGTATTCCTATTGGATTGCTCTCTCTCTCTGTTTTCTATTTCCTTTCCTTTTCTTATCTTTTTCTATTCTTTTCTTTTCCAATAAATTAAAAAAATTCTCATTCATGACAATGTCCTGAAAAAAGAGCGAAGAGGACCCCTGATATATAAATATGTATAGGTATATCATAGTCACTGAAACATTGTCCTTCGTGTAAATGGGTGGTTAGTGATCCGCCTTTTTTCCCGGATTCTTCCACCAGAATATTTTATGATAATTTTTATTTAATTGTTCAAATATACTATTTAAAATTATATTGGTAGAAAAATCAGGGAAAGATGTGGTCTGTGACCACCATGTGCAATGGGTTGTGGTTGTGGTTGGGTTTTACGTCGCACTAATGCTGCGCAGATGGGCAATTGGCGACGGTCTGGGACACACCCCTAGAGGTGATCCGGAGACATGCCATCACAATTTTGATCCGCAACGGAAAGGATGGCTCTCCCGCTTCAGTGACCCCCAGAGGTATAATTTTTGATGGGAACATGGAGGACTTTGCGGCCACGACAGATTTTACGTGCACCAGCCACCATTAGTGTACACGACGGTCTTTGGTCGGCTCGAGTACCGAACCCGCAATCTTCCGATTACGAGGCCGGCGCTCTACCGACTGGGCTACCGCGGCCCCCATGTGCAATGGGACTTCACAGAAATATCTCACAAATAATGTTTCTCTCCTTACCCAATTCGCTTTATATACTATACACATTATCGTGGGATATATATATATTTTTTCTCCGCTTTTGCACTTGAAAGGTGTTTTTTCTTGTCAATAAATACTCTAATGTGTTAGAATTTAAACTGAACAATAGCTCGTGATGTCGCGGTCTTCTTTCTTAAATATAGTATGACAGAAATAGATTCAAAACATTTTGCTCATGTCGGCTTGTTGGAAGGAAGGAAAGGGGGGGGGGGAGATCATGTCATGAATTAGTTTATATTTGATTTATGAGTTGCATTTTCACAGAAAACATTTTGTAGTTAATTATGAAATTTATAAGTAATGTAAATAATAATAAATAAAAGATCAAGAGGTAATAATGTCTTAAACATTGGCACTTCTGAAATGCATGCATTCATAGTACTTAATAATCCTGAAAATGATAATACATATACACTTTTAAAATATTTTCATTGAAAAACATATGGGCTACAACTGACACTTTAAACAAGTTATTACAAAAGTTACATTTAAATATGTTACTACACAAAAACAATTTAATAAAATTTTAAATTATCCAGATATTTTCTATAGAAAGTTTAAAAAAAAAGGCCTATTTTTTTTTTTTTTTTTTTTTTTTTCACACAAAAATTTATTTTATTTTAATTCTATTAACTTCAAATTTAGTTTTAAATTACAGATATATTTTTGTTTGTACTGTTTTTCTTTCACTACATAACTTAAACATTTTGTTTATTATCCAATGGATACCACAATTTGTTTTCTGTTTTATAAAGATCATAAATTTTTACAAAATGATAATTATCTCTGTTTTTGAATCAAAAGAAATCTTCTTCCGAAAGCAAGCAACAGGCATTGGTTACTGTTTGCTTTCAAAAGAGTAAACTTGAAAATTGACGGGGAATAGGATAAACATTTAACAAGCAAACTTATTACACGATTATTGCTAATTTAATATTCCTTTCGTTTATTATTTCTAATATTGAAGATGTATGATATAAATATATAATACACGATGATATATTATTTACATGATTTGATTTTATGAGCAATCTATATATTACTATTACTTGTATTTATATACACTACAGTTTTTCATCAAGGTACTTCTATCACATTTAATAATCTATTATTTAAGAAAAAAAAAAAAAAATGTTTGCTCTAATACAGAGTGATCAGTTTTCCAAGAATCAACAAAAGACGTAGATAAAGAATATCATATGGTACATTCATACAAATTCGATAAAAAAAAAAATTAAACCATAAAAGCGCAATTTAAACACAATCATTTCAAATGCAAAGAAGATTTGCTCTTTTCGCCATATGACGTAGTGCGCAAGGAATCTCAAATAGCTCACAATTCGCGCATCTATGAAATCGCACCCCCCTGCATTAGGCATCAGCTTCTAGCTTTTACGATAGTTTACGGCGAAATTAGTCGGGGATGGAAATTATTATTATTATTATTTTATGATTGTACGTATGCATATGTGCATAGATGGTTGTGAGTATACGATTCATGTATGTATGTACTTTTTTGGGGAAGGGCAAGGTGAAAATTCGGAGAGGAATACATTAATTTAAATTATTTCCATTCATGGACTAACTATAGAATCGGGAAACATTTATGACTATATATTAAAACTATAAAAAAAAAAAAAAAAGAATGAATAGTGGATACAATAATATTTAATTACAACAGTTCTTTAGCTACAATAATCGTTGAAAGGTATTTTCATTTCGATAAGTCAGAACGCATTTATTATGTTCATAAATGTTACAAAAATGTTTAGTGTTAATGTTCATAAATGTTACAAAATTATTTATTGATCTGTTAACCAAAGTTGTCAAAATTTAAATATCGTTGTCTAGCCGCGGGTCGCAAGAAACTACGTGGTGGGATTCGGGTTGGCCACCGCTATTCTACAGTATATTATATATTAAAAAAAAATAAAAGTACTGACACCGTAAACATTATGCAGTTTGTTTTGTTTAAATTTATGAAAATATCTGCTGTATTGTGAAGTCTTTACTAACGAAGTCTTGATCGTGAAGTAATTGTCGTATTGGCACAGAGAAGAGATTGTATTGGGTTGTTCAGAAAGTAATTTCGTTTTTCTCAGCAGAGGACTTAATTGTATTTTTTTCACACCTTCTTTACATTTAAGCTGCATTGTCATTACATATTGTGACAGCTGACAGCTTGCTTGTGAAAAAGGTCGTTTTATTCTGCTCAATAGTTTTTGATTAGCGCCCTATCAGATAAAGAAAATCAGAAACGACATTTTCGGCATATTTTGTTTTTGCTATCAAAAATGCGAAAATACTATTCAAACAAGGAAAACTAGTATGTTGTGGCCACCACGAGACTTTCTTCTATATTTTCCTATACAAATTTACTCAGTAACAATAATAATAAAAAAAAAATAAAAAAAAAGTGGCACTTTGACAAAATTTTGGGTAAAATGTGAAAATTATTCTAAGTTTGTCAAAACACGAAAACCGTGGGACTTTAACAAAATTGGGGAAAAATGCAAAAATTTGTTTAAGTTTGTCAGAACACGGAAACCGTGGGAGTTTTATAGAATTAAGGGGAGAGAGAAAAAAAAAAAAAAAAAAAGTGGGACTTTGACAAAATTTTGGGTAAAATGTGAAAATTTGTTAAAGTTCGTCAAAACACGGAATCCGTGGGACTTTGACAAAATTAGGGGAAAAAAGCAAAAATTAGTTTAAGTTTGTCAGAACACGGAAACCGTGGGAGTTAGATAAAATTAAAGGGAGAGAAAAGAAAAAAAAAATTCTACGTTTTTTTTTTTTTTTTTGTAAAAAGTAAAAAAAATCGATAACTTTGTTTTAAATTATCACAGATTTATAGTTCAACCATTCGTTTTAAAGGTACTGACGAGACCTTTCGAAAGATATCCATCTTGAAAATTTTTGCCCTATATCACAATGTTAAAAATTTAGAAAAAGCGGGATGGCAACGCGACCTGTAAGACGATTTTTACCAAAGTTGATAGGCACTAATTTATGTCAAGGTGCAACTACATACCAATTTGTATGAAATTCTGTGCAGTAGTTCCAGAGATACAGTTGCCAGAAAATTTTGTCACACACACACACACAGACAGACAGACATTTTCTAAAAATGGTAAAATCGTGTTCTACAGCTCTCAAAACGTGTAAATCCATCAAAAACCCGAAATCGAAAATGTTTACGAATCCAATACATTCTTCTATTGAAGATAGAAGAAAGTAAAAAGTATACGATGTGTGCACAGAAAATTTATTTAAAGAACGCTATTGTCAAAACCGGTTTACCAAATTTTGTTCTGGCAACTTTGAGTTGAAGATGCATAACATTCTAGAAAACCAGTTTGTGCTAATGAAGACAAAATAAAGTATTGATTTATGAAAAACTGCCAAATAACAACTCGTGAAATCGCTAAGAAACCGATCAAAGTGGGGAATATATAATTCATTAAAATATTTATACAATATAAGAAAATCGTCTTTCATTTTCGAAGGAAAAAACGAAATTACTTTCCGAACAACCCAACAGAATTAGAATGTTATGTGAGTGCTCGTTTTCTACATGAAAGGTGCCGTGATTTCGTGTCTTTTTTTTTTTTTTTTTTTAAATACATTTAAAAATAGTTTTAAAAACAAATTTATTAAAGCGCAGGATTAAAAAAAAAAATAAATAAATAAATAAATAAAAGGTCGGGTGGGTTTTTAACAAGAAAGAAAAACAAATGACTGATTTTTTAGATAAAATGAAAAAAATAAAAATAAAAATAAAAATCTACGTTATTTTTGTTTAATTTTTTGTGTAGTACATTAAAGTACTATTTAATTAAGTGTAAAAATTAACTTACAGATTGTGCCTTGACTTCGTGATAAGCAGCTTTTTTATTTTTTTACATTTTTTAACACATAAAATACAAATATTTTTACTACTTCTGGAGTACATTGTGTTAATGCGTTCCTGTTAAATAGCCAAATATTAGCAACCTCGGTAAATTATTTTCTCTGGCTTGCCGTCTGTGATGTCGTGTGATACATCATCCATAGGGTTGTACGGATTTTTCCATAGTGTAAAAAAAAACCTGATTAAAATTGTCTCGGAAAAAATATTGTTTCATCTACTTTTAGCGACTATTTGTTCTTTGCGAGCTGTAAAATAAAAATAAGTTCTTGATTGTTTTCATATACCGTAATTCCCGACGTATAACGCGCAGGTCATATAAATGAGTTGTACACCAGAAATATTAATTTACAAATAAGGCAATATTTGTAAGAAAGCTTTAAAAAAAAAAAAAAAAAAAACTTTTACTGTAAATTAAAATTCCCATTGTAAAACTATTTTAACAAACCTGCACGTCATACGCCGAAAAATACGGTATATGAAACAATTCTTTATTAATATGTGTATGTGTATATAACAAATTTAAATATTGTAAAATAGACATACAGTAAGCAAAATTAACGACGTTTAATAAATAAATATTTTTGTAATTTTTTTATGGGTGGATTGAATGATGATATTTTATAGTTTCAATTTTATTCTCCCCTTTCTTTTGCAGCCCTTCCTAACTGCTTTCAACTCTGTTGTCATTTCCTCTCTCATACTCATATATATCTTTAAAAAAAATTGTTATTAAGCATATTAAAATTCAATGACTCACAATTTTTCATGCAATTTTTTACTTTCCGAACATACATATGTAAGGACAGTATACATTATTCATCACAAAAATTCAACTTGAGCTTTTGTTGAATCTATATGTTTTGAGATCTCCTGAGTTTGCAGTTCTTTTCCGCATTCTTGTGTTTTTATGATATAATATATATATATATATATATATGTATATGAAGCAATTTTCTATTAATATGTGCATATGTATTAGGGTGGTCGCAATACATATGGGGATTTTTTTTTTTTTTTTTTTTTTTTTTTTTCCAATTTTCGATGGAAACCCCTGTAAAGTTGCCAAATGCAAAAAAATAATATTGCCCAAGTTTTAGATGAATCGGATAATATTAAGACCTGACTCATGTGTCCTAAAGTATTATGATACTAAACACAGTAAAACTATTTTCCACTTAGAAGCACTATTATACTATAAAATTCAAATTGAACAATACAAAAATCCTACTCGTACCCTTCAATGTTATAGATGTCAAATGTATTAGGTGTACCGGAAAGTTCTGTCGGTTTGAATTAAAATACTGACATCGGAAATTTATCCTGGATAAAATTTAAGATATTCTTTGGTAACTTATAAGATGGTTGTTTGTAAAGTACTATGTAAACACTGTTAAACAAAAATTTCCGGTTTCATTTTATTAATTCAAAACGACATAACTTTCCGGTACACCTAATACTTTCATTCCGCAAAAAATTGCCAAATGAAAATTGGATGTATTCGCTTTTCTGAAGAACATTTAACTAAAGATTGCCCTCTCGGGAATCAAAGGATTCATCTCATATGTTGTAATTGTGGAGGAAACCATTTAGCAAACTATAGAGGTTGCCCCAAATTTTCCGAAAATAGATCTAAATCACATATTACAAAAATTATTCCTCCTGAAAACCGAAAATATTTCGACCAATCCGAATTTCCCTCTCTCTCCGTAGCCACTCCCACTAGCGAAAAACTGGATACTTTCGCCAATATTCTTAAGAACAACCCCATTCGAGAACTCTTCGACATTCTTAATGAAATTGCGACCGAATTTAAATTAAAAAACTTTAATGAATTACTTATTAAACTTAGAAATGCATGAAATAAAATGAAAAACACCGATAACTCCATTACTAAACTAACCATTCTCTGGGAAGCCCTAGGGTTCCTGAACTTCCTTAATTTTTTTCTTTTTGGTTAATTATAGTTCTGTGTCCTTCTAATTTCTAAAAATTGCCCTTTTAGTTACCTTTCTGTAACCCATCTGATACCTGTTATTTATTCTGTTATTTTTCATTTCATCATCTCTGACTGGCGTCTATAAACAGTTTTTTTTTTTTTTTTTTTTTTTTAATGTCTGGAAAATTTTTATTTTAATCTGTTGCCTATATCTCTGGTTCGCTGAGGTGTGGGGTCGTGTTAATTTGACCCCGGATACTCGGCACTCCGCATCTCCCCCGAAGTCTCTTAAGTACTACATTTAACCGATTTTATCTAAAAGTTGGGAGATTCGGGAAAACATAAAAAGGGCAGTTCGAGGGAACGTTATCGTAGCTTAATCGGTAGCACGTTGGTCTCGCATGCCATAGATGGTGGGTTCAAATCCCTACAGTGCAATATTGTTTTGTAAAAAAACTAGGGAATTAAAATAGTCAGTTAAATAATTAATTAATAATCAATAAAATAATAAAATTTACTTATTAAAATTGATTAATGAACCACTCATTAAAAATTAATTACTGATTAAAAAATATAATACATTGTCCACTTTTCGGTTGATAACGTCATTCTCTTTCATGTTCTGACAGGTTTCTATGTTGTCCGTTTAAAAAAACTCTCCCCGTCACATGTCTTGACAAGAAGTCCAGGTTGCCAACGGATAAAACGAAACTCTACCCCCGTCAACTTTCACGATCAAGCAACTAACCAACCGTTAGTCACTTCCGGTTTCCCTCCCCCTTCCCCCCTCCTATGACGTCACTTCCGACCCTCAAAGTGGGGGCTTACTATTTAGAGTATATTATATGTTTATAAAATTAAAGTAATAACACCGTAAACTTTACGCAGTTTATTTTGTTTGAGTTTATGAAAATAGATACTGTATTGATGTCTGAGCATAGCTTTAAAACTAAGTTATCAAGTAAGTGTCGTATTGGCACAGAAAAATGAGTGTAAATTTAGAATTGTGTATGAGTGCTCGTTGTCTGTGTGAAAGGTTGCGTGATTTCGTGTCTTTTTTTTTAAACTACATTTAAAAACAAAATTATTTTAGCGCAGGATTAAAAAAAAGATTGGATGGGTTTTTAACGAGAAAGAAAAGCAAATGATTGATTTTTTAGACAAAATGAAATAAACTAAAATAAAATAAAAATCTATGTTATTTTTGTTTAAATATTTGTATAGTACATTAAGGTACTATTTAATTAAGTGTAAAAATTAACTTAAAGATTGTGCCTTGACTTCGTGATAGGCAGCTTTTTTTTTTTTTACATTTTTTAACACATACAAATATTTTTACTACTTCTGGAGTATATTGTGTTAATGCGTTCCTGTTAAATAGCCAAATATTAGCAACCTGGGTAAACTATTTTCTCTGGCTTGCCGTCCGTGATGTCGCGTGTTACATCATTCGCAGGGTTGTTCGGAATTTTCCTAGCGTGAAAAGAAAAAAAAAAAAACTGACTAAAACTGTCTCGGAAAAAATATCGTTTTATCTAATTTTAGCGACTATTTGTTATTTGCGAGCTGTAAAATAAAAAAAATTCTTTATTGTTTTCATATACCGTAATCCGCGACGTATAACGCGCAGGTCATATAAATGAATTGTACACCAGAAAATTTAATTTACAAATAAGGCTATATTTGTAAGAAAGCTTATTAAAAAAAATTAACTTTTCCTGTAAATTAAAATTTCCATTGTAAAACTAATTTAACAAACCTGCACGTCATACGCCGAAAAATACGGTATATGAAACATTCTTTATTAATATGTGTATGTATATATAACAAATTTAAATATTGTAAAATAGACATACAGTAAGCAATATTAACGACATTCAATAAATAAATATTTTTGTATTTTTTTAAGGGTGAATATACAAGTGATATTTTATAGTTTAAATTTTAATCCCCCCCCCTTCTTTCGCCGCCCTTCCTAACTGCTTTCAAATGTGTTGTCATTTCCTCTCTCATAGTCATAAATATCTTTAAAAAATTTGTTATTAAGCATAATAAAATTCAATGACTCACATTTTTTCATGCAATTTTTTACTTTCCGAACATACATACGTAAGGACAATAAATATTTATTCATCACAAAAATTCAACTTGAGCTTTTGTTGAATCTATATGTTTCGAGATCCCCTGAGTTTGCAGTTCTTTTCTGCATTCTTGCTGTTTTTATGATATAATCTATATCTATATATATATATATATATATATATGAAGCAATTCTCTATTAATATGTGCATATGTATTAGGGTGGTCGCAATACATGTGGGTAGTTTTTTTTTTAACATGCTTTTATTAGCTTCACCTGTATGTATGTTTGTATGTTTGTAACCGCTCTGGGAGCAAACAAAAAATCTATATAGTGAAAAAAGACTTTTCTTTGAGAACGCCGTGGCTGGGAGGTAGAGCGCAGTGCTACGAACCGAAAGGTCTAGCGTTCGAGACCAGTCAGGGGAGATTTTTTAAAAATGGTTTTTGTTTAATTCTAAATTATTTTAATTAAAGATTTAAATGTATGTAAATATTATGGTGTGTCACTCACACGGTTTTCGATTACCCTGGATTTTAATAATAAGATAGATATTTTGTGCTTTTTAGTTCACATTTCTATAAAAGCGTGTTATTTAATTTTTTAAAACTATAATATTATTCTTTTCCAATCTTTGATTTGAACCACTGTAAAGTTGCCAAATGCTATAAAAATAATATTGCCCAAGTTTTAGATGAATCGGATAATATTAATACCTGCCTCATCTGTCCTAAATTATTACATTTAACCGATTTTCTTTAAAAGTTTGAGATTTCTGCAATAAAATGTATAAATGGTTTATCTAAGTAACGTGATTTTTATTTCGAGTCTTCCTAACAATGTTCTAGGATTTAATTTTCCCACCACAATTTGTTTTACAAAAGTACAATTCAGAATGTATGGATTTAAGATGGATTGGATCCAAAAAATAAATTTTCGTGAATGATTGCTAAATTTTGTATTAAGTCTCATAAAGATACTTTGTCCCCCCTTTTTTTTTTACATCATAATGTATCTAGTGTATCTAGAATTCATCTAGATTTTTTAAATGTCCTATAGAATATTTATTGATCATCACACATTCCCCTTTCACAGGACTCCCCATGAAAAATAAATAAATAAATAAAGTCATATTAAGAATAAACAAAAAATTATTAAAAGTGAAAGAATTGCTTTTGTTTTTCAATAAACACCAAATTAAATTAGGGCATTGTGCTCCAAAATTCACAGTTAAAAGATTTACTTACTATACGATACCAAAAACAGCACATTTAAGAAAAAGAGCACAGATTATCAAAAATAGGACTGCAAATTTAGATTGATAAAGAGCTGTCGTAATTTGTGTTGGAAATCGTTCCCTCATATATATAAGTGTGAAGATGTTGGCTACGTATGACGGTGATGAGAAAATAATAAAAGCTTTACTCAAGGAAGAGCTAGCTGTCTTTTCTAAAGTGGAAAAATGGTAGAGAGCAAAAAACATTGTAGCAAAGTGTTTTAATACTATTGCTGTAAATACTAATCTTTTGAAAGGATCCTCTGAATTATAGAACAATTATTTGACAAAGATTTGTTATACTTGGCATGCCGCCATAATATTTTAGCAGTTATACGAAAGGCAGTTTTTGATTGCAAAATGGGTTCAACAACTAGACACTTACAAGACATTTTTAGGCATTTTGAGAGAAATTGGTTCAAAATCGACAATATGCATATATATACTCGTATATAATTGGTTTCGATGATGAGGAAGTCAAACGAATATAAAGTTAAATGATCTTGAACTCTAATTTTCTTTATCGACAATTAGAAAAAACACTACAGCAACTCAGTGATGATTTTGAAGAATATCCCAATTATGGCTAATATTTATGGGATATATTACTCCAGAAAAATTTCTTTTATAGCTCCAGGTCTTATGCATCATGCCAGGTGGGACTGTTTCCATATTGCGCGACTTTTTTATTCAACATTCACCAATAATTTTGAGACATCACATTTAATATATATAATCGACGATTAATCGGCAATTTCGTATATCAAATATCACTTCCCAAAATTATTCGTGACTATTAAATAAAAAAGTCGCGCAATCTGGTAACACTGCCAGATGGATAAAAGCTATTTATTCTTACAAATTATTCATCTTTAGTGATAAAATTCTTATAAGTGACGCCGAGATAAATATTATCAGAAGTATTTGTGTATTCATAATTGATGCCTGTTTCAACGTGTGGTTGAATGCTTCTAAAGCAACATTGACACTTAACCACGATTTCCAATTGATAAAATCCTTAACACTTTGCATTCCAAATTACCTTAATTTTTGAAAAATAGTTTGAAACGTTTTTATTATATTTCTTTATGCATGAGAAACATCTCATATTAGCACATTCGCGACCGCATGTTTTTGTCTTTTTCCCAGTAAGGTCCATCTGTGGGCGTTATTCTCTCTGGAACAATATTTCAGAACAAAAGTTTCTCTATTCACATTTACATTACATGTGGATATACATTATAGTTATACTCTTCCTAATCAAAGCTTTTATTTTCATAGTGTATTGTTAGTACAAATATGAATATTGAGTATGTTTTTGAGAAATAAATAACATACAAATTGCGAAAGAAACGCCCACTGGTGGAATTAGAGATTTTCAATTGACGTGAATCAACGTCAGCGCTTACTAGTGTTAAATTTAGAAAACTGCTACATTATTTTCATTTTCATTTTCATTTTCTTTTTTTTTTCTTTTTTTTTTTCTTTTTTTGTAAATGAAAGCTAAAACTATAGGGACATTGAAGTCCCAATGAAATCTTGTAGTAAATTTAGGCTATATTGAGGAATTTTTTTGACGGGGCTTTAAAGTCACGGTATGATACAAAGGGTTAATAAGGAAAAAACAGATAAAAATATTTCAAAAGTAGCGTTCTACAAACATATAAAGTATTGGTGGTATTTAAACCCAAAAGAAGTCGCGTCATCTTTTGAATGAAACTTAGAATTAAAAAAAATTAAAATAAAGAATAGCTAAAAGACTATTTTCTTTTGAATAGTGCAACAAGGATATAGCTGCCAATATTTTAATTTATTCCGGAGTAATTTTAGCTCCGCCTCTATTTCATACCACTTATTTTTAAAAAGTAATTTTTTGTTATTTTATCGAAGTTATGTATTAAAGAAAATTTTTCTATAAATAAAGTGGTACGAAAAGTACTCCGGAATAAATTAAACCATTTTATCCCATTGTCTTATTTAAAGAACAGCAGAAAAATAGCATATAGAAATCAGAATTTGCTTGGTGCGAATATTTTGTCAGCTGGAATATATAATGGTATATATAAGCTTCTGCTAGCGTGTTATGTGTCTCACACCTCCTCCTCCTACATCTGGAATCTTTGTTTAATCATTACATTAGGGGGCGTGGTTTATCTTCTCTTTGCGGTTGAAATTTTTTTTTTTCTGAAGAACTATCATGTAAATAAGAAAGTATTATACAGATAAAGCAAAACTTTATACTCGGAAAGCGCTTTTAACTACTGAAGAGCACACTAAAACATATAAGTGCAAATTTCATCCTCTTTATTTCAATGTCCTGCGCACAAGGTCGATAAAATTTCTTATACAGAATACATATATATATTCAAAATTTGTTTTATTTTGTTTATTTAGGTATAATTATACCTTAAAAAATATAATTTTTCTCAAATTTGAGCAAAATAAATAAATTGGGATAAAATTTATTAAAATATTGGCAGCCATGCAAGGATGATGATTTTCGTGAGCAGGCAAATATTGAAGAAGAAAGCGTTTAAGACTATCAGATAGCTTTGTTAATTTAACGATTTCTCTTTATTTTATTTAAACAGTGAATCATTTAATGTTCAGAAACTCGAGTAGATATAATCCAGATTTTTATTATTTCTCCAGATTTTTTTATTAGCTATTGCATGTGAACAAATTAGTTGTACACATGCACTTTTATATACATGTATGCGCACAGTTACATTACTTTATATGCAATACTGTTGTTAAAATTTAAATATATTTTTTATTCAATATTAAATTTAGTTTACTATATTTTTCTCCTGGAATTTTTACTTCCAATTAGTAATTTGATACAAAATTAAAATAAGAATAGAAAATTATCAACTGATTAAATATATAAATTTAATTTTTAAAACTCTTGGATAAAAAAATTGTATTGATTTTGTTTTTCAATTTTTATTAATTTATTTTTTTCCCCTATCACTTTCTTTGCGTGCAAAATTATTCGCAGACATTCCTTGTGTGCAAAACCCGGGCATGGAACCGTGGCGTAAAATTCATACTGGTATTTGCTCAATACTTTCACGACGATTGACGTAGATTCACGTCAATTGGAAGTTTGTAACTCCTCCAGTGAGCATTTATTTCTTTTGTAATTTAAATGTCAGTGTATTTTTTAATAATATTCTCTGTATTCATATTTGTACAATTAAATACTATGGATACAAATACTTTCACTAAAAAAGGTATAATTATAATTATCATATATATTCATATTTTATATAAGTATTAATACAGAAAATCTTGTTCTGAAATAATGTAGCTTGAAAGAATAACGCCCACGGGCGCAACATACACATAGCTGCCAATATATTAATTTATTCCGGAGTATTTTTAGCCCCGCCTTTATTTCTCACCACTTTATTTTTAGAAAATTTTTCTCCAATATATAACTATAATAAAATAAGAAAAAATTATTCTTTTAAAAAAAGTGGTATGGATTAGAGGCGGAGCTAAAAGTACTCCGGAATAAATTAAATTATTGGCAGCTATGCATACATTCAAAAAGACAAAAACATGCGGTCGCGAAAGCGTTAAGAAATTTCTCTATTTATAATATCATTGATTTAAGAAGTAGAAAATTTTCTGTTATTCATAGTAGTATAAGTTCTGCGCTAATGTTTCATCCCTAAAAGTCCATTTTTTTTTTCTATCACTTTATTTGTGTATAAAATTATTCGCAGACATTCCTTGTGTGCAATATTCAGGGATGGAATAGTGCCGTAGAACCCATACCGCTGTTTGTTTAAGAATGTTCTCTATTTATAGTATCATTAATTTAAGAAGTAGAAAAAGTTCTTTTATTCAGAGTGGTATGAGTTTTGCGCCACTGTTCAATCCCAGAAAATCCATTTATATTTCACTTTTTGTTTTAATATCACTTTCTTTGTGTGTGAAATTATTCGCAGACATTCAGTGAGTGCAAGTGTTTCTTTCCTTTTTATGACAGAATTGCAAAGCACGGATAATTGAAACTGCGACAAACAAAACTTATTTCACACCCATACGGAGTTCCCAACTTTTATAATTTATTCACGAGCATTTTTAGCCCCGCCTCTTTTTCATACTGGAAATTTTGAAAAATGATTTTCTTCTTATTTGATCGTTGTCACATATTAAAGAGAAGTAATCTACAAAATTTCTGGTGCGAAAAGAAGGCGGGGTTAAAAATACACGTGATTATATTATAAAATATGGAAACTCTGCACCCATGTCCAGAGCCTGATTAAGGGGGAAGCTCGCTCATACCGGAAGATTTTTACAATTATTTTTTACTTCATGTCATAGAAATTTCACGCTTTGACGAGGAAATATTTTTTATAAAAAATGAACGGTGTAAAATAATCCAATTTACTCACCGTTATTAGACACCAGAATTCTTTTAAAATAATTTCTAATGAAAATTTTCTGTTTATTGTAGGCGGAAAGTATTTGTTAAAAAATAACGGTGTAAGTATAAATAATGTGTGAAGAGCGAGCTTCCCCCTTAATCAGGCTCTGCCCATGTCAAATATGTAGAAAGGTATTTAATTTCGAAATTACAGGAATGGAACACGGGCGCAGAATTCATACCGGAATCTGTTTAAGAAATTTCTCTGCCTATAGTATCGTTGATTTAAGAGGTAGAAAATTTTCTTACATTGATAGTGGTATGAATTCTGCGCCCGTCTTCCATCCCTGAAATTAAAATTAAGGTAATTTATTATAGTTTCTCGTTTGCAATTTCTCTATTTTTAATAAGCACTCATCACCAGGGATGGATAGTGATAGGAAATAGTGCATATACACGCAGAGATGTCAGCATTTGAATTTATTCCGGAGCATTTTTAACCTTGACATTATTTCATACCTCTTTTTTCTTTTGAGTAATATTTCTTATTTTATGGTAGTTATATATTGGAAAAAATTGTTCGATAAATAAAGTAGCGCGGATTAAAGGCCTGGCTAAACATTTTCGAGAATGAACTGCAATGTTTGCGACGATGATATATATCATTAATCATAAAATTGGAGCATTCTCGATTATCCGAATATTTAGATTTTCTGAAAGATTGTTCGCCCCAGTTACTTCGGAAAATCGATTTGCTACTGTACATATAATTATGTAACTATCATTTTCTTTGTGATATTTATTATTATTATTATTATTGATCGAAATCTCGCTTTTTTTTAAAAATCAAATTGTTAATTTTAATAAAATATATTTGTTATAAAATTGCTAATGCTAAGTTTAAAGTACAATTTATTGCTTTAACAGGAAAATTTATGCTTGAATTACATACAATTCGTTGAATGGTATTTTGTCCGGTTTTGTATGTTTTCTTCAATTTTGTCCAGAGTCCTGAACATTTCATAAAAAAGAGGACAAAATAACAACCCGGAATGATGAATTGTGTGCAGGAAGCTCAGCTAAAGAACAGCATTTCGTGTGTTTGATTTCTGAATTGAAAGTGCATGGTGATAGCGATGCTTTTTCACAAGAAGATAATAAATATTTTTTTCTTCTTTAAATATGCTTAATTTATGTTTTTTTTTGTTGAACTGAGTGAAATTTACAGTAAATAACGAAAATGGAATGAAATTTACTGAAGTTATTGGATATTAATCAGTGTTTTCATGAATTTTTATGTTAGAAATATATCAACTGTATGTCGAGAAAGGAGCGTGGGGTGTTAATATATAATATTTCACAGGTAAGTCCTGTATAATATAAATTCGTTTGATATTGTTTTTAATGATAATTTGAGAAAGTAATGTTAATTTCTAAGTGAGCATTACGTGTATAGTAAGATTATATTTTATGTATTTCTGTTTGTTATGTACATTTAAAACAGTGGGAATTCGAAAATGCAGGATTCGAGAAAATTTTAAATTAACACTTATATTAAATTTTTTTTAATTATGATTCTCTGCAATGAAATTAATTTTTGCGCCTACATTAGCTGTTTATAAAAAGTTGGTAACTCGTGCCATGAACATTTGTATAACCAATCCGTAACTAGAAAATGCTTTCAGAGGAGGTTCAAACTCCAGTATGTACATAATGTTGGGTGTTAAATATTACGTAACTAAACAATTTTCAACAAATCTGCAAAATTTCAGGGTAATACCCTCCCCCCTTTCGCTATGGCCTTGGACAATAAGGATGCAATACTAGCATAAAATGCCAATAAAAGAGCTTGGAATTTGCACTTGCGTATCAGTACTTTCAAATTCGTTACCAGATAACAAAGGGGGATATGAATTTACGTGAATCGTGCCCTTCAAATTTATTGTGACACTTCTTCCCTTTAAGAAGAACTTAATTACTTAAAGTCTGTGGTATCAAAATATTTTCTATTATTGATAACGTTCTTAAAATATTCAATACCCTATTTATAATTTTACTCTTTCTAGTGTTGCTAAAATTAAACTCGATAACCTTGCATTTTGGCTTTTTATTTTCATGATGCTTTTAATTAGCCAAAGTTTTAAATTATTTCAGTATTCGTGTTATTTTCAAACAAGCGATTAAACCTCAATTCCCTTCAACTAAATCCGCTTTTCATACATTGGATATCCAAAATGTCCCTTGTAATGTCCCCTGTCATTTGTGTTACATTTGTCAAAGTAAAAGAAATCTTAAATGTTGTTTACTTGAGCATTCTATGTATGACTCAAAGAAAGAAATTTCTAAAGTTCGGAATCTGACCATAGTTTTAGTTTTCAGCAAGCTAAAATTATCTTTAATGCCAATCACGTTCCTGAATTATATTTCCTGGGAAATTGAGCTATATATCACAATTGCGATAAAATTGCTAAATAAAAATCTGATTCCACATTGCTGTGTTTAGCTTGGGAAAACTTATTTAATTCCATTAAATAATTTTCTTTCTTTTTGCTAAATTAATAAATAAAATAAATATATAAATAATAAAAATAATAATGGCAATATTAAATAAAAAAAAAATAATAAAGTAAAAAATACTTTTTTTGTTGTTGTTGTTACAGTTGTTTTTCAGTCCTCTTCTTTTTGTTGTTGTATACAGCTGTCTTATTGGGTGTTTGTGTTGCTCCTCCTCCTTGTACTTTCCAATCTTGCTTTTGCCTCCAAGGTAGTAAGTAGCACATGTTTTTATCACCTGAAGAAGAATGTGCACGTTGTTCGGAACCGACTGTGCTTCCCTTTATTTTCTGGTGTTGGGAAGAAGTTTTAAAGTTAAAATATAACGTTTTATTAAAATAAAAGAAAGGAAAAAAAAAAAGGTACATCGATTAATCCTATTACTATGGCATGGGGGTCCAGGTGAACCCCAGACACTTCATAAATTGCAATATATATATATATATATATATATACATATATATATCGTAGTTTGAGCGGTCATAACCTATGACATCTCACTTAGGGATGTGGAATTCGAGAGTAAAAATGCAAATACACAAATATCAGGCGTGGTTTAATTTTTTTTTCATCTAATGTAAAAAATATTACATTTTAACCCTTTGAGTACTGAATTATTTGAAGATTTTTATGCCCATGGGACGGATTTAATTTTGAAATTTTGACAGTAAGGTTCGCGTGTGAGCGTTATTCTCCCATGTTACAATATTTCAGAACAAAATTTTTTGTGTTCACATTTATATTACAAATGGATATACATTATAATTTTATTCTTTCTAATCAAAGTATTTGTATCCATAGTATGTTTCATTGTAAAATTGTGAATATTGATTATATATTTAAGAAAAAAAAATAGCATACAAATTGCAAAAGAAACGCCCACTGGTGGAGTTACAGATTTTCAAATAGTATGAATCTACGTCAGCGGTCGCGAAAGTGTTAATATGTAAAAGTAATACATTTTATTTGGAATATTTATATTGATGATATAAGTATGGTTGTAAGATATCGTAAAAAACGCCAGGAATGTGTTTGAGATCAACGCACACTGGCTGGGGTGCCGCAAACATCAACGCCTACTTCTTAAATTCAGATGACGAGTCAGACTCGTCCACCGTAACTTCGTATATTTTCTTGAATAAACAACACTTTGTATTTTATTTTGCTTTTTCAGAAGAAAATCAACAGTGTCCATTGGTGGGTTTGAATTGCCCACGGTTGATTCATATTAATCTCTCTGAAAAAATTATTTTTTTAAGTATAAAAAAGATTCAATCACTGTTTCTCTCAGTCAAATACAGAAATGGTTAATTGAGGTATCGAACACAGGTTATTTAAATTAAGAATATTATTGATACATTTACCCTACTTTGAAAATGGTCATTTTTAAAATTTGTGGTGTATTAGAATCTAACATATAAGCAGTTATGTAGTCTAGACACAACTAGTGTCCGCAAAAGAAAAAAAATCTAATTTAACGATGAATTTCATTCTGATATATGCACATATTCCTCAGATTTATGGTAGATTAATCTTTTGCCGGTACTATTTAATTTCATCTATATATATAGGGTGATTCGCTACCAGACGGAGAAGCTTGGAGGGGGTGTAGAGAGTAGAGAGACTACCCGGAATTACACAGGAATGCAGGGTCGGAAATGCAATCCTAACGATATAGGGGCTATATTTATTAGGAAACTCATAACTTATTTTAAGCTTTTGGCCTTTAAATGTCATTTCCCGATCACCATGTACTCATAGTTTCCATCCTAGCACTTTTGTGAGAAGCTGCTGGTAGTTTTGATGTGATAGCAAATCTTTAACTCCGTTTTACATAAAATTCACGGTATTTGACCACGCCCCTGTTTCTTGTTTTCTTGATATTTTAAAGAACTAGAAAGCTTCAATGAGCATTACATAGCTGCAAATATTTTAATTTTTTCAGGAGTATTTTTAACCCCGCCTTTATTTTGCACCACCTTATTTATAGAAAAATTTTCTCCAATATGTAACTTCGATAAAACAAGAAAAAATTACTTAAAAAATAAATGGTACGAAATTAAGGCGGGGGTAAAAGTACTCAGGAATAAATTAAAATATTGGCAGCTATGGCATCATACTACTTAAAACTTAAAAAAAAAATATATAATAAAAAAAATATCAGTTGAATGAAAATGTCTGTCCTTCATATGCTTATTTTAACACAAGTGTCTTGAATTCAATAAAATAACACCATTTAGGTATGTTTTAAAATAACTATAAAGGGTCTAAAGAAAACCCTATCTCCTCAGATTGTATTTTTGACCTTGCATTCCTATGTGATTCCAAGTCTTCTCTATACCCCCTACGCACCCCTGTAAGTTTGTCAGTCTGGTAGAGAATCACTCTGTATATATATACGGTCAAAATTTCTGTATCATAATAGAAACTATAATTATTTTTAATAAGGGACTTTAATTTCTATTAAATATAACAAGAACACACCTTTACATCTTCTAAGGTGCACCTGTGTGCCATGACATCTTTTGAGTTGCTTTCACGTTTGATCAGAGATAGGGTTTAATACAGCACTTGAAATGCGAAACTTGAAAAACCTAATTTTAGGTATGTGCACAGTACGCTTAAAATATTTTAAACCACTAATATATATAATTATGTATATATAATTTACACCAAAATATAAAATTAAAAATTGCATTATATAAATTTGAATCCATAAGATTATGTATTTATGAAATACGAGTTCTACTGTTTTTATGAAAACTATTCAATTCAATAATGGTGAATAAGAAGAAGATATGATCTGTTATCGAATGGTGGTTGTATACAAAGAGTCATAATTGAATACGATAAAAAACCGCATAGCATCGGGGCCATCGCGAGGATGCTCAGAGCAGTTTTAAAGGGCCTGCTCCTGACCGGTTTTTAATGCCGATGACGTCAACAATGTGATCTGACTTGAGAGAGAGAAGGAAGCTTCCTTTTGCCTTTGCGTTTGCTTGTCTTATGTTGTTTTTGATTATGTTATGTATACTTTTTCACTAATACCTATTTTGATAAAAGTTTTTTGTGAATTTTTAACACAGTTTTCATTGGGAGAGAATTATGGGAAAGAAGTGTTGTGCTCCTCAGTGCAGATCAAATTATGATACTGAAAAAGAGTATATTACTGTTTTTAAATTTCCTACTAACCCTGAAAGGAGAGCGTTATGGATACGAAAGTTACACCGCGATGATTTTACTCCTAGTTCCTCTGCGGTTGTATGTATTAAACATTTTGATGAACGATTTATTATTCGTGAGGATAGAATTAAACGATCTGATGGTACAGAACTTGTGGTTCAAAGGAAAAAAATAACTCTTACTCCAGATGCTTATCCGACTTTAAATGAAAATCTCCCATTACATTTGAACGAAAGTTTGCCACCTAAAAGGACAGACCCTAAGGATCGGAGGGAAAAAATAAAAGAACAAGAAGAAAAACAGTTTGAAAAATGGTGCCAAGAAGATGAAATTACATCTTTTGAAGAATTTTTGGGTAAATATCATAGTAAAATAGATAAAGATTGGATATGTCTGCCTAGAAGTGAATATGTTTTATTTCTTAAGTTGAATGAGAATAATTGCCCAAAAATTCAGATTTCATTTAAGATTTTTAAAGACCTGAGTGTTTCTATTTATAATGAAAAGTCTATGATTGATGTGAAATCTTTTGAATGGATATTAGGTTCTGAGCGAAAATGTGATAAATGGACTAAGTTCGAAAATATTGTTAATAAATTATCGAATTATGAAGAAAATGATACAACTTTTATTGATAAATTAGCATGTGTGATTGAATGTCTCAGTAAATGCCTAAATGATGATGAGTGTAATGATGATACACATTTAAAATTGGAATTTGTTGAGCAACAACTTTTGCTTTTGTCTATGAAACATTTGAGATATTCATGCAAATTTATTTTATGGTGTTCTAAAATTTATTTCACATTCCCTGCTGCATATGTTTTAATTCGTAATAGTAAAATTTTAACTCTACCTCATCCATCTTACCTCAGAAAATATACAAACTTATGTATTAATACATCAGATTCATGTGAGAATTTAAAATCGTATTTAACATGCAAAGCTACTAATCTAGAGACATATGAAAAAACTGTAAATCTTTTACTCGATGAAATTTATATCAATCCTTCATATACATACAAAGGTGGCCATCTTTATGGTATGTCACAGAATGCCAGTTCTGCTGCTACAACCATACAATCATTCATGATTTCATCATATTTGTCAAAGTATAAAGATATTGTTGCTTTATTTCCAGTACGGAATCTTACTTCTGATATGCTTGTACAATATACAAAAAGAGTACTATATTTATTGCAGGAATGTGGATTTACTGTATTGTCAGTAATTTCCGATAATAACAGAATCAATCGCAACATGTTCACTACTATGACTGGAGGTGAAAAAAATTATTTTATGCGTAATCCTAATGATCCAGATAAGAAAATTTTTTTTCTCTTTGACAGTGTGCATTTAATAAAAGCAATAAGAAATAACTGGCTTTCTTCAGAACAGAAAATTTTTTATCCAGACTTTCCTGATGGAGATATTATGTGTGCTAATTTGGAAAATTTAAAAACTATTTATGAATTAGAAAAAAACAGCATAGTTAAAACTGCTCCAAAACTTTCCCATAAGGCATTATATCCAAATTCAATTGAGAAGCAAAATGTAAAATATGCTTTACATTTATTTGATGAAACAAACTGTATTGCTTTAGATATGTATGCTGATAAACTGGATAATATGTATCCTACAAAAATGTTCATAGATATTATAAGTAAATGGTGGAAAATTATGAATGTAAAGCACACATCAAAAGGTGAACATGTAAATGATACAGTATTAAATCCTATTACAAGCATTCAAGATGACAATTTTATATTTTTGCAAAAATTTTGTGTTTGGCTGAATGAATGGGAAAAATTATATACAATGAAAGCAGAAGAAAAGAAAAAGAATGGTATGCCTGGAAGAGGTGGATTATTATCGAAGGAAACATTTTTTGCTCTGAAATTTACTACCAATTCCATAATTGAACTGATTAAATATGCATTTGAATCAGTTGGTTGCAGTTATATTTTACTTGGTAAATTTCAGACTGATAGTCTTGAAGCTCGTTTTGGACAATATCGTCAAATGAGTGGAGGGAATTACAACGTTTCTTGTGTGCAAGTTATGGAAGCTGAAAAAAAACTAAAAATTTTAAGTGTAATAAGTTTGCACTCAGAAAAACACGGTCATTTTACGTTAAAAGATTTTAGATATAATCTGTCTAATGAAGTTAAAGATGATGTAAATATTCCAGAAAATTTTTATGATGTTTTCAACAGTATAGATGATATTGAAATCACAGATAAAGCTATGTCAGTTTTAATATTTATTGCAGGGTATATTGCCTTTAAAGTATCAAATAAATTAAATTGCAAAGAATGTATTTCAACAATAGTGAAAGATAAAATTTTAGACGTAGATTGTTCTCCTGATGTTTATGAATATTTATTTTTATGTGATAGAGGTAGGCTTAAATGGCCACAAGACATATTAATTTTCGTGATAGTAAATTGTTTTCAAATGTTTAATAAGTTAATAAGCAGCAAATATGAAAATGATTTTTTAATGTTTTCCGAGCCCAAAAAACTAATTATGCAATTAACAATTGAAAAGGCAGAAATATTAGGAATAGACTTTTCGAATAGATGCATTTGTGGAAATGATTTGTACTACATTATTAAACAATGCTTACCTGGAATAGCAAATATTTTGCTGAATAACTACACCAAAATAAAAAATGACAGTAAAAATTTTAGTGGTACAAAAAGGAAGTTGTCAGTGTTAACTAATACATGAATTCTTATGCAGAACATTGATTCTATTCATCAATTATTTAATATTATTTTTTTTCGATTGTATTATATATTGTACTGTATATTGTATTATATGTTTTCTATTTATTTATATGCATAGAAGTATTGTAACTAGGAACTAACTCCTCGCCTAGTCCTATGGGACAAAAAGAGGGCATGGGCAGGGCCAAAGGGGCAGGTCCTTTGGCGCTCAACCATGAAATAAATAAAAGAAAATTTTAGAATTGTAAATCTTTTCTTTTCTTTTTTTCTCATTCTCATTATTATTATTTTGTTTGACTAAAAGTGCCGTGTTAGAACCCTAATCATGCTATTCGACCTAGCAATTCAGAATTTTCCATGGTTTTCTCCGAAACACGCATGATTTCAGACAAGGACCCTTTAGAAGTCCTCCTTCCATGTAAACAATTGTCATCAATAGTGTAGAAACTTGTCGTCTGCACTAGAAAAGGTCACACACCGTCTGACTTAAAATTTCTAATGTAAAGTTTTATTATTATTATTAGTAGTAGTAATAGTATTGCAATAGCTTTTTTTTTTTTTTCAAACTTCTACTTTGAACTTCAGATTTGCAAGGACAGAGGACAGCTTTCTGAATTTGTTAATTAATTGTTTAGAAAATTTCCAAAGCCATGCAATTTCAAAAATAAAAAAGAAAGAAAGAAAATGCATGACGCTGAGACAGCTGTTTAACTTAGATTTTAAATCTCTTTAACATAAATTAAAAGCATGATAAAGTGTTATGTTCTAAAATAATTTGTTAGTATTTCGAGTAATAACAATAGTATTGACTTAAAATGTATGTTAAAAATAATAATAAAGAATGATAGCTAAAAACCGTTACTCTGATGGTCTGATGTTATATCATTTTTACTTTATTTTATCAGCATTTAAGTACATTAAACTTTACACTAAAAATAAAAATGAAAACTACAGTTGTATTTTATTATAATAAATGAATGAACTGGTGTCCATTTTAAATCATCTTTTATACTGAATGAATTTATTAGTTCTAACGAGTTAGAAACTCTGAAAAAGTAAGATGCCCGATGAAATTTTCTTTCTCCGGGCAAGTGGTCAGATCACTTGTGTGACGTCACTCAGACCTTGGAGCAGGCCCTTTAAAACAGCTCTTACCATCCTCGCGCTGGCCCCGATAGCATGCATGTAAATGCAATCGTCATTCGCTTGTTCAGGAATTATTTTCGTTTAAAAGTCTGTATATTATAAATAAATAAAAATATGCTAATTTTGTTGGCACAAAATTTGTGCCAACAAAATTAGCATATTTTTATTTATTTATAATATGCAGAATTTCAAACGAAAATTATTCCCACTTTCAGATAATTTGAAAAGCATTTTTGAAACAATGTACTGCAATCGGATTACAATTATCTTAAATATCTCATGAAATATGAGCATTTTTATGAAAAACGTTCTGACTGCTCATGTGCGAAAGATAGAAATATTTTTACCGCATAGATTGAAAGCTAGGTATGTTGGACAACTTTTGTAAAAAGTTAATTTGAATAGAATAAAAATAAAGTGAATTGTCGGTAAAAAAAAAACAAGCTAAATTTTAGGTATTTACCAAGAGTTGAAATTTCATAAGGGGTTTTTCAAATGCAATGTAATTAATTTGAAATTCCAATTATTTCAACCACACTTCAACATTCAAAATACAAAAAAGAACTTTTGCGAAGTGGTTGAAATAATTGGATCTTCTAATTAATTACGCGGCAGATGAAAAACCCCTTTCGAAATTTCAACTCTTGGAAAATTTGTAAAATCCAACTCGTTCTTTTGTTTGTAATTTGGTTAATTTCTATTCTATTCAAATGAACTTCAGATAAATGTTTCTCAATATATCTAGCATTCAACCTATGTAATAAGTTTTTTTCTATCTTTCGCACATGTGCAGTGAAACGTTTTTCATAAAAATGCTCATATTTCATGAGATATTTTAAATATCTCTATTCCAATTGCGGTGTAATGTTTCAAAAGTGATTTTTCAATTTATCTGAAAGTGGGAATAATTTTCGTTTAAAACTTTGCACATTATAAATAAAAAACTAGGATAATTTATTTATTTATTTATTTATTTTAAATAAATGCTTTTGTCTCCGGTAGTTATAAAGCTATCATCACACAAAGTCATCCAAAAATTGTACTGGGTCTACATTAACATATCGTAATATTTCAGATCATTTCGTTCAATAACCGATACAGGGTGATCACAAACATCGCTCATTTTGCTCACTTTGTTGCCACCCCCCTGAATGTTGACTTAAACCAATCTTCACTGAAAACCACGTGGAAGACCTATTTCTTTAAATACCCACTGTTTGAAAACATTTCATCGAGAGATAAGTTTTTTTTATTAAAATCATGATCGTTTGCAAAGCTTGTTAAACTTTTGAGCAGGAGTGCATAAAATCACCATCATATTTCAACAACATAAAGATTTTATCAGTAATCAGAACAGCAAACAAGCGCAATTTTCATATTTTTATTTATAGCAAACTATCTTCTCATTCAATCATAAATTTTTAGACAATAAATATATAAAATATTTCGTTTGAAAATTATCATTATGTTCAAAAGTCTGGAGGATTGGCAATGCTAAACAATAAAATAAAAGGCAAGCAGGAAAAAAAAGTAAAATATGACGCATAATTGTCTTAGTAATATGCTTAGACATAAGATAAATCTTATTTTAAGACAGAAATGTGTGTGAAATACCAATTCAGACACAAAAATGTCTGAAACACGTAAATATGTAAAATTTCATACAGCAACCCGTGTAAATTTTCAGACATTTTTGAAATTCCGACATTTGCGTTTCTTAGCAAATTTTCCATATGGAATCTACTTCAAACATTCTTTAAACTTCTTTCCTCATTCAATAAATATAATGTAATTTTATATAATAAGTAGTTAAGCTGTATTATCTTAGTTTATGAAATTAAATTTTCAAAGAATAATACGCGCGAAATGTGTATGATATTTACATGGAATAATGTTTAGTGTAATTCTGAAAACAACGTTTAGATACGAAACTATTTTAGCTAAGTAAAAAAAAAAAATCTTTCTATTTAATGTTTTCTTATATTAAACTAAAAATTATTAAGAAGATTGTAGCCAGTAACTTGCAGCGAAGAAAGGTTGAATAATCTGCGCATGATTCCTTTTTATTTATTATTATTTTTATTTTTCGAATTAAAAACGGTTCTCTTCCGCTTATTTACCTGCACCTACATGCAAAACAACAAAGTTTCTCGTGTTCATGTTCAAGATTTGTTTTCTTTTAAATATCCGATTAAAGAAATATGCGGATTAAAACATAAAACTGCATTTGTTCAGGGATGGAACACTGGCGCTGAATTCATACCGGTATTTGTTTAAGAAATTTATCTACCTATAACAGAGCTGCCAACCTAATCCGACAAATTGTTTATTTTTAGAGTATTTGTTTTCTTAATTCATCGTAAATATATTTGAAGAGAATTACTCTAAAAAGTAAGTGGTGTAGAAAAAGGGGCGTTACTAACAATATGCCGGATAACGTTGGCAGCTCTGCATTAATACCGTTGATTTAAGAAGTAGAAAAATTTCTTTCATTGATAGTGGTACGAGTTCTGCGCCCGTGTTCCATCCCTGATTTGTTCTCAAATGATGCAGTAAGAGGAGCTTTGCTGCGTTGAGTGGTGGCATGATTGGTACGACATTTGACTGCAAAGTCATGTTTCATATTCCACGGCAGGTATGTTTTCGATTCCAGCCCTGGATTAAAGAAAGTTTTCTTTTTAAAATTATTGATATTTAATTTATTCTAAAACCTATTTCTAATAGAAAACACAAAACACATATTTTTTGCTTATTTATTTATTAAAAAGTCTTAAAAATCCTTAAATGTTTTTAAGCCTAAAAAAAGATGACGGCGTTTTAAGACATTTGAAAAGTCCTAATTTCAGATGCAAGAAGGTGTCTTAAAAATGAAAGGCTTCTTTTCTTTTCTTTTTCTTCTTCTTTATTATTATTATTTTTTTTTATCGTTGTTTAAAATGTGTTCATCCGTATAAGACACTTTTTAAACTGAATTTAAGACATTTGCAGTGTAGCAAATCGTGTGTGAGTTTGGTAATCCTTTTGAATATAGCAGAAGAAGTATTAAGAAATAATAAATTCAATACCTGTTCCAATTAACAGCAAAAAATACCAGTACGAAAATATATGAATCACTTTATCACTTTGGGAATTTGAAATAAAGCATTTTCTAAAGTAGTATATTATATATTAATACAATAATAGTTATGACACCGTAAACACTTTGCAGTTTGATTTGTTTGATTGCATGGAAAGCGCTGCTATCATTGTCACCGATGAGGTTTAGACTCAGATTCGAAAATGTTTTCTGAGTGCATTGGAGACAGCCGCTGCTCATTTTCCGGATTAGTGTTGCTACCTGGTGGCTCTGTCTGTTATCTTTTGAATATTTAACATTACGAAGCCCTTTTAAGGGCTCCTTTGGTTCGTGATGTCTTCAAACGCTCTTCTTTCGACAATTATGGATTCTAACTTAGATTTCCTTAAAAACGGCACTATTTCATTGCCTAAAGGCACTTCTATGGCCTTGAACAATCTAAACGTCCAGCAAAGACAACAACTTCTTATCTATTTATCAACTCTATGAGAAAACAATGAAACTACCGAGGACTTGGACTACTATAGCAGTACAGCTACTTCCAGTGGGGTGAGTGATGGCTTACTTAACTCCTCTCAGCCCAATAAAATGCGCAGGAATCTTAATCAGGCTGCCATTGGATATACTAATACTAAATTGTCTAAATTAAGCATAAATAACCCAATTAAATTAACAAACAAATTTGCCTCTTTAAATGAGGAAGTTTTAGACGATACAAATATGCCAACTAAATTAGATGAGCCAACTTTCAAGCCTAAACGTGTTACCCCACCCTAAACTAAGCATAATTAGGAAACCCGCTAATATTGAAATAAATAAATTACTTAGTATTATTGAGCAGGAATGTCATTGCAAGTTTACTGTTACCCCCGCGGGAGCTTTCTTGAAATACTATCTGGATAATCCAGCGAATTACAAGAAAATTGCCCAAAAACTTGACGAACTAAAAACAGAATACTATGTTATGCCTCTTAAACAAGAATACGTGCCCACCTTAAAATTCGTTGTCAGAGGTCTCCCATTAGACACTACTCTCCAGGAAATTATGGAAGACATCAAAACTAAAGGATATGAATCATTTAAAGTGGACCAATTGATTTCTTTAAAACCAAAAATTATTACCCGCTATTTAAAATTGACTTCCCCTTAAATGAAAAGTCAAAAGAAATTTTTCTTGAAAACCGAATGTTGTATTACGCTCTTCAGTTTGAAAATTATAAAGCCCCTTCCCGCACGAGACAATGTTTTCGCTGCCAATTATATCACCACCACGCCAACACCTGTAAAATGTCCCCCGATGTATTCGATGTGCTGGCAAGCATGAAAGGAAAGACTACCCCATCAAAGAACAAAAAATGACCTAAATACAGTAATTACTGTGACCACACAGCGAATATGAGACTCTGCCCTAAATTTCCTGAAAATAGAAAGCCTTAGACGCCTAGTTAACCCCCAATTCTCTTACTCTAATATAGTCAGCCCCAAACCACTCTTTCCGCTTCTGGACTTTCAACCCTTAATCCTCCCCAAATATTAATTGAATTAAGTGTCTTCTTCACTTTCGATTGTCCTTTTTGTTCAGAATTATTTTTCTTGTTTTTCAGTCCCGGCCTGCCCCCTTTAAATCTTTCTCTCTCTCTCTTTTTTTTTCTTTTTTTGTAAGCCATCTCGATCTCGATCCAACTCTGCTACCAACATCTGGTTTGCTGAGGTGTGGGGTCATCAGTGGACCCTGGGAATTCAGCACTCAGACATGCCACTCGAAGTACTGTCACCGTTCGTTCAAAATCAAAGTTTTAGCTGTCTAGTTAATGTCGTGTTGATATAGAGAAAAGAATGTAGAAATATTGATAAAATGTTTGTTTTCTATGTGAAAGATGGTGCACTTTTGCGCCTTAAAAAATAAAATAAAAATTACATTTAAAGACAAATTTATTTTAGCTAAATTTACGTGTGAGGGTTGCTGTTGTTTTCACACTCAAACCCAGCATTTTTAAAATTTATTAAATGT
Source organism: Salticus scenicus (assembly GCA_963930645.1). Taxonomy (NCBI): domain Eukaryota; kingdom Metazoa; phylum Arthropoda; class Arachnida; order Araneae; family Salticidae; genus Salticus; species Salticus scenicus. The sequence goes on from OZ005660.1 coordinate 196,307,915, forward strand.
TCAAGGTTATTATTAGTTTAAAAATAAATACGATACTTCTGTCAGTGTTGCTGAATTTATGGATATCTACCACAAATTTGTAATTGAAATATTTCCCTCATAACATTGCAATTTCATTGTCTATCGTGTATATCAAACATCACTCCTCAAAATTACTGTACAAAAAAGTCCCTAAATTTTAAGTTGTACATCATTTTTCACACATTCGCGACCGCATGTTCTTGTCTTTTTGGCGGTAAAGTCCGCCTGTGGGCGTTATTCTCCCAAGTTACAATATTTCAGAACCAAATTGTTTGTACTCACATCAGAGCTGCCAACCTAATCCGGAGGATTGTTTGTACCGCCCCTTTTCCCACACCACTTAATATTTAGAGTACTTCTCTTCAAATGTATTTACGATGAATTAAGAAGAGAAATACTCTAAAAAAAGACATGTGTGTAAAAAGGGGCGGTATTAACAATCATCCGGATTAGGTCATCCGGATTAGCTCTGCTCACATTTATAATACAAATGGATATACATTATAATTATATTCTTTCTAATCCAAGTATTTGTATCCATAGTATATTTCATTGTAAAAATATGAATATTGGGTAAATACTTAAAAAATAATAATGTACAAATTGCGAAAGAAACGTCAACTGGAGGAATTACAGATATTCAAATGACGTGAATCTAGGTCAGCGACCGCGAAAGTGTTAAGCACTTGTCACCAGGTATGGATAGTGATAAGAAATAGTGTTTATGTATGCAGAGATGTCAGCGTTTCAATTTCTTCCGGAGCATTTTTAATCTTGCCTTTATTTCATACCAGTTTTTTTTAAGAGTAATTTTCTTATTTTATCGTAGTTATATATTGGAGAAAAGTGTTCCGTAAATAAAGTAGTGCGATTTAAAGGCGGGGCTAAAAATGATCCGGAAAAAATTAAAATGTTGGCAACTTTGATATACATCATTAATCTTAAAATTGAAACATTCTAGATTATCCGAATATTTAGATTTTCAGAAAAAGGGTCAGTCCCAATTACTTCGAATAATCGATGTGCTATTGTACGTATAACTATGTAATTAGCATTTTCTTTGTGATAGTTTTATTGTTACTGTTATTGATTGAAATCACACGTTTTATTTATCAAATTGTTAATTATAATAAAATATTTTTACTTTCTCTTACCCATAAGGTAGAGAAAGTATTGTTTTTGGCTCAAATTTTCGAACGCGAGATTTTGTTATATTTACACGTTTTGAGGTCCCCTGAATACGAAAATTATGTTTTTAGCAAATGGTCTGTGTGTCTGTGTGTGTGTGTGTGTCTGTGTGTCTGTCTGTTATCAGCATATCTCAAAAACAAATTATGGCAGAAAGTTCAAACTTGGTATTCTAAATGTGTATCATATAGGGATGCTACAGTAAGCTTTTCGTTAAGATCAAGCAAATGGTTCGTGTTCAGGGCAATCAAGAGAATTCTAATACATTACGACTATGGGGGAAATTGCAGGTAAGTAGAGTTTAACGTCTATAGACTGCACTAAACCAAATGAAACGAATATATATTTTTTGTAAAAGAGATAGTTAACTGAGAAAAAAAAATTGTGTATGTAGGAGACTTGCCTCTCCCCCTGTGGGGGAAGTGTCCCCCTCGAGGGGAGTAAATTTTCATGATGGGTATCATTCAAAAGAGCTCATCAATACCTTTAAAACGAATGGTTGAACTATAAATCTGTGATAATTTAAGACAAAGTTATAGATTTTTTTTTTTAAATATTGAGAGTAAAATGGACTTTTTTTTGGATATTTAGTGTTACACTACTTCTCTAATATGGAAATCGTCTGCATTATCATAAAAGATAATTTTTTTAAATAATAATTTTAATAAATAATTTAAAAAAAAAAGAATTATTTTTTAATAACCGATTTAAATTCTATATAAATGTAGGTGCATTAATGAAACGGGGGGTTGAGAGGGGCGGTAGCCCCCCTTACACAGAACTAATTATCGTATAAAACTCTTCTGAAGCCTAATTTGAATTGTTTAGCATAGGTTTACATGACAGTTCTCGTTATCTTACCTTTTAATCTGCAACCTATATTTATAGTATTAAATTTGAGGGTAAGAGAATGTCGTGTGAGTGACACACCAGATTATTATTATTAAATTGTTAATGCTAAGTTTAAATAGCAATTTATTGCTTTTAACAGAAAAAGTTTATGCTTCAATTAAATGGAATTCAATGGATTGTATTTTGTCCGGTTTCGTATGGTTTTTCAGTTTTCTCCGTTTTTTCCAGTGTCCCGGTTATTTCACAAAAACGTGGACAAAATAACAACCATGAAGCAGGAAACTTAGCTACAGAATAGCACTTCCTGTGATGTTTGAATTGAAAGTGACATGGCGATAGTTATATTGTTTTACAAGACGCCTTCGGCGACCAGCTGGTTCGCGATCCTTAAAAAATCCGACTTTACGAAACTCCCGCTCGAATTCGCCTGCGGCGCCTTTTTGCCATTACAGGTCTCACAACAGCTTATTGACATACAGTAAAAGTAGCTTTACTGAAAACTTAATCGATGTAAATTCCCTTTCGGTAGCGCCTGCGGCGCCCTCTTCCAGTTTCAATATCTGAAACAGCCCTTTCTCTCATCATGTTATGATCTTTCAAATTTCTGACTTTAGCAAAGTCCCGCTAGGTGGCGACTGCGGCGCCTTATCCCCGTTTTAGAACTTACAACACCATCCTTGCTCATTAGAATTTAAAATATTAAAATTTTAAGACATTATAGCGCCATCTGGCGGTAGAAATTTCTGTAATCTACTGTTCGATTCTAAATCAACAAAGCTTTCAAATGATGTATTACTTATGAAATTATTTTAATTAGTAGCTGAGATACAAAAGAAAACTTAATCAGGAACCCTGAAAACGTGTAAATAAGATGAAATCTCGAATTCCATTTTCGATAATATAAAAGAACTTTAAAATATCTTTTGAATGATGTATTAATTAAAAACAATTTAATCATAATTATAATTTGAAATACGCGTATTAGAAATTTTTTTATTTGCAATTAAAATGTAAATTTTTTGTTTATTCTCCGAAATCAATGAAATTTGAGCTACAACTTTGTCTTTTGATGAAAACTCTGTATAGTAAGTTTCGTGTGCCACAAAGGAAAATTGAAAATTTTTGAAATTTGCAATTTTTAATCGCAGTCCGAAAACACGTGTACTCAATCAGAAAAAGATCTTTCTCTTTCACTGTACTTTCGAAATATTGTCTGCGAACTTAAAAGAGAGTTTCCATGGTAACCAAAATACCAACTGTAGTTCGAACGCAAACGCGGATTCAGAATGTCATCAAAAACTGCAGGCATGCAGAAAATTCAAAAATTTATAACGAATTCAGTTTCTGAAAAAAATATCTCAATCTTTTGAAATATGTTTCGTCTAATCGAGGTCTATGTGCAAGAAAAAAAAAAAAAAAAAAAAAAAAAAAAAAAGATTTATCTTTAAAAGTTTTTCAGTCGATTTTGTGAAAAATTCGATGTTTCGTAAAATCTAAAAGTATGTATCGCTAATCCATATTTTGTTAAAATGTTTATATGGTTCAGAAGAGGATTAAAGGACCTTTCCAAATATACCAATTGTTAAGAAATGGGACAATTGGTCTTTCGTAGAGGGAGATTCAAAAAAGAAAATCGAGAAAAAGAGAAATTTTGAACCCTTTTTAAAACCTTTTTTTTAAATTTAAAAATTCCGTATTTTTCCAAAAAATTTGTACCGTAAGAATCGGTAATAAATGCTCTTCCTCGTGGTATAGGTGTATTTTCAATATCTCTAACAGTTAAAAAGCGATCGCTTTACAAATACCTACGAAATTTTCTCTCTTTGCTTTTTCTTTTAAGGAATGCAATTCAGGGGAAAAATTATGGTCGCCTGGCTTTATGAATCGTTTTTTGATTGCACATAGATTGATGTTTTAATTAATATCTCTGGATCTAATAAAATTTTTAAAAAAAAATTTCCACTATCCTCTTGGGAAGGCTTCTGAGCACCCGCATGTCAAAGTTTGTGCTTCTGCGTTCAGTAGGGGCTGAACGTGTAGATGCGCAGATAGACAGACAAACAGGCTTTCTTCTTTTATTATTATAGATAAAAATTTGTAATCAATTTTTTTTTCTTTAAATGTGCTCAATTTATGTTATTTCTGTTTAACTGACAAAGTGAAATTTAAAGTAAATAATAAAAATGGAATGGAATTTACTGAAGTTAATGGATATTAATAAGTGTTTTTATAGAGTTTTATGTTAGAAAATATCAACTGTATGTCGAGGGCGGGGTCGTGTTGCCAGATTGCTTGACTTTTTCGTTCAACAGTCACCAATAATTTTAAGAAGTGATATTCAATGTACATAATCGACGATTAATCGTCTATTATATATATATCAAACATCACTTCTCAAAATTATTGGTGAATATTAAATAAAACAGTCGCACAATCGGGCAACACTGGGAAGGGTCGTGTGATGTAAATAAATAATATTTCACAGGTTAATCCTTTATAATATAAGTTCGTTTGATATGGTATTTAGTGATAGTTTGAGAGCGTAAAGTTAATTTCTAAGAGAGCACTACGTGTATAAGATTATATTTTACGTATTTCAGTATGTTATGTACGTGTAAAACAGTGGGAATTCGAAAATGGAGGATTCGACAAAATTTGAAATTAACATTTGAATTACATTTTTAAAAATTATGATTCACTTCAATAAAATTGATTTTTGCGCCTACATTAGCTCTTTATAAAGAAGTTGGTAACTCGTGCCTTGAACATTTGTATAACTAAGGTCGTAACTAGAAAATGCTTTCAGAGGAGGTTCAAACTCCTGTACGTGCATAATGTTGGGTGTTAAATACAGGGGTCGTACTCTCCGCCCTTTTTTCAGGGTACTCTCAGAGATAAGAAATTTCCGTCCTTTTAGCCACCGCTAATTTCATACTGAAATACTTTTGGTATAATACTGGTAATTTGTCATGATTATGAAGGGAAGAGATTATTTTATAAAAATAATGGTAGCAATATAGTTGAAAATTTCTCATCCATAAGAGTGTCCTGAAAAAAGGGCGGAGAGTACGACCCCTGTAAATATTAAGTAACTAAACAATTTTCAACAAACCTGCAAAATTGCAGGGTAATAACCCCCCTTTCGCTATGGCCTTGCACAATAAAGATGCAATATGAGCATAAAATGCCAAAAAAAAAAAAAAAAAAAACTTCGAATTTGCACTCTCGTATCAGCTCTGATAAATCCGTAGCCAGAAAACAAAGCGGGAGATGAACTTACGTGCATCGTGCCCTTCAAATTTGTTGTGACATTTCTTAATTACTTAAAGTCTGTGACATCAAAATCCTCCCTATTATTGATAACGTTCTTAAAATATTCAGTAGACCTATTTATAATTTTACTTTTTCTATTGATGCTAAAATTAAACTCGATAACCTTGCTATTTTGGCTTTTTATCCCCCATCATGCTTTTAATTAGCCAAAGTTTTAAAACGTTTTAATTTTCGTGTTATTCTCAAACGTGCGATTATACTTCAATTCGCTTCAACTAAATCCACTTTTTTCGAACTTCATAAATGAGGTATCTAAAATGTCCCTTATAATGTAATAACTGTCATTTATGTTACATTTGTAAACTAAAAGAAATCTTGAATGTCGTTTACGTGAGCTTTCTGGGTGTGTCACAAAGCAAGAAATTTCTAAAGATCGGAATCTGACCATAGTTTTAATTTTCAGCAAGCTAAAATTATCTTTAATGTCAATCACGTTCCTGAATTATATTTCCTGGGAAATTTAGCTGTATATCACAATTGTGATAAAATTTTTAAAGAAAAACCTGATTCCACGTTGTTGTCTTCAGCTTAGAAATACTTATTTAGTTCCATTAAATAATTTTCTTTCTTAATAAAAAAATAAAATAAATATATAAAATAAATAATTATGGCAATATTAAAGAAAAATATAATGAAATAAAAAATACTTTTTCTTTTTTTAGTGCTTGTTTCTTTTGTTATTCTGGCCTCTATTATTTGTCGTTGGATGCAGCTGCCTTACTGGCTGGTTGTGTTGCGCCTCCCTCTTGTGTTTTCCAATCTTGCTTTAGCCTCCAAGGAAGTAGCACACGTTTCTAGCCCCTGAAGAAGAAGTTCCTGTCATTCGGAACCGTCAGTGCTTCCCTTTATTTTCAGGTGTTGTGAAGAAGTTTTAAAGTTTAAATATAACGTTTTATTAAAAAGAAAAAAAAAAAAAAAAAAAAGAAGAAGAAGTACATCTATAATAAAATTGTATACTTTTGTACCTGCTCACAGAGTATCAACCGACACAATTTCTTCCGTGACTTTTACACCAATATATTTATACAGTAAATATTTACAGAAAGCTTCTTTTATAGATTAAAGCAAATTTCTTACATGAATATAGTGGTGGGAGAGTTATGAAAAAAACCGGATCATTTCTTACCCCTTACCCTGTTCACACAAAAATCTTTTAAAAGAATTTGTATATTGCCCGATTAATCCTATTACTATAACATTGGGTCCAGGTGAACCCCAGACACTTTATAAATTGCAAATAATAATAATATATATCATAATTTGCGTCATAACCTATGGCATCTCACTTCGGGATGTGGTACTCGAGAGTAAAAATGCAAATGCAAAAATATCAGGCATGGTTTAATTTTTTTCATCTACTGTAAAAAATGTTACATTTCAAAGGCACAATTATATTATTAAAGCAAGAAAATCCTAAAAGCAGGGATGTTTGATAATAATTATTAGTAATTCGTGAAAAAAATTTTAGATTTAGGGTAAGTGCACTAGTAGGGTACTTTATACTTGTTGTAGTTTACAATCTTATATTTAAACTCAAAAACAGTTTTTCTTATTTTTTTATAGGTTCGAAAACCATTGAGAGTTGGGTTTATGATACCCTTATTTCAAATTTCTTCATATACAAATTTTTCCAGCCATGAGTTCAGAATAACACTAGTTTCAATGGGGAAAAAAAAAAAAAAAAAGAAAAGAAAGAAAGAAAGAAATGCACTTTCTGACATTTTACAGTTATTTGTTGCAGTTTTGAATAAAGAAATATAATTTTGTTTGTTTTGTCACTGGTTATTTTTAACTGCTTTCATTTTCCTTTCATTTTCTCATAGCTAAAATAATAATGCAGATATCATTTATTATGATAAATTTTTACGTTTTTATGTAAAATATTTTTAAGGTTGTCAATTTCTGGTACCAAAAGCTATTACCATGGCCACTAGTGGACAGAATTTCCAACCACTAGGTAGACTAGAATTGACTATTAAACCTAGATCCAGTATTGGACATACCTTAGTGTTCGCCTAATATCGGATAATGATCGAATGTCAATGTATTTCATTTAAAATAACATTAAAAATTGTTCTATACAGTCATAAGATTTTTTTTCTTCTAAATATTCAAAATAAGTTAACATATTATTTAATCACATGCGAAATATCTGAAAGAAATACTGATTAACATTGGTATTTCTAATATCATCACACAAATTAATCGTTAAAATATTTTTTAGCAATTTAAGACTCGTTCTAATTAAAAAAAAGTTATTGAAAATATTAAATTTTTGAGATAACTTATTTTTAATTTATGATACAGTTTTATTTATGAACACTTTCGCGAACTCTGAAGTATATTCACGTCATTTGAAAATCTGTAACTCCGCCAGTGGGCGTTTCTTTCACATTTTGTACGTTATTTATTTCTTAAGAAACCCATTATTCATACTTGTACAATCAAATATACTATGGATACAAATGCTTTGATTTGAAAGAATATAATGATAATATATATCCATTTATAATATAAATGTAAATACCGAAAAGTTTGTTCTGAAATATTGTAATGTGAGAGAATAACACTCACAGGCAGACCTTACTGCCCAAAGAACAAAAATATGCGGTCGCGAAAGTGTTTATTTTCTATTTTTAACGCACTACTAAAACACAAACTACCTTTTCTTAAATAAATACTCTTGTATAAATATTTTTTTAAATAAACAACACTTTTCATTTTATTTTGGTTTTTCTAAAGAAAATCAAAGGTGCCCATTACTGGGTTTGAATTATCCACGGTTGATGCATATTAATCTCTAGAAAATTAATCTTTTTAGTAGAAAAATTATTCAATCAGTATTTCTCTCAGTCATATACAGAAATGGTTAATTGAGGTATCAAACACTGGTTAAAGTCCCTTAAGTTAAGAAATTTATTCATATATTGACCCTGCTAAGAAAATGAGATTATATTTTAAATTTGTGGTATATTAGAATCTAATATATAAACAGCTAAATAGATACCAGTGTTGCCAAATCTGGTGGATTATTCAATAATCACCAATAATTTTTAATTTTAACGTTTGTCTAATCACTTCGAAGATTGATAGCCTATTATTTATATCAAATATCATTTCTTGAAATAATTAGTGAATATTGAATGAAAAATCCGCCAAATCTCGCAACACTGACGGACACAACCAGTTTCCGAAAAAGAAAAAGAATTCTAATTTAAAGATGAATTTCATTCTGATACGTGTACCCTTCCTCAGATTGATGGTAGAATCAGAGCCTCCTTAAGTAGATGCCTAGCGAGTCACTCGAAAACTTGGCAACAGTACAAGAAGAACATAGCCAGTAGATGGCGCTTTATACCGTGTCGTGAAGTTCTGTTTATTTCCCGCGATTCAATTGACTTTCAATTGAGTTCTTCATGGTTTATGTTTTATTAATTTAATAAATGTGAGAGGGTTTTTTTTTTAATATGGTGTATTGCGTCGTTCCATTTTGTAAATCGTACAGTCGCCGTGAAAATATAAGTTTTCAAATGATCTGCAAATATTTCAAGACAAGGTATGTAAACTATACTATATTACCAACCTTCCGGATTTTTGAATATCAATAATATTTTTCACCAAAAACATTATTTTTATTTATTATCGTAAATTCTATGATTAAGACGAAGATAAATTTAAAAGAAATTATGATATAAAAATTCGAAGGGTTGACACCTCTGTTAGTAAGTTAGATTTAACAAATAAAATAGTTATGCTTATTACAAAATGAAATGAAATTTTTATTTATTAATGTAGGAATACAGAAAAATAACTTGTTCTTAGTTACTTTGAAGTAACTCTATATTGGAGTATTTTATAGTTTTATTCATAAATTACATTAGTAACTTATGAATAAAACTATAAAATACTCCAATATAAGGAACAAGATTGATTTATATTTTTTAATACCACTGTTTTTTAAAGACTTGTGTAAATGCGTATAAAAATTTGATTATTTCAGTTAAATCGAAACAAAAGTGTTGGGAATCTTGAAAAGAAAAAATAGAAAATTTTTATTTCTACTTTTGTTCTCTTTAAAAATATTAAGTTTTAAGATTCATAACATTACTTTTATTAACCTTTTATCACACAAATGGAATATAGAATTAAAAATTCATGTAAAAATTAAATATCATGATTACTGATTTGAAAAATTATCAGATATGACAGAAAGATGACTTGATTTTTTGAAATAGAAATTCTCCACATCCATACACTCACATATACACACACACACATATACTGGCTAATTGCCTAAAACTACTTTTTTTTGGACTCATGAGACCTTAAAAATATAAATCAGGGGAAAACTCGATATCGAATTTTTGGACCGAACACAATACTTTCATTATGTACGGTAGTAGGGTAATGGAAGTAAAAATATTTCAAGGATGTTATTAATTTGTCCTTAAATTTGCCAATCTTTATCAAATTTTTCAAATTGAAACCTAATACGAGTTTTAAAATACAATTGTGAATTTCCTGCATTTGTTTGTTTTTGAGTTATTCTGATAATAAATATGCATATAAATCAATTACTAAAAACAAAGAAAAAAAAATGTTTTTTGTATTCAGGGAACCCCAAAACGTGACTTTATTCAAAAACGTGAGTTGAAAATAGAACTTAAAAAAAAAAAAAAAAATACTTTGTTTACATTATAGGTTCAAAAAAATAATTTTCCTTTTCAACAGTATTCGTCGACATAAAAAAAGTGTAGCAAAGCACTTCCGTCAATTACATTCTACAGAAAAGAACGTTTAGCTTAATTTTGGATAGCCCTGTATATTTTCAATAAACTATTTGCACATCAGATTGTGCATTTAAATTTAGTCTTATATGAAAAACACCTAACACAAAATGAAATACACTTTCAGCATTTTTCAAGTATATCCGAGATAGACAAACCGACGCGCACAGACCAACCGCTAAAAACATTATTTTTCGTTTCATGAGACCTCAAAACATGTAAACATAACACAACTTTATTTCGAAACTGTCTATCAGTTTCGAAAGCATACCCTCTCGGAACTGGTGGAGCTAATAAAATCTTGAAAAAAAAAAAAAAAAAAAACTTCGTGCGAGAGAAAACTTATACTCAAGAAATCCTTAATTTTAAAAATTTAAATCTTAATGGTTACTATTTATTTATTTTTTGTGACGGACTAGACAACAGATTGTTTCTTCTCCAATTTTTATTACTGAATGTTAACTTATCTCGTTAATGTGCTGGTCTATTTTTCTTATAAATAATATAAAATTCTAGATTTAAGAAGAATAATTCACACCGAATAAATAAAATAGGTAAAAATGTAACGTAAAGGACATGACAAAAAAATGAAAAAAAAAAAAAGACATGATTTTAATAATTTATCATTATAAATTATTCATTCTAAACTGAAACTCATTTAAAGTTCAGAGACTTTAATTTATGTAAACTAAACTTTCATCTGATATCTAAATTAAAAATTTTTTGAAATTTTTATTGAATAAATATATAAAAAATAATTTAATCGCGTGATAGTGATCGCATGTTTTTGCTTATTTAATTTTAAATTTCGTTTTTTAATTAATAATATATATATATATATATTTTTAAAGGTGTTATTTATTAAATACGCTGTAATTCAATTAGTTGAAAAGCTAAAATAGGTCTTGTCCACTTCCGAAGAAAATTAAACCCTATACTTTTTTAAATATAAATATTTGAATATTTTTTTGAAAATATTTACGATAAAGCACTTTTACATCATTTTTTCAAATTAAAAGAAAAAAAAAATACAATTTTGGACTTTAAATTGAAATTAATAGCTAGATTTTTAGATGAAAAATATAATTTATCTGTGAAAGAGAAGAAAATTGTTGCTCTGCGTAGGTGCTGTCTCCTATCGTTAGTTTTGTTTTTTAAATGTTGCCTAATTTAACATTGGGATTCGCAGCGCGTGGAAGGCATCTACTTAAGGAGGCTCTGGTAGAATAATCTTTTGCCCGTACTATTTAAATTCACCTGTATATACAGGGTGATTCGTTACCAAACTGATCAACTTGCAGTGGGTGTAGGGGGTACAGAGACGACCCGGAATCACACAGGGTTGCAGGGTTGGATATGCAATCCTACCGAGATAAGGGGCAAAATAATTGGGAAACTCATAACTTATTTTAAGCTCTTGGCCTTTAAATGCCATTTCACGATCACCATGTATTCATAGTCTTCAGCATAGCACTTTTGCAAGTAGTTGTTTTACCTCTCGTGTACATAAAATTCACGTGATTTGACCACGCCCCCTGTTTCTTGTTTTCTTGATATTTTAAAGAACTAGAAAGCAACAAACAGCATCATACTATTTAAAACGTATTAAAAAAATATCAGGTGAAGGAAAATGCCTGCCCTTCATAAGCTTATTTTAACACAAGTGTTTTGAATTCAATAAAAATTACAACCGTTTGGGTGTGTTTTAAAACAATTATAAAGGGACTAAGAAAATCCCCTATCTCGTTAAATTGCATTTCTGACCTTGCATTCCTATGTGATTACAAGTCTTCTCAGCACCCCCTACACCTTCTGAAAGTTTGTCGGTCTGGTAACGAATCACCCTGTATATATATACGGTCAAAATTTCTGTATCATAACAGGAACTATAATTATTTTTGTTACGGGACTTTAATTTCTCTTAAATATAAAAAGGAAACACCTTTACATCTTCTAAGATGAACCTGTATGCCTTGGCACTTTTTGAGTTACTTTCACGTACAACCAGAGATAGGGTTTAATAGAGCACAGGAAATGTGGAACTTGAAATATCTAATTTTAGGTATGTACACAGTATGCTTAAAATATTTTAAACCACTAAATAATAAAAATATAACTTACACCAAAATATACAATTAAAAATTTCATAAGATAAATTTGAATTCATGTGAATTATGTATTCATTGCCGATTTAGTTCATTGTACTTAAAAAAAACCATTCAACAATGGTTCGCAAAAAAAAAAAAAAAAAAGACGAGAGCCAGAACGGCTAATGGAAAGGTGATTGTATATTGAAAGTAATAACTGGATACGTTAAAAAATTGTATAGGATACATGTAAGTGCAATCGTCATTCGCTTGCCAAAGGATTTTATGCCAACAAAAATACGAGCAGTAAAGTACGAGCTCATTTCATTTTCTGTGATTTTCCCAAAACAGGAAATACACAACATCCCAGTATATACAAGTCGTATTTTTGATAGAAAGGTACAATTAAAATTACAAAATTTGAAAATTGGCCTTGTCCATTCACCGATTGTGATTTTTTTAGATCAAAAATCTTTACATACATGATTGAAGTTAACACAAAAGTTAAGTGCGCAGAACATGCTCCCACGGTTAAACGTCATTTTCTTAATATTTTTTATAAAATGCTCGGAATGTAGATTATTTTTTAAGTTTTCAAAAGGAATTTTATTTCTCCGTTTAAACACAATATTTCCTTTGTATGAGATGCGTAGAAAGAATTATTAACGGAAATTTCAAAATTTATTTTTATAGATTTTACATTTTTGCGTCCCGTTACAGCAAAGCGATACCATTATAAAAGGAATAGAAACTAATTTTTTTGTTAATCACAATTACGATTACATAGATGCCAAGTCTCCCGTTTTTCAAGGGAGACTTCAAACCCGAAAATTTTTAAAACTGTTTTCGGTAATATTTATCGTCGTAAATATATATAACATATTTCATTTACAAATATTGGTGTCAATTCTGTTTTAAAAGTTAAAAAGGTTGGCAGCTCTGCGATTACATTATTTCACGCGTTCAATCCGGCGCATTTTATTTACATAGTCTTCTGTATTAATTTCTAAAACAGAGGCACCAGCATTTGGCGAAATGTCCAAGCGAAAGTGTCCAGTTCTTGCAACACCACATTTTACATGCTTTATCGGTCTGTGATGAAGCACTACGGTGACAAGATTGAGTTGAGGGAGTTTTCCATCGCACTATTACTTATTACTGCACTATAGGAAACCCACGGTGACAGAGAGAAATTTGTTTACGGTAAAAACCAGCACTCGGTGTTTTATTCAATAGCGACCACTAAAATTTAATTATAACGTTTGTCTAATCACTTCGAAGAGTAGTCATCTATTACACTCATAAAAATTACTGGGGACCATAAATTAAAAAATTCCGTCAGTTTGACGGTACTGGCCGCGGCTCATAGGCCGGTTTTTACGGTACTACTTTAATTGGGTTGCTGTAATCATTTGGTTTCCAAGAGAACAAGTTTTGGTCTTAAATTGAGTATGTTTAACTTTCATGTTGAATTAGACCGATGCAAAGAGCAACTAGCGACGATCTGGGATTCAGTCCTTTGTTTTTATTGATTGATTTCGTAAGAATATTTGTTTTTCAAGCAATTCAGTAGGTTAGGTACCTTTTACGGCGCAAACCTTTCCGATTTTTTTTTCTTTTTTTTTTATTATTTTTATTTTTTTATTTCTTTCTTTTATTTATTTTTATTTATTTTTTTTTTTGATAAATTTTCGATCCTCGAGTGGCTAGCGCAAATAAAATCCGTCGTGGCCGTAATGTCATCCACGTTCTTGTCCAAAATAAAATCTCTGGGGAACCACTAAGGCAGGGCAGCCATCCCTTCCCTCCGTGGATGATCAAAATTGGGATTTCATGTCCCGGACCACCATTAGGAGTGCATTCCAAACCGTCGGCGATTGCTTGAATGACCATATGTACTCAAAATTACAAGACAGCCTCTATTTTTAAATCGTTTTAAAATTTTTTGAAAAATTAAAGTAAAGAAAATTACTTATCATATTTTTTACTGATTTGGTCCACAATAATTAAAAGTAAGAAATATGCTCTTTAATGGGTAATTAAAATTGTTTTTAACAATATATATTTATAAAGATATTCTATTGTGGTGACCCGCCGATCACCAATAACGTAGCACTAGTGCGAAATAAACCCTCTAATCCGAACATTAAATAATTTTTCGGCGAGTATGAAGAAATTGCTAAATGTAAACCAGCCATTTAGAGCCTCAGTTTTCAGATTTTTCTATATATTGAATTAGCTATTACCCACCGGTGCCCCATGCCGACTTCAACGTGTTAACAAAATGACTTCCTGCATTTCTGCATCTTCCAATTCTGACGGCGTATTATATGTTTTAGCGACGTTCAAAGCATTGATTTCTGAGGACAAAATTTATCTGTCTTAATCATATGTTTACCAATTTATATTCCGAAATATTGTTATAATTTAGAATACCATCAGCTCAAAATCGAAATAATAATAATAATAATAATAATAATAATAATACTGACACAAATCTTTTAAAACATAGCCATTTTTGTCATTACCATTTCGTAGGTGCCAACTTGCACAAGTTTTTAACACCACTATTTCTTTGGAAAAGAGTTCACGATGTTCAATCGCTGAAAACTACTTAAAAGTTTTTAAAAATTTATATTAAAAATTTCCGGTAAAAAAAAAAAAAAAAAAAGAAAAAACTCACTATTTTACAGCTATGTTTTTTTTATTTTCTAAAGTACTTTTATCTATAATGTGTAAATAAGTATATATATATATATATATATATATATATTACATACTTATATGCACATATATACATATATATGATCCCCTATCATATGCATATATATGATAGAGGGAAAAATCATACTCTCCATAAATTCGTCGCTTCAATGATCAAAAGAATATTTCTTTGAGATAATATGTTGTTTATGATATTATTAAATGTTTTACAATAGATATTCCTCCCCTTCCCCCTAAATAATGAATTGCATGTTTATTATTTATTTATTCATTTATTTTAAATCTAACCTTCAGTTTCTTAAAACTGGCATATCGCTTTTAAATTTTAAGTATACGTATATATATAATGTAATTCAGAATAACTTTCACTAATTTTTTGAGCCTATATTTTAACAGTTTTTAACAGTGTATTAATGTAATTATTTATTTGAGGTAGTTAATAAATATGTATTTGGTAATTTTATTTTGTTCTTGAATATGGATAGAAAAAGATAGATTGTTGTTTTGCAAAAACTATTCCAAGCAATATCTTAAAAGAGCTGCAACGTTTGGGATTCAATGAAGAACTCAGAGTTTAAAACTTTAAAAGGAGATAGGTATATAAGAAATTCATCATATACGAGGACGAAGAAGAAGTGAAGGGGTAAAAGAAATCGTAAAATGTGTACGTGAAAGGATTCGCCGAAATTCTCCACAATCAAGGCGTCAAAGTGCAGTGTAGTTTCAGATATTCCAGTTTTCAATGTTATGATTTTTAAAAAATGATTTGTGTATGAAAACATATAAAAAACAGAGAAAAGTAGAAAGTTGTCGGAAAAGTAGAAGAATGCAAATGTTCAACGTAGCCAACCCAGCAAAACTTATACTGGTGGGCTCGTTCTGGCCTACAGCTGGCATCTTGCACTTGCCATCAGCTGCAGGTTGCCACATGTAGCTGAAGCAGTGGGCCGCTTACGGCTGCCAGCATTGAAGCCAGCCTACAGTGAAAAGGCCGATGGCTCAGAAGCGGCATAATAACAGCTGGCCTTTTGCAGGGTACCAGCACACGGCCAACATTATGTTTGCCATATTGCGGCCACAATTTATAAGGCCGGTACCAGACCATCACTTGCAATTCGAATGCATAGAGGGCGCTGCGATTCACATGCATTTGATTTGAAATTCCCTCTCATTTCGCTTCGCCATTTCGTGCCAAGTCTGCGGCGTACAAGATACTAAAAGGTTAAATGATCTCATAAAAAGTGTAAGAGTAAGTGATTCATTTTTTAATTTGGTTTTGTGTTTTTTCTTTAATAATTTTTAGAAGCCTTTGATTTTAGAATTATTATTAAAATATTAGGATTTCTAGAAAAGTACAGCAAATATCTCGTTGGTCCGTTTAAAATGAGCTATGACAGTCATTAATTTTCTAATTATATCCTTATTATTTCTTCTTATTATTATTTTAATAGCGCTAATAAGTTTATGGATCCAACTTTATATTTGTATAATATAACTGTGGGAAAGTTATTAGGACAATTATAAATTTGTAACCTTTTTATTTTTACTTTGTTCTGCATGTATAAGAAAGAAGCATTTGATACGTAAAAATTTTCGACTCCCGTTTTTCGGTTGTTTTACACGTTTTGATATGTTCTGAACACGATTTGACTTCATTAAAAAACTATCTGTCTATCTTTGTGTGTATCAGTAATTTTTTGAACGCTGTATTCTATGAACAATTTAATACAATTTAACTTAACTAGATATTTAGTTGGACTTTGACTTAAATTGGTGCTAATTACATTTGAGGATCAATCCTTCAAAATATGCCGCTTTCATCCCATTTTTCCCCAGTTTTTAACATGGCAGTATGAGAGGAAAATTTGCATAAATACACATAATGCGAATTAATTTTTAGATGTGAAATAAAATAAATAAATGTTTATGTTAATAACAGTCAGCCAAGATTTTTTTTTTCTTTTTAATCCAGAGAGCATCGCTTGAAAATAATAATAATAATAAAATAAACAAATAAATAAATCTTAAAAATTATCCCTTCTATATATATTTGACTAGATCCTTATATATATAAAGTATTTAAAAAAATGTACTTGTAAAATAGTAAACAGCATTTAAAAATTCCCATATGTTAGAAATATAAATAGAAAATGAAGTATTGCCATAAATTAAAAGAGAAATAGCAAAAAGGATAATCAAAATAAGTATTAGACTTTCTATTATATCCCAGAGAAACGTCGCCCAAGCAAAGAAAGAGTTCTGCTTTTTCTGCCAAAAGTGTTTCAATACAGAAATTTGTATCATATTTCTTATATTATTTTTGTGATTTTATAGAGCAGAAATTTTTTATGGAAATTAGTGGCGGCAAAAAAGCGGAATTCTTTCATTCCTGACCACCAGTATGATTCAAAAAGTCAAGAATCGTGAAGATGGTCCTAAATCTGAATCAATTTATTCGTATTTCATGAAAAACAAGTGCATTATTACCTTTTAAATTCCGAAATTATTGTTATTAACACAGATAACACTCCCAAACTAATAAAGTTTTCGCCACATAAAGATGTGAGACAAAATAAATAAAAAACAAATAAATAAAAATAAATTCAATTAAATAAATAAAGACAAGAAGATAAAATTAAAAAAAAATTATTTAGATTAGAATAATTTTCTCTCAAATATTATATACTTATCACAGACGTTAATCTTTGAACTGCATTATTATTATCACTATACTGCATCATAAAATTATATATCCTGTTTATATTTGTAATTTAAATGATCACTTTAGACTGCTAAACTTTAAGTGAGTAAGACACACTGAGTAAACTTTAAATGAATATGACTATAAATTTTTTAAAATGTTTATCCAGTGTCTCTGTAATTCTACGATGGTTTTCAACTAAAAGTAAATAATCGAAATTCTTTACCTTCATCCCGTATTTTTATTTTTTCAAATTGTTTTATTTCTCAACAAATAATAATAATAATTAAGGAAAATTAAGGTTTCTTTAGAAGGAAATATAAATCATTGATGTACACCCACTACTAAATAATTAAAATAATAGTCATTCTCATTAAATCTGTGTATAAAACAGATTTTTGAACATCCTGTTTCATTTTCGCTATGTAAGATTTGAAATAAGTAATTCCCTATAGTTATGATGAAATCTTTCAGAGCAACTGAAAACGTCTTACGCCTTTATTTAATAAATTCATGTTAAAGTAAACCAAACCAACGTATATCCATCAGTGCAGTACGAATGTGTTAGTTTTGAATTGGAATATTTTTCTTAGTCAGCAATTATAACCAGATGGCCCCAAATGCTTCCTGTCTAAGCATCTTTGAAGGTTAGCAACAGCGCTTATCAGTTCAAAAAATGTCGAAATGCATGAAGTAATTTTTACTTTCTTCTATATTCAATATAAGAAAGTATTGGATTCGTAAAAATTTTCGACCTCGGGTTTTTGATGGATTTACACGTTTTGAGAGCTGTAAAACACGACTTGACCATTTTTAGAAAATGTCTGTCTGTCTGTCTGTCTGTCTGTGTGTGTGTGTGTGTGTGTGACAAAATTTTGTGGCAACTGTATCTCCGGAACTACTGCACAGAATTTCATACAAATTGGTATGTAGTTGCACCTTGACATAAATTAGTGCCTATCAACTTTTGGTAAAAATCGTCTCACAGGTTGCGTTGCCATCCCGCTTTTTCTAAATTTTTAACATGGTGATATAGGGCAAAATTTTGTATAAATGTGCATAAGGAGAATTATTTTTTAGTAATCATTATGAAATTTACAAGAATTATTTATAATAGAGATAGTCAGCTGGGAAATTTTTTTTTTGCATGTGTAGGAGCCTCGTGAACCCCCCTGGAGGGGAAGTCCCCCCTCGAAGGAAGTAAATTTTCAAGATGGGTTTCTTTCGAAAGGTCTCGTCAATACCTTTAAAACGAATGGCTGAACTATAAATCTGTGATAATTTAAAACAAAGTTTCGATTTTTTTTACTTTTTACAAAAAAAAAAACTTGCAATTTTTTTTTTTTTTTTTTTTTAAACGAAATTTAACCAAACTTGGTATTTAGTTGGCTCTTGATATAAACTGGCGCTGATTAGATTTGGGGATCAATCGCACAACAGGAGGCGCTGTGATCGTATTTCGTCTAAATTTTTAACATGGTAGTATAGGACAAAATTTCGTATAAATGTACATAATGAGAGTTATTCTTAACCTGTGATTGTAAAATTAATATGAATTATTGCTAATAGTAGTAGTCAATTAGGAAATGCGTACTTATATAATTTAATTGTAAAAAAATAAAAATAATTAAAATTAAATTAAAAAATAAATAAATAAAAATAAATTTTAAAGCACATATTTATTACAGTAATAAATGCACCAAAGAACCGGTATTAATAATAAAAATCTTTGTAAAGAAACGCAATAATTGAATTAAAAAAAAAAACTGGCAGCATTTGTTTCTGGTGATACACGGCTCTTCATTTGATGAACAAAGTAGGCACGAGTGTAGCAAAGCACTTCTGTTACACTCGTGTCCACTTTTGTTCGCCTCACTAAGGATAATAGTGGTGACACCTGTTGCCTTTTTATTTTATTTTAATATCTTATTATTTATTTATTTATTTATTTTTACAGTAATAAACGATTCAAAGAACCGTTATTAATAATAAAAATCTTTGTAAGAAAACCCAATAAAAAAAAAAAAAAATACTAGCAACATTTGTTTCGGGTGGAAATAATACCATGGCTCTTCATTGGGTGAACAAAGTAGGCACGAGTGCGGCAAAGTACATTTGCTACACTCGTGTCCACTTTTGTTCGCCTGACTAAGGGTCACTGTTGCTTTTTTTTCCGATTTATGGTAACTTATTATTTTATTCTTCAGAATCAGAACTCCGTACTTTAGTAGTTTTTAAATCCCTTTTAAGTGGATGACGAAATTGAAAATCGTACTTTGAAATTAGCGTCTTAGATTTCTTAAAGTTTGCATACATATGCTTTGAAATGTATCAAAAATAAGAATATTAAAATTTCTGGAAAACTATTTAAATATGTAAAAAAAAAAAAAAAAATAAATAAATAATAAATAAATAAATAAATAAATAAATAAATCAAATACAAATTTTTTTCAAAAGATTTTAAGTGTTTTATGCGATTAATATTTTTAATAAATTTTCCCCTTACCCTGATTTCATTGTATTGTAATGTATCAATATATTCGAAATAAATTAGGTTTTTACTTTGTGCATTGGTTGGTGATTTTTTTTTTTTTTTTTGTTAAAAATACTTTTATGTTTGACTCTAAAATTTAGCACACAAGTACAAAATACTTTTCAAAAAGTAACTTCTCAATCAATCCACAAAGTTATACCCAAATATGTTTAGAAATTTTGATAAATTACAATGATGTAAAATCGAGTGTAAAAATTAAAAATTATGTTGCATGGAATATTTATTTATTTATTTTATTTCAATAGTTTATGAGAAATTTTAATGTACTTAATACTGATACATTTCAATACTTATGTATTAAATCACGACATTAAGGAAGAAATTTCAAAGAACGATTTTCAATATTTACCATCTCCTTAACTCTGATTTAAATATTTTTTTATTGAATGTTCTCTATATTGCATACTTAAATCAGAAACTTTTTATTTCAATATTTTATCTAGTCACTTGAAACGTTACATTTATTTATATAAAAAAAACTTAACACAGTTAAATAAACGTTTTGAAATTTAACATTTTGAAACAAAATTTACAAAGAATATAATAATACATAGAACAAAATATATATTTATCTTATCAAAATCTTATATTTGCATAGAACAAAAGCAATAAAAAGCTTATCAAAAATTATTTTTAATGAAAACGGATCGGCTGAGTGTTTCTCACGCTGTACTAGAAATCCTAAATTTATAAACATAGTCTAAGAATCAAATGCTTGTAAAAATTTAATTGAACTATAAATACAGTGGGTAATCAATTATTATTATTATTATTATTATTATTATTATTATTATTTTAAAACAAATACTGGATGAAATGGTCTTGAACTTCTAATATGCAAAGAACATTTAAAAACTCATATTTTCCACTATCGATTTAGTCAAGAGTGCAATTAAAGAAGCAACCACAAATTGGAGAAAAGCACAAATACTTTGGATCACCCTATATCATGAAAAGCTACCGATGACTTGTAACCTTAACACGCTGCATATATTATAAACAATATGTGTATTTTTTTTTTTTTTTTTTTGGCAAAGGGGGGGGGGGGGCAAGTTTCTTTTCTTTTCTTTCTTTCTTTCTTTCTTTTTTTTTTTTTTCCTTATAGCAAGAATGGGATTTAATAAAATTTTACAAAACTTACAGAAAAATTGACAAAATTTTAACAAAACACAAAACGCAAGAAATATATTATTCTAAAGCACACATTTATACGTGTAAAATTCGGTGAGATATGAGCATTTATAATAAATATTTTATTTACTGCTTTTGCGGGAAAGATAAAAATTTTCATCACATTAGTTAAAAGCTAGATATATTGGGAAATTTATATCGAAAGTTCATTTCAATACAGCAAAAATTAAGCAAGTTGTTGAGAAAAAATGGGGCAGATTTTAGGTATATACAGGTTTGAAAATTCATAAGGGGTTTTTCACATGCCAAGCATTTAATTGGAAGATTAAATTTTTTCAACCATTTTTCAAAATTTCTTCTTTGTGAAAAAATCCTTCTGGACTTGTAACTCTAACATACTTTTATTTATTTAGTACGATCTGTGAGCTCATAAGGGGATTTTCACAAAAATGACCTTTTGTAACATGGTTGAACATATCTAAAATCTGGCTCGTTCTTTTACCAATAATTTACTTAATTTTTATTCCATTGAAATAAACTTTTGTATAAGTTACCCAAGATATCTGGTTTTCGACTTACGTAATAAAAAAATTTCTATCCTACGCGCACGTTCAGAAAAAATAAAATAAAATAAATAAATAAATAAATAAAAATGAATGTAAATGCTCAAATCTCCTCGAAAATTACACATATGAATTTTATGATTCAGAATAATGATTCTTCAATGTTTTATCAATTTTTCTGCAAGTTTTGTAAAATTTTGTGAAAATTCCTTCTTGTTATAAGCAAAAAAATTGCCAAAAATGTAATAATAATAATATATATATATATATATATATATGCCTAAAAAATTGTGTATTTCCCATACAAAAAACTTACAAACATTGTATATAGTAAGAGCAATAATGTGTTCAAGTTACAAGTCATTTGTAGCTTTTTATGACACAGGGTGATCCAAAATATTTGTGCTTTTCTTTAATTTATAGCTGGTCCCTTAATTGAACTTTGGACTAAATCGATAGTAAAAAATGTGAGTTCTTAAACGTTTTTACATGTCTGCATTTCAAAATCATTTAGTCAAGCATTTTTTTTTTTTTTTTTTTTTTTTTATCAAGATAAAAAAAGTGTTAAAAAAAAAAAAAAAAAAAAAGTTTACAAAACCAATTAAATATTGGATGCATAGAAATTAGCATTAATAAAATGTAAGGTATCACAATAAATAAATAAATAAATAAATAAAATAAAATAAAATAAAATAATAGTCATAACCAAATCACTACTATATATAAACCCATTAAGGGCCCTCTTCACTCACCGCCGCTGAAAACCGAAGCTAATGTTATTCTATGGAAAATTTTTCTTTACAAATAACTTATTAACGAATACATATTTTTTAATTCTGCTTTCACATTCTGAAAATTTCCAGCTGTTAAATTGACGGACCTTTTTTAAAAAATTATTTAATATTTTGTATTTTATTTTGAAGCTGCAAAATACGAATTTTCGATATGTGAAATTTTTTTCATTTTGCAATTTCAAAATACAATATTAAAAATTAAAAAATACATTTTTAAAAAAGCTCGGTCAATTTAACAGTTGGGAATTTTTTGAATGTGAAAACAGAATTTAAAAATATGTATTAGTTAATGAGTTATTTGTAACGAAAATTTCCCCATAGAATAAAATTGGCTCTGGCTTCCGGCGACGGTAAATGAAGAGGGCCATTAATGGGAAAATATAAAGGGCCAACAAAAACACCCGGAGTAATATAATTATTTATGTTTGCCACAACTGACCCACTGAAGGCTTCCAGCAACAATACGAAAAAATTATGTTTGCTATCAGGTGGCCCGACACTGGCCCACTAACGATTTTTAACCTATTGTTGCAGGGATGGAACACGGGCGCAGAATTCATACCACTATCAATGTAAGAAATTCTTCTGCTTCTTCAATCAACGATATTATAGGTAGAGAAAATTCTTAAGCAGATTCCGGTATGAATTCTGCGCCCGTGTTCCATCCCTGTTGTTGGTTGCCATCAGTGGCCCACAACCTTTTTTTAACCGATAGCTCGCTGCCAGCAATGATCCATCAGTGGCCCACTGACTTATTCCGATCGTACTGCAGGCTGCCAGCAGTGGATCGGCCGAATGCGGCCATCTGATGGCCGGCGTAACATATTCCCTTCGGCACCTTAACTTTTGCCACCAACGGGCCAGCAGCTGTTACTGTTGGCAGCCAACACTTGGCCTCGTGTTGGCCATCATCCCAGGTTTTGCTGGAAACAGTTGCCGAAGTGATACCCAGAATGCAAAATAATGTCTTCAGAGGAAAAATTGTTCCTCTTGCAAGATTTCTACAACCAACAAAATGGTTTTATTTACTCAACACGGTTTATATGTCCTCAAAGAAATAATGATTGCCACCGTTTCCAAAATATATTAAAAATTGTGGTGTGCGACTTTTTTTTTTTTTTTTTTTTTTTAATATCTTCTTTCTTTTGCTCAAAATGCAGGGTTGCCAACTTGGGGACTTAGCCCCTAAATTTAGGGACTTTTTTGGCCGATGGGGACTTTTTTGGGGGCTAAATATTTTTAGGGGCTTTTTTGGGGACTTTCAAAATTATGTTGAGGTCTTTTGGAGACTTTTCAAAATTTTGCTGATTTTATTTTTTTCTGTGGTTTACTTTCCCTGCAATAATTAAATACCTACTTTTTATATTTATTGAATCATTTCTTATAGATGGAGCGTGGACAGTGTAATCTGATTTCGTCTGCTAGGAACAGAAACATCATCACATCCTTTAAGTGAGATTTCTCGAACAAGTCTCATTTTAAGGATTTCTAGATTTTTTTAAGCTGATTTTTTTTTTTTTTTCTTTCTCATAGTGACATATCGTGATATTTCCTTCAGACAACGTCTTTACCAGTTTTTATGTATCACCTTGAATGAATGTACAAAGAGTTTTGCTTTTATCTAAATATATAAAGCTAATTGCTTGTCATTGTATCTGTTCAGATATTTAGTCCGAATTATTAGATTTTGTCAGAAATTGGTGCACTTATTAATCAGGACAAAATCTAGCTAACGTCGTATTTTTTAGTTCAATCGAATAACTGTCACAAAAGATATTTTTTAAAAAAAAAAGATTTAAAAATATTAAAAAGACCAAAAAAAAGAAAAAGGTGATTGCAAAAAGAAATAAATTAATATAGATATATTTCTTTTTATGCAGAAAAAAAATGAAGATTTTTTTTTTTTTTTTTTTTTTTTTTTTTATGAATAAAATTGAGAAAAATTGTTTTAAAGCAATGGAATAGCTTTAATACAGCATTCCTCGGTGAAATATAAATTTCTCACTGAAGTAGCTCGCACGTTTTTGCAAATTTTTACAAATGCAATTACGATGGCCCTTATAGTTCATCCGCAGAATCCGAAGCTGCGGATAATCGGGAGTGTACTGAAATTATTTTTAATGATGACCTTTCGTTGAGTACTAAACTCAAGATGCCGACATTCTGAGAACACCGGCTGTAATAAAGAGTCCCGCGACTTACGGATCATAGACCTTATATAGATAGACCACGCATCAACCCTCATTATCTGTCCGCGACATGAGCTAGCTTCCCCAACTAAATTATCACGTGATCCGGACCTAGAGAGAGAGACGAGAATGAATATTATGTTATTTTTCCATAGGAAAGAAAGTAGTTTTGGGTTTTTTAATTTCTGTATTGTGCACATACTTTTCATTATAGCATATAGCATATCATTATAGCATATCATCTTCACATATAGACATACTTTTCATTTAAGCCTTAAGATTTACACATCGTTGGAAAGCTAAAATGTCATAGATTAATTATAAAAAAGTTTCTTTTGTGTGAAACTATTTTGAAGGGGAGAATTTTTTGTTTGAATTCTTACAAAAATAAGTGCTTTCTTATGGAAGAATCTCCCTCAAGTCCCTGTCACGTGACATACGGCGAAGATCGCAAAAGATGAAGGTATCAGATTACACCCTCATGTTGAAGACATTCACTATAATGGGTAGTCCTATTGGTGGCGTAGTCTATCTATATAAGGTCTATGTTACAGATCGTCCGACAGGGCGCAAATAATTGAAGCCCCTTTGCCCCCCTTGGAGGCAAAAGCAAGACTCAGTGGAAGAAAGCAAGATTAAATGGAGGCAGGCTCAATGGAGTCAGTAGATACAAGACTTCGAGTCTTGTTTTTGCCTCGAAAGTTAGCACATGTTTTTTGCATCTGAAGAAGAAAGGCCACGACCTTACGAAACTGGTAATGCTTATATCAATATCATAGTGTGTGAAGAAGTTTCTAAGCTTATTTTTTTATTGTACACCAGTTCTTTAATTTATTACCAAGAACAATGCTTTCTATATCATATATATAATGTAAGAGAAAAGTAAAATGAGAGAGAGAGACAGAAAACAGAAGTTTTATCTTTAATTTAAAAGAAAATTTGCCTCTTGAAATTTAGTCGCCGTGTCGACCAGGCAATTGGGATTTTTCAGAACCTGGTTTAAAAAGCTTAAAAGTTCAGAGCCACGTATATGTCCTTGTAAACGAACGATTTGTACAATCCTCATAAAAAGTTTCGTGTAGCATCTCCAGGAACAACTTTAGTATATCCCCACAACGATATTTGGCGATTTTTTGTTGGCGATTATGGCTAAATCCTAAATCTAAAAATCATAATCTAAATCGTAAATCATAAAATCATAAATCCAAATAAACAACATATAGGCTGCCATATTATATCGCAAACAGTCCAGAACGACATCGTTATCGTTCAAAACGGCGCCAAAGAAAAATCGTCAAATTCAGCTGTGGAGATATACTAAAGTTATACCCATCTCCACATTATACACATTTGGAAAACTGAATTTGGACTTCCTGATAATACGAGTATTTGTTCTTCAGTTATGATGATAAAAGACACACGCACACACACATGTCAATCTGTAAAAACTCAATTTTCGTATTCAGGAGACCACAAAATGTGTAAATATAAGAAAAAATAAAATTTGAAAAATCAGACTTAAAAACAATATTTTATCATGTAAGGGTAAGAAAAAATAAAAATTAGTGTATAATCTTTCCACCTTCGTATTGTTACCGGAATTTGAAACAAAATTCTTTAATTGTTACAATGTATGTACGAAAATATTTCAAACAATGTACATTGTTTGTTGTTTTAAACAATGTAACAAAAATCTGAAACGTAACTACATTGTTTAAGTTAAACAATATGCATACACATATTTATTTCACTGTGTTTCAAAAGAATTAGTTTATCCATTTTGTATGACAAAAGTATTATCTTAATTTAAATAAGCCTCAATCACTTTTTATATACCACATCGATACTTTTCAATTTTAATTTTCATGATGGAAAAAAATTTGAATTTTATATCTGAACTGAAAAAACTTCGCAAAAATCAAAAAATATCTAAAGATGTATACCACAAAGAAATAACGGATGTTTTCAGAAAAACTTTGAATTTTAAGTTCACTGAAGTAATTGGGCAAGGATCAGTCTCTACAGTTTTACGAGTATGGAATGAAGAGGGTGGCAAAGGATTGGTAATGAAAATGGTGTTGAGTGAAGACATTGGTCCTAAAGAAAAAGAATGGGGGCAATTAAACAACAAAAATGTACTACCTCTGTTGGATACCGCTGATTTTTCAGTATTTGGTTTGACATGGTTTATATCTAAGCGTGTTGATTTAACATTAGAAGATGCGCTGAAGAAAAAAGTAATCTTTGATGAACCTATTAACTTTAAGCTTGCAGTTTCGTGGATAAAAGAAATAACATCGGCTCTTGATTACCTACATACAAAGAAATTGAGTTTTCTGAATTTGAAACTGAGCAATGTAATGATTTGCAGCGATAAAAGTGTTCAACTTTTTGGATTTCATCGCATGAGTGGGATTGAAAAATACACAACTGAGTATGTATTTTTGGATAGCAAACTTTTACAATTCCATATGCAGGTTCCCCAGCGGCGACTAAAAAGCAACTATTTGCTACTAAAATCAACCCCAGGCTACTATGGCAACTATTTTTGTGTAAAAGTGGCTTGAAAGCTACTATTTTCAGTTCAGGTAGCACTATTTTCAGGAAAACGGGGACTATTTTGAATAAAAAATTGTTACCTGTTATTTTTTTCTTCCCCTTCACTGTATTTTTACTTCTATTACCCAACTAATTGGGTAATGGGAGTACTTATTGCATTCGGTCGAAAAATTCGATTTCCAGTTTTAATCTGATTTACATGTTTTAAGTTCTCCTGTGCCCAAAAAAGTGGGTTTTGGCAATTGGTGTGTGTATGTGCACTGTAAAAAATATGTCCTATTTGCTTCCAGAAATACTCTGTAATTTAAGAAAATACGCGTAATTTACGAAAAGATTACGTTGTCAGAACGTATTTTCTCAATTTACAGAGAATTTCTGGCAGCAAATAAGACATTTTTTTTTACAGTGGGGAGAGGGGGAGAGATCTTATGACTACCATATCTCCGAAACTAATAAATATAGAACGATTAAACTTTAGAATTGAGGCAAGTCTGGTGTACAGATGATTTTTTTTTTTTTTTTTACTCTAAGACTACTATTTGGATCGGAGTGGCTACTATTTTGGCTACATTGCAAAAAATGTGTCCTATTTGCTGCCAGAAATTCTCTGTAATTTGAGAAAATACGTTCTGACAACGTAATTTTTTCGTGAATCACGCGTATTTTCTCAAATCACAGAGAATTTCTGGCAGCAAATAGGACCTATTTTTTACAGTGTACTATTTCATTCAGAATAGCTAGTACTTTGGCTACTATTTCAAACATTAAAGGCTACTAAAGCAACTATTTTTGATTGTCTTTCATGCTGGGAACCCTGCATATGGTTGTTTATTTATTACTCTTTTTAAGATTAAGTATAGAAGAAAGTACTGGATTTGTAAAAAGTTTTGACTTCCAGTTTTCGGCGTATTTACACTTTTTGAGATGTTCTGAATACGTTTTGACCATATTTTAAAAATATTCATCTGTATGAGTATCTTAATGTGTGTAACAAAATTTTTATGTCAGCTCTAGATGAAGAATTAATGAACATAATTTAATGAAAATGAAAGTTATATTTAGAATACATTAATGGGTCCTCATCAACTTTTGGAGTATATTGTTCAACAAGTGCCGCTATCTTCCAGTTCTATCATGATCTTTAACATGGCAGTATAGGACAAAATTTCGTAAAAATGGACAAAATATAGATTAAAGGAAAAAAAAAAAAGCACTCATTTTAAAACTGAAAATTTTTGTTTGTAATAGTCAACTAGGATAAAGTTTTTGTGTACAGTCGGTAACAAAAGTCTCCGAACACTAGCAAAAATTCCTATGTAAAAAAAAAGTGCACTTAATACAGTTTTGTTAAATAAATCCTTGTCGAATGCTATTTTTAGACTGATTAAGAACAGGATTCGACTAGGATTTATTTAATAAAACTGTATTAAGTGCACTTTTTTTTTACATAGGAATTTTTGCTGGTGTTCGGAGACTTTTATTACCGACTGTACATGTAGCAGCATTTTTCTTCCAATTAAATATTTAAGATAAAATTAACTCATCATCTTATGTAGGACAAAAGGATTAATTAGTCTAAAAAAATAAATGTCTCTTACACGTTAACTCTATTTTATGAATGTTTTTTAAATTTAAATATTATAGTACAGTCGTTAACAAAAGTATCCGAACACTAGCAAAAATTCCTACAGAAAAAAAGTAGAGTTAATACTGTTTTGTTAAATAAATCCTTGTCGAATCATGTTATTAGCCAGCCTATGAATTAGATTCGACAAGGATTTATTTAACAAAACAGTATTAACTCTGCTTTTTTTCTGTAGGAATTTTTGCTAGTGTTCGGATACTTTTGTTACCGACTGTATATAATAGTTATAGCCAATTTATAACATATATTTAGCAAATTCAAATCTTAAAATCGAACTCAGCTTGTATAATTAATTAATTATTTTACTTTACTTTATTGCAGATTTATTTATTACTTTTTCCTATATTCATTAAAAATGTATTGGATTCATTAAAATTTTTAACTTCCTGTGTTTTCGATAGATTTACACATTTTGAGATTCCTGTGCATAACTGAACCATATTTAGAAAATGTCCATGTATCTGTGTGTGATCAAAATTTTGTGGCAGTGCTAGATTACGAATTACTTAATTCACAGAATTTCATAAAAATTTATATTTAATTGCAGTTTAACATAAATTGGTCCTTGTTAACTATTTGTGCATATCGCTGCTCAACATATGCACCTGTTATGCTGCAATTTCCTCCATTTACAAAAAGGCTGTATTTCAAATTTTATAGTGTATAATTGCATAAATTTTGATACGTAAGTAGTCCAATAAGAAAAAAAAAATCCCTTTTCGGCAAGCTTAAAGGCAAAGGCAGATTCTTTTACGTTAATGTTACCAAAGGAAAGAAATATTACATATGCATAACACATATACTTAGCCAATGGCTTTATTCCCACACATTGCATTATTTACGTCGCTATTCTGATTTTAAGAAATTTAATTATCAACTACTACTATTCATTCTACTTAAAATTTTAGTCTAGATTTATTGGTCAGTAAATGATTCAATTTTTTAAAATGCAAGCTCATAATCATTCAACAAATAGAAGCCATAAAGATATACAATTTGGTGACAAAACTTGCGACTTAGCAATGAAATTTGATTTGGCGGCAAAATTTGGTAGTTGATGACGAAATTTTTGACTTGGTGACGAAATGCGTTATTTGATGACAAACTTTGGCGAGCTTGGCGTGCGTAGAGACTTGGTATGCGTCTTGCTTAAATAATATATTGGTTTTCTTTCTCCTTTAGATATGAAATGCCCGAAGGATTCTTGCCCCCTGAATGTTATTCAGCTGAGGATCGTAAGCGTCCAGTGAAAGAAAAAGGATTTGATATGTGGTGTTTAAGCATGATTTCAATTGAAGTTTTCACTGGCAATTATCTGTCAAGAAATATTCCAGATGAAGTGTGCTGCTGGAGCGATATTATATATCCGCTACTCTTTAAAATTTTGAAAGTAAGAAAAAACATGTATATATTGTTGTTATTTTAGGACGTTTGTGTTTACATACAGTTTAAAATTGTAGTTTTAATTCGATTCACAGTTGATAAAAATACACACATAGAGAGAGAAAGGGTAAAAAGAAAAACCTAACACATTTTAAACTTTAATATAAAATGAAGTACAGTCGGTAGCAAAATTATTGAAGAACTAGCAATAATTGGTAAATGATGTGCACCTAATACTTCTTTGTTAAGTAAACATTTTAGTCTTTATGCTGTGTATAAAAAATTAAGTTGATGGTAAAAATTAGCGATCAAATTAAAACAAAATATGAAAAATGGGGATGTGCACTTCAATAATTTTGCTGCCGACTGCAATTGACATATGAGAATGCGTATTACAATATTTCTTATGATTAAAAGTTTTGTGTAGCAAATAAAAAGTTTGTTCCAAATTATGTTCATAGATGGCGTTGTAGCTCGAAAACAACAGGGAAAACATCAAAAACACAACAAAAGCAATAAAAGATAATTTTTTTATATTTTGAAATATTCACTAGAATAATTTCAATATATGGACCTCTTAGAGCTCGAGAAACGCCCAAACGGTAATTCAGTTCAAGCCCTGCATTAGTAGACTTGACTTGCTGGATTTCTGTATACCAGTAAATTTTTATAGAAATATCCACTTACAGTGCAGCCACATATCCTAAAACTAGCAGTGAGGACGCCTCCAAAATGTTGGAGGGATGCCAGCTTGACCGGCAGTTTGAAATTTGGAAAACATCCAGTAATTCCGCACTCTGTGTTATTGCTCATTTTCTCTGAGTCAGATGGCTGTCACCTCTATTTTAGCATTGGACTCGTTGAGTTAGCACTTGCGCAGATGCTTCCATGGTTTCATAAAAGTGGTCGAAGAATAACCTTTTAGCGAAATTCTGTGATTAAGTAAGTCACGGAAAACTTTAAAAGAATAGTGGCATGAATTTGCCGGAATGGTTGAGAGCTCTGGATTCGATCGCATTTATTGGTGAAGAACTGGATTCATGCATTATTATTGTGTGTGCAATTATATGGAAAGAATATAAAAATCTGCAAAAAATCCATGTTCAAATTAGTGCTTTGAGTCACCTATTCTTTCCGTTAATTAATATGTTTTGTATTTTTTTTTTCAATATTATATATCGGACATTAGTCTTTTTAATTATGATATGCATGCTTGTACATAAATTATTAAATATAATAGTATGCATAACTGCATGAAAAGAAAAAAAAAAACAAAAAAAAAAAAAAAAACAATACAGCAATGGATAATTAAATTTGATACTCTTTCTACATTATATATATATATAATGTAAAAACTAAAAATGAATACAGGCAAAAAACGTAAAATTGAAAGTCGACAAAAAATATTAATAAACCAAAAAACATTGAGGAGATCGTCAGGGGAGCAGGGAAGCAGAGATGTTTTAAGAGTTACTAGCAAATAATAATAATAATAATAATAATAATAAAAAAAAGTCTAATGATGATTTTTTCCAGTGCCTAATGACGAATTTTAGGCTTCGAAAAGATAATATTATTGCGTTGGCCACACGGGATAAGCTGCAAAAAAAGTCAAGTTAAAAATTAACTGTAGATGAAAGTACATCACCCAAGAACGGATCCATGAGGCAGTATATTGGTTCAGGTAAATTTATTGATTATTCCAAAGAAGCTAATTTGTTGTGTGACTATAGATGGAATAACAGTATGTAGCGGGGAAAACCATACCAGGCACAAGGCCGGACCCAAAGCCCCAATCTTTCTTGAGCTACTGCATGATCGTAAGTCAGTAAGTAAGTGAGCTCCAAAACTGGAGTATAAAAATGATATTACATTTGGCGTTAATTTTATAGACACCAAGTTCAAAGTTTAAGATAGAGAATGGTTGCGGCACGTTACGAATTTTTTTTTTTTATCATTTTTGAAAAGGCGACTAGTACCTTATTGACCATTGTTAGTGAATGTGGGCATGATTTCGTCAAGATTTTAATTCCTGGGAAATAAACAGCTAAGCAAATATTTTATCTAGCTGATGATGTAAATTAGGCGACAAGAGGGCACTTGATTTACATTTCGATGACAGATTTAAAGAAACCGAATTAATTATTTCCTGGTTTCACAAAACAAAAGGATAGAAATAAGTCAAAACATATACTTTCCACCGTGAAAAGAATTTTCGTTGCGTTAGGATTGCTAAGTGAATACTTAGAATTAATCAAAGAATTTGTTTCAGTTACATTGAAAAAGGTATGAAAGGGAAGACATAAAAATTAGAAAACGTATATTGTAAATTTATTATTTATAGGTTAAAAACAGTTATACCGTAATATTTTAAATAGTTGTGTAATATTAAATAATTTTATTTATAACTTTATTTATTTAGAGAATTTACCTATCTTTTAAAGATAAAACAAATTTTAAAATATGTAATAATCTACATCACAGTAGCTTATCTTACCAAAAGAAAGAAACCCAACCAGTTTAGAAAATAAAAATTAAAAATTGAATACAAAGGAATTGTTTTTAAGTATACACCATAATTTCTATAAGTATCAAAACCTATAAAATGATTTACTTATTAATATATATATATATATATATATATATATATATATATATATATATATATATATAGTTGTATTTATTTTTATTATTTTATTGATTTTTGTTTTTAACCT
The DNA here is from genome assembly GCA_963930645.1 of Salticus scenicus. Taxonomy (NCBI): domain Eukaryota; kingdom Metazoa; phylum Arthropoda; class Arachnida; order Araneae; family Salticidae; genus Salticus; species Salticus scenicus. The sequence continues at coordinate 196,341,143 of OZ005660.1, forward strand.
TACTAATTATATTCCCTAATATATATATATATATATACATATTCGGGAGCACAGCCTCTCAGTCATAGGTGGGGTTATTAATGAAATAATATTTATAACGTCACAATGTTTTGGGGGGACAAGTGTAATAGTTTTTGCTTTAATAATTTATCTTTTTATTTATTTATTTATTTTTAGAAAAAGAACTTCAATAAAGAATGCCGATTGTCTTTCCCGAACTGCAGCATAAAAAATAAGACGTTGAAGATAGCAAGAAATTTCTGCAGAGCTTGCTTAAGACTTGCCCCTGAATCAAGGCCACCAACTTCAGCTTTGTTAAATCACAAACTTTTTGAAAACGATGGATCACTGGCGGGAAAGGAGTGGATATGGGAAAAGATGTTCAAATCAAAACCTATGAGAGAAAAATGTAGAAAAAACAATCCAATTCCAGCAAATACCAATCGAAACACTAAAGTCAATCGAGCTGATGTCCACGAAATTAACATAGAAAATGTTGAAATTCCTGAATGCATACTTCCATTTTTAGAAAAAACTGAATCTCTTGTTCAAAGTCCATCATGTTCTAAAGCCATTCAAGTTGATAACTATGAGATTAGTATGGAAAAGGATGCAATGCTTCAATACAAACTACCATGTTTACAAAAAACTGAATCATCAGATCAAAGTCAGTCAATAAGTTCTAAAACCAGTCAAGATGATATCTCTGAGATTAGCATGAAAAATGATGAAATTACCCAATATCCAGTTCCACTGTTAAAAGAAAGTGAACCTACTGATGGAGTACCATGTTTACAAAAGACTGAATCTTCATATCAATGTCAGTCAATAAGTTCTAAAACCAGTCAAGGTGATATCTCTGAAATTAGCATGAAAAATGATGAAATTACCCAATATCCAGTTCTAGTTTTAGAAGAAAGTGAATCTACTGATGAAATTCTATGTTTACAAAAAACTGAATATGCAGATCAAAGTCAGTCAATAAGTTCTAAAACCAGTCAAGATGATATCTCTGAGATTAGCATGAAAAATGATGAAATTACCCAATATCCAGTTCCACCTTCAGAAGAAACTGAATCTTCAGATGAAGTATTTTGTAATAATTTAAATTTTTCGTCACTACAAGAAATGTTCGCTCAAACAATGGTAAAGCATCGCCAACAGAATTTAATTTGTAAAGTGTTACACACAGAAACCGTTATAAAATCCATGAGACATTATGTTGAATATGAAAGAAAATGTAAACCTGAAGCAGTGAAATTCAAAAATATTGATTCTACGAAAGCCTTACCCAGAATGGACAGTATTGGCTACAAAATTGCATCGAAATTTTTTTATTATTTCATCTAATTAAGGCGTTGTATAGCTTACATAACGCCATAAATTACTGTTATTTAGATCATTTCAGGAAAAATCGTGAACTATATAGTTAATAAAAAGCAACTTTGCATGACTGTCGTTTACTTATTGCAACTAATTTAATCAATTATATATCATTTTAAAAGCAATTTTCTAACAAATGAAGAAATAATTATGAAGAAAATTTAATGACAATAAAAACAAACGTATTACAATGTGAAAGCATTTAAAATATAAAACATATGAGATAATACGTAAAATAATAAACAAAACATAAATTTAGACAATTCGATTTTTTCAGTTCCTTATCAGTACAGATGATTGGCAAATGATCGGCCATAGAGACCAAATTTTCCCCTGATTTTGAAAGTATTAAAATTGTTTTAATTGTTCTAACTACCATTCCAGGATTTTTCTGGAGGCATTCCTCTGAATGAGGCATACAGTCGGTAACAAAAGTGTCCGAACACTAGAAAAAATTCCTGTCTAAAAAAAGTACACTTCATACGGTTTTGTTAAATAAATCCTTATCGAATCATGGTCTTACAATGACAAAGTACAGGATTCGACAAGGATTTATTTAACAAAACCGTATGAAGTGTACTTTTTTTACATAGGAATTTTTGCTAGTGTTCGGACACTTTTGTTACCGACTGTACGCTGAGCCGGTAGAGTATGTTGCACTATTTTAAGTTGTTCATTTTTTTTGTCTGTACTGATAAAGAGCTAAGAAAGCTCGAAACGTTTAATTTTATGTTTTGTGTAATATTTCATGCATTATCTCATACGTTTTATATTTTAAATGCTTTTAAGTTATAATAAGTCTAAATTTTATTGTAATTAAGTTTTCTTAAAATTTTAATTGATGATTCAAATGATTTTAAAATTCTTTAAATACTTTTTATATTTGCAACAATAACACTTTAACACGTTGTTTGACGGTCACGTGCAATTACGTTTTTTTTTTCTCAAGAAAAATTAACGCCGCCAATAGGCGTTTGTCTAAAATAATACTTTACTTTAAAATATGATTTTGCGTATTCCATGTTAAGTGGATATATGAGTTTCGAAGGCTTAAAAAAAAAATCACATTTTCTCTTATTTTTTTAAATATAAGATGTTTTATTCAAAATTTTGAGCCTATAAAAGAGACTAAACAATATTTTATAAAATTTTCATTAAATGTTTTGGAAAATTCAATCAGTAAGTCTTGTTTTTCGGAGACCGTTCATAAAAACGGTGTATACGATTTCTCAAAAATTAATGCAGTAATCTTATTAAAACTTTGAACACGTCTTCAAAATAAAATTGGTTAGTGCTTAAACGAATTATTTTCTTTTTTTAATAATCGGTTGCAACTAATTTTACAAGGCTATACGTGGGGTGGTAGAATGCACCGGAAATTGTACTGTATACTCTTACCAGACAAATGTCGTCATTTTTTCTTATTAAATTATTGAGCTTATTCCGCGTGTGTAAATATTGTCCATTTATAAATATTATTTTTTATCTCCATGTATATCGTAATTGGACCACGTTAAAGAAATATTATATAGATAAGTAGAAAGCATCACACGTTCAATATTTTTGGTTAATTACTATTCTCATTTTTAACTTTTTAGTTCACTTTGTCATTTAACGTGCGTTTTCTTACTTTTTTGAATTATAATTTACTTTTTTTTTTGTTAGTAGTTTTAATTCTTTTGATTTGTTATTATTTCATAGTAGTACTTTGTTTTTAGTTCCCTTTTAAGGGTTTTATTATTATTATTATTATTTGATAGTTTTTCGAAATGCCCGGGAAACGCAAATCTAATCTTTCCAACAGAAATAATAAACATAGAATAATAATAAAGGAAGAAGGAGCATAAGTGTTTCTAATAAGCTGTTGTTTTGCCACAACAAACAGCGATATTATTATTATTCTATGGCCCTTCTTTAAGATTTTGAGTAGCAAAAGTAGCTTTCGCTGGCATTTCACTAGAAGGGGTTTGTAAGCATTAAGAGTATTAGCATGCTCCTTCTTCCTAATTATTATTCTATGATAATAAAGCTCGGGCTATGAAAGTAGCTAGAAGTCAAGAGACGACTCCTCAAGCGGAGCTTAGAAGAATTGAGCAAGCAGAGCGGCAGGCTATTTCTAGATCAGCTGAAAAACCGAAGTATTCAGAAATGAGACGAATACAGCACGCTGAATATTTGGCAACCCAGCGCGCTTCTGAAACTCTGGAGCAATCACAACTGAGGCGGCAACAGCACGCTGAATATTTGGCAACCCAACGCGCTTCTGAAACTCTGGAGCAATCACAACTGAGGCGGCAACAGCACGCTGAATATTTGGCAACCCAACGCGCTGCTGAAACTCTGGAGCAATCACAACTGAGGCGGCAACAACACGCTGAATATTTGGCAACCCAACGTGTTAATGAATCTCCCTAAGAGGCAGAAAATCGACGGCGAGCCATTGCTGAGCGGAAGGTACAGCGACGGCAAACGTTTACAAGAAAAACGTGGTCCGTATTTGATAAAGCTGCGTTTGAATACGATTCAACTCTTGACTACGCCAGCCACGGGCTTATCAAAATGGAGAGAATAAGTAAAGAGTGTAAATTTTGCAGGGCATTTAAATGGAAGGAAGAAACTGCAGGAATGTGTTGTTCTGGAGGAAAAGTTTCCGTTCCTTTAATAGAGGAACCGGTGGAGCCTTTAAAACATTTATTTTCTTACGAGACAGTGGAATCACGGCGTTTTCTGAATAATATTAGAAAACATAATTTATGTTTCCATATGACATCTTTTGGTGCTGACAGAGTGATCGCAATGCCAGGATTTTCAGCAACTTTTACCATTCAAGGTCAAGTGTATCATAGAATTGGGTCTCTACTGCCTACTTCGAACACGCAGCCAGAGTTCTTACAGGTCTATTTCATGGGCGACGAGGAAGCCGCAATTGAGCGACGGTCAAGGCTAATTACAGGAGTTTATAAGGAGACGGTCCGTAAAATACAACGAGTACTGCACGACAATAACGCCTTAGTCAGGGAATTTAAAACGGCACTTGACAACATGCCCGATGAAAGCTGTAAGTTAGTAGTCCACCCCGACAGAGTGCCGCGCGGACAACACGAGCGACGCTACAATGCTCCAACTAGCAACGAAATAGCAGTCGTGATTGCAGGCAGCGAGCAGACCACAGCAAGAGACATTGTTCTACGAACACGTGACGGCACGCTTTCTAGAATCGCCGACACGCACCGGTTCTACGATGCTTTAGAGTACCCACTCATATTTTGGAAAGGGCAGAAGGGATACCACTTTGACATCCAATTAATTAATCCAGCTACTAGCCGTCCAATATCAAACAAAAAGGTATCCTGCATGGACTTTTACGCGTTCCATATGATGTTCCGGCGAAATGATTTTAATTTACTACTGCGATGTAGGCAACTTTTGAACCAATTTCTGGTGGATATGTATGTCAAAATAGAAAGTGAGCGCTTGAGATACATAGCGCTTAATCAGACAAGACTGCGAGCAGAGAGCTACGTACATTTACAGGACGCCATAAGAACCGATGGAAATGTCGACCCCAACAATTTAGGGAAAATAGTAATCCTTCCCTCATCTTTTGTAAACAGCCCGAGATACCTTCACGAGTACACACAGGACGCATTTGCGTACGTTCGCAACTACGGGCGACCAGACCTATTTATTACGTTCACGTGCAACCCTGCCTGGACAGAAATAACTGAAGCGCTCATGCCTGGCCAGACGGCAAACGACAGACATGATCTCATAGCTAGAGTGTTCAGTATAAAGGTCCAAAAATTAGTAGCTCTACTTACTAAAGGCCAAATATATGGAGAGGCTCAATGCTTTTTGTACTCGATTGAGTGGCAAAAACGTGGATTGCCCCACGTACATTTGTTGCTGTGGCTTAAAGAAAAAATATGTCTCACCCAAATTGACGACATTATTAGTGCCGAGATCTCTGACCCGAGTACGGATAAAAAGTTACATGAAATTATTGTAAAAAACATGATTCACGGACCCTGCGGAGTAGAAAACCAATTGTCTCCTTGCATGAAGGACGGAAAGTGCCCAAAAAGGTATCCCCGGGCACTATTGAAGGATACGCAGACAAATAACAATGGATATCCCCTATACAGGCGGAGAGCACCCGATCATGGTGGTAGGACTACTAAAATTAAAATTCGTGGCGGTCCTGTGGAAGTTGAAGTGGACAATAGTTGGATTGTGTCGTATTCGCCCCTGTTGTCTAAAATATTTAATGCACATTTAAATGTTGAATATTGCAGTTCTGTGCAAGCGATTAAATACATTTGCAAATATATTTGCAAAGGAAATGACCAAGCTGTTTTTAGTGTCCAACAATATAACGCCGGTATTACCCTCAGAGATGAAGTGCAAACATTTAGGGCAGGTAGATACGCCAGCAGCAACGAAGCAGCATGGAGGATCTTGGGCTTACCGCTACACGAGAGACACCCCGCTGTCACCCACCTGGCAATTCACTTACCCAATGGCGAGCGAGTATACTTCACTGAGCAGAATTTCCTAGACAGAGTGGCTACACCTCCGAAAACAACACTGACTGCATTCTTCGAACTGTGCGAAAATGACAACTTTGCCAAAACCCTGCTCTACTCTGATGTACCACGGTACTATACGTGGAATGCTTCTAGGAAGGAATGGAAGCGTCGTGTACAGGGAACACCGGTTGAAAACTGGCCAGGTGTGAAGGCAGGAGACGCATTGGGTCGGATATATACTGTGCACGTCAGCAACTTTGAATGTTTTTGCTTGCGAATGTTGCTGAATCAGGTGCGGGGCCCGACAAGTTTCAAGAGGCTTAAAACCGTAGACAGTTAAGAGCGAGTAACGTTTAGGGAAGCATGTGAGGCTCGCGGACTATTAGAAAATGACAACCAGTGGGACGCAACTATGGCGGAAGCCGTCCTTTGTCGCTCAGCAGCCAAAGTTAGGGACCTGTTTGCGATTTTAGTGAGCACCTGCGGACTATCAAACCCGCTCCAGCTGTGGGATAAACACAAGGACGCTTTATCAGAAGATATTGCATATAGGCTGGATGGCACTCACAATGATCTAATCATTAACGAAGCTTTAGTATTGATTGAAGATAAAATGATTTCCATATCTGGAAAATGTCTTGCTGATTTCGGCCTACCCACACCTCAGAGAAGAGGGGAATTGTCAAGCGATGTTGTAACGGAGCTATCGCGGTTTTAGAAGCGCAGGTCAATGAAATGGTACCACGATTACTTCCTGAGCAGCGTCAAGTCTATGAACGATTTTGTGCCGAGTAAATAGTGGAGAGGAGGGATTATTCTTTCTTGATGCACCAGGGGGTACGGGTAAGACATTTGTGCTGAATCTTCTGCTTGCCCAAATCCGCAAGGACCGCAATATAGCTCTGGCTGTAGCTTCTTCGGGCATTGCTGCAACTTTGCTTAACGGTGGCCGAACTGCACATTCCATTTTCAAATTGCCGCTTAATCTTGCAAGCGAAGATACCCCAACATGCAACATCACCAAAAACAGCGGACGGGGAGTCCTTTTGCAACAGTGGAAGTTGATAGTATGGGACGAGTGCACAATGTCGCAGAAGCATGCAATAGAGGCGTTGAACCGCAGCCTGCAGGACATCCGCGGCAACCATACGTTGATGGGCGGCGTTGTCGTTTTGCTCGCTGGCGACTTTAGATAGACACTACCAGTTCTTGAGAAGGGCACACCGGCGGATGAAATAAACGCATGTCTCAAGGCTTCGCCACTCTGGTATAGGATTGAAAAGCTCCATCTTACATGCAACATGCACGTCCGACTGTACAACGACCAAGAATCAGGTGTCTTTGCAAATAAACTTTTGAAAATTGGTGAGGGTTGTCTAGAAACGGACGCAGATGGGAAAATTCAATTTTTCGAAGAATTTTCCCATCCAGTAGCTACAGAAGATGAACTTATCATGCAAGTCTTCCCCGATTTGGATGTTAATATAAGTAATGATGAATGGTTGTGGGAGAGGGCAGTGCTATCGCCTAAGAACGAGTGGGTCAATAAAATAAACAAAAGAATTTTAGACATCACCGCCGGCAATTCAAAGTTATACACATCCATAGACACTGTGATGGCTGATGACGATAGTACTGCCTACCCCGTTGAATTTCTCAATTCTCTGGAGTTAACGGAAGTACCGTCCCATATGTTGGAGCTTAAAGTTGGCGTTCCAGCTATGCTGATGATGCACCCAGACTGTGCAACGGCACTAGGCTTCGTATCACAGAGCTGGGTATTAATATTATAAAATGTACCATTATTACAGGAACTGCTAAAGGAGACAGCGTTTTGATTCCCCGCATACCTATTATTCCCAACAACTTGCCATTTCATTTCAAGAGATTGCAATTTCCATTGAAATTGGCTTTTACAATGACGATCAACAAATCCCAGGGCCAAACCTTAAAAGTGACAGGCATTCATTTAGGAACTCCATGCTTCTCACACGGTCAATTATATGTTGGTTGTTCACGTGTTTCAAGTGCCCAGAACTTGCATGTGTTGACGGAAAATAATAAGTCATTTAATGTTGTATACAGATCGGTATTAAAATGAAAATAAATTGTATACTTTTCCCGTAGATCTTTCAATGAGTTACAAATTTTTTTGAGTATACTTTATCAGACTCTGTTTTGCACAGCACCACAATGTTAAGGTTTCATTACATTACATATTATGATCAAACCGTCAGTTCCCACACATACACATCAAAATTTCTACGTGAACGAAGTCGCGGGTAACAGCTAGTGTATTTATATATATCACCTGTTCCGTATTTGTTTTGATTTACTGCGCATATTTTTAATTCTCAATTTGTGTGCTTTACTTCCCTTTCGCACTCGTACCCCACATTCTCGTTTTCAACTGGACTGTATTATACGTATAATCATAAATATTATTTTACACTAGCAGGCTTTACCCGCTTCGCTGATCACTATATTTAAATGAATAATAATAATAATAATAATAATAATAATAAAATCAATATTTTACTTCCTTATACAAAGTATAATAAGGAAGTATAGTAATCCCGATTTGCGAAATGGATTTTGTATTTCACATTGCTCGAAAACGAATGATCACTGAATGTTCCCAATTTATACGTGTGACTGTCATGATGTCTAGTTGTACACCTGCAAGTGTCGTCTTAACACGAGCTCTCGTTTTAGAAATATAAGCGACTTTACATGATTTTTCGTGACGTCTGTATGTGTGTGTGTCTGTCTGTATGTGCGTATGTCGCATAACTCAAAAACCGTTGGACGTAGAAAGTTGCGAACTGGTACATAGGTTTGTTATAACATCTAGTGGTGCACCTCCCTTTCAGGACTTTGTATGATTTTCCGTTTATTTAGGAAAATTAGGTTCCTAATGACCAAAAATACAAAGGTTTTGGCCATAATGTATCAAAAAACGGTAATAACTCAAAAACGGTTCGGACAAATCTTGCAATCGATTTGTAACTGACTTCCCAAATAGCTAGATATTTGAAACTTTCTGAAAAGCTCAAAACACGTTGACAATATATTTTTAAAATATTTTTAGCCAACTGTTTCGGATACTTGCTGCCTTCAGCAGCGTTTATATGATTCAACAGAAAAATTATTTAACTAACTTCTCGACTAGCTAGACATTTGAAACTTTCAGAATAGTTCAAAACTTGGTGAAAATGCATTTTTTTAATACTTTTAGCCAACAGTTTCGGATCCCTGATGCCTTCGGCAGCGTTACCTGGACAAATCTTGCACTCAATTTTTAACTAACGTCCTGACTAGCTAGACATTTGAAACTTTCAGAAAAACTCAGAACATTGTGACAATGCATTTTTTAAATATTTTTAGCAAATTGTTTCGGATCAATGCTGCCTTCGGCAGCGTTTATATGGTTCAACAGAAAATTTATTTAATTAACTTCCCGACTAGCTAGACATTTGAAACCTTAAGAATAGTTCAGAATACGGTAAAAATGCATTTTTTAAATATTTTTAGCCAACTGCTTCGGATCCCTGCTGCTTTAGGCAGCATTTCCTGTACAAATCTTGCAATCGATTTTTAACTAACTTCCCGACTAGCTAAACATTTGAAACTTTCAGAAAAGCCCAGAACACGGTGATAATGCATTTTTTAAATATTTTTAGCAATCTGTCTTGGGTTCAATGACAATGCTTTTTAACATTATGTATATATTTCTAAAGGTATATAAGGAAGTCATGTGGTGCCCGCATCAGATTTTTTTTATACCGTTCTACAAATTAAAACTGAAAAGAAAATACATTGAAATTGCTTAAAATTCGCTTCGGGCCCTCGCTGACTTCGACAGAGACTTCTTCACCGCAAAGTCTTGGTACTGGATAATTTAATTTAATTTAATTTATAGAAATGTCAATAATACAGGAAAAACTGTATACTTCATGCCACCTGTCGCGTGGGGCATAGCCCGGAAATTTAGCACCTGAATAATCGCCCACTGTCGGCTTAGGCCGGATTGCGCCTGGCGAAATTTGTATTTTTTTTTTTTTTTTGAGTTTTTCAATAAACTGCGAGTAGTCCCCTTAGAAGCGCTCTACATCGCTCCAAGAGTGATGAGCGGGGGCTGCTCCCTGTTAATGTTAATACAGGAAAAACTGCATTACTCATTTTCTTTTTGATAATAAACTGAACGGAAAACGCATAAAATTTTACATGGAGATATTTTGTATAATTAGACCAATTAAAAAAAGTGCTTTTCCTTTTTTCCCCACTCACATTAGAAAAATATTTAAAATAAATTTGAGAAAAATTGTGCATGCACATTGAAACAGCTTGGACATCTTGGCGAAATTTTTAAATGATACTATTCATCAGGATCTCCGAATTAAACCTATTTATGCTCAATTTCGGAAACTTGTATTGAAGTTTCACAGATCCATTCCTAATGTTGGAAATCCTCTGTTGGACTCTATTCACAGATACGACGCTAGAGTCGGTCGTGGTAAAAAACGGCCTCTGGCTATTTTAGTCAGAGGGGATGATTTTCTCCCCGTCTCTAAAAAGCGTAGGAGTATAACTTCCGGAGTCACCTAACTTAGTATTTCCATCCAAAATTCTATCTCCCCTAGACTGAACGAAATGTTCATCTAGCTTTGGCTAACCCTAGTATCAGGCTTATCTACTGAACTTTGTCAGTCGCGAGCTTTGAACCTTCTTTCTAGTGAAAATGTTACTTATTTTTTATTAATTATTTTTTATCAAAATTTCCTAATTGCTGTATATTTTTTTATTATTTGGCTTATTTTTTAAATTTTTTATTAATTTTATTGTTTTTTAGTGTAGGGATCTGAGGTCTCCTCTCATTGGCCGATTTCCTGGCCTCTGATTGGCTTTCAGTTTCAGGACAAAATCCTCTGCGATTTTGCTCGTTTTTACTTTCAGTGAGGATTGTGAGCGCTATGTGTGTCTCTGAGAGGTCCGCAGATCCAGCTCAGAACTTAGTTTCTGGCTGGATACTGAGACTTTCGTAGGATTCATGCATGCACTTCACTTTAATCCTCCTGAATTTTAATTATGATAGGAAAAAAAAAAATTGTATGGCCCCCTTTTTTTTTATTAATTGCGGGACTCCGAGAGATTTCCTGTGCCCCTTGGGGCGCCCTGCTCAACTCTTAATTCCTTTTCGCCGTCCAGACCGTCTCGTCAACGCACGTAACAGTTTCACTGTTACACTTAGGTTTTTTCAAGGAGTTATTTATTTATTATTTATTTTATTATTTATTTTAATTATTTAATTTTTTTTTTTTTTTTTTTTTTTTTTTTTTAACTCTTGGTGCTTCGCTCTGATTGGTCTCTGCTCACGCGGAGATTTATTCAGAGATCAAAATTCTAAATTCACCCATTTGGCTTTTAATTATTTTATGGAAAATTATTTTTATGTTTTTCGCATTTTTCGTTGGAGGTAAGCATTGGTTGCGACCAAATGCAGGTACTCCGAAGCACATCGTTGACTTGACTTGGCGAAATTTGAAATTTGGCACTGAAGTAACTCGGACATTTCTCGCCAAAATGTTTACTTTTGTATTTGCGATAACCATATCAACTCATAAAATACAATTGAGAAAAATTGTGCAAAAACTTTGAAACAGCTTGGACCACTTGGTGGAATTTGAAATTTGGCATTGAAGTAGCTCGGACGTTTCTCGCCAAAATGTTTACTTATGCATTTGCGATACCCGTATCAACTCATCGCCGAAATGACAACAAAATTATAAATTATTATAAGATTACAAAAAAGCAAAGGAAAGAAACTTTTTATATATAATGTTTTTCAATTTTCTGTTGAATCTTATAGCTATAGAACTACATTAGCACTTTCAGTGATGGATCACGGGCGCAGAATTCATACCGGTATTTGTTTAAGAATTTTCTCTAACTATAATATCGTTGATTTAAGAAGTAGAAATTTTTCTTATATTGATAGTGGTATGAATTCTGCGCCCGTGTTCCATCCCTACACTTTATCAATAAAAGAAAATTTTAAAGCGATAATGACGTCAATTTTTGTGAGATGAATAATTTAATTTTGTTTCAACTTTTCAATATTTACGTTTAACTAAATGTATTTGTTTTTATGTCGAAAAAAATGAACTCTTTTTTTTATTTGGGGGGGGGGGAGGGAGGGACTTAAATTATAGCTAACATTTATTTTCATATTTTAATTAATTAAAAGAAAACTTTGCAACGTAATATGTTTAATAACTTGATGTATATAATGTCCACACAAAAAAAGAGCTCTTTTAAAAAGTATAAATCTATGCAGTATCCTTAAAAAAAAAAAAAAAAAAAAAAAAAAAATCATCAGTTTTTACTAAAAAAAAAAAAAAAAAAAAAAAAAAAATGGCCAACGTTCATCACCAAAGTAGTTAAATCTAGACCAATCAAAAATAGGAGTTGTCCGCCCGGAAGTGTTCCCGGGAAACTCCTTGCTTTATTTATAAGATTTGTTAAGATTATATGACAGCATCCGATATATGTAATGCTTCAGTTACTTGAAATTAAGTATTTAAGATAAAATAGGTTTACTGCTTCATATGCGTAACTTGACATCTTACATTGAGGGAGGGACAAAAATTTTCAAACTATATGAAATGAACCCCGAACGATGATGTTTGAAATTATATGTGTAATGATTTTTAATGTAATGTGTGATTTTTTTTTTATTTGGTCATGATTTTAATCTATTTCATTTTAAATTTAAATATCGAATTACTTTACTAATTTTTAACTAAAATACCTTAATTTAAAAATTTCTTCTATCAAACTAAAATGAATAAGTTAATAAACTATTTCTGCATTTTTATTTTCACATGTTTTTTTAGAATTAAACGGAGTTATTAGTATGTCTTTAGATTTCTCCATACATACAGAGAGATTTTTCACGCCTCTACAAGCGTATTTCGCATGTTTAAAACAAAAGCTCGCCATAAAATATTAATATGTTTCTCAATCAAAGTTTGGGGGGGAAAAACTTGCATTTTTAGATTGTTGGAAGCAGATTCACAAAAACTGAAAACAGTTTTCTTGACTTTTTGAGCTAAAAATTTAGGGACTTTTTTAGGGGATTTTCACAAAAGATTTAGGGACTTTTAGGGGATTTTCAACTTGAATTTAGGGGCTTAAGTTTTTTGGAGTTGGCAACCTTGTCAAAATGTGCAAATTGACACAAATTACTTTATCAATAATCTCTTAAAGGATCGTTCACTTCCTCATCAAGAAGGTTGTATGAATAAAAGCTTTCAACTGGGTTTAGAACCACTGCATCAATCAAAAAATTCATAAACGGTGTTTTGATTGTTTGTCTGATTTGATCTTTTATAAAGAGTGACATGCACCTTCACCATATTTGAATCCTATTGATTTCTTTGTATGACGCTGCATGCTAAATGAAATAGAAAATATGCGAGGACAAAGAATTGTCAAACTTAAACAAAGGTTATCTATAATTTTGAAAGAAATGCCGCTAAATGACATGCGTGCCAGCTGTGACGCATATGTTGGGAAACTAATGTTCACAATTTTGCAAAAACCGGTTCAAACTAAAGTCATAATAAGTGAACTAAAAAATCAGAAAGTACCGTAATATCTGGTAAATAATCCGCAGGTTATATAATCCAGTTTTGAACCAGAAATTTCAATTGATAAATAAATTTATATTTGTACGAGCTCTTCCTTAGAAAAAATATAGATTTCTCTATTAAATAAAATTTCTTATGGAGAAATGGCACATCTTACCTGCGGATTATCTATCAGAAATTACGGTAATCTTTCAGAAAAGAATCTAATTTTTAAAATTTTTTAATAAATTTAATTTTTAAATAAATTTATTTTACTGATCGTAATTTTGAATCACGCTGTGTGTTTATATATATATACATACAGGTGACCCAAAACTGCAGCGACAAATTTTAAGAGTAGATAGGGCCCATCAGAAGAATTCAGAATCATGTATGAACCCATTACTGCAAATCTCATCGTAACCCTAAAGAAAGGGGTAATTTTTAACAGATGAAGGTGGTACAAATGTAAAAATACAAGTTTTAAGTTGATGTAAATATCAGCTGAAGAAATGAGGAATGCATAAGAAGCCATTAACATTTAAAGGAGCAGATATATTAAGTTTTTTTTTTTTTAAACGTCTACATTGACGCCAACATTTTGCAATTTTCCAGACTATTTTATCCCCGCCATTATTCTACATCACTTACTTTTTAACAGCAATATTTTCTTATTTTATAGAAGTTATATACTAGAGAAAATTTTTCCATAAGTAAAGTGGTGTTAATGAAAGGCGGGGTTAAAAATACTTCGAAATAAATTAAAATGTTGGCATCTATGTATTTATTGGTATGTGTGGGTATTATTGACTGCTCATGTGTAATCTACCTTTTTGGTTATTAATAACTACGTCTACCTAGTAAATTTTAAAATCTTGTACAGTTCATCATTACATAAAATCATACATAATATTCAAATTAACACAAACATAGTTTTAAGTATTTCGATTATAAACAACAATATTACTATGTATATCGTTTATGCAATCATTTGTATAAAAAATTGCATGTTAAAAATTTAACCCTTTGCGCTCGGCATATTTTCCTATTTTGAACACGCCTTTTGGCGTTCTTTTAAAACGTCACTCGTATAGTTTCCAACTTACTACCTTTTAGCTTCCGAAAAATTGTAATAATTTGTTTTATATTACTTCATCATTAAATAAAATAAATCTTTCTGTTAAAATTTTCCGGTAGCCGAAAGGTAGCCTATAGTTACACGTTTTAAAATAATAACATTTGATTTGCAGAGGAACACCTTAAGACGGGGCTCGATTTTTTAATGTCCCCTCAGAAGGGACATACGAGCGATAATTGTTAAAATCTGCGCCTACATCTGTTAAAAAATATCTTAAAACACCTGGTTCTTAATGGGTTAAAATGACGTTTGCGGACACGAAATTCTATGCAATTCTGAATCCTTATGATATGCTCTATCTCCTCTTAAAATTTGTCGTTGTAATTTTGTTATAACGTGTATAAATAAATAAATAAACAGGCTAAATAAATATAAAATTTAAACCAGAATGTTCATACAGAAATTGCTTAAATGAATTTTAAGCTTTGACGCTAATTTATAAGAGTTAAGTAGTAAGACACAATTTCATAAAACCATTCTTCGATGGTTAGAGAAAAGAAACTTGCGTTGTTATTTGTTGTCGCGTATGACATGCGGGAGGTGAGACTAGACTCAAGAATTTAGATTAATAATGTGTTTGACATACAAAACATAGGTTACTGCATTGAAAGAAATGTACAGATTGTTCAGAAACATACCATTTTTCAAGAACTTTTACACCAGTATTCTCTATTTAACCTAGGTTTGTTTTATAGTGAAAATTGCTATTAAAAATTAGTAGGAAATTATAAAACATTCGAGAACTCTGACCTGTGCACGAGTTGCAGTCCTGCCTAGAAAAAATTAAATCTTATACGTAGCATACTTATATTTAACCTGTAAATAATTTATTTGAAAGTATAAGAGATGATTCAAAATGTTGTCAACATTTTAATTTGTTCAGGAGCATATTTACTTCACTTTAATTTCACATCTCTATATTTATAGCTGCTAATATTTTAATTTATTCCGGAATATTTTTACCTTTTTATAGAAATTTTTTCTCTAATATGTAACTTCGATAAAATAAGGGAAAATTACTTTTAACACTTTTACGACTGCTGACGTGAATTCACGTCATTCGAAAATCTGTAACTCCGCCAGTTTGCGTTTCTTTGGGTTACATAGGTTATATTATTTCTTAACAATATACTCAATATTCATATTTATGCAATCAATGCACGACGGATACAAATACTTTGATCAGAAAGAGTACGGTTGTAATGTACAGTCAGCCAAAAAAATAACGCCCCCCCCCCCCCCACACACCTAATTTCGCCGTAAATTATCGTAGAAGCATACGGCTGGTACCTATCGATCTGCATCAACGTCTAGTTTTTAATGGTGTAGTTCGATTTTACTTAAGGGGTCATCTACATATTAAAACAGGTATAAACTTCATTTTTTTCTACGACGAAACCTATTTTTGACCTCATATTCCGATTTTTGAGATCAAGGCAGTTCGTAAAACTTACCTATTTATATACTTTAAATCAATTCTAAACCGAGTTACAAGTGAAAATGTGTTAGGGTACCGTCTATACAGTTAGAAAAGATAAATTTTGATCTACCATACAATATACATTATTTAATAAATTTCACACCGAAAAAAAAGTTCAAAAATGTTTATTATAAAATAAAAAAACATTTTAATTCGCAGAACTTTCTGTGCTAGTTCATGAATTAAAAGATTTTTATTGGTTACCATTTATTAAACATTGAATAGTAAAAATACATCACTGCATACGAAGAAAATTAAATAGCCTGAATTATATGAACCCTACAATACAATGTGCAATTACAAAAATCTAGGTACCAAGGTAAAAGAATAATAGTAATAATGATAATAATATTAATAGCGGTTAAAAGGAAAAAAAAAAAAGGGTTTAATATTTAAGAAAAAGAATTATCTACTTCTTGTTGGGTAGCCCCGCATGAAAGTGTTACTATAAAGTTTTACATTTAATTTTAGGCGTGCAAACCAACAATAGATAATATACAAAAATATAGATAACAAGATTTAAACTAAAATCTGAGAAAGGATATTTAATATTTTCGCTGAGCAATTGTTTTCAACACGTGTATAAATCAAATTGATAAAACATATAAAACACAGCACTTCACACGTTAAAATCCAAGTCGAAAGACTTAGTTTAAAAGTTCACATTATAAAAAATAGAACATTACGACGTTTCGTCCAAGCATTGTTGCTTGTGGACATCCTCAGGTTTAGTTCGCTCACTGCCAGCGTCTTGATCCTTTAATATATGTAAAATGGGTTGCCATACTTTCGCCAATTCCCTGGAATGTGCATAATTGATGGCGCGTTTATCGTATTTTATTATCTGTATTTTTTCTTGTATTTCAAGTTTAATCAGACTGGAGGGGGTTGCTATTATTTCAGCTTGATCCCATAACGGTTTAGCATTTTTATTTTCTAATATGTAATCTTTTAGAGCTGTGTTTCCATACGGGGATCGTAAAGAATATTGATGTTCAGAAATGCGTTTTTTTAAACTTCTTTTTGTTTTCCCTATTTTCGCGACTGCTGATGTAGTTTCACGTCATTTGAAAATCTGTAACTCCTCCAGTGGGCGTTTCTTTCACAATTTGTGTGTTACGATATTTCTTAAGAATATTCCTTATATTCATATTTATATAAACAAAATAGTATGAAACAAATACTTTCACTAGAAAGAGTATAATTATTGTGTATATTCATATGAAAATAAATATGGATATAGCAAAAACTGTTTCCTATTGCCTAGAACGAATATACCCCGTTCTGCACTTGAATTCTTAATTTTAATGCGTAAAATCTATATCTTTAAAAGTTATAAGACATATTACTTAGTTTTAAATTCTTTTTCCGTGATAAATGTGTCGCCAGTTTTACGCCGTGATTAGAATAATCGAAAATAAATAATATTGCGCTTTGTTTCAATAATAGATTTAAAAAACTTAAAAAAAAAAAAAAAAAAAAAAAAAAAAAAAAAAAATCCACTACATTATTCGGTATTAAAAAAAAAAAAAAAAACATGTAATAAAAAGTTTAATATTTTATTATGTTACGTCATGCGATAAAATTTAAATAGCATACACGGTAGAGTAAACGAATGCGAAAATGTCACAACAAGATTAAAACAGAAAATATGTTTTAACAAATCTGATAAAAATTAATTATATTAAATTAAAAGAAAGCAAAAACAAAAGTATTTTTCACTGCATATTGCTCTTTCAAGTAATAATCCTCGTCCCTATTTTCTAAATCATGATACATAACTTAAGATGCACGAATCCTAGAATATTCAAGTTAAAAACAAAAGACAAAAGGGATAAAATAGAATTTTAGTAGTGAGAAACTAGAAAACGTTATGTAATATTTAAGAACAAAGACTTAACATTTCAGAATCGAATAAACTCCTTTTTGCAACGAAAGCCATGCCTTTACAGAATTGTTCTAAAACTTTACATTATAAAACAAAATTATTTTACATACTTCCAATTAAATCATTTACATTTTGTCTTCAGCATTCAATGTAGTAAATGCCATTGACGTTTATGCATACCAGCGTCACATATAGTCATATACGAGTATGCAAACTAGTTTTTAAAATACTGTTTCCGCAATATAGAGGCGGGGCTACATTTCTTTTGGAATTCTTTCCCAATCTCTTGCCTGCATTTCGATAATTTTATAAAGAAATAAGCCAATTTGTATAATAAACATCGAAATGTTCCTTAGAAAACAATTATAATAACATAAAGGTAAATTAAAATAGTTTTTCGTCAAAATGTATAGAAATATTGACTCACAGAGGGTACAAATTATAACAAGTGACGCTCCCCCCCCCAACAGC
Organism: Salticus scenicus; assembly: GCA_963930645.1. Lineage (NCBI taxonomy): Eukaryota > Metazoa > Arthropoda > Arachnida > Araneae > Salticidae > Salticus > Salticus scenicus. Next base: position 196,359,663 of record OZ005660.1, read on the forward strand.
AGTAAAAAATGAAATATCACTGTAACTCAAAAAATAATGTTAGGAATGAGCTGTAAATTTGGAATCCCATAATTTTGATGATGCCCGTTCTATTCGTGCAAAAATTAACATAGGTCATAATTCATAATTTTTTCAAATATGAATTTATTAATAATTTTCATAATTCAAAAAATGTTCTTTTAGCAAAAATTTGCATGGAATATGTTTGGGTCACTTCATTCTAGCGAATAAAAAAAATAGAATTTAAATATCATAATTATTTCGGAGGATGTGATTTAATGTTTGTCACATTCATTTAATATTAGCATCCCCAAACTTTGACAGCTTATAACTCTATGAAAAATTGAGCGAAATATATAAACTATACCATTTTCCGTGATGATTTGATCCAACGAATTCAAATAAATTATAAAAAAGGGGGGTTACCGATGAAGAAAATGAAGTTGATGTCAGTTTTAATATGTAGACGACCCTCTAAGTAAAATCTAACTATAACATTATAAACTAGACCTTATTACAAACTGATCGGTACCAGTCGCATGTTTCTACGATAATTTACGGCGAAATTAGGTGGTGGTGGGGGGTGGCGTTTTTTTTTTTTTTTTTTTTTTTTTTTTGGCTGACTGTACATTCATTTATATAATAAATGTGAATATAGAAAACACTGATTTAAAATAATGTAATGTAAAAGAATATCGCCCACAGGCGGAGCTTTCAGTCAAAAAGGTAAACATATGTGCCCGCGAAAGTTTAAAAAAATAAGTGGTATGGAATAAAGGCGGGGCTAAAAATATTACATGGGGCACAATTAATTAAGTAAAAAATTATCACATAAATTTACTGGTGGAAAATTCAGAGAGAGAGAGAGAGAGAGAGAGAAAACAAGTCTGCAGCCACACCGTAAAATCTCAAGTTGATATTTCTGTAAAAATTTACCGATATTTAAAAATCCGGTAAGTTGGCATTTTCGCATTCTGTGATTTAAAAAAAAAAAAAAAAAAAAAATGAGAACAGAAGTAATGATATAAAATAATCCAAACGATTGGTTTAAATAATAATCTTACGTTTATATAAAATCATGTCTGCTACTTTTCATCTGAATGCAGTACTATGCCCAGTCAGCAGAAAAAAAAAAAAAAAAAAAAAAGAACACGAAGAAGAAAAAGAAAGAAAGAAAAAGCCTCTCTACGACTAATTTCGGTGCAAATTATCGCGTCTGGTGCTATGTGAAAAATACTAAAGTCTATTTCTTCAATGATGAACTTAAATTATATTTAAAATTCGTTTACATAGTAAACCTTCATCAGTTTTATTTTTCACAGAAGAAACATCCTTTTTTCACTTTTTTAAAAAGTAATTTAGAACAAATGTGCCTAGAATAGAGAAAATGTATATGATATTTTTTTAAAGAAAAAGCTGTCATTGTTTAAGGATGCTAATGTTGAATTACTGTGAAAAACTTATAAAGTAAAGCATCGATAATCCGACATCTGTGGGAAATAGACATAGACGAATTTTTCCGGATTACAGGTGTTCAGAAAAGGAATTTCGAAATCATACCAGTCACAGCATCTAAAGAAATATTTAAAAAAAATTAGCTTTAAAGAATGTTTGCAAACCCTTATCAAAAACGAGAATAAGTTAAATAACATTTGAAATAAATTAATTTTTTTTAAAATAACAATTTGGGTCATTTCATTCTAACGCATAATAAAACATTATTTGATTATAAAGTTTTTTTGGGAAGATATGAATTAGTGTTTGTCATAATCATTTAACATTAGCATCCCCATACTTTGAAAGCTTATAACTCTATGAAAATTGAGAGAAAACTATACCACTTTCCGTGAGGAATTGATCCAAATATTTAAAAAAAATTGTAAAAATTTGGGGTTTCTCTTGAAAAAATGAAGATGCCAGTTTTAATATGTAGATGTGTCCCTACACAAAATCTAACTATATCGTTATAAAATATATGTTATTGCAAATCGATCGGTACCAACCGCATGTTTCTACGGTAATTTACAGCAAAAATAAGTTAGGAGTGGATTTTTTTTCTGACTATGCATCTTCTAAGGCGCACCTTTATTTCTCTTAAATATAACAGAATACACATGTACAGTTGGAAAAAAAAAGACGCAATATTTGCTGTAATTTTGTTATTAATTTACGCAGAAAGATTTTACAGACTCCATTCAACAGGAAATTAAGTGTACTTTTTGAAAACAACGTAAAATTTTGAATATACACATATTGAATGTCACCTACATATTGAAATGAGCGCCAACTTTGATTTTTTCAGTAGCATCACCCAATTTTGACTTCATAATCGAATTCCTGAGAATCTAGCAGTGTGGAAATGTATACAGTTTGTTTAGTTTGCTGTAATATTCATAGATGTATAACCAAATATGTGTTGGGGGTTATCTGTAAACTAGAATAGCCCCGGTTCGGGAACGAACTGAAATCTGAATGCGGGAAATTTTTTTAAATGAAACTCGAAATGTACAAAACTTGGCCAGATGCTGCTTGCGTGCCAACTAATCAAAGTTTATTAATGAAATCATTTTTAAATTTATAAAATCAATGAAGGTAGTGAATCAACGAAGACTTTGCCTGCTTCGCTGGTCACTATATTTAAAGGAAACTTTTTTCTATATCGTTTTATAAAAAATAAAGAAAGAAATAAATGAATAAAAGAAATAAATAAAATAAAATAAAATAAAATAAAATAAATAAATCATGAAAATGCTCTAAAGCCTTCTTTGGTTCTCCACTGCCTTCGGCAGCGACTCACTAATTCACAGATACTCTGGTACCTGTGCCTATTGTCTGTGACAATAGCTTACCAGTAGGCTTCGATATAGGTGCTTATCAGATGACACTGTCGAAACGGACAGCATCGAAAAAATTGAAGTAGCAATTTTATATTTGAATCCCAGTTACATATGAAAAACACTATACGTGGTGCACATAATATTTTCTTTCGCGATATTTTTCATATTTGATTTATTTGATCAACCATAAAATGACAATAATTTCGAGCCAAATATATTATTACAAGGTGCTATGATCGGTTACGTCTATCGCTTTTCAAAAATAGAAATGCTTCTTCCGTATGTCCAATACCGTCACCCGAACCTGGACATCTATGGATACGGAAGAAGCATTTCTATTTTTGAAAAGATTTTAAGCTGGAATGGGATTTTGGAGTTGTTGTCTCATGCAGGTGGTGAGTTTTCTTCTATCTTCTAGCAGGTTCGGGTGGGGGTATATGAGTGATAGCATTTTCATATAAAAAATCTATATAATAAACGATTTTTAAATTTGAATAAATATCATTCATTGGCAATAGAAAATTAATCTTTAAGAAATAAAATGCTTTTAAGATTAAACCCATTTCAGTCTTTATAACTTCAAGTTCTTCTTTACTATTCCGTTTTAAATATAATCTGTAGTATGCTAGCCTACATATCTTCAGAAACCTGCTAGTACTACATAGTTTTTTTAATAGCTGTGTTCCCACCTGCTGATGAAGAAAACACGGCATAATTGAAATTTTTAGCTTGAATAGTGTTAAATTTAACTAATTTTGTTGTTTATTAACAATGTTAAATAATTGTTCGTGTTTCTACATTCCACTTTCATATCTTCACTTATCATAATCTAAATACATTGTTTTATTTTTTGAATATAAATTTAGTGCTGCTTTAGCGCCTATTTTATACAAATTATTTTTTGTCATTTATTTTGAAATTTATATATATATATATTTCTGGAAACCTCTTGAAGCTTTAAGGATAACATATATAAATATATTAAACCACAAATATTTCAGTTAATAAAAAGTCTAAAATGGGGAGAAACGACTGTCAAGTACTTTCAAAAACATATAAAATACTAAGGGGTTCCTTTTGAAACAACGAACAGTAATGACATAAGTGAAGGTACTCTTCGAATTTTCTCAGAAAAGGTGGAAATATTCAAAAAAACATTATTTTTATTAAGAGCTATTGTTTATATAATTTACAGACTAATATAACGATAACTACAAAATATTAATATAATATTCAAATTAAATATTATACAGAATTTCTCAACTTGAAATTGAAAGTCAAAAGATACACAGATTAATTGTAGTATCAGCAGAATAAAAGATATAGTCAATACTATTGATTATACATCAGATACTAAAGATTATGTAAAAATGGGTTTTAGTCAAAAAAAAAAAAAAAAAAAAAATGGGTTTTAAATACTTTCCCCATCTATTATGAAAATGCTGAGTGTCCCTTCATTTATGTCTATGACTATTCGTTGATTCAAAATGAAAATATGGGTAACTCCTCCTAAGGTTTTGCATCCTTTAGAAAGTACATGAAAATAGACATTTCTGTTGATGATATCTTCTTGACTTGGAATCCACCCTTTACTGTAACAACAATAATAATTATAAATGCAAACTAGCAGTAAACAAAACAGCATTTAAAACATATGTTTGTGACGCATAAAAATATTGCATACTTGCCAACATCTTAATTAATATTCCGTACTTTTGTTAGTCCCGCCCATTTTTTCACATCAATAAATTTTTAGAGAAATATTCGCCAAATGCAATTACGATTACATAAGAAGAAAAATACTCTGAAAGGATACTGGTGTGAAAAAGAAGATGGAGCTAACATTAATAGGGAATATTAATTAGTAAGTTGGCAAGTATGCATTTGCCCTTGTCAGCTCGTTTTCAAGTTATAAGTTCTGAAATTTCGCTAATAATCAAAGCAACCACGACTAATTCAATAAAAACATGTCTTACTGAAATAATCAATGAAATAAAAAGCAAAGCAACAATCGAAAGTGCATAAATAAACTTGTTGTTTGATGAATAAATCAGTTGCCCATTTCTGCTTTGAATTACATTCTATCGAGATATAATGTCTGAAAATTCGCTGATTCAGATTCTAAAAACTGATAAAAGTTGTTGTTCTGACAGCTTTTATCGGGATTCTTCGCACTCCTTTCGCGTTAGTACAATTTTACTCTAACTTAAATATAGATCTCTCGAAAAGGAGCTCACGAGGGAAAACAGTTTACGCTTCGAAAATCACGTTAGACTATGCGTTATCGAATGAGCATCATTTAATTGATTTCTATTATTACACTACTGGACAGTTTCCTTGTGGGTTTGAACGATATTTACTTGGGGATTTTTTTAGAGTTAGCCTATACATTTGATTAATAATTTACGTAAAAGAAACTTTACTAACGCTTACGCATGCGCAATAAAAAATTATTTGGTAAAAATGCTCATATTTCATCAGATATTTGATATTTTTATATTATGATTAGAGTGTGGTGTTTCGAATGTAATATGTCAAGTTTTTTGGAAGTGACATTGCTTTGGTTTAAAAATCCTGTATATTTTATTCAAAAAACCTATAAAAAATTGTCGACGATATTAAAGAAACTTTTATTCTTTCGTTAATATAATAAACTCCATTCTCCTATAAATTTATATCTATAATTAAATAAAAGCTTTTAAATTTATGATATAACCTATTCTTCCCAGTTACCTGATTAATATTCCGTCGTATTTTTAGCCCCACCTCTTTTTTCACTTGAGTATTTTTTAATGTTCGAAATTAAGCCGCTACATCAGCTCCTAACTTTCTTATTGCAGCTTCCGCTTTAAGGAAGTTAGCAGCTTTCCAAAATAACATATCTATCCGATAGTATGGTATTCCATCAAAACTGATTGCAAATCAATTATAAACTACCTCATCAACCCAACCTAGACTTACCGGGTTTCTTCTTATTTAATCGTAATTGTATTTGGAGAATATTACTCTAAAAGTTTACTGGTATGAAAAAAAAAAAAAAAAAAAAAAAGAAAAAAAAGGGCGAGACTAACAGCACTACGGAATATTAACACTTTCGTGACTTCATGATTTTGTCTTTTTGGCATTAAGGGCCCGCCTGTGGGTGTTATTCTCCCAATTTAAAATATTTCAGAACAAAAAATTCTGTATTCACACTTATATTACAAATGGATATACATTATTCTTATATTCTTCCTAATCAAAATATTTGTATCTACAGTATATTTTATTGCAAAAATATGAATATTGGGTGTATACTTACGAAATAAATAACGTACAAATTGAAAAAGAAACACCCACTGGCGGCGTTATAGATTTTCAAATGACGTGAATCTACGTCAGCGGTCGCAAAAGTGTTAATTGGAATGTTGACTACGACTCATTTCAAGCCTTATTTTTTACAGGTTGATCCCGAAGATTATATTTTTTGTTTAATTTGTGACTGATCTCTTTTTAGCCTTCTGGGCAAAACTTTCGCTGAGATATATGTTGTATAACAATTTTTACCTCAAAAGATGATTCATGATTTTTTTAATTTTTTTTTTTTTATTCGGCAAAAACTTCTCGATTTGAAAATGTGCCGTGACATTTGTCGGTGACTGTTCGTCCATATCTGCCAATATTCTAATAAATATTCTGTAAAATTGTTAGTATTCCCATTTTTTCACACTGCTTTATTTATTATTGATTTATTTAACATGAATTTTAATTTATTAATTTAATTTAATTTATTTATTTATTCTATTTATTTATTTATTTTATATTTATTTTACATTTGATTTGATTTTTTTAAAATTTTTTATAAAATGAAGAAAAGTATTTAATTGAATTGAACAAATTTTCCAAGCTGTAAACAGGAAAATGGATTCAGATTTTCCATTAATAATTGTATCACGATAAAGGTAGATAGCTAAATTTTCCAGGAAATCGAACTTGAAAACGCGATTGGCATGAAAGAAAATTTTAGCTTGCTGAAAATTAAAACTATTGTCAGATTCCAAACTATTCTTCGCAATAGAATATTTCAATATTTCTTGTTTAGCAACACATCAAGGATGTTTACGTAAACGGCATTCAAGATTAATTTTTGCTTGACCTATATAAGAAAAATCTTAATTATTACAAGGAGCATTATACATACTACACTTATGAAGCTGGGGAACGGGGGATTCAATTGAAGGGAATTGAAATTTATCAATAGGCTTAAAAATAATGTGAAAATTAAGAGGTTTTAAATATTTTGGAGAATTTAAAACATATGAGTGGATAAAAACACACGACAGTAAAGTTACCGGGCTTAATTTTAGCCTCATTAGAAAAAGGTAATTACAAGTCGGTCCACTGAAGTTTTAAGAACTTTATCAAAAATAGAAAATCTCTTTTGACAATAACAAAATTTAAGTAATTAAGTTATTCTTTAACAGAAAAGCGCCAGAACAAATTTTAAGGGCACGGTACGCGTAAGTGTTGAATGTGCTAAATTTCAGTTCAGTCGAGTGATTTGAGAGAGCAAGGGTAGTGTTGGAAACAGAGAATGGTTTCCTATATACAGAAGTTTTAAAAACGAATCGCACCTAGAAACTAAAAATCTAGAAAGAGAAGTCGATTACAATTTTCTAAGTCGAAGGTAAACTGAATATGTGGATCAATAGAAATCTCAATATGAAGAAAAACAGAAATGCTAAAAGGAAATCGTCCGAATTGGATTTCCCGAAAAATTTAGCTATAATAAAAAAAACTCTGATTTCACTTAGCTGTGTACAGCTAGAAAAAAAAAATATTTAATTCGATTAAATGACTTCCTTCAATTTGTACAAAATAATAATAATAATAATAATAAATAAATAAATAAAAAAATAAATAAATAATAATAATAAAATAAAATTGAATTAAATTAAATAGATTAGAATAGAATAAAATAGAATAAAAATAAATATAAATATAAAATAAAAAATGAAATAGAAGAAATAAAAATTAAATTGAAGGTATTTAAATAAAAATAAAATTAATATAAATAAAGTAATTATTAAAAAAATCATTTCCCTCGATTTTTAATTCCATTACCCGATTACAGTAGGTAATGGATGTAGATTCGGTCCGAAAATTCGATATCGAGTTTTTACCTGATTTCCATATTTTAAGATCTCACGAGTTCAAGAAAGTAATTTTTGGCAATTGGTGAGTGTGTGTGTATGTGTGAGTGAAACCTTCTAACTATCATGTCTCCGAAACTAATCCAGATTGAACTATGAAACTCCACAATTGGGCAGGTCTGGTCTACAGACAATTTTCTAATTTTTGGTAAAAATTGAAAAATCCGAAGTGAAACATAGGTAACCGGAAATGCGACTGTAAGTCCGTATCTCAAAAACAGCTCTAACGATTTTCTTCAAATTTGCTATATAAACACTCTATTATATGTCCTTTCGCATGTACTACTTGGTTAGTTCAGGAAAATTGACAGGCGTCCGGTATGAAATTCTCATGTCCTTTAAAAACCGGCCATACTGTTTTTTTTTTTTCAAACTCGCCATATTAACACGTTTTTAGATATTCTTTTGCATGCGACTGTTGTTTTCTGGTCAACAATTTACCACGCCAAACAGTGGCGGATCCAGAACTTAATTATTATTATTGTTATTATTATTATTATTATTAATCTTACTTTGATGTGGGGGGCTAAAATATTTCAAGATGTTATTCCAGATTAATGAAAATTTTACAATATTTTCAATTGTGAATGTTAGTTTTTTTTTTTTTTTTTTTTTGTGTGTGTGTGTGTGTGTGGGGGGGTCAGCCTCAAGCCCCCCCCCTCCCCCTAGATCCGCCACTGACGCCAAGTTTTTGTGAAAATCGGTATCTCAAAAAAGGCTCTATCGACTTTCTTGAAAATAGCTACATCAGGGATGGAACACGGGCGCAGAATTCATACCACTATCAATGTAAGAAAAATTTCTACCTCTTAAATCAACGATATTATAACTAGAGAAATTTCTTAAACACATTCCGGTATGAATTCTGCGCCCGTGTTCCATCCCTGCTACATGAACCCCATATTATATAACATTTTGGATATATTATCCAGTTATTACAGGAAAATTAACAGTCATCCTGATTAGGTTGGTCTGTGTTAGATCTCAAAAATTAGTGTTTAAAAAAATGGCTTTACCTTTAACAAAAAAAAAAAAAAAAAAAAAAAACTCGTTTTTTAACTTGCTATGTAAATTTGTTTTACATACTTTCTACATGTATATCAGCTTTCTTTTACTGGAAAATGTTTAGTTGTCTATTTTGTTCCGTCAGTTACAGGTTTTCCTATTCCATTATCTCCAGAAAAGTGTATATAATATGTTTAATAGTGGGTAATGGATGTCGTGTTGTTCTTTCACACGAGATTTTTTGTGTTTATTTCCTGATTTTTGGTTGTGTTCCTCTCTGATTAATTTTGCAAGCTGTTTCCTGTTGGTTGGTTGTTTTGCTCCGCCCCTTTGGGTTTTGTTATGCTTTTAGCAGGAATTGTACTCGTTGCCTTTTTTCAGGACTTTCTCATGAATAAGATAATTTTAAATATCTAGGCTACCACTGTTTTGTATACACTAATCTCTATTCATACAGAATAATGGCACATTACTGCAAATATACTAAAAGTATTATTGCATGAAATTAGTGGTTGCAATGAATACCGAAATAACTTATTTCTGAGAGTGTCCTGAAAAAAGGTCGGAAAGTACGACCACTGGTTTGCAGTCATGCTTCTACTTCTACCCTCAAGACACGTGTTTTACACCAGAAGAAGAAAGGAAACTTCTTTTCGAAACCAGTAGCGCTTTCATTAACTTTATGGTGTGTGAAGAAGTTTTTAAGTTAAAATAATGATTCTTCAGCATTCATTTACTCTGATATCTTTCTATAGGTTTCTTATTAAAAGATGTTCTGATATTTTTGCAATCATCCAAATTCCCAAAAATTATTTCCGATGATTTGTTACCACACGTTAAAAAAAAAAAAAAAATGCTTCGTCTCAGGAGATACCTTTCTTTTTACTTCCGTCGTAATCATTAGACCCTATAAATAACCATGTGTTTTAGCCTCTAATCTTCCTATGTACTCATTTAAATAATTTTTAAACTCCTATGTTACATCCATCTCTCTTGTCTTTTCGGTGTCTCTTGTCTTTTGGTGTGTTTAATAAACAATTGTCAAAATTTTTCTGGAGTAAGTTTACATTCCTCAGTAGTTCTTTAACTTTCTCATAACCTTCTCTAATTGCATCACTTTCCTTAGAGATAATCTCTGCAATTTCATATGGCAGTAGTCGAAATATACACCCAATATTCTTTATTATTCTCTGCCCTTTTTGTATTATATTCAAATATGTTTGAAAATTTAATTTATGTACTACATCTAATTTATTTTTTATAAGGGTTTATGTAGGAATGAAACCCCAGGGATGGAACACGGGCGCAGATTTCATACCACTATCATTGTACGAAAATTTTCTACTTCTTAAATCGACGATATTGTAGGTAGAGAAATTTCTTAAACGGATTCCGGTATGAATTCTGCGCCCATGTTCCATCCCTGAAACCCTAACACATTATCGTTTATAACACTATGAAGAATTATCTAACAATGTATCAGTTATACTTTTTTTGAACTGTCTTAGTCTGAGAAAATAGAATATGGAATCAGAAAAAGAATGATACCATTTGAAAAAGCGAAGGTGCATGTTTTAGTATGTAGACGATAACATTAATCATTAGGGAATGTTCGCAATCAATCGGCACCAGCCACATATTTGTAGAAAGATTTGCGGAATATGCAGAATTTAAAGTAAATCTTCTGAAAATTACATTTTTTATGCGAGCTTGAACCGCCAGTTTTTATAAAATGACAAATCAATGAACAACGATCTTAAGATATTTCTATATCCACTATTAAATTTTCCTTCGCATTGTCTCAGTATTTCGAAAGTTATTGTGATGACAAATTTTCCATTATGTATATATATATATATGTATATATCATCATTATCATCAATTTTGGCCTTTATGAATAAACTGCAGATTGAAAGTCTCTCCTAGGTCATTTCAAACTGCTCTCTTTTCTATATTCTGCTCCATTCTGTTCGTCCAAACTTCACAATTTCATCTCTCCAATGACACAGTGATCACTTTCTCTGCCTTTTCTTATTTCTTGGTATCCAAAATAGCACTTTGGTAGTCCATCCATCATCATTTCTTCTTGCAAGGTGCTCATCCCAGCTTCATTTAAACTTCTTAACTTTACAAATAAAAACAGTTACTTTGGTTTGTTTCTTAATCTATGGTTTTCGCTTTCTGTCTCATTGGGTAAATCCTAACATGCACCTCTCCATGCTTCTCTAGGTTTTTTGAAGTTTTTGTATAGCTTTACATGTTAATGTCCAAGTTTCTGAAACGTAAGCTAAAACAGGCAAAATGCACTCATTAAAAACTTTTCAAACAAACCAGAAGGTCGCTTTTGAATATAACGCTATTCCTTCTGAATGATTTCATGCTTGTTTAACTCTGTTATTAATTTTTTCTATGATGTTTCCGTTAATCGGAAAGACTTGTCCTAAATAAGTGTAATTGATACCGTTTCTAATTCATCCATATCAACAATGATCTTCAGTGGAGAAATAAAGGAGTTTGACATAACTTTTGCCTCGATGGGATTAATTTTCAATCGAATGAACTTGCTTTCTTCGTTTGATTCCTGAAGCATTTCTTGCAAATCCTCAAATGAGGAGGCAAGCAGTACAATATCATCCGCATATCGGAAATATATATATATATATATAAATGAATTGTATATATATATAAATGAATTGCTGTTCGTTAGTCTCACTAAAACTCGAGAACGGCTGAACGGATTTATCTTATCTTAGTCTTGAAATGTTCGTGGAGGTCTAGGGAAGGTTTAAAAGGCGAGAAAAAATCGAATAATTTCCGGGAAAACCCTAAAAACAGCACTTTTCTTTTTCCCATACAAACGTTTTCTAGAGTCAATTTGAACTTCATTGCTATTCAATAAAGTTTAGGTGTGTTCCTAACGGCTGATAGCTGAGCTACAAAAATTTGCATGTTGATTCGTAATGACCTCCCCTGATGCACCTTGAAGCCGGATTTTCGAATTTTGTTTTAGTTTTCTTTTAATTAATTAAAATGTTAAAATAAAAACCTTCTAATAACTGATAAATTGGCCATTTAATTTTAATCCTTAATTTAATTGTTGCCAAAAAAAAATATTCTTTTTTGGACAGAAAAAAAGAAAAAAAAACGTGAACAATAAAAATTACATTTATTTAAAATATTTAATTTTATTCCTTAATTTAATTGTTGCCAAAAAAATTATCATTATTTTTTCGACGGGAAAAAAAAAAAAAAAAAAAAAAACGTGAACATTAAAAGTTACATGTATTTAAAATGAGGAAAGTAAATAAAAAAAAATTAGAATTATCAGTCGTATCGTTACAAATAAGATACCAAATGAAAGATGCAATTTTTGTAAATCCAACGGATTAAACAGCTTATCGATCGGACAATTAGATTTTTTAAAATTAACTAATGTATGTATTTTATAAATTTTCTTTCACAAACACAAACGTGTAGTATACAGCCTGTACAACACTAGACCAAATTGAAGTTCAAATTTCATCAATATTTAAATAAATAAATGAAAATAAAAATATGCTTAATGGGAAATATATATAACCATTAAAAGTTTAGTTGTCTAAAATATGTCAGAAATAGCGCTCATAGCATATTGTTACAAGGTATTAAGTCTTATTTTTACAAGGGATAAAATCTAAAATGGTGACAAAAATTCAAAAGTCGCCAAAGAGAGCTATATTAAGGCGGTACTATGATCATGCTTACAAACCATGAATACTAATAACCACAAAAAATTAATTGTCTCATGCAACAGACGTAGCCGGTCATAGCATATTATAATATTTAACGTGAAATTGTTATCATTTTTATGGTTGATCCGGGATAAACAAAATAAACATAGGAAATAACGTAAAAGCAAATATTATGTGCACCACGTATAGTGTTGTTCATATGTAACTGGGATTCAAATATAAAGGGGATACTTCATTTTTTTTTTTTTTTTTTGATACTATCTATTTCGAAACTGTTATCTAATAAGGACTTAATGCAAGCCTATTGGTAAACCATTGTCTCAGGTAATAGGGACAAGCGCCCGAGTTTTAGCGGATGACCAAATCGCTACCGAAGGCAGCAGGGATCCGAAGCGAGCTTTTGAGCAATTTTAGTATTTTATTTTATTTTCATAAAGCTATATAGAAAAGAGTTTCCTTTAAATTTAGTGACCAGCGAAGCGGGCAAAGCCTGCTAGTGATTTATTTTTATTGCTCCATTAATTTTTATGCCTTTCTTTTCCCAATTCTTTTTTTTTTTAACTTCTTGAAGTACTGCATTGAAGATTTTGGGTGAAATTGTGTCTTGCACCCTTTTTTATTTTCGATGGATTAATCCTACAAAGCTCAATTTTTTTTTAGCGCGCGAAAAAATATATAGGTTGTAATTAGTGATCAGAAGATAGGTAAAACTTATAAAAATAAAACCATACTTTACGGAAAAATCAACTTTTTAGCTCTACGCACCGTTTTCACTATCGTAAAAAAAAAAAAAAAAAAAAAAAAAAAACCTTACATCTGCAAAATGTACACTGCGTTATAACACACAGTATTTTTTTTTCGAGTCAAAACTGTTCAATAACTATTCTTTTTTTATTTTTGAATTCAGACAAACGACTAACGTATCACTTTCATTCAAATTTCATACTGAGTGCACTATAACAAAAACACGAACGACATCTTTAGGTAAAGATTCGTATTACTACATTGCTAAATGTCAGTAGCTTCTATCAAGATGTCAAGAGATGTCGCTACTAATAGTTTTATAGCTATAAGAACGATTAAAGTCGGTGTTCCACATATGGAACTGGGTGCCTTGTAGGGTTAATCGTTTGGTGGCGTTTTGACTGTTGCTTCTTTATAAATGTTTCCAATAAGGTGAATATATTATGAAATAATATTAGTATTTCTTAATGTATCCATAACTGTTAGTATGTTACGGAGTCAAAAGCTTTTTCGTAGTCCACAAAAGTGACACACAAAGGGAGTTCTTATTCATTACTTCTTTCAATATTTTCTATAATTGTATGACTATGGTCGATGTTACTAAAACCACTTCGAAATCCTGCTTGTTTTTAGATGCACGCTTCTAATTGTTTCTGGAAGCTGATTGTCAAAACTTTCATCAAAATTTTTTATGAAATTGAGAGCAGGCTAATTGAACGATAGTTTCTAATATCTTCTTTTTCTAGTTTTTTAAAGAGTAGCATTATGATGGCACTTTTCTAGTCTTTTGGAACATCACATAATGTTATATATTTGTATAATTGTTCAGTAAGAAATTCGTTGGCGTCATTGTGTGCGTCATTGATAATACACACAGTGATTTTGTCTTCTCCTGAAGCTTTTCCATTTTTCATTACTTTTATTGCCATAGATATTCCTTCCTTCAATATTGCTCGAATAGCTTTGTTTGTATTTGATGCGGTAGGATAACCACTGAGTTGTTCTGGTGAGCCGTGCAATTTTGAATAAAAATATGCTACCTCTTTTAGAATTTGCTCTTGATTCCGAGTGATATTTCTATTTTTTGTCTTCAAAGCTAGAATTCTTTCTCTATCAAGCATCAAATTTCTCTTTACAGTCTTCAAACCTTTATTTCCTTCAGTGGCTTGATGGATTGTATTAAAACTAAATTTCCTGGTGACTTCTAATATCTTTTTCCTTAGAGTTTGACATAGTTCTGAAAATTCAACTTTTACTATAATATTTTATGTATTACATTCCATCATTCATCTCTTTTCCTTAAGCTGCCGTTTACAGCCAAATAAATAATAAATAAGTTTAACACCAGAAAAATAATAAAGTATTGTTTTTATATGATTTGAATGCAGCATTCGTTTACGAATTCAACAATTTCTTCTTTGTTTAAGCATATCAAGACACAATCATGTTTTAGTGATTGTTCTTTAATGATGATTATAATAATTAATAAGGATGGGCAGAAGGTTTTTAACTTAGGTTTTAAACTTTTAAATCATAATTGACAATACTATTTTTAAATGGAATAAGTTACATACGTTTTCGACGATTTTTTTTCTGAAAACAGCTATAATATTTTTCCCGTTTGAAGTCTCCTGCTAAAAACAGTAGATTTGGCACCTATGGCAGAGGAATCTCGAACTGTGTCATGTACGACTACTCCAAACCATAGATACAGTAATTTGTATAAATGCAGCATCACTATACTCTCGAATACATTTTTTTTTTTTTTAATTCTCAGATAAAACAGCCATTGGAATGGTAGAAATTTGAATGAATAAGAGCAATATCGCAAGTTAATACTGTTGTAATGTTAAAAATATACTTAAATAAAAAGGGTTTGATTTACGGAAGTTCTTTTTTTTTAGTTTATTTAAGATTTAATTTCTTTCTTTCTTTTTTTTTTTTTTTTTTTTTTTTTTCTCTTTGATTTATGTCAGTTTTGATTTTAAGATATATTTTTAAACTAAAATATGCATTCCAATTAACTCAAACTGACTGCTTATTATTATTATTATTTTAAACGAATTTATTACTATAGCTTCTGAATATCTAAGAAGAAAGTGTAAGATTTGGAGAAATTTTTGATTTCTGGTTTTTGATAAATCTACACGTTTTGAGATTTCCTTGCACTTCAATTAACTGAAAGTGACTACTTATTTTTAAAAAGGTGGATATATTACTAGCCTCTGCATGTATAAGAATAAGGCAGAAGATATAGAAAAAAACTTCAATTTCCGGTTTTCGAGGAATTTACACTTTTTGAGTTTTCCTTGCAGTTCATTTAATTCCAATTAACTACCTATTTTTTAAAAAGTGGATTTATTGCTAGATTCTTCATGTATAAGAAACAAGTAGTACTTAATTTCCTTTCTCAGTACTAGTAACAAATAAATTTGAATATGATAAAAAAGTAAAAAAGAATAAAGGAACGAAAATTGTCAGGCAAGGATGATCCAAGATCTGGGCCAGAAGAGAAAGGCAAGTTGTGTAAATTATTTTGGGTATAAGTACCAAACTGGATGCGACTGATTTGAAGTGCGGGTTAATGGTAAGCGTAGTATAGATACCAATTCAAAAGGAGGAACGGAAGAGCCAAAATGGGGGCTGTATTCGTAATTTAATTGTCACCAAAGTTTAGCCAAGTTCGGTGTTGCTCAAGAATCATTTATAGACCTGTCAATTATTCAAATTTACACTGTAATAGTGTTAAAATCCGTCATTTTTTTCCATACCACTATATTTGTAGAATAATTTTTTTATTTAATCATAAGTATGTACAGCAGGGATGGAACACGGGCGCAGAAGTCATACCACTTTGAATGTAAGAATATTTTCTACTTCTTAACCCTTTAACGTTCACTACTGAATTTATTTTAAAAATTACTAAACTAATTTTAAAAATGGCTTTTAGACACATAGCTGATCATGAATATTTAAAAAATAAAAAATTAGCATTGGTCCTTTAAATTACAATGCCACCGGAATTTACAAACATAATTGAAATAAAAGAAATTTTAAATTTTCACGTTAAAAAAGACTAGCGCTTCAATGTTAAGCTCGATCCCTACGAAGTGGATCATTCTATTTAATTTGCAGGTAAATCGGTAGACAGAGGGATGGGAACCTTTGCTGGCGATTGCGCGCGCGAGGTGTGAGTGTTTACGATTTTGATTTGGCTCGTGGCTGTTGCTTATTGCTTGATTCTTTCTTGACAATTTTAAGTTCATCTTGACTCCTGTCAAAGATTTGATTGACGAGATAATTTTTTTTTTCATTTATCGCAAAAAAAGCTCTGGGGCTAGTGTTGTCGGATGATCGAAAGTAAATTTCTCCAAACAGTTCTCAAATTTCTTCAAGTCAAGGTATTATATATACATTTTTTTTTTTTTTTTTCAAAAGAAATTTCAAACTGATTTTTTTTTTTTTTTTTTTTTTTTTTTTAAGTTTAAAAATATTTACCAAATTTAAGCTCACATATATATGTTGAGTAAACAATAAATTTAATATAATTATGATTATTTTATTATTATCCTTTTTTGGAAGTATCTATGTCGCAACATGAAGGTTAAAATCTCAGTTCTTGACATTTCAAATTCTACTATCTAAATCAGATTGACAATATTTTTTATGAAATTGTGGTTATTCGTGTTTTTGAATACGCTTACAAAGATGTACAATTAAAAATTTTCACTGCACACATCACACACTCAACTGCATTTTTACTTCATTCTATATGTAATATAGAGAAAGTATTGGATTCGCGAAAATTTTCGACCTCCGTTTTTTAACGGATCTACACGTTTTGGGATATCCTGAACACGAATTGATAGTTTTTAAAAAATGTCTGTCTATCTGTCTGTGGTTTCTTGTTTTCACCGTATCTCACGAACCAATGAATGAAATTCAACCAAACTTGGTATATAGTTGGACCCTGGCGGGGCATTGTGCTAATTAGATTTGGGAATCAATCGCCCAGCAGGTGGCGCTGTGATCGCAAAATTTCATATTTTTCACCGTATCTCACGAACCAATGAATGAAATTGAACCAAACTTGGTATATAGTTGGACCCTGACATGGAATGGTGCTGATTAGATTTGGGAATCAATCGCCCAGCAGATGGCGCTGTGATCGCATTTTATGTAAACTTTTAACATTGCAGTATAGGACAAAATTTCGTATAAATGTACATAATGAGTGTTATTTTAAACTTGTGATTGTAAAATTAATATGAATTATTGATAACAGTAGTAGTTAACTAGGAAAAAAATTTTGTGCATGTGGGGGCACCGGTTCCCCCTCCCCTAGGGGGGAAGTACCCCCCCCCCCCCGGGGAAGTAAATTTTCAAGATGGGTATCTTTCGAAAGGTCTCGTTAATAATAGTAATAGTTAACTAGGAAAAATATTTTGTGCATGTGGGGGCATCGGTTCCCCCCCCCCAACTGAGGGGGGGAAGTACCTTCCCCGGGGGGCAAAGTTTCAAGATGGGTATATTTCGAAAGGTCTCGTCAATACCTTTAAAACGAATGGTTGAACCATAAATCTGTGATAATTTAAAACAAAGTTATCGATTTTTTTTACTTTTAACGAAAAAAAACTTAGAAAAAAAACGTTTTTTTTTTTTAAACGAAATTTAACCAAACTTGGTATTTAGTTGGTCCCCGACATAAACTGGTACTGATTACATTTGGTGATCAATCGCTCAACAGGTGGCGCTGTGATCTCATGTTTTCTAAATTTTTAACATGGCAGTATAGGACAAAATTTCGTATAAATGTACATAATGAGAGTTATTTTTGACTTGTGATTGTAAAATTATTATAATTTATTAATAATAGTAACAGTTAACTAGGAAAAAATTTCTGTGCATGTGGGGGGGAACGCTTCCCCCCTGGGAGTGAAGTACCCCCCCCCCCCCAGTGGGGTAAATTTTGAAGATGGGTATCTTTCGAAAGATCTCGTCAATACCTTTAAAATGAATGGTTGAACTATAAATCTGTGATAATTTAAAACAAAGTTATCGATTTTTTTTTTTTTTTTTTTTTTTTTTACTTTTAACAAAAAAAAAAAAAAAAAAAAAAAAAAACCTTAGAAAAAAACATCGTATTTTTTTTTTTTTTTTTTAATATTGTTACAGATTGAATATGCATTACTTTTAACAAAAAAAAAAACAAAAAAAAACCCTTAGAAAAAAAAAAAAAAAAAAAAAAAAAAAAAAAAACGTAATTTTTTTTTTTTTTAATATTGTTACTAATTGAATATGTATAGGAAAATTTAGAAGAATGTCTTGTGGTGACCACAACATATTAGTTTTTTTAATATTGTTACTGATTGAATATGTATAGGAAAATATAGAAGAAAGTCTTGTGGTGGCCATAACATACTAGTTTTCTTTAATTGTGACTGGGGAGTAAACATTTTTTAAGTTTTCCTGAATTTCTTTGTACAAGGAAATCAACTTGCACTGCAAAATATAGGAAATAAATATAGTTCAAATTTCTTCAAAACATGCTTTAAATCATCTATATACTTATAGTTGCAACTTTTGAAAAAGATAAGATTTGAAAAGTGTGAATTGATTAAATAACAATTACAAGAAAATACAGTTCTCACTCCCCCCCCCCCTTTTTTTTTTAATGCCCTGTCTGACAAAAGAAAGGAACAATTTGTACTTGTTTATGTTGACATAGAATGTTTTACATTCATTGCATGTATTGTAGCTAATGTTAATTAATAATAATAATAATAATAAAAAAAAAAAAAAAACTTGCACTATATTTTTAATCATACAGTGCATTGTTTTCAATCAATGCTCCAATTCAATGCGCAATTGTTTTCAATCATATGATGAAAATAATATTTTAAGTGCAATTATATTAAAGTAATAATGCAGTAAACTGATTTTATTCCAGTAAATAATCTTAAAGCATTACCTCATTACATTAAAACTTGTTTTGAGGTACACCATCTTTTCACTAATTAAAACTAAGTTCTACATTACCCTCCTTTTCTTGCATTAAGTATAATTTAATGTAAGGTTTATTCACTTTTTTTTTTTTAACGTGAATGTAAATAGAAACAAAATAAAGTCATTTTCGTTTATTAATATAATATTAATTATCTTATACTTGCTATTTAGTAATATTTGGAAAAGCTTTCATAAATATTGCTGTTAAAATTTACCAAGTACATGAGGATTTTGTCAATTTTTACATGAATTGCCTGAATTCAGATTCTCATAGATATATAAGGGGAGGGGGAGAAAAAGAAGAAACTATTTTCGTGCATATTTTAAGAGGTAAAAAAAAAAAAAAAAAAAAACTGAGTCCGAAATTGAAATTTATCGTAATTCTATTGAACCTAACCCGAATCTCTTCTCCGACCGTCCTATTAGCTCAGTGCATTTGCATTTATCTCCAAAAATAAGTAATAATAATAATAATAATAATAAAAACGAAGTCCGAAAGCGCAATCTATCGTATCTCCCCTTCTGATTCCTATCCCTCCGTTTACGGTCTGTCTTACCTGCAAATTAAATAGAATGATCCACTTCGTAGGGATCGAGCTTAACATTGAAGCGCTAGTTTAAAAAAGGGGTCTTTCCTGCTATGTTAAAAATGTAAATTTTTGCTAAAAAATTTCCGGGATGATTTTTTGCACTTGAGAATTAAAATTAGGTGTTCCATCAGCGGGAACACTGCGAATGAAAGGGTTAAATCAGTGATATAACATAGCTGCAAACATTTTAACCCTTATCGCTCGTATGTCCCTTCTGAGGGGACATTAAAAAATCGAGCCACGCCTTAAGTTGTTTCTCTGCAAATGAAATGTTATTTTTCTAAAACGTGTAACTATAGGCTACCTTTCGGCTACCGGAAAAATTTAACAGAAAGATTTATTTTATTTAATGATGATGTAAAACACATTATTACAATTTTTCGTTAGCCAAAAGGTAGTAAGTTGGAAACTATACGTGTGACGTTTTGAAGGAACGCAAAAAGGCGTGTCTTACGGAAAATATGCCGAGCGCAAAGGGTTAATTTATTCCGGAACATTTTTAGCCCCGCCATTTCGTACCACTTATTTTTTTAAAGTAATTTTTTCTTATTTTATCGAAGTTGTATATTAAAAGAATTTCTATAAATAAAGTGGTACGAAATAAAGGCGGGGCTAAAATTAACGGGAATAAATTAAAATATTAGCAGCTATGATATAATAGGTAGAGAAATTTCTTAAATAAATACCGGTATGAATTCTTCGCCCGTGTTCCATCCATGATACTGGAAAAGTTATTCTAAAAATATACTGGTGTAAAAAAAAAAAAAAAGGCAGGTCTTAACACTATTGCTGAATAAATTTGAATAACTTATAGGTAAATGATTTAGAGATTTTGTAAATATGCAAATTTTCTCAAAAATCCAGATCGTGCATTGAAATACGTTTTCGAATGATGGAGGCTTTGAAAAAATTGTAATTATGATTATTGAACAAACTATGCTTGGCTATGAGAAAACGTTCTAATTTTCCATTTTTAACATTTTTTTTCCCCCTCTCCTAAACGGAATTTAAAAGAATTTGTTTGGCTATTATCTTAAGAAAACGCTTACGTGCAAAGTGCATTAGACCACATTCATAAAGTGTTGATTCAGTATTGCCAGACTTTGTCTGGCAAAACTGATTCAGGCGTATTCATTTCATACCGGAAATTTCATTCAATAGAATATAATGCGTTATAAAATAATGTTCTTTAAATTCAACGCAAAATCTGGCAACTGTGGGTGAAATTTCACATTTTTTGGTTTGAATTTTTTTCAGAAGTCAACTTAATGAGAAACTCTTCACTTCATGCACAGTCGAGGGGGAAAAAAAGCGCAACACTCGACGTAACTTCGTTGATAATCGATACACAAATACGTAATAGGTATCATTCGACTGGGAATTGTGACTAGTTTTAGAAAATGAAGTGAAATTTTGAATTATTGGTCGACTACATATTAAAACGCGCACCAACTTCGATTTTTTCAATAGTAATGCCCCCTTTTCATTTTATATTTGAATTCCTGGGATCACGACAACGCGAAAAAGTACATTGATCGTATATTTTACTTATTTTTTCAGAGTTATAAGCGTTCAAAGTTTGAAGTTACTAATATTAAATTCATATTTCAGACTTTTATTAATAATTTCACGAAAAATTATTCGTTTTATGTCTTTTTTTTTACTAGGTACTGTGAAGATACCACAAACCTAATCCATCATTACTTTTATTCTGAAAAATATTTTTAATTCTGAAAAATATTAATAAATTTATATTCATAAAAATTAGAATAATGACCTATATTAATTTTTACATAAAAATTATTCCTAATGCTGAAAAATATGGGTGTGTAACTTATCAGTTTATTCCAGTTATTAGTTTTCGAGATATAAATAAATCTTTCTTTTGCAATGGTTTAGGGGGCCGTCTCTTAAAAAGTTTGCATGAGATAACGACGTAAATCTTTAAAAATAACAGAGAAAATTAAACAAAATACTTTTATTCTTTATTTACGGATCAAATTATATAACAACGTCAAACGCAAAGAAATGAAACAAAAATTAGGATTTTTAGACATTAGTGTTAGCATCAAGAATTCCTGTTTTCTAAAGAAAACCCACCTTTCATCGTTCTTCAGTACAAAACTGTACAGTATACACAAGTGGTATTTGCTTCATTGATTACTGGTGACAAATTTTGGATCCTTTAAACGAACACTAGAAGGAAAATTCAACTAAATAGGTGGAGTTTACTGTTTAAATTAGGAAAATAGCTTGAATGTAAAAAATTTCAAAAAAAAAAAAAAAAAAAAGAATGAATTGGAATGTAAGACAGACATGTAAAATCTTTTCTTAACTACCGTCATTGTTAAAGACTTAATCATATGCTTCATATATTGTTTTATTGTTTTATTTTTATTTATTTATTTATTTTATTTTATTTATTTATTTATTTTACTTATTTTATTTTATTTTATTTTTTGTAGGGGAAAGATTATTATTTTAAGGATACTTTAGTCTTTAAAATTTTATAAATATATTTTAATTTGTATATTTTTTAAAATATACTTTAATTTATAAAAGTATTTTAACATTTTTACGACCGCAGGATTTTGCTTTTTTGACTGTAAGGTCCGCCTACGGGCGCGTTATTCTCTGAAAATATTTCAGAACAAATTTTCTGTAATCACAATTATATTGCATATGGATATACGTTATAATTATATTCTTTCTAATCAATATATTTTTATCCATAGTATACTTTATTGCAAAAATATGAACACTGGGTACATACTTAAGAAAAGTAACACACAAATTATGAAAGAAACGCCCACTGACAGAGTTACAGATTTCCAAGCGATGTGGATCTACGTCAGCTGTCGCGAAAGCGTTAATTAAGAAATTATATTTTCATAAAAATTATAAAACAAATCGTACAGTTCCAAAAAGTTCAACGGAAATAAAACTGGTAAGAGTGATTAAAATTGTTTAATATTTAGTTCATGAATCCTTACAATAATTTATCCGACAATATTTAGTTTATGCGTTTTTGTATATGTATTTCAGATCGTATATTATGTCACACCTACGAAAGAAAATTTAATCAGTATAGACATAATAGACACTTTTTAATTGAAAAATATTGCACATTTTTCAAAGAGTATTGTCTGACCAAACGTAAGTGTAGTGTATTTACATATACCTCAAATTATCTGAAAAAAGTACTGTATATACATATCTAAAATGACTCTCAATGTAAGAAAATTTTCTACTTCTTAACACGTTGACTGCCACGCGTGTTTACAACAAAATCCCCGTCAGGCCACCTTCGCCTGCTGTTACTCCGCCCCCAAACCTTTTTTGAGTTTCACTGAATTTTATTCAAAATCCGATTCCAAAGCAACCAAAAGAGTCTAGTGATCGCAATCACTTTCTGAATCTGCCAAATACATTCTAGTTTCATAATAAAACAATCGGGAAATTTGCACGTTGAACCATTTGGCCAGGGGCCTTTTTCGTGAAGACCTTCGCCTGCTGTTACTCCGCCCCCAAACCTTTTTTGAGTTTCACTGAATTTTTTTCAAAATCCGATTCCAAAGCAACCAAAAGAGTCTAGTGATCGCAATCACTTTCAGAATCTGCCAAATACATTCTAGTTTCATAATAAAAAATTCAACAGTATTATTATCTCCTGTCATATATTTATCTAAATATGTTCGGAAATCCTTTGGAAGGAGTCACCCGACGTGGCCTGATGAGAACTCTTGCTGTCACCCGAATACGGGTGACGTGGCCTGATGAGAACTTTTGCTGTCACCCGAATACGGGTGACACGGCAGTTAACGTGTTTTAAATCAACGATATTATAGGTAGAGAAATTTCTTAAACGGATTCCGGTATGAATTCTGCGCCCGTGTTCCATCCCTGGTAGTGTCACAGCACCAGTCGCCTAGCCAAACATTGTTGCTACAGCTCTGGCTTTATTATTTAATTTTTAACTTTATTTACAAATTTACGAATTTATACATAACATGGACTATACTTACTAATTGTTTCACCAGAAAAAAAAAAAAAAAAAAAAAAAAAAAAAACTTTTTATCCATAATTGCAAAATGTTTAGTAGTACATATAAATTATTTAAAAAGAAAAAAATATATATTTGAAGTGGGTATATATATATAAAATATATACCCACATACATACTTTTAAATATACGTATATATATATATATATATATATATATATTAATATAATTCAAGAAAATGATATTTTAAGAAATTACAGAAAATGTTAATTTTCTACTCTTATCTCATGCCTTGCGAAATTTGACCTTTGCTGGAGTCTGGTTTCTCTCAGAAACCAAACATTTTACATAACTTTTCGGACTTTTCTGTTTATTTCGGACTTTTCTGTTATTGAAATTTGCAATTTGACTGAGAAGGAATATAGTAAGTTCATGTGCTATTATTTAAAATAAATATTTTTACTTTATTTTAAAAAATTATGCAATTTTAGAAAATTAAAGTGACTTCTAAATCTGGCTTTTTGAATTTTGCTGTAGTGCTGCCATGTAGTGCAAAGAGAATGAATAATATTTTATTATTCTATTAAAACTTTATAAAAATACTAAAAAATTGCTGGAAAAAAAAGTGCAATGTTCGGTTTCTGGGCGAAACCAATGAACGTTGAAAGGTTAAATGGCTTTCAACACTCGATTTCGATATTTTAAGAATCTCAGCAATCTCTCGTGTCGTTAAATGTCGTTTGGATTCAAGCAATGCCTTTATTTTGTCGTCATCAACTTCGATTGGCCTTTCTGACGCTTGCTGCATCTTTACATTAAAATTGTCAGACCGAAATTTTGCAAAACAATTCTGACAGTGCTGTACTTTTAAGGCATCTACCCCATATACATCATATAACTTTTTGTGAGCTTGAACAGCGTTCTTCCCTTTTAGGAAGTGACGCAACAAAATCTGGCAAAACTGTGCCTTTTGATTTTCCATTTTGAAATCGACACCAAACAATCAATTGCTAATAAAATTGTGCCCTTTTTTTTTCCCTAAATCAAGTTTAAAGTGTCTGCTTTGAAGTTACATAATGACATTGCAGTTTTAAAGGAAGTTAGTTACATTTGAAGACAGTTATCGTCATCGATTAGATAAAACGCAATGATGTTTTGGCCAACACAATACACTATTGTATTTTAACGGTATATTGTAAACAATTATAAGTATTTTTTGTGGATTTATTATCAAGCTAATTTTTGTTAAATATTTTTATGTTGGAATACTGAAATTTAAAGCAACTATTTAGCATTCAAACGTTTGATGATCATAATAAAACTATTACGCATCGCCAAAAGATTATAAAATTTTTATTTTTGGTTTAAATAAATTATATATATATATATAAAGTGATTTTAATCATATTTTCATTTTAATCAAGCGTATTTTAAACATTTTAAATATTTATGCACATCTTTTCTAAATTTATTTAAATAGCAATTAATATTAATTTTTAAATCCTTTAAATATTATTAAATATTTTTATGTTTTAATGCTGAAATTTAAGGCAAATATTTAGCATTGATGTAAATACGTAATAAGTAGTTTGAAGTTCTGATATGCTGTAAAACTTATAAAGGCCAAAAAATTAATTTTTATTTAAATCAATAATTACAAAATAGTAATTATAATAATTACAATTTTTTAAATTATGACTTCAAACAATTGGCTAGTTAAATTCAATTAATTATGAGTTCTATCAATAATATTTTAAAGATTTATTATTATTATTATTATTCATTTAAACATAAATTAAATATTGATTTTTAAATATTGTTAAATATTTTTATGTTTGAATGCTGAAATTTAATGCACGTATTCATAAAAATTAAATTATCGATAAATTCACGAAGTAGTACCTAAACATATTAAATAAATAAATAAATTGTCACCCGTTAGCGCCTAGTGTCCTCATTTGAGGACAGCTAATAAAATAGCACGTATATTGGTTTCTTGGAATGATTTCTGCTTTTTAGTGACAGTTTATAGCGTCACTCTGAATGATCCCCGAAAGTTTTATATGCCTATTATTAATTATTATTTCATAATTTGGATAATCATTTTATGATTTTTCATTCGTCGCACATATATTTGCTTTTTGCGCAGGTATACTAACTTAAATCAAGTTGAATAATAATATATATTATAATACTTTACTTTCGAGATCTTTGTCAATATGTAATAGGAAATTAATCTGTTATCTCGATGTTTTTCTATCTCGAAGTTTTCTCGCTAGAACACCAAACGTCAATAAATGAAGATAGGCTTTAAATTTAAAACTATCAGCAGAATTGTTTAAGTTAATATATTTTATTGTCAGTTGTCTATATTAATTTAGAAGTGAAATAATCAGCTAATAATATTTTGCAAAATTAATTCAGGCGTTAACGGGTTAATCAAAACGAAAAAATAACTAGTATGTTGTGGCCACTACGAGACTTTCTTCTATATTTTCCTATACAAATTCACTCAGTAACAATAATTAAAAAAAAAAAAGTGGGACTTTGACAAAATTTTGGGTAAAATGTGAAAATTATTCTAAGTTTGTCATAACACGGAAACCGTGGGACTGACAAAATTGGGGGGAAAATGCAAAAATTTGTTTAAGTTTGTCAGAACACGGAAACCGTGAGAGTTTATAGAATTAAGGGGAGAAAAAAAAAAGTGGGACTTTGACAAAATTTTGGGTAAAATGTGAAAATTTGTTAAAGTTTGTCAAAACACGGAAACCGTGGGACTTTGACAAAATTAGGGGAAAATGCAAAAATTAGTTTAAGTTTGTCAGAACACGGAAACCGCGGGAGTTTGATAAAATTAAGGGGAGAGAGAAAAAAAAAAGATTTTTTTTCTAAGTTTTTTTTTCGTAAAAAGTAAAAAAAATCGATAACTTTGTTTTAAATTATCCCAGCTTTATAGTTCAACCATTCCTTTTAAAGGTACTGACGAGACCTTTCGAAAGATATCCATCTTGAAAATTTTTGCCCTATATCACCCTGTTAAAAATTTAGAAAAAGCGGGATGGAAACGCAACCTGTAAGACGATTTTTACCAAAAGTTGATAGGCACTAATTTATGTCAAGGTGCAACTACATACCAATTTGTATGAAATTCTGTGCAGTAGTTCCAGAGATACAGTTGCTACAAAATTTTGTCACACACACACACACACGGACAGACAGACATTTTCTAAAAATGGTAAAATCGTGTTCTGCAGCTCTCAAAACGTGTAAATCCATCAAAAACCCGAAATGGAAAATTTTTAAGAATCCGATACTTTCTTCTATTGAAGATAGAATAAAGTAAAAATAAAATAAATAAACAAATGTAAGCAGGGAGCATTTTAAAATTTTATTTTAATATTCTGAAATCTTGTTCGATTAATTTTAATTTGCATTATTGTGTTATGTTCCAATACATTGTATGCATGCATTTTCAAATTTAAAATAGTTATACAGTCATAGGTGCCAAGTCTCCCGTTTTTCAAGGGAGACTTCAAACCGGAAAATGTTTAAATCTGTTTTCGGTAATATTAATCGCTGAAAATATATATAACATATTCCATTTAAAAATGTTGGTGTCAATTCTGATTTAAAAGTTTAAAAGGTTGGCAGCTCTGTACAGTTATTTACAATAAATAAATAAATAACTAAAAATAAATAAATAAAAATAAATAAAAGTTTTCATGCATAGAACCTTTTAGGGAATTAACTAATTATAATTTTTTGGTACAACAAATAAACAGTCAATCAGAGCAATAATCTTTGGCCAATCATAGCAGTGGATTGCTTACGTGATCTAATGTCTCAGAGGCCTAAGAATTGTTTTGGGGGTGATTTCATCCACGATCGAGAACAATGATACATTCCACAGAACGACTTTGATCCAGACCGGTTCACGCAACTGGACTCATTGATACATGACCGGTTGGATCTATCCTGGATCGGTCAAAAGTCTAAACCCGCCCCAAGTATTAAAAAAAAAAAAAAAAAAAAAAAAAAAGCAATAAATTTATGTGTAAAAGTTATGCTTTTTCTGTGTATATGTGTTCTGATTAGCATAACGATTAGTAGCAGAATTGACGGTAGTTAAAATGCCTTACTAACTTATATTTTCTTAAACGTAATTGTTATTTTAATTTTTTCTACTTACGTTTTGTGCTAAATTAAATACTTATAATATTTTAGAAATTATAATTTGTTCTTTGTGATAAATGCTAAATACCAATATTATAACACAATTTTCTCTTTTTGATCAGTTTTCTGGTCTTCATTTAAAAAACCTTTGGGGGGGGGGGGGGGGTTCAAAATAACCCCTTATCTCAAAGCATTTAAGTAATATTTTGATTTTAATAATGCGATGTCCAAATCTGACAACAAAAGAAATTTTGTTAAAATATTTTATAAGGTCTTTCATTATAATATCACCTTAGAAGTTTTATGAAATGACTAAATAAACAGCTGTAATGTTATACAGGTATTTAGGCGTGGTTAATTACAGAAGTTGATGAAAGGCAGTTCATAACATCAGGATTTACTGGTCCAGTTTCTAGACAGAAAAAAACCCTTCTTTAAACACTGAAGCCGACTAAAGGTGGAAAAATATCCAACAATATATATAACGATATGTATATCAGAGTCGTACTCTCGCCCTTTACTCACAACACTCTCAGAGATAAGAAATATCTGCTTCTTTTGCCTCCATAAATTTCATGCAGAAATACTTCCGGTATATTTATAGAATTGTGCCGGATTATATGGGATAGAGATTATTTTTAAAAACTAGTGGTAGCAATAAATTAAAAAATTTCTCATTCATGAGAATGTCTTGAAAAAAGAGCGAATAGGACCCCTGATATATATATATATATATATATATATATATATATATATATATTATAGTCAGTGAAACATTGTCCTTCGTGTAAAAGGGTGGTTAGTGATCAGCTTTTTCTCCCGAATTCTTCCACCAGAATATTTTATGATAATTTTTATTTATTTGTTCAAACATACTATTAAAATTATATTGGTAGAAAATTCAGGGAAAGGTGTGGTCTGTGATCACCATGTGTAATGGGACTTCACAGAAATATCTCACAAATTATATTTCTCTCCTTACCTAATGCGCTTTCAGAGCTGCCAACCTAATCCGTCAAATTGTTGGTACCGCCCTTTTTTCTACACCAGTCATTTTTTTTTAGTTTTTTCCTTCTTAATTCCTTGCAAATATATTTGAAGAAAATTACTTTAAAAATTAAGTGGTGTAGAAAAATGGGCGGTACTAACAACTTCGTACTCTACGCCCTTTTTTCAGGACACTGTCAGAGATAAGAAAAATCTGCTTTTTTTGCCTCATTAATTTTATGCAGAAATACTCCCGGTATACTTATTGCATACTTGCCAACATCCTAATTAATATTCCGTAGTGTTGTTTGTCCCGCCCATTTTCTCATACCAATAAATTTTTAAAGTAATATTCTACAAATGCAATTACGATTGAATAAGAAGAAATATACTCTAAAAAGATACTGGTGTGAGAAAGAAGGCGGGGCTAACAATACTACGGAATATTAATTAGTGTGTTGGCAAGAATGACTTATTGTAATGTGCCGGATTATTTATGACAGAGATTATTGAAAAAAATATATTGGTAGCAATAAATTTAAAAAAAAATTCTCATTCATGTGAATGTCCTGAAAAAAGAGCTAAGAGGACCCCTGATATATATATATCTGTACTGGTGACAAAGTACAAAGGATGTAAGTCCAAAAATGTCGATTTTGAGTTAAGTACATAGTGAGACTCAGAAAAAAATTCTCCATCGATTGGTATAAAGCATTTAAATCCATGTCATTTAGTCTTTGAGAAAATCCATTGGTAAAAAAAAGATCCAAGTCAGAAATTTAGCATTAATCTTTGGTATAAAATATTTAATACAATTTTTCCCTTTATTAAATCAAGATTGATAATCACTGAATGATATAAAACGTATAAACCAACATACAGGGCCTGATTAAGGGGGAAGCTCGCTCTTGACACATTAATTATACTTACACCGTTATTTTTTTACAAATACTTTCCTCCTATAATAAACAGAAAATTTTCATTAAAAATTATTTTAAAAGAATTCTGGTGTCTAATAACGGTGAGTAAATTGGATTGTTTTACACCGTTCATTTTTTATAAAAAATATTTCCTCGTCAAAGCGTGGAATTTCTATGACATGAAGTAAAAAATAATTGTAAAAATATTCCGGTATGAGCGAGCTTCCCCCTTAATCAGGCCCTGCCAACATAATCCCTTTATCCTAATCGATTCTGCTCATTAGTTTTTAGTTAGTTTAACTTTATTTTTCGTTGCCTCAAAAATCAAGAATATGGACTTAAACCCTTTATACTTATCAGTACAGTTATGTACTACATTATAGACAATGAAACATCGTCCTTCGTGTAAAAGGGTGGTTAGTAATCCGCCTTTTTTCCCGGAGTCTTCCACCAGAATATTTTATGATAATTTTTATTTAATTGTTCAAATATACTATTAAAATTATATTGGAAAAAAAAATTAGGGAAGGATGTGGTCTGTGACCACCATGTGCAATGGGGCTTCACAGAAATATCTCACAAATTATATTTCTCTCCTTACCTTATGCGCTTTATATACTATACACATTATTGTGGGATATTTTTTACTTTTTTTCTTCGCTATTGCGCTTGAAAGGTGTTTTTTCTTGCCAATAAATATTCTAATATGTTAGAATTTAAACTGAACCAATAGCTCGTGATGTCGCGGACTTCTTTCTTAAATATAGTATGACAGAAATAGTTTCAAAACATTTTGCGCCTGCCGGCTTGTAGGATGTTGGAAGTAAATGTGGAGGGGGGCAGATCATGTTATGAATTAGTTTATATTTGATTTATGAGTTGCATATTCACAGAAAACATTTTGTAGTTAATTATGAAATTTATAAGTAATATAAATAATAATAAATAAAAGATCAAGATGTAATAATGGCTTAATGCATTGGCATTTCTGAAATG
This sequence comes from Salticus scenicus, assembly GCA_963930645.1. Taxonomy (NCBI): domain Eukaryota; kingdom Metazoa; phylum Arthropoda; class Arachnida; order Araneae; family Salticidae; genus Salticus; species Salticus scenicus. The sequence goes on from OZ005660.1 coordinate 196,390,850, forward strand.
CATGCATTCATAGAATTTAATAACCCGGAAAATGATAATATGAATACATATATGGTTTTAAAATATTTTCATTGAAAAATATATATGCAACTACTGACACTGTAAACAAGTTATTACAAAAGTTACATTTAAATATGTTACTACACAAAAATAATTTAATAAAATTTTCAATTATCCAGATATTTTCTGAAGAAGGTTAAAAAAAAAAAAAAAGGTACCTACTTTTTTTTTTTTTTTTTTTTTTTTTTTTTTTTACGCACAAGTTTATTTAATTTTAATTGTATTAACTTCAAATTTAGTTTTAAACTGCAGAAATATTTTTGTTTGTACTGTTTTTCTTTCACTACATAACTTAAACATTTTGTTTATTATCTAATGGATACCACAATTTGTTTTCTGTTTTATAAAGATCATAAATTTTTACAAAATCATAATTATGTCTGTTTTTGAATAAAAAAAAAATCTTCTTCTGAAAGCAAACAACAGGCATTGTCTACTGTCTGCTTTCAAAAGAGTAAACTTGAATATTGAAGGGAAATAGCATAAACATTTAACAAGCAAACTTATTACACGATTATTGCTAATTTAATATCCCTTTGATTTATTATTTCTAATCTTGAAAATGTATGATATAAATATATAATACACGATGATATATTACTTACATGATTTGATTTTATGAGCAATCTATATATTACTATTACTTGTATTTATATACACTACAGTTTTTTACCAAGGTACTTCTATCACATTTAATAATCTATTATTTAAAAATATATATATATTTGCTCTAATACAGAGTGATCGGTTTTCAAAGAATCAACAAAGACGTAGATAAAGAATATCATATGGTACATTTATACAAACTCGATTAAAAAAATTAAACCTTAAAAACGCAATTTAAACACAATTATTTCAAATGTAAAGAAGATTTGCTCTTTTCGCCATATGACGTAGTGCGCAAGGAATCTCAAATAACTCACAATTCGCGCATCTATGAAATCGCACCCCCCTGCATTAGGCATCAGCTTCTAGATTTTACGATATTTTACGGCGAAATTAGTCGGGGATGGAAATTATTATTATAATTATTTTATGACTGTACGTATGCATATGTGCATAGATGGTTGTGAGTATACGATTCATGTACGTATATACTTTTTTTGGGGAAGGGCAAGGTGAAAATTCGGAGAGGAATACATTAATTTAAATTATTTTCATTCATGGACTAACAATAGAATCGAGAAAAATTTATGACTATATATTAGAACTATAAGAAAAAGAATGAATAGTGGATATAATAATATTTCATTACAACAGTTCTTTAGCTACCATAATCGTTGAAAGGTATTTTCATTTCGATAAGTCAGAACGCATTTATTATGTTCATAAATGTTACAAAAATGATTAGTGTTACTATTCATAAATGTTACAAAATTATTTTTTGATCCGTTAACCTAAGTTCTCGAAATTTAAATATCGTTAGTCTAGCCGCGGGCCGCAAGAAACTACGTGGTGGGATGCGGGTTGGCCACCCCTGTTCTAGAGTATATTATATATTAATAAAATAAAAGTAATGACACCGTAAATATTATGCAGTTTAGTTTGTTTGAATATATGAAAAAAGCTGCTGTACTGAAATCTGTACTGTAGAAGTCTTAGTCATCAAGTAAGTGTCGCATTGGCACAGAGAAAAGAGTGTAAAATTAGAGTGGTGTGTAAGTGCTCGTTTTCTATGGGAAAGGAGCCGTGATTTCGTGTCATTATTATTATTATTTTTTTTTAACTACATTTAAAAATAGTTTTAAAAACAAAATTATTTTAGCGCAGGATTAAAAAAAAGATTGGGTGGGTTTTTAACAAGAAAGAAAAACAAATGATTGATTTATTGGAAAACATGAAAAAAATAAAAATAAAAATAAATAAATAAAAATGTACGTTATTTTTGTTTAAATTTTTGTGTAGTACATTAAGGTACTATTTAATTAAGTGTAAAAATTAACTGAAAGATTGTGCCTTGACTTCGTGATAAGCAGCTTTTTTCTTTTTTTTTTTTTTTTTTTTTACATTTTTTACTACATAAAATACAATCATTTTTACTACTTCTGGAGTATATTGTGTTAATGCGTTCCTGTTAAATAGCGAAATATTAGCAACCTGGGTAAACTATTTTCTTTGGCTTGCCGTCCGTGGTGTCGCGTGTTACATCATCCGCAGGGTTGTTCGGATTTTTCATAGTGGAAAAAAAAAAAAAAAAAAAAAAAAAAAAAGCAGACTAAAACTGTCTCGGAAAAAATATCGCTCTATCTACTTTTAGCGACTATTTGTTATTTGCGACTGCAAATTTTGTTAATGCAAATTAAAATTTCCATTGTAAAACTGGTTTAACAAACCTGCGCGTCATACGCCGAAAAATACGGTATATGAAACAATTCTTTATTAATATGTGTATATAACAAATTTAAATATTGTAAAATATACATACAGTAAGCAAAATTAACAACATTTAATTAATAAATATATTTGTATTTTTTTAAGGGTGGATTAACCAGTGATATTTTATAGTTTCAATTTTAATCTCCCCTTTCTTTCGCCGCCCTTCCTAACTGCTTTAACCTCTAATGTCATTTCCTCTCTCATAGTCATAAATATCTTTAAAAAATTTGTTATTAAGCATAATAAAATTCAATGGCTCACATTTTTTCATGCATTTTTTTTCTTTACGAACATACATATGTAAGGACAATATATATTATTCATCACAAAAATTCAACTTGAGCTTTTGTTAAATCTATATGCTTTGAGATTCCCTGAGTTTGCAGTTCTTTTCTGCATTCTTGCTGTTTTTATGATATGATATATGTATATAAGAAGCAATTCTCTATAAATATGTGCATATGTATTAGGGTGGTCGCAATACATATGGGGAGTTTTTTTTTTTCTTTTCTTTTCCAATTTTCGATGGGAACCCCTGTAAAGTTGCCAAATACTATAAAAATAATATTGCCCAAGTTTTAGATGTATCGGATAATATTAACGGCCCTCTTCACTTACCGTCGCTGGAAGCCCGAGCCAATGTTTTTCTATGGAGAAATTTTCTTTACAAATAACTTATTAACTAATACATATTTAAAATTCTGTTTTCACATTCAGAAAATTCCCAACGGTTAACTTGGCGAACCATTTTTAAAAATGTATTTATTTTATTTTGTTTTATTTTATTTTATTTTATTTTGAAGTTGCAAAATGAAAAAAATTCACACATTGAAAATTCGTATGTTGCAGCTTCAAAATAAAACCTAAAAAATTAAAAAAATAATTTTTTAAAAAAGGTCCGACAATTTAACAGCTGGGAATTTTCAGAATGTGAAAACAGAATTTAAAAATACGTATTAGTTAATAAGTTATTTGTAAAGAAAAAATTCCCATAATATTAACATTAATAATATAATATTAATATTACATATAATAGCTTCGGCTTCCGGCGGCGGTGAGTGAAGACGGCCCTTAAGACCTGCCTCATCTGTCCTAAAGTACTACATTTAACCGATTTTCTCTAAAAGAGTGGAGATTTCTGCTATAAAATTTATAAATGGTTTATCTAAGTAAGGTGATTTTTATTTCGAGTCTTCCTAACAATGTTCTAGGATTTAATTTTCCCACCACAATTTGTTTTACAAAAATACAATTCAGAATGTATGCATTTAAGATGGATTGGATCCGAAAAATAAATTTTTGTAAATTAATGTTAAATTTTGTATTAAGTCTGATAAAGATACTTCGTCTTTTTTTTTTTTTTTTTTTTAACATCATAATGTATCTAGTGTATCTAAAATTCATCTAGATTCTTTAAATGTCCTATAGAATATTTATTGATCATCACATATTCCCCTTTCACAGGACACAACATGAAAAAATAAATAAATAAATAAACTCATATTAAGAATAAACAAAAAAAATATTAAAAGTGCAAGAATTGCTTTTGTTTTTCAATAAACACCAAATTAAATTATGGCATTGTGCTCAAAAATTCACAGTTAGTAGATTTACTTACTTTACGATACCGAAAACAGAACTTTTAAGAAACAGAGCACAGATTATCAAAAATAGGACTGCAAATTTAGATTGATAAGGAGCTATCGTACATTGCGTTGGAAATCATTCCTTCATATATATAAGTGTGAAGAAGTTGGCTATGTATGACGGTGATGAAGAGCTCCTGAGAAAATAATAAAAGATTTACTCAAGGAAGAGCCGTCTTTTATAACCCTTTGCGGCGCAGGACAATTTCTATGATTTAAATTATATTGCCACCGGAATTCATGAACTAAATTAAACTAAAAGAAATTTTAAATGTCAAGGTTTAAAAAACCGGCCTTTTCTGATATGTTATAAACGTAAGTTTTTGCTAAGACATTTCCGGGATTGATTTTTGCAGCTGGATCTTAAATTTTGTGGTCTCGTAGCGAGAACAGCGTGCGTTAAGGGGTTAAAGTGGAAAAATGGGAGAGAGCAAAAAATTTTATAGCAAAGTGTTTTGATACTATTGCTGTAAATACTAATCTTTTGAAATGATCCTCTGAATTCATAGCTGCCAAGTCTTTTAATTTATTCCGAAATATTGTTAGTCCCGCCGCTTTTTCATACCGTAATCTTTTTAGAGTAATTTTCTTCATATTTAATCGTAATTATAAATTGAAGAAAATTTTACTACAAAGTTTACGGTGTGAAAACAGGGCGGGGCTAACAGCATTCCGGAATAAATTAAAAAACTTGACAGCTATGTGAATTATAGAACAATTATTTGAAAAAGATCTGTTATACTTGGCATGCCGCCATCATATCTTAGCAGTTATACTAAAGGCAGTTTTTGATTGCAAAATGGGCTCAACAACTAGACTTTAACATGATATTTTTAAGCATTTTTAGAGAAAGTGGTTCAAAATCGACAATATAAATATATATACTCGTATATAATTGATTTTGATGATGAGGAAGTCAAATCTAATATAAAGTTAAACGGTCTTGAACTCTAATTTCCATTATCGCCAATTAGAAAAAACGCGGCAGCAACTCAGTGATGATTATGAAGAATTTCCCAATTATGGCTAATATTTATGGAACATATTACTCCAGAAAAATTTCTTTTATAGCTCCAGGTCTTATGCATCATGCCAGGTGACAATATTGCCATATTGCGGGACTCTTTTATTCGTAAGTCACAAATAATTTTGAGACATAACATTTAATATACGTAATCGACGATTGATCGTCAATTTTGTATATCAAATATCACTTGTCAAAATTATTGGTGACTATTAAATAAAAAAATCGCGCAATCTGGTAACACTGCCAGGTGGATGATAAAAGCTATTTATTCTCTAAAATTACTCAACTTTTGTGATGAAATTCTTATAAGTGACTCCGAGATAAATATTATCAGGAGTATTTGTGTATTCATATTTGATGCCTATTTTAACGTGTGATTGAATGCTTCTAAAGCAACTTTGACTTTTAACGAAGATTTCCAACTGATAAAATCCTTAGCCCTTTGAATCCCAAATTACCTTATTTTTTGAAAAATAGTTTGAAACTTTTCTATTATATTTCTTTATGCATGAGAAACATCTCAGATTAAGGGCCCTCTTCACTCACCGCCGCCGGAAGCCGAAGCTAATGTTATTCTAAGGGAAATTTTTCTTTACAAATAACTTACTAACTAATACGTATTTTTAAATTCTGTTTTCACATTCTGAAAATTCCCAGCTGTTAAATTGACGGACCGTTTTTTAAAAAATATATTTTTTTATATTTTATTTTGAAGCTGCAAAATGCGAATTTTCAATGTGTGAATTTTTTTCATTTTGCAATTTCAAAAGAAAATATTAAAAATTAAAAAAAATACATTTTTAAATAAGGTTCGTCAATTTAACAGTTGGGAATTTTCTGAATGTAAAAACAGAATTTAAAAATATGTATTAGTTAATAAGTTATTGGTAAAGAAAATTTCTCCATAGAATAACATTGGCTCGGGCTTCCGGCGACGGTAAGTGAAGAGGGCCGTTAACACTTTCGCGACCGCATGTTTTTGTCTTTTTCACAGTAAGGTTTATCTGTGAGCGTTATTCTCTCTAGTAACAATATTTCAGAACAAAAGTTTCTCTATTTACATTTATATTTCAAGTGGATATACATTATAGTTATACACTTTCTAATCACAGCTTTTATATCCATAGTATATTGATAGTAGAAATATGAATATTTTGATATTTTTGAGAAATAAATAACATACACATTGCGAATGAAACGCCCACTGGTGGAACTAGAGATTTTCAATTGACGTGAATAATCGTCAGCGTTTACTAGTGTTAAATTTAGAAAACTGTTACATTTTTTTTTTTTTTCTAAATGAAAGCTAAACTATAGGGACACTGAAGTCCCAATGAAATCCTGTAGTAAATTTTGGCTATATTGAGGAATTTTTTTCATGGGGCTTTAAAGTCACGGTGGGATACAAAGGGTTAGTAAGGAAAAAACAGATACAAATATTTCAAAAGTAGCGTTGTCCAAACGTATAATGTATTGGTGGTATTTAAACCAAAAACCAATCGCTTCATCTTTTGTTAATGAAATTTAGAATTAAAAAGAAAAAAAAAAAAAAAAATGAAAATGAAGCATAGCTAAAAGACTATTTTTTTTTGAATAGGAACAAGGACATAGCTGCCAATATTTTAATTTATTCCGGAGTAATTTTAGCTCCGCCTCTATTTCGTACCACTTATTTTCTAAAAGTAATTTTTTGTTATTTTATCGAAGTTATGCATTGAAGAAATTTTTTCTATAAATGTAGTGGTATGATATAAGGACGGGGCTAAAAATACTCCGGAATAAATTGAGCCATTTTATCCCATTGTCCTATTTAAAGGAAAGCTGAAAAATAGTATATAGAAATCAGAATTTGCTTGGTGCGAATATTTTGTCAGGTGGAATATATAATGGTATGTATAAGCTTCTGCTAGCGTGTTATGTGTCTCACCTCCTCCTCCTCCTCCTCCATCTGGAATCTTGGTTTAATCATTACATTAGGGGCGTGGTTTATCTTCTCTTTGCGGTTGAAAAATCTTTCTGGAGAACATTATGTAATTGAGAAAGTACTATACAGATAAAGCAAAACTTTATACTCGGAAAGCACTTTTCACTATACTAAAACATATACAAGTGCAAATTTAATCCTCTTTAATTCAATGTCCTGCGTACAACGTGGATAAGATTTCTTATACAGATTAATTTTTTTTTCTTCTTCAAAATTTATTATATTTAGTTTATTTAGGTTTAATTAACCTTAAAAAATATAATTTTTCTCAAATTTGAGCAAAAAAAAATAAATTGTGATAAAATGGGTTAAAATATTGGCAGCTGTGCAAGGATGATAATTTTCGTGAGCTGGCTAATATTGAAGAAGAAATCATTAAAGGCTATCAGATAGTTTTGTTTATTTAACGATTTCTCTTTATTTTATTTAAAAAACACTGATTTATTTAATGTTCGGAAACTCGAGTAGAATTAATCCAAATTTTTATTATTTCTCCAGATTTTTTATTATCTTTTGCATGTTAACAAATTAGTTGTACACATACACTCTTATATACATATATGCACACATTTACACTACTTTATATGCAATACTGTTGCTAAAATTTAAATATATTTTTTATTCCGATGTTAAATTTAGTTTTGTATATTTTTTGCCTGGAATTTTTACTTCCAATTAGTAATTTGCTTACAAAATTAAAATAAGAATATAAAATTATCAACTGATTAAATATATAAATTTAGTTTTTAAAACTATTGGATAAAAAATTGTATTGATTTTGTTTATCCATTTTTATTTATTTATTTTTCCCCTATCACTTTCTTTGTGTGCAAAATTATTCGCAGACATTCCTTGTGTGCAAAACCCGGGCATGGAACCGTGGCGTAAAATTCATACTGGTATTTGCTGCATACTTTCACGACGATTGACGTAGATTCACGTCAATTGGAAATCTGTAACTCCTCTTGTGAGCATTTATTTCTTTTGTAATTGAAATGTCAGTGTATTTTTTAATAATATTCTCTGTATTCATATTTGTACAATTAAAAACTATGGATACAAATACTTTCACATAGCTGCCAATATATTAATATATTCCGGAGTATTTTTAGCCCCACCTTTATTTCTCACCACTTTATTTTTAGAAAAATTTTCTCCAATATATAACTATGATACAATTAAAAAATATATATATTCTTTTAAAAAAAGTGGTATGGATTAGAGGCGGAGCTAAAAGCACTCCGGAATAAATTAAAATATTGGCAGCTATGCATACATTCAAAAAGAAAAAACACGCGGTCGCGATTGTATTAAGAAATTTCTCTATTTATAATATCATTGATTTAACGGCCCTCTTCACTCACCGCCGCCGGAATCCAAAGCTAATGTTATTCTATAGGATATTTTTCTTTACAAATAACTTATTAACTAATACATATTTTTAAATTCTGTTTTCACATTCTGAAAATATCCAACTGTTAAATTGAAGGACTTTTTTTAAAAAACTATTTTTTTAATTTTTAATATTTTATTTTGAAGCTGCAAAATACGAATTTTCAATATGTGAATTTTTTTTATTTTCAGGGATGGAACACGGGCGCAGAATTCATACCACTATCAATGTAAGAAAATTGTCTATTTCTTAAATCAACGATATTATAGGTAGAGAAATTTCTTAAACAGATTCCGGTATGAATTCTGCGCCCGTGTTCCATCCCTGTATTTTGCAATTTCAAAATAAAATATTAAAAAATAAAAAAATAATTTTTTAAAAAAGGTCCGTCAGTTCAACAGTAGGGTATTTTCAGAATGTGAAAACAGAATTTAAAAATATGTGTTAGTTAATAAGTTATTTGTAAAGAAAAATTTCCCATAGTATAACATTAGCTTCTGCTTTCGGCGGCGGTGAGTGAAGAGGGCCCTTAAGAAGTAGAAAATTTTCTGTTATTCACAGTAGTATAAGTTCTGCGCTAGTGTTTCATCCTTAAAAGTCCGTTTTTTTTCTCTCACTTTATTTGTGTTTAAATTATTCGCAGACATTCCTTGTGGGCAATGTCCAGGGACAGAATAGTGCCGTAGAACTCATACCGCTGCTTGTTTAAGAATGTTCTCTATTTATAATATCATTAATTTAAGAAGTAGAAAAAGTTCTTTTATTCACAGTGGTATGAGTTTTGCGCCATTGTTCCATCCCTGAAAATCCATTTTTATTTTACTATCATTTTCTTTCTGGGCGAAATTATTCACAGACATTCAATGAGTGCAAGTGTTTCTTTCCTTTTTATTTTCTCTTTCCCATACGGTAGAGAAAGTATTGATTTTGGGTCAAATTTTCGAACGAGAGTTTTTGATACTTTTACATGTTCTGAGGTCACCTGAATACGAAAATCATGTTTTTAGCAAATGGTGTGTGTGTCTGTCTGTTATCAGCATATCTCAAAAACAAATTAAGGCAGAAAGTTCAAACCTGGTATTCTAAATGTGTATCATATAAGGATGCTACACTAAACTTTTCTTTAACATCAAGCAAATGGTTCGTGTACAGAGACACTCAAAAGTATTCAAATACCTTACGTCTACTTTTAACAAAAAAAAAAAAAAAAAAAACCTTAGAATTTTTTTTTTTTTTTTCTATATAAATGTAGGGGTATTCATGAAACGGGGGGTTGAGGGGGGCGGTAGCCCCCCTCACACAGAACTAATTATCATATAAAACTCTTCCGAAACCTAATTTGAATTGTTTAACACAGGTATGTACTGTTGTACTGTTTTGTTGTACTGGTTTGTACTGTTTTTACATAACAGTACTCGTTATCTTACCTATTACAGAGCTGCCAACCTAATCCGGCAAATTGTTAACGCCTATTGAAAAACGCCCCTTTTTCTACACCACTAAATTTTTAGAGCAATTCTCTTCAAATGTATCTATGATGAATTAAGTAGAAAAATACTCTACAAATTAAGTGGTGTAGGAAAAGGGGCGGTACTAACAATTTGCCGGATTAGGTTGGCAGCTCTGCTATTAATCTGAAACCTGTGTTTATAGTATTAAATTTCAGGGTAAGAGAAAGTCGTGTGAGTGACACACCAGATTATTTATGACAGAATTGCAAAACACGGGTAATTGAAACTGCGACAAAAAAAACTTATTTCACACCCATGCAGAGTTCCCAACTTTTATAATTTATTCAGGAGCATTTTTAGCCCCGTCTCTTTTTCATACTGGAAATTTTGAAAAATAATTTTATTCTTATTTAATCGTTGTCACATATTAAAGGGAAATAATCTATAAAAATTCTGGTGCAAAAAAGAAGGCGAGGTTAAAAATGCTCGTGATTAAATTATAAAATATGGGAACTCTGCATCCATGTGAAATATGTAGAAAGTTATTTAATTTAGAAATTAAAATTAAGGTAATTTATTATTGTTTCTCGTTTCCTATTTCTCTATTTTTAATAAGCACTCATCACCAGGGATGGATAGTAATAAGAAATAGTGCATTTATATACAGAGATGTCAGCATTTGAATTTATTCCAGAGCATTTTTAACCTTGCATTTATTTCATACCACTTTTTTCTTAAGAGTAATATTTCCTATTTTATAATAGTTATATATTGGAGAAAAGTGTTCTGTAAATAAAGTAGTGCAGATTAAAGGCCGGGCTAAAAATGTTCCAGAATAAATCGAAATGTTGGCGTCTATGATATATATCATTAAGCATATCATTAAGCATGAGCATTCTCGATTATCCGAATATTTAGATTTTCTGAAAGATGGTCAGTCCCAGTTACTTCGATAATCGATTTGCTACTGTATATATAATTATGTAATTATCATTTTCCTTGTGACATTTTTATTATTATTATTAATGATCGAAATCTCGCTTTTTTTTTTTTACTCAAATTGTTAATTTTAATAAAATATTTTTATTATAAAATTGCTAATGCTAAGTTTAAAGTACAATTTATTGCTTTAACAGGAAAATTTTATGCTTCAATTACATACAATTCATTGAATTGTATTTTGTCCGGTTTCGTATGTTTTTTTTTTCAATTTTGTCCAGTGTCCCGAACATTTCATAAAAAAGAGGACAAAATAATAACCCTGAAGGATGAATCGTGTGCAGGAAGCTCAGCTAAAGAACAGCATTTCGAGTGTTTGATTTCTGAATTGAAAGTGGCATGGTGATAGCGATATTGTTTCACAAAAAGATTATAAATATTTTTTTTTCTTTAAATATGCTTAATATATGTTATTTTTGTTGAACTGAATGAAATTTACAGTAAATAACGAAAATGGAATGAAATTTACTGAAGTTAATGAATATTAATCAGTGTTTTCATGAAGTTTTATGTTAGAAATATATCAACTGTATGTCGAGAAAGGGGCGTGGGGTGTTAATAAATAATATTTCACAGGTAAGTCCTTTATAATAAAAATTCGTTTGATATTGTTTTTAATGATAATTTGAGAAAGTAATGTTAATTTCTAAGTGAGCATTACGTGCATAGTAAGATTATACTTTATGTATTTCAGTTTGTTATGCACATTTAAAACAGTGGGAATTCGAAAATGGAGGATTCGGCAAAGTTTTAAATTAACACTTATATTACATTTTTTAAAATTTTGATTCTCTGCAATGAAAATGATTTTTGCGCCTAAATTAGCTATTTATAAAAAGTTGGTAACTCGTGCCTTGAACATTTGTATAACCAAGGCCGTAACTAGAAAATGCCTTCAGAATAGGTTCAAACTCCAGTAAGTACATAGTGTTAGGTGTTGAATATTACGTAACTAAACAATATTCATCAAATCTGCAAAATTTTAGGGTAATACCCCCCCCCCCTTTTCGCTACGGCCTTGCACAATAAGGATGCAATATGAACATAAAATGCCAGTAAAAGAGCTTCGAATTTGCACTCGCGTATCAGCATTTTCAAATTCGTAACCAGATAACAAAGGGATATGAGCTTACGTGAGTCGTGCCCTTCAAATTTATTGTGACAATTCTTCTCTTTAAGAAGAACTTAATAACTTAAAGTCTGTGGTATCAAAATATTTTTTATTATTGATAACGTTCTTAAAATATTTAATAGACCTATTTATAATTTTACTCTTTCTAGTGTTGCTAAAATTAAACTCGATAACCTTGCTATTTTATCTTTTTATCCTCCATGATGCTTTTAATTAGCCAAAGTTTTAAATTGTTTTAATTTTCGTGTTACTTTCAAACAAGCGATTAAACTTCAATTTCCTTCAACTAAATCCGCTTTTCATAAATCGGATATCTAAAATGTCCCTTGTAATGTAATAACTGTCATTTTTGTTACATAAGTCAAACTAAAGGAAATCTTAAATGTTGCTTACTTGAGCATTCTGGGTATGTTACAAAGAAAGAAATTTCTAAAGTTCGGAATCTGAATTTTCAGCAAGCTAAGATTATCTTCTTGCCAATCACGTTCCTGAATTATATTTCCTGGGAAATTGAGCTACATATCACAATTGCGATAAAATTGCTAAAGAACACTCTGATTCCACATTGCTGTGTTCAGCTTGGGAAAACTTATTTAGTTCCATTAAATAAATTTCTTCCTTTTTTGCTAAATTAATAAATAAAATAAATATATAAATAATAAAAATAATAAAAATAATAATAGCAATATTAAATTTAAAAAAAAAAATGAAGTAAAAAATACTTTTTTTTGTTGTTGTTATTGTTGTTTTTCAGTCCTCTTTTTGTTGTTGCATGCAGCTGTCATATTGGGTGGTTGTGTTGATCCTCCTCCTTGTATTTTCCAATCTTGCTTTTGCCTCCAAGGTAGTAAGTAGCACATGTTTTTTGCACCTGAAGAAGAATGTGCACGTTGTTGGGAACCGACTGTGCTTCCCTTTATTTTCTGGTATTGTGAAGAAGTTTTAAAGTTTAAATATAACGTTTTATTAAAATAAAAGAAAGAAAAAAAAAGGTACATCTGTAATGTTATTGTATATTTTTGTACTTTGTCACAGGGTATCATCAACCGACACAATTTTTTCCATGAGTTTTACACCAATATATTTATATAAACAATTTTTATAGTAAACTTCCCTAAAAGATGAAGGCAATTTTTTTACATAAATATAGTTGTGGGAGAGTTACGAAAAAAAAAAAAAAAAAAAAAAAAAAAAAAAAAGACGGATCAGTCCTTACCCCTTACCCTGTTCATGCAAAAATCTTTTAAAAGAATTTGTATATTGCCGGATTAATTCTATTAGTATGACATGGGGTCCAGGTGAACCCCAGACACTTCATAAATTGCATATATATATATATATATATATATATATATATATATATATGTATGTATATATATATCGTAGTTTGAGCGTTCATAACCTATGACATCTCACTTCGGGATGTGGTACTCGAGAGTAAAAATGCAAATGCACAAATATGAGGCGTGGTTTAATTTTTTTCATCTAATGTAAAAAATGTTACATTTCAAGGGCACAATTATAGGATTACAGCAGGAAAACCCTAAACACAAGGATTTTTTATTATAATTATTAGTAATTCATGAAAAAATTCTTAGGTTTAGGGTAAGTGCATTAGTAGGGTACTTTGTACTAGTAGTTTACACTTTTATATTTAAAATCAGAAAACAGTTTTTTTTTTATTTTTGTATAGGTTCGAAAGCCATTTAGAGTTGATATTACGACCGCTTATTTCAAATTTCTTGATATACAAATTTTTTCAGCCATCAGTTTTAGAATAAAACTAGTTTCACTGAAAAAAAAAAAAAAAAATGCACTTTCTGACATTTTATCGTTGTAGCGCTAAATTCAAACTCTTACGAATATATTAAATAGCCTATCGATATTGAGCCATCTTCCCTATCATTTAAAACAATATAGACAGCGCTGTCGCCATTCTTGGCAAAATATCTAATTATATTTTGCCAATCCATAAAGTGAAGTGAAAACATTTTAATTTCAGAAGTCAGTCAGAAGTTCGTCGGTTCTTGCTGAAAGATGTAGACGTTTTTCGTGTAAGACACCTGTGTGGCCATGGGCCACAGACAGTGGCCTGTAAAAAGTTATATTCGTCTTATGTATCCATCTTTTATGTTCTGTTTACTGCCCGCGATGTATATAGTTATTGTAATTGGGCTTTATTAGAATTAAAATATTAAATAATAGGATTCCCGAGTTCGTTCTTAAATGTTCTATCGTGGACATTCCATTATAATGGCGCCAACGTAAAATTTAAATACTCGTAAAATTTATATCTAAGTGGAAAGTCTCTGATGGCGCACATACATTTCCGTGTACTGGTATCATCATTTCCCGAGGCTATTGGTTTGGATGCATATTTTTCGTGGAGAATGTCATGTTCTGTTCTGAATGAATCCTTGCTGCTGTCCTAAAATTGAATCTGTGTATCAATGCGAATCTGTGCCTCTTTTCATGTGCCCGAATAAAAGTGCAATTTTCGTTTTCCGAAAGGTTATGACACATTGAGTCATCGTTTATGCAAGTATTTAGTGAAATCAAAGTGTCATCCTGACACCTTCGACGAGTTTTCTACAGAAATTTTCTAATGTTTTAAACGAAAAAGCACGGAACGGCCCTCTTATGTGCATAAATCGAATTCATCTTTATTTTCTTCGATAGAAAAAAGAATCTGCAAATTCTGTTCTTATGCAAAAAAACAGAAAAACATAAAGTTCTAAAGTTATAAAAATGCTTGTGTTTCTTCGATAAGAGAAAATTCTTGTTCCACATTGCTGACCATGTGCATCTTTTATGCAAATACCGAAAAATATTCTATAATACAAAAATAGAAATGAGAAAAAGCGAAAACAGTTCTCATTATTGCATTTTGAATATTTCCCTCTCCCTTTCCCTTACCCATTTCCGCTATTAATGATATATTTATGTCTCTTCATAACATAAATAAATTGAATCTATTTCAACTGGCCAGTCAAAAAGGTAATTACTTTTTTTTCTTTCTTTGCTGAATCTATTAAAGAGAAAATGTTTTATTCTTTATTGAAATACGTATTTCTGTGGGGTTTTTTTTAGAAAATAATTTGTGCAAAAACAAATGTGTTTTAGTTTTATTTATTAATATTCTTTATATGAATGGTTTTATTAAATCTATATCTGAGCTTAGAAATGTAAATTTTTAATTATCATTCTAAATTTTTATTTTTAAATATAGAATTGAATTTTCTTCATATATGGAATTTTATTGGTGTTTTCTTAAGGAAAAGGAAAACACGAAATATGTTGTTCTTAAAATATACACTTTGTTTCTAGGTACTCAGTTACGAAACTAGTCTAAATAATTACTTTGGTTTCGAAGTGTTTTGTTTTATTTATTAGTTATTCGACGACTAATTTATTTTTTAGAGGTTGCCACGCACTTCCGGAATATGTTTATATTCATTTAAATGCATCTGGTTTTTCTTTTTTTTTTTTTTTTTTTTTTTTAAGATTTGTTCTGAAAATAACAATGGAACTTTTAATAAGAAATTTTTTAATATTTATTCAATATATATATTTTAAATAATATTTTAGTATATTTTGTGTATTTACGAAAAACAATTTTCAAAAGAAATATTTCCCACCATAATGATATATCAATAACATTTTAATTATTATTCTTAATTTTCTTAATATTTTGAAAGCTGATCTCAATTATATTTCATTGTAAAGGGAAGATGGACAATTTAACGGTATTCTAACAGTAATTGTTTATTTGTTCATAAGTTATACGATAATAGTATGACTAGTATTTTTTAATAAATGGGTTCATTTTGTATTTATTCTGGTTCGACGTGAATAATTTTCATTATTTTATAATAGAAATAAATCGAAATTAGAAATTTAAAAAAAAGGAAATTTATTTTACTCAGAGAGAAAAACGTCTTTTCTATCTAAGGGTAAAAAGATTGATTTATATAATTTGGCATTAGAGCTCGGAGTTGAAGATACTGCCGAAAATAGATTTCAGAAATGTGCGCGCTATTCAAAGTTACCATGAGGGCATCGTCGCTCTGGGACAACGTTATTTTGAGAGAATCGCAATGATTCTGCTGTGTTATGGAGCCGCAATGGTCCAAAGTTTTTTTTTAAAGAATCGCATTGATTCTGATGTATTATGGAGCCGCAATGGTCCACAGTTTTTTTTTTTTTTTTTTTTGAAGAATCGCAATGATTCCGATGTATTGTATAACCGCCATGGTTCAGTTATTTTCAGGGATTCGTCCTGCATTCCGATGTATTGTAGAACTGCCCTGATTCAAAGATGTTTCAAATGAATAGCCGTATTTCTAGAATAAAATTAACTAAATGCATAAGAAATAATCATATAAATACAAGTGGGATGGTCTTGTTGATTGAATCTTCTGACTAGGGGGAGAATGTAGTACCTTTGAAATAGTCAATCCTGATTAAATTAAAATTTAGGTATCTACTGCGCATCGACCTTCATCGTCATGTTAAAATGTTATAGTTACAAAAGTTGAATCTCCTGTAGTATCCGCGGAAAGTTTTAAGTGCTGCTAAATTCAAACTCTTACAAATATATATTAAATAGCCTATCGATATTGAGCCATCTTCCCTATCATTTGAAACAATATAGACGGCGCTGTCGCAATTCTTGGCAAAATATCTAAGTATATTTTGCCAATCCATTAAGTGAAGTGAAAACATTTTAATTTCAGAAGTCCGTCAGAAGTTCGTCGGTTCTTGCTGACGTTTTTCGTGTAAGACGCCTGTGTGGCCATGGGCCACAGGCCTGTTAAAAGTTATATTCGTCTTATGTATCCTACATTTATGTTCTGTTTACTGAGCGCGATGTATATAGTTATTGTAAATGTGATTTATTATAATTAAAATATTAAATAATAGGATTCCCGAGTTCGATCTTAAATGTTCTATCGTGGAAATTCTATTATACCGTTTTTTTTCTAGTTTTGAATAATAAAAGACTATTAAACCTAGATCCAGTATCGGACATACCATAGCTTTCTCCTGAAATCGGATAATGAACGAATGTCAATTTATTTCATTTAAAATAAGATTGGAAATTGTTCAATATATTCATAAGATTTTTTTCTTCTAAATATTTAAACAAATTAACATGTTTTTTAATCTCATTCAAAATATCTGAAAGAAATACTGGATAACGTAGGTATTTGTATAATCATTGCACAAATTAATCGTTAAAATATTTTTTAACAATTTAAGACTCATTAAAACAATATTATTAAAAGAATTAAATTTCTGAGATAATTTATTTTTAATTTATTATACAATTTTATTTATTACTTTTCCTTTTTTAACGCACTACTAAAACACAAAGTACCTTTTCTTAAATAAATACGCTTATGTAAATATTTTCTTGAATAAACAACACTTTGCATTTTATTTTGATTTTTCAGAAGAAAACCAACAGTGTTTATTACTGTGTTTGAATTGTCTACGGTTGATTCATATTAATTTCTCTGGAAAATTAATTTTTTTAAGTATAAAAAAGATTCAATCAATATTTCTCTCAGTCAAACACAGAAATGGTTGATTGAGGTATCGAACACAGGTTACTTAAATTAACCCGTTAGTAGTCGCTAGTTGGTCGATTTGCCGCCCATCCTTCAGTTCTTCCAGATTTCTTTATTCAATAGCTACCAAAAATTTTTAGAAGTGGCATTTGATATACATAAAACGCAAATAAAATCGATTTAACGTCGATCACATCACTTCTTAAAATTATTGGTGACAGTTAAATAAAAAGTTCGCAATCTGTAATAGGTGGCGCTGTCGATAGCGACTACTAACGGGTTAAGAATTTTATTGATACATTTACACTACTTAGAAAATGATCATTTTTAAAATTTGTGATGTATTATAATCTAACATATAAACAGTTATATAGTCTAAACATAACAAGTTTCCGCAAAAGAACAAAAAATTAAATTTAACGAGGAATTTCATTCTGATATATGCACACCTTCCTCAGATTTATGGTAGATTGATCTTTTGCCGGTACTATTTAATTTCATCTCTATATATATAGGGTGATTTGCTACCAGACCGAGAAACTTGCAGGGGGTGTCTGGAGTACAGAGACTACCCGGAATTACGCAGGAATGCAGAGTCGGAAATGCAATCCTAACGATATAGGGGCTATAGTTATTAGGAAACTCATAACTTATTTTAAGCTTTTGGCCTTTAAATGTCATTTCCCGATCACCATGTACTCATACTTTCCATCCTAGCACTTTTGTGAGTAGCTGCTGATAGTTTTGCTGTGATAGCAAATCAACTCCGTTGTACACAAAATTCACGGTATTTGACCACGCCCCTGTTTCACGTTTTCTTGATATTTTAAAGAACTAGAAAGCTTCAATGCAAATACATAGCTGCAAATATTTTAATTTATCCAGGAGTAGTTTTAGCCCCTCCTTTATTTAGCACCACTTTATTTATAGAAAAAATTTCTCCATTATGTAACTTCGATAAAACAAGAAAAAAATTACCTTTAAAAAATAAGTGGTACGAACGTAAGGTGGGGCTAAAAGTACTCCGGAATAAATTAAAATATTGGCAGCTATGGCATGATACTACTTAAAACTTAAAGAAAAAAAAATATCAGTTGAATGAAAATGTCTGTCCTGGTACCCCGTCAAAATAGCCCAAGACAAAATAGCCCCGACAAAAGAACCCCGACAAAAGAGCCTTGACAACAAAACAGCCCCGACAAAATAGCCTCGACAAAACGGCCCCGACAAAAGAGCCCCGACAAAAGAGCCCCGACAAAATAGCCCCCGACAAAAGAGCCCCAGGACAAAATAGCCCCAGACAAAATAGCCCCGACAAAACAGCCCCAGACAAAATAGCCCCAGACAAAATAGCCGCGACAAAATAGCCCCGACAAAATAGCCCCAGGACGAAATAGCTCCCGACAAAACAGCCCCGACAAAATAGCTCCCGACAAAATAGCTCCAGGACAAAACAGCCCCGACAAAATAGCCCCCGACAAAATAGCCCCGACAAAAAAGCCCCCGACAATATAGCCCCCGACAAAATAGCCCCGACAAAACAGCCCCGACAAAATAGCCCCAGGACAAAACAGCCCCAACAAAATAGCCCAAGACAGAATTGTCTCAGCAAAATAGCCCCAGACAAAATAGCCCCGACAAAACAGCCTCGACAAAATAGCCCCAACAAAATAGCCTGGAAGCATTTATATGATTTAACAGAAAATTTATTTAATTAACTTCTCGACTAGCTAGATATTTAGAATAGCTCAAAATACGATGACAATGCATTTTTTTAATACTTTTAGCCAATTGTTTTGGGTCCCCGCTACCTTCGGTAGCGTTTTTATGATTCAATAATCATATAACTTTCTGATTTAAAGGTCTGCACGGGCCGGGTTCGGGCCGAATTTTTAAATTTGCGCTCGGTCAGGGCTCGTGCTCAGTTATTTTGTGTATACTCGTGCCGGGCCGGCGTGGATGATATTTTTTCCGGTCCGTGTCAGCCCGAATCTTTTTTTAGTTTCCTCGTTAATCAAGGAAAATGAAAAAGATAAAATATTTCTTCAGTCATTTATTTTACATAATTACACAGGCTTGTGTAGCACATAAAATTTTATTTTGTTAAAATATGTCTATAACTTCAATTAAAATGAATATCAATGTGCCTGTTTGAGATTTCATTTTCCGCAGGTATTTTTAGCATGTCTCGAAATTAATATATTTTATTTCATGTAATATTAGATGGTTTTTATTCAAAATAGTATGCATATCATTATTAGTTTGCACACATGTACAAACAAAAGAAATTAGATACGTTACTGTGTATATGGCTTTGTGTCCTACGGTCTGAAGAGTTTAGGTTGTATAAAGGCAGTAAAAATCATTCCACTGTAACTTTTTCGCGAAAGCTCCTTTTTCTTATCTCCTGTGCACTGGATGAAAGTAGCACCATTTCTAGCATGTGCAAAAGCATCTTTTCTATTGAATATGATTGGATTAGCATTAAAGTTTTGTTTATCGGATCACATGAAAAATTCAGATACATTACGGTATATAAGAGTAAATGGTTGAAAATACATTTTTAGTAGTATTAATTATTTTAAATACTGTCCTATATTGTTTGATGAATGCTAATATTTTCGACTCGATTTTCTGTCGTCCTTTGAGTCTTTTGTACGTCTGTAATAATGAATTTTTGTTTATATATATAATTATCTTGTAAAAGTTCAGCAGCTTTGTTAAAGGACATTCTGTTAATTGGCGGTATAAAATCTCTACAAAACACATACTAAAAATTTTTTTCATAGAAAAACATGCATTTTTTTTTTTTTTTTTTTTTTTTTTACACATTTTTAAAACGGGCCGGGAGGGGCTTGGGCCTCAAAATTTCAGCCCGTGCAGACCTCTATCTTGACTAGCTAGAAATTTGAAACTTTTAGAAAAGCTCAGAACACGAAGACAATGCATTTTTTTATTACTTTCAGCCAATTATTATGGGTCCCCGCTGCCTTCGGTATCGTTTAAACATACCTGGTAACTTTTATAATTTATTCCGGAGTACTGTTAGCTTCACCCTTTTTTCACACCAGTATGATTGTAGAGAAATTTTCTCCAATATGTAATTACGATGAAATAAGAAGAAAAGTGCTTTTAAAATATACTGGTATGAATAAAGGGCGAGGTTAACAGTACTCCGGAATAAATTATAAAAGTTACCAGGTACAGTCGGTAACAAAAGTTTCCGAACACTAGCAAAAATTCCTATGTAAAAAAAGTAAAGTTAATACTGTTTTGTTAAATAAATCCTTGTCGAATCATGTTCTTAGACTGACTAAGAACAGGATTCGACAAGGATTTATTTAACAAAACTGTATTAAGTGTACTTTTTTTATATAGGAATTTTTGCTAGTGTTCGGAGACTTTTGTTACCGACTGTATGTTTATATGATTCAACAGAACAATTTAAAAACATTGTATATAAAAAGTTCTTTTTATCTTGTAATTATTTATTGTAAAACATAATGTATTTTCATAAATTGTAAATGACTATTTTTTTTTTTAAATGTGGATTTGTTATTTTCTTTTATATACCTAAATAGGGGATGAAATATTCCTGAAAATTTTTGATTTAAGGTTTTCTATGAATTTGCACATTTCGAGATATCTGTCTGTGTGTGTCAGCAAAAGTTCTGGTCGCTGTAACTAAATCAATAAGCAGAATTCAACAATACTTGATTTTTTTTTTCATCTTGAGTTAAATTTGTTCTGATTAACTTTTGTGATACATCGCCAAACAGGTGAGCTTTCGTCCAACAATTTAACTTATTTATTCTAAGGCCGTGGCGAACTCCCATTTGGGGCCTACTGTCCCTTAATCTATCCTCCAAATAACTTTACACTTTCATAATAAAAATAAAATAAAAAATAAATAAAAATGCATAATTTTGTTTTAAGATAAAAATGATTTAATCAGCAACCACTTCAACATTATGTGTACATCGACGGCAGACGTCAGTGTTATGCTTCACTGAAATAATTTAATCTTGTGTAATTTTAAGCAACAACAACAACAAACACAACGAAAAAAAAAAGGATTGAAAAGTGGTGTAGTTACGTTGTAAATTTTGTTTAAATTTGTGTTTATATCGGCCGAAAGGTAGCGCTGATGCTGATTGCTGTCATTTTCTTTGTTTATGAAAGAGTTTATCTTAAAATATAACGGTCATAACTGCATCATTTTTTAAATTCTGTGAATATTACACGAAATGTTGTTTGTTATCGGTCGGAAGGTACCGTTTTTTGTTGTAAATGTCTCTGAATTTTCCTTGCCTATGAAATACTACACATCAAAATCTATTGTTTATAAGTGCACCATTTTTTCCTACTGATGTTTAAGTTTTTGTGTGTATAGGCAGATAGGTGGCGCTAATAAGCTGTATTTTTCTTTGATTCTGAAAAAACTATATGACACACTTCCGGTTATCCAATTTTCACCAAAGTTCGAAAAATCATATGTACACCAGATCTGCCTCAATTCTGAAGTTTCGTAGTTCTATCTCTTTTTTTTTTTTTTTTTGAGATATGATAGTCAGAACATTTTCCATGTACACAGAAAGATACATACAAATTTTGTCGGCGGCTGTTTTGTCGGGGCTGTTTTGTCGGGGGCTATTTTGTCGGGGCTATTTTGTCGGGAGCTATTTTGTCGGAGCTATTTTGTCGGGGCTGTTTTGTCGGGGGCTATTTTGTCGGGGGCTATTTTGTCGGGGCTGTTTTGTCGGGGCTTTTTTGTCGGGGCTGTTTTGTCGGGGGGCTATTTTGTCTGGGGCTATTTTGTCGGGGGCTATTTTGTCGGGGCTATTTTGTCGGAGGCTATTTTGTCGGGGCTGTTTTGTCGGGGCTATTTTGTCTTGGGGCTGTTTTGTCTGGGGCTATTTTGTCTGGAGCTATTTTGTCGGGGCTGTTTTGTCGGGGCTGTTTTGTCGGAGCTGTTTTGTCGGGGCTCTTTTGTCCTTTGGGCTCATTTGTCGGAGCTATTTTGTCGGGGCTTTTTTGTCGGGGCCGTTTTGTCTTGGGCTTATTTGACGGGTCACGGTCTGTCCTTCATATGTTTATTTTAACACATGTGTCTTGAATTCGATAAAATACAACCATTTGGGTATGTTTTAAAACAATTATAAAGGGACTAAAGAAAACCCTATCTCGTCAGATTGTATTTTTGACCTTGCATTCCTATGTGATTCCAAGTCGACTCTGCACCCCCTTTACACCCCTGCAAGTTTGTCGGTCTGGTAGAGAATCACTCTGTATATATATACGGCAAAATTTCTGTATCATAATAGGAACTATAATTATTTTTATTAAGGAACTTTAATTTCTCTGAAATATAACAAGAACACACCCTTACAACTTCTAAGGCGCACCTGTGTGCCTTGACATCTTTTGAGTTGCTTTCACGTTTAACCAGAGATAGGGTTTAATACAGCACTTGAAATGCGCAACTTGAAAAACCTAATTTTAGGTATGTACACAGTATGCTTAAAATATTTTAAGCCACCAATATATATATATATATATATATATAATTTACACCAGAATATAAAATTAAAAATTGCATTCTATAAATTTGAATCTATACGAAAATGCAATAATCAAGCAATTGTAGTAACGTTTTTAAGAAAACCATTCAATAATGGTTTATGAGAAGTGTTAATCGAATGGTGGTTGTATACTAAAAGCGATAACTGGATATGTTAAAAAAACACATTGTGTACATATAAATGCAATTACCAGTCGCTTGTCAAAAATACAAAATTAGCATTTTTTTTTTTTATTTATAATATACAGATTTTTAAAGGAAAGTTATTCCCACTTTCATATAATTTGAAAACCATTTTTGAAAATGTATACTGCAATCGGATTACAATTATCTTAAATATGTCATGAAATATGAGCATTTTTAGGAAAAACGTTCACACAGCGCATGTGCGAAAGATAGAACCATTTTTACCGCATAGATTGAAAGCTAGATATGTTGGGCAACTTTTGTCAAAAGTTCATTTGAATAGAATAAAAATAAAGTGAATTGTCGGTAAAAGAACAAGCTAAATTTTAGGTATTTTCCAAGAGTTGAAATTTCATAAGGGGTTTTTCAAATGCAATGTAATTAATTTGAAATTCCAATTATTTCAACCACACTTCAAAATTCAAAAATACTTTTTTGTGAAAAAACCCTTATAAGCTTGTAATTCTAACATATTTTTGTTTATTTACTAAGATCTGTGAAATTATAAGGGGTTTTTCACAAAAAAAGAACTTTTGCGAAGTGGTTGAAATAATTGGATCTTCAAATTAATTACGCGGCAGATGAAAAACCCTTTATAAAATTTCAACTTTCGGAACATTCGTAAACTCCAACTCGTTCTTTTGCGTATAATTTGCTTAATTTCAATTTTATTCAAATGAATTTTTAAAAAAAGTTTCTCAATATATCTAGCATTCAACCTATGTAATAAATTTTTTTCTATCTTTCGCACATGTGCAGTGAAACGTTTTTCATAAAAATGCTCATATTTCATGAGATATTTTAAGTATTTCTTTTCCAATTGCGGTATATTGTTTCAAAAGTGTATTTTCAATTTATCTGAAAGTGGGAATAATTTTCGTTTAAAACTTTGCACATTATAAATGAAAAACATGGAGATTTTTTTTTTTTAAATAAATGCTTTTGTCTCTGGTAGTTAATAAGCTATCGACAAAAACATTCAAAAATTGTACTGGGTTTACATTAACATATCGTAATATTTCAGATCATTTCGTTCAATTACCGATACAGGGTGATCACAAAAATCACTGATTTTGCTCCCTTTGTTGCCACCCCCCTGAATGTTGTCTTACACCAATCTTCACTGAAAACCACGTGGAAGATCTATTTCTTTAAATACCCAATGTTTGAAAACATTTCATCGAGAGATAAGTTTCTTAATTAAAATCATGATCGTTTGCAAAGTTTGTTAAACTTTTGAGCAGGAGTGCATAAAATCACTATTATATTTCAACAACATAAAAATTTTATCAGTAATCAGAGCAGCAAACAAGCGCAATTTTCATATTTTTATTTGTAGCAACCTATCTTTAAATTTAACCATAAATTTTTAGACAATAAATATATAAAATATTTCGTTTGAAAATTATCAATATGTTCAAAAGTCTGGAGGATTGGCAAAGCTAAACAATAAAATAAATGGCAAGCAGGAAGTGAAAAGTAAAATATGACGCATAATTGTCTTAGTAATAGCTTATACATAAGAGAAATCTTATTTTAAGACAGAAATGTGTGTGAAATACCAATTCAGACACAAAAATGTCCGAAACACGTAAATATGTAAAATTTCAGACAGCAACCCGTCTAAATTTTCAGACATTTTAGAAATTCAGACATTTGCGTTTCTTAGCAAATTTTCCATATGGAATCTACTTCAAACAACATGTTAATTCTTTAAACTTCTTTCCTCATTCAATAAATTCAGTAACCGCCGCCTAATAAAATCAGCCGCTTAATCTGATCAAATCGCCAGGACCGGAATCAAATCAATATAAACTACGTTTAAAGCCGCCGCTTAATAAAATCAGCATCGCCGGTTAATAAACTCCAAAATATCTTTTCAGCAGCCAAAAAATATCATTTATGCACACTAATTTTTTTTTTTTTTTTTTTTTTAATTTACATTGTGATTTTTTTAAATTATTTTTTTTTTAATAGAAAAAGAAATTAAAGCACAACAAACCCTCCGTTATTGCTCATTGTTCAAGATTTTATACTTGCTTCACAGTTACAAATTAAACACGCCCCGCAACTTATCTCCGCAACAACTTCCAGGAACGTATTTTTCAAAGCGCAGTAATAAAATACAAATTTGATTTGAAATGATTTTTTTTTTCTAATTATTAGAAGGCAATTTCTAGTTCTTATTTTGAAATCACTATAATTCATAAGGTTTATACGGAAAGATTTTAAATTTATAAGAACAGCGTGAACTTTTGGTAAAATAATGATGATTTTCCTCTAACGAAAGTGCACGGGAACTTACAATGCGTTTAATTTACTTATATCGAAGAAACAATTAGTTAATTATCTACCAAAAAATAATTAATATTGTTTACTAATTATATTATTCGTAACCTTTTGAAGTTTCTTTCGAAATTCACGGAAGTAATACCTTTTCCTTGAGGGCAGGAACGTTCGCCGGATATAAAAATCAGCCGCTGAATAAAATCACTTTGGCTCAGAACAAATGTGATTTTAATAAATGGCTTGAACTGTATAATATAATTTTATATAATAAGTAGTTAAGCTGTATTATCTTAGTTTATGAAATTAAATTTTCAAGGAATAATACGCTCGAAATGTGTATGATATTTGCATGGAATTATCTTTAGTGTAATTCAGAAAACAAGATTTAGATACGAAACTATTTTAGTTAAAAAAAAAAAAAAAAAAACTTTCTATTTAATGTTTTCTCATATTAAAAGAAAAAATATTAAGATGATTGTATCCAGTAACTTGTAGCGAAGAAAGCGAATCTTGAATAATCTGCGCATGATTTCTATTTATTTATTATTTTTTTTATTTTTCGAATTAAAAACGGTTCTCTTCCACTTATTTTCCTGCACCTACATGCAAAACAACAAAGTTTCTCGTGTTTATATTCATGATTTGTTTTCTTTTAAATATCAGATTAAGAAAATATGCAGATTAAGACATAAAACTGCATTTGTCCAGGGATGGAACACTGGTGCAGAATTCATACCGGTATTTGTTTAAAAGAATTATCTACCTATAATACCGTTGTTTTAAGAAGTAGAAAATTTTCTTACATTGATAGTGGTATGAATTCTGCGCCCGTGTTCCATCCCTGATTTGTTCGCAAATAATGCAGTAAGAGGAGCTTTGCTGCGTTGAGCGGTGGCATGATTGGTACGACCAGGGCCTGATTAAGGGGGAAGCTCGCTCATACCGGAATATTTTTACAATTATTTTTTACTTCATGTCATAGAAATTCCACGCTTTGACAAGGAAATATTTTTTATAAAAAATGAACGGTGTAAAACAATCCAATTTACTCACCGTTATTAGACACCAGTATTCTTTTAAAATAATTTTCAATGAAAATTTTCTGTTTATTATAGGAGGAAAATATTTGTTAAAAAATAACGGTGTAAGTATAAATAATGTGTCAAGAGCGAGCTTCCCCCTTAATCAGGCCCTGGGTACGACATTTGACTGTAAAGTCATGTTTCATATTCTACGGCAGGTATGTTTTCGATTCCAGCCCTGGATTAATGAAAGTTTTCTTTTTAAAATTATTGATATCTAATTTATTCTAAAACCTATTTCTAATAGAAAACACAAAACACATTTTTTTTGCTTATTTATTTATTAAAAAGTCTTAAAAATCCTTAAATGTTTTTAAGCCTAAAAAAAGATGACGGCGTTTTAAGACATTTGAAAAGTCCTAATTTCAGATGCGAGAAGGTGTCTTAAAAATGAAAGGCTTCTTTTCTTTTCTTTTTCTTCTTCTTTATTATTATTATTTTTTTTATCGTTGTTTAAAATGTGTTCATCCGTATAAGACACTTTTTAAACTGAATTTAAGACATTTACAGTGTAGCAAATCATGTGTGAGTTTGGTAATCTTTTTCAATATAGCAGAAGAAGTATTAAGAAATAATAAATTCAATACCTGTTCCAATTAACAGCAAAAAATACCAGTACGAAAATATATGAATCACTTTATCACTTTGGGAATTTGAAATAAAGCATTTTCTAAAGTAGTATATTATATATTAATACAATAATAGTGATGACACCGTAAACATTTTGCAGTTTGATTTGTTTGAATGTATGGAAAGCGCTGCTATTACTGCCACCGATGAGGTTTAGACTCGGATTCGAACATGTTTTCTGACTGCATTGGAGACAGCCGCTGCTTATTTTCCGGATTAGTGTTGCTACTTGGTGGCGCTGTCTGTTATCTTTTGAATATTTAACATTCCGAAGCCCTTTTAAGGGCTCTTTTGGTTCGTGATGTCTTCAAACAGGGCCTGATTAAGGGGGAAGCTCGCCCTTGACACATTATTTATACTTACACCGTTATTTTTTAACAAATATTTTCCTCCTATAATAAACAGAAAATTTTCATTGAAAATTATTTTAAAAGAATACTGGTGTCTAATAACGGTGAGTAAATTGGATTGTTTTACACCGTTCATTTTTTATAAAAAATATTTCCTTGTCAAAGCGTGGAATTTCTATGACATGAAGTAAAAAATAATTGTAAAAATATTCCGGTATGAGCGAGCTTCCCCCTTAATCAGGCCCTGTCTTCAAACGCTCTTCCTTCGACAATTATGTATTCTAACTTAGATTTCCTTAAAAACGGCACTATTTCATTGCCCAATGGCACTTCTATGGCCTTGAACAATCTAAACGTCCAGCAAAGACAACAACTTCTTATCTGTTTATCAACTCTTGGAGAAAACAATGAAACTACCGAGGACTTGGACTACTATAGCAGTACAGCTACTTCCAGTGGGGTGAGTGATGGCTTACTTAACTCCTCTCAGCCCAATAAAAAGCGCAGGAATCTTAATCAGGCTGCCATTGGATATACTAATACTAAATTGTCTAAATTAAGCATAAATAACCCAATTAAATTAACAAACAAATTTGCCTCTTTAAATGAGGAAGTTTTAGACGATAAAAATATGCCAACTAAATTAGATGAGCCAACTTTCAAGCCTAAACGTGTTACCCCACCCTAAATTAAGCATAATTAGGAAACCCGCTAATATTGAAACAAACAAATTACTTAGTATTATTGAGCAGGAATATCATTGCAAGTTTACTGTTACCCCCGCGGGAGCTTTCTTGAAATACTATCTGGATAATCCAGCGAATTACAAGAAAATTGCCCAAAAACTTGACGAACTGAAAACAGAATAGTATGTTATGCCTCTTAAACAAGAATACGTGCCCACCTTAAAATTCGTTGTCAGAGGTCTCCCATTAGATACTACTCTCCAGGAAATTATGGAAGACATCAAAACTAAAGGATATGAACCATTTAAAGTGCCAATTGATTTCTGTAAAACCAAAAATTATTACCCACTATTTAAAATTGACCTCCCATTAAATGAAAAGTCAAAAGAAATTTTTCTTAAAAATCGATTGTTGTATTACGCTCTTCAGTTTGAAAATTATAAAGCCCCATCCCGCACGAGACAATGTTTTCGCTGCCAATTATATCACGACCACGCCAACACCTGTAAAATGTCCCCCGATGTATTCGGTGTGCTGGCAAGCATGAAAGGAAAGACTACCCCATCAAAGAACAAAAAATGACCTAAATACAGTAATTGTGGCTGTGACCACACAGCGAATATGAGAATCTGCCCTAAATTTCCTGAAAATAGAAAGCCTTACACGCCTAGTTAACCCCCAATTCTCTTACTCTAATATAGTCAGCCCCAAACCACCCTTTCCGCTTCTGGACTTTCAACCCTTAATCCTCCCCAAATATTATTTGAATACGTGTCTTCTTCACTTTCGATTGTCCTTTTTGCTCAGAATTATTTTTCTTGTTTTTTCAGTCCCGGCCTGCCCCCTTTAAATCTCTCTCTCTCTCTCTCTCTCTTTTTTTTTTTTTTTTTTTTTTTTTTGTAAGCCATCACGATTACGATCCAACTCTGTTACCAACATCTGGTTTGCTGAGGTGTGGGGTCATCAGTGGACCCTGGGAACTCAGCACTCAGACATGCCACTCGAAGTACTGTCACCGTTCGTTCAAAATCAAAGTTTTAGCTGTCTAGTTAATGTCGTGTTGATATAGAGAAAAGAATGTAGAAATATTGATAAAATGTTTGTTTTATATGTGAAAGATGGTGCACTTTTGCGCCTTAAAAAAAAAAAAAAAAAAAGAAAAGAAAAGAAAAGAAAATGACATTTAAAGACAAATTTATTTTAAAGACAAATTTATTTTAGCTAAATTTACGTGTGAGGGTTGCAGTTGTTTTCACACTCAATTTTAGCATTTTTAAAATTTATTAAATGTTCAAGGTTATTAATAATTTAAAACTAAATACGATACTTTTGTCAGTGTTGCTGAATTTATGGATATCTACCACAAATTTGTAATTGAAATATTTCCCTGATAACATTGCAATTTCATTGTCTATCGTGTATATCAAACATCACTCCTCAAAATTACTGTACAAAAAAGTCCCTAAATTTTAAGTTGTTCATAATTTTTCACACATTCGCGACCGCATGTTCTTGTCTTTTTGGCAGTAAGGTCCGCCTGTGGGCGTTATTCTCCCAAGTTACAATATTTCAGAGCCAAATTGTTTGTACTCACATCAGAGCTGCCAACCTAATCCGGAGGATTGTTTGTACCGCCCCTTTTCCCACACCACTTAATATTTAGAGTACTTCTCTTCAAATGTATTTACGATGAATTAAGAAGAGAAATACTCTAAAAAAAGACATGTGTGTAAAAAGGGGCGGTATTAACAATCATCCGGATTAGGTTGGCAGCTCTGCTCACATTTATATTACAAATGGATATACATTATAATTATATTCTTTCTAATCCAAGTATTTGTATCCATAGTATATTTCATTGTAAAAATATGAATATTGGGTAAATACCTAAAAAATAATAATATACAAATTGCGAAAGAAACGCCAACTGGAGGAATTACAGATATTCAAATGACGTGAATCTACGTCAGCGACCGCGAAAGTGTTAAGCACTTGTCACCAGGTATGGATAGTCATAAGAAATAGTGTTCATGTATGCAGAGATGTCAGCGTTTGAATTTCTTCCGGAGCATATTTAACCTTGCCTTTATTTCATACCAGTTTTTTTTTAAGAGTAATTTTCTTATTTTATCGTAGTTACATATTGGAGAAAAGTGTTCCGTAAATATAGTAGTGCGATTTAAAGGCGGGGCTAAAAAGGATCCGGAAAAAATTAAAATGTTGGCAACTTTGATATATATCATTAATCTTAAAATTGAAACATTCTAGATTATCCGAATATTCAGATTTTCAGAAAGAGGGTCAGTCCCAATTACTTCGAATAATCGATGTGTTATTGTACATATAACTATGTAATTAGCATTTTCTTTGTGATAGTTTTATTGTTACTGTTATTGATTGAAATCACACGTTTTATTTATCAAATTGTTAATTATAATAAAATGTTTTTACTTTCTCTTACCCATAAGGTAGAGAAAGTATTGTTTTTTGCTCAAATTTTCGAACGCGAGATTTTGTTATATTTACACGTTTTGAGGTCCCCTGAATACGAAAATTATGTTTTTAGCAAATGGTCTGTGTGTCTGTGTGTCTGTGTGTGTGTGTGTCTGTGTGTCTGTCTGTTATCAGCATATCTCAAAAACAAATTATGGCAGAAAGTTCAAACTTGGTATTCTAAATGTGTATCATATAGGGATGTTACAGTAAGCTTTTCGTTAAGATCAAGCAAATGGTTCGTGTTCAGGACAATCAAGAGGATTCTAATACATTACGACTATGGGGTAAATTGCAGGTAAGTAGAGTTTAACGTCTATAGACCGCACTAAACCAAATGAGACGAATATATATTTTTTGTAAAAGAGATAGTTAACTGAGAAAAAAAAATTGTGTATGTAGGAGACTTGCCTCTCCCCCTGGGGGGGAAGTGTTCCCCCTGGAGGGGAGTAAATTTTCATGATGGGTATCATTCAAAAGAGCTCATCAATACCTTTAAAACGAATGGTTGAACTATAAATCTGTGATAATTTAAGACAAAGTTATAGATTTTTTTTTACTTTTAACAAAAAAAAAAAAAAAAAAAAAAAAATCGTAATTTTTTTTTTTTTTTTTTTTTTTTTTTTAAATATTGAGAGTAAAATGGACCTTTTTTTTTGAATATTTAGTGTTACACTACTTCTCTAATATGGAAATCGTCTGCATTATCATAAAAGATAATTTTTTTAAATAATAATTTTAATAAATTATTTAAAAAAAAATAAATTATTTTTTAATAACCGATTTAAATTCTATATAAATGTAGGTGCATTAATGAAACGGGGGGTTGAGGGGGGCGGTAGCCCCCCTTACACAGAACTAATTATCGTATAAAACTCGTCTGAAGCCTAATTTGAATTGTTTAGCATATGTTTACATGACAGTTCTCGTTATCTTACCTCTTAATTTGCAACCTATATTTATAGTATTAAATTTGAGGGTAAGAGAAAGTCGTGTGAGTGATACACCAGATTATTATTATTAAATTGTTAATGCTAAGTTTAAACAGCAATTTATTGCTTTTAACAGAAAAAGTTTATGCTTCAATTACATGGAATTCAATGGATTGTATTTTGTCCGGTTTCGTATGGTTTTTCAGTTTTTTCCGTTTTGTCCAGTGTCCCGGACATTTCACAAAAACGTGGACAAAATAACAACCATGAAGCGTGTGCAGGAAACATAGCTAAAGAATAGCACTTCCTGTGATGTTTGAATTGAAAGTGACATGGCGATAGTTATATTGTTTTACAAGACGTCTTCGGCGACCAGCTGGTTCGCGATCCTTAAAAAATCCGACTTTACGAAACTCCCGCTCGTATTCGCCTGCGGCGCCTTTTTGCCATTACAAGTCTCACAACAGCTTATTGACATACAGTGAAAGTAGCTTTACTGAAAAATTTAATCGCTGTAAATTCCCTTTCGGTAGCGCCTGCGGCGCCCTCTTCCAGTTTCAATATCTGAAACAGCCCTTTCTCTCATCATGTTATGATCTTTCAAATTTCTGACTTCAGCAAAGTCCCGCTAGGTGGCGACTGCGGCGCCTTATCCCCGTTTTAGAACTTACAACACCATCCTTGTTCATTAGAATTTAAAATATTAAAATTTTAAGATATTATAGCACCACCAGGCGGTAGAAATTTCTGTAATCTACTGTTCGAATCTAAATCAACAAAGCTTTCAAATGACGTATTACTTCCCAGCAAATCCACAGATGACAGCCAACACGAGGCCAAGTGCTGGTTGCCAACAGTAGCTGCAGCTGGGCCGTCGGTGGCAAAAGTTACGGTGCCGCAGGGAATATTTTACGCCGGCCGTCAGTAGGCCATATTCAATCGATCCACTTTTGGCAGCCTGCAGTAAGTTAAAAATAAGTTAGTGGGCCAGTGAATGGATCGCTGCTGGCAGCTAGCAGTATGATGAAAATAGGTACTGGGCCACTGTCGGTAACCGACATTAGGTTGGAAATTGTTAGTGGGCCAGTGTTGGACTACCTGGTGGCAAACATAATTTTTCTATGTTATTGCTGGCAGCCTGCAGTGGGCCAGCTGTGGCAAACATAAAAAATTATATTACTGCCGGCAGTCTTCATTGGTCCTTTATATTTTCCCATTAAAGGCCCGTTTCACTCACCGTCGCCGGAAGCCGAAGCCAATGTTATTCTATGGGAAATTTTCTTTGCAAATAACTTATTAACTAATACATATTTTTAAATTCTGTTTTCATATTCTGAAAATTCCCAATTGTTAAATTGACGGACCTTTTTTAAAAAATTATTTTTTTTATATTTTATTTTGAAGCTGCAAAATACGATTTTTCAATATGTGAAATTTTTCATTTTGCAAATTCAAAATAAAATATTAAAAATAAAAAAAATACATTTTCAAAAAAGGTCCATCGATTTAACAGTTGGGAATTTTCTGAATGTGAAAACAGAATTTAAAAATATGTATTCGTTATTAAGTTATTTGTAAAGAAAATTTCCCATAGAATAACATTGCCTTGGACTTCCGGAGACGGTAAATGAAGAGGGCCGTTAATAGGCCAGCAGTGATTTAGTTATAGCTAGTATATTTATTTTATTGGTGATACCTTTAATTTTATTAGTGCTTTTTTCTTTTTCTTTCTTTCTTTCTTTCTTTTTTCTTTTCTTTTTTTTTTTTTTTCATTTTTTTCTTTATTTTCATTTTCTTTTTTTTTTTTTTTTCCTCTCTCTTTTTTCTGATGAAGTAGCAGCCAGTTTTTTCGATGCATCCAATATTTAATTTGATTTTGTACATATTCATTTTTTAATACTATTTACAAGTATTTGATTCATACACTATGGCTGTAAATTCAGGATTTCTAGTGCAGC
This sequence comes from Salticus scenicus, assembly GCA_963930645.1. NCBI lineage: Eukaryota > Metazoa > Arthropoda > Arachnida > Araneae > Salticidae > Salticus > Salticus scenicus. Next base: position 196,424,678 of record OZ005660.1, read on the forward strand.
ATGTAGGAAATATTCAGTTGATCCATTTTCCTTATGATAAAAGTTTAATTTGTTGCTTTCAGTGCAAATGTTTCTCTATATAACATTTTTTGGAATAAAGGAGATTATTTTTATTTTTATTTTATTTTATTTTTTTTTTAGTGTTCAAATTTCAATATGTTTAACTTTATTACGCTATTTGATATAAATAAATGTAACTTTACATGTGAAAATTATAGAATATTGAAACAAAAATTGTTATAAAGAGAACATTGTAAAAAACACCATAAACTAAAAATAAATAAATAAATAAATAATTAAAAAATGCAGCAATTGTTTCCGGTTGAAATAGCACGAAGACCCTTCATCAGGCGAAACAAAGTGGGCACGAGTGCAGCAAAAGTAATTTGCTGCATTCGTGCTTTTTGTTAAACTCACGAAAGGATGTGTTATTATTTCAACCTAAAAGAACTGATGCATTTTTTTCTTTTTTTGGGGTGGGGGTGGGGGGGGGGAGGGCAATGTTTATGTTTATTTACAAATTTTTCTATTTATTACTACAGTACAAAATCTGAAATCCGGAATCTTCCGGACCATGGCCTTTCCGGATTTCGGACTTTTCCGGATTTTAGGTCACTTTCTGATTTACGGCAATAAAAAAACGGAAATTTCCATTCCGAACGCCCTTTTAGTTAATAACTAGCTTACGCCGCCCGAGGGTGCGATTTCTTAAGAAATTGGAGTATACTCTCAAGTAACATGTACAATACTTTGAATAAACACCATAAAATTTTGCGAACAAACCGCAGGCAGCAACGCTTGCGCTTTGTTTGCCGCACTCGTGCCTACTTCGTTTGCCTGATGAAGGATCATGTTTTCTTTCCATCCGAAACAATTGTTGCGAGCTCTTACATTTTATGGTGCTTACTCTTATTACTTTTAAACACCAATTCTGTGGTGCTTTTTTATTATAACTCTTAAGTGTCCAGAAAATCTTGAATATTTTTCTTTTCCCCTACATCAAATGGTACCCAATTGATAATTTTTCCCCCTTCTTTTTAAAACAGCAGGCAGATGATCAAGTCAGAAAAATTCCAGAAATATACTGACATATATGCAGTACAGACACACAGTCGCACAGACCACTTGCCAAAAACCACTTTTTTGACTCAGGAGACCTTAAAATATGTAAATTAGGTGAAAACTCGATGTCGAAATTTTTGATCGAATACAATGCTTCCATTATCTACAGTACTCTGATTATAGTTACTAATACTGCTACTACTACTAATAATAATAACTAGTAGGCTACGCCCACTTGGCTGGTCACTATGTTTAAATGAATTTTCAAAATAATTGGACCAGTATTTATGTTTTACATCACATTATTAAAAGAAAAAAAAAAAAAAAGAGAAAACTAAAATTATTTTATTGAAATTGCTCTAAACCTCGCTTCGGGTACCCGCTACCTACGGCAACTCTTTTTCCATCCGCATATTAGTGTGAGCACCAGAACACAGACAGACGCATAGATACTTCTCTTTATTTATATAGATTAGTTGACACAAATCCTGGCATAATTTCAGATAGAAATTGTTATTTTATTGAAGTATTTGTACTTTAAATGATTTAATTTATACGCAGTTAATAAATAAATATCCTCCTTTATAGTTCCTTAAAAAATAGAGGTCCCATATTCCCGCTCTTCGTTGTAATTTCTAGTCAATTTTGTCCTTTTATTACTTCCGGTGTGAAACTTTTTTTCTTTTACACACTTAACATTGCGCGTACTTTTCGTTTTTATCCCATGCTAAATCTATGGATTTTTAGCATCCCCTCCCCCTCTATTTATGCATTTAAAATACGAGAGGTTCCAAAATAGAGGTCACTTCATGAATCTTCATACTGTTCATGCAATGATGACATATATCACACCGACAAACTTTTAGCTGTATACGTACAATAATTTTCATTTAAAAATAATTGATGAATTGACTTTTCTTCTCTTTTATTTTGTGAACACTGTTGCTCGTCATCTTGATAAAGAAATTTCCTTCCTGCCCAATAGACCAACAAAAATAACGCTGATGCGACAACTCTCAGTTAAAGTTTGTTGTTTTTAAGTGCAGCTGGTTTTCTGATTTAATGAGTAGTCAGAGATATAAGTGTGGGAGCGTGTGAAGCATGCAAAAATTCAAGAAAAAGAATTTCACTTGTTAATATAATGTATAATTTTACTTCAAATATATTTTTGAGTGTGTTTATTTACATTTTTCAACAAAATAGGAAATTGCTTAGACTTCTGTCCATCTATTCGCTAATTTCCTTCTTTAAAAATGTTTTTAGAATCCCATAAAACTCATATATGTCATTACAGAATTTCCAGATTTATTGTAATTGTAAGAAGCTTGTCACAAAAATTTGTAGAGGTAGCACAAATGGTTTGAGTATAAAAATTCATAAAATAATTTTGATACATTACAGTCTAAGAGAAGTTTCTTATCAGCGCACGCAAAAATTTTTGCACAACGTTAATAATATAGATGAACATAGGTTTTAAAGATGCAATAAAAAAATTTCCAATCAAAAATAACAAAATAAATATTTGCGTTTCATTTATTAGCGATGCACAAAAACATTCTTATCCTTTACGGAAAGTTGATGGGGGAACTATTTCAGTTTCGTAAAAGCGAAATTATTTTTCTTACTTGCATTCAAATAATAACTATTATTATTATAAATTAAATAAAATAAAATAGTTTGTTATGGTTACCACTTTTTTTTTTTTTTTTTTTTTCAATAATAGTTTATAGAAATTACATATTAAAATTATTATTTATTAAATTTATTTTCTGCGATGAAGGCAGGCGATTTGATTTTCATTTCAAAGAAGCATAATATATTAAATTTCGAAAAAAAAATCAATTTTTTACCAATATCCGAGAAATTTTTTAAGTATTTTACTTTCTTATGTGTATATATATGTGTGTGTGTGTGTATATATATATATATATATATATAAGAAGAAAAATTTCGACTTCCGGTTTTCGATGTATTTCCATGTTTTGAGATTCCTGAACACGATTTGACCATTTTTAGAAAGCTTCTCTGTGTGAGAGTGCATAAAAGAATTTGTAGACGCTGTATCTCACGAACTAATGGACGAAATTAACCAAACTTGATTGGTCAGACCATGATTAAAATCGTTCCCGATTACATTTGTGGATCATTCACTCAACACATAGCTCTATATTTCTACTTCTTCGTAATTTTCAGTATGACACAATGTAGGAAGAAATTTTATATAAATGTACTATTTTTTTTTTTATTTTTAAAATGAATTAAAAAAATAAATATTTAAGTAACTAACAACCAAGGAGGATTTCTTTCTTTCTTTTTTTTTTTTTTTTTTTTTTTTTGTATAAGTTGAGAAATCGCTCGCCCTTCCCCGTGATGGAGTAAATTTTCAATGCTGATATTTTTCAAAAGAACTCGTCAGTACCTTTTAAGTAAATAACTGAATGAAATTTGTGGTAAATTAAAACAAAGTTATAAATTATTTAAAAAAAAAAAAAAAAAAAAAAAAAAAAGCATTTTTTCAGATGTTGGCACAAAATTGATTTTTTTTTTTTTTTTTTTTTTAATTGAGTAACACTTTCCTAAGATGAAAATCGTTTGCATGCATTCGGGAAAATAATCTTAACAAATTATCTGCATTGCGTAAATTTGCATAATAAAAAATATAGAAGAAAGTTTTGTGGTGCTACAACATACTAGTTTTTGTCAAAAAAAAAAAAAAAAAAACAATAAATTTTCCTTAAAATATCACAGATATATAATTCAACCTTTCGTTTTAAAAATACTGGCGAAATCTTTTACAAAAAAAAAAAAAAAAAATGTAGAAGTAAACTTTTTGGATTTCTATCGCTTTAAAAAAATTTTGAGCTCACACCGAGGGACAGACAGACAATTTCTCAAATTAAGTTCATCAAAACAACCCAAAAGTGCAAAATCTGTCGAAAACCGGATGCCGAAATTTTCCCGAACCTAATGCTTTCTTCTTAAATACACTGAAGGAAGAAAAAATAAAAATAAAACATTAACTATAAATATTTATATATATTCTAATAACATTCTCCCGTCCATATAATATAAATATATACATTAAGATTCATAATTTTTATTTTATGAAATTTATTAAATTAATAATAAAAATAACAAATGTAACTAGAACGTTAACGACTATCATAACTTACTTAAAACAGATCAACTAAATATTCGCTTTCTAGAAATCCTTTTATTATAATAATGACTTTAGATTCAAACACCTTTAAAAAATAGTATTTAAAAAATAATAGAAAATCAAATTACTAATTGAATTACTTACTCATATAATATATTACTTTTTCGTGATTTAACATCTTTCAGTCTAGAACCTACATCCGCAGACTACAATAACGAACAAACTTCGTATGAAATGGCAGATGGCGAGCGAATTTCAAATCAACAGAAAATAAATCACAGCGCCCTCTAGGCATACAAATTGGTTATGGCCTAATAATTTGTGGCCACAACATGAAAAATATTATGTTGGCCTTGTGGTGATAGCCTGCATAAGGCCAACTGTGTTTATGCCACTTCTGGACAACCGACCATTTTTCTTTAGGCCTCTAATACTGCAGGCAGCCATAAACGGCCCACTGGTGGAGTTATGTGGGGCAACCGGCAACTGATGGCAAGTGCAGGATGCCGGCTGTAGGCCATAATGAGCCCATCAATATAAGTTTTGCTGGGTTATGAAATTATTTTAATTAGTAGCTGAGACACAAAAGAAAACCTAATCAGGAACCCTGAAAACGTGTAAATAAGATGAAATCTCGAATTCCATTTTCGATAATATAAAAGAACTTTAAAATATCTTTTGAATGATGTATTAATTAAAAACAATTTAATCATAATTAGAATTTCAAATACGCGTATTAGAAATTTTTCTATTTGCAATTAAAATGTAAATTTTTTGTTTATTCTCCGAAATCAATAAAATTTGAGCTACAACTTTGTCTTGTGATGAAAACTCTGTATAGTAAGTTTCGTGTGCCACAAAGGAAAATTGAAGAATTTTGAAATTTGCAATTTTTAATCGCAGTCCGAAAACACGTGTACTCAATCAGAAAAAGATCTTTCTCTTTCACTGTACTTACGAAATATTGTCTGCGAACTTAAAAGAGAGTTTCCATGGTAACCAAAATACCAACTGTTGTTCGAACGCAAACGCGGATTCAGAATGTCATCAAAAACTGCAGGCATGCAGAAAATTCAAAAATTTATCAGGAATTCAGTTTCTGAAAAAAATATCTCAATCTTTTGAAATATGTTTCGTCTAATCGAGGTCTATGTGCAAGAAAAAAAAAAAAAAAAAAAAAAAGATTTATCTTTAAAAGTTTTTTAGTCGATTTTGTGAAAAATTCGATGTTTCGTAAAATCTAAAAGTATGTATCGCTAATCCATATTTTGTTAAAATATTTATATAGTTCAGAAGAGGATTAAAGGACCTTTCCAAATATACCAATTGTTAAGAAATGGGACAATTGGTCTTTCGTAGAGGGAGATTCAAAAAAGAAAATCGAGAAAAAGAGAAATTTTGAACCCTTTTTAAAACCTTTTTTTTAAATTTAAAAATTCCGTATTTTTCCAAAAAATTTGTACCGTAAGAGTCGGTAATAAATGCTCTTCCTCGTGGTATAGGTGTATTTTCAATATCTCTAACAGTTGAAAAGCGATCGCTTTACAAATACCCACGAAATTTTCTCTCTTTGCTTTTTCTTTTAAGGAACGCAATTCAGGGGAAAAATTATGGTCGCCTGGCTTTTTGAATCGTTTTTTGATTGCACATAGATTGATGTTTTAATTAATATCTCTGGATCTAATTAAAATTAAAAAAAAAAAAAAAATTCCACTATCCCCACGGGAAGGCTTCTGAGCACCCGCATGCCAAAGTTTGTACTTCTGCGTTCAGTAGGGGCTGAACGTGTAGATGCGCAGACAGACAGACAGACAGGCATACATCTTCTTTTATTATTATAGATAAAAAAAAATTGTGAACAATATTTTTTTCTTTAAATGTGCTCAATTTATGTTATTTCTGTTTAACTGACAGAGTGAAATTTAAAGTAAATAATAAAACTGGAATGGAATTTACTGAAGTTAATGGATATTAATAAGTGTTTTTATAGAGTTTTATGTTAGAAAATATCAACTGTATGTCGAGGGCGGGGTCGTGTTGCCAGATTGCTTGACTTTTTCATTCAACAGTCACCAATAATTTTGAGAAGTGATATTGAATGTGCATAATCGACGATTAATCGTCTATTATATATATATCAAACATCACTTCTCAAAATTATTGGTGAATATTAAATAAAACAGTCGCGCAATCGGGCAACACTGGGAAAGGTCGTGTGATGTAAATAAATAATATTTCACAGGTTAATCCTATATAATATAAATTCGTTTGATATGGTATTTAGTGATAATTTGAGAGCGTAAAGTTAATTTCTAAGAGAGCACTACGTGTATAAGATTATATTTTACGTATTTCAGTATGTTATGTACGTGTAAAACAGTGGGAATTCGAAAATGGAGGATTCGACAAAATTTGAAATTAACATTTGAATTACATTTTTAAAATTTATGATTCACTTCAATAAAATTGATTTTTGCGCCTACATTAGCTCTTTATAAAAAAGTTGGTAACTCGTGGCTTGAACATTTGTATAACTAAGGCCGTAACTAGAAAATGCTTTCAGAGGAGGTTCAAACTCCTGTACGTGCATAATGTTGGGTGTTAAATACAGGGGTCGTACTCTCCGCCCTTTTTTCAGGACACTCTCAGAGATAAGAAATTTCCGTCTTTTTAGCCACCGCTAATTTCATACAAAAATACTTTTGGTATAATACTGGTGATTTGTCATGATTATGAAGGGAAGAGATTATTTTATAAAAATAGTGGTAGCAATATAGTTGAAAATTTCTCATCCATAAGAGTGTCCTGAAAAAAGGGCGGAGAGTACGACCCCTGTAAATATTAAGTAACTAAACAATTTTCAACAAACCTGCAAAATTGCAGGGTAATAACCCCCCTTTCGCTATGGCCTTGCACAATAAAGATGCAATATGAGCATAAAATGCCAAAAAAAAAAGAACTTCGAATTTGCACTCTCGTATCAGCTCTGATAAATCCGTAGCCAGAAAACAAAGTGGGAGATGAACTTACGTGCATCGTGCCCTTCAAATTTGTTGTGACACTTCTTAATTACTTAAAGTCTGTGACATCAAAATCCTCCCTATTATTGATAACGTTCTTAAAATATTCTATAGACCTTTTTATAATTTTACTTTTTCTAGTGTTGCTAAAATTAAACTCGATAACCTTGCTATTTTGGCTTTTAATACTCCATCATGCTTTTAATTAGCCAAAGTTTTAAAACGTTTTAATTTTCGTGTTATTCTCAAACGTGCGATTATACTTCAATTCGCTTCAACTAAATCCACTTTTTTCGAACATCATAAATGAGGTATCTAAAATGTCCCTTATAATGTAATAACTGTCATTTATGTTACATTTGTAAACTAAAAGAAATCTTGAATGTCGTTTACGTGAGCTTTTTGGATGTGTCACAAAGCAAGAAATTTCTAAAGATCGGAATCTGACCATAGTTTTAATTTTCAGCAAGCTAAAATTACCTTTAATGTCAATCACGTTCCTGAATTATATTTCCTGGGAAATTTAGCTGTATATCACAATTGTGATAAAATTTTTAAAGAAAAACCTGATTCCACTTTGTTGTCTTCAGCTTAGAAATACTTATTTAGTTAAATTAAATAATTTTCTTTCTTAATAAAAAAATAATATAAATATATAAAATAAATAATAATGGCAATATTAAAGAAAAATATAATGAAATAAAAAATACTTTTTCTTTTTTTAGTGCTTGTTTCTTTTGTTATTCTGTCCTCTTTTATTTGTCGTTGGATGCAGCTGCCTTACTGGCTGGTTGTGTTGCTCCTCCCTCTTGTGTTTTCCAATCTTGCTTTAGCCTCCGAGGAAGTAGCACATGTTTCTAGCCCCTGAAGAAGAAGTTCCTGTCATTCGGAACCGTCAATGCTTCCTTTTACTTTCCGGTGTTATAAAGAAGTTTTAAAGTTTAAATATAACGTTTTATTTAAAAAAAAAAAAAAAGAAGAAGTACATCTATAATGAAATTGTATACTTTTGTACCTGGTCACAGAGTATCAACCGACACAATTTCTTCCGTGACTTTTACACCAATGTATTTATACAGTGAATATTTACAGAAAGCTTCTTTAATAGATTAAAGCAAATTTTTTACGTGAATATAGTGGTGGGAGAGTTACGAAAAAAAAAACGGATCATTTCTTGCCCCTTACCCTGTTCACGCAAAAATCTTTTAAAATAATTTGTATATTGCCCGATTAATCTTATTACTATTACATGGGGTCCAGGTGAACCCCAGACAATTTATAAATTGCGAATAATGATAATATATATCATAATTTGAGTCATAACCTATGGCATCTCACTTCGGGATGTGGTACTCGAGAGTAAAAATGCAAATGCACAAATATCAGGCGTGGTTTAATTTTTTTCATCTACTGTAAAAAATGTTACATTTCAAGGGCACAATTATAGGATTAAAGCAAGAAAATCCTAAAAGCAGGGATGTTTGATAATAATTATTAGTAATTCATGAAAAAAATTTTAGATTTAGGGTAAGTGCACTAGTAGGGTACTTTATACTTTCAGTTTACAATCTTATATTTAAACTCAGAAACAGTTTTTCTTATTTTTTTATAGGTTCGAAAACCATTTAGAGTTGGGGTATGATACCCTTATTTCAAATTTCTTCATATACAAATTTTTTTCAGCCATGAGTTCAGAATAACACTAGTTTCAATGGAAAAAAAAAAAGAAAAAGAAAGAAAGAAAGAAATGCACTTTCTGACATTTTACAGTTATTTGTTGCAGTTTGGAATAAGGAAATAGAATTTTGTTTGTTTTATCACTGGTTATTTTTAACTGCTTTCATTTTCCTTTCATTTTCTCATAGCTAAAATAATAATGCAGAAATCATTTATTATGATAATTTTTTACGTTTGTTTTTATGTAAAATATTTTTAAGGTTGTCAACTTCTGGTACCAAAAAATATTACCATGGCCACTAGTGGACAGAATTTCCAACCACTAGGTAATTAGACTATTAAACCTAGATCCAGTATTGGACATACCTTAGTGTTCACCTGATATCGGATAATGATCGAATGTCAATGTATTTCATTTAAAATAATAATAAAAATTGTTCTATACATTCATAAGATTTTTTTTCTAAATATTCAAAACAAGTTAACATATTATTTAATCAAATGCGAAATATCTGAAAGAAATACTGGTTAACATTGGTATTTCTAATATAATCACACAAAATTAATCGTTAAAATATTTTTTAGCAATTTAAGACTCGTTCTAATTAAAAACATGTTATTGAATGTACTAAATTTTTGAGATAACTTATTTTTAATTTATGATACAGTTTTATTTATGAACACTTTCGCGAACTCTGACGTATATTCACGTCATTTGAAAATCTGTAACTCCGCCAGTGGGCGTTTCTTTCACATTTTGTACGTTATTTATTTCTTAAGAAACCCATTATTCATACTTGTACAATCAAATATATTATGGATACAAATGCTTTGATTTGAAAGAATATAATGATAATATATATCCATTTGTATTATAAATGTAAATACCGAAAATTTTGTTCTGAAATATTGTAACGTGGGAGAATAACACCAACAGGCAGACCTTACTGCCAAAAAGACAAAAATATGTGGTCGCGAAAGTGTTAATTTTCCTTTTTTAACGCACTACTAAAACACAAACTACCTTTTCTTAAATAAATACTCTTGTATAAATATTTTCTTAAATAAACAACACTTTGCATTTTATTTTGGTTTTTCTAAAGAAAATCAAAGGTACCCGTTACTGGGTTTGAATTATCCACGGTTGATGCATATTAATCTCTAGAAAATTAATCTTTTTAGTAGAAAAATGATTCAATCAGTATTTCTCTCAGTCATATACAGAAATGGTTAATTGAGGTATCAAACACTGGTTAAAGTCCCTTAAATTAAGAAATTTATTCATATATTGACCCTGCTAAGAAAATGAGATTATTTTAAAAATTTGTGGTATATTAGAATTTAACATATAAACAGCTAAATAGACACCAGTGTTGCCAGATCTGGTGGATTATTCAATAATCACCAATAATTTTTAATTGTAACGTTTGTCTAACCACTTCGAAGACTGATAGCCTATTATTTATATGAAATATCATTTCTCGAAATAATTGGTGAATATTGAATAAAAAATCCGCCAAATCTCGTAACACTGACGGGCACAACCAATTTCCTAAAAAGAAAAAAAAAAATTCTAATTTAAAGATGAATTTCATTCTGATACGTGTACCCTTCCTCAGATTGATGGTAGAATAATCTTTTGCCGGTACTATTTAAATTCACCTATATATACAGGGTGATTCGCTACCAAACCGACCAACTTGCAGTGGGTGTGGGGGTACAGAGACGACCCGGAATCACACATGGTTGCAGGGTTGGATATGCAATCCTAACGAGATAAGGGGCAAAATAATTGGGAAACTCATAACTTATTTTAAGCTCTTGGCCTTTAAATGCCATTTCACGATCACCATGTATTCATAGTCTTCAGCATAGCACTTTTGCAAGTAGCTGTAGTGTACATAAAATTCACGTGATTTGACCACGCCCCCTGTTTCTTGTTTTCTTGATATTTTAAAGAACTAGAAAGCAACAAACAGCATCATACTATTTAAAACGTATTAAAAAAATATCAGGTGAAGGAAAATGCCTGCCCTTCATAAGCTTATTTTAACACAAGTGTTTTGAATTCAATAAAAATTTCAACCGTTTGGGTGTGTTTTAAAACAATTATAAAGGGACTAAGAAAATCCCCTATCTCGTTAAATTGCATTTCTGACCTTGCATTCCTATGTGATTACAAGTCTTCTCAGCACCCCCTACACCTTCTGAAAGTTGTCGGTCTGGTAACGAATCACCCTGTATATATATACGGTCAAAATTTCTGTATCATAACAGGAACTATAATTATTTTTGTTACGGGACTTTAATTTCTCTTAAATATAAAAAGAAAACACCTTTACATCTTCTAAGGTCAACCTGTATGCCTTGGCACTTTTTGAGTTACTTTCACGTACAACCAGAGATAGGGTTTAATAGAGCACAGGAAATGTGGAACTTGAAATGTCTAATTTTAGGTATGTACACAGTATGCTTAAAATATTTTAAACCAGTAAATAATAAAAATATAATTCACACCAAAATATACAATTAAAAATTTCATAAGATAAATTTGAATTCATGTAAATTATGTATTCATTGCCGATTTAGTTCATTGTACTTAAAAAAAAACCATTCAACAATGGTTTGCAAAAAAAAAAAAAAAAAAAAAAGAGGAGAGCCAGAACGCCTAACGGAAAGGTGATTGTATAGTGAAAGTAATATCTGGATACGTTAAAAAATCGCATAGGATACATGTAAGTGCAATCGTCATTCGCTTGCCAAAGGATTTTATGCCAACAAAAATAATTCTGTATTTGACAAAAGTAAAGTACGAGCTCATTTCATTTTCTGTGATTTTCCCAAAACAGGAAATACACAACATCCCAGTATATACAAGTCGTATTTTTGATAGAAAGGTACAATTAAAATTACAAAATTTGAAAATTGGCATTGTCCATTCACCGATTGTGATTTTTTTAGATCAAAAATCTTTACATACATGATTGAAGTTAATACAAAAATTAAGTGCGCAGAACATATGCTTCCAGGGTTAAACGCCATTTTCTAAATATTTTTTATAAAATGCTCGGAATGTAGATTATTTTTTAAGTTTTCAAAAGGCATTTTATTTCTCCGTTTAAATACAATATTCCCTTTTTATAAGATGCGTAAAAAGAATTATTAAAGGAAATTACATGTTTATAGATTTTACATTTTTACGTCCCGTGACAGCAAAGCGATATCATTATAAAATCTAAAGAAACTAATTTTTATGTTAATGATAATAATGATTACATTATTTCACGCGTTCGAGCCGGCACGTTTTATTTACATAGTCTTCTGAGTTAATTTCCAAAACAGCGGTACCAGCGTATTTGACGAAATGTCCAAACGAAAGTGTCCAGTACTTGCAGCATCACATTTTACATGTTTTATCGGTCTGTGATAAAGCACTAAGATGACAAGGTTGAGTTGAGTGAGTTTTTCATCACACTATTACTGCACTATATTAAACCCACGGTAACAGACAGAAATTTGATTACGGTAAAAACCGGCATATGGGCTGCACTCGGTGCGTTATTCAACAGCCACCACTAAAATTTAATTATAACGTTTGTCTAATCACTTCGAAGAGTAGTCGTCCATTACATATATCAAATGTCACTCATAAAAATTACTGGGGACCATTGATTAAAAAGTTACGACAGTTTGACAGTACTGGATGCGGCTCATAGGCTGGTTTTTACGGTACTACTTTATTTGGGTTTCTATAATCATTTGGTTTCCAAGAGAACAAATTTTGGTCTTAAATTGAGTACGTTTTACATTCATGTTGAATAAGACCGATGCAGAAAGCAACTAGCGACGATCTGGGGTTCAGTCCTTTGTTTTTATTGATTGATTTCGTAAGAATATTTGTTTTTCAAGCAATTCAGTAGATTAGGTACCTTTTACGGCGCAAACCTTTCTGATTTTTTTTTATTTTTTTTATTTATTTATTTTGATAAATTTTCGATCTTCGAGTGGCTAGTGCAATTAAAATCCGTCGTGGCCGTAATGCCATCCACGTTCTTGTCCGGAATAAAATCTCTGAGGAACCACTGAGGCAGGACAGCCATCCCTTCCCTCCGTGGATGATCAAAATTGGGATTTCATGTCCCGGACCACCATTAGGAGTGCATTCCAAACCGTCGGCGATTGCTTGAATGACCATATGTCCTCAAAATTACAAGACAGCCTCTATTTTTAAATCGTTTTAAATTTTTTTGAAAAATAAAAGTAAAGAAAATTACTTATCATATTCTTTACTGATTTGGTCCACAATAATTAAAAGTAAGAAATATCTTCTTTAATGGGTAATTAAAATTGTTTTAACAATACATATTCATAAAGGTATTCTAATATGGTCACCCAGCCGATCGCCAATAACGTAGCACTAGTGCGAAATAAACCCTCTAATCCGAACATTAAATATTTTTTTGGCGAGTATGAAGAAATTGCTAAATGTAAACCAGCCATTTAGAGCCTCAGTTTTAAGATTTTTCTATATATTGAATTATCTGTTACCCACCGGTGCCTCACGCCGACTTCAACGTGTTAACAAAATGACTTCGTGTATTTCTGCATCTTCCAATTCTGACGGCGTATTATATGTTTTAGCGACATTTAAAGCATTGATTTCTGAGGACAAAATTTAGCTGTCTTAAACATGTGTTTACCAATTTATATTCCGAAATATTGTTATAATTTAGAATACCATCAGCTCAAAATCGGAATAATAATAATATTAATATTAATAATACTGACATAAATCTTAAAACATAGCCATTTTTGTCATTACCATTTCGTAGGTGCACACTTGCACGGGTTTTTAACACCACTATTTCTTTGGAAAAGAGTTCACGATGCTGAATCGCTGAAAACTACTAAAAGGTTTTTAAAAAATTATATTAAAAATTTCCGGAAAAAAAAGAAAAAAACTCACTGTTTTACAGCTATGCTTTTTTAATTTCTAAAGTACTTTTATCTATAATGTGTATGTAAGTATATATATACTTATATACACATATTACATACTTATATGCATATACATTATTAAATGTTTTACAATAAATACCCCCCCACACACACACACTAAATAATGAATTGCATGTTTATTATTTGTTTATTCATTTATTTTAAATCTAACCTTCAGTTTCTTAAAACTGACATATCGCTTTTAAATTTTAATTATATGTATATATGATGTAATTCAGAATAACTTTCACTAATTTTTTTAGCCTATATTTTAACAGTTTTTAATAGTATATTAATGTAATTATTTATTTGAGGTAGTTATCTGTGAATGAATATGTATTTGGTAATTTTATTTTGTTCTTCATTATGGATAGAAAAAGACAGCTTGTGGTTTTGCAAAAACTATTCCAAGCAATATCTTAAAACAGCTGGAACCTTTGGAATTCAATGAAGAACTCAGAGACATTAAAACTTTTAAAGGAAATAGGTATATAAGAAATTCATCATATAGTCCAGTCAATAAATACAATGTACCTTGCAAAAGGTGGGGTAGAAGATTTTGTTTTTTTAATTTGTACATATTAGTACTGATATGCAAAATACGAGCTATCCAACATGGTCGGCCCCGGGAGAATTTTTGTCGGCTGAAAAACCTCGAAAATTTACTAGTTTTTTCGCTTTTTCCGAAATATCTCAGAAATGGCTGAATTTAGCGATATTTTTCAATTGTAATGTTTAAAGAGGATTAAATTTCCTACAATTTTCTTCATTACAACTTTTTTGTAGAAATAATAGCAAGCGCGTAACAGCTTCTTGAAAATAAACAGTTTTCTAAACTTCGTAAAAAAAGCGCATTACTCCTTATAAATAATGTACAGTAATTATTAGAATTAGAAGCTTTATTTACATAAAGCTTAACAACTTTTAATGATATATGTCAGATATCTGTCGTCCTTGGGATTTTTGAATTTGGTGATCAAAAATGTAATACGGAATCACACATGCCAGATGTATATTTTAAGAAATACTGATTTATTTTCTTGATTGTTCTCTTAACATATACCTTGTTAAAATAATCGTGATTTTTGAAAAGAATTAAATATGTTAGCCAGGTAAATTGGCGATCACCCTTTTATTTTTTCCCTTACCCTTTTTACTAACCCCCCCCCCCTCCCCCGGCCACGCATTGACAATTCTGGTCGAACAACAGTAGTCATTATCAGACCCCAATAACTGCCGATGTATAGCATTCTACCACTGCAACACATAATACACACACAAAGACATACAAAGGAAAAATATAAAGTAAAAAACATTGGTATATAAATGTAAATGAATAAATATTAGGGTGCTAATAAGCAAAAACTCAATGCATTGATACATAAATATTTTTATTCTACTATTTATTAAATTATAAAACATTAATGATATTTAGATATAATACATAATGTTGTAAAAAACATTAATTACTGCTATATGAATATTGAGGATAATAACAATATACAGTATTAATTTTAAATGAACTTTATAAATAGGCAAACTTGTTTGAAGAACATTAGCAAATAATTACATTAGAAAAGTAAATTGTAGAAATTTAACTTTATATATAAATTATAGGGAGATCATTTAGCCTTGAAACAAATAAAGAAAAGTACATTAATGTATAATATACATGTTTATTTTCTTCGTGGTTGTTTTGAAAGCCCGGGTTCTTAAATTTCAATAGTGATAACAGGTAGAAGGAAGGTGTGTCATCCTCAAATAGTTCCTCTCCCTCTTGCAGTAATTACAAAAGCTCTTAGAATAGCTTATCTTCTTCAGTCTCGTCCAATAAGGAAATTAATATGACATTTTCCTGTTGAGGATAAGAGTCCTTGTTACTATACTAGTTTCACTGAGTATTTTATAGACAACATTTTGAAAGCAAACAACTGCTTTCTTGTTGGCAGTTTCGGCTATTAAAACATCTTCACCGTATTTTTTGCAAAGGCGTGATGTAACCGTTCTTATGCCAGGACGAAAATCACCCTCTATTTTATTCATCAAATACTTAATGAGACTGGCACTCCTCCAAGTCGTTTTCAGGGTAGGAGTAATCTGATTCCATTGCCTCATCAGTGTTACTTGCAGGGTATTATCGTCGTTTCATCTCACTTTTAGGCCTCCAATGCAGTTTTTGCTGACAAAACCTGTGATACCAAGCATCTAGAGCAACTAAACCTTTTACATTTCCGATGCATTCAAATACTTTTTTTCTTCACTCATCCCTACGATTTTCGGCATCATTTACAATTGTTTCTTTCACACCCAGTTTCATAGCATGGTGGATAAAATTTCTTTCATACTCAGGAAGTTGTACCTGTTTTTTAAAGAAATCTTCAAGTATCCCCTTCTCCACACAAGAAACACTGATGTTTAAAACTGAAACCTTCAGTTCTCGATGGAAGTTATGTAGCCGCACAGTTCGGACCAGCTCCATCACCAGTTGTATGACGCCGTACATATGCTGCAATCATTCGCTCTTTGGTGTATCATTTGTGACAGGCATTGTGAATTCTTACTTGTAGGTTCTTCAAAAAACACCGATGTTCTTCATTTTGACGTTTTGCATTGCACTTTTGCAGATTTTTTGTATACCTTTCGCCTTCAGAATCTTTATTTCACCTTTATTCAAACTGATTTCGTAAATAAAACAAACACTCCGGTTATTGTAATAGAAAACGCTCATAGGTTGAAACAGTACGTTCACACATTCGAACACTGAATAACATAGGTAGATGCTCAGCCTAGGCAGCGTACTACAAGATGGGAAGTGGCGGGAGGAAAGGGTGTGTGTGTGTGGCGGGGGGTTACTTTTTTCTCTTTTTTTTTTACCTCATTTGCTACGAAGCAGATATCATTTCCTAAGGTCAGACAGCTGAATATGTCCTTTCCTTTTTTTCCGCTTTCTAATAAACGTTCATGCACCGACCCATTTCTTTGAGTTGTATTTTATTAGCTTGAGAAAAAATGCCGACTTTCAAGAGGCTGTAACGTGCTTGCTATTAGTACTACAAAAAAGTTGTAATGAAGAAAATTGTAGAAAATTTAATCCTCTTTAAACTTTATAATAGAAAAATATCGCTAAATCCAGCCATTTCTGAGATATTTCAAAACAAGCCAAAAAAGTAGTAAATTTTCGAGGTTTTTCAGCCGACAAAAATTCTCCCAGGGTCGACCATGTTGGATAAATAGTTTTTTTCATATTGACACTAATATGTACAAATTAAAAAAGAAAAATCTTCTACCCCACCTTTTGCTAGGTAAGCCCTTTTTTACATACCTATTTAATGGACTAATATACGAGGACGAAGAATTTGTGAATGGGTAAAAGCAATCAAAAAATGTGTACGTGAAAGGATTCACCGAAATTCTTCACAATCAGGGCGTCAAAGTGCAATGCAGTTTCAGATATTCCAGTTTTCGATGTAATGGTTTTTAAAAAATGATTTGTGTATGAAAACATATAAAAAAAAAGAAAAAAGTAGAAAGTTGTCGGAAAAGTAGAAGAATGCAAATGTTCAACGTAGCCAACAGTTGCCGAAGTGACACTCAGAATGCAAAATAATATCTTCAGAGGAAAAATTGTTCCTCTTGCAAGATTTCTACAACCAACAAAATGGTTTTATTTACTCAACACGGTTTATATGTCCTCAAAGAAATAATGATTGCCACCGTTTCCAAAATATATTAAAAATTGTGGTTTGCGACGTTTTTTTTTTTTTTTTTTTTTTTTCTTTTAATCTCTTCTTTCTTTTGCTCAAAATGTGCAAATTGACACAAATTACTTTATCAATAATCTCTTAAAGGATCGTTCACATCAAGAAGGTTGTATGAATAAAAGCTTTCAACTGGGTTTAGAACCATTGCATCAATCAAAAAATTCATAAACGGTGTTTTGATTGTTTGTCTGATTTGATCTTTTATAAAGAGTAACATGCACCTTCACCATATTTGAATCCTATTGATTTCTTCGTATGACGCTGCCTGCTAAATGAAATAGAAAATATGCGAGGACTAAGAATTGTCAAACTTAAACAAAGGTTATCTATAATTTTGAAAGAAATGCCGCAAAATGACATGCGTGCCAGCTGTGACGCATTTGTTGGGAAACTAATGTTCACAATGGTGCAAAAACCGGTTCAAACTAAAGTCATAATAACAGGGATGGAACACGGGCGCAGAATTCATACCACTATCAATGTAAGAAAATTTTCTACTTCTTAAATCAACGATATTATAGGTAGAGAAATTTCTTAAACGGATTCCGGTATGAATTCTGCGCCCGTGTTCCATCCCTGTAATAAGTGAACTAAAAAATCAGAAGGTACCGTAATATCTGGTAAATAATCCGCAGGTTATATAATCCAGTTTTGAACCAGAAATTTCAATTGATAAATAAATTTATATTTGTACGAGCTCTTCCTTAGAAAAAATATAGATTTCTCTATTAAATAAAATTTCTGATGGAGAGATGACACATCTTACCTGCGGATTATCTATCAGAAATTACGGTAAACTTTCAGAAAAGAATCTAATTTTTAAAATTTTTTAATAAGTTTAATTTTTAAATTAATTTATTTTTCTGATCGTAATTTTGAATCACGCTGTGTGTTTATATATATATACATACAGGTGACCCAAAACTGCAGCGACAAATTTTAAGAGTAGATAGGGCCCATCAGAAGAATTCAGAATCATGTATGAACCCATTACTGCAAATCTCATCGTAACCCTAAAGAAGGGGGTAATTTTTAACAGATGAAGGTGGTACAAATGTAAAAATACAAGTTTAAGTTGATGTAAATAGCAGCTGAAGTAATGAGGAATGCATAAGAAGCCATTAACATTTAAAGGAGCAGATATATTAAGTTTTTTTTTTTTTAACGTCTACATTGACGCGAACATTTTGCAATTTTCCAGACTATTTTATCCCCGCCATTATTCTACATCACTTACTTTTTAACAGCAATATTTTCTTATTTTATAGAAGTTATATACTAGAGAAAATTTTTCCATAAATAAAGTGGTGTTAATGGAAGGCGGGGTTAAAAATACTTCGAAATAAATTAAAATGTTGGCATCTATGTATTTATTGGTATGTGTGGGTATTATTGACTGCTCATGTGTAATCTAGCTTTTTGGTTATTAATAACTACGTCTACCTAGTAAATTTTAAAATCTTGTACAGTTCATCATTACATAAAATCATACATAATATTCAAATTAACACAAACATAGTTTTAAGTATTTCGATTATAAACAACAATATTACTATGTATATCGTTTATGCAATCATTTGTATAAAAAATTGCATGTTAAAAATTTAACCCTTTGCGCTCGGCATATTTTCCTATTTTGAACAGTAACACACGCCTTTTGGCGTTCTTTTAAAACGTCACTCGTATAGTTTCCAACTTACTACCTTTTGGCTTCCGAAAAATTGTAATAATTTGTTTTATATTACTTCATCATTAAATAAAATAAATCTTTCTGTTAAAATTTTCCGGTAGCCGAAAGGTAGCCTATAGTTACACGTTTTAGAATAATAACATTTCATTTGCAGAGGAACACCTTAAGACGGGCTCGATTTTTTAATGTCCCCTCAGAAGGGACATACGAGCGATAATTGTTAAAATCTGCGCCTACATCTGTTAAAAAATATCTTAAAACACCTGGTTCTTAATGGGTTAAAATGACGTTTGCGGACACGAGTTTCTATGCAATTCTGAATCCTTATGATATGCCCTATCTCCTCTTAAAATTTGTCATTATAATTTTGTTATAACGTGTATAAATAAATAAATAAACAGGCTAAATAAATACAAAATTTAAACCAGAATGTTCATATAGAAATTGCTTAAATCAATTTTAAGCTTTGACGCTAATTTTATAAGAGTTAAGTAGTAAGACACATTTTCATAAAACCATTCGATGGTTAGAGAAAAGAAAATTGCGTTGTTATTTCTTGTCGCGTATGACATGCGGGAGGAGAGACTAGACTCAAGAATTTAGATTAATAATGTGTTTGACATGCAAAACATAGGTTACTGTATTGAAAGAAATGTACAGATTGTTCAGAAACCTACCATTTTTCAAGAACTTTTACACCAGTATTCTCTATTTAACCTAGGTTTGTTTTATAGTGAAAATTACTATTAAAAATTAGTAGGATGCAATTATAAAACATTCGAGAACTCTGACCTGTGCACGAGTTGCAGCCCTGCCTAGAAAAAATTAAATCTTATACGTAGCATACTTATATTTAACCTGTAAATAATTTATTTGAAAGTATAAGAGATGATTCAAAATGTTGTCAACATTTTAATTTGTTCCGGAGCATATTTACTTCACTTTAATTTCACATCTCTATATTTATAGCTGCTAATATTTTAATTTATTCCGGAATATTTTTACCTCTTTATAGAAATTTTTTCTCTAATATGTAACTTCGATAAAATAAGGGAAAATTACTTTTAACACTTTTACGACTGCTGACGTAAATTCACGTCATTCGAAAATCTGTAACTCCGCCAGTTTGCGTTTCTTTGGGTTACATAGGTTATATTATTTCTTAACAATATATTCAATATTCATATTTATGCAATCAATGCACGACGGATACAAATACTTTGATCAGAAAGAGTACGGTTGTAATGTACAGTCAGCCAAAAAAATAACGCCCCCCCCCCCCCCCACACACACCTAATTTCGCCGTAAATTATCGTAGAAGCATACGGCTGGTACCTATCGATCTGCATCAACGTCTAGTTTTTAATGGTGTAGTTCGATTTTACTTAAGGGGTCATCTACATATTAAAACAGGTATAAACTTCATTTTTTTCAACGACGAAACCTATTTTTGACCTCATATTCCGATTTTTGAGATCAAGGCACTTCGTAAAACCTACCTATTTATATACTTTTAATCAATTCTAAACCGAGTTACAAGTGAAAATGTGTTAGGGGACCGTCTATACAGTTAGAAAAGATAAATTTTGATCTACCACACAATATACGTTATTTAATAAACTTCACACCGGAAAAAAAGTTCAAAAATGTTTATTATAAAATAAAAAACCATTTTAATTCGCAAAACTTTCTGTGTTAGTTCATGAATTCAAAGATTTTTATTGGTTTCCCTTTATTAAACATTGAATAGTAAAAATACATCACTGCATACGAAGAAAATTAAATAGCCTGAATTATATGAACCCTACAATACAATGTGGAATTACAAAAATCTAGGTACCAAGGTAAAAGAATAATAGTAATAATGATAATAATATTAATAGCGGTTAAAAGAAAAAAAAAGGGTTTAATAGTTAAGAAAAAGAATTATCTACTTCTTGTTGGGTAGCCCCGCATGAAAGTGTTACTATAAAGTTTTACATTTAATTTTAGGCGTGCAAACCAACAATAGATAATATACAAAAATATAGATAACAAGATTTAAACTAAAATCTGAGAAAGGATATTTAATATTTTCGCTGAGCAATTGTTTTCAACACGTGTATAAATAAAATTGATAAAACATATAAAACACAGCACTTCACACGTTAAAATCCAAGTCGAAAGACTTAGTTTAAAAGTTCACATTATAAAAGATAGAACACTACGACGTTTCGTCCAAGCATTGTTGCTTGTGGACATCCTCAGGTTTAGTTCGCTCACTGCCAGCGTCTTGATCCTTTAATATATGTAAAATGGGTTGCCATACTTTCGCCAATTCTCTGGAATGTGCATAATTGATGGCTTGTTTATCGTATTTTATTATCTGCATTTTTTCTTGTATTTCAAGTTTAATCAGACTGGAGGGGGTTGCTATTATTTCAGCTTGATCCCATAACGGTTTAGCATTTTTATTTTCTAATATGTAATCTTTTAGAGCTGTGTTTCCATACGGGGATCGTAAAGAATATTGATGTTCAGAAATGCGTTTTTTAAAACTTCTTTTTGTTTTCCCTATTTTCGCGACTGCTGATGTAGTTTCACGTCATTTGAAAATCTGTAACTCCTCCAGTGGGCGTTTCTTTCACAATTTGTGTGTTACGATATTTCTTAAGAATATTCCTTATATTCATATTTATATAAACAAAATAGTATGAAACAAATACTTTCACTAGAAAGAGTATAATTATTGTGTATATTCATATGAAAATAAATATGGATATAGAAAAAACGGTTTCCTGTTGCCTAGAACGAATATACCCCGTTCTGCACTTGAATTCTTAATTTTAATGCGTAAAATCTATATCTTTAAAAGTTATAAGACATATTACTTAGTTTTAAATTATTTTTCCGTGATAAATGTGTCGCCAGTTTTACGCCGTGATTAGAATAATCGAAAATAAATAATATTGCGCTTTGTTTCAATAATAGATTTTAAAAACTTAAAAAAAAAAAAAAATCCACTACATTATTCGGTATTAAAAAAAAAAAAAAAAAAAAAAAAAAAAAAAAACATGTAATAAAAAGTTTATATTTTATTATGTTATGTCATGCGATAAAATTTAAATAGCATACACGGTAGAGTAAACGAATGCAAAAATGTCACAACAAGATTAAAACAGAAAATATGTTTTAACAAATCTGATAAAAATTAATTATATTAATTTAAAAGAAAACAAAAACAAAAGTATTTTTCACTGCATATTGCTCTTTCAAATAATAATCCTCGTCCTACCGCATTTTCTAAATCATTATATATAACTTAAGATGCACGAATCCTAGAATATTCAAGTTAAAAACAAAAGACAAAAGGGATAAAATAGAATTTTAGCAGTGAGAAACTAGAAAACGTTATGTAATATTTAAGAACAAAGACTTAACATTTCAGAATCGAATAAACTCCTTTTTGCAACGAAAGCCACGCCTTTACAGAATTTTTCTAAAACTTTACATTATAAAACAAAATTATTTTACATACTTCCAATTAAATCATTTACATTTTGTCTTCAGCATTCAATGTAGTAAATGCCATTGACGTTTATTCATACCAGCGTCACATATAGAGTCATATACGAGTATGCAAACTAGTTTTTTAAATACTGTTTCCGTAATATAGAGGCGGGGCTAGTTTTCTTTTGGAATTCTTTCCCAATCTCTTGCCTGCATTGCGATAATTTTATAAAGAAATAAGCGAATTTGTATAATAAACATCGAAATGTTCCTTAGAAAACAATTATAATAACATAAAGTAAATTAAAATAGTTTTTCGTCAAAACGTATAGAAATATTGACTCACAGAGGGTACAAATTATAACAAGTGACGCCCCTCCTAACAGCAGTAAAAAATGAAATATCACAGTAACTCAAAAAATAATGTTAGGAATGAGCTGTAAATTTGGAATCCCATAATTTTGATGATGCCCGTTCTATTCGTGCAAAAATTAACATAGGTCATAATTCATAATTTTTTCAAATATGAATTTATTAATAATTTTCATAATTCAAAAAATGTTCTTTCAGCAAAAATTTGCATCGAATATGTTTGGGTCACTTCATTCTAGCGAATAAAAAAAATAGAATTTAAATATCATAATTATTTCGGAGGATGTGATTTAATGTTTGTCACATTCATTTAACATTAGCATCCCCAAACTTTGACAGCTTATAACTCTATGAAAAATTGAGCGAAATATATAAACTATACCATTTTCCGTGATGATTTGATCCAACGAATTCAAATAAATTATAAAAAAGGGGGGTTACTGTTGAAAAAAATGAAGTTGATGTCAGTTTTAATATGTAGACGACCCTCTAAGTAAAATCTAACTATAACATTATAAACTAGACCTTATTACAAACTGATCGGTACCAGTCCCATGTTTCTACGATAATTTACGGCAAAATTAGGTGGTGGTGGGGGTGGCTTTTTTTTTTTTTTTTTTTTGGCTGACTGTACATTCATTTATATAATAAATGTGAATATAGAAAACACTGATTTAAAATAATGTAATATAAAAGAATATCGCCCACAGGCGGAGCTTTCAGTCAAAAAGGTAAACATATGTGCCCGCGAAAGTTAAAAAAAATAAGTGGTATGGAATAAAGGCGGGGCTAAAAATATTACATGGGGCACAATTAATTAAGTAAAAAATTATCACATAAATTTACTGGTGGAAAATTCAGAGAGAGAGAGAGAGAGAGAGAAAACAAATCTGCAGCCACACCGTAAAATCTCAAGTTGATATTTCTGTAAAAATTTACCGATATTTAAAAATCCGGTAAGTTGGCATTTTGGCATTCTGTGATAAAAAAAAAAAAAGAGAGAACAGAAGTAATGATATAAAATAATCCAAACGATTGGTTTAAATAATAATTTTACGTTTATATAAAATCATGTCTGCTACTTTTCATCTGAATGCAGTACTATGCCCAGTCAACAGAAAAAAAAAAAAAAAAAAAAAAAGAACACGAAGAAGAAAAAGAAAGAAGGAAAAAGCCTCTCTACGACTAATTTCGGTGCAAATTATCGCGGCTGGTGCTATGTGAAAAATACTAAAGTCTATTTCTTCAATGATGAACTTAAATTATATTTAAAATTCGTTTACATAGTAAACCTTCATCAGTTTTATTTTTCACAGAAGAAACATCCTTTTTTCACTTTTTAAAAAAGTAATTTAGAACAAATGTGCCTAGAATAGAGAAAATGTATATGATATTTTTGTTATTTTTTTTTATAGAATAAGCTGTCATTGTTTAAGGATGCTAATGTTGAATGACTGTGAAAAACTTATAAAGTAAAACATCGATAATCCGGCATCAGTGGGAAATAGACATAAACGAACTTTTCCGGATTATAGGTGTTCAGAAAATGAATTTCGAAATCATATCAGTCACAACATCTAAAGAAATATTTTTAAAAATTAGCTTTAAAAAATGTATGCAAACCCTTATCAAAAGCGAAAATAAGTTAAATAACATTTGAAATTTTTTTTTTTTTTAAATAACAATTATAAAACAGTAATACAGATCGTTTATGTTTGTACAAATAATAATAATATAAAAAATTTATATCAATACTGGCTTAAAAACAAATACGATCAGGAATTTGACATTGCTGCATTCTAATAAGAATGTCAGTCAATTTCATTTGTTTCATTCTCTTTTGCATAGGTAACAAGTCTACGGTTTTTTGCGGGAGACTTGAAACCGGAAAATTTCTATAGCTATTTTCGGTCAGGATCTTCGAATGGTGAGAGTGGGAGGCACCTGTGTTGTAGTCATGCATCCTCCGAAACATAAGAAAGGAAAAACTAATAGAGAAGAGTTCACAACAAAGCTGAAAAAACAACCAGCTAGGAAAGGAAAAAGTAGAGATGTGCCGTCATTCGAGCAAATAATTGGATTATCTGAAAATATCACGGAAAAATCATTCGGTAATTCCTTCCGATTGTTCTATTCGTTATTTCATTCTGATTATTTTTTTTTTCACGATTGCTATCATATCCTTTATGCGTGTGCGCGAATGATTTTGTCGATTATTTTCTTTCGAATGATTTTATATCCCTTATGCGCATGCGCGAATGATTATCTCGATGAATTTATTTCGAGTGATATTATATCACTTATGCGCGTGCGCGAGTGATTGTCTCGATTATTTTATTTCTAGTGATTTTGGCGGCGAAAATTTACTTGCTCATTCTGTATTTCGATTATTTGCAGCGATTTATTTTCTACTTATAACGAATGAATCATTTGTAATGCTTGTTTTTCACATATTATGCGTATAAAATAGTTTTATGTTTATCCAGTACTACCAAAAATTATTAACATGACCCCACGTGGCCCCCTTACAACCGCTAGCTCATTAGGCTATTAAACCTATATCCTAGTATCGGTCATATCTTAGTTTCCTCCTGAAATCGGAAAATGAACGAATGCCAATTTATTTCACTTACAATAACATTGGAATTGTTCAATAAGATCATTAATTTTTTTCTTAAAAAAGAGGTTAACATACTTTTTTTTAATGGCAAGCAAAATTCAAATACATATCTAAATAAATGCTGGTTATTGTTGGTATTCATAAGACCATCACATAAATTAATTACTTTTTTTTTTTTTTTTTTCAAATTAAAACTTGTTTTATTTAAACAATGTTACTGAAGGAGTTAAAAGTTTGAGATAATTTCTTTTTAATTTATCATACAATTTTACTTATTTTCTTTTCCTAACGCTCTACTGAAACAAAAAATACATTTTCTTAAATAAATACTCTTAAATAAATATTTTCAAACACTTACCATTCTTCTTTCTTTTCGTTTTTTCTTTCTTTTTTTTTTTTTTTAATGAAAATCAAAGGTGCCCGCAGAGCTGCCAACCTAATACGGCAAATTGTTAGTACCGCTCCTTTTTCTACACCACTTAATTTTTAGAGTGTTTGTTTTCTTTATTAATCGTAACTGTATTTGAAGAGAATTACTCTAAAAATTAAGTGGTGTAGGAAAAGGTGCAGTACTGACAAATTGCCGGATTAGGTTGGCAGCTCTGTGTCCGTTACTAGGTTTGATTTGTCTACTGTTGGTGCATATTAATCTCTCTGGAAAATAGACTTTTTAAGTATAAACATGATTCAATCAGTCTTTTTCTCAGTTATATACATAAAAGTTTGTTTGGGGTATAGAACACTGGTTAATGTCGCTTAATTTAAGAAATTTATTGATACAATTACGTTTTTAAAAAAAGGATTATTTTTAAACATTTGGTGAATTAAAATCTAACATATCAATAGCTGAATAGACACAAATATATTTTGAAAAAAAAAAAAAATCTGAATTTAACGATGAATTTCTTTTAGATATATGAAACTTTCTTCAGATTCATGGGAGATTTATCCTTTGATGGTGCTATTTAGTTTCACTTCTACATATATATATCGTGAAGATTTCTGTATGATAAAAATAATTATAATTATTATTATTTTTTTTTACTAGATTTAAATTTCTCTTAAATGCAATAGAACACCCATGTACATGTCAGCTAAAAAAAAAAAAAAAAAGCTACCCCCCTCAACCAAATTCGTTGCAAATCGTCTTATATGCGGTTGGTGTCAATCGAATAGTAATAACGTCTAGTTCTAGTTTATAACATTATAGTTAGATTTTTCTTAAGGAGTCGTTTACATAATTAAAGAAGCATGAATTTCATTTTTTTCAATGCCAACCTCAATTTTTGACATCATATTCAATTTCTTGAAATCAAGGTGGTTTGTAAAAAGTCCTATCTATATATTTCAAATTGATTCTTGATAGAGTTACAATCGAAAATGTGTTAGGGTCCGTTTATATATTTTGAAAAACATAAATAATGGTCTACCACAGAATGAATTTTATTCATTAAGATTCATGCCGGAAAATAAGTACACAAATATTAATTATGTTAAAACGAAGTTACCATTGAAACTACTGTGTTTGCTTCTTAACTTACCTCCAGTTGATCAATTTACTGATTAATCTAATGAGCAAATGACTTATACTTTTTCTCCTTAAATATAGTATATATTAATTGAAATTATTTTAACACTTTCGTGACCACAAGTTTTTGTCATTTTCACAGTAACAGGGATGGAACACGGGCGCAGAATTCATACCGGAATCCGTTTAAGAAATTTTTCTACCTACAATATCGTTCATTTAAGAAGTAGAAAATTTTCTTACATTCATAGTGGTATGAATTCTGCCCCCGTGTTCCATCCCTGCAATAAGGTCCGCCTGTGGGCGTTATTCTCCATAGTAACAATATTTCAGAACAAAATTTTCTGTATTGACATTTATATTACAAATGGATATACATTATAGTTATACTCTTTCTAACCTAAGCTTTTATATCCGTAGTAAACTGATAGTACAAATATAAATATCGGGTACATAAAAAAAAAAAAATAATAATAACTTACAAATTGTGTAAGTAACGCCAACTGGTGGAGTTACAGATTTTCAAATGACGTGAATCAGGCGGTAGCGAAAATATTAATGGTTTATTTTAAATAAATATGAAATAACTTACAAATTGTGTAAGTAACGCCAACTGATGGAGTTACAGTTGAAGGAGTTACAGGAGTTCACTCAGTCGGAAAAAATAAAATTTCAATAAATATGATTTTCTTCCACAGTTGATTGTGTGATTTTAATAAAAATATGAAATAGTTTATTATGTCACATTATGCGGTAGAATTTAAATAGCTTGAGTCACATGAACTCTACGCTATTCAGTTACAAAAATGTACGTAGCAAGAAAAAATATTAATAGTAATAATGATAATGATAATAACAATAGCGGTAAAAATAATAACAATATTAATAATAATTAAAAAAAAAAAGAATAATATTTAAGAAAAAAGAATTCAGCTTTTTTTTTGTTAATACTTAGTAAAAAAGAGATGCTGTTCAAAAGCATTTCTATTTTGATTAATAAGACACGCCTTTATATATTTCTGTAAACTATCAAATTATTAAACAAATTTATAAATAAATAACTGAAAATTTGTCATCAACAAATTAAACGGAAAATTTCATTCGTTTATAAATGCTAACGTCCTATAAAGAGTCAGAAAAAAAAAATAATAATAATAAACATTTTTTAAATGTAAAGTATTGTTTCAGAAAAAGCCAGAGAGTGGGGTTTATTATTGTTTTGGAATGCTATCAAGATTTCCCTCCTGCAATACGTTAATTTTACAAAAATAGTTTAATTTGTATCATAAACATCGAATCCTTACTTAGAAGAGAATAAAAATGAAAACAAACAAAAGAATAAAATGAAATAAAATGAAAATTTTCAATATTGGACTGAACTTGCATAAATTAGTCTGATAATATATGTCCCACATAGCGCAATTTCCTATTGCCCAGAACGATTTTCCCGCATTATACAGGAGTCTACTGTACTTGAATTCTTAATTTTGAAAAATGTAAGATCAGAATCTATATTTTTAAAAGTGATAAGACACATTACTTTGTTTTTAATTCCTTTTTTTTAACAGGGAAGGAACATAGGCGTAGAACTCATACCACTGTCGATTTAACATTTTTTTCTACTTCTTATATCGACAATATTATCAGAGTTGCCAACTTTTATAATTTATTCCGGAGCATTGTTAGCCCCACCCTTTTCTCACACCGAAATGTTAAAGAATGATTTTCCCCTTGTTTAACCATTGTCACATATTACATAAAAATATTCTATAAAATTTCTGTTGCGAAAAGATATCGGGGCTAAAATTGCTGCGGAATAAATTATAAAAGTTGGCAACTCTGTATTATAGATAGAGAAATTTCTTAAATAAATACTGGTATGAATTCTGCGCCCATGTTCCATCCATGCTATAATAATTGTGAATTTTACGTCGTAATTATAATTAATTGAAAATAAATAATAATGCGTTTTGTTTCAAAAATAGATTATATATATATAAATCAGTTTTCCACTATTTTATTCTGTAATAAGAAAACATGTAATAAAAATTTATTATTTTATCATGTTACACCACGCGATAAAATTTAAATAACATCAAACGAGCGGAACAGTACACTAGACAATAGCAAAAATGTCACCACATGATTAAAACAGAAAATTCGTATAAAAATTTTTAAATATGATTAATAGTAATTAAAAAAAAATAATTAATTAAGGTTACCGACTGCGTATTGCTGTTTCAAACAAAGAGCCTCGCCTTACAACGTTTTCTAAAACATGTCATATAATTAGGGGTGTACGAACAATATAATATTCAAGTACAAATATAGGACAACAGGATTAAAATAGAATTTTGGCGGTGAAAAACTATGAAAAGTTTCTTTCAGAAATGGAACACGGGCGCAGATTCCATACTACTATCAATGCAAGAAAATTTCTACTTTTCAAATCAATGATATTAAAGTAAGGTAAATTTCTTAAAGAAATACCGGTATGAACTCTGCTCCCGTGTGCCATCCCTGTATTTAATATTTAAGAAGAAGGACTTAACACTTTCGCGATCGCTGACGTAGATTCATGTCATTTAAAAATCTTGAACTACACCAGTGGGCGTTTCTTTTTCAATTTGCATGTTATTTATTTTTTAAGTATATACTTAATATTCATATTTTTACAATGAAATGTACTATGGATACAAATATTTTGATTAGAAAGAATATAATTATAATGTATATCCAAATGAAACATAAATATGAATACAGAATAATTTGTTCTGAAATATTGTTGATTTGGAGAATAACACCCGCAGGCGGGCCTTACTGTCAAAAAGATAAAATCGAGCAGTCGTGAAAGTTTTAACATATCAGGATCCGGTATGTTCCCCTCTTGTAACGTAAGCCACGCCTTTACACATTTTTCTAAAGCTTTACATTATTAAACAAAATGGTTTTACGTATTCGCAATTAAATCATTTAAGTTCTCTCTTCAGCAATCGATGTAATAAATGACATTGATGTTTATGCATTCCAGCGTCGCATATGGAGTCCAATTCAAATATGCATATTTTTATATATATATATATATATATATATATTATTTCAGTGATATAGAGGCAGGTCTTGTTTTCTTTTGGAATTCTTTCACAATCTCTCGCATTCATTGTTTTAATTTTACAAAAATAAGCCTCGTTGTATAATAAACTTTGAAATGTTTCTTAGAAAACAATAAGAATAACATAAAGATAAATTAAAACAGTTTCCCTTAAGATTTTATATACATATTTACTTACAAAGTCACACAGATTAAAAGAAGTGACGACCCCCTAAAAGCAATTAAAAATGAAACATACCTGTAACTCGAAATATGACGCTAGAAACGAGCTGTAAATTTCCATGTCTATGCTTTTGATGATGCCTGTTCTATTCGTGAAAAAATTAATATATTTCACATTTCATATTTTTTCGAATATGAATTCATTAATAATTTTCATATTTCAAAAATTGTTTTTCTAACAAAAAAAAAAAAAAAAAATGCATGGAATATGTTTGGGTCACTTCATTCCAACGCATAACACAACGTAATTTGATTATAATTTTTTTTTTTTTTTTTTTAAAGATATGAATTGGTGTTTGTCACAATCATTTAACCATTAGCATCCCCCTACTTTGAAAGCTTATAACTCTATGAAAATTGAGAGAAAACTATACCATTTTCCGCGATGATTTGATCCAAATAATTAAAAAAACTTGTAAAAATTGGGGGTTTCTCTTGAGTAAAATGAAGATGCTAGTTTTAATATGTAGATGTTTCCCTATGCAAAATCTACGTATATCGTTATAAAATATACGTTATTACTAATCGATCGGTACCAACCGCATGTTTCAACGGTAATTTACAGCGAAAATAAGTTAAGGAGTGGATATTTTTTTCTGTCTATGCATCTTCTAAGGCGCACCTTTATTTCTCTTAAATATAACAGAATACAGATGTATAGTCGGGAAAAAAAAAAAAAAAAAAAAAAAACGCAATACTTGCTGCAATTTTGTTATTAATCGACGTAAGAACATCTGATAGATATAATTCAACAGAAAATTAAAAGCACTTTCTGAATATGTCGTCAAATTTTGAATTAGGGCTCATCTACATATTGAAATGAGCGCCAACTTTGATTTTTTCAATAGCATCACCAAATTTTGACTTCATATTCGAATTTCTGAGAGTCTGGCAGTGCGGGAAAGTATACTGTTTTTATACTTTATCTTTAGTATTTACAGAGTGATAATAAAAAATGTGTTAGGGGGCTATCTGTAAATGTAGAAAAATAAGATTGAGATCATATAAGAAATAGACAAAATTTTAATGTTTTACACAAGTAATCTTTCAGGAAAAAAAATTTATAAAAATTAATAAAAACATTGGTCTTTTTCCAGTTTCTTAATTTCTATAATCCAGTTCCTTAGATTTGTATATACTTCAGTAATTTTTTAAATAATTTTAGGTCTGTTTAAATACATTACACTTGCGATGGTCCAGACAGTACTCTGAAAAATGTGCAACATTTTTCAAGTAAAAGTGTCTATTATAAGGCTGTACTGATCGACAATAAAACTTAAGTTTTCTTTCGTAGATGTAACATAATATACGAAATGAACTAACATAGATACAACGCATAAACTAAATCTTTTCGGATAAATTATTGTAAGGGTTCTTGAAGTAAATATTAAACAATTTTAATCGCACTTACCAGTTTCGGGTCAGTTGAACTCTTTGGAACTGTACGATTCGTTTCATAATATCTATGAAAATATAATTTCTTAATTAACACTTTCTCGACTGCTGACGTAGATTCACGTCATTTGAAAATCTGTAACTCTGTCAGTAGGCTTTTCTTTCGTAATTTGTGTGTTACTTATTTCTTAAGTGTGTACCCAGTATTCATATTTTCGCAATAAAATATACTATGGGTAGAAATATATTGATTAGAAAGAATATAACGTATATCCATTTGTAATATAATTGTGAATACAGAAAATTTCTTCCGAAATATCTTATTTTGAGAGAATAACGTCCGTAGGCGGATCTTGCTGTCAAAAAGACAAAATCCTGCGGTCGCAAAAAGTGTTAAAATATATTTATAAAAGTAAAAGTATATTTTTAAAAATATATAAAGTTAAAATTTATTAATAAAATTTTTAAGTTTAACGTATCCTTAATATAATAATCCTCCCCCTGCAAAATAAATAAATAAATAAAAATAAGCAATATATGAAGCAAATAATTGAGCCTTTAGCTATAACAGTAGTTAAGAAACGATTTTACAAGTCTGTCTTGCATTCCAATTCCATTCGTTTTTTTTAATTGACAATTTTTACATTTAACCTATTTTTCTATTCAAAACAGTAACCCCGCCTATTTAGTTATTTTGTTTTATTGAAATTTTATTTTTCCGACTGAGTGAAAATAATGCCTGGACCGGGAATCGAACCCCGGATCTTTGACTTACAAGGACAAGGCTCTACCACTGAGCTATCCAGGCCGACATCCCGGTCTGCATTACTCACTTAGACAAACTTTTAGGCAGAAAGAGCCTTGACCTTGTAAGTCAAAGATCCGGGGTTCGATTCTCGGTCCAGGCATTATTTTCACTCAGTCGGAAAAATAAAATTTCAATAAAATATGATTTTCTTCCACAGTTAATTTGTGTGATTTTAATAAAAATTGTATTTCTCTCTCCCATTGTTTAATGGTGTTTTCCTTTACCTGCGGCTTATTTTCTGTTGAGCTATCTATATGATAGACCAGATGTTTCTGCCTAAAAGGTTGTCTGAGTGAGTAATGCAGACCGGGATGTCGGCCTGGATACCTCAGTGGTAGAGCCTTGACCTTGTAAGTCAAAGATCCGGGGTTCGATTCCCGGTCCAGGCATTATTTTCACTCAGTCGGAAAAATAAAATTTCAATAAAATATGATTTTCTTCCACAGTTAATTTGTGTGTTTTTAATAAAAATTGTATTTTGTTCTCTCCTAGTTTTCGTATGAAAGATTCAAAATTTATTAACAGTAATCGATGAAGTAAATACCACTTGTGCAGATTTTTGTCAACATAAAATAAGGAGTTTAACACGAATACTCAATGTCATATTTACATTTTTTTTCAGTATTGTTTTGTTTTGAAGAACAATGAAGGCGGGGCTTGTCTTCTCTAGAAAACAGGAATTCTTGATGCTAACACTAATGTCTAAAAATCATAATTTTTGTTTCATTTCTTTACGTTTGACATTGTTGTTATATAATTTGGCCCGTAAATAAAAAATAAACATATTTTGTTTAATTTTCTTTGCTATTTTTTAAGATTTGATTCGTTATCTCACGCAAAACTTTCTAAGAGACGGCCCCCTAAACCACTCCAACAGAAAGATTTATTTATATCTCGAAAACTAATAACTGCATGAGCTGCAAATTTGCACACAATAATTTTTCAACATTAGGATTCATTTTATGTGAAAATTAATATAGGTCATAATTCATAATTCATAATTTTTATGAATATGAATTTATTAATATTTTTCAAAATTAAAAATATTTTTCATAATCAAAAGTAATGATGCATTATGTTTGGGTTTCTTCACTGTATCTCGTAAAATATATATATATATCGATCAAGTTATTTTTTGTCAAGATATTAATAAAAGTTTGAAATATGAATTTAACATTAGCACCTTCAAATTTTGAATGGTTATAACTCTGGGAAAAAATAAGTAAAATATACAACCAATATACTTTTTCGCGTTGTCGCGATCCAAGAAATTCAAATATAAAATAAAAATGGGGCATTACCTTTGAAAAAATCAAAGTTGGTGCGCGTTTTTGGATCTATTTCTTATAGGTTCTTTCTACATTTACAGATGACCCCCTAACACATTTTTGATTATAACTCTACAAATACTAAAGTTAAAGTATACAAACAGTATACTTTTCCGCACTACCAGAGTCTCAGAAATTTGAAGTCAAAATCGGGAGTTGCTATAGAAAATATCAAAGTTGGCGCTCATTTCACTATGTAGATGTTCCATAATTCAAAATTTGACGACATTTTCACAACTGCATTTAATTTCCTGTTGAATACTGTAATTACAAAAGATGGTGCATCCCCCCCCCCCCCCAACTGTACACACATAGGTGTAAGAAAATAAAATAAAGATCATACAAAAATTAGACAAAATTCTACGGTGTTATACCGGTCATTTTTTAAGAAAAAAATCTGTTTTAAAAATAATAAAGTTAAAATTATATCACTTTTACAGCGTTTTCGCTATCCTGGATTTCGGTTTTTTTGTGTACGCATATACTTAAATATTTCATTAGAGAATGCATTTTAGATTGGCCATGCAGAATTCTTTTAAAAATGTGCGATATTTATCAATTCAAAAGTCAATAAATTTGGATACAGAAAACATTCACTTACTTGCCAACCTAACCCGGAAGATTATTAGTCCCGCCCTTTTCCGCCTTTTTTCCATACCAGCCTCTTTTTAGAGTACTTGTCTTCTAATTAAATTGTTACTATATTTGAAGAGAATTAATCTAAAATATAAGAGGTGTACAAAAAGGGCGGGAACTATCAATCTTCCGTGTTAGGTTGGTAAGTATGTATTCATTTACAGGGTTCCCAGATTGGGGACTTTTTTTCTTTAACTTCACTAATAATTTTTAGAAGTGTTGTGTAATCGCCGAAGTGATTAGGCAACCGTTACAATTAAAATTTAGTGGCGGATATTGAATAAAAAGAAGCCCAATCTGGCAACACTGAACTAAAATAATGTAAAAGAATAACGCCCACAGGCGGAGCTTACTCTCAAAAAGACAAGAATATGCTGCCGCGTAAGTGTTAATTAAAATATGTTTTTTTTTTTTTCTTTTTTATTAAAATCCACAATCAACTGATTGGAAGAAAACTATATTTATTAAAATTTTATTTTTCTGACTGAGTGAAAATAATGCCTGGACCGGGAGTTGAACCCCGGATCTTTGACTTACAAGGTCAAGGCTCTACCAATTGAGCTATCCAGGCCGACAACCGGTCAGTATTACTCACTCAGACAACCTTTTTGGGAGAAATATCTGGTCTATCATGTAGATAGCACTAAAATTTCAATAAAATATGTTTGTAAAAGTAATTTTTAAAAACTGAAATATCTTTAAAATAATAACCCCCCCCCCTTCCCTCTTACCAGAAAATAAATAAATAGAAAATATAAATCAATATATGAACTAAATGATTAACCTTTTGTCTATGAAGGTAGTTAAGAAGCGATTTAAGAAGTCTGTATTGCATCTCAATACCATTCGTTTTTTTTTTTTTTTTTTTTTTTTTTTCACAATTTTTACGTTCCACATATTTCACTGTGTTAACCCATTAAGCGCCGCTATGTGAATAAAATGAAATAATTTTTAACTAATGAGTGAATTTGGGATAATTTAAGGTCATTAAACATTTTCACTAAAAATTTGAATGAAATTGTTAGAAATTTGCTGAAACAAGCTTGTTCCCAAAATGGGAGCATTGGC
The DNA here is from genome assembly GCA_963930645.1 of Salticus scenicus. Lineage (NCBI taxonomy): Eukaryota > Metazoa > Arthropoda > Arachnida > Araneae > Salticidae > Salticus > Salticus scenicus. Next base: position 196,460,624 of record OZ005660.1, read on the forward strand.
GCCTAATGGGGGTCTAATTTTGATTTTTAAAAATGAGTTGCTACATGACTATTGGAGCTTTGTTTTATAACTTATGAAGGATATTTCTTACTATACAATGAAATTTATTCATTTATACGAATATATTTAACATTTGGATATTTTATAAAATATATAAAATTTATAAAATATATATATTAGATATAACATTTATATTATACGTAAATTTATAAGAGAACTTAAAAAGTTATATTTATATATTAATATGAATATAATCAACTTACTTACATACCATGTTTTTATTTCTTAGTATGAAATTGAAATGAACAACTTTTGTGTAACATTACTTTACATTTGATACAGTAATGACGTGTATTTTTCTTACACACTTTGCATCGGGATTGTTTATTGGCACCTTCAATATAGTGATTGATATTATCAAATCTCACATCCACATTTACCTCTTCGCATGGTCCTTGTCGATTATAACTAATAGTAACATCTTCTGTTTTCATAAGGGCTGTTACAATAGATCGCAAAAATTCTAATTGCGAAAGATTTCCTTTGCATCCTTTGTGTATTCTCCATGCTGCTACTACAGCCATATTTACTGTATTGGTAAAAAAAGGCCACCACCATTTCTTTCCTTTAATTTTTGGGCGGTATTGACTCAAAAATCGATCTAATAAATCAACACCTCCCATGTGTTTATTATAAGACGCTACAATGTGAGGTTGTTTTACATCAATCTTTTTTTTTCCACGTTACTCCACCGCTTTGCTTTTCCTAATGGATCAGATGTTTCAAAGTTAGATGCAAGGCAAACTACGTGATTGTCATTCCACTTCACAACACTAACACTTTCTGTAGTTAAAATTTCAAATGTTCCTCTTTCTTTTTTTTTCAAAGCCTTTGAATCACTTAAAGGACAATTTTGAAGTATATTTTCTCGTATTGTTCCAGTAATGCGAAATTCTTTTTTGCGCATCTCACTCAATAATTTCAGAGAAGTAAAAAAGTTATCAACATATACTTTATGTTTTTGAGGAAATCGGACGCAATTTAATAAATCCAATACAACGCGAGTGCCAAGAGGTAGTGTATCTGAATTATTTGTCTCCTTCCGTTTTCCTGTATAAATTTGGAGGTTGAAAGGATACCCATCAGACGAGGCAAGAACCCATATTTTATAGCCAAATCTAACAGGCTTACCACGCATAAATATTTTTGCCGTATGATGTCCAGTGTACGGAATCATTTCTTCATCTACACTCAAACATTCAGAAAATATTCCAAACTGTTGTAATTTTAAACAAAATTTTTCCAAGAATCCTCTAACTTTAAATACTTTATCACTTAGATCTAGGTTATCGTTGTTACATAAATGAAGATATTTTTTAATATCACGAAAACGTTGTCTGGACATTGCTTCAGATACGAAAGGAATATAACAGTCATCTGATTTATTCCAATACATATCTTCTTGGGGCAAAGAGTGATAACCGCTGAAAAGGATTATGCCTAAAAATTTTTTCATTTCTTGTCTAGTAAGTGAAAAGTTGAGATTATTCTTTTGGGTTGCATATCTAATACTTTCTTCTATCAATATGTCAAATATTTCATCATCGAAAAACATTCTAAAAAGTTGATATGGAGTTTTGTTTATTAGATCTGGAAATGTTTCTTCCAAACTCTCAATTTCAATAGAAGGAATTTCTATCAAATTCGCAGGAGACCAATCAAATTTAACCTTTTCATTTCTTGGATTCTCTATTTCATTTTTTTTTTTATTCCTTTTTCTTTTTCTACTACTCCTTGATTTTGTTTGAGTTTTACTCGTTATTTCATTCTTTGGTAAATTATAATCCTTGTCTAAATCAGCATCATTTAAACTTTTGAGATTAGTTTCAATTTCACCAGATATGTCGACAGGAATTTCATCACACAAATTATTTTCAGCAATGTCTTCTTCATCAGTAACCACCGATGTTTCGGGTGGCAAACAAATTAATTATGGATCATCAGAGAATTCATCACTATCGAGTTCATTAAAATATTCTAGAGCTTCATAAACAGTTAAAAATTTAGAAGACATGTTTACTCAAATGCACATTTTACGCAAATTTGGAAAAAAATTCTTTTACAAATGACAAATTCAACTTCTTTCAACAGAAAAAAAGAAAAAAAAATCAAGGTCAGCACAAGCTATTCGTTCCTAAACAAAAGGTGAGGGGAGGAAAGACGAGTTTATTTTAGATCGAGGGTAGAAAACTACGTTTCCCGCCAATGCTCCCAAATTGGGAACATTAAGAAAAATGCTCATTAATTATAACTTAAAATTTTTTTATAAATAGTTTATGAATTAATTATTTTAAAATAGCCTTATTTTGAAATATTTAACATAGAACTAAACATTTTTGAAAAATATTAATATTTTTAAAATAGCGATAAAATGAAAGTGCGAAATCTAATAATGTTTGCACAAATTGAAAGGAAAATTGGATAAGAAAATAAATATATATTGAGGTAAAAAAAAAAAATAGTAATATTAAGCATGAAATGAACTTTAAAATACAATAAAGAAAATAAAAATCGACTAATAAGTTTTTACGCAAAAAATTATGAAACTTGTGTTCCCAAAATGGGAGCATTGGCGCCTAATGGGTTCAGCTTATCAAGTTGATTTTTGTTTCCTTCTAGAGCTTGTTTAAAGGATTGAAAATTTATCACCAGTATTCGATGAGACAAATGCTGCTTGCATATAATTTTGCTAACTTAATATAAGGGGTTGGATACGAATACGAATAGTCACTTTTTTTTTTGCATTTCTTTATTCTCTTGCTTTAGAAGAACGAAGAAAGGCGGGCTTATTTTCTTTGGAAAACAATAATTTGCTTGTTAATATAAATGTCAAAAAATCATCCTTTTTGTTTAATTTCTTTTCGTTTCGTATTAAATAGCTTGACCCGTAAATGAATTTTAAAAATATTTTGTTTAATTTTCTGTGTTATTTTTCAAGATATTCTTTATTATCTCATTTAAAGCTTTATAAGAGACGGCCTCCTAAGTTACTCCAAAATAAAGATGTATTTATATCTCGAAAACTAATAACTTCAATAAGCTGCTAATTTGCACACCCACATCTTTCAGCATTAGGATTCAATTTTATGTAAAATTTAATATAGGTCATAATTCATAATTTTTTTGAATATGTATATTTTAATATTTTTCATAATTAAAAATATTTTTCAGAATCAAAAGTGTTAATGGATTATGTTTGGCTCTCTTCGCTGTTTCTCGTAATATAAATGTTCGTTAATAGAAATGTCTAAAAATCATCCTTTTTGTTTCATTTCTTTTCATTTGGTATTAAACAGTTTGACCGTTTCGTTTGGTATTAAACATTTATCGATCAATATACTTTTTATGAAGTTATTAATAAAAGTTTGAAATACGAATTTAACATTAGCACCTTCAAACTTTGAACGCTTATAACATAAATAAATAAAATAAAATATATAAAATAAATAATAATAATAATAATAATAAAATAAATAAATAGATAAATAAATAAATAAATAAATAAAATAAAATATACAACTAATGTACTTTTTCGCATCGTCGAGACGTCAGAAATTCAAATATAAAATCATAATAAGTATTACTACTGAAAAAAGCAAAGTAAGTTCGCGTTTTAACAAAAATCCCAATAAAAATTTCACTTTATTTTCTAAAATTACTAACAAATCCCAGTCGAATGATATCGATTACTTTTTTTTTTTTGCATCGATTAGCAATAAAATTACATCGAGTGTCGCGCTTTTTTTTTTTTTTTTTCCCTGACTGTGCTTCTTTTAAGTCGAGCTTGTGTGCCCTAGCACACCCTTTTTTTCAGTAACTTTCACGTAAAACCAGAAATACTCTTAAATATAGCACTTGAAATGCACAATTTGAAATGTCTAATGTTAGGTATCTAACAAGCACACTTAAAAATATTTAAACCACTATAGTAACAAAATATAACTTGCACCAAAATATAGAAAGAGTAATTGCTTTTAATAAGTTTTAATTCACTGCATCAGCTGGAATTCATTGTGCATCTTGCTGTGTTTAAAAAAAACCATTGAAGAATGGTGTATGCAAAGAAGATAAGCTAAATTATATTTAACATGTAAAAGAAACAGCTTTATTTCAAGCTGAATTCACTAAAAAAACCCGGCATAGTTTATATGCAAGTGTAATTGCCATTGGCTTGTCTAACTACTTTGTGCCAAAAAGTATTTGACAATGGTAAAGTAAGAGTTCATTTTATAAAATATAATTTTGCCGAAACAGGAAATACACAACATTGCAGTATAGATGTGTATTTTTGATATAAAAATAAAATTAATAGATATATAGAAATTACAAAATTTAAACACTAGCCTTGCCCATGTACTTTTTTTATCTTTTATTAATTTATTTTTTTAAATAATAATAATAATAATAATTTTATTTTTCCATCAAAAACCTTTGTTATATACATGATTAGAGTCACTATAACCATAGCTGCCAATATTTTAATTTATTCCGAAGTACTTTTAGCCCCGCCTTTATTTTGCACCACTTTATTTATAAAAAAATTTTCTTCAGTATATAACTTCGATAAAATAAGAAAAAATTACTTTAAAAAAATAAGTGGTACGAATTAGAGGCGGGGCTAAAATTACTCCGGAATAAATTAAAATATTGGCATCTATGTATAACAGTTAAATGAGCTAATATAATGCTTTAAGTAAGTAAAAAATGTACAGACGGAAAAAAAAAAAAAAAAAAAAAAAAAAAAAAAACGCCAACCACAACCTACTTTCGCCATAAATTGTCGTAGGAACATGTGGTTGGTACCAACCGATTTGTAATAATGTCTAGTTTATAATGGTATAGTTAGATTTTGCCTAAGGGGTCGTCTGCATATTAAAACTGGTATCAACTTCATTTTTTTTCAATAGTAACCCCCAATTTTTATAATTTGTTTGAATTCTTTGGATCAAATCATCGCGGAAAATGGTATAGTTTAAATATTTTGTTCAAATTTTCATAGAGTTATAAGCTATCAAAATATGAGGATGCTAATGTTAAATGAATGGGAGAAACATTAATTCATATCTTCCAAAATAATTATGATATTCAAATTCTGTTTTTTACACGGTAAAATGAAGTGACCCAAGCATTTTCCATGGATATTTTTGATAAAAAAACATTTTTTGAATTACAAAAATTATTAATAATTTCATAATTAAAAAAAATATTAATCATGACCTACGTCAATTTTTGCATGAATAGTACGGGCATCATTAAAAACATGGGTTTCCAAATTTACAGCTCGTTCCTAACATTATTTTTTGAGTTACAGTGATATTTCATTTTTTACTGCTGTTAAGAGGCCGTCACGTATCATAATTTGTATCCTCTGTGAATAAATATCTGTATATATTTTGACGAAAAACTATTTTAATTTACCTTTATGTTATTCTAATTGTTTTTTAAGCAACATTTCGCTGTTTATGATACAAATTGGATTATTTTTTATAAAATTATTGCAATGCAAGCGAGAGATTGTGAAAGAATTCCAAAAGTAATGAAGTCCCGCCTCTATATTCCAGACACAATATAAAAAAAACTAGTTTGCATATTCGTATAAGACTCTTTTTGTGACGCTGGTATGCATAAATGTCAATGGCACTTACTACATCGAATGCTGAAAATAAAATATAAACGATTTAATTGGAAGTATGTAAAATAATTTTGTTTTATATTGTAAAGGTTTAGAAAAATGGTGTAAAGGCGTGGCTTCCGTTGCAAAAAGGTGTACACTCGATTCTGAAATTTTAAGTCTTTGTTCTTAAATATTACATAACTTTTCTTTGTTTCTAACTGCTAAAATTCTATTTTATCACTGTCTTGCCGTTTTTTTTTTTTTTTTTTTTTTTTTTTAACTGAATATTCCAGGATTAGTACACCTAAATTAAATGTCATGATTTACAAAACGCGGTAAGACAAGAATTATTATTTAAAAGAGCAATACGCAGTGAACAATACCCTCCCCCCCCCCTTTAAAAAAATAATATAGTTAATATTTATTAATTTTTATCAGATTTTTTTAAAAAAAATTTCTGTTTTAATCTTGTTGTGACATTTTAGCATTCTTTAATGTACGTTTTTAAGCTAATGCTATTTAAATTTTATTGCTTGACGTAACATAATAAAATATTAAATTTTTATGAAATGTTTTTTAATACTAGATAATGTAGTAGATTTTTTTTTTTTTTTTTTTTAAGTTTCTAAAATCCATCATTGAAACAAAGCGCAATATTATTTATTTTCGATTATTCTAAACACAGCGTAAAACTGGCGTCACATTTATTATGGAAAGAGATTTAAAAAAGATTAATATGTCTTATTATTTTTAAAGATAGAAATTTTACACATTTGAAATTAAGATTTCTAGTCCAGTAGACGACTGCAGAACGGGGAATATTCGTTCTCTGCAATAGGACACCATTTTATGTCGGATATACTTTATCAGACCAATTTATGCAAATGCAGTCCAAAACAGAAATTTTTTATTTTGGTATATTTTTTTGTTTTGCTTTATTTTTTATTGGTTTCTAAGTAACGTTTCGGTGTTTACTATACAAGTTAACTTATTTTCATAAAATTAACGAGTTGCAGGCGGCATATTTTGATATCATTCCACAAATATAATAAGCCCCACCCTCTGGATTTTTCTGAAACAATATTTTACTTAAAAAAAAAAAATGTTTTTTGTTTCTTTAATTTTAGTTTGTTTTACTCTTTATAAAACTCTAGCATATATAAAGGAGTGAAATTTACCGTTTCGATTGTTGATGACAAAGTTTCAGTTAATTAATCATGAATTTGTGAAATAATTTCATGTTTTAGAGAAACGTATAAAGACGTGACGTCCCTAACAGCACACTTATCCACAGTACGTCTTGAGGATGTCCCTTGGATGTACTTTCATCCATCGGATATCCTGGGAATGTCTTGTGTATGAGATGTGCTGTTAGGGGTATTACACAAAATAAAAATTATTTTGAACAGTATCTCCTTTTTATTGAATATTAAAGACTTTCGCGAATGCCTGTTTTTGTATTTTAGATAGTTTGTTCCGAATGTGGGCGTTATTTATTCAAACTACATTATGTCAGAACGAGGTTTTCTATATTCATATTTATTTTACATATTAATATAAATAATAATTATACTCTTTCTACTGAAAGTATTCGTATTCATAGTATTTTGTTTATATAAATATAATTGTAAGGAATATTCTTGAGAAATATAGTAACTAATAACACACAAATTGTGAAAGAAACGCCCACTGGAGGAGTTACAGATTTCCAATGACGTGGATCTACTTCAGCGGTCGCGAAATTGTTAAATATCCTTTCTCAGATTTTAGCTTAAATCTTATCTATATTTTTGTATATTATATATTGTTGGTTTGTACGCCTAAAATTATATGTAAAACTTTATAGTAACACTTTCATGCAAGGCTTACTGTATAAAATAAAAATGTACCCAATAGAAGTAGATACTTCTTCTTAAATATTAAACATTTTTTTTTTTACTGCTTTTAATATTATCACTATTATTCTTTTACATTCTAGGGTTCATATGACTCAAGCTATTGGACAATTTCCGTACGAGGAGATGTATTTAACTATTCGATGTGTAATAAATAGAAACCAATAAAACACTTCTAATGTATAATCTAACACTGAGCGTCCTGTGAATTATCTTCGTTTTTTAATTTTATAAAAAACGTCTACGTACTTCTTTTTCCGGCGTGAAACTTAGCTAATAATGTCTATTGTGAGGTAGATCACGATTTATTTTTTCTAAATGTATAAACGGACCCCTAATACATTTTCTCGTGTTACTCTTTTAAGAATTGATTTAAAGTATGTATATAGGTGTCTTTTCCGAACCGCCTTGATCTCAGAAATCTGAATATGAGGTCAAAAATATTGTTCGCCATTCAGAAAGTTTATGCCCGTTTTAATATGTAGATGACTCCTTAAGCAAAATCTAGCTATACCATTAAACACTAGACGTTATTATGAATCAATTGGTACCTACCACATGTTTCTATGACAATTTATAACGAAATTAGGCGGGGGGTGGCGTTTATTTATTTATTTTTTATTTTTTTTCTTTTCCGACTGCACATGACATATCCGTTTTTTTTTTTTTTTTTTTTTTTTTTTTATTATTCGGTTTATTTATTTATTTTTTTCATTGATTGAAATATCAACGTAGAATATCTTCTCAATGTTATACATACACCATTTGACAACTTAAAACCTTTTGAATACAGGAAAAAATTTAATAGAAAAATTTATTTTATTTAATCAGTGAACTGTAACGTTTTTTCTGATAAAGTAAAGTAAAAAAAAAAAAAAAAAAAAAAAAAAAAAGAATCTAATTGCTAAGGACAATATCCAGTTAGTTTAAAAGTGTATTCACCAATAAATTTTCCGAATTAATGTAATAATGAAATTAAAACCATCGACAAAAAAAAAAAAAAAAAAAAAAAAAGATGACATTAATCTGTTAAAGTATATCTGGTTTTCTTATTTCTATTTTTTATTTCTACTTTCTAATGTTTAGCCGAGGGAAAAAACTGAACTCTCGACGTAACGTTTTTAATAACTGATGCAGAAAAATGTAATAGGTATCATTCTTTGGGAGATTTTAAGTTCTTTTAGAAAATGAAGTGAAATTTGGAATTGGGGGTCGTCCACATATTAAGCATCTAACTGCTGTTGACGGATATATCCGGTAACTCATCTGTTTTTTTTTTTTTTCCTACAATACACTTAAAATTTTAAAATAAGATATTTATGAATTTTTAGATTGCTTTTAAATTTTGGAGGTCTTAAAAGATAGTCATTATAATCATGTGTATAATTAAATTTTAAATCTCAAGTTTAAATAAGCATTATTTTAGTGCATCGAAAAACACATTACAATTATTTTGCTCTTTTCAAAGGCGGTCAGAGGGTTAAAACACACACCAAGTTTGATTTTTTTTTCAAGGATAGTGCCACATTTTGATTTCGTATTTGAATCCCTGATGTCCTTTGAATCCCTGATTTGAATCCCCTGATTTGAATCCCTGATACAAAAAATAGCTTGATATATACACATAGCTGAAATGTCTTAATTTATTCTGGAGCATTTTTAACTCCACCTTTTTTTCGCACGACTTTATTTTTACTTTATTTTTTTTATTTTTTTTTTTCTAAAATATGCAACACTGATAAAATAAGAAAAATGTACTTTAAAAAAAAAAGTAGTATGGATTAAAGGCGGAGGTAAAAATTCTCCGGAATAAATTAAGATGTTGGCAGCTACGTATATATCTATAAATCTATCTATCTATCTATCTATCATCTCTCTCTCTCAATATATACATATATATTACGAGATACAGTCAAGAAACTCAAACAATATCCATCATCAGCTTTGATTCAGAAAATAATAATAATTATGAAAAATATTAATAAATTCGTATTCAAAAAAATTCTGAATTATGACGTATATCAATTTTTGCATATCAGTGTGCAGATATGCAGCTCATTCTAGTTTCTAGTTTTCGAGATCTAGATAAATCTCTATTATGGTGAGGTTTATGTGGTCACTTATAAAGTTTTGAATGAGATAACAAAGAAAATCTTAAAAAGTGACAGTGAAAATTAAGCAAAATATATTTAGTTTTTAATAACGTTTCAGAATCTATACAATAACAACGTCAAACGCAGAAAATTACTCAAAAAAAGAAGGTTTTAAGACAATGGTGAAAAGAAACAAGGTTTTGTGCTTTTTAAAACAACACATTATAGAAAAAACCCTAATAATTTAGAGAAGTTATATTTGATATACATAATAGGTGAAGTGATTAGCTAAACGTTACAATTAAAAATTATTGGTGTATATTGAATAATAATAATTTAGTTTTAAAAAATTAAAGAACACGCTTTTATAGAAATGTTAACTAAAAAACACAAAATATCTATCTTAATATTAAAATTCAGGGTAAGAGAAAATCGTGTGAGTGACACACCATAATATTTACATACATTTAAATCTTTAATTAAAATAATTTAGAATTAAACAAAAACCATTTTTTAAAAATATCCCCTGACTGGGATCGAACGCTAGACCTTTAGGTTCGTAGCGCGGAGCTATACCTCAACACCACGGTATTCACGTAGGCAAAGTCTTTTTTTTTACAATATAGATTTTTTGTTTGCTCCCAGAGCGGTTACAAACATGCAAACATACATAAAAACATACATACATACATACAGGTGAAGCTAATAAAAGCGTGTTAAAAAATCCACCATATCTGACAACACTGAGTGACGTATACGTGTTAAACCCTTTAATTTACATTGGCAAAAATATACGCAAGTGGAATTTACCTGATTGATATTTGGTACTACATTTTTAATCCTGTAAACAAACACATGATATGAAAAACAACTCAATAAACGGTGTTTTCTGTCTAATGCTTTCATGAGCACGGTCTGCATATCTTAACTCGCATTTTAAACACTGACAGCGGAAATTTTTTATAAAATTTTGCATCTTACCAGGAAACTCATCCTTTACCATACTTGCCAACATCCTAATTAATATTCCGTAGTCTTGGTAGTCCCGCCCTTATTCTTACACCAATAAATTTTTAGAGTAATATTCTCCAAATGCAATTACGATTAAATAAGAGGAAAAATACTCTAAAAATATTCCGGTGTGAAAAAGAAGGCGGAGCTAACAATACTACGGAATATTAATGAGTATGTTGGCAAGTATGCTTTACTGTAATAATAAAAGAAATCCAAATAAGTATAAATGGAAAGAGCATTTATAAATTTGTTTTTCGACGTATAAAACAATTGCCCTTGACAGCTTCTTTTTAGTTATAAATTCTGAAAGTTCGCTAATAATTGGTGTAACCACACAAGAATAGATAAGACCACGCCTTACTGAAATTATGATGGAAATCCAAAACAAGCAGAAATCGAAAAAGCATATATAAACGTGTCCTTTGGTCAGTTTAATCAGTTGCTTATTTCAATTTTGGAAACTATTCAATCGAGATATAACGTCTGAAAACTCGCTGAAATAGACTCAAAAAATAAATAAAAATCATGGTTCCGACTGGTGTTAACGGGATTCTTCCCACTCCATTCTTGTAACTACATTTTACTCTAACTTAAGTACAGATTTCTGGAGAATGGGCTTATAAGGGCTGACAGTTTTTGCGTCAGAAATCACTCTAGATTACGCCCTCTCGAATGAAAATTATTTAATTGATTTCTGTTATTACACTACTGTAATCGTTTTCTGGTTAAAGGAAAAAGTTTATTTTTCTAAAGTCTTCTACTATTGTTGCTGGATTTTGATTTTAAATGAGTATATTTTTTTGCTTTGCAAAGGGTTAAAATAAAAAAAAAATAGGTGGATATAAAAATTGTCAATTAAAAAATGAATTGTCTATTGAACACCATTGGAATGCAATACAATTTTTTTAAATCGCTTACTATTTTACCGTCATAGTTAAAGGGTAATCATTTAGTTTATATATTGCTTTTTTATTTTGTGTGTGTGTGGGGGGGGGGGGTAGGCGGGTAGATAATTAATTTAACAAAAACTAGAAAATACGATTAATAATATTTAATGAGTATACTTCATAAAAGTAAGAACTATTAATTCGATACCTTACAATCATACTCTCCAACATCCTAATTAATATTCCGTAGTATTGTTAGTCCCACCCTTTTTCTCCCAACAATAAATTTTTAGAGTAATATTCTCCAAATGCGATTGCGATTAAATAAGAAGAAAAATACTCTTTAAATATACTGGTGTGAAAAAGAAGGCGGGGCTAACAATATTAATTAGTATGTTGGAGGGTATGCTTACAATATTTTATTTGAAAAAAATTAGTTTTTTACGTTATTGTTGTATTGAATTATTTTGTTTGCTCGTAAAGTTTTTATTCATTATACTACAACATCACCAATTAATATCAATTTTGTTAAATATTTATATGTGTATATATGTAGGTGTGTGTGTGCACGTATTCAGCTATACTACTGCAGTTCTCTCACACCTACAACATAAAATAAACTATTTTTATTGAAGTTTAAAAAAGTTTTATTGTCGAAAGTTCTATGGCAGTCAGTTATTAAAGGAAATGTATCGCACATTTTCTAAACAGCATTTTAAAACAGGCTGGCCAATTCTAAATAGAATATACTAAAATAAGTATATTATGTTCATTATGACATCTTTCATATGTTGTTTAATTTCGTGTTTTAATTATATATCTATGAAACTGAAATCAGGTATAGACAAGTACAGGGATGGAACACGGGCGCAGAATTCATACCGGAATCTGTTTAAGAAATTTCCATACCTATAATATCGTCGATCTAAGAGGTAGAAAATTTTCATACATTCATAGTGGTATGAATTCTGCGCCCGTGTTCCATCCCTGCAAGTAGCTGTAACAGGACCCGTAGCAATACTATATTTTGAAGCAAATTTTACTATTTTACCGCCAGTTTTATTTATCAGTATTTTTTAAGCATTAAAACTTTCTTAAAAAAAAAAAAAAAAGTATAAAATACTGTGGGTATATAACACGATAAAGCATACTACAATATGGGTCTTTTATTGTAAAGGTGAATCATCTCCTTGTAAATGGATTTTTAAATAATGAGCTTATTGCAAATTTACGTGTTGGAAAAAAGTCAAAATTCAATAAGTGTTTAGTCGATTTTTTGTTTTTAATACAAATCAGAATTATAAGAAAAATAATTTGAAGTAACGACAAATTTCATTTTTGTGATGAATATGTAGAAGTTTTACTTTTCTATAAAAAACAAGTAATAACATTTATGGGATTTTAATGCAATTACTGGAGTTTCTTCACTTTTATAAGGAAAGATAGGACTAAATGAGATAGATTAAGCTAAAATATACATATTTAAAAAATATAGAACTACTACAATTTTACAACGAACCGTTCATATATAGGACCGCAGCGGCTTCTTCTGTGATGTAATTTACTCAATCTGTTTTCTATATCTCTGGTTCGCTGTTGTGGGGTATATCCATATTAGCCCCGGGAACTCGGCATTCATCATATCTCTCGAACTGTGTGATGTAATGTTCGAACTGCATTAGTATAGTTACATATGCACATAAGTATTTAACAATATTGGCATTAATTAATGATGTCGTATGATATTAAAAGCAAACAAAATAATTCGTTACAACAATAACGCAAAAATAAAGTAAATAAGTGGCACTTCTGTTGCCACTTATTTATTTAATTTTTTTTTCAATGAAATATGTCCGACGGGGAAAAAAAAATAGTTTTAAAAACAAAAACTACCGTAATTTCTGGTAGATAACCCGCAGGTAAGATGTGTCATTTCTCCACCAGAAATTTTATTTAATAGAGAAATCTATACTTTTTCGAAGGAAGAGCTCGTACAAGTATAAATTTATTTATTAATTGAAATTTCTGGTGGAGAAATGACACATCTTACCTGCGGGGTATCTACCAGAAATTACGGTATTTTATTTACGAGACAAAACTTAAGTTAACATACATTTAAAAACAAAATATACATATAAAAATGATTACAATCTAGACGTTTCGAAACCCATCCGGGTTTCCTCATCAGTATCAATTACAACAATATATGCAAGCATTACATGAATACCCAAGGACTTTATAGAAGTACAGAATATTGAGGAACCAGTGCGCATGCTTCATCGATAGTGTGGAGATGGCTGGCAGTGTGCCAGCTCTTAAGGAAAATACGTGATTTATAATTATCAAAACCAGAATTTAGAACTTTTATATTATCGAAGTCAGGAATATGATCGGTTTCTATTGAATGAATTACAATTTTAGAATTTTGGTTGCAATTTTTGAAAGATCGTCTGTGCTCCTGTAATGAGAATGAAGCAAGCGCACTGGCTCCTCAATACTCTGTACTTCTATAAATTCCTTGGGTATTCATGTAATACTGGCATATCATGTTGTAATTGATACTGATGAGGAAATCCGGGCGGGTTTCGAAACGTCTAGATTTTAATTATTTTTATATGTATATTTTGTTTTTAAATGTATTTTAACTTAAGTTTTGTCGCGTGAATAAAATAGTTTTTGTTTTTAATATATATAATTGAGACGGTTTGATGTTTGTGTACGTTAAAAATAGTTTTGTTCTAATTTTTGTGTGATCTGAATTTTATTTTTCTTAATTATAGATTATCCCTAATAGAATTTTGATTATATCTCTATGAAAATTAAAGATAGGGTATACAAACTGCATACATTTCCACGCTCCCAGAGTCTCAGTAATTCAAATATGAAGTCAAAAATAAGTGTTGATATTGAAAAAAATCAAAGTTGGAATAAATAAAATCCTTTTAATATGTAGATGACACCCGAGTCAAAATACTACGTCATTTTCAAAAGGTACAATTAATTTCTTGTTGAGTGATGTCGATTAAATTTTTCTACGTCAATTAGTAACAAAATAACAGCAGGTGTTGCATTCTTTTTTCTCGAGTATTTCTTTCCTTTCCTTTCCTTTCTTTTTCCCTTCTCTCTTTCTTTTTTTTTTTATAAATAAGAATGTCTGATAGGTAAAAAAAAAAAAAAAAAGTCATACCATCTATAATTTCGTAGATTAGATGTGCAGAGGAAAATTGTTTTGAAAGCATGTGTTATTTACGATATTACTAAAGTTTGCAGTAAATATTTTGTTTTTGTTCTAAATAATAGACTGCATATATATATATATATATATATATATATATATTTTTTTTTTTTTTTTTTCTTTTTGTCACTAACTTTGAGTTTTTAATTATTGGCATCTTGCTTTTAAATTTTAATTGCATATAGCAGAGCTGCCAAGTTCCTAAACTTTTAAATTAGAATCGACACCAGTATTTTTGTATGGGATATGTTATATATATACATATATATATATATTTGCATATATATGATGATTATTGTTATCGAAATCAAATCAGCAATAAACAATTTCCTGTTTGAAGTCTCCTGTAAAAAACAGTAGACTTGGCTCCTATGATATACTAAAGACATTATGTTCGCCACTCTTACAGAAGAGATTTTAAAATAAACGTTTACTAACATCTATGAATTTGAATCGCCCGCAGTAGATTCCCTAGATGTGGAGAATCTGCCTTGAGCTGATTTAAATGCACAGATGTTAATTACCGATTACAGTGCTCGGCATGAAAATTGCCTCTGACACCATTTCAGCATATTCTTATGTAAAATGACCTCCTGAATCCGAATATGTCTTCCATTTTGCCCTATCACCCACCATTTTTTAGGAATGGCCCCCTATTTTTATCATTTTTCGGTGATTTTATGGCTATAATTTTGATTTTTAGGAGGGGGGGAGGAATAAATATCTTCTGAGGGGCTACAGAGCTGGAAAATTCTAAAACATGAACATTTGCGACAAGGGAAAAATTTAGGGGGGGGGGGGGGGGGTTGGCCACTGAAATTATGCAAAACATATCTAATATTTTTTTAATCTGATTAATGTTATTTTTAAACTTTATATATTTTTTATTTTTGGATGTTAAATTAATTATTTTTCATTCTTCAAATCAAATTCATGGTCATAAAATTATCGAACAGGGAAAGAAATTGAGGGAGGGGTGGGTATCTAGAAAACGGTGGGTGACTGGGAAAAATGGGAGTCATATTCGGATTCAGGAGGACAATTTACATAATAATCAGCAAAAATGGTATCAAATCTCGAATTTTTTTTTTTTTTTTTTTTTTTTGCAGAGCAGTGTTATTTTAGTACGTCTTTTTAGATGGTGGCGAACACAGGTGCAAATTTTAGGGGAGGCGAACACTGGTGACTTTACCTAATGTATGTGCGTGTGTGTGTTATATATTTCAAATTTAACCTGTCTAATGTTTAACATCGTTTACCACTGTACAGTGAAATACATAATGATGCGAGTTAAAATAAATTTAGTAGTACATACAAAATGTGTTTAATTAACTAAAAATTTTGAATAAAAATAATTAAATCAAGAAACATTTGTACAGAGTTGCAATCTTTTATAATTTATTTCAGAGAATTTACAACACCGTCTTCTTTTCGCATCTGAATTTTTCTAGATGCTTTTTCTTCTCTTCAGTATGTGACATTAATTATATAAGAAGAAAATAATTCTTCAAGATTATTGGTATAAAAAAAAGGCGGAGCTGGCAATGCTCCAGAATAAATTATAAATGTTAGCAACACTGTCGATAAACAGCAACAATTGAAATATTAAGTTATTGCAATTTTTAAATTTTTTTTTTGCAACATAAAAACTTTTAATGTAATTGTGTTCCGTTTCATAGGTTCAAAGCCAAGTAGGTGGATACCAAGCCATGTTTATGGGTTGAAATTATTTGTTTCATGATTAATCGTATCTGCTTTTAAGCAGAATTAAAAGTACATGTTTTGAAATGAATACTGCAATTATTGTAATTAAATGTGAATAAAAAGTAATTATATATATATATATATATATATATATATATATATATATATATATATATATGTATGTATATACATATATCAGGGTCCGAAATTTCAACTAAGATTACACTCGCCGAAAAAATAGTTTTACTTGCCACAAAATAGGGTTGTCATTTTTTTTTTTCATTTTTACGTTTTTTTTCCTCCTCCCCCCCTAACTATTTATAATATGAAATGAAAAAATATAAAAGGCTATTACAAATATGTCGAAAGTAATATATATATTAAAAGTGTGTCGTATATTATCATGTTTCATAATCATCTATAATTAAAAATCATTATAATGTATTGTATTTGAGATTTGTAAAAGATTAAATTATCTAATAACATAAATGCGAAGAGTCATTTAAGAAAAAAAGAAGAAAAAATTTTTTGTCAAACAATATCCTGCCAAAACCTTTTTATTATGAAAGATTATGCTTCCTCATTTACCTATTTATTCATTTAACTTTTTATATTAGAAATGTCTTTTTCGTCCATTTTATTTTTGTAATCAGACGGAATGTCGATGTGTATAACTTTTTCATTGTTGTCATTTGAAATAGCCATTTCGGTATTTCGATAGACTTGTTGCTTACAAATCATTACAAGCTCAACTCATCGGCGTTTCAGTAAAAAACTGGAAAATATGAACTGTTTTTTGATAATTATTCAACAAAATAAACATAGGCAATATCTTTAAAGGGCTCGGGCTATTTTCATGTGACACTATCACATAGGCAAACTTTTGCATATTTCTTCTCTCGGATAGTGAGCGACGGGCAAAGAGGCTCTCTGCTCGTCTATTCTCACTCTGCATGGAGAAATAACAGTCGGAGAAACGAAACTGCCGAAGAGAACAAAACTTGTATGCATTTTTCCTTCCCCAAGCTGGGGCGATCTGGGGCAGCGCACACACTGACTAGAATCTCCGAGAATCTAAAAAGGAGAGGTTAAAAATGAAGTTATAAGATGGCAAGATTTTGCCATATTTAAATCAATAAAAAGAATGTTTTCTGTCACCGTATCATGTAAGAATTCTAGTAAGAATCTGTAACTAGACCAAATTTTTACTCGCCATCGTAAAAAATTCACTCGCTAGTGGCGAGCTGGCGAGCGGAAATTTCGCGCCCTGCATATATATATTATATTTAAAAATAAATTTCTATCTCTTGAATGCAATTAAGAATTAAGTATTATGAATGAAAAATTGTTAAATGTTTTATATGTCTTTAATTTTTTTATTATTTTTTTCACTTTATTCATTTTTAATTTTTCAATATTATGAATAAAAAAGAATAAGTACATTTACATATACATATACAATTACAAAGTGCAACATTCTAATGTGAAATTACTGTTGAAATATTATGAAATACAATATACGGATAGATATAATTAAAAAAAATAAAAGACTTATATATATATATATATATATACAGGTTGATTCCGAGGTCATGGGACAAACTTGGAGAGGCAGCAGAGAACATCACAAGGATTCAGAAGTGAATATGAACCCATGTCTAAAAACGTCATTTTAACCCTTTAAGAACAGAGGGATTTTGCGTGGATATTGGCACGGCTCTCCATTTAACAATACTTTTCAAAGACACGCCCATAAAATCCCCATTTTTGTTTAATTAAAAAAAAAAAAAAAAAAAAAAAAAAAAAATAGATCGAAAATAAATATATGAATAATATATAATTTTATTCTGTACATATTTTCAAGAACATTATATATAGTTTGGTAATGGTTGGTGCTTTCATGTACCCTTAAATGTTAAAGGAATCATACACGTGGGGCGTGGTCACTGCCCGTGAATATCACGGGAGCGAGAAGGAAGGGGTTAAAAAAGAGTTTTTACATGATATTTTATATATATATAAGTAAATTCTGTTTTTATCGATGTATTTTATCACAGTGATTACAATAATATAAACATCGTGTATGTTTTTGTGATGTATTCAAACATGCAAGGTTTTAAAACTTACATAGTAGGTGGAGTTAGCAGTACACAGTAGCCCAAAATATCCAGTTCTTAAAGAGTTAAAACGACGTTTTGGGACATGGGTTCTTTTCAATTCTGAATCCTCGTGATGTCCTATATCTCCCCTCCAAGTTTGTCCCATGACCTCGGAATCACAGGGTGATTAGAAAAAAACTACCCCGATATATGAGACCATAGCTACCATACCGTTCACAGTAACTGAATAAAATTTTGGTGGAGGGTATTTTGAGGTATGCGCTCAAGAATTATATAAAAAACAACAGTTAAACTTTAACAGTTGCGGTTACAGTGACAAAATTTCAACAATTTCAAATGGCAACACCTACTTTTTTTTTATTAAAATGGAATATCCATAGCAAAAAATCATAAATAGTGTTGGAATTGTACCTGTAGCACGAAAGTCGCCAGCGCTAGCAGGCTAAGAAAAAAAGAAAAAAAAAAAAAAAAAACAATTGTTATGTGCCTACCAGAGCACGACTTTCATTTTTTTAAGGACGTCACATTTCACACTGAGTCTTTGGTTCAGACTAAAGTCTACTGATTCTGTTTCGAAACGAAAAGAACAGATCACGGTGTTCTTAATTTCGTGTAAGGCTACTGAATAAAGGCTTTAATATCGTTGTTAGTCGTAAGACGCCGTCATGACTGACGTCATAGCACTACGGGAAAAACAAGGCATTGTGAAATGGCAATCAAAATGAATTTTGATGATGATAATGATTTTTTCCAGTAAGCGGTATATTGTTCACAGAGCAAGAAAGCAAGATACACATCACGCATTTCAAAATGCCTTATATTTCAATTAGTGTGATGACGTCAGTCATGACGGTGTCTTACGACTAGCAACGAAATTAAAACCCTTATTCAATAGACCTACATGAAATTAAGGATACCATGATCTTTCTTTTCTTTTCGAAGCAGAATCAGTAGACTTTAGTGAAAACCGAAGACTCAGTGTGAAATGTGACGTCATTAAGAAAATGAAAGTCGTGCTCTGGTAGGCACATCACAGCTTTTTTCTCTTTTTTTCTTAGTATGCCTAACGTTCGTGATTTTCATGCTAGAGGTACCGTTCCAACGCTGTTTATGGTTTTTTGCTATGGAGATTCCATTTCAATAAAAAAAAAGTAGGTGCCATTTGAAATTTTCGAAATTTTGTCGCTGTAACCGTAACTGTTAGAGTTTAACTGTTCTTTTTTATACAATTCTTGAGCGCATACCTCAAAATACCTTCCAACAAATATTTATTCAGTTTCTCGGAAGGGTATGATAGCTATGGTCTCATATATCGGGGTAGTTTTTTTCTAATCACCCTGTATATATATATATATATATATATATATAATTATTTATTATCATACTTTATGTGGTCCTTTATTTAAAAATTACTTTCTTTATTTCACAGTGCTTTCAGACAAAGGAGTAATACAAAGACAGATAAAGAAAAAAAGTGTATGCTGCAAAAAAGAAAACACTTGTTTAGAATTAAAAAAAAAAAAAAAAAACATACAAAACGACATCAATTGTTTTAGAATATCTTGATTAAACGACGAGTTGCCAGAGCTAAAACGGTGGGGGAAAAAATGCAAAATCAAATTTTCGACACAATATAAAAAGCAATTCCGTAAAAAACGTTCTAGCAACAAACGGTAAAATATACTAAAATTTGCCCATTCCAATAGCTTTCCAAAAGTAACAGTTTGCTGTAATTTTGAACATAAAACTTTTTCTCATGTCATCTGCGCAAATGTTGTCGGTGATTTATTTTCGATAAATAAAAAACAATGAATTTATTTTTTTTATGTAAACAGAATATAGTAAAATTATCTACAAACACTGAATATACACTTTTGCGCAAAAGTTTAGCAAGATTTGCAAGCTACCAATTTTTCTCTTTAAAAATCTTTTGGACTTTAAAACTCCAGGAATTTTGACGAATGAAGAACTTTGAAATAAGAAACATTAATTGCAAGCACATACAATCATCTTATCGGATTTAAATTATAATGCAAATCCCCTTTTCGGGTGCCACTCTTAACGTGTGGTGTTTATCGTTCCTCAGTCCTACACAGTACTGCCTGGGCTCGAGTTCCGGACAAGGTAGGGATATTTCAACCTTTTTTTCTCTGTCAGGGTAGTGATGGCCGTCAAATAGGTGTCCCTTCAGAAACGGTCATCAACTGAGTGTATCAACGAAGAATCCTCAAGTAGCAAGTGCTGCGCTCTTAGAAATAAATAAATAAACGTTTCGGTTTATGTGTAGAATGACAATTAATCGTTGCCAACTTCTTCATTTTTTGCCTGCAAGTACACTAAAAAAAAAAAAAAAAAGAAAAGAAAAGAAAAGAAAAACTTACATTTTACCACAAAATTGGTTTTAATTAGCTGCAAACTGCAATTAATATTTTGGATTAATATTTTGCAATTAATATTATAATCCCCATTTTAATAATGTGTTTTTAGAAGTAAGCACCACTGAAATGGTAAAACTTAGCATCAAAATATTGGTTGCAGCTAAAACTTTGTATCTAACAGCATTCTTCAAGGGATAAGTTGAACTATTTTTTTTTTTTTTTTTTTTTAACAGTGTAATTTTAAGCAGAAATATTTCTCAAAAAATATATAATAGTTATCACTGATTTATTAACACTTTCGCGACCGCATGTTTTCGTCTTTTTCCCAGTAAGGTCAGCCTGTGGCGTTATTCACCCAGTTACAATATTTCAGAACAAAATTTCCTGTATTCACACTTATATTACAAATTGATATACATTATAGTTATACTTTTTCTAATCAAATCTTTTATATCCATAGTACAAATATGAATATTGAGTATATTTTTAAGAAATAAATATCACAAATTGCGAAAGAAACGCCCGCAGGTGGAGTTACAGATTTTCAAATGACGTGAATCTACGTCAGCGGTTGCGAAAGTGTTAATATATATATATATATTTATTTCGAAAAAAAAAAAAAGAGTAGTTGGCAATCTACATGAAACCCATAATGCACGAATATTTAGTGCATTTCATTACATACTAATTTGCACAACAATAAACTTTGAATTAAAGTTTTAATAGTTTATTGAATAAGTTTATCTTGTTCTCATACTTTTCTTGCTTAAAACCTTCAAAAATTTCTATCTAGAAATTTCCTTGAATGAAATACTTCGTATATTGCATTTCTTTAAAGTGTTCCAGAAAAAGTATAAAATGCTCAAATTAAAAAAAAAAAAAAAAAAAAAAAAAATTGCCTTTATTTCAGAGTAATATTCGTAACAATTTCTTAACTCTAAAATGCTTTTCAAAATGTTATTCACATTTCTTTTTATGCATGTAAAAGTGCATATAGTTTCATTTAATGCAAAAATATTAATCAGACAAATAAAGAGCGTTTCCAAAGAGGAGGATAAAAAGAAAAAAGATAAATATATATAAAATTGATTCGTATATACTTTGAATAGCAAAATATTTTATTAATAAAAAATAGAACTTTAAAATTAATCTATGCGTAAAAAAGAAAATTTTCTCCTATTTATCGTTACATAATAAAAATGTTAATATAATATTTTTAATTATAAGAATATTGTAATTATATTCCAAGCTCATTAGTAAAATTCTGTACTGTCCATACCACTATTTAATATTTATGTGAGTTAGCTTATTTAGACTCATATATGTTTAAATATTGATCGAAGCTGCAGTTAAATATACTTTTAAATGACTCTAATATGTTAACTTTTTTCTTCCTGGGATAGTCCTTTGGGTATATGTAAAGTTAATTACGTTGAACAGATATGAATTTTGTTTTCTTCACTAATCCAATTTAATGAATTTTACCGTTTGTTTAATTTTCATTCCTGTTTGACTATTATTATGTAATGATAAAAAATAACGCTGTTGTACAAATTAATTAATTTATAAGCAATTGCAAGTACTATAATTTAAAATTAATTTATTTGAAAAAATATCAGCTATACATTTTTAAATTATTATATTTATGAATTGTTCTTTATTAAAAATAAATAAATAAATAAGATAAAATAAGTAATAGCTGGGTAAATATTTTGATACGTGTTATGATATTTATTTACTTTCATGGAAAAGTAAAGGAAATATTGTAGAATATGAAATAAATATAAAGGTACGATAAAGGAAAAAAAAAAAAAAAAAAAACTGAAATTCATTTTGTTTTGCCTTATTAGTGGCATCCTTATTTGCCATTTCGTTGACTATCTTTCATAATTCGATTTCATATTGTTCCCTGCTTAACAATTTGAAAAACCATCGGTGTCCAACCTTTATTATATATCCTCAGATATAATAAAATTTCCAGTCGTTTCTGCTTTTAATTTTTAAGTGAATTTCATTCTAAATTGCTCGAGTAAATCACAGCTCGATAAGTTGCAAAGCTTTTCAAGCTTAACTGTTTTAAAAAAGTGCAGGGAAAGATTTAATTATTGAACATTACTCGTTGAATATCATGTCTAACTCTTGACTAAAATTATTAGAAACATTTACAGTTTTAATAACTTTAGTCAAGTGTTAAATATTTTGAATTCATACAATTTTAGTGTTTATTTATTGATTATTGAACGTATCGTTATTTAAATGTAATTTAAAGAAATTTAAAAAACAGAAAAAGATAAAAGTATTTGTTGAGAAAGAATCAGATTAAAAGGACATGTTGTAATTAATTAAATATTGATAATCATTTTTCAGATAATTAAAAAAATATATTTTTTTTTTCATGCATTTTTATTAAATTAACACTCTAAGGAAAAAAAAAAGCCTCTTCGATTTATTACAAATGCTTAAATCTGCATTTTTACAAAATAATAGTCATAATGATAATAAAAATAATCCTACATCAAGAGTATCTTATCCTTTCATTTGCATCTAATATAAACAGGTCAGAGACACATGCTATTCCGTTGTGAAAGATGACATGATTATTAGCAGTTAAAGGCGGAGCTAAAAATACTCCTGAATAAATTAAAATGTTGGCATCTATGGAATAACCTGTCAAACTGAGAGAAAATAAACAATAATGAAAAAAATACCACGTTCTCCAATACAAGTCAATCTCTCCGATTGTATAAGACATAATTCCCAACATTTTGATTTATTTCGAAGCATTTTTAGCCCCGCCTTTAATTGGCATCACTTTATTTATAGAATATTTTCCTCCAGTATAAAACTACAATAAAATAAGAAATAAATAACACTTTCGCGACCGCTTACGTAGTTTCACGTTATTTTGAAATCTGTAACTACGCTAGTAGCCGATTCTTTTGCGGTTTTTATGTTACTATATTTCTTAAACATATTTTCATTATTCATGATTGTAGAATCAAAATACAATGGATACAAATACTTTAATTAGAAAGACAAATAAACATAATGAATATCTATTTATAACATAAATAGGGCGACAGAAAACCTTGTTCTGAAATAATGTAGCTTAAAAGAACACAGCCGCCAACCTAATCCGGCAAATTGTTTGTACCACCCCTTTTTCTACACCACTTAATTTTTAGAGTATTTGTTTTCTTAATTCATCGTAAATATATTTTAACAGGATTAAGTGGTGTAGGAAAAGGGGCGGTACAAACAATTTGCCGGATTATTTTAGCAGCTCTGAAAGAATAGTAACCGCAGGCGGAGCTTACTGTCAGAAGGACGAAAACATGCGGTTGCGAAAGTGTTAAAAAATTTGGTATGAAACAAAATCGGGGTTAAAAAAGCTCCGGAATAAATTAAAATATCAGCAACTCTATTTAAGATCATCCAATGTATTAAACACGTCAAACGTGTTTGCCTAGAATTTACTTTTGGTAACAGTAACGAATTCTGGATACTTCGTACTGCTAGGTTGGTATAAGATTTTCTAACAAATTTTTAATTGTAAATGACCTTCGATTTTTAAGCTATCGACGATCTGGGTGATATTTCTTTTTTCTTGATTTTAAAATTGAAAATTAATATTTCATACCTTAGTTATGAAAAAATACATGCACATAGTTGCATAAGTGCACATAGTTGCCAACATTTTAATTTATTCCGGAGCATATTTAGTCTCAACTTTATTTCCTACCACTTTTATTTTACGAGTGATCTTTTCTTATTTTATCGTAGTTACGCATCAGAGAAAAGTATTCTATAAATAAAGTGCTGCAAAATAAAGGCGGGGCTAAAAATACTCCGGCAGAAATTAAAATGGCCGCAACTCTGAGTGTACTAAAAAATCTACCGGATTTGGCAACACTGCAATTATGTTGTTAACACTTTCGCGACCGCTGACGTAGATTCACGTAATTTGAAAATCTGTAACTCCGCCAGTGGGCGTTTCTTTCGTAATTTGTTTGTTGTTTCTTTCTTAAGTATATACACAATATTCATATTTTTACAATGAAAGATACTATGGATATAAATACTTTGATTAGAAAGAATATAATTATAATGTATATCCAAAATGAGAACTTGTTGAAACAAAATGGAGAAAATATTAAATAACATAATGCATAATTTAATGAGTGTACAACGCACATAGCTGTCAACATCCTAATTAAAAAATCCGATAGTACCCGAATCATTATTACCTGATATTACCTAATAATTCCTATAGTATAGATTTTTACTATATCACTTAATTTCTAAAGTAATTCTCACCAAATGTAATTACGATTAAAAAAGATGAAATGTACCCTAAAATAACGACTTGTATAATAATAATAATAATAATAATAATAATAATAATAAAACTGCATTAACTATACTATACGGAATATTAATTAGGATGTTGGCAGCTACGAAGGCAGTTGTGTAATAACATATCAGTTTATCTTTTTTAAAATTTATCTAAAATATATAACAAACAAAATAATAACAAAATAAGGGACTATTTTTAATGCCAACAGCTGTCCTATATTTTTACAACCATTTTATTATTTTGCATCACTTTAATCAATCAATATACTTTTACGCTTTGCATTAGCTTTAAAATCTTGATAAAAAATATTTAAAAAAAAATGATGGAATTAAAATAATAAAACAATCGTGAAAATATAGGGCCGATACGGGCACTCTATTATGTTTTACTAGAGGTTAGATTTCTACTAACAGGGTTGCTGCATCTGCTGCCTCGTCTTCATTTATATTCTTTTCGTACTACTATTTCTTATAAATAAAATTTCTTATATATTTTTGGGGACAAATTCGCACTTTGCCTGCATATATTTATTATAAATTTTATATCTTGGAAATAGTGGCACGAAAATAATAATAAAAGTGTCGCTTGTGGCATCCGTGTACTAATAAAAGGTTATGTATATTAATTTAATAAAATATATTATGTATGTTGGGTCCGATAATTTATTAAAGTAATGTTTTCCAGGAAACTTATGCTGGATTTTCCCACACTAATTTTTCATAGCAACTTTTGTTATGAAATAAGTCTGTAAATTTTAAAAAAAATAAATGCGTGATCATTAAATGTGGCGGAAAAGTTTCTATGTAAAAAGAACAGTCCAATTTCGACCATAAATTGACATAGCTGCCAAGTTTTTTTTAATTTATTCTGGAATGCTCTTAGCCCCGCCCTTTATTCACACCGTAATCTTTGTAGAAAATTTTTATTCAATATACTGTTACGAATAAATATGAAGAAAATTACTCTAAAAATATAACGGTGTGAAAAAGGGATGGGAATAACAACGCTCCGAAAAAAAAAAAAAAAAATTGGCAGCTATGAATTGATTATTCTTATTACTGTTACGATTCTTATTCTTATTCTTATTACGGTATAAACAAAAATTCTTAATTATCAGCTGAAGGAAAAATTAATGTAATAAAAAAATACATTTAAAAAACATCAAATAAAAATTATTTTTATTGCATTGATTTTTTGTAATAATTGAAACAGCATTTATACACTACCTAGGGGGGCACTTACGAATTTAGACGGTTTACCAAATATCTAAAAAAGTGAACCATATTGAAACTTTGATGCGTAAAGAACACGTTATATCTCATATATTTCAGCAAAAGGAAAAGGAAACTAGTGAAAAATTTAAGAAAAATCAAAATGTTTTGGATCATCCGGTAAAAAGTAACGATTGAAATGCATTTTGCTGTAGTATGTGATTAAAAGGAATTTTTTCATGGTCTGTATAAATTTTTAAGTGACAAGCACATGTATTCATGGGGATATAACGATTTTTTTTAAACATTGCAAAAAAAACAATTTTACTTTTTTAATAATAACACATAAGGTAACAGATCCAGAGCAAACAGATTTTCATGAAATTCGATATACTCCGTTAGACACAACACACTGCAATCAGAATGTAAAAATGTTAAATATCTTGCGAAACATGAGTATTTTGACTAAATAATTTTTTATCTACGCATGTGCTAGCTTTTAAAAGAATTCATTTTGCACAATTTAATAGCCAAATGTATTGAGCAACTTATATGAAAATGCCAAACTATAGCCTCCTAAAGTAGATGCCCGTCGCGTGGCTTGGACACTCCACCTGATAGAAATTGCATGAGTTTTTTATTTAACTGACGCCAATAATTTTAAAAAGTGATATATGATATATATAATTGACGTTTCTTCGATTCTATTCGCCTTTTATGTATGTCATATCCCATTTTTAAAAATTTTTGGTGGCTGTTGAATAATAAAGTCGCGAAATCTGTACAGGTGGCGCTGTCTACCGCTTCAACTGTTGCCAAGTTTCCCAGCAACGCGACAGGCATCTAGTTTAGGAGGCTGTGGCAAAACAAATATCGTGTAAATTTAAAGAGTTATGAGCAAGAGAATGAACAGAATTTCAGTTCTTCTCAAAAAAGAAAGGAAGGCAATAGGGGTTTTTATCAATATTTATTTACAATCAGTGAATGTATTACCATTAGTCATTGATTGAATCAAAATAAAAATGTGAGTAAAACCCCTTATAGTTTAGCATTTATTTTGAGAGAACTGAAATTCTGTAAATTCTATCTCTCATAACTCTTTAAATTTACACGATATTTGTTTGGGATTTTCGTATAAGTTGCTCAATACATTTGGCTATTAAATTATGCAAATAAAATTTTTATAAAGCTTGCACATGCTCAGTTAAAATTTATTTAGTAAAATTACTCGTGTTTCGGAAGATATTTAACATTTTTTTCATTCTGGTGGCTGTAAGCTGTGTCTAATGTAGTATGCCATATTTCCTGAAAATGACTTTGCGCTGGGTCTATACTCTGTTTCCTTAGAATAGTCGGGTCAAGGTCATAAATCTCCCCAATCATCTGAGAGGAGAATCAGGGATTGTCCAGTTCCTCCCTTTTTTTAATCACACTATACTTAGGGAGGAAATATTGGGGGTAGAGTTTTTCAAAAGGAGGTGGAAGTGATGTGCAGAAAAAGAGAGGAAAGTTTTACATATCTTGTAACCAAGCAACCTAGAGGGGAAAAGGGAAAAACATATGACCTTGAACCGCCTCTCTTGAGGAAACGGACTACACCACCTTACGTGTTATAATAAAAAAGTGGAAATTATTTTTTGCAATTTTTTAAAGAAATCGTTATATCTCCATGATTATATGAGGTAGCCTCATTAAATTTTGTACAGACAATGAGAAAAGTCCTCATAATCACATGCTGTAGCCAAAACGCATTTAAAGCCTTACCTTTTATAGGGTGATACAGAACATTTTGATTTTTATTTAACTGTTTACTGGTCCCGTTTTCCTTTTCAGGACACAACTTTTGCTGAAATATATGAGGTATAACGTGTTCTTTATACTACCAAAGTTCCAAGATGATTCCATAAAGAACATTTCTAGATATTTGACAAAATGTCTAAATTCGAAAGTGTCCAAACACTTATTGGCAGGCAGTGTATTTGGTATAACTGCATATTAAAAATTAAAACATAATTTTATATATTTAATAAATGCTCCAAAAATTTTTCTTAAATTGTTTGCGAGTTTTGAGCTAGGCTATTTTGAAACTTAATCATCAATACTGCTGTTATTATTAAGAAGGCTTACATTTTGGAATTCTCCGATACGATTTCTAATTTTTCAATGTTTTATATGTTGAAAAAAGATCCAACTTATTTAGATTTCTGCAATAATTAGCAAATGGTAATGAAGTGGAGGAATTTTAAAGTTTGTATTATCGATTGAACTTATTAGAATTATCAACCAGGAAATTTTTTTATTTTGGTAACCGAAATTAGATTTTAATCCAAGCAGATCTTGGCAGATTTTAGCTTTTTGACTGTCCAAAGTAATTTTACTCCTCCTTTGGCCAGTGTTGCCAAATTTAGAGATTTTTTTAATTCAATACCCGCTACTTTTAACTGTAACGGTTGCCTATTCACTTCGAATCGAATGGAACAAAGAAACTCTGGGAAGACCTGTATCTAAGATCTTTCCAACTTGATAACTGAAAACTGAAATGAATAAATTCAATGAAGGTTCAGAGAGACAGGGGGTGGGGAGAGGGGTTGGGAGGCCTCACAAAACAAAGAAAAATTATCCTTGAGTTCCATAAAAAATAATAACAAGTAAAAAACACACACTAGAAGGATGTTTATGGAAAGCATTACAAGAAATTCTACCAGATGAAAGTGATTCCAAAATATTATAAACAGGAAAAAAAAAAGTTTTGCCATTTCAGCGTGCAACCACTAATTTTAATCCAAAATTACAAAAACTGCCCACCGGAACATTTTTTTTTTTTTTTATATAATTTTTTTTCTTTTACAACTTACACGGAGAGGTCACTACATGGAAAATTCAGATCGGGACGAAATTGTGCTGGGCTGTAGTATACTATGAAGGTAACAACATATTAAAGCAGTAGAACCCACTATCCACAAAATTTCGAGAAAAAAGCATTTAAAGTTTCAGTAATCTTTAAATACAAGTTATTTCGCAAGGGAAGCAGCGCCCCAATGGTATAAGCGTAAAGCACTAGTCTTCCACTCAGATGATATGTGTTCGAGGCTACCTACGGGATTTTTTTTTCTTCTTCTTCTTTAATTTTTTATGTAATTTAAACTTTTTATATTTTTTTACTTTATTTTATAATTCATTTGAAAATTTTAATAAAAGATTATTTAATTTTCTTGAATATAAAATAAATGATATTTATAACTTAAAAATACTATAAATTTCTATAACTTAAAAATAAATATTAATTTTGCTTTAACTATAAAAAAAGGTAAAACTAAAGAAAATGTTTTTAATTATTTTTCTAAGTATTTTATTTTATTTTAGGTATATCCAAAACAATATTAATTTTTGTTTTTAAATTACAAAAAATTAAAAATTAAAAAATTACAGAGAAATAATGATTTTAATTGCATATATAATTATTATCCAAATTAAATAATTACTTCTCCAATCAATAAATTAACATACTTTCTTCTTCGACAAAGACATTTTT
Organism: Salticus scenicus; assembly: GCA_963930645.1. Taxonomy (NCBI): domain Eukaryota; kingdom Metazoa; phylum Arthropoda; class Arachnida; order Araneae; family Salticidae; genus Salticus; species Salticus scenicus. The sequence continues at coordinate 196,490,724 of OZ005660.1, forward strand.
TTTTTAATCCTTCTGTGGACGAAATAAAATATTTCACTTCACCTGCTCTCTATTATTAACAAGCTAAAAGGGTTTACGAAATTTATAGACATTAAAAGGAAAACAGGAAGCTCAAACCAAGATTTAAGTAAACCTGCTAACTATTTTTTACTCTTTGTTTTACAGCTTCCTTATTTTTTAGTTATTTAAATTTTTTATCTGCTTTTCTTTATATTTGTTATTTAGTGTTTTGCAAAATTAAAATTTATTTTTTAAGTTATAAAAATGTATTGTATTTTTAAGTTACAGATATTTAAATATATATATTTATTTTATATTCAAGAAAATTAAATAATCTTTTATATATATATATATATTTTTTCAAATTTTGAATTCATTTATAAAATAAAGTAAAAATAAATAAAAAAAATTAGATTACATAAAAACTTAAAGAAGAAAAATAAAATATAAATCCCGTAGGTAGTCTCGAACCCACGTTGTCTGGGTGTAAGACCAGTGCTTTACGCTCACGCCACTGGGGCGCTGCCTCACTTGCGAAATAACTTGTATTTAAAGATTACTGAAACTTTAAATGCTTTTTTCTCGAAACTCTGTAATAGTGGGTCCTACTGTTTTAACCTTCCTACCCTGTTGAAAAAATTTTACGTTTTACCTGTATGGGTCGAATCGACCCACTTTGTAAAGATTGAATTTAGGTCTTAAGAAAGAATTTCTATGGACATCTACGTTTCCGACAACTATCGCCATCTATTGACTATTCCTGAAAATAAAGTCTACTCAAAAGAAAAAATTGGTGCTTTAAGCATTTCTATGCATGTTAATACACGTTTCTATGCACGTTTTACCTGTATGGGTCGAATCGACCCACTTTGTATAGATTGAATTTAGGTCTTAAGAAAGAATTTCTATGGCGCTCATTTTACATCTACGTTTCCGACAACTATCGCCATCTATTGACTATTCCTGAAAATGAAGTCTACTAAAAATAAAAAATTGGTGTTTTAAGCATTTCTATGCATGTTAATAATGTGGGTCAAATCGACCCAGACAGGTAATACGTCACATATTTTTTGGGGTGGTTTAAAACAAACCAATGACTCTGAAAACATCATATATTAAACGAATGCATATTTTTGAGGCATACATAATGTTTGAAGAATCAAAATTAAAATCTGTAGAAGATATCGAAAGATCAATTTTAAAAAGGGGTCGAATCGACCCATACAGGGTAGAAAGGTTAATATGTTGTTACCTTCATAGTATACTACAATCCTACGTAATTTCGTCCCGATCTGACTTTTCCATGTCGTGACCTCTCCTTGTTAGACGAATACATAGCTGCCAATATTTTAATTTATTCCAGAGTACTTTTAGCTCCGCCTCTAATCCATACCACTTTTTTTAAAAGAATAATTTTTTCTTATTTTATCATAGATATATATTCGAGAAAATTTTTCTAAAAATAAAGTGGTGAGAAATAAAGGCGGGGCTAAGAATACTCCGGAATAAATTAAAATAGTGGCTGTTGATTTTCATTGCAGAAAATTTGCTTTCCCCTGAAAACGTTAAGAACTATTTTTTTTTTCTTTTAATCCTTAAGCTTAATTACTTCGAAAGTTATTCGTCCGTTACAAATATCAAATAATACTCCACAAAATTATTAGTGGTAGTTGAGTAAAAGAGTCAGCAAATTTGGCAACATTGTTGAAAGCACTTTAGAGCATTAGGGCGGGCAAAGGGTTAATTTAATGGTGGTGTCTGATTAGTTTAACAATATAAGAGAAAAAAAATTGCGTATTATGAATGCTATGAAAAAATTAAACAATGGTATCTCTGATAACTCCCATTAGAAGAGACCTACTATATATTTCTGCATTAGTTATTATCGAAATAACACAGAGCATACCTGCCAGTATTCTTATTAATATTCAATAAAACAGTTAGCGCCTAAACTTTTTTTTTTTCTTTTTTACACTAGTATATTTGTAGAGAATATTTGTTTTTCTTTAATCCTAATTGCATTTGGAGAAAATTGCTTTAAATATAAAGTAGCGTGCAAAAAATGGCGAGTACTAATAAAATTACGAACTGCTAATTAAGAGGTTTGCAAGTATGACATAGAGATAATTTTTTCTTTTCATGATTGTATATTATATTATATAGAGAGATTTTTAAAACAAATTAAATGATACAAGTTTCATTATATGCACTTTATTTTAAGTTACAACACCTTTTGCCACAAAATCACAAAAGATACAGTTTTACATATATTTGATATAGATATATTCACATAAAATTCATACAAACAATAAAAACATAGTACAATATATAGGTATCATTCTTTACAGCGTACAACTATATTATTATAAAGAATAAAACAATACGTAGAATCTTCTTGGAAGGTACTTTCAAAGAGTATTCCTAATATATACTCTAATGTCACCTTAACATAAAATATAAAATTGCCATGACCATTGGTATTTTATCTCGTGTCACAAAGGACGGATAATTTATTAGAATGTGTTATCTTAAGTGATATATTCATATTTAAAATAAACAAATTGGTTTATAATTTTAGAGATATATTTAGTTTTGAAAAATTTAAAAAAAAAAAAAAAAAAAAAAAAAAAAAAAAGAAAGAAAAAAGAAAAGAAAGACATTCTATAATCTAAAGGTCAATTAAATAATTCTTAGTTTTAAGTATTTTTAAGAATAAAATTAGAAATTTTCTTTTTCAAGCTAAATGTTTTTAAAACGCTTTTGGTATTCATTCATGAAAATGAAAAAAAAAAAAAAAAAAAAAAAAAGGAATGATACGAAAAATGCATAGGTGTCAAGTCTCCCGTCTTTCAAGGGAGACTTCAAACCGGAAAATCTTTACAGCTGTTTTCGGTAATATTAATTGTCGAAAATATATATAACATTTTTCATTTAAATATACTGGTGTCAATTCTGATTTAAAAGTTAAAAATGTTGGCAGCTCTGGAAAAATGGAATCGACGATTTTACTCCTCCCATTAAATATATATATATATGTATATATATACATACATACATACATCTTATAGATTCCAATATTTTAACTTATTCCGGAGTAATTTTAACCCCGCCTTTATTTCACACGATTTATAAAAAAAATTTCTCTAATATATAACTTCGATAAAATAAGAAACATTTTTCCTTAAAAAGTAAGTGGTATGAAGAAAGAGACGGGGCTAAAAATATTCCGGAATAAATTAAAATGTTGGCATCTATGACATCTCATTTTTTTAATTTATTCGGTAACTTTATTAGTACCCTCTTTTTATTTACACATAATCTTTGAAAATATTTTTCTTCACTAATATAATTATAACTAAAAAGGAAGAAAACAATTGTTCTGGAAAAATGGTGTAAAGAAAGGTCGGGTACTTACTCTGCTATGGAATTAATTAAAAAAATCTGCTACTATGTGCGCATATATCAGAATAGCCGAAATTTTAAATTATTTTGAAGCATTTTTAGTCCCGCTTTCATATTATACCACCTTTTTACTTCCGTTACCCTACTACCGTAGGTAATGGAAGTATTGTATTCGGTCTGAAAATTCGATATCGAGTTTTCACCTGATTTACACGTTTTAAGGTCCCCTGAGTCCAAAAAAGTGGTTTTCGGCAATTGGTCAGTGTGTATGTATGTATGTGTGTGTGTGCGCGTGTGTGTATGTATGCATGTGGAGAATATTCTGGCTATTATAGCTCAGAAACTACACTCTGTTCAACAAGAACGTAACCGTTCTTATTCAAAAAAGGGACATCACAGCGCCATCTATTTTTTTTGTTGTAATCTCTAACTCATGCCCTAATGCGCAATATAACTTTTACCCGTGTTTAGCGTTGTTTATATTGACAATTTATCTATTGTTACAATGAGTGCAAAATTCTTAAAACGTTACGAAGCAGTGTTTCTTGTTAAACATGTTAAAGGGCCGAAGTTATCTTATAAATCGGCTGCAAAATACATGCGAAAGTCTGAAAGTTTCGTCAAGAAATGGGTGAAACGATATGAAGAAGTTGGAAACTTGGACGACCTGCCAGAAAAGGGATCAAGCCGAGTGACAGCTAAAAAGCATGATAAAGCGATCCTTCGTCTTTTTCAAGATACTCCACGCCTTTCATTGCGTTCTGCCCAATCCAAACTACGTAAAAAGGGAATAGATGTCTCCTTGAATACAATCCGCAGTCGCTTGCGTGAAAACGATGTATCTTTTCTAGCCACTTTGAAGAAACCATTGCTGTCTGAAAAACACATTCAGAAACGATTGAACTGGGCAAAGGAAAATTTGAATCGAGATTGGGACGATGTCATTTTCACAGATGAGTCTTCTTTCTGGGCTTGGTCTTCTTTGTCAAAAGCTTGGTCAAGTAGGCATAATAGATTGCTTCAACGCACAGTTAAACACCCTGTAAAAGTTCATGTTTGGGGATGCTTCTCCAAACGCGGTTTCGGTTGCCTTTTTGTGTTTACCGGTGTTTTGAATGCTGAAAGAATGTGCAGCATTTATAAAAAATACTTAATGAGGTCCGCAGAAAAGTTTTTTGGGTCAGACACAACGACCTGGGTGCTCCAAGAAGACAATGACCCAAAACACCGCAGTAAACTGTGCAGTGCGTGGAAACAGAAAAATAACATCACTACGATGGAGTGGCCGGCAATGTCTCCAGATGCACATCCTATCGAAAATGTTTGGTCCTACATGAAGATGCAACTAAGAGGAAAGCCAGTGAACACGGAAAAGCAACTGTGTTATCAAATTAAAAAGATATGGCGATCATTGCCAGAGGAGTATGCTGAAAATCTTGTTGAAAGCATGCCTAAAAGGTGTCAAGCGATAATAAATAATAACGGCGACTGGACAAATTATTAGGTAATTGCGCAATAGCCAACAACATGTACTTCAATAAAATACGAGAAAAAAAATTGTCTGATTTTTTTTTAACCGAATACAAGCGGTCACGTTCTTGTTGAACAGAGTGTAATAAAGATAGAGCTACAAAACTTTAGGATTGAAATACGTCTGGTGCACAGATGAAATTTCCAAATTTTGGTGAAAATTGAAAAACCGGAAGTGGGACATCGGAAACCGGAAGTGGGACCGTAAGTCCGTATCTCAAAAACGGCTCTAACGATTTTCTTCAAACTTGCTACATATAGATGTCCTTTCTAATGATATAGTTGGTTAGTTCAGGAAAATTGATAGGCGTCCTGTATAAATAGCTCAATTTCAGGCCTCGCAAAGGCGTTGCTTTAAAAACGGTTGTACGGATTTTTTAAAGTTATTCTCTCCAAATGTTGTTACGATTAAATAAGACTAAAATTACTCTAAAAAGTTATTGGTGTGAAAAAAAAGGCGGGTACTAAAAATTATACGGTTCATAATGAGATGGTTGGCAAATATGTAGTGGGTAATGGAAGTCGTGTGGTTGTTTCACACCAGATTTTTTTTTTTTTTTTTTTTTTTTTTAAGTCCTTGCTTTTATTTTATCATGGATATTTAGCGAGGAAAAGTTATTCTATAAATAAAGTAGTGCCAAATAAAGGCCAGGCTAAAAATGCATTGGAATAAATTAAAATGTTAGCAACTGTTGTATATATATATAATATATATATATTGACCGTTCTGATTTTTTGAGGCCGTTTATTTCTTGTAGAATTTTTCACCTTATTTATTATAATCGCAAAAGGGAGGGTGAAATATGGCTCCATTTTTGAATAACGGAAGACATATGAGCAGAGCTCGAATTATACACCCTTCTTTCAGGATGTTTTCAGAGATAGAAATTTTTCCTTTTTTCCTAATTTAAAACTTTAAGGAACTTTTCCTGTTTTTTAGTTACGAGACATAGCGTAAAAAAAAAAAAAAAAAAAAAAAAAAAGATTTTGTATTATAATAGAGGTAACAAAAAATGAAAAGAATTTTCATCCCTTAAAGTTTTCTGAAAAAAAGGTGGAATCTTCAAGCTCTATATGTGTATTCGAAAAGATTGTTTTATAATTATACATCTTTTATTTTAATTTTGAATTATGCATTTTAAATGTCTTGTCAATCCTTGAAATACTTAAATGATTCGTCTGAACTGTTAAGCTGAGTAACGAACGGAAATAAATTAATAATATTATTATAAATAAATTAATATTATTATATTTATAGAATATTCCCATTTCGGTTTAGAAAAAATACTCGGAAAGGGCAATCGCCCCTTTTTAATAGACTAAAAAATAATATTTTGTTTAAAAAAAAAAAAGTTATCTTTTAGCCGTATGTACGCAAAATTTTTAATTCAAACATCATATTTTTAACTCAGCATATCTTACATGTAAAGTGAATGTCAAAATGATTTGTGAAATAACCTACAAAGAATAAATTTATATTTGATTCAGAAAGAATATATTTTAGCACCATTATTCAATATCATAAGCCAAATATCACAAGTCTTCAATTAATATCCTGAATCCGAGTAGTAAAATCATTGATTTATAATTAGAGAAGGTCTACTTTTTTTTTTTTTTTTTTTTTTTAAGTACTTTATTCTAAAATAATATGTCTCGAAGTACCCTTTAACTCGTAGTAGGAACCTCTACAAATAATAATAATAATAATAATAATAATAATAATAATAATAATTATAATAACATTAATATTTATATGCTGTAATATTCAAAAGTTTTTCAAAACACGTTTTTTAAGAATCTTACATGTAAAGTGAGTGTCAAAATGATTTGTGAAATAACCTACAATGAATAAATTTATATTTTATTCAGGAAAAATGCATTTTAGCACCATTGTTCAATATCATAAGCTAAAATTCTTATTTATATCCTAATTGTTGTCTCTGCATAACTATATTTTTTCCTATGAATTTGTATACCTTTTAATATGTATAAAAATAATTAGATGATTCATATATATATACATATTAAAAGATATATATATGGGAACATCTCCGGTTGTGGGCACCCCACCATATCTTTTAACAAAAAGGAGATATGATGGATTAGAGTACTGTCAAAGATGTATTGTGACAGTACGCAGTTATTGCGCTAACACCGAATTGAACCATTTGCTTAGTAAGTTCAACATCGAAACAAAATTTTGAAAAAAAAAATCTGAATTTTTTTAATGTGCGATAAATCGAAGCGAATTAGTTAAAAAATGTGAGTGTAATATATATGCATGCAGTATAGTCAATATATTTTGTGATGCTATATCGAATTAAACCCAAATTGGAAATGAAAATAGTTTTTTCTGTCATTATAAAAGTGATTGTTATTCCCAGTTGTGGGCACCTTCATGTAACCGGTTGTGAGCATCCATGTTTCTTTCATTTAAAACGTGTTTTTGACTTACAGATTGTCAAATATGGTCGTTTAAAATAACATAACATATTTTATTACTGTTTTATGTATTTTTATGTATTTTTAGTTTTTTTTTAACCATGTCGAAAAGTCAATCGTTCCAAAAGAAATGCATTTAAAGGCGATGGTTAAAGTGATTTAAGATTGCTTAGTAAATACGGAATCCATAAAATCGACTGCCCGAGAATATGGACCTCCTCGCAGCTTCTGTGTCTTTACAGAAGAAGCCTAGAAAAAGTAAGGGAACTCCACCTGTTAAGCGCGCTAAAAATAGGAACATTCACAATCAGGAGATGATGTCGATTTCTGCATCATTTGTTTGGAGCACCTGCTACAATGCCGAACAAGAGCAAATTCTATTAAATGCAATGCTTATGATCATCTGGTGCATTTAAAATGTGCCAATATACCTGAAAATTATTTTATTTACAAGCATTGCACTTCTGATTTGAAGGATGAAGAAGATGACGAATAAAATATGAAAAAATGACATTTTCGATTGTTATTTTGGCCGCTGAATCCTTACAAAATAAATAAAATTTATTATTTTCTGTATTTTTGGTGATTTTCTTATTATTTTTCCATTTTTAGCGGATTTTTAAGGCGTGCCCACAACCGGATACAAATTTTTTTTTGGGACTAAACTTTATCACTTCACAAAATTAGCGATAACATTTTTCTGATTGACGGAATCGATACAGTTGCTTCATCAAACGTTAGCTAAGGGTTCTAGCTTTCTATTGGTATTCATATGTTTGCATAATATTTACTCTATCAAAAGTTGTATGCCAAAATCAAAACTGTGCCCACAACCGGAGATGTTCCTTTATATATATATATATATGTGTGTGTGTGTGTGTGTGTGTGTGTGTGTGTGTGTTTAGTTTGTAAAAAACACCAAATTATATCAGCACAGATTTTCAAGAACTATCAATCAACTAAAATATAAGCTCATTGATACTTTAGTACAACATTAAACTATGAATTACATTTTGAAATTGAAAAAGAGGTTAGCACAATGCTACTAAGCTCTCTCTTGATTTTAAAATTAGCAAGCTATACTCTTCAGAAGTTATGCAGCTAAAAACTACTATGTACTTTGCTTTAATTCCCATAATTCAATTTAATTATTTTTAAATGCTCAAGAGACAGCTTAATGTTTTCACATAACTGATGTATAACAGTCACACCTAAGTATAATAAATATATAAATAAATAAAATGAAAATAAGAAAGATCTGCCTTATTGAGAAGTCAAAAAGTGAAGACAACAATTAATTGAGATATTTTATATGGGTAATAATTGTTTTAAAAAGAAACTTAGTTACACAGAATCGCATTCGAGGCCTAAAATCACTCACAATTATTTGGAAAGCAGTTACAATTGTATAAATCTCATTACAAAAGCAGCTATCGATATACATAGATATCACGTGTCTGTTTCTCCAGGGTAACTTTATACCTACAAAATTCAACAGAGTTGCCGGACACAGGCGACTTTCTTTTTTTTTCCTCTTTCTTCTTCTTCTTATTATTATTTTGGTTCTTTTCGCACTATTACCATAGATGCAAACATTTTAATTTATTCTGTAGTAATTTAACCCCGCCATTTCACATCACTTTATTTATAGAAAAAAAAAAAAATCTTCGATATGTATAACTCCGATAAAATAAGAATAAACTACTCGTAAAAAATAAGTGGTATGGAATAAAGCTGGGGATTAAAATACTCCTGTATAAATTAAAATGTTGGCAACTATGTATTATTCCCAAGCAAAATAATTTAAAATATATTTACACAGATAAATCGTCATTTTACCTATACATGCCAACCATCTCATAAATAATCGTACAATTGTTAACGCCCCCTCAAAAAACGCCGGAAGACATATCACCACTAATTTTTAATAGACATTTTTAGTAGCAATATTATAGTAATTACCCATTGTTTCTAACTCAAATTTTGCCATGTCCCTAAGGACAAATCAAATTATCCCTTCATTCATAATAAAAGTTTCTAATTTAGTGCCGATGATGTCCGTGGTTCTACATTCATCCTCAGGATATCCTGTGGATGTCTTGGGGAGAAAAGGCACCTCTGAAAAAGTACTTACTCCGTCCCTATATGCTGAAGAAAATTGTGCGTAGGGACAAACCCCTACAGTTGCACCGCTGTAATTGAGTTGGAAAATATTGTTAAAAGAATGGTAATTGTCAGGGCTTGTAGTCCCCGCCTTTTATTTTTTGAGGAAAAATTAAAAAAAACAGAAATTTTTGCATCTTTTGCCACCACTTTTTTCTTAGAGAAATTCTTATTACATTTTTAAAGTAATATATCGTGATTAAACAATATAAAAATTATTGCATAAAAATAGTAGTAGCAAAAAAGGCACAATTTTCTCATTTCTCAAAGCGGTCTGAAAAAAGGGCGGAGACTACAACCCTTTGTAATTGTTCAGTAAAAAACGAATTTTAAAATTAGCAACTATGCAAATATATATATATATATATATATATATATTATTTGCCGTAATTAAACTGACATAAAAATATTATTTATACAATTATATTGTAACTGCTTCCAACACTGACACCAAAAGTAGATACATCATAAGTACAATTATTTCTAGAAATACACCAAATAACATTGTTCCGCATTTAAAAATTAAACGTTTCATTAATTTTATTTCTTACAGAGCTATTCGAGATGGAAAAACAGGATAAGAATTAAAAATGTTATTATTTAAAATATCCAAGGAATACTCCGAATGTTGATATGATGTCTGGTATTGTTTTCAAAGAAAATTTTACATTTTTACAAATACTTATAACATTGATGAGAGACAGAAATACCTATGCATAGTGCTCCTAGACTTTTAGATTTTTTTATTCAATTGTCACCAATAATTTTGAGACATGAAATAAATTTTTATACATTAAAAACGTTCTCGTTTTTTTTTTTTTTTTTTGTTATGTAACATTCAAGTAAGTTTACTGTAGTATAAGAAACAGAATTCACGTAAAACGTTAGAGTAGTTTTGTCAGCAAATATAAAATGCTGTTTCAGTTAGAAAAATTAATATTTTTGCGTGAATATTTCCAGTAAAACTTATTTTATAAAGTGAATTTCTTTTCTGTATTTTCTTTATGGTTTATAAATATTTAAGCATGATTTATAAATATGATTCGAAATTCTTGTGTGATGAACGTTTTTAGCTACTGTTATTATAAAAATAATTATTTCTTAAATTGTAATAGTTAGCGGTTAAATCACTTTATACATTTTGCGTTTATTTAAATTTTCATATCTTCTATTTACAAATTCATTCGATTAATTAATAAATATTTTTTACATTAAGAAAAAAAATAAGGAACAATTCACGTAGTACGTGATAAAAGCACAATTCATATGATTTTTAATTAAATTTAATAGTAAAAAATTTTATTGATTAACAAACTTTACCAAAATTTTTCTTTACTAAACTATTTAAAAGTTTTTCGATTGTTACAAGCAATGAGATAAAAGTATAAAAATATTTTTTTATGACATACGTTAAAGAAAAAGAAAGGCTTAAATTACAATATACATTCTAGAGTGGAATCATTTCTGGGGAAGTGTAATTTGGAAAACACCAGTAATTTGCTGGCCTTTTGCTTGTTGCTGTAGTTTTCGTCTTCTATTCTGAGTTTCCTAGTTCGATTCTAGCTACCTCCATGTCACTTACAACGGCATACAGAGAAAGAAGCATACAGCTGAAAGTGGTTAATGGTATAAAAATACTGACAGTACAGTAGTAATGGAGTATCGTAAAAAAATATTAGGTTAGCCGGAAAAAAGTTACAGTTCGTTAAGAAATTATAAGACCACTTTAATTTTGTAAATTATAAGAAAAATAAAGATTCTAATCATAATTTAAATACATAAAATAACATATTGTTCTATATTTTTTTTATAATTAGTTTGCAATAACTTGGTATAATGCAATAAATCTTTAATTAAAATATATATTAGAAATAAGGGAAAAATAACCTGTTAAGAAAATATAAGACCACTTGTCAAAAAACAAAATTGTATAAAAAATTAATATGATATTGGCCCTCCATTTTTCCTGATGACTTCAAACACACTGTTTTTCATTGAAGTAACTAGGTGATTAAGTTCAGTTATAGAAATATTGTAGCATTATTTTACAATGGCTACTTCCAGTTCATTGACAAATGAAAATTGTTTATTATTAGCATAAACTTTGCGAGATAATATACCCCATAGGTTTTTCATGGGTTCAAGTCTGGACTTCGACTTGGCCATGGCAAAACATTATTTTTTTTCTTTTTTTTTTAACCACTCCTCTGTGGATTTAGATGTATGACAAGCAGCACTGTCCTGTTGAAACATCCAGTTAGCACCACCTAATAAAGGTCCAAACGGTATTATATGATCATCTAGCATAGACTGATATTGTGTAGAGTTCATATGACCCGAAATCTGCTGTAAAACACACAATCGCTCATAACTGAAAGCTCCCCAAATCATTACTGATCCTCCACCCATTTGTCGACTGAAGCATTCTTTTGGTTCCTTCCTCAAGTCATGCCAATAGTGTTTGTAACCATCAGGACCATCAAGGTTAAATTTCTTTTCATCAGAAAATATTATTTGTTTCCACTCATCAATCCATGACATGACATTTTTAGCCCATTTTAATTTTTCTTCTCGATGGCATTTCAATAACTTTGGTTTTTTCTTCAATTTCATAAATTTCGTATTAATATTTAATTTAAGACTCTTCCAGACTGTTACATGTGAAGTTTTCTTGCTGAAACGTTTCGAAATTTCACGAGTTGAAAGATTTTTTTTTAGTTGACAGTCGAAAAATTTGTCTATTATCACGTGCTGACAAATTATTTTTTCTACCAGATCGTTTTATTTTGTTTGAATAATCTTTTCTAATTATGGCATTATGAATGGCAGTTTTAGAAAGGTTCATTAACCTCGCAATATCTCTTTCAGATTTACCAGAACCTTTATAAAATAAAATTTTTCTCCCTTCGCACTCCGATAATTATTTACCTCGAGTCATCGTCAAATTAATCATTGATAACACATTCAAAACCTAAGCCTTTGCTTCTTAGGTAATGCTTTTACGAAATACTGACGCATGCGCTTTATATTGAGTTTGACGTCATGTATAATATGCTGATTTTCTCAGGTGGTCTTATAATTTCTTAACAGTCACAGTCTTTAATTTTTAGAAAAATGAATAAGTTTTAATGAAATTTAATTTAATTTTAAAAGTTGGAATTAGTATAGGATGCGTTTTCTTATCAATTTTAAATACGCAACTAAAAATTTGCATATTATGCTCTCTTCTTCATAAATGCACCAATACGCTTGTGGTCTTATAATTTCTTAACGCACTGTATTGTTGTAAAAATTCTATAAAAATAACAATAAATATTGTTTGAGTCGCTAGTAGTAGTCGTTAATAGTCGCTAGTTGGTCGATTCGCTGCCCATCCTTTCAGTGTTGCCAGTTTTTTTTTTTTTTTTTTTAATCCAATAGCCACGAAAATTTTTTAGAAGTGGCATTTGATATGCATAAAAGGCAAATGAACTCGATTAATCGTCGATTATGTATGTTAAATGACACTTCTAAATATTTTTGGTGGCTGTTGAATGAAAAAGCCTGGCAACACTGAAGAAATGGGCAGGGAATTTACCAACTAGCGACTACTAACGTGTTAAACATCAAGAATGACCTCTTGAAAATTGGTAATTTTACCTCTTTATTCTTTTTTTTTTTTTTTTTTTTTTTTTTTAATGCATTTCTCCCCCATTTGTTTATAAATATTTCACCATTCGAAAGTTCTATCAATATAGAATTATTTGAGTAATTATCTTTAAACAACTTTTGAAAAAATTACAATTTTATAGTAGAAATAATTGACAATCTTAACCTGGAAACGATCTCAATAGTGTAATAATAGAAATCAGTTAAATGATATATATTCTTTAGAAAGGATAATCTAACGTAACTTTCGACACGTAATCGAAAGTTACCTTCGTGAGTCCGTTTGCCTTCGTGAGTCCGTTCTCGAGAAATCTACATTTAACCCTTTGCGGCGCAAGACAATTTTTATCATTTAACTTATATTGCCACCGGAATTCATGAACTACATTAAACTAAAAGAAATTTAAAATTTTAAGTTTTAAAAAACCGGCCTTTTCTGATATGTTATAAACGTAAGTTTTTGCTAAAAGGTTTCCGGGATGAATTCTTGCAGCTGGATCTTAAATTTTGCGTCCTCGCAGCGAGGACAGCGCGCGTTAAGGGGTTAAAAACGTACTAAGAAGAAAGGAGTGGGAGGAGTTTCGATAAAACTTGTCTGAACCATGACTTTTATCAATTTTTAGATTATGAATTACTGAATTTTTAGACATTATGTCTCGATAGAATATATCTCGTAACTGAAGTGGGTGATTGATTTATGTATCAAACAACACGTTTGTCTAATCTATTTCGAATACTGGTTGTTCAGATTTAATTTATTAGTTCAGTGTGGTTTTTATAGATTTAGGCGTGGTTATATCGACCATTTGTGGAATTACAGAATTTATAACTCGAAAACGAGCTGACAAGAGCAATTAATTTCTGCGGATTGATTGTACGATTTTTTGATTGACGCTTGTTTGGATTTTATTTGTTATTACAGTACGGGATGGTTCCCTGGTAAGCAAGACTGTGAGAGGCATTGTAAACAATCGATTTCGAGTACTTCTATGGAAACATTTTTTGTACATGACTATACTAATATCGGTTTTTAAAATTATTTTTATTTAAAATTTTAATCAGAGAGTTTAAACAGTTAAATAATAAAAATAAGTGTATTACCTCACACTTTCTGTTTTAGAGGCATTATTCATTTGCCCTTAGTAAAATTCAATTTTGTTAATTATTCTACAGAAAAATTTGAACGCAGTTTTTCAAAATACAGAATACTCATCATGTCTCGCTTTGTTATGCCGCTTATTAAAACGTTTTTACTTTACCGAGGAACATACTATAACTATAAACAACACCAACGGATTCTATTTAACTATAACATACCAATTTTCATAACACTTTTCAATGTTAAAATTATTGTAAAAATGAGTAACTGTAACAATAAATAAAATTGCACATGAAATGCTTTCTCGCAGTTTTCGTATTGGTTAAAATAAAGCATAAACTAAATGCGTAATAGATCAGCGCAAATGCTATAGGCACTGACAAATTAGTAAAAATAAGAAATCTATGAAGCATGTAAATCATCAATTTCTAGTAACGTGTCTGCAATGTAATATTATCACTTTCGCGTCCGCTGACGTAGATTCATGTCATTTGAAAATCTGTAACTCCGCCAGCGGGCGTTTCTTTCGTAGTTTGTATGTTACTCATTTCTTAAGTATGTACCCAGTATTCATATTTTTGCAATCAAATATACTATTGGGACAAATATATTGATTAGAAAGAATATAATTATAATGTATATCTATTAGTAATACAAATGTAAATTCATAAAATTTTGTTGTGAAATATTTTATCTTAAGAGAATAACGCCCACTGGCGGACCTCACTGTCCATATAATATATATATATATATATATATATATATATATATATATATATATATAAAATAATAAAATAATATCATGCGGTCTCGAAAGTTTTATTATTGCAATTAGGATATAAATTTTGAGCAATGCCTGTGGTTATAGTTTACTAACATTAATAAATTCGCATATGAAAATAAATAAATAAACGAGTTTTCTGTAAGTTAAAATTCATTGCAAAGTCAGATTATATTGTACAGGGTGTCCTAAAAGTTCCAGTACTGACGCTAATGTATTTTTTATTTACAAAACAACAAACCTTAAAACGATTATTTTTATGCTAATGATAAAAGTCACATTTAAAATAACGGAGAAAAAAATACAGAACTTACATTTACAATAAATGTTCAAAATGTCCACCCTTTTCAAGGAGGCAAAGCTGAACTTGTTTGCGCATGTGTTTAGAAATCGTTTTAACATGCTGGGAGAGACTTCTTGCAGAGAAATCTGTACACGCCTGCACAGAACCTGTATTACGAAATTGTCGAACGAGCTGATATAGAATATTTTACTCGGTATTGCATCATCTGGATATTTATATCGCCAAACATCTTTGCATCTTTCATACGATTTACATTCAAAATAAGCTTTAAACAGTGTAATTCTCTGAATGCGTGATAAACTAATTTCACTATGAAGAACAAAATAACATAAAACTTTATTCTCACACAACTTGAGCGAGAAAAGAAACAAGCGATAAAAAGTAAAGAATTGATGCAATAATAAGGAGACGATAAAATTTAATATTTAAAAAAATCATGAACGCAATGAGTTCTTTAAGTTGGAGTACTGCAACTTTTAGGACACACTGTATAATGTTACTATAATTTAATTAAATTTAAATAAATTAATTTTAATACTGTGTAGATAATTAAATTTAAAAATTTGCGATACGAGGGAACTGCTCTTTATTAGAATTTTGCTATCTCATTTCGCTCTTATTTAAATTTTTAAATGCGGAAAATGGAAAGGAATATATGTCACGGATAAAAGCTTAATCAATAGATGTTGCTGGAATATCTTCATTGAAAGTTTGAGAGTCAACAGCAACTATTCTGGTAAACGATGTAGGCGAGAGGCGACGGCCAATTGCATCTTGCTGAAGCTCTGCTATTAGCAGACAGTAAAGAGGATCGGCTAACACTTCTGTCCAGCTATTAAAATAAAATAAACAAGCGTTAGCGTTATTGTAAGCCAGAATAATATTCATTTATTAAAGCTTTAGTTTTGATGAAAAAAAAAATATGTAAAAACGAATGTATATAAATAAATAATGTCGTTTGGGACAAAAAAAAAAATTAAAAAAATGTTTTTAATCGCTTAATTTTTGTTTTTTAAATTTATGACATTATATTCTTTGAATAAAACATTATGTATACATATATAAAAATTTTAATACACATATTTCGTAAAAATGATAATTTGAGAATATATATTGATTTTTAAATTTATCTACAACAACATTTAGAAAATATTTAATTTTTTATCAATCTCTCATCAAAACAAAGTTAAAAATCTATCATTTACAAATAAATGAACAGATAACAAATAAAAACAAAAGAACATTTAAAATATTAGGAAAAGAAACAAAAGAATCCAGATAAAATCCGCTAAAAAAGAAAAAAAAAAAAAAAAAGAAAAGAAAAGAAAAATTGCGGGAATTGAAAGCAAAAAATCCCGGACGGTAGAATAGCTCAGAAAATTGTAAGAAGAAAATGAAAAGAAAATATATATATCAAACTTTCTAGTATTATAATCTATGTTTCAAAGTGTGGCGGCATTTCTTTATTATGATAAGTAGCATTTTTATTGTTTTGTTACAAAAATTAGAAACTTCTGACACTACTTCCTTCTCCTGATATCATTTGCAGGAGGATGACATAGTTGCCAACATTTTACCACTTTCACGACCGCTGACGTAGATTCACGTCATTTGAAAATCTGTAACACCGCCAGTGGGCATTTCTTTTGCAATTTATATGTCATTTATTTCTTAAAAATATACACAATATTCATATTTGTACAACCAGTATACAATGGATATAAATACTCTGATTAGAAAGAGTATAATTATAATGTATATCCATTTGTAATACGAATGTGTATATAGATTTTTTTTTTTTTTTGAAATATTGTAACTTGGGTGAATAACACCCACAGGCGGACCTTATTGTTAAAAAGACAAAAACATGAGGACACGAAAGTGTTAATTTATTCCGGAGCATTTTTAGCTCCGCCTTTATTTCTCACCACATTAATTTTTAAATTTTTTTTCCCTATTTTCAATTTCGATATATAAGAAAAATTTACAGTTCAAATAAAAAGGGCATGGATTAAAGCCAGTGCTAAAAATGCTTCGGAACAAAATTAAAATACTGTCAACTCTGGTATCACCTATATGAAGAGATTTACTCTTTTATTTGTACATCTTTTTTCGGAGGCGTAGATGGAACACGGGCGCAGAACTCAAACCACTATGAATGTTACAAAATTTTCAGCTTCTTAAATCAACGATTACAGGTAGAGAAATCTCTTAAAGAAATACCGGTATAAATTCTGCGCTCGTGTTTCATCCCTGTGGAGAAGTGGGATAAAAATTATGAAACCATCAGCTATTATGTATTTTAATTTGTTAAATCAATTCACGTTACTAAAAACTTGTGTAACAATCAATTCATGTAACTAAATTGGTTAGAATTTCGATATGCAAACATTGTTTCTTAAAATTGATGTCTTCGTCCAAAAATCTGCAAATCGTATTACATAAAGTTACATGTTCATCGTGATAAAAATTACATGCCTAAAGTTAGCTCTAAAATAACAATTTCGCAGGTTCAAAATACTTTTTTAACGGGCAATTGAATAGTTGCCAACTTTAGCAGTATTTCTGGCAAACGGAAAATTCTAATAGAGTTTCTAAAAATCGTTGCAGAAGTATTCATACTCGCCAACCATTTCTTTAATGACCGTACAATTGTTAACGCCTCTTGAAAAAACGCCCCTTTTTACACACCACTTTAATTTTATATTAATTCTCTCCAAATGTTGTTTGGATTAAATAAGAATAAAATTACTCTAAAAAATGACTGGTGTATAAAAAAGGCTGGTACTAAAAATTGTACGGTTCATAATGAGATGGTTGGCGAGCATGAGTATTTATAAAAACATTCTATTCAAATTTCCGTGATAAAACTAGCAGCTATGAATAATTATGGCTAGCTCAGGGATGGAACACGGGCGCAGAATTCATACCACTATGAATGTAAGAAAAATTTCTACTTCTTAAATCAACGATATTGTAGGTAGAAAAATTTCTTAAACGGATTCCGGTATGAATTCTGCGCCCGTGTTCCATCCCTGCTAGCTACCCATAACTATACAGAGTTTCCAGATTTTTCAGCTGTTTTATTCGGTATCCACTACTGTATATTTAATGTTACGATTGTTTAATCACTTCCAAGATTAATTATCTATTATATATGCTGAAAATCACTTCTCAAAATAAATGGTTACTGTTGAATAAAAAAATAACATAGTCTGGCAACACTGTAACTGTGGTCAGGAAAATTGAATTTGGCTTGGAAATTCAAATATATAGATAATATAAAGCAGATATTAAAATGCCTTAAAAATCCAATTAGCTAAAGCATATAATTAATTACAATAACAGCTTTAGATATACGTGACGAATTAGACACAAACATATATATATATACATAGGAAAAGAGAGAAATTTTGTATATCACTACATCACATGTGCCAACATGTCCGTTTTTTAACACCACTGTTTCTTTGTAAAAAATAAAAATAAAATCCATCATGTTTAATCGAAAGAAAGTGCTAAAATATATTAGAAATTTCAGTTTAAAAATTCCGGTAACTAAAAAGCATAGAAGTTGGTAGCTATTCTATATCTATGCAAAGAGTTTTAAATGTAATTGCAGTTTGATGAAAAACGGTAATTTCAAATTTCGAATTATTAAATTAATTTCTCAATAAGTATGAGCATGATGAAAATACGACATCCCAACAATTTTTAGAGAACTATTTTAAAATTAGAAATATTAAAAAATGTAATACTTTCAACTAGAAATGAAAAAAAAAATTTTTATCTTTTATTATGATAATTTAATGTTACTTATGTATGAATAAGTAAAATAACATAGTTCTCAACATTTTAATTTATTCTGGAGTATTTTTAGCCCTGTTTTTATTTCGCACCACTTTATTTATAGAATATTTTTCTCCAACATGTAAGTATGATAAAATAAGAAAGTAATTACTACTTTAAAAAATAAAAGTGGTATGAAATAAAGGAGGGTGTAAGAATACTCTGGAATAAATTAAAATGTTGGCAACTCTGAAAGTAAGGGCTGAAAAAATGTAATAAATAATAACTCATATTTGCCGAAACTCTGACTTCTTTAATACCAATATCTTTATAAGAAATATTCGCTTTAATTATTCATAGCATTTTCGTTATAAATTAAAGCGAAAACTTTTATTAAAAAATACTGGTTTTTAAAGAGCTGAAGTGTTGTCATATGCGGTAACTGCTTACTGATAATTTACACAGCTGAAATCCCTTTAAATATTAATTGCTTGATCACTCAAGCAATTGATCATTGCTCTTCAACAAAAGAGCGTCAAGTACAGGGTTTATTTTTACGTTAATATAACTACGTTCAAATAATATTAATAAAACAATTTCTTAACACATTATCGTCGGGGTATTTTTCTAACGGCGATATTATATTCGGTGTATTTTGTCATTGTGATATTTTCCCTAAGAGAAAGCCCGCCTTTTGGCGTTCTTCTAAACCGTTGTATTATTTATTAAAATGATTTTACGTACTGATGATTAAATTATTTAAATTTTACTTTTAGTAATTGATTCTATAAATGCTATTGGCATACATATGTACCAGCAGCATATAAAGTGTTTAACACGAACACTTAATTTTTTTTTTTTTTTTTTTTAAAGAAAAGTATTTCTTTTACTTATTTATTTTTTAGAGTAACGCCTGAAGGCAGGGTTCGTTTTTCAAGAAAAACGTAATTTTACGTGACTCGAAAGGAAAGAGTTAAATTTTAAATGCAGAAATTATCATTAATATTATGCATAATACTTATTATAATTAAAAAAAAAAAATTCTATGAGGAAAAAGTGTTGTAGTTTATTCAATAATGAAAAATGTCATTTTTTACGCTTGAAATATAAAAAAATAAAAATCTCGCTAGATTTCTTAATATTTAACAATTTAATTCCATTAGCTCACATCTGCCAACATCCTAATTAACACTTTCGGGACTGCGGACGTAGATTCACGTCATTTGAAAATCTGTAACTCCACCAGTGGGCGTTTCTTTCAAAATTTGTATGATATTTCTTCTTAATATACCCAATATTCATATTTGTACAATTAATGTACCATGGATAAAAATTAAGAAGAGTATATTTATAATGTATGTCCACTTGTATTATAAATGTGAATACAAAAAATTCTGTTCTGAAATATTATATTTTGAAAGAATAAAGCCCACAGGCGGACACTGCTGGCAAAAAGACAAAAACATGCGGTAGCAAAAGTGTTAATGTTCCGTAGTGCAGTTAGTCATACCCTTTTTTTCACACCAGTAAATTTTTAGAGTAATACTCTCTAAATGTAATTGCGATTAAATAACAAGAAAAATTCTGTGAAAGAATACCGGTGTGAGGAAAAAGGCTGGGCCAACAATATTACGGAATATTAAATAGGATGTTGGCACGTATGCATTAGCTTAAAACATTAAGTTTCGAAATCACGGATGGCGCATTTGTGTAGAATTCATACCACTATTAATGCAACAAAATTTCTTCACTTATTTTAGGTATTTTTCACTTTTGATAGATATTTACAGAGCTGTCAAACTAATCCGGCAAATTGTTAGTGCCGCCCCTTTTTTCACACCACTTAATTTTGTGAACAATTCTCTTCAAATGTATCTACGATGATTTAAGAAGAAAAATACTCTAAAAATTAAGTTGTGTAGAAGAAGGAGCGGTACTAACAATTTGTCGGATTAGGTTGGCAGCTCTATATTTATCATAGATTTTTTTTTTTTTTTAAACAAATACTGGTTAAAGACCCGCCTTTTTTTAACCCTTATTCTTCCACCGGAATATTTATATGATAATTTTTACATAATTAATGGTGTAAATACACTATTAAATAATAATAATAATTAAAAAAAATTGTTCGAAGAATCAGGAAAAAAATGTGTCTGTGATCACACTATTGTTTGAGTGCTGCGCTATTATTTTCCTTAAAAGCCTATTATAATTGCTTCAATAATATAATGACAGTTTGCTTTCTTATTTATTTATATTGAAGAAGTTGCGTGTTTGTTTATATCGCTGTGAACTGAACAATACTGAAGATTATTACAGCTTTGACATTTGCTTAATGTAAAAAATATCGGACTGAGATCATGGCTTGTAACTAATCTTTTATCTGAAGATGTGCTGCTGCTTTTATAATTTTTAAACCATCGAAAAACTGAAAAGGTTTGTGAAATTTGCGAATTTTTTCCCAATTTTCTGTTGTTTCTTTCATTATTAGTTTTCCATCTTATTAGTGAAAGGTTCTGTACAGCATAGGTATGCATCAATTTTATTGGTGACAATGTTCTGAAATGATAAACAACTTTTCTTACATCTGATGTAGTGAGGTTGACACTGTTCTTAGAATTTCTTCCGTTGAAAGGGGTTGAGGACATTGAAATTCCAGAAGAACCAGGAGGACTTGCCATGGGAATTCCACTGGCTCTCCATGTATACACAATTCTGGCCAACTGTTGCTTGAAAAGTTTTGTAGTCAGAGTGTAAAGGACTGGATTAATAGCAGAGTTGATTGGTAACATGAATACTGCTACCCATGCATACAATTCAGAGTAGATTTTGACACCTATTGAAAATAGATTTATATTTTAAATATCTGCCAAAATAATATGAATAAACTCGACTAACATGCAAAGGTAAAGATCTGCTTATTGAAATAACATGGAAATTATAGTATGATACTAATTAGATCTCTCGAAATCCAACTTATTATCGGATTAAAAATGTACCAAATTTTTGCTTCTGTAAATCGCCGTTGGTTTAAAATGGTAAAATAATATTTAGATAGATAGAAGTGTGATTTCTATCAATGTTAGAAATAAGAAGTGTGATTTCTGCCAAATGTAGAGCTGATATATATTTTTTTTTTTTCATTTATTCTACAGCACTTTTAATATCCTTTTTTTACACTACGATTTTAGTATAATACTTTGTTTATTTAACTGTAACTACATATTCGAGAATACTACTCTACAAAGACAGCGGTTTTTTAAAACAGGCCGGTACTAACAATTCTGCGGAATAAATTTAAAAGTCTACAGCTTACATACTTGCCAACCATCTCATTATGAACCGAGCAATTTTTAATACCCGCCTTTATTTTCACACCAATAATTTTTTAGAGTAATTTTAGTCTTATTTAATCGTAACAACATTTGGAGGGAATACCTCGAAAAATATAGTGGTGTGAGAAAAGGGGCATTTTTTCAGGTGGCGTTAACAGTTGTACGGTTATTAATGAGATGGTTGGCAAGTATGCTAGCGAATACTATATTCCGTATCTGAAGTGTATATAATGCTGTTTACCTTTGTTGAATGACCTTTACCTTTGTTGTATTCATTTCTTTCTAGAATATTTGCGGAACAGAATAAAGTGTATTTATTCAATAAAATATGCATATTTACTTACGATTTTCTTTCTACACACAAGAAAGTTGCTGTTTTCATTTAAATATATACTTCTTAGAAAAAATGTTGATATGATTCTTATAATTAAAATAACGAGGTTTTGAATAAAACGTAAATGTGTGATTATGCTCTGTTAACTAAATCTACCAGTTCAACGTATAGTAGGTATGATTTTAACAAATTATAAATGTAAAATTAATCAATTTTGAGAGTTATGATGCAATCTTACGGATGAATTTTATTTAAAAATCTATATTATAAGTTTTTTGGTGGTTCATTAATTGAATATCAATATATTTTTTTCAAACAGTTACTTTCAATAATGGTTTGCAGTACTTTCCTTTGATTGAATAATAAGAAGATCGATATATAGAAAAAAGATAATTAATTTAAGAGACTACTGACTACCGAAAGGGTCTCTTACATTTTTTCATATTTATCCATTGTAATTTAGCAATAGTAATGATAAAAATTGTATTTACATTTAATTGAAGCAATTCGTCACAATTAACTTTAGCAATATTGTTGGTTTTTAAACCAGAATTCACCTCAAGTACTGTATCATTATTTTCAAAATACGAGGGGCGACTGAAAAGTTCTCGGCCTAACCATGAATTATTTGACTCAGCCGAATTTATTTCCTTACTATATACAATACGTATTTTTATAACAAAGTCCTTCACATATTTCCTACTAATCTCTTTTTTTTTCCGTTACTGAAGATTGAATGGGAAAAGAATAGTGGTTTTTCTAAAATGGGAGCAAGCGAGCTGTGATTCAGTACCTTCTGAAAAAAAAAAAAAAAAAAAAAAAAAAAAGAATGCAAACATAGGAAAAAGTGGGAGGCGAAATTTCAGCAGCTCGGTCCAAGATTCCCTTTGCAGTGGAAGGCGAACCAAAATAGCCATTTAAAAGTTGCCAACTTAAAAAATTTATTCTGGATTATGTTTGCCCCACCTTTTTTTTCCATATCAGTAATTCTGAGGAATGATTGCCTTCTTTTTTTATCGTTCTCTGATATTATAAAGATCTGTTCTACACAAATTCTGATGTGAATAAAAGGCAGGGCTAAAAATGTTCCAGAATGAATCACTAAATATGTTAACTTTAGTGAGAAAAAATGGCACAGAGGAAACACAATGCAGTATCACAGCAATGCAGAATCTTGTGATAGTAGACAGGCGTGTGATGAAACATTTCATAGCAGACAAAAAAGATTGATCTACAGACTTATTTTCATTGATAAGCTGAGACTTCTTCTCTCAACCCTCGTCTATGAATCTTTCAGAGAAGTGACCAAATAACTCTCCACAGATGTAACTCAGTTGGTAGAACATTAGCACGCTAAGGTAAGGACACCATTTGATTTCTTGCCTGCTTACCATTCGTACCTTGTAGAACTGATAAGTTTTTTTCTTTTAGCAGTCTGAGCAGTTCCTATTTTAAAAATCACACTTTTTTACCTAGTAATCTTCAATTAACTTTTGTAGTACTAGACCTGCTAACTATGCTAGTTTATCCGTAATGGTATTAGGCCACGCCCTCTTTTCACACCAGAATAGCTGCAGAGTAATATTTAGCAATATGTTCTCCTGATTAATTAAGAAGACTATTGCTCTACAACTATTCTGGTATGAGAAAAAGGCGAGGCTTAATGCCATTAAGTAATAATAATAACAATAAATAAATAAACAAAAAAACAAATAACAATCCGTAATCCATCCCTGCATTACGGATAAACTAGCATAGTTAGCAAGTCTAAGTATATAGACCTGCTAACTATGCTAGTTTATCCGTAATGGTGTTAGGCCCCGCCTTCCCCCCCCCCCCCCCCACCAGAATAGCTGTAGAGTAATATTCAGCAATATGTTCTCATGATTAAATAAGAAGACTATTGCTCTACAACTATTCTGGTATGAGAAAAAGGCGGGGTTTAATGCCATTACGGATAAACTAGCAGAGTTAGCAGGTCTGAGTATATATTTTCGAAAGAATTATAGAAAGATTTTGTAGAAAAAGTGCAAGATTCGGAATAGTGACTGTTAAGATCCATGTCTTTAAAAACCTATTTAATTACTGAATAGTTAAATGTGGGTATATTGTAAAGTTTTCATTATTAGTAAGAAACACTTGAGATTGAAAAAATAAAATTTTATTTATTATTTTTAAGATTTCCTTACGTAATCACCATCAAAAGGTATGAATTTCTGTTACGGTTTCTTAACTTTTCGAAAGCCGCCTCTGAACAGAGTTTCCAACATTTTAATTTATTCAGGAACATTTTTAGTCCCGCCGTCATTCCATACTACTTTTATTTTTTAAATAATGTTTTATGATATTATTGTACTTATATATTGGAGAAAAACATTTTATAAATAAAGTGAAGCGAAATAAAGGCGGGACTAAAAATGCTCCGGAATAAATTACAATGTTTGCAGCTAGTCTCTGTATAATAGCAGAGTTGCCAACGTTTATAATTTATTCTGGATTATTTTAGCCCTGCCTTTTTTTTGTCACGCCAGTAATCAGCGTTGCCAGATATCTGGAATTTTTTTATTCAATTGTCGCCAATAATTTTGAGAAGTGACTGATATACATAATAGATTATCAGTCTTCGAATTGGTTAGCCAAATGTAAAAAATAAAAAAATATTTGCGACTATTGAATTAAAAAAAAAGCCCCAAATCTGGCATCCCTGCCAGTTTTTGCGAAGAGTGATTCTCTTTTTGTTTCATCGTTGTCCCATATTATAGATAAATACTCTACACAAATTTTGGCGTGAACAGAAGTCGGGCTAAAAATTCTCCGGAATAAATTACAAAAGCTGGTAACTCTGTAATAGAGCAGAAAAGGATTACTTTAATTTTCTTTAATCAAATAAATTTAAATTAAAAATATTAATTATGCAAAGTTAATGTTTAGATTATATCACATTAATAATTGAAATTTACGATACCCCTGTGTATTTAGTTGTTAACACTT
Source organism: Salticus scenicus (assembly GCA_963930645.1). NCBI lineage: Eukaryota > Metazoa > Arthropoda > Arachnida > Araneae > Salticidae > Salticus > Salticus scenicus. The sequence continues at coordinate 196,516,542 of OZ005660.1, forward strand.
TGAGCGGCACGCAAATTCTTAAAATCCATTAAAATTCCATAATGATTCCTCCTGTAATAAATAAAAATTAAGCAAATTTTTAATAAATTTTCAATCATTAAATGTAATATTTTTATATCCGCCACCGATGGTTGATGCGGCTTTATAAACGCTATGAAAATTCAGTAAAGAAAATCAAGATTATTTTTTAATGACAACTTAATATTAAAATTTAATTAACTTTAATATAAATTAATAAAATACTACTCTATTGCATATACAAATTTCTAAGAAATAATTTTCAGCTATTAGAATATTATTTCTTTTAAATTAATTAAAGAAATTGGATAATACATTTAATACGTACAAATATATATATATATTGTTATTAGAATAAAATTTGTTGGAAGATGGATAAATCTAATTCGAAGATTACAGCGACTCACCTGAAACTGCTAATATTTTAATAATGATGATAGGAACCCAGCAAGCCATATCTGTAGCAACAATGAACGCAAATCTCTTTGCGATCGTTCTATCTTGCTGTTGCTGGGATGATCGCAGACCAAGTTTGGATCGACTGATGGTGATGAACATGGTTATGTAAGCATATGTAATAAATCCAAATGCCAGAGAGTTCAGACCACAGAAAACAGCCATTGAATATTGCCAGCCTCTATTAAATAAAAGAGAAATGTAAATTACTTCATAATATTATAAACACACACACACACACACACACATATATATATATACAAGGTGATCCTAAATTCACAGAAAAAATATTGTTCAAAATATATGGCTGTAGCAATATGCAGCTTTCAATGAAATGTGCAGAAGAGGGGGGATTTCTTTCTTATATAAGAATGGGATTTCTTTCAAGGAAAAATATTTTTCATTTTTTTTTCGCCAACGGGTGGCACTGTATTCACAGTATCCTTTCGCATTTGAAACAGTTCCGCCTTCAAATGACGCCATATTAGAAATACTGATTAATCTGACTTTAGGATGTTGCATATGATTTCAGATGTTAAAGAATTTAAATAACGGCCGTGACATTGAACATATATAGTCCTAGTTGCGTTGTGGAATGTACTGTGCCACTGTGAAACACAACGTTATAATTACAGCGGCACTTGGTGGAGAAAGTTTAACTAATTTGGCAATAAATCTTCTTTACGTATTGAACGAAAAATGCATGTCTTCCAGTGCATTTGAGTGGAAACTACATAGTGCTACAATTTTGAATAGTATAATTTTTATTTTTTCTGTGAATTTTATATCACCCGGAGTAATAATGAAATATAAAAAAAGAAGACAAAGGTAAAAAAAAAAAAAAAAAAAAAAAAAAAAGTTATATTTAATTTTTTTTTAAATTCAACTTTTAAATTTTTTTTTCAAAAATATTATTAATATTATTATTATTATTTAAGTTACAGCATTTATATTTTACATTCATTTAATAATAATCAGAAATGTATTACTACGTGACTATAATTATGATATATATATACATATATATATGTGTGTGTGTATAGTCTAGCTGGAGGGGGAAAATGGAAATCCTGGTGATTCAAAGAGAGAAGAAAAAAATCTATGTTACGACAACCTATTTAAATATTTATAAGACGATATTTAATGTTTGCTATGTAGCAAGCTGATAATAATGAATAGAGGTTCTTTTAAGTAAAAGATATGAAAAAGTGTTTGAAGCAGCACCTTTTTATACATTACTTTAATATAGTATTCTATGCTGAAGAGCCAAAGTAAATATTCGATTTAATGGGATTATTGTTTATTTGCATGACTTAGACATGGAAAACATTGAAGATGTATTCTGTTACTGAACTAAAAGAATTCTTTATTCTAGACTATCACACAATATTTTTTCAAACTAAAAATGTTGAATGCTTTAAAGCTTGATGTTATACATTTAAATTTCGGAGAGAAGAATGTATTAAGTTAAAATTGTGAGAAGTTTTTTCTTTTTTTTTTTTTCCTGTAAAATTTTTTTCCCCTTGGAAAAGGGGAAAAAAAACGAACCCCGACTTTAGGCCCTTTTTTTTTTTATTTTTTTAAATAAAGCATTAATTTAAGAAAGGATTTTGCGAGTACGTAATTAAAATTCTATATGAAATTTTCGTATATATGCGTCAACTGTAGTCACTCTGTTGATTGCTAAAGACAAAATTAAATTAATTTACCCTCAAATGCGTAAATTTCTTTCTAAAATTTTTTTTAATGCAAAGTTGGAACAGAAGATCGCCTTACTTTGTAGCCTGCTTTTCAAATTACAAAAAAAGCCCGGCGAAGATGCGTTAATATAGAAGAAAAAGAAAGAAAAACGGTTTTCATAACAACAAACAATGATCATTTTAATCTTTTGTTTCATATTACAAAATAAAATTTGATTGAATTATTTTTTACGATTTAATTACCTTTAAGAACATTTATTGGATGAACACTTCACTCATCACTAGGGCGTAAAGTTAGTAATACCACACATAATTCCATCAAACTTTTTTTTTTTTTTTTAATTAGCAGTGATCATACATTAAAACGCGAGAAAAAATTTTAGGAACTCTGCAAGTCCTGCATGCCACAATTTTAAATGTATTTTTTTTTTTTAATCGTCTTTATATATTGGAGAATATTATTCTACAGATGAAGTAGTGTATAGTTGCCAACTTAACACATTACGGCTACCGGAAAATTTTAATAGAAATATTTATTTTATTTAATCAGTGAACGGTTTACCCAGATTAAATAAAATAAAAATTTTTGTTGAAGTTTTCCGGAAACCAAAACGTGCTAGGTTGGCAACTATAACGTTGTATAAATTAACTATTTCACGACCGCATGTTTTTGTCTTTTAGAGAGTAAGCTCCGCCTGTGGGCGTTATTCTGTTACATAACATTAGTTTAAATGAATATTTTCTGTATTCAAATTTGTAATATAAATGAACATTCGTTACAATTGTACTCTTTCTCATCAAAGTATTTGTATCCATGGAAAACATTGAAGATGTATTCTGTTACTGAACTAAAAGAATTCTTTATTCTAGACTATCACACAATATTTTTTCAAACTAAAAATGTTGAATGCTTTAAAGCTTGATGTTATACATTTAAATTTCGGAGAGAAGAATGTATTAAGTTAAAATTGTGAGAAGTTTTTTCTTTTTTTTTTTTTTTCCTGTAAAATTTTTTTCCCCTTGGAAAAGGGGAAAAAAAACGAACCCCGACTTTAGGCCCTTTTTTTTTTATTTTTTTAAATAAAGCATTAATTTAAGAAAGGATTTTGCGAGTACGTAATTAAAATTCTATATGAAATTTTCGTATATATGCGTCAACTGTAGTCACTCTGTTGATTGCTAAAGACAAAATTAAATTAATTTACCCTCAAATGCGTAAATTTCTTTCTAAATTTTTTTTTAATGCAAAGTTGGAACAGAAGATCGCCTTACTTTGTAGCCTGCTTTTCAAATTACAAAAAAAGCCCGGCGAAGATGCGTTAATATAGAAGAAAAAGAAAGAAAAACGGTTTTCATAACAACAAACAATGATCATTTTAATCTTTTGTTTCATATTACAAAATAAAATTTGATTGAATTATTTTTTACGATTTAATTACCTTTAAGAACATTTATTGGATGAACACTTCACTCATCACTAGGGCGTAAAGTTAGTAATACCACACATAATTCCATCAAACTTTTTTTTTTTTTTTAATTAGCAGTGATCATACATTAAAACGCGAGAAAAAATTTTAGGAACTCTGCAAGTCCTGCATGCCACAATTTTAAATGTATTTTTTTTTTTTAATCGTCTTTATATATTGGAGAATATTATTCTACAGATGAAGTAGTGTATAGTTGCCAACTTAACACATTACGGCTACCGGAAAATTTTAATAGAAATATTTATTTTATTTAATCAGTGAACGGTTTACCCAGATTAAATAAAATAAAAATTTTTGTTGAAGTTTTCCGGAAACCAAAACGTGCTAGGTTGGCAACTATAACGTTGTATAAATTAACTATTTCACTACCGCATGTTTTTGTCTTTTAGAGAGTAAGCTCCGCCTGTGGGCGTTATTCTGTTACATAACATTAGTTTAAATGAATATTTTCTGTATTCAAATTTGTAATATAAATGAACATTCGTTACAATTGTACTCTTTCTCATCAAAGTATTTGTATCCATAGTGCATTGATTGCAGAAATGTGAATATTAGGCATATTGTCCAAAAATAATGTAACTTAATGAACCGCCCACTGGCGAAGTTACAAATTTACAAATGAAGTGAATTCACGTCAGCAGTCGCTAAAGTTTTAAAAGCGGGACTAAGAATGCAGGAATGGAACACGGGCGCAGATATCATACCACTATTAACGTAAGAAAATTTTTTACTTCTTAAATCAACGATATTATAGGTAGTGGAATTTCTTAAACAAATACCGGTGTGAATTTTATCTCTGAAAATGCTCCGAAGTAAATTATAAAAGTTGGCAACTCCGTGTAAACCATATTGAGGGTTTCCCCAGAGGAAATTATGAATACCAGAAATTTTATATAGTATATTTTTTTAATAGGTACTGACGTTTAGTAGAAAAAAAAATTATAATGTAAAAATTTCTCTTTTTGAGAACCTGATCATAATCGCGACATTAAAAAAAAAATTAATTTCTATATTTTCTATTATATAAATAAATTCAAAATGTCTATGAAAATTTTCTAAAAGGGAATCTCCTGTTAAAAATAGGAGATATGACATTTACAGGGATTGAACATGGGTGCAGATTTCATACCGGAATCTGTTTAAGAAATTAATCTACCTATAATATGGTTCATTTAAGAAGTTGAAAAATTTTCTTACATTGATAGTGGTACGAATTCTGCGCCCGTGTTCCATCCCTGTATTTATCTTATGGTATTAGAAAAAAAAAAATGTTAAAATGCCAACCAAGTATGGTAAATAATACCTTGAGAACGGATCATGTATCTGTAGAGGAAGACAAAGTCCATTGTTCCCATAGAATTCATTGCCAAAATAGCCTAAATTGAAGACTGGAAGTATAGCCAGAGTTATTGCAGTGGTCCAACTAAAAGTGATACAGCTACCTGCATATAACATATTACGACGTCTCAACATCAGAGGGTACATAATAGACAGATACCTGAAAAATATTGAGTAATTAAAAAAATTCTTTGATTTATTTGATAACTAATTTTCTAATTTTTATTGGAAAAATACAAAAATATAAAAAGAGTTATCTTCAAATGAGCAGATTATGTACGGTTATATTTAAAATAATTTTTAGTTTGAGTGTTTTTATCTCTTCACTGTAAAGAGTTTTTGTTTAAAAAAAAAATTCTGTTAAATTAATTAAATTCAAGCATTAATTAAACTAATGAATAAATAGCTTTGTAAATATACACCATATATTGCAAACATCTCGAAGTACCTTTTTCCATACTTGCCAACATCCTAATTAATATTCCGTAGTATTGTTAGTCCCACCCTTTTTTTCACACAAGTACATTTTTAGAGTAATATTCTTCAAATTCAATTACGATTACATAAAAAGAAAATACTCTAAAAAGATACTGGTGTAAAAAAGAAGGCGGAGCTAACAATACTACGGAATATTAATTAATATGTTGGCAAGTATGTTTTTCAGATCAAAATAATGTTACGGCCCTTTTATACCTGCCGACATTTTAATTCATATTCCATAAAACTGTTAGTATTTCCACACTAGTCTTTTTTTAGAGTGTTTTTCTTATTTAATCTTAAATACATTTGGAGAAAATTTCTCTAAAAATAAAGTGGTATATCAGTATATACTGGTTAAAATTGCAGCAAACTGCATATGTAAACACTTTATTGTGTGAAGCTATGTTTTATTTATTTTTGTATATGTTAACTAGTAGATGGCGCAGTCCTATAGAGTGATGCAGAACAAAGTATTGTGATGATCATAAAATATTAGCTATTAAATGGAAACAATATTAAGAGAATAATGAAAGCACGGTATAATCGTTAAATCAATTTAAAAATGCTACTTTTTTTTCTTTTTTTCACTTTCTTGCTCCCCCCCCCCCTTTTTTTTAATAAATGACAAACTTTTTATAAATTTTATAATCTGAGAATAATAAATTAAGGTTAAATTAGTGTATTAAAAAAAATGTATTGTCAAATTAAAAATAAATTTAAGGAAGAAATTTATATTATACTGATTAACACAGATTATTTCTCACCTGTCAATTGTAATTATAGTCATGATGAATATGGATGCTTCACTGCTAATAGTACTCAACATTCCAGCGAGAGTGCACTGCCAACTGTGTCGTCAAGTAACGTCATGCCGAATATATTCACCGCGAAACGCCACATCGTGTCCAGCAATTAGGAATAAATAAAGTGACATCAGGAAATCAGCTATTGCTAGATTCTGTATAATAGAAATATAAAGGAATAGATTTTAATGTATTATATATTACATGTATCTGAAATACTTACTAAATAAGTCAGAGTATTTGCTGTTTAATTATTATTTCATTATTCAACGTTATATAACGGGGTTGTTACGGTCTTTCCTTTTCCCCCAGATTCTTTCTTTCTTACAGTATATTTATATAGAAATTTCCCACTTAATTGATCGTGGAAACATACTATTGAATAAAACTTTATAAATTTAGGCCGAAGAAGGAGGGAAAATTTACAAACCATAAAAACCCTGTATAAATGTAATTGTTTGAAATGAGAAATGAAGAATGTAGAGCTGCCAACTCAGTATGGAGAATTGATAGAACCGCCCCTTTTTCCACAACATTTCCTTTTAAAGTAATTCTCTTAAAATGTATTTACGATGAATTAAAAAGAAAAATACTCTAAAACAAGACTGGTGTGTAAAAAGGCGCGAGTACTAACAATCCTCCAGATTAGGTTGGCAAATATGAAAATGCATTAAAAATTTCTGAGACTTCTGACGTGAATCTACATCAGTTGAATATCTGTAACTCGGTCTACGGGCTTTTAATATTTTCTGTTTTGAATATTGCATTATTTCTCAAATATGTACCCAATATTCATATTGTACAATCAACGTACAATGGATGCAAATACTTTTACCAGAAAGAGTAAAATCATAATGTATGTGCATATGTAATATAAACATGAATAAAAAAAATCTTGTTCTGAAATCTTGAAACTTCCAAGAACAACGCCCGACCACTATGCTTACAACATACCTGCCAACCATCTCATCAATAACACTGCTCGGCATGAAAATTGCTTCTGACACCATTTCAGCATAGTCTTATGCAAAATTACCTTCTGAATCCGAGTATGACGCCAGTTTTGCTCTATCACCCACCGTTTTTTTAAGAACGGCCACCTATTTTTATTATTTTTCGGTGATTTATGGCTATAAATTTGATTTTTAGGAGGGGGGAGGATTATTTTAAACCTTAAATATCTTCTGAGGGGATACAAAGTTGGAAAATTCAAAAACTTTTTTTTTTTTTTTGGGGGGGGGGGGGGGCACTGAAATTTTGAACGATTTTTTTTTCCACACCAGTCTTTTCTTAGAGTAATTTTATACTCCTTTAATCGTAACTACATTTGGCGATAATTGCTCTAAAAGTAAAGAAGTGTAGAAAAAGGGGCTTGTGCAAAAAAAAAATCTTCCGATTCATAATTAGAATGTTGGTTGGTATGCTTACAGTCAAATCAACGAAATTTGCCACTGAAACTATGTATTATCTTAGATTCTTTTATTAATGTTATTTTTTTTAACTTTATATATATATATATATATATATATATATATATATATATGTTGTTTTTAGGTGTTAAATTGATTCTTTTTCATTCTTCAAATCAAATTCATGGTCATAAAATTATTTAACAGGGGAAAAAAATTAGGGAGGGGATGGTGTTTCTAAAAAACGGTGGGTGACTGGGCAAAATTAGAGTCATATTCGGATTCAGGAGGTCATTTCACATAAGAATCAGCAAGAATAATATCAAAACTCGATTATTTTTTCCACACCAGTCTTTTCTTAGAGTAATTTTATACTGATTTAATCGTAACTGCATTTGGCGATAATTACTCTAAAAGTAAAGAAGTGTAGAAAAGGGGCTTGTGCAAAAAAAAATCTTCCGATTCATAATTAGAATGTTGGTAGGTATGCTTATACAGTCAAATCAACGAAAGTATTCTGTCATAAAAATATTAACTCTTTGAAGCCCAGTTGTCTACTCAAACCACGTGCCTAGTACTTAAGACAATTCTAAATGGTTGAAGGGGCGTCAAATAAACCAAGGGTTTGGGATTGGATAAACATCCAGTCACTTGGCACTCCCTTATCTTTTATTTTCTCTGAACCACAAGGGTTATCACCCTTTCTTTATCATTGGACTTGTTCATGCACCATATGCGCAGAGGTTTCCAACGTCGAAAGAAATGTGGTTGAAGATTATATTCTGCATACCACTTATACTTCCAATTGCTAAGAATCATAGTGAAATTCTGTTTACAAAATTTTCCTTTTAAAACATAACGGGAAAAATTCGTTTGTTTCTTGTACTCCAACTTACATAGGCGTAGCCAGCTTTCCGAGCGGGGGGGGGTGCCCAAATTTTAAACTGAAAGTTACAATTACATTATGAATATAGTGGGCATATGTATGAATGTGCGTTTTAACACATGTATAAAAGTTACACATGTTAACACATGTATGTTTTAACATAAAGTAACTTTCTCTTAGAATAAATAACTAGACTTGACGCAGAACAGAAATATCAGTATTTACACAACGTTAAAACCGCCAATGTAAAAAAAAAAAAAAAAAAAAAAAAAAAAAAATGTGAAATGTGAAATTTTCGGTACAGTTTCGGTAGCGTAAATCCTTGCATTCGGCTTCCTTTGAAACATCATTTGATAAAGTTCGGACTTTCAGAGTAGTGCCGCTATCTGCCTAACAGAAAAGGAACAGAAGTTTGAAAATTAATTAAAACAAGGAAAGAATATTGCATAAAAAATGTTAAATTGTGTCGAATATTTGGTTTCAGTGCGAAACCGATGGACGTTAAAAGATTAAATAAAAATCTTAAACTTTAAGTTATGAACGAAAACCTAAAAACTAAACTACGGAACTTAATTTGCGCACACAAAGTGATAAAATAGAATTATGATGATATGTTTACTTTATTTATAATCTCATTTCTTTTCTTTTTATTTTACCAGTTTCAAATTATGAAGATATATATATGTATATATATATATTAATACAATCTTGTAGCTACTTTTTTTAAATTATTATTTTATTCGTTCCCCTATTCATGAATAACATTTATTTTCTATATTTTAAAACATTGGCGTATTGTTGTATTTGTGATGTTAGTTTCAAACAGAATATTGCAAACGGGTACTGCGATCGCTATAAAATTAAAGCTATACTTTTTAATAAAATTGTAATAAACTGTTATGCGTATAATAATATAAAAATGTGATGTGTGTAAAAGTCGAAAAAAATAAAATCAGCATTAAATAAATGTATCGAATAGGGGAAAGTGTAGAAACACGCCACAGTTCGGACCAAGTGCTGACCATTAGCCAAATAAATTTACGAATGATCATTGTACATAAGAATTCCATGAAAAATCGCATAAAGTAAAATGAAAACATCAAAAGGGACACATACCAATAAAATTGCACTGAAAATTCCCACAAATTAAATGTATCAAAATGGAGGATAGATAAAAAGCTAGTGGGGTGTCTCATTATCAGACTGTGCATTGGACATCAGCCGAAATATTAATAATAACGAACACCACATTTCAATATTGCATACATAATCCAGAAATATTCACTAATAAAATATTACAAAAAATGATCCTAATGTCAGAAATTTTCTACCGACACAAATTTAATAAATGCCTTTGCTATTTAAAAATTTAAAAGACTAAATAATGGAGTATATTTTGCGCGTACCTTTCTTTGATGTTTGTATTTTCTGTGTTCTCTTGAGCTTCCTCTTCAAACTACCTCTTTTCCTTGGTTGAAATAATCACCAAATCCTTCACATCTTTACAGATGATTCCACATTTTTTTTTCTTTTCTTTAGTCATTTCAATACAGCTTTAATAGAATTATACACCACCTTCTCCAGATCCAGGATTTTAAGTAAGAGGAAATTGTTTTATAAAATCGCATGAGAGGAAGGTGATCCGAATAAATATTTACACTGTAGCCTAATTTTTAATAATTTTCTTTCTTTATTATTTACAAATACAAAATCGTCTGTTCATAGATAATTTATTTTCAGTAATAAATCGTCTGTCAAAGTTGAAAAGTAATACAGACGATTATAAAATGCTTTATTATTATTAAATTTGAGTGATAGCTTTCAAATAAAGTAAAAAAAATTAAATAAATAAATAAAATGTGGCAGTTTAGTCACAAAAATAAGATATTATATACTTGACCGACCATTTCTGAGGTGTTTTAAAAAAGTTGAAAATTGTTTTAGAAACAAGTTTCTTTGGCATGTATTTTTGTGGGGTGGGGTGGGGGGGGGTTACGCGTGTCTATTGAACTGCATTCTTAAAACATAAGTCTACTTATGATATGCAATTACAATATTGGATTAGAATTTTCCGGTGTTGTCTTTCTTAAAAATAGCAAATAAGACAGGTCAACGAAGAAATTTTTGTCTTCAGGTTGATATGTTTTTCTGAGATATTTTTGGATGCTGTTTAAGGAAAACCTATTTAAAAATTTCCCTCGCGTACAGTTTTGAAAAAAAAAAGAATTGTTCGAGCTTAAAGTTAAATTTTTTTCGACTTCCATCTAAATTATTTCCCTGAAAATTTTGGCGATGTGAGTGAAGAAATACATTTAAAAGATAATGTGTAAATAATAACCCTATATCAATGTATTTTATATATAAATTGTTTTGAATTTGTTATAACTTCTAGACGAATTCTTTTGATTTTCATCCTTACTTTGTGAAAATTTCTTACGTGATAGGAAAAAAAGATAATCATTTCTGAATTCAGAGTATCAAAACACACCAGAGACACCCAACGCAGTACATAAAAAATTTGAAAAGTACAATTTCGCAGACCAGTGTAATAAAAAAAAAATTCACCTGCTAAATTATGATACCAGAAATGCAATCAGATCAACAATTACTAAATAAATTATTCTTGTATTCAAAGAACTTCAAAAGCCTGAAATTATTGCAAAGATTTAGGTTCGAAAATTCGACCTCGTAAACAATACTTTCTGTAACTGATGGTAAGGGAAAGTAATTATAATTTTTAAGCGTTTTTACTGGACTGTTAGTTTCATTATGTTTAGATCACTTTAAAAATGTTGTTAATATGTACCAATTAGAAAATTTGTACTTAAACAATAATGTATTTGAACTCTTTGCATGTCATAGTATACGGATCATTATGATGTACATTAAATACTATTTTTAGACTTCTTGCCAATACCTGCTTTTGAGTTATGCCTATGCAGACTAAGCACAAGAACCTGTTATGCGATTGAGCGGACCTCAAGACATACTAATATAGTAAAAACTATTTCATATTCAAAAATTGGACCGCAAAACATTACATTCTCCAACATGTAAGGGTAAGAGAAAATTTAAAAAAAAAATGTTCATTAAAAAGAAATGACAAAAAACTTTTGACTCTCTGTTAAGGCCCTGAGTTTAAATAAACTAAATCATTTTATCGCCTCTTTTTCTGCTTTTCCTTATAGAAAAAACAAAGTACTTATTTTTACTTTCTTCTATATTCAATAGAAGAAAGTATTGGATTCGTAAAAATTTTCGATTTCGGGTTTTGATGGATTTACACGTTTTGAGAGCTATAGAACACGATTTGACCATTTTTAGAAAATGTCTGTCTGTCTGTCTGTGTGTGTGTGTGACAAAATTTTGTGGCAACTGTAGCTCAGGAACTACTGCACAGAATTTCATACAAATTGGTATGTAGTTGCACCTTGACATAAATTAGTGCCTATCAACTTTTGGTAAAAATTGTCTTACAGGTTGCTTTGCCATCCTGCTTTTTCTGAATTTTTAACATGGTGATACAGGACAAAATTTTGTATGAACGTGCATAAAGAGAATTATTTTTTAGTAATCATTATGAAACTTACAAGAATTATTTATAATAGAGATAGTCAACTGGGAAATTTTTTTTTGTATGTGTAGGAGCCCGGGGAAGTTCCCCCTCGAAGGGAGTAAATTTTCATGATGGGTATCTTTCAAAAGCTCGCCAATAATTTTAGAACGAATGGTTGAACCATCGATCTGCGATAATTTAAAATAAAGTTATCGATTTTTTTCATTTTTAACAAACAAACAAACAATTTTTTTTTTTTTTTAATGTAATATTGACAATAAAATTGACTTTTTCTTTTTTTTTTTTTTTTTTGTATTTAGTGTTATTCTACTTCTCTAATATGGAAATCATCTGCATTATCATGGAAGATAATTTTTACTTTCTTCTATATTCAATAGAAGAAAGTATTGGATTCGTAAAAATTTTCAACCTCGGGTTTTTAATGGATTTACACGTTTTGAGAGCTGTAGAACACGATTTGACCATTTTTAGAAAATGTCTGCCTGTCTGTGTGTGTGTGTGACAAAAGTTTGTGGCAACTGTATCTCAGGAACTACTGCAAATAATTTCATACAAATTGGTATGTGGTTGCACCTTGACATAAATTAGTGCCTATCAACTTTTGGTAAAAATTGTCCTACAGGTGGCGTTGCCATCTTGCTTTTTCTAAATTTTTAACATGGTGATATAGGACAAAATTTTGTATAAATGTGCATAAAGAGAATTATTTTTTAGTAATGATTATGAAATTTACAAGAATTATTTATAACAGAGATAGTCAACTGGGAAATTTTTCTTTGTAGGTTTTGGAACCTCGTCATGAGGGGGAAGTCCCCCTTGAGGGGAGTACATTTTCAAGATGGGTATCTTTCGAAAGGTCTCGTCAATACCTTTAAAACGTATGGTTGAACTATAAATCTGTGATCAAAGTTATCGTTTTTTTTACTTTTAACAAAAACAAAACTTAGAAAAAAAAATCGTAATTTTTTTTTTTTTTTTTTTTTTTTACGAAATTCAACCAAACTTGGTATTTAGTTGGCCCCTAACATAAACTGGTGCTGATTAGATTTGGGGATCAATTGCTCAACAGGTGGCGCAGTGATCGTATTTTTTCTAAATTTTTAACATGGCAGTATAAGACAAAATTTCGTATAAATGTACGTAAGGAGAGTTATTCTTAGCCTGTGATTGTAAAATTAATATGAATTATTGATAATAGTAGTAGTTAATTAGGAAAAAAAAATGTGCATGTGGGGGCATCCCTTCCCCCCCCCTCCTGGGAGGGGGGTAAATTTTCAAATGGGTATCTTTCGAAAGGTCTCGTTAATACCTTTAAAACGAATGGTTGAACCATAAATATGTGATAATTTAAAACAAAGTTATCGTTTTTTTTTTTTTTTTTTTTTTTACTTTTAACAAAAATAAACTTTGAAAAAAAATCGTAATTTTTTTTTTTTTAAATATTGTTACTGAGTGAATTTGTAGAGGAAAATATAGAAGAAAGTCTTCTGGTGGCCACAACATACTAGTTTTAAATAATAATTTTAATAAATTATTTTTACTGAGTGAATTTGTATAGGAAAATATAGAAGAAAGTCATGTGGTGACCACAACATACTAGGTTTTTTTTTTTTTTTTTTTTTTTTTTTTCTTTACCCCGAAAAATTACTTCGCAAATTTTTGTAAGAAAGATTATTCATTTAAATATATTTTACCAACATATTTAAGAAAGTGTCTATCTATTGCATAAAATCATTGATATTAGTAATAACAATTTTTTTTTAACCTTCAATTTTTTTTTTCTGTTTTCAATATGTTTTTGTTAAATATACTGAATGTGTGTGAGTAAGCGGGAGGGTGCCTGGGCACCCAGGGTACCCCCCCTGGCTACGCGCATGAACTTCTATTGTAATTTCTGATGGCTGCGGATATTAAATGAGAATAACTACTTTGTGCCTCAAAGCATTAAACAAATCGAAAATAATATCTTAATATTTTAATAGGGAAAAATAATATGAATGCTTTCATTTACGAAGTACGGAATTTGTAGATGAAAGTGTTAAATTCTAGTCTTTAATTCTTTAGAGTATAGTATAGGAAAACAAAGTAAAATAATCAAGCTTTTCCTGTGGCATTACATGCAGATTTATTTTTGCTACCAATTTGTTGTTTTAGTTCAAATATTTCTATTTAAAAAGTATATTAAATATCATATACTATTAAAAAAAGTAATATATATATATATGGTGTTTTCAATTTTAATGACATTCTTCACTTTGTAAATATAAATATTTTTTTGTTTCTATGTAAAGCAATATTCTGTACACTAATGGGAGAATGTTTTTCCTTTCCTTTAGAAAAAAAAAAGAAAGAAAAGAAAAGAATAGAAGAAAGAATACGTACGGAAATGAAACAAAGGAAAAATAAAGAAAGCTTTCATGTTACGAATTCCTCTCAAACTTTCTATTTTTCTATAAACAGATTTTGTGTATTTGTTTTCAACCTTATTTGTGTCGTCGGCTTATATATACGCCAGTAGCAACTATCACATCGATTTGTGAGGATAATTTTTATTTCATTTTAACACGAACATGTAAAATCCTTTTGTAGGTAAAACGCTTATAACGATTACAAAACGATTATTGCGTTTATTAAAGGATTATAAACGATCTATAAAAACTTTGATATTAGGCTTTTTAGAGAAACGCCCAATATCAAAGTTTTTATAGATCTAATATATTCGTGAGATGAGTCAGGATCAGCGGCAAAATCAGCTTTGCAACATTCCAAATTTTAAATCAAGTTTCGTACGAGTACTTTTCTATATAAATACTTCATATTAATTTTCAACGATTAAATAAAGTTGTATTTATTATAAAAATTCTCGGCTATAATGTCTCGCGTCTAAATCGTAGACTTGGTAACGCTGACTAGGATATCTATTTCTCCTTTTACGCAGAGTTTCCGTGTTGTTTCATTTTGCACGGATTCATACTTGCCAACCATCTCATTATGAACCGTACAATTTTTAGTAGCCGCCTTTTTTTTCACACCAATAATTTTTTAGAGTAATTTTAGTCTTATTTAATCGTAACATGATTTGGAGAGAATAACTCTAAAAATATAGTGGTGTGAGAAAAGGGGCGTTAACAATCGTACGGTTATTAAAGAGATGGTTGGCATGTATGCAGATTGAAAATCATGTAAAACGATTATGTCTGTGGAAGAGTTGGGTGCAAAAAATATGTGTTTTCGTGTAATAAAAAATACACGTGAATAGAGTGATAATTTTCCGTATAAATAGAGATTTGTTAAAAAAAAAAAAAAAAAAAAAAAAATGTAAATAAAAGGTAAATGTAAAAAAATATATTTCTTACTTTTAAATATTTTTCTGTAATTTTTTGTGTGTAAGTAATGATAAGTGCGTCTAATTAATGGAAATTTTTGTAAATGTTTTCCGCACCCTAACATCATAGCTGCCAATATTTAAATTTATTCCGGAGTACTTTTAGCCCCGCCTTTATTTCGTACCACATTTTTTTTTTTTTTTTTTTTTTTTTTTTTTAAGAAATTTTTTCTTATTTTATGGAAGTTATATATTAAAGAAAATTTTTCTTCAAATAAAGTGGTGCGAAATAAAGGCGGAGCTAAAAGTACTCCGGAATACATTAAAATATTGGCAGCTATGCCTAACATAGTTCAAAAATCGTCTTTTTTAGCATAGTTGACAAATCGGTTTTCTAACACCTCTTTGCACGTACATAAATTCTCTATGTCCATATTTAATTGTCATTTTTCTTTGCGAAATAAAGTAAAATCTTTATATCTAAAGCGTGGTGTTAGAAAATAAAGAGAGCGGCAGCTATGCTTTAGTTAAAGGTTATTTATTATCTTTCAAAAATTTATTAAAAGAGCTTTCAAATTACCGCAAAAATTAATTCCGCTATAAAAGACTTCATCGCCAGATTAAATGTTAATACATGTTTAAAAATGTCAGAACAAATTTGAGACTAATAAAAAATAGATGAATAGTTTGTAATCTAGAAATGTATATAATTTGAAGAGAATGAAGGACTATTTCGATTAATTCAGATTTTAAAAGAATAAAAGACATTTAAATCATAATTCTATTTCAAAGGAAATTAATAAAAAATCAGATTTGCTGAAAAAACAAACGAGGTGAAGTTTTAATTCGTTATTTACTTTTACTTTTTCTTTTATGGAACTTCTTTTTTTTAAGATTGCTTGTGGAATTATTTTTTTCCTGTTATAGAGAGATATTGTGTAGGCAAATTTAAACATTCCAGTGTGCTGCATAAAATGTGTTAAGAACGTGTGCAATTTCTTTTTATTTCTTTTTTATTTTTATTTCAGGGATGGAACACGGGCGCAGAATTCATACCGGAATCCGTTTAAGAAATTTCTCTACTTATAATATCATTGATTTAAGAAATAGAAAATTTTCTTGCATGGATAGTGGTATGAATTCTGCGCCCGTGTTCCATCCCTGTTATTTTTATTTAATTATTTCTTTTTACATTTTTAAACAATAAACGGCTTTATAATTCACCACTCCCCCCCCCCCTTTTTTTTTTTTTTTTTTGTTTTCCCACATTGAATACGCATTGCAAAAATACATTTACAGCAGATTCCTTTACCATTAAATAATTTTTTGATTTTTTTAAAGTATCGTATGTGACCACTGGTTTATCGTTTGAATGTGATATAAATTTTCAATAAGCCATTATAATTAATGTAATGGTGGAATTGCATGAAGGGAAAAATAAAATAATTTTGGCCTAGGGAAAGATATGTTTTGTTCATGTACTCTTTTTGTATCTGTAATGACGATGTAGAACAATGGGGATCATATGACTATAGATATAGTAATATATCTATCATCCGTATGTTATCGTGCAAAGATTCTTAATGTCAAAAAAAAAAAAAAAAAAAAAAAAAAAAAAACCTTTGGAATCAGCTATTAAGTGGTACTGGAAAAAAAAAAAAAAAATTTGAATTTGTATCTGGAGTTTTTCCTTTACCTTTAGTAAATAAATTATTCATAAATTTTATTTGCTAAAATATCCGTTTGTATTCCCGTTTGTATTCACTCGGGGAAAGACGGCCATATTTTGGTAAAATCAGCGTCTTTTCCCAAGTGAAAAGGAATCACTTTTTTCCCCTCCATGATCAATCTATATACTATTATTATATCTATGCAATGCATAGGACATATTGTATTGTTTATTCAGTAATTCGGCAGCATTTAACATTTGCAGGCGGTGTTGCCAGATCTGATATGTTTTTTATTCAACAGTCACCAATAATTTTTAATTGTAACGCTTACCCAATCACTTCCAAGAGTGATAGTCGGTTATATTATAGCTTCTGAAACTTGGCAACAGTTCAAGCGGTACAATCAGCAAAAAAAAAGAAGAAGAAGCCACCCTTTCCACCATACTTCGCCGTAATTTGTCGAAGAAACATGCGGTTGGTACCAATCGATTTGTAATAACGTCTAGTTTATAATGGTATAGTTAGATTTTGCTTAGCGGCCGTCTACATATTAAAACTGGCAACAACTTATTTTATTTTTAAAGGTAACCCCCATTTTTTATAATTTATTTGAAGTCTTTGGATCAAATCATCGCAGAAAATGGTATAGTTTTTTTATTTTGCTCAGTGTTTCATAGAGTTATAAGCTGTTAAAGTATGGGGATGCTAATGTTAAATGATTGTGACAAACAGTAATTCATATCTTCCCAAAAAATTATTATATTCAAATTATTTCCTTTTTATGCGTTAGAATGAAGTGACCCAAACATATTCGAAGCATATTTTTGATTTTTAAAAAAAAAACATTTTTTGAATTATGAAATTTATTAATAAATTCATATTTGAAAAAAATTATGAATTATGAACTACGTTAATTTTTGCACGAATAGAACGGGCATCATCATAAACATGGTTTGCGAAATTTACAGATCGTTCCTAACGTTATTTTTTGGTTTACAGTGATATTTCATTTTTTACTGCTGTTAGGAGGCCGTCACATGTTGTAATTTGTATCCTCTGTGACTAAATATCTGTATATATTTTGACGAAAAACTATTTTAATTTACATTTTTACTATTCTAATGGCTTTCTAAGCAACATTTCGATGTTTATCATACAAATTGGCTAATTTTTTTTAAATAAAATTATCGCAATGCAGGCGAGAGTTTGTGAAAGAATTCCAAAATAAGTGAAGTCCCACCGTATCGCGGAAACAATATTAAAAAAACTATTTCCCATATACGTATTTGACTCTATGTATTGCGCTGGTATGCATAAATGTCAATGGCATTTAATACATCGAATGCTGAAGACAAAATTTAAATGATTTAATTGGAAATATGTAGAAAAAAAAAAGTTCTTATAATGTAAAGTTTTAGAAAATTGTGTAAAGGCGTGGCTTCGGTTGCAAAAAGGAATATACCCCATCCTGAAATTCCAAGTCTTTCTTCTTAAATATTACATAAATTTTCCTAGTTTCTCAGTGCTAAAACTCCATTTTAACCCAGTTGCCCCCCCCCCCCCTTTTCTTTTTGCTTCAATATTGTAGAGTCCGTACACATCAAGTTAAATATCATGATTTAGGAAACGCTTTAAGGCGAGGATTATTGTTTGAAAGAAGAATACGCAGGGAACAATCCCCCCCCCCCCCATTTTTTTTTCTCTTTTCCTAAATTATTATAATTAACATTTAATATATTTTATAAGATTTTTTCAAACTATTTTTTTTTTTTTTCAATTGTGTTGTGATATTTTTTTTTTCAATTGTGTTGTGATATTTTTTTTTTCAATTGTGTTGTGATTCTTTAGTGTACCGTTTGTAAGTGTGCTTATTTATATTTTATCGCATGACGTAACATAATATTACATTTTTATTAAATGTTTTTTTTAATACAAAATCAGACAGTGGAAGATATTTTTTTTTATTAAATACATTATTGAAACAAAGCGCCTATTATTCATTTTCGATTATTCTAATCCCGGCGTAAAATTCACATTTATTATGAGAAAAAAATTTAAAACAATGTAATATGTCTTATTACTTTTAAAAATATAGATCTTACACATTTAAAATTAAGAATTCCAGTACAGTAGACAACTGTATGACGGTGGTTATTCGTTCTGGTCAATAGGAAAACATTTTATATGCAACATACTTTATCAGACCAAATTATGCAAATTAAGTCCAACACTGAAAATTTTAATTTAATTTAATTTTATTGTTTTGTTTTGTTTTTTATTGTTTTCTAAGTAAAGTTTCGATGTTTACTATACAAAATTGTCTATTTTTGTAAGATTAACGCATTCCAGGGGTGAAATTTTGATTGTATTCAAGAAAGATAATAAACCCCACCCTCTTGCTTTTTCTGAAACAATACTTTACTTTAAAAAATGTTTCTTGTTTCCTTCCTTAATTTTAGTTTGTTTGACTCTTTATAGAACTCTAGAATATATAAACGAGTGAAAGTTGCCGTTTTGATTGTTGATGACAAAATTTCAATTATTTAAAACTTTCATGACCGCTGACGTAGATTCACGACATTTGAAAATTTGTAACTCCGCCAAATGGCGTTTCTTTCGAAATTTTTATGCATTATTATAAGTATATAACCAAAATTCGTATGTTTACAATGAAATATACAATGGATACAACTACTTTCATTTGAAAAATATAATTATAATGTATATCCATTTTTAATATATATGTGATTACAGAAAATTTTGTTCTGAAATATTGTAACTTCTAAGATTAACGACCACAGGCGGACTTTACTGTCAAAAAGACAAAATCATGGTGTCGCGAAAGTGTTAATCATGAATTTTGTTAAATAATTTGATGTTTTAGAGAAACGTATGAAGGCGTGACCTATTACCCAAAATAGGAATGACTTTGAACCGTATCTCCTTTATATTGAATTTTAAATATCCTTTCTCAGATTTTAGTTTAAATCTTGTTATCTGTGTTTTTGTATATTATATACTAGCCGCCTTCGGCGACCATCTGGTTCGCGATCCCTGGAAAATCCGACTTTACGAAACTCCCGCTCGGTGGCGCCTGCGGCGCCTTTTTCCCGTTTCAGGTCTAATAACAGCTTATTGATAGATCGTAAAAATAGCTTATTGAAATCGCAGTAAATTCCCGTGCGGTAGCGCCTTCGGCGCCCTCTTCCCTTTTCAATATCTGAAACAGCCTGTTCGCTCACCATGTTATGATCTTTCAAATTTCTGACTTCAGCTAAGTTCCGCTCGGTGGCGCCTTATCCCCGTTTTAGAACATGTATTACTTATGAAATTATTTTGATTAGTAGCTGAGATACAAAAGAAAACCTAATCAGGACACCTTAAAACATGTAAATCAAGTGAAATCTCGAATTCCACTTTCGATAATATAAAAATGAAATTATACTCATTAGAAGCTGAAATACAAAGATAATACAAACATTTTTTTAAAAGATTTGTGTCTGACTTGTCTGTGGTTTTCTCCAAAACTTGCTTAATTCCTCCGTTAAAAATTATTAGTACGAAATGTGAGCGAAAATCTGTATTTGAAACTGTAAAATATAAAAGAATAAAAATTTTCTGGATTTTCCGTAGTTTTCTCCGAAAGTTTTGTACAGAATTTGAACGGCTTATATCATTTTAATAGCCTGCAAAAAAAAAAAATACTTTAAAATATCTTTTGAATGATGTATTATGTATTACAATAATGAATATCTTTGATATAATTTAGACTCAAAATGGCTAATCTATCAAGGGCGATTAACGATTTCTATTGAAATCCGTCTAAAATTTAAGAATTCCAAAACTGCTTTTTTACAACCGAATTCATAAAAAAAAGGAAAAAAAAAAAAAAAAAAACAATATTATTCTGTTAAAAGTAACTTTTGGTGTCATTAACAGATGAAATAAAAATGAATTTAAATAAATATGATATGTCTATTTACTTTATTTTTAAAGCTATACTTTAGATTTTTTTAACTGCATACAGGTGAGTCATAATGACGGGCAATTTCGAAGTTCTGCTTTTGATGGATTTTAAATCGAAAAAATTCAAAAACTTCTTTTTTTATTTCCAGAACTTTGTCATGTGGTCGAAAAAAGAAAACAATTTTTCCCGACCGGAAGGAATAGTCTAGCCAGCATGGCTAGCTCTAGCACCTGGCGCTGAAGAATCTTTGATGAATGAAATAATTAAGTGTTCTGTCTGTTGCCAACTAAATTTCATACTTTAGTTAATTTCAAAAAATCTAATTGCTGTAGAGATAAGCCACTTCCACTCTCAGATTCGAAAAAAAATCCCCTTTCATTTGCTACCAAATTCGTAACGATCGAACTAATATTTCTAATTTATTTTCCACTTCTTCTGATTTTAACTCCGTTAAAATATCTATTAATTGAGATCGCTTTTTACATTTTAATTAATATCTCCGGAACTAATTAAAATTTTTAAATTCTGTTTTCACTATCAACTCGGGAAGGCTTCTGAGCACCCGTGTGTCAAATTTTATACTTCTGCGTTCAGTAGGGGCTGAACGTATAGATGCACAGACAGACAGACAGACAGACAGATAGACAGACAGACAGACAAACATCTTCTTTTATTATTATAGATTGCAGGTTTGTACGCCTCAAATTAAATGTAAAACTTTATAGTAATACTGTCATGCGTGGCTTACTGTATAAAATAAAAATATACCCAACAGAAGTAGATAATCTTTTTCTTAAATTTTAAACACTTTTTTTTCCCTCTTTTTCCCCCTATTATCATTATTATTATTTCCATTATGACTATTATTCCTTTATCTTGCTATCTAGATTTTTGTGATTCAACATTGGAGGGTTCATATTTAAGTTTTTACGTATGAAGTGACGTATTAATCTACGTTTATTAAGTATAAACCACTTAAATTTTTTTATTTTATAAGTGAAGACAGTACATTTTACCATGTTTTTATTAACTTCTTATTCTTGTTTGTTTGTGTGTTTGTTTGTTTATCCGGTACAAATCTTGCAATCTATTTTTAACTAACTTCCCTATTAGCTAGATATTTGAATTTTTCACAGTAGCTCAGAACCCGGTGACAACACAATACTTCGAAGTCAGATTTTCGAATAGTTTTCTTTTAATTAATTAAAATATGAAAATAATAAGCTCCTAATAGCAATAAAAATAGTCATTAAAATATTACTATCTATAATTTAAATGTTGCCAAAAAAAAAAAAAAAAAAAAAAACGAGTTTATTTTCTTTTGATATAAAAATAAATACATTTAATTAAACATGAGCGTTAAAAAATTATATAAAGTTAAATTATGCATCTGGCAAAAATTGACGTCATTATCACTTTAAAGATTTCCTTCACATCGATAAAGTGCTAATGTAGTTCATGATGCAAATATATGTTGTTCTGAAAGGATTAATATTTTATTTTTAAAACCAACTGTTTTTAAAAAAATTCAAATTTCCCGTAACTCTTTAACCAATCACATTAGAACATCCATCTTTGGAATATCAATAATAATTATTTTCTCGCGCCAAATGTGGTCGCCAAATGTCGAGCCAAATCCATTACTTGCCTATTGGTGCTTTTTAATGCGTTTTAAAGGGAAAATAAAGCTATTTTAACTCGAAAAAGAGCTGGAAATGCAGAAAATTGACATTTTATCAATTTACTAAGCCTCTTTGAAAGAATTTATACAAAAATAAATACAATTATTTACAATTTCGTAACAATACGCATTGATAAAGTGCTAATGTAGTTAGTTCTATAGCTATGATTCAACAGAAAATTTAAAAACATGGACATAGCTGCCAAGTCTCCCGTTTTTCGAGGGAGACATCACACCGGAAAATTTTTATACCTGTTTTCCGTAATATTAATCGTCGAAAATATATATAACATATTCCATTTAAAAATACTGGTGTCAATTCTGATTTAAAAGTTAAAAATGTTGGCAGCTCTGCATGGATTATAAAATTTTTTTTATCATATAATTATTAAAAATCAGTTTCGTTTTTTGTTTCATAATTAATTTTTTTTTTTTTTTTTCCCCCGGTGTGAAACTTAACAAATAATGCCTACTCTGGAGAATATCATGATTTATTTTTTCTAATTGTATAGACGGACCCCTAATTCATTTTCGGTTGTATCTCTATCCAGATTTCATTTAAAGTATATAAATAGGTATATTTTTCGAACTGCCTTGATCTTAGAAATATGAATCTGAGGTCAAATATTGGTTGCCATAAAAAAATTGAAGTTGATGCCTGTTTTAATATATAGATGACCCCTTAAGCAAAATCTAACTATACCATTATAAACTAGACGTTACTACAGATTGATCGGTACCAACCGCATGTTTTTACGAATTAGGTGTGGGTGGAGGTGGCGTTTTTTTTTTTCGCCGACGATACATAGCCAGGCACAGATTGCGCAACTTTTTTATTCGACAACCACCAAATATTTGTTAAAGTTGGATTTGATATACACAAAAGGCGAATAGAATTGAAGAAATGTTAGTTATATATATCATGTATCAGTTCTTAAAATTTTTGGTGGGAGTTGAGTAAAAAAGTCGCGTAATCTGTACCACGTGCTGCTGTCTACCACTTGAACTGTTGCCAAGTTTCCGAACCACGCGACAGGCATGTAGTTTAGGAGGCTATGATTATACATTTCAAATATCATTTTTCAAAATTATTGGTGATTATTGAATAAAAAATATGCCAGATGTGGCAACACTGTTCGCACACCGTTCCTATAATTTTACTCTTATTTTATTATTGTACAGTCGGGGAAAAAAAAAACGCAGCACTTGATGGTATTTCGTTATTAATTGACGCAGAAAAACTTAATAGATACCATTCAACAGGAAATGAAATGCACTTTCTGAAAATGTCGTCGAATTTTGAATTGGGGGTTATCTACATATTAAAATGAGCGCCAACTTTGATTTTTTCAATAGTAACACCCAATTCTGACTTCATATTCAAATTTCTGAGAGTCTGGCAGTGCGGAAAAGTATACTGTTTGTATACTTTATCTTTAGTATTCATAGAGTTATGATCAAAAATGTGTTAGGGGGCTATCTCTAAATATAGAAAAATAAAATTAAGATCCTACAAGAACTAGACAAAATTATACTGTTTCACACCGGAAATATTTCAAGAAAAAAAGAGTTATAAAAAGAAATAAAAATATTAACACCTTTGCAGTATCTTAATTATCATGAATTTAGTTTATTGGATATGTATATACTTTAGTACTTTTTTAGGTAATTTTAGGTATATTTAAATACATTACACTTACGATTGGTCAGACAATACTTTTTATAAAAGTGCAATATTTTTCAATTAAAAAGTATCTATCATGGATATACTGATCACCAATAAAGCTTAAATTTTCTTTCGTACGTGTAACATAATATACAAACTGAAATAATATAGCTATATACATATATATATATATACAACAAGGCATAAATTAAATCTTTTCGGATAAATTATTGTAAGGTTTCATAAAGTAAATATTAAACAATTTTAATAGCACTTACCAGTTTTGGGTCAGTTGAACTCTTTGGAACTGTACGATTTGTTTTATAATTTCTATGAAAATATAATTTCTTAATTAATGCTTTCGCGACTGCTGACGTAGATTCACATCATTTGAAAATCTGTAACAATGCCAGTGGGCGTTTCTTTCGTAATTTGTGTGTTACTTATTCCTTAAGCATGTACCCAGTGTTCATATTTTTGCAATAAAATATACTATGGATAGAAATATATTAATTAGAAAGAATATAGTTATAATGTATATCCATCTGTAATATAATTGTGGTACAGAAAATTTGTTTTGAAATATTTTATTTTGAGAGTATTTCAAACAGTAAACCCCGCCTATTTAGTTAATTTTTTTCTTCTAGTGTTCGTTTAAAGGATTCTAAATTTATCACCAGTAATCGATGAAGTAAATACCACTTGTGTATATTTTTGTCAATGTAAAATAAGGGGTTTAACACGAATACTCAAAGTCACATTCACTTTTCGTTTCTGTATTGTTTTGTTTTGAAGAACGATAAAAGGCGGGGCTTTAGAAAACAGGAATTCTTGATACTAACACAAATGTCTAAAAATCAACATTTTTGTTTCATTTCTTTGCATTTGACGTTGTTGTCATATAATTTGACCCTTAAATAAAAAATAAAAATATTTTGTTCAATTTTCTCTGTTATTTTTTAAGATTTGCTTCGTTATCTCATTCAAAAATTTTTAAGAGACGGCCCCCTAAACCACTCCAAAAGAAAGATTTATTTATATCTCGAAAACTAATAACTGGAATGAGCTGCAAATTTGCACACCCATATTTTTCAGCATTAGGATTCATTTTATGTAAAAATTAATGTAGGTCATAATTCATAATTTTTATGAATATGAATTTATTAATATTTTTCAGAATTAAAAATATTTTTCAGAATCAAAATTAATGATGGATTATGTTTGGGTTTCTTCACTGTATCTCGTAAAAAAAGAATTATATCGATCAAGTTATTATTTGTTAAGATATTAATAAAAGTTTGAAATATGAATTTAACATTAGCACCTTCAAACTTAGAACGCTTATAACTCTGTGAAAAAATAATCAAAATATACAACCAATATACTTTTTCGCATTGTCGCGATCCCAGGAATTCAAATATAAAATAAAAATGGGGTATTACCATTGAAAAAATCAAAGTTGGTGCGCGTTTTAATATGTAGACGACCCCCAATTCAAAATTTCCGTTCATTTTCTGAATCTACTCTCAATTTCCCGTCGAATGATACCTATTACATTTTTGTGCATTGAAAAGCAACGGAGTTACATCGAGTGCTGCGTTTTTTTTTTCCCCGACTGTACATACACCAGTATCTTAAATCAATGTTTTATTACGTAAAATTTCAGGTTTAAAACATTAAGAAATATTTAAGAAATTTTTCTTATTTACCATAGTGGTCAAAATATAATAAAATATCGGCAAAATTTTAGGAACGGTGCGTGGCCTACATAAGCTTTAATTCCCGGTTTAACGCTAAAACTTCAAAAGCGTCTAAAATCAGTTGCATTTTTCAACAAAATTTAGCCCGCTGCTTCTGCCATCCCCCAAAGATTTTATATAATCATTAATTGATTTTTTTTTTTTTTTTTTTTTTTTTTTTTGTAAAAAAAAAAAAAAAAAAAAATTGAAAATTACAATGCCGCTAGATGGCAGAAACAATGCTTCAGATTTAGCTGAAAAGTTGCACCCTGATTTTATGCGCTTTTCAAGTTTTCGTGTTCAACTGAGAGTTGAAGTTATTGGTGAATAAAGCTATCAGTAACTGAGGTGGAAACTACGAAACTCACACTGAGAAAATAACTTATAAAAATTTAATAGTTTCCATTTCTTTCTTGTACTAGACATGGCAAGAATCTTTACTATTGTGTTTAGTAAATTTTGAAGATACTGATATTCTGCGATAAAGTGTATTAAAGATTATTTTGATAAGATAGGATTAAAAAAAATGTGTATAAATTTTTAGATATTAAGTTGGTCTGGCGTTGTTTTCAATATTTGTGGTATTTGTAAATACCAGAAGCTGGGAAAACTCTGGGAAGCATTCATTAAGGTTGCAACATTTTAATTTATTCCGTAGCATTTTTTAGCCCCGCCTTTATTCCATACTACTTATTTTTTAGAAGAAAATTCTTCTTCTTTTACTGCAATAATATATTGGAGAAAAATATTCTAAAAATAAACCCTAACAACATATATTCTCCGAAAGGCTTCCCCAGGATGTCCTGTGGATAAGAGGGAAATCCTATGGACCTCCTAGGGATGTTCTGTGGACAAGTGTGTTGTTAGGGAGGGGCTAAAATTGCTCAAATTTTTATTATTTAAAATAAATAAAAACTAATCTACTCAAATCTAATGTATATATTTTTTAATTTGTTTCACAAATATTGTAGTAAATTGGAAGGAAATCTTTAGAACTGTTTTTGAGATCCCGACTTTCGGTTCCACTGCCGATTTTCCCTAAAACTTGGCAAGCACATCCGCTCACCCGAAAACAGCAATTACTCATGAAAGGATTTCTATAAGAGAGTTAAAAAAAAAAAAAAAAAAAAAATCTGTAGATCTGTATTTAAAGGAACGTACTTGCGAGGCTTAAAAAACACCTATTTTTACAGACGTCTATCAATTTAATTGAATTAACCAACTAAATAATAAATACGAAGGAACATGCTAACTTCTATATATATAACTTTTTGAAAAAAAAAAAAAAAAAAAAAAAAAAAACGTTAAAGCCTTTATCGGAACATTTTATAAAATTTTTGTTTTGTAACTCAAAAACATCATTTGTTTCTTGTCTTCTGTTATTTTTGGTGAATTCTGGTGTCTTTTGATTTTAAATATTAGTTGGTTTTTAAAGAGTTTAAGCATGCTTGCCAACCATCTCATTATGAAGCGTAGTACTTTTAGTCACCGCCTATTTCTGTACACCAGTCATTTTTTAGAGTAATTTCATTTTTATTTAATCGTAACACTATTTGGAGAGAATTGCTCTAGATATAAAGTGGTGTGGGAAAAGGGGCGTATTTTCAAGGGGCGTTAACAAGTCTACGCTTATTAATGAGATGGTTGGCAGTCCTGGTTTAAGTCTCCTGATTCTAACAAAGGAAGTTTCGGCAATTCGTCACTATGTATGTGTGCTACGCTCGCACTTCCAATTTTCAATGACCATTTCAGATTTTCCCATTTTTCACCCAAAGTTAAACAAATTCATCTGTACACTAGACACGTCTCAATTCTGAAATTTTGTTGTTATACGTTTATTAGTTTTGGAGAAGTGATAGCTAGAATATTCTCCACACACATGCATAGTGATAGATTGCAAAAAATCCCCTTGTTTGAATCAGGGGACTTAAACCATTTGAGTGGAAAACAAATTTTTTATTTAAAATCAAGCGCCACCAGAATTCTCCAACAATATTAGAATGATAGAAATAAATGAAGTTATTCCTCCAGGCCGAAATGAAACGCTGGCGTAGAGTTCATACCGGTATTTACTTAAGAAATTTCTGCAGCTATAATATCTTTGAATTAAGCAAAAGAAAGTTTTGTTTCATTGATAGTGGTATGAGTCCTGCATCCGTATTCCCTCCCTGTTTAAGTTATAAAGGAAAAAAAATATATATAAAAAAATTCTGGGGCCAGTTTTTGCCACTATGAATTAAAATTTGCGTTTGTACGACGCAAACGGCGGTCTTGACAGGGGTAGTTCAGACGATAACTCGATATCGAAATTTATGACCGATTGCATTACTCCTTCTACTTACGGTAGACGTAAAAGGGAAATAAGAAAAAAAAAATCTTGCGTTTATTTTGATCAAATAAATGTAAATTGTCTTTTAACCTAATTTTCTGTACCTATAGTATATCTATATAATATATAGTATATATCTGTACCATGGCGTCATACTCCCCAGATTTGATAAAAATCTTAAATCAAATACGTCGCCAATTTCCTTAAAATGTTTTTTCACCTCAATTTTTTACTCTAAATTAAAACTTGTGTTTTAATTAAGGAGAATTTAAATGTTAGTGATGTTGAAAAATGTTGGGACTTAAATAATATGGATCAAGCAATACACGTAAGAATACTTTTCAAACATAAATGTTCAATATTTACCTTAATATAAAATGAATGGACGCTATTCACTTGTCTTACTACTGTGCGGCCAACCATAACGCAAGCGTTTCCTAAACAAGCCATTGCTGCTACCAACCAGACACACCATCTTACGATTGGACTATCGAGTAAGTGACTGAAGGAACTCACCCCATCACTGCGGGGTTCACAAACCCGCACACGGCGAGCTAATGAGCAAGAATAAAAGCTAGAAAAATATCTGAAAAAGAAAAAAAAAAATATATATATATATACATAGGTATAAAATATAGAGAAATTGAAAAATAATAATAATAAATAAATAAAATTAACATATATTTACTGCAAAACTATTATATGCTGATAAAATCAACCTAAAGAATTGTTTACAAATAAAACTGCTTCGCATTTTAATTTTTTCCTAAATAATAGAATTTTTATATAATCTATAACAGTGGTATTCTACCATTTTTGTTTTTAGGGATGTTTAAGTTTTTGTCGCACACTGTTAAAAATGGTATCTCAAAAATGAGCAAAATTGTTTCAAAATAGCTTCGAAACAATATGTACTTAAATTTGAAAATCCCATGTACTCATTTTTTAGTATATTGACTTGCTCAAAAATGGGGTTGACCACTAAGAATCCCAGTATCCCTATTTTTGAGCATCTCCTATATTATTAAAATCTGTACGCGTGTGTGTGTGTGTGTGTCTGTCTGTCTGTCTGTCTGTCTGTGAGAAACGGCTTGACGCAGCTAAGGCTCCGCCGCTAAAGGTCGCACGGACTTCGAACAGGTACCGTCGGACAGAGAATTTATCGCAGATCAGGGTTATCTAATTTGTTAAACGATGCGACCCTAATTAGCGGAGATATTAATTAAAACGTCGACCATTGTCTAATGAAAAATGACCCAGAATTCACGATTAAATGCTTAAAAAGCGACATTTTTACGGAAAAAGTGGAAAATAAATTAGAAATATCAGTCGTATCGTTACAAACAAGATATCATTGGAAAGGGCTTTTTTTTCTCAATCCGATGGTTTAAACGGCTTATCGATCGGACAATTAGATTTTTTAAAATTAACTAAACTATAAAAAAATGTTGGCAACGAATCACAAGAAAGTTATCTTTGCAGACATTAAGTCTACAGCAGTCTTCAACGGAAACACATATGGTATTTAATGGAGTCACGTGTTTCGTAGTGCGATTAAAAATTACAATTTTCTATTTTCTTCAATTTTTCAAATTTTACACATATTATTTAGTATATATTATTTACACCACAAAACAAACTTGCATTTCAAATTTGATCGATTTTCGTCAATAAACAAAAGATTTACATTTTAATTGCAAATTAAATTTTATCTTTACTCGCCGGACATTTTTGCAATATTCTAATACGCGTATTTCAATTTCTAATTACGATTGATTTATTTTTTATACATCATACGAAAGATATTTTAAAGTTCTTTTACATAATTCAAAGTTTTCAACAGATTTACACGTTTTGAGGTCTCCTGAATCAGAGTTCTTTCATGGCGCTGTAATATTTTCAAATTTCAATATTTCAATTTCTAATTATGATTAAATTATTTTTAATGCATCATTCGAGAGATATTTTAAAGTTCTTTTAAATTATCGAAAGTTTTCACCAGAATTACACGTTTTGAGCTTTCCTGAATCAGTTTTCTTTTATGGCGTTGTAAAATTTTCAATTTTCAATATTACAATTTCTAATTATGATTAAATTATTTTTAATACTTAATTCGAAAGATATTTTAAAGTTCTTTTATATTATCGAAAGTTTTCACCAGATTTACACGTTTTGATGTGTCCCGAATGAGTTTTCTTTTGTATCTCAGATACTAATTATAATAATTTCATAAGTAATACATCATTAGAAAGCTTTTTTGATTTGGAATCGAACAGTGGAATACAGAAATTTCTACCGCCAGATGGCGCTGTAATTTTTTCAAATTTGAATATTCCAATTTCTAATTATAATTAAATTATTTTTAATGCATCACTCGAAAGATATTTTAAAGTTCTTTTAAATTATCGAAAGTTTTCACGAGATTTACACGTTTTGAGGTCTCCTGAATCAGTTTTCTCTTATGGTGCTGTATTATTTTCAAATTTCAATATTTCAATTTTTAATTATGATTAAATTTTTTTTTTAAACATCATTCGAAAGATATTTTAAAGTTCTTTTACATTATCGAAAGTTTTCACCAGATTTACACGTTATGAGGTGTCCTGAATTAGTTTTCTTTGTATCTCAGCTACTAATTAAAATAATTTCATAAGTAATACATCATTAGAAAGCGTTTTTGAATTGGAATGGAACAGTGGAATACAGAAAATTCTACCGACAGATGGCGCTGTAATATTTTCAAATTTCAATATTTCAATTTCTAATTATGATTAAATTATTTTTAATACATCATTCGAAAGATATTTTAAAGTTCTTTTAAATTATCGAAAGTTTTCACCAGAATTACACGTTTTGAGGTGTCCTGAATCAGTTTTCTTTTATGGCGTTGTAATATTTTCAATTTTCAATATTACAATTTCTAATTATGATTAAATTATTTTTAATACTTAATTCGAAAGATATTTTAAAGTTCTTTTATATTATCGAAAGTTTTCACCAGATTTACACGTTTTGAGGTGTCCCGAATGAGTTTTCTTTTGTATCTCAGATACTAATTATAATAATTTCATAAGTTATACATCATTGGAAAGCTTTGTTGATTTGGGATCGAACAGTGGAATACAGAAATTTCTACCGACAGATGGCGCTGTAATATTTTCAAATTTCAATATTTCAATTTCTAATTATGATTAAATTATTTTTAATACATCATTCGAAAGATATTTTAAAGTTCTTTTAAATTATCGAAAGTTTTCACCAGAATTACACGTTTTGAGGTGTCCTGAATCAGTTTTCTTTTATGGCGTTGTAATATTTCAATTTTCAATATTACAATTTCTAATTATGATTAAATTATTTTTAATACTTAATTCGAAAGATATTTTAAAGTTCTTTTATATTATCGAAAGTTTTCACCAGATTTACACGTTTTGAGGTGTCCCGAATGAGTTTTCTTTTGTATCTCAGATACTAATTATAATAATTTCATAAGTAATACATCATTAGAAAGCGTTTTTGAATTGGAATGGAACAGTGGAATACAGAAATTTCTACCGACAGATGGCGCTGTAATATTTTCAAATTTCAATATTTCAATTTCTAATTATGATTAAATTATTTTTAATACATCATTCGAAAGATATTTTAAAGTTCTTTTAAATTATCGAAAGTTTTCACCAGATTTACACGTTTTGAGGTGTCCTGATTACGTTTTCCTTTGCACCTGAGCTATTTGAGTTAGACCGTTCAAAACTGGTATACGTAGGTTAATTAGGAGGGGCTGAAAGGGTGAGTAAGAGATAGGCGTGCATCGCGCGCGTATCCCCTAACTTGTGCGCGCAGCGCGCACGGGACTGAGCGGCCGAAGGCAGTGGGGACCAGGTCCGACTTTTTAACCGATGAGAAATGATTTTTTTCATTTTCTTTTCTTAAGAATAAAAATTTGATTTGAGAAGGAGTATATGCGCGCAGCGCGCGTATACCTTCACACGTGCGCGCGCAGCGTGCATGGGTTTGCGCTGCCGAAGGCAGTGGGGACCCGGTGTGAGTTTTTAACCGATCAGAAATGATTTTTTTTTTTAGGGGGCATGAAGGGTCAGGGAAGGAATACGCGAGCGCAGCGCGTGTATCCGTGAACTTGTGCGTGCGCAGCGCGCACGTGACTGCGCTGCCGAAGGCAGTGGGGACCCCGTCCGACTTTGTATCCGATGAGAAATGATTTTTTAAATTTTCTTTTTTTAAGAATAAAAATATGACTTCAGGAGGAATATGTGCGCGCAGCGCACGTATACCTTCACACGTGCGCGCGCATGGGTCTGCGCTGCCGAAGGCAGTGGGGACCCGGTGCGAGTTTTTACCCGATCAGAAATGATTTTTTTAGTGGGCACGAAAGGTCAGGGAAGGTATACGCGCGCGCAGCGCGTATATCCCTTAAGTTGTGCACGCGCACGGGACTGCGCTGCCGAAAGCAGTGGTTATCTGGGCCGACTTTTTACCCAATCAGAAATGATTTTTTTAAATTTCTTTTCTTAACACTAAAAGTTACTTTTTGTTTCTGTTACTGTTAGTTTTCTTTTCTTAAGAATAAAAATATGACTTCAGAAGGAATATGTGCGCGCAGCGCACGTATACCTTCACATGTGCGCGCGCATGGGTCTGCGCTGCCGAAGGCAGTGGGGACCCGGGCCGACTTTTTACCCGATCAGAAATGATTTTTTTTTTAATTTCTTTTCTTAACACTAAAAATTACTCTTAGTGATTCATTAATTTTAGTGATTCATTTGAAAATACTGACCCGCTAGCGGGCGAAGCCAGCTAGTATCAATATATTAAAAAATGCGAGTACTTGGGTTTTCAAATTTAAGTATATATTGTTTCGGAGCTATTTTGAGACAATTTTGCTCAGTTTTGAGAAAACCTTTTTAACAGTGTACTTCAATGTCTGAAAAATAACAAATTAAACTAAATATGTGATTTTACTGGAAGATTTCACGTTTGTGATTAATAAGAATAAATGTTCTTTAACCACGTTTTTTGCCACTATGGGAGCCTGTGCGTAAGTTCTGACGGGTCAATATTAAAACAGGGGTGATAATCCTTCTGGTTTTGAGAAAATACACAAGACCTGTTGCCAAATAGCAGGGTTGCCGACATTTAAATTAATTCCAGAGCATTTTCAGCTCTGTCTCTATTCCACTTTTATTTTTATTATTATTATTATTTTTTTAAGGAATGGATTTTTCTTATTGTATTGTAGTTATATATTTGAGAAAAATATTCTAAATATAAAAAGGTGCGAAAAAAAAAGCAGGGCTAAAAATGCTCCGGAATAAATTAAAATATTGGCAACTATGCAAAACGCAGTAAGGGAACGCTGAATGACTGAATGTTTACCAAATCCCAACTTATTGATCAATTTGACACCATTTCAAGCCTTTGGAATCGTCCTCATTGCTAGGCACGAGAAAAGTGGTTACACTGTAACTTACAAAAACTGAAAAAGAAAAAAAATCACTCACAAAACGCTAATAAACGTTAAATAAAAACTAAATCCACTAATAAGCGCCAAATCCGCGAATAAAATCCACTAATATGGTTCAAACAAAATTTTTTAATTAGGAAATAAAATAAAAGTACAGCTAATAAACTAATTACAAGTTTTAACTGGAAATATGTTACTGCTGAAGATTAGATTAAATCATTAATTTTTTATCAATGAGATGCTTATAATATTCTCTAACAATATTTATTGCATAGTTTTGCATATATGAAAAATGAGAAATGTTTGCTTTTTTCTTTCCCCCCCCCCCTTGCCACTATTATTATGCAGAAATATTTATCGTATTTTTATAATAATGTGTCGTAATTAACCCTTTCAGGGGCGGTGATGCCACTAAAGCATAAGCTAATTTTAAATTTCAACTGCAAAAATTCATTCCGGAAATATTTTAAAGGATTTTACTCTTATAATTTATAGGAAAAAAACACATTTATTGATCTTTTGTAACATTGATGGTAAATTCCATTCGCTGTTGATTTTCGATGAACAAAATGACTCTGCCCTTTAACAAACCGTTTGTAGTCGCTAGTTGGTCGATTTGCCGCCCATCCTTCAGTTTTCACAGATTTTTTATTTAATAGCCACCAAAAATTTTTAGAAGTGGAATTTGATATACGTGAAACGCGAATAAAAATCAAAGAAACGTCGATCACACCACTTCTTAAAATTATTGGTGACAGTTGAATAAAAAGTGCCAAATCTGTTATAGATGGCGCTGTTTATAGCGACTACTAACGGGTTAAAAGGTTAAATAGGATAGATATTATTGTATAAAAATAGTGGTAAGACGGAAATTTCTCATACATGCCATATACAGTTTACATACTCTGTAGACAATATATATCGGTATTTGCGTTTTATTATTTTAAATTGTAATAAACATGTTTGAAATACTACCCAGTCTAAAACGTTAGTGCACACTTAAGTATATTTTTGTATTTAATAGAATCTCGGAGGAAGGATAGATATGGAGAGGGCGAGAGCTCGTTTAAGTGAAGCTCCAACCGGTTCAGCCATATTGGTGCACTCAAAACATTTACGAAAAACGTGTTGGGTAGTTCAAATTATGATCTATTTTATTAGTGTTTTTCTTACGAATCAAAGTTTCATTTTAAAATTTTAGCGTATTTATAATTATATGTATAATTAATAATGCCGTCTTGTTCGGCATTTGGCTGTACTAATAGACCATCAAAGAAAATTCCGGACTTAAAACAAGCACGAATACCATTTTTGAAATTAGTTAATTTTCAGTAAATATATATATATGTAATTAAAAACGTTTTGTTTGTTTCGTTTGTTTCTGTCATCGGGCTCTGATGATGGCTTCGGATGAAGCTGAAATATATTGGCCAATTTTAAAGGATTTTTAATAAGGTAATTTAAAACGTTTTTAATTGAATTTGTAACCCTTTGTAAACTTAAATATGTATTATATATATATATATTATATAATGTGTTTGATAATAATAGAAAAGAATGAGAACGAAGAATAGTTAGTCAATTAAATCACCACAGAAACATACACAGGCCAAACTAAGTAACTAGTTATCTTGATTGATTTATTGATCTAAATTGATTTAATTTATATATATGTGTGTGTGGATAGATAGATAGATAGATAGAAAATTAACTAATTTAATAAATGGTGTTGGTGCTTGGGTAAATTATTGGCCCAATTATCTACATCAGGGAGGGGGGGGGGGGTTGTTATTTTTTGCATTGAATATTAAAGCGCCTAGTTTCATTTCTAATTTTTTACAAAAATTTGCAATGTAAATTCTTTTCTTATTATTATTATTATTATTATTAGTAGTAGTATTAGTATTCAAACAAAATTGTTTGTTTTTATTGCATAAGAAAACAAATTGCCACAAGTAACTCATTCAAGTGCAAGTGTTTAAAACAATTGATATGAAATAAAACAATTTTTTCATATCATTATAACTAACAGGGATCAAGAAAACTATTTTAGAAGGGTTTTATCAACTTCTACATAAAAAGTATATTTTAAAAATTGACATTTTAAACAATATAGACTGAATTTATTTTAATATATAATTGATAAAAAGGAAAATATATGAATATTTACATAAGATTTTCTAAAAATAGTAATATTCTTTAAATAAATAGACCATCTTTCAAATAAAATATTGAGATTATGTATATTAAAGAATTAATTTCAAATCCCCAAAATAGGACAAAGAAAATATCGCCTTACATTTGTAGCAGATTTTGCTTTATTAAAGAAAGAACAATTAAATTTTCATTAAATTTCAGATAATGAGGATCAGAATTTAGTTTTTAATTTTGTTATCTTGCTGAAAATACACTCATAATGAATGTGTAAATATATTTAATTACAAAAGCATTATTTAAAAAACCCAAACATTTAAAATTATTTTGAGATAATTAAAATCAATATTGCTCACAGCATAGCAGCGCCACCTGTTGGGAAATTTACTACAAAGTGTTATCAGGATAAAATCCCACTAAGATGCAATTAAATATAAAATTTTACGAAATTATACACAACAGAAGATGAAATATAGCTTTATCTTAAATGGGAGTAATATGCATAGTAGCGCCACCTGATGGGCGATTTACTCCGAAATATAATCAGTACCAATTCATATGAAGATTTAACTAAATATAAAGTTTTGTGGAATTCCGCCCATTACTTAATGAGATACAGCAATCACAAATGTTGATGACACATACATATATGCATAGTAGCGCCATCTGATGGGCGATTTACTCCGCAGTATAATCAGTACTAATTCATATGAAGATTTAACTAAATATAAAGTTTTGTGGAATTTTGCCCATTACTTAATGAGATACAGCACCCACAAATTTTGATAACACATACAGGATACACAGTCAGACTTGCATTTTTAAAAATGGTCAAATCATTTTCAAGGATTTACAAAACGTGTAAATGCATCAAAACTTTTCACGAATTCAATACTTTCTTCTTCTGAATAGAAGAAAATAATAAAAATCATTATTTTTATCATTATCGCAGTTTCAAATAGAAAGCAACCTATGTTCTCGCCAACTTAACATAATCTTAAAAACTATATTTTTTATAAGTTTTTAGCTTTTTCAATGTGATACTTAACTTTAAATAAAAAAGTTTTTCCAGGCCGCTGTGTTGTGTAATTTTACGGCATGAAAAAGGAAAATAATTTTTAACGATGAAATGCTCCTGCTTTTTATTTCATTATAAAAAAAAATTACAATAATCTGGCGTGTCACTCACACGACTTTCTCTTATCCTGAAATTAAATACTATAAATACAGGTTGGAGATTAAGAGGTAAGACAACGATGTTATGTAAACCTATGTTAAAAAATTCAAATTAGGCTTCGGGAGAGTTTTATATGATAATTAGTTCTGTGTGAGGGGGGACTACCGCCCCCTCAACCCGCCGTTTCATTAATGCACCTACATTTAAATAGAATTTAATTTGTTTATTAAAAAAAAATTCTGTTTTTAAAAAATAATTTATTAAAATTATTATTTAAAAAAATTATCTTTTATGATAATGCAGACGATTTCCTTATTAGAGAAGTAGTATAACACCAAATATCCAAAAAAAAGTCCATTTTATTCTCAATAATAAATAATAATAATAATAATAATAATAATAATAATAATAGTAATAATTTTTTTTTGTTGTTGTTGTTAAAAGTAAAAAAAAATCGATAACTTTGTTTTAAATTATCGCAGATCAATGGTTCAACCATTCGTTTTAAAGGTACTGGCGAGCTCTTTTGAAAGATACCCCTCATGAAAATTTACTCCCCTCGAGGGGGACCCCCCCCCTCCAGGGTGGAGGCGAGACTCCTGCATACACAATATTTTTTCACCTGTTGACTATCTCTATTACAAAAAATATATATTCGTTTCATTTGGTTTAGTGCAGTCCATAGATGTTAAACTTACTTACCTGCAATTTCCCCCATAGACGTAATGTATTTGAATACTTTTGAGAGTCCCTGTACACGAACCATTTGCTTGATCTTAACGAAAAGTTTAGTATAGCATCCTTATATGATACAAATTTAGAATACCAAGTTTGAACTTTCTGCCATAATTTGTTTTTGAGATATGCTGATAACAGACAGACACACACACACACACACACAGGTTGGCAAGACGTGCAAACTGAGGACTATGTGTATACACCGCCAATCGGGGACTTCGTAAATAATTGACTTAAAAGCATATTTTTGATAAAAAACTATTAATAAAACTCATTCAATTATGAATCAGCTTTGATTTTTCATAAAATTCCAAAATTTCTCAATATGTATTTTTACCGTCTAAATGGGGACCTCGATACACCGCAACACACACAGTGAACTCGATACACACAATCAACTGAGGACTTTGTAATTTTACAATCAAATGAGGACATTGACTGTGTTGATACACACAATCAAATGCGGACATGGAGATTTTTTTTTTTTTTTTTTTTTTATGTTATAGTGCAATTCACATTATGTGTGTTGCACATAGTTTAAGAAAATATTTTAAAAAAATAATAACGCTCAGACTTGCTAAGTGACTCTGTGACTGACGATGCACGATGGCGAATTAAATGCCGCATAAAGTTTTCGGGGAAAAAAATTTGTTAAATGTGTTGTAATGAAAGCATTTGTAATTATGTGAATAGTTTTTGTAATGCAAGTGAATAGTTTTACTAGTATTTTAATGAGTTTCAAAGCGGCTCCTGGTGATCAAAATACCAATTTATAATTTATTATGAATAAATGATATTTCGTATACAATTATTAAGTATATTGTATTGTAAGTCTATTGATATTGCATAATTTGAAGCTGAGATTTCTTTGATGTTAATACATAGCCTCCTAAACTAGATGCCTTCCGCGTGGCTCGGAAACTTAGCAACAGTTCAATCGGTAAACAGAGCCACCTGGTGCAGATTGCGCGACTTTTTCATTCAATTGTCACCAACAATTTTCATAACGGATATATGATATATATAATCGACGTTTCTTCGATTCTATTCACCTTTTATTTATATCATATCCCACTTTTAAAAATTTTTGGTGGTTGTTGAATAAAAAAGTCCCACAATCTATACCAGGTGGCGCTGCCTACCACAAAGTTCCCGAGCCACGTGGAAGGCATGTAGTTTAGAAGGCTATGGTTAAGATAATTTACAGCGCCCCCTAATGGGAAAAATATATTAACAACGTTGTATTCGAAGGGTTTGTTTGAGATTAGAATATATTGCATGTTTAAGTAAGTGTATGGTTTTCATTATATTTTAAAGTGTGTTTCAGCTTCTCTGGTGGTCAAAATACGAATTTATAATCTATTATAAATATTATTTCGCCCACATGATTAAGTATGTTCATCACATGATGTGAAATTAGGATTTTATTGTGTTAAAAGGCTTACAGTGCCTCATAAAATCAAGAATCTTAACTGATTGTGTTGTAATGAAAGAATTTGAGCGAGATTAAGATACATTATGTGTTTAAGTGATCGAATAGTTTTAAAAATCATTTAAAAGTGTTTCACAGTGCTTCCTGTTGGTAAAAAAAGCAGGTAAGAAAATTGTGTTAATACAAACTGATATTCAAGAACATAATGCACACTGGTAAACCAATTCATAATATACATCTACACGCTGAGATGAATACACAGCGGCAAGTTAAGACATAATACACACTGGCAAGCTAGGACATAATACAAACCGACAAACAACGGCAAAATACACACGTGTTAAGGTAGGACTTAATACACACCGACAAACGAGGACATAATACACACCTGCAAGCGAAGACTTAATACACAACGGCAATTGAAGACCTTTTACATACAGGCAAATGAGGACATGATACACACCGGCAAGTCAAGACCTTTTACACACAGGCAAATGAAGACGTGATACACACCGGCAAGTCAAGACCTTCTACACACAGGCAATTGGAGACCTGATACACACC
This sequence comes from Salticus scenicus, assembly GCA_963930645.1. Lineage (NCBI taxonomy): Eukaryota > Metazoa > Arthropoda > Arachnida > Araneae > Salticidae > Salticus > Salticus scenicus. Next base: position 196,556,620 of record OZ005660.1, read on the forward strand.
GGCAAATCAAGACCTTTTACACACAGGCAAACGAAGACATGATACACACCGGCAAATCAAGACCTTTTACACACAGGCAAATGAAGACGTGATACACACCGGCAAGTCAAGACCTTTTACACGCAGGCAAACAGAGACATAATACACATCAACAATTTAGGATGTAATGCTCGCCACCAAGCGAGGAAATAATGTACATCTATAAGGTAGAACTTAATGAACAATAGCCATCACTAGCCTACTAACAGGTGTTTCAACAGGTTTTAGTTTCCATGAAGAATAAAAATACTTTTATTAATATGAATAAAAGTCATTGTATATATGATTGTATGTCTTTCATCTCCTAAACCCCTGAACCGATTTCAACCAAACTTGACACAATCAGTGCTTGTCACAATGTTTAAAGCACTGCAGGTTAAAATTTTTAGTGCACGCACAATGGGAGAGGGTGAGAAAAAACCCGCTGGAAAATCACACTTTTGTATGTTTCCTACAGTAATAATGTATCTAGAAACTTCAAATTTCATATTACTTCTGATTTATAATTTTTTCTAAGTGGATGTTAAAACAATTCGAAATTAAAAAAAGATGAAATGATTAAGAAACGTTCTAAAACTACGTTTTTATCAAAAATGATCCCCACGGTGGAAAGCAAGGGAAGATTTCTTTCTTTAGGAGCATTCCTTCGGTGCGCAAATTTACACGATATTTTAAACGCCTTCTAAATCAGTTTACTTTCAAAATTGAAAAGAATAATTCTCTATTTTTTCTTGACGTTTCGATTTCTATATAAAATGATTAGATTTTAACCATTGTCTTCAGAAAACTTTATTATGTCTCTCTTCCACATAATCTCTATAATCACCCACCCCAAAAGAAAATGGTTGCTTTCTGTATTTGTTCTTACCGGCTTCATTTGCTTTCATTTTCTCTGATTCTTCTGATTTTGGGAAGAAATTAACATTTAAAGTATCTTGCTCTTTCTCTAGGTCTTTACTCTTCCCATCTGGATTTCTTGGAAGTTTTTTTTACATTTTTAAAAATCTTATTAATATTTCTTCAACGCCTTTCATATCTGATGTTTGGAAATTACTCATATAACTTTCTTATGGTCGATCTTTTCTTTCTTTCTTTTTTTTTTTAATGTCACCATTTATTTTTTGATTAAATTTATTTTTGATATTTTTTCTGTTCTTTTATATAATTATCACACCAGATCTTTATCGATTTTAATTTAGCTTGTCTCTTGGATCATTTTTGTGTGTTGCCGCTTTGCTACTTTCATGCCGACTTTATTTGCCTGACTCAGGGTCACAGTTTTATTTCGACCTTAAACTCGGAACATTTGCCGCGATTTATTCCATTTTGTGATGTTTACAGAAAAGTTTTTTTTACTCATTGAAATACAGGATTAGTTAAAATAGTCTAATGTGTTTTAACGAAGTGAGTGAGCGACAAGTCGTTCAATAATTTGAAACATATTTTTAAATTTAATAACAACTTAAATATTTTTTGTTAATGCGTTCATAATATTCAAACAGGGGTTGTGGATCGACGAGGTTATAGTCTTTCAACCGAAATGCATGTCATTAAAAATAAAAAGGTTTTAGAAGCAATTTTTTGAATTAATTTTAAATGATTTTAAATTACTCTAGAAATTTTGAAATAAATAACATCTTACACATTAAACTATAGTAATATTCTGCACTAATGTGGATAACGGAAAGAAATGTCAGTGATACACCAGATTACTCTTTTTCAATCGGTCAGGGGAAAAAAAAAAAGATTTTATCAATTTTAGAAAATTATGGAGTGAAAGGGCGATTTTTTTATACCAACTACGTGAAAAATACCAGAGCCGGTAATAGAACCCGGGACTTCTGCCTGAGCATCCGCACGTAAAGCGGAAGTCCCGGGTTCGATTCCCGGCTCTGGCATTATTCACATAGTTGGTATAAAAAATCAGCCTTCCACTCCATAATTTTCTGAAATGAACTTTCAGGCTTGATGAATAAATTTCTAAATTAGATTTCATCAAAGTTATTAGTAAATTTGAATGATCCACTGGCTGCTGACGGGTTCTTTAAAATGTATTTTCCAGTTTTATCCCCAGTTAGATCTGATAATATTGAGATCTGACTGTATATTTATAATCAAATTTTTGTCCGTGTTATATAAGTCTTGCTTAAAAGTTGGTTCAAATGTCCACAAGCAACATTCAATTATTTGTATATTTGTTTCTATACATTACAGACCATAGGTTGCATTTTAATACTGTTAATTTACATTCCATATAATATTATTAACGTGCGTTTTTAGAGTGCTGAAAATGAAATACTTTGCATATATTTTTTAGCATAAATGAATATATAGATAATTGTATCGTATTTATTATTCTTAAACTGTTCTTCCTTTGTGTAAATCTATATATTAATGCATAATAACTGTATTTTATTTTATTTGCACATTTTTGCATTTATTTCAACCCCTATTAGAAATCTTTGAGATTTTGGACAACGATAGTGATTTTACATGATTTAATGCATTACTGTCTCATAAACAGCTCATTATTTTTTAACCCTGCTACTGTAAATGCCGTTGTTACAGATATAGCAATTTTTGGACAATCTCGAAGTTATTTTTCTACATTAATTGAATTGTTCAACGTGTTTTCTTTTATTTCTATGCTTCATTTTCACATATAATAACTTAGTACTTGGATGACCGAGTTCCCTCGGTCTCATCGTAAAAATCATTCGTAGTGTAGATGCTGTGATTTGTTTTCAGGTAAACATAAATATATTTATTATTTGTTTGCTCAGGGCGGAGAACGGGTTATCAATGCAAGCTAATTTTTCTCGACATAAGGAAAATTCAAATCCAATTATCATATTAAATCTCTAACTACAGTTTATTATCTAAATCATTTAAGTAGTTTCTTAAAAGACAAGATTTCTGCTACACATTATTCTAGTACAGTTACGGTTCACTTTTCTAAAAATGATGATAAATGAATCCGTTTTTAGTTTTAAAAATAACTTCTAACATTTTTTCTTTAATCCTTTCAACAGTTTCTATTAAAAAAAAAAAAAAAAAAAAAAAAAAGGTTATGCCGCCTTTTTTGTGGTATGCGGTTTACCAGTGAACGCTAATTACAATGAAGATGAGTGTTATTCAAACGCAAATTGAAAGGTCATCTCAAAAACACATCAACTCTAAAGATTTATTAAAGACATTCGAGGGTTTAAGGAAAAAAAGAAAAAAAAAAGAAAAAAAAAAACGAAGTTTTAGTCATTCTTCCTGGGGGAAGTGCGCTTTACCGTTAAATATTAAATGTTCTAAAGAGAATGTCAGACTTTTGCGTTTACAATTCAATTGTAAACTCAAAAATTCCCTAAATCTACGTTTTTATCAAAATTATTGAAATAGTTTCTAGAAAACCATAGCTTTTCCATATTTTGCTATGTATGAAATGAAGGTTTACAGTAAACTCTAATTTTTATGAAGAAGGAGATAAATCAGATGGGTTTCTCCTCTCAAAAATAAACTTAATGCTAATTTTTTATCAAAACAGTTAGAGCTATTTTCTGGAAAGTTTCTGTCGTAATTTTGCAAGAGGCAGAGTGAGTGTTAATTGTGTATGTTAATTTTCCTAAAAATGAAGAAAATTCAAATTGAATTGTCATCTAAAAACCCCCATACCTTAAATACTTATCAAAATCGTTCGAGCAAATCTCCCCCCCCCCCCCAAAAAAAAAAGAAAAAAGTAGCCATATTTTGCCACGGTGGAGGGAGGATTAACACAGCAATGAATGCTAAATTTCCTAGAAATAAGGATATATGAGGAAGGATTTTCAAAAATAATTAAGAGTAAACGCGAATTGTCCTGAAGGTGATAATATACCTAATTCATTTTGTACCCCCAAAAAACTTTATTCAACACCTTCACCCATCCAAGTAAATCCAATTTTTGCCGTAATTTGCAACCTTATAATAAAAGGTTAATAAGAAGCGAGAATTTTACTGAAGATAAGAAAATCTGCAATCGACTTTGCATCTCAAAAAACACTTAATTTCAAACTTCCCACAAAATCATTATATCCATTTACGAGTACAGTTGTCAGCAAAATTATTCGAGCGCTAGCAATAATTCTTATGTAAAAAAGTACGCCTAGTCAGTTTTGTAAAATAAATCCTTGTCGAATCATGTTGTTAGACTGACTAAGAAAATGATTCGACAAGGATTTATTTAACTACAAATTTTCATCAGAATTATTATATTCATTTTCAAGTAAACCGAATTTCTGCCATATGACGCAACTGGCCTATAAAGGGTTAGCACCGAAAAGGAATTTTCTTGTAAATGAGGATATTTCCCATCGATTTAGCTACCTCAAAAACACTTAACTCCAAACTTTTATTAAAATAGTTTTATCCATTTCATAGCACACCCAATTTCTGTTATACGGTGCAAATGATCAATAAAGGGTTCATATCAAAAGAGAATTTTCCTGAAGATGAGCATACGTCCATCCAATTTATCTCCCTCAACCCCAAACTTTCATTTGTATTGTTTTATCCCTTTCCCAATACACCCAATTTCTATCATACCGTGCAACTGGTCGATAAAAAGTTAACAGTGAATGGAAATTTTCCTGAAAATGAGGATGCGTCCCACCGATTTAGCAACCTTAAAAACAACCTCCAAACTTTCATTACAATCGTTTTATCTTTTTCATAGTAAACAAAATTTCTGTGATGTGGTGCAACTGGCCGATAAGGTGTTAATATCAAACATTAATTTTCCTGAAGATGAGTATATGTCCAAACGATTTAGCTCCCTGAAAAACACTTAACCCTAAACTATCATTAAAATAGTTGCATCCATGTTCGATTAAACCCAATTATTGTCATACGGTGCAACTGGCTAATAAAGTATTAATGCAAACGCGAATTTTCCTGAAAATGAGAATATGTTCACTCGATTTAACTTCATGAAAAAGTCTTATCGCCAAACTTTCATTAAAATCGTGGCATCCGTTTCCGAATAAACCAAGTTCCGCCATATAGTACAACTGGCCGATAAAGGGTTAACAGCGAACGCGAATTTTCCAGAAGAACTGAATATGTGGAATAAATTTAGCTCCTAAAAGAGCTTAACCGCAAACTTTCATAAAAAAATCATTGCATTTATTTGTGAGTAAACCCAAATTCTGCTATATATAGCAGCTAGCTGATTAAGGGTTATCAGAGAACGTGAAGTTTCCTGAAGATAAGGCTAAGTTCAATTGTATTTTTGCACCCGAAAAACCCCTAACCCCAATGTTTCATGTTTAATAAAAATCGTAGAGATGTTCCTCAGGACAAATAAACATGTCAAGCGATTTACTCGTTTAATATAAGAAAAGGATTGATACTTTGCTAATTCAAGTCTTCACTCCTTGTGTTCGATCATTATAAAGATGAAGGATTATAATATATATATATATATATATATATATATATGCGTGTGCGTTGTTCTATGAGTAAATAATATATATATATATATATATATATATTTAAAGTTTTATTTGCCTTCCTATTAATTTTTGGTTTAAATATATCTTGCATTTGTTTTCACTCTTTAAATAAATCGGTCATTTCTGTCTGTAAATATTTTTGGTTATATGCTTACAATATTCAATCAATGCCCCTGATGGGTGTTGAGTATTTTATGCTTCCATTACATGGATTTTTATTTAGTTATTTATTTTAATTAAATATTCCGTTTCTTCATTTGATTTTTTTTTTTTTTTTTTTTTGGCTATGAAATGTATAATAGAAAACCGGTATTGTAAAACAAATGATCAAATGTCAATCGATCAATAAAGTTTAAAAGAAATATATATCCATGAATAGTTAAAATAATATGAATTAATCCAAAGTATTCTCACTGTAATCATTACGAGTAAAATCAACAACAACAAAAACAGCATTTTTAACCTGACCCCTCAGATTTTTATGAAATTGGGTTCATTTTATTTGTCCTATTGAGAAATTAATGTATACTAATTAATTAGTCCCTATCTCTTTTAGTTTTTTACATACAGGGCTGCAAAAATGGGTAAAAAGTGCAAATTTCCGAAATTATTCTACTACAAATGTACCCATATATTTCCTTTCCTATTAAAATTAGTTATAACAAACAGGTATCATTAGAAATCTTATAATACAGGCTTTCAAATGATAGATCACATGCCATGTTAAAGTCAAACATTTTGTCCTTTGATGTTCAATATCTCAATAATAATAATAATAATTAAAAAAATATATATATGCGTTATTTTTACTTTTATTATCTATAATTATTGTAAAAACATGGGACGGCCATAGGTTGCTGAGTTATAAATTAAAATGTAACTTTCCATCAGTGTTTTCATAATATCATATTTTGTTCCCTAATTAACTTAGATGTGTAAAATTGGTATCATTAGAAAGCTTATAATACAGGCTTGTTTAGGTACTTTTTCTACATGTTTAGGGGCTATGCAGAAATATCTGTATAATTTTTGGCCTACATATTGCTTATTTTTCGTGTACAGGAACACACCAAAAATAGAAAAATAATATTTATCCATATGTTATTCGGACACAAAACTCAGAGAGTAACACATAACAAGTTGGCAAAGGGAACTATTCACATAAGAAAAATTATAATCGAGACGAATCCTAATTTCAAAAAAGGTTCTACAAATGGGAGATTTCATTAATAATTAAATTCACTATTTCAATGTATTATTATTGTAATAATTCTTAAATCTTTAAAACTTCCATGAATTGGAGTTTAATTGCATCTATGCATATATAGATATATACATATTTCGAGATGTTGTTCTCAAATGAGAAGCTGAATTTCAGACATTCTTTCTGACATTCGACAAAAAAAAAAAAAATCTTTCTCGTACGTAAAAAAAAAAATTAGACCTACTAGTCCAGTTTCTATAAAATCACATGACTTTTTCTTTTTAACACTTTCCAACAAGGTTGAAAAGTGTTTATGACTTCGGTTTGTCTGTCTGTCTGTCCGTCTGTCCGTCTGTCTGTCCACGCTCTAACTCCCGTAAATATTTATGGAATTTCTTGAAACTGATATATGTTATTTAAGTTCACTAACGGACGTTCCCTATTGAAAATGGAGTTTATACCTCTACTGGTTTGTGTACAGGGACACCCGAAATTATTTCAAAGCATTGTGTTCTATGAGAGGTATTTCTATAAACCATATTTTCATACCTTTACTGTAGACATAAGTGAATGAAATTGAAATATATTATTCAAGTTCACTATCGGACGTTCCCTATTGAAAATGGAGTTTATACCTCTACTGGTTTGTGTACAGGGACACCCGAAAGTATTTCAAAGCATTGTGTTCTATGAGAGGTATTTCTATAAACTATATTTTCATAACTTTACTGTAGACATATCTTAATGAAATTGAAATATGTTATTCAAGTTCACTATCGGACGTTCCCTATTGAAAATGGAGTTTATACCTCTACTGGTTTGTGTACAGGGACACCCGAAAGTATTTCAAAGCATTGTGTTCTATGAGAGGTATTTCTGTAAACCCTATTTTAATACCTTTACTGTAGACATATCTGAATGAAATGGAAGTATGTTATTCAAGTTCACTATTGAATTTTTCCTGTATAAAATGGAGGAAATACCACCATCGGTTTATGTACAGGGACACTCAAAAGTATTCCACAGCATTGCGTTATATGAGAGATATTTCTATAAATCAAATTTTAATAACTTCACTTTCCACGAAGTTTTAGGAAATTGAAATATGTTATTTATATGCACAAAAGAATGCTTTGCATAGAATATAGCATGATTAGCATTGAATTTACAGGGTGGCGCAAAAATATCGAGTTATATTTGAGCTAGTAATAAAAAATTACTAGAATTGTACTTTCGTGTACGTTAAGCGTTTTTAACACTTTCTAATATTTTTGTAAGTGTAAATATCATTTCAGTTTTGTGTATCTGTCTGTCCGTCTGTCTGTCTGTCTGCCCGAGCTCTAACTCCCGTAAATATTTATGGAATTTCTCGATACTGATATATGTTATTCAAGTTCACTATCGGATGTTCCCTATTGAAAATGAAGTTTATGCCTCTACTACTGGTTTCTGTACAGGGACACCCGAAAGTATTTCATAGCATTGTGTTCTATGAGAGGTATTTATATAAACTTTATTTTCATACCTTTACTGTAGACATATCTCAATGAAATTGAAATATGTTATTCAAGTTCACTATTGGATGTTTCCTGTATAAAATGGAGGAAATACCACAACCAATTTATGTACAGGGACACTTAAAAGTATTCCAAAGCATTGCGTTCTATGAGAGATATTTATATAAATCAAATTTTAATAACTTTACTTTCCACGAAGTTTTAGGAAATTGAAATATGTTATTTATATGCACAAAAAAAAGGCCTTTCATAGAATATAGCATGTTTAACATTATATTTACAGAGTGCCACAAAAATATCCATGTACATTAAGAGCTATTAATAAAAAATTGCTAGAATTGTACTTTCGTTGACATTAAGCGTTTTTAACACTTTTTAACATTTTTAAGTGTGGATATGATTTCAGTTTATGTATCTGTCTGTCTGTCTGACTGCCCGCGCTCTAACTGTAGTAAATATTTATGGAATTTCTCGAAACTGATATATTTTATTGAAGTTCACTATCAGATGTTCCATATTGAAAATGGAGGGAATATCTCTTCTGGTTTGTGTACAGGGACACCCAAAAGCATTCGAAAGCATTGTGTTCTATGAGTGTTATTTTTATAAATATTTTCCGTATAGAATGTTCCCCATTAAAAATGACATTAATAGGTCCTAAATAAAAACCAAACATGCCAATGCATTACGTTTTAGGACAGAATTTTTTGAAAGTTATATTTAAAAATCTTTCTACTGTAAAAATCATAAAAATATTAAAATGTATTGTTAATATTTTAAAATAATGTTTTGTATAGAATATAATATGATTAACTTTCTGATTTACAGGGCTACACTAAAATATTCAGAGAGATCAAAAGCTGTAATTATAATCTAATGGCTGCATTTTCTTTAGCGTTAAGCCTTTTTAACACTTTCCAAAATGCCTAAGAGTAATTTTAAAATCAATTAGTCTATCTGTATATTTTTCAGTCTTTCTGTCTGTTGTGTGATAAAGTAGGCAAAGAATATTAAAAGTTATTCGATACAACAATTACGTACAGTTGGAAAGTGTTACTAATCAATGCGTACTGCATGAGTTTTCTTTCTTGTTTCATTTAAAGAAAATACTTTTCTCCAAAAATAAATAAATAAATAAATAAATAAATAAATAAAATAAAAAAATAAATAAAAATTTATTTTTTTCCATATTTGTAGTATGAAGCTCTGACATATTCCTGGACAGGAAAACAGAGTTAGGATAAAAAAAAATAAATAAAAAAAAAAAAAAAAAAAAATACATTCAACATATACGTATGTATTATTTTGATCGAATGACTTTTTGAAAAATTTGACTTAAACTTTTAATATCTTTTATTTCTTTATTTCTTTATTTTTAGTATTTTTTATGCGGGAAATTCACTACATTTTTGTCTGTTTTCAAAAATAAACGAGGGAGATGGCAGACTGAAATTAAGTGAATTTCACACACCAGGGACACAAATTACGAAAAAAATTACAGGGATTTTTATTTATTTATTTAAAAATTATTTTTAAAAAATCACTCCTATGCAAATTTATGTACATTACGTCTGTTAAATTATGGTTTTATGTTTTATACTAAATCTATCAAATATAAAATTAAAATCAGTGAATAAATATAAAATAAAAATGGATTTACATTTATTTCGAGACTACATAATCGACCTAGATGTTACAATTTGCTTTAAATCCCTTAAAATTTTGCATAATAAGAAATAGTCCATTACAGACTTAGAGTTTATAAATATGTGAAGAGAAAATATTCGAATCTAATACACAAATCCCCTCGAGTGCTAAATTTATTTTCTTTTAAGAAAAATGCTTTGTATGTTTAATTTTAATACAATATAATATTAATTTTTCATTCAAGTATACAAAAACCGTAAATAAAGAATAAAAATAAAAATAAAGTATTTGCTTTAAAATATAGAGTTTAAAGTTTACCATATTTATTTCAATAAAAATTCAAACCTTTATATATTTGTCTCCACCCCTTCTTTATTTATTTATTTTTAAACCTAATTTCTAAACCGTTCGAAATTTTTATCATTTTATATTCAAAATTATTATTATAGGAAATTCAAATTAAACGATGAAAAAAAAAAAAAAAAAAAAAAAATGCCTTTCACTAGTGGACTTTCGAATGATTTCTAGTTTCTATTCATGGAAGTTTCAGAAGAAATCAGAAACTCGAAGAGCCAATAAGCCTACAAAGCAAAACTTTTCGGTCACTGATGGGAGCACTTTTTTTTATAACATTGATGTTAAACATTTTCACTGTTCTTTGTCACTTTAATAGATTTTTCCACGAAAATACGACCAAATTCTCAAAACCAGTAATTATTTGAGAAAGAGATTTTAAGTTTTTGAAATATCTTGCGTAATCTAATGTTTTAAAAGCAACTAGATTTATATCACTCTATTGCATAGTCACTACTGTATAGTCACTCTACTATAGTGTCACTTTACTGCATAATTACATATTTTCCCGCCATTTATACATTTTATTTGATGAAATCTCCAATGAAGTTTTTCTAATTACTTTCATCCACTTCTTAAATTTATAATACCTTATGAAATATTAAAAAAGAAATATATCATGTTAAGTGAAAAAAGAAAAAAAATGTCTTTTTGTATAAGTTGAGAAACACATTGCGTGTACAAAATTAAAGGAACAATCTGCTTTCCCATTTTCTTCTTTTACACGTAATTTTCAAAGAAATAAGCATAGGAACATAAAATTTGGATGGCATATTCGTTATCATATAATTAATCAAATTTTATAAATCGTTTTTAAGTAAAATTTTTAAAATAAATAATCTTTTTTTTTTTTCAAAAATAAATTTAAAAAAATAAATAAATAAATAAAATTTTAGAAAGGGTAACGTGATGAAAAATTGCCATAAGGATGCATTAAAGACAGTGATGATGCTTATAAGTCCATATGTTAGATTTTAACCAGATTTTTCTTCCTGTATCCACTTTTCTGGTTTTTTTTTTTTTTTTCTTTCCTTCATTTTTTTTTTTTTTTTTTTTTTTTTTTTTTTTGCATGTGAATAACTTAAGAAAAAAAAATCATACTAACATAAAAATTCGATAAAATGTTATCAACATTTTTATTATTCTGATGATTATCATAGTTTATAAACTAGTAATTACACTGCTCTGAAAAAAAAATATATATATATGTATATTCGAGATCTGATACCATTCTTGAAGATTTTTATGTAAAATATCCTCCTGAATCCGAATATGACCACCATTTTGCCCAATCACCCATCGTTTTCTAGATACACCCCTCCTTCATTTTTATCATTCTTTGGTAATTTTATACCCATCAGTTTGATTTGGAGGGGAAAGATGATTATTTTAACCGTTAAATGTCTTCTGACCTGAGGAGCTACAGAGGCAGAAAGTTCTAAAACACGAACATTTGTAGTAAAGAGGAAATTTGAGGGAATTTGTGCCCAGAAAACAAAACAAAATCAATAAAAACAATCAGTTTCAGTTTCGTTCTTCCTTTTTTTTTTTTTTTTTTTCGCAATATTTCTCTTATTTTTTACATATTTCAGCTTCCAGTTTGCCATTTTCTTACCAAAACACCCTAAATAATAAAAATTATACAGTGAAAATTTTTTCAAAATGTTGATGAGTGGAGTAAAGTCTCAAAGCCCTCGCAAGAAAGTTTGACTGATTCACTGTTCGACGCTAAGTTTGCTTTCAGTAACTCCCACCTTAAATGTTTTGGGCAGTAAAACATGAACAGTAAAATACTCTCCTTTGACACGTGTTAAAAATCACCACACAAGATCACCACCATCAAGAACACCATAAAGTTCACTCTCTTATCGCAAAACGTGTACTAAATGTAGGTAATGACTGACGACTACAATAATAAGAGCAATAACCTTTAACATGTGTCAAAGCAGGAGATTTTACTGTTCATGTTTTACTGCCCAAAACATTTAACGTGGGAGTTATTGAAAAGAAATGTCGTACAGTGAATCTGTCAAACTTTCTTGAGAGAACTTTGAGACTTTACTCCACTCACCAACATTTTGAAAAAAAATTTCATTGTATAATTTTTATTATTTTTGGTGTTTAGGTAAGAAAATGGCAAACTTGAAACTGGAATATGTAAAAAATAAGAGAAATATTGCCAAAAAAAAAGAAAAAAAAAGAAAAAAAGAAACAGAAACTGATTGTTTTTATTGATTCTCTTTTGTTTTCTGGGCACAAATCCCCTCAAATTTCCTCCTTACTACAAATGTTCGTGTTTTAGAACATTCTACCTCTGTAGCTCCTCAGGTCACAAGATATTTAACAGTTAAAATAATCATCGTTCCTCTCCAAATCAAACTGATAGGTATAAAATTACCAAACAATGATAAAAATGAGTGAGGGGTTGTATCTACAAAACGGTGGGTGATTGGGCAAAATGGCGGTCATATTCGGATTCAGGAGGTCATTTTACATAAGAATACGCTGAAATGATGTCAGAGGCAATTTCCATAACGAGCAGTGTCATGTACACTGATGGAAAAAGAAATCCTACCACCAGGAAGGAGCTGTGCTAGATAAACGAAATTTGGTAGGCGTGTTTATACATCTGAAAGATGACGCCGATTCAAATTTCGAGCTACTCGCATAAGTGTGGCGCTAGTTGCGACACTATGAACATGCAAATGAGGTTTGCTTTAAATAAGCGCTGTAAGGTTCGTGATCGTAATTTACAGTTGAGATTTGACGTAGTGGGTTAATGTTAGTCAAGGATGCCTCTAAGAAGACGAAGAAGCCATTATCAACAGCTCACTGAGTTTGAACGAGGTCGTGTAGTAGGGCTACGAGAAGGTGGGTTTTCTTTCCGCGATATTGCAGAAAGACTTGGCAGGAATGTATCCACTGTGCATGAGTGTTGGCAGCAGTGGTCAAGGGAAGGTACTGCCTCAAGAAGACCGGGTTCCGGACGGCCACGTGGCACTACTGAGAGGAAAGACCGCCGTGTTCGGCGTATGGCTGTGGCTAATCGTACTGCGTCTGCAGCTGAAATTCGAGCTGCAATTGGCACCACAGTGACACAACGAACTGTTACAAATCGGTTACTTCAAGGACAGCTCCGAGCCATACGCCCTGTAGCGTGCATGCCACTGACTCCAAACCACTGCCGTTTGCGACGTGAGTGGTGTCAAGCTAGAGCTCATTGGAGGACGGAGTGGAGATCTGTTGTGTTTTCTGATGAAAGCCGGTTCTGCCTTGGTCGCAGTGATAGCCGTGTGTTGGTTAGAAGGAGGCCAGGTGAACGCCTGCTAGCGACCTGTCTGCGGCCTAGACACACAGGGCCTACTCCTGGAGTTATGGTTTGGGGAGCAATTTCGTATGACAGCAGGAGCACTCTCGTGGTTATCCCACGCAAACTGACTGCGAATTTGTACGTGAGTCTAGTGATACAACCTGTTGTGCTGCCATTCATGAACAGCATTCAAGGGGGTGTTTTCCAACAGGATAACGCTCGCCTTCATACCGCTGTTGTAACCCAACATGCTCTACAGAGTGTCGACATGCTGCCTTGGCCTGCTAGATCACCAGATCTTTCTCCAATCGAGCACGTATGGGACATCATTGGACGACAACTCCAGCGTCATCCACAACCAGCATTAACCGTCCCTGCATTGATCGCCCAAGTGCAACAGGCATGGAACTCCATCCCACAAACTGATACTTGTACGACACAATGCATGCACGTTTGCATGCTTGCATTCAAAATTCTGGCGTTTACACCGGTTACTAATGTACCAACATTTCATATTTGAAATGGTTCTTCTCGCCAATGGCTCTACCTGTGATCTTGAAACTTTAATCAATTAAATATGTTACCTAGACAAATGTATTGCTGAAATTTCATTACTGTACAATAAATTTTTCTTGGTGTTGGGATTTTTTTCCCATCAGTGTATTTTCAAAATATCCGTTGTAAAAATGAAAGAGAAACAGGAAGAAAAATCGGGATTAAAGTTTAACATTTGAAGGCAAAGACGTCTTTATCTATCTGTAATGAATTCTTAATACCATTTTTCATTTTTTTTTTTCCCAAAGCTTACTTTAGCGAAAAATGAATAATTATTATTAAAAAAAAAAAAAAAAAAAAAAAAAAAACACATTTACGGTAAACATATATAAAATTTGATGACTAATTCGATAATGGACATGCCCTTCAAATTTTAAGTTTATTTTTTTTTTATTTCTTTGGAAATTATACGCTAATGAAAAATCATCGTTTAGAATTTGTTGAGGAACCCTTCCCCTCCCCCCCCCCCACTTGAGTATTGTAAACTACATTCTACATCGGATGTTTTTTAGTAATTTTTTCTCTTCCCTTTAAGTATACGTGCCATCTTGTTTACTTATTGAAAACAGTTTCGTAACAGGTTGTGAAAAGATAAGGACAATACTAGGAGTCAGTGAGGTGAAAGTCGATCCCTCATTGAAACCTTTGGACAGCCCCTGACCCCTCGGTTTGGCGAGTGATGAGATTCAGAGAGAAGAGAAAAGAGAAAAATTTTAGATAAAGATAAAACAGAGGATTCTGATTAAGAATTTTAAAAGAAGACATATGCATATGTACGCTTGTCTGTATATTTCTTACAGAAGGGTTACTTTCATAAAACTAGACGAAATTATTATTACATAAATTAGCCGTTTCTTCCAGAAAGAAAAAAAAAATATTTTTTCAAATGTTATCTTTATCGGCTGCTTTTTTATACTTATGTCTCTCTAACTTTTATTAGAGAGAGAGAGAAAGGGGGTGGGGGTGGGGAAAGAGAGGGTTAACCGGGAAAAAAAAAAAAAAAAAAAAAAAAACGGGAAAATGTTATGCGGAAAAAAAGTCTCCCGGAAAAATAGTGCAGTCATCTTTATAAATGGAAAAATCGGCTTTTTAATAACTTTTAGGTTTTAAATTTGTTTCTTCTATTTCCATTTAGATGTAGCAAAAATAGCCATTATTACTATTATTTTTAGATTTTTAATATGTATGCGCGAGAAAAAATTGCCAAGCATGCAACAATATTTTTTTAATTAATTAACTAAATTAATTAAAGTGATATTTGCATTACTTTCAAATTCTTAATATATAACAATGAGCAAATTTGTATTTTATTAGGAAATACTCTATTATTCTTTTCAATTCTGTTCTATATATATCATTCTTATTATTTTTGCAAATGTATTACAATTGTCCCCTAACACCCTCTTATACATATATAATGCAATGTTTGAAAAGGTTTTTAATACAGTGGTGGACATAATTATAAGACTCCTATCTAATTTGACAAATAGTGAAAGAAAAGATTCAGAGCTTAAAATTGTTTTATCAGATACGTCAAAAACATAAATTTACTCTGTTATCATATATAATTATTTTATAATAATGATATTTTCATACAATTCAATGAAAAAATTTAAAAACATAATGGACAAAATTATAAGACACCAACAGTTTTTTTTTTTTTTTTTCCAAATACAGTGGTCAACATAATTAGCAGACACTAATGGTCTAAAAGAAAATCCCCTAACATGGTTATTCAATATTTGGGGGAGCCGCCATTGTTTTTTATAACATGAAAGATGCGATTCGACATCGAATCTGTCAATTCTAACACAGACAGTTCTTCCCAAGCACATTTTATAGCATTCTTTAGGTCTTCGGCACATATAAACTACCCCCCATTTCGATAAACCACACGAGCTAAGCTCCCCCACAACTTTTCGATGGGATTTAAGTCTAGAGAGCGAGAAGGCCACGGGAGAACACTGATACTTTGCTCTGAAAGCCAATTTTTTGTTTCGTGTGATGCATGAATCGGCGCGTTATCGTACTGGAAAGTGCAGTTTTCGCCACAAAGGAGTTCCCCGTATATGGCTAGTTGATCTTTAAGAAGATTCTTATACTTTTCGGAATTCATTCTTGGATGCAAAAAAAAAACAATATCCATTTTCCCTTGAGCCGAAAAACCAGCCCAAACCATTATTGAGCCTCCACCCATTTGGCGGCTCATTAGTACATAAGGAGACTTCCGTAAATCATTCCAATAATATTGAAACCCGTGAGGACCATCCAGGTTAAACTTTTTTTCATCAGAAAATAACACAGAGTACCATTTGGAGGTCCAGGCCATAGTTTGTTTAGCGAGGTTTAGACGCTCCATTTTGTGCCGTCTCGGAAGCGGTGGTTTTTTCTTCAATTTTTTATATTTCACATACGAAGCATTATGCATCACCCTGCGAATGGTTCTCTTTGAACAATTCAGTTTCAAAGCATTTTTAATGCCTGTAGTGGTCATCTTATTCTGTGTAACAAGCGAAAGCACATGGCGTCTGTATCTCGAGGACAAGCAAAGAGTACGTCCAGATCTTTTAATCACCGATCCATTAATTCCTCTTTTCAAAATATTTCTAATTGCACATCTAGAGCGTTTAATAAGTTTTGAAATATTATTAATTAAAGCACCAGTTCCATTTAGTCTCCAAATTTCGCAAATTTCAGTTTCTTTTAATTTTGTACCTCCTGGCATGTTTTTAAATGCGTGAAGTCGGTTCTCGTCTGCTTTAGTTAACTGCTGACGTCATGAAAGCGTGCAGAGAACTTGCATATTGCACATTATTTTCGAAAAAAGTAGGTGTTTTAATTAAAATGTTAGGGTGTCTTATAATTTTGTCCATGGTATTTTTAATTTTATTTATTAAACTCTATAAAAATATCATTTCTGTAAAACAATTACGTGTGATAACAGAATAAATTTATGTTTTTGACGTATTTGATAAAACATTTTTAAGCTCTGAATCTTTTCTTTCACTATTTGTCAAATTAAATATGTGTCTTACAATTATGTCCACCACTGTATATATATATATATATATATATATATATATATATAGATAGATAGATAGATAGATAGATAGATAGATAGAACAATATATCTTTGCTATTGTTAGCTATATTGTTTTACGAAATCTTGCAGCTCTCTCTCTGCTTTAAAGAAGTACATGCTTCCTGATGAGATAATACTTCTAATTTTAAGCATTTTTATTCCAATTAATATTCCTGTGGTCCTTTATTTTATTATTATTATTATTATTATTATTATTATTATTATTATTATTATTATTTTGAACTGGATTCTTAATTCCTGAATCACTTTTAATACTTTTAACGAGTTTCTTCATCAATTTTGTACGTCAATATGTTAAGGTCCTTTTACTCATGTGCGTGTAATTAATTTAAATTGATTTTGTCTCTTACTGGATATAATTCATACTCTCCTAAATGAATTGCAACATTTCTGTGCTAGTTTTTGTACTGTGCTATAATCAGTTTTATTTATGTTGTGTTGGTTTTAGCATGCATCTATTGATATATATATATATATTATATATATATTTATATTTATTATTATTATTATTATTACTCTGAGTGAAATATATATATATATATATATATATATATTATTTTATACTTTGAAACGAAAAAAATATTTTATTACTTTAAGATCCTTAATACGTAATAGCTAGAAAAGTAATATTAAACATTACACCTAATCTATTTTTTTCGATCAATTAACATATTTTCTCTTGTATCATATCAATTAATCCAGGATAAAATGTGAAAAAAACAACAACTAAAAATTACCTAAAACACAGATAGTTTATTACTTTCATATTTTTAATAGGTGGTATCGAGAAAAGTTGTCTTTTATATGTTTTTAAATTTTTGTCGTAGTTCATTTTTTAAAGCAATCTGCATTTAAAAAATAAAATAAAATATTTATCAATATGTGCACTTTTTCATTGCTCATCATATTGTAGCTATGAAGATCTTAGACAGTCATAAAAATTTTCATCCCGGGTATTTTAAGATTTCTACATGCTTTGAGGTGGTGTGAGGAATCTGAAAATCATAAAACTGATATAGTTTCAGTTTGCTGGCTCGTTTGTATATTTGTTAATTAGCATGTATACACGACATCCCAAGAACAATATATATATACATTTTTTTTTTTTCTTTTTTTTTTTGTAAGAAATTGGAAACTTCTTATTCATTCAGAAATTAAAAACAAATCGATTTTTATTATCGTTTTTAATGAATTTCAATTTAAAATAAAGCTTTAAAATACTCGAATTTTTATATTTGAATATATACATATATATATAATAATCAGTTAATACACATAAAAGCTAGGCAACAGATACAATATCACTGAAACCACATAGACCAATAAGAATGAATTTATATATATATATTATAAAAGCACCTACTAATACATACATATAAATAAATGTCATAAATCATCATTTTAACTCATAGAATATGTGATTGATTTAGTTCTTATAAATTGGATTTATAAGTATCAGTAATTATAAAGTAAATTTTTTCACTTAATAAGACGGAAAACTCGAATGAAATATTAACAATTGGTGTATGGGTAGAAAAAAAATTCTCGAAAAATTACTCCACCATTTGCTGACGTTTCGAAATTTACCATCACACCTTTTTTTTTTTTTTTTTTTTTTTTTTTAATTTTATTCATTTATTTATTTATTTTTATTTATTTATTTATTTTTTACGTATATAAAATGCTGAGGTGCCAATACCTTCCTTCCAGAAATAAACAAGAACAACAGTGGAAAAAAGTATGCGGCGCATAGATTACAAACATTTTCAGACACTGTACATACACATCTGTAATTATTCCATCTGTACACATGCGCAGCTCACTCTTCAATTTTAACGTATTTGCCTCCATGATGAGACTTTATAAAAACTTTTAGTTTATAAATATATATATATATATTTTTTTTTTTTCTTTTTTCTAATTTCTAAATGGATTGAAATTTTGGAGAAAAGTTTTGGAGAAAATCACGGAAAAACCAGAATGGCTGTAACAATGAATGCTACTTTTGTTTGAACATGGCACCTTACATTTACCAGATTTGTTAGTAGATCAACTCAGCCATTAGTGGGTCTGGATTATAATGTAAATGAAATGAAAGGTTAAAAAAATTAATTTATTGGAAGTTCATTCTTCGATTAAATTCATTAGCGTCAATACACCAATATATTATCTAGCTCTACTAGTACTAACTTTACACGATTTTGGTTGAAGTTTAAGTTTCTTAAAAGCTAATTTTGTTATTTTCGATGACTCGTAATTTTGTTTCAATAATAATTCTAGGTTTCGATTTTCGTTCTAAAAAACAAAAACAAAATAATGCGTGTGTCAATGTGTACATTAATGCCAATTCTTTGCACAAATCTACATCTGCATGCGACACCCTCCTTGCATATCTATTAAAATATCTTCAGGCGAATTTCGGAGAAAACCATTTAAAAAAAAACTCGAATGGTTAGGCAAATATGCAGGGCCATGCTCAGGCAGATGCGAAAAGTGCGGTCGCACTAGGCCAGAAAATATGAGGAGCCGCAAATATTTGTTTCTTTTCCCTGTAATACTGCATCATATTACTTTTTTTTTTTTTTTAGAAAATATTTTTTTTCTTCAAAAATTAGGCTCTTTGAATAATAAAAACCACTACTTAGAAATGTGATCTAAAAATAATCTTTATTGACACTTTCCAACAAAGTGTTTAAGATTTTGTTTCGTCTCTGCGTGTGCTCCTGCATTAATTTTCCGTTAATATTTTTAGAATGGGTCGAAAATCATAAATGTTCATTCAAGTTCACTATGGCATATTCTCTAGTGAAAATGACAGAAATAGAGCAAACGTTATTGTGTGCGTAAACTCACAATAGAATTTTGAATCACTATCATCTGAGAGAGGGCATTTCTTTAAAGTATCATCATCATCACGGGAGCTTAGGGAGTACCTGCATGCAGTGATATAGACCACCGCTTGCCTCCACCTGAAGTTGTAAAAGCTTGAGGAGATGTTGCATAATCAAGCAAGTATTCGGTCATCTTGAATGAAGTGAGCTCAGAGAACTTGGCGTGATGATATGATGAAAAAAAAAAAAAAAAAACAAGCTACTGAGGAAGTCAGTAAAGTAAGGGGATGGAAAGATCTAAAAGCTATCTTGTACTTGAGTTTAAAGTATATATTAATAACTTTACACTATGTACATCGTAAAGAAATGTGAAAAACACTAAGATTTCTGTAACACTGGCCTTCTCTGGTGACCAGCTGATTCACCGGCTAAGAAGAAATGTTGCATTAAAAAGTATGACTGTAGCAAAGCCCCGCTCAGTGAGGGGCTGCGGCGCCTTCTTTATGCTTCAGACACTTACAACAGCCTTTTTGCTTACCGTACAAACTACAAAGTACCCTTGGAAATTCTGACCGTATTTACGACTTAAAAAAAAAAAAAACTGACCATAACAAATTCACGTACGGTTCAAATTTTCCCGGTCTCAGACACTTACAACAGCATATTTACTTATGCAAATGATTTTTGAAATTTCTAATATTTGCGAATTCCTGCTATGTAGCGACTGCGGCGCCCCCACTTAGAAAGGGGATCTTTCTAAGTGGTCTAAGCTCGTATGTATACGAGTTTTAGAGAAAACCATGGAAAACTCCAAATGACTAGATCGGTGAGTGCTATCTGGGATCGAACCCTGCGCTTCTCGGTGAATTTTAAAAAGCCAAATTGCTTTGTGCCACTATGAAAATCCGCTCTGTAAAATCCAGTTATTAAAAATTTTAATGGGTGGCAATAAATTGCTTTCAGCTGTATCTTTAAATACTTGACAAAACACTTTATCCTAATTTCATTGTAAGAAATCCAAGAAAATGTATTTTCCCTTTTACTTTGAAATTTCCTTCTGGAGGATCCCTTTTTTAACCCTGTTTCAGATTGAATATTCGATTCATTTGGCTTTGAATAAGGATTATTTTTATTCGGTGATGTTGATAATCTTATTAAGGAAAAAAAAAAAAAGAAAGAAAGAAAAGGAAGAAAGAAAGAAATTTTATCCATCTTTTTAAAGCATGTAAGAATAAATTAGCATGATATTTAGGATGTTAAGCACTGTTAAATAACCTACTGATTGTATGCAGGACTATAGATAGAGAAGGGCTGGGTCACGAGAGGTAGAAAAGTGCCGACGGAAGTAACCTCTGATGACGTAGCTGGGCATTCTGCTTAGAATGAGAGTATAGGGGATATTAGGGGTTTAAGAATCTTAAAATAGTTTTCTTTCTCTCTCTCTCTAATTAATATTAACTATTTTAATTTATCTTACGATTTCTGCTTCTTAACCCTTTAACATTCACTCCATATTTCATTTTGAATATTGTTAAACTAATTAATAAATAAATATATAAAATAAAATAAAATGCTATTGAACACATGGGATTATAAATATGTAACAAGGTAAAAAAATAATTTTTTTTAATTTCGGGAAATATTTGGTGTGACACATCTATAAGTTAACCTGATTACATTGAAATAATAATTTAAATTAAAAATAACTTTCTACACAAACATTATAAATTGAAAAAAAAAAAAAAAAAAAAAAAAAAAAATCATAACATTTGTTATGGAATTAAAATAATATCATAGCATTTCATCAGTTTTAAAAACTAGGCACGACGGCATCAAGATAACAACGAATATTTATTATTGACAGCTATAATGCAATTTAAAGTGACCTCTGCATTTGGCTTTCTCTGAAACATCATTTGTTAAATTTCGGATTAGCGCTGCTGTCTACTGAGCATAGATGAACTAAAAATTTAAAAGAACATTTATATATACATATATATATTTAAAAATTGTTGCGAAAATAAATAATAAATAAATAAAAAGGTTTTCTTTCACTGCGAAACCAATTAACATTAATTGTCAAATATTTTTTTAATTGTTGTATAAAATAAGCTTTCTTTCTTTCATTCTTCTTCTTCTTCTTTTTTTTTTTTCCCTAATAAATCGGTGAAGTAGTGTTTTAAATTTCTATTGTGTATAAGTGTTAGAGAAAATATTGTTTCAGGGTGACATTTTCGATCTGCCTTTTTGTTATAATTGCATGTTTCGATGTTACCTGAATCCGAAAATCAGTTTTGAGCAGCTGAATCTGCATATCTGGCTCCGTGTTTTTCCAGTTTATTGTAACATAAAGGTCAATCCAATATTAGTCGCATAAGTTTTAACGAGTGGTGTGAGGAAATTTTCTAAATAACTTTATATTTTTTAAATAGGAACATTAATATTTTTAAATAAATAGCATTAAACAGCTAAATATTAAATGTTTTTTGAATGAGCTACAGTATTCAAACAATGGTTTCGTAGAAATGTATATTACATAAAAATATTTTTATAGTTCTTTGAAATACATTGGAAGCTCCTGAAATATTTTTTCTTTCTCATCTTGGACTGTGATATTACTTTCATAACAATGCACGATAATAAAAGAAGGTCGTATAAATCCCCCACCAATTTATTATTATTTTTTTCTAATTTCATATTAATTTTCCCTATCCGAATATTTAAAATAATAATAAATAGCACAGATATGATCATTATTATTTTCTCTTTTTTCATATAGACAGAAAGGTAAGGAAAAAAAATATATTGGGAAAAAAAAAAAAAAGGCTGTTAAATGATAATAAGAACAATGAAATTGAAACAACAAAATATTTTGTTAAATAAAACAAACATTTTTGTTTAAATAGACTCAACAAGAATTTGATTGTTACAGCAAAACATTTTTCTTCTGTATTACTTAAAAATAAATAATTTGCACTCTTAATAGGATTTTTTTTTTTTTTTTTTTTTAATGTAATAATCAATAATATTTCCAACTAAAATTGAATTAATTACATTTTTCTTTAATTAAAATAAATTCATGCCTAATTTATAAAATCTTACCCGACTTTTAATTATTATTATTATTATTATTATTATTATTTTCATTTAGTACTTAGATTTACTGAAAATTCATAAAGAGTACAATTTTTATTTTCCAAGGAAGTTAAAAAGAGCATTTATGATTTCCATTAGTATGTCTGTCTGTCTTTTCGCGCTTTATCTAATAGCTCTTTTTTTTTTTTTTTTTTTTTTTTTTTAATATATAATTTACTTGAAATTCATATACGACAATCAGGTTTCCTATTGAAAAGAGTTTACTGCTACATTACAGTAGAACTACAGTGTCTTGAATTTTTTTATTCTTGAATATTTATTATAAAGAATATTTTGAAATCTTTTGTTAATAACTGTATATTCATTAACAAACGAATTTAAATACGTTACTTTCCGACCGATGTATTCCTTTTAAACACAGTTTAATATCTCTATATAATTAAACATACATTATTGTTTCTTGTAAATCGATAGAAAAGATTTTTATTTTCTCTGCTTTTTTTACGCATTGTAGCGAATTGCAACCGCACAAGACATCTCCTAACAATAAATTTTACAATATTTTATGATTAGCTGCAAATCCTTAACTAATATAAACGAAAACACGTGAAATTTTTGGACAGTTCTAAAGCCTTTTCTATGGCTATCCGCAATCTCTTACTCGAACTGTGGATGCCCGGTGACGTCACATGGTCAACCGGAGATGGGTACGCGTCGGCATGTTTTTCCTCAAAGGAATGAACTAGCCCTTGACTGATTCTAAACTATGAAAGAAAATCTGAAAGTCGATATTTCTAAATTAATCCGTTTAGTCTGACATTTCCATTATCCCTAGCCAAACAGAAAAAAGTCAATTAGAATTCTTTAAATAATCCTCATTGTGATTCCCTCTATCGTTAATAGCATTGAAAGTCCTCCTATCCTTCTGAAATTGGCGACAGGACTTCCGCTTTCTACTAAGGTAAAACCAGATGTTTACAACACATGTTTACTATGCCTGTCCTGTAAAGAATAGTTACCTTGAAAAGTTAACTGAAAAGGGGAAAAATACAAAGAGAAAGAGTGATAACTAAATAAATTATTTGAAGGAGAAAGCTAAAATATTTAATAGGTTATATTTAATAACATTATTTAAATATTGATTTTAAAATTCTTATTGTAACTTTTAGAAAGTTAAAATTTACGATAATTATTCTTAAACTTTAAAGTGTAACTTTTATATTAGCAACATAAGATTATAATTTTAAAAGATGTGAAAGAAAACCTAAAATAAACATTAGAGAAACAAAATTTTAAATATTATAATTCAAGACATTTTCATTGAATTTTAATGCATAGAGGAAGGGGGGGGGGGGGGGGAAGGGAAAAAAAAGCACTTATAAAATTAAAGGTATTACCAATAAAACAAATATACTAACCATAAACAAAAACTAGTAGGTAATATTAATAATTTTGTTACCTCCGATTTTTATACATAAGAGCGGATCAAAACAAAATTAAGAAGCATAGTTTAAATCCTTGCCGGCCTCATTTTATTAGGAGTTCGAAGTAAAAAAGAAAGTAAAAAAATTTAATGCTTATTTTCATATACTTCTTAACCATAATAACAACAACATCATTTGCATACAACATTTATTTAAAAAAAAAAAAAAAAAAAAAAAAAAAAAAAATACAAGTAAAAATTTCTTTTAAAGTTGTAAAAAAGAGCACCACAGAACTGGCTTTAAAAAGTAATAAGTAAGTACAAAACTATGAATAAACACCATAAAATGTAAGAAACCGCAACAGACACCACTCTTCGTCAGACGAACAAAATAGACACGAATGCTGTAAACAAAGCGGCAACACTCTACCGCTCTTCTTTCCCATATACTTATTTTAAAAAATTAACTTTAAAAAATATTGCTAGTTGCTTTTGTTTTATTTATTTATTTGTTCTTTCGGGTTACACTCACATTCGGGTTACGATCATTTTTCCCCATACTACTTTGTTTTTCTATACATATGCGTATGTTGTGCTTAATTTAAGTACCTTATTTGGTATGCGAATCGTTATGCGATACTATTGTTATGCGATACTACCTTATTTGATATGCGATAAAACAGATATATATATATATTTTTTTTTTAATTAGTCGAATGTGTTTCAATGAGCGGTGTGGGTAAAAATTCTCTAAAGGATATGAAATTTAAATATTCTTCAAAAGTTAATGAGAGTCTTATATTTCAATGAATGTAACTCCAATGTCTAAAAAAGGGGAAATGACAAGGGACTAATGCCACTCTCACACAGGAATGTATATCAAATAAAACTGTTTCTAAAACAAATCTTGAAATGTTGTTAAATTATGTAGGAAATGTTTAAATACCGCATTTTAAACCGTGCTAGGGAGAGTAAATTTTTTAATAGAGAGAGACAGCGAAAAAAAAAAAAAAAAAAAAAAATGTAATATTCTTCTTGCATAGCTTCTATATTTTTTACTGACGAAAGTTTTTTTTTTTTTTTTTTCCCCAGAAAATGTGAGTTTGAATGTTTGATTCAATATTCGTTTATTATTTTTATCAAAAGTGTCATTGTTTAAAAATTATTTTCTCCAAAATTTTCTATCAATTTTACTTAGCCATTTTCTTCCAAAATAAAATATTTTCCTTCTAGATATTCTTTTTTAAACTACCCTATTATCGATTTAAAAAATAAAATGTTTTTTATATCCCCATTTAACCGTTTTTAATAATATAATATAAGGAGATTCTACAGCTATTACTTACTTTTTATGAAAATCACAATGAGTGCATTCTATACCTGGGGGGGGGGGGAGGCAAGGGGGCGGGCAGGTGGAAATAAAATATATATTTTTTAAACTACCCTAGTATCGATTTAAATAAATTTTTGTGTACATACCACTTACTGTTTAAGAAAACTTACAGTGAGTATTACACATATTTTATTTTTATTTTTTTCTTTGGGGGGGGGGGGGGGGAGAGGAGGGATTGCTAAGAGGGGGCAGAGTACAAAACTCTGTATGACTGACACTTACTTTTTATTAAAATTATAATGAAAGTTACCTGTAGTTGAAAAAGGGGGCAAGTGTGTGTAGCAGTGGCGAGGGACAGATGTATAACAAAATCTGTTTAAATAACACTTATTATCGACTTCTTTTTATTGACATTTTGCGCAAATGTCACTTACTGTTAATGAAAAATTACAGTGAGTGTTACATATGGCTGGGTGAGAGGAGGGGTGCTGGATAAAAAAAAATACAAATGAAGTTTTATATCATTATGCTTTGAACTTTAATAAAATTTATTGTAAATATCACTTAATTTTTAGGAAAATTTACGCTGATTGTTACATATGTCATGGACAGAGGAGAAAAAGAATTGTATAAATATCACAATGTTACCAATTTTAATTAAAATTTTAACAACTATCCCTTTCTTTTATTGAAAAATTACGGTGAGTGTTACATATACTTGGGAGACAAGCGAGTGAAGGGGGAAAAAAATACGATTGTTTTTAAAATCAAACTGCTTCATATTTATAGGAAATTTTGTATAAATGTCCGTTATTGTTTATGAAAATTTTTAGAGAGGGTTATGTATCGGAGTATCTTTCAGTTTCTAAGTTAGTATGCAAAAATTCAATGCATTGTTCACATCAGACATTAATTAAAAGTTAATATCAAACATTGGTAAAAGATTATTCAGAAACAGAATTTTTTTGTTTAATCTGTCTCATTCCCCCCCCCCCTTCCCCTCGTAGAAACGAAAAATTTTTTGCTATCATTCGTATTTAGAAGTAATTTACAAGTAGCAATTAAGAAAAGAACCTTTTTTTCCGTGTTCCGGAAAAAAAGGCACCAGAAAAAAAGGCTTTCTTAATTTCTACTTGTAAGACTCTTGCTAAACATCAACGAGAGCATAAGTTTTTTATATTCTACGAAGGGGGGTGAGGTGTGGTCAAAAGAGACGGATTAAAAGAAGAAATTTCATTTTTGAGTAACTTTTGAGATTCAAATCATATATTGAATTTTTCCGTACAAACTTAGGAAGAGAAAGGAACTGATACTTAACCCTCATTGTAATGTTTTATAAACGGTAAGTAATATTTCTACGAAGTTTCATTAAATCGGCAACAAGATGGCATAAAAATATTTTCTTTCCATGTACCGCTAGCTCTCACTAGGTAGTGTGACCATCTCTTCAATTTTTGATAAACAATAACAGATATTTATGCAAAATTTCCTATAAATATAAAGCAAAGTGATTTAAAAACAATATTTTTTTCCTAACCCCCCCCCCCCCCTCCTCCAACATATATGTAACACTCTTTGAAATTTTAATTAAAATTGATAATTGTGATACTTATACAATCATTTTTTTTCTTTTGCCCTTGCCCCCCGATATATATATATATATATATGTATATATATAAATCAGCGTAAATTTTCCTAAATATTCAGTGTTATTTATAACAAATTTTATTAAAATGTAGTCATATAAACATTAATTTCCTGCCCTGCTGAAGGCAGTGGAGACCCGGTGCAACTTTTTACCCGATCAGATTTTTATTTTTTTTTCCCTTAAGAATAAAAGTTACTGTTAGTGATTCGTTTAAAAACACTGACCCGCTAGCTGGCGAAGCTCGCTAGTATATCATTAAAATCGGTAAAATAAGGATATAAATACTCATTTTTTTCCCTCTGCCCCCCCTTTCTTTAACTCCGCACCCCCCCCCCCCCAAGTATGTCTGAAACTTACTGTAATTTTTTCACAAATTGTACGTGATTATACAAAGTTTTTTTTTTTTTTTTTTTTTAATCGGTAATAGGGTATTTTTAAAAAGAATATATTTAGTGTATTTGACAAAAAAAAAAAAAAAAAAAAAAAAAAGATAATAGGGTATTTTAAAAAAGAATTTATTTCCATCTGCCCCACCTCCTTGAATTCCAGGTATATAATACACTCATTGTGATCTTCACAAATTGTATTGTACGTGATTATACAAAGTTTCATTAAAATCGGTAAGAAGGTGGTATAAAAAAAATTGTTTTCTTTCAATCTGCTGCTAGCCCCAACCCCTCTTCCCTTTCTCCAGGAGGTATATACTAAATGAATTGTGTACCAAATCAAATGATATTTCTAAAAATGAAATTTGAAAGTCATTCTTTAAATTCATTATTTGATATTTATTATTTTGCGATTTGCGAATTGAAAAAGTGCGCTTTTTTCCGGGTGCCCTTTTTTTTCTGGTATCCTATATTTTCAAGTAATATTAAAATTAAAGAACCTAATTATGAGATGATTTTTGCTACACAGTGCAGTTTCATACAATCCTTCCCCCACCCCACTCCCAATTGCATATTTCTTCTAATTGGACTCATGTTTATTTAAAAAGATCATTTTGCTAACACCCTTCTACTTCCTGTAATTTACTGTTAACGCCGTATTAAATTGCAGTTAGCAATAAATTAAATTTGTATTAATATTAAAAAATAATTTCACCTAAGTTACCCGAACAAATTAAAAATTTAGTTTTATAATGCAACAAGTTTGCATTAACTTTAAAATTTTATAGTCTGTAAAATTATTTTTAAAACTCATAAAATTTTTTAAAGTGCTATTTGTATTATTGTTTACTATAAAAGGCAAATTACTCAAATTGAATTCTGCTTAAAATAAAAGGCAGTTTTTTTTTTTTTTTTTTTTTTAACAAAACAATATTGAAATTAGGTTATACTTAAAAAGGAAGAAAATAAAATAGCAGTAAAGGAATAGTCGTATAGAAATACAGAACGGAATCCAAAGAAGGAAAGAAACATTTATATAGAAACTTGCTTGGGCGGTTTTAAAGATGATTAGGTTATCTTAGGACAGTATATTTCCGAGAAAAATGAAGAACACCCCTGAATGAAACTTCCCTCCTGTATGCATTTGCCCGCGAGCGCGGTCCATATGTGCGGTTTTTCTGTTTCATTTTCGTATTTGAAGTTTCATAGTTTTTTATGCGTGAAGCAGTATATCCGATGTGTACGATGTTATAGATTTGTTATATTTAAAAAAACGCGAGGTTTTTTTTTTTTTTTTTTTTTTTTTTAAATAATAACTAGTTGTTTATTCCGTTCTATCGTTTCATGATTGACTGAAAATTTTAATAAAAATGCAGGGAAAATTCGGATTAAAATTACTATATACAAATAAAAGTAAAAGTAAAACAACATGCAAGTACAATAAAATATGGATTATGAAAAAAATTTACATTCATAAATTTTAATTTATTTTTTGTCTGTATCACAGTAGTAAGATGCAATTATTATAGAATAATTTATTCTTATTTATTTATTATTCTTATTTCTTTTTCAATAATGTATTCCATTTAAAATCGTAGTTATTCTTTCTGATCAGAAAAATATTAAAAAAAAAAAAAAAAAAATGCAGCGTAGAAATGTACTTAAATCAACGAGTTCAATTAAACCGTCAACAATAGTTAAAAGAAATGGGAGAATGAATTATGTATTATATGAACATAATGTGTAAATAATGAATAAAAAAGGGATGTAAAATAAAAATACAAATTATTTAGGAAATTGCATTGCACTGTTATTAAAAACGTTAATTTAAAAATAAATTAAAAAAAAAAAAAAAAAAAAAAAAAGTGGTCAGTGGTCACACCATATTATATAACTTATATATATATATGGCATTTTTATTCCATAATATTCTGAAATCTTCGACTCAACAAGAGCAGTTTAAAAAATAAAGAAAGGTTTGATATAGGGGGATATTTCCCTGGGCTTGATTAACGTGTGGGCCGACTGCAGAGAGGGGACAAAAATTTTGCTTAGTGTTAAAAATTTTTTTTAATTAAAATGTACAAAAATGCTTTGAAAACAACAATTTCATGAAAAGTTTATTTTTGAAAGGAAAACGAAAAGTTTTATAGAAAATAAAATATTTAATATATTTAAATAAATATTTAAATAAAAGTTTATTTTTGAAAGGAAAGTTTATTTATTTTTTTTTTTTCAAGAAAAATTTATTTTTTAAAGGAAAACGAAAAGTTTTATAGAAAATAAAATATTTAATATATTTAAATAAATAAATTAAAATATTTTATTCTATTATTCATTCTTAGGTGAAATGGAGAAAAAGCGTAAGTTTTTTATTAATTAATTAAATTATTATTATTATTATTATTATTATTTTAGGTGTGCTAAAAATCATGCAAAAAACAATAATTATGAGGACCCAAATGTGCCTTAGGGGGCCCACTTAACTGGAATCACTTTGGCTTGATCGAACTCTGAAATCTTCACCTGATGAGACAAGAAAATATCTCCGTATGGCATTGACATCGAAAATTAATTTTTAAAATATGAATAAAATTGCTTCGCAGACATGCATTAAATAAGTAGCAAGATATTTCACAGGAAGACAGACTTTTTCACCTGGCGAGGCAAATCGCTAAAAGTGCTAGCAAATATTGTAATCGGTTCATAAGGAAAATTTAAGTAAAATGGGTTCCTCGGAAATGCATGAAAAATAAATGACAAAATTTGACATAGGCAGGTAGAATTTTTGCCCTCAAACCGACATCTAACCAGATAGATTTCTAAAATTACCAACACATTTTACG
The DNA here is from genome assembly GCA_963930645.1 of Salticus scenicus. Lineage (NCBI taxonomy): Eukaryota > Metazoa > Arthropoda > Arachnida > Araneae > Salticidae > Salticus > Salticus scenicus. The sequence goes on from OZ005660.1 coordinate 196,587,392, forward strand.
ATTAATGACTTTTGATTTGCGCTCAATATTTCAAAAAAATCAGTTTAGTGGAAAGGATTAGAAATAAATCGCAAGATTTACCACTAGAACGCTTGAACCTATCCCTGCAGAAAATCCCTGTAAATAATATACATATTGTATTGTCAACTTACAAAAGTGTTATTGCACAAGCACAATAATTTTTACAATTATCATTATAAATTGTTAAACTAAAATTGAATTGATAGTATATGCAGATTTATTTATAAGACATAACTGAAATCACAAGTTTCAGAAATATATCTATAGTGTTTAATAAACTGTATTGACTAGTGGATTTGCAGATCGGGAGTCACAACATCCTATTTGCATCACACATTATTCATCATATAATTTTTATTTATTCCTTATAATACATATAGATTCGATTGATTTACTTCCATAAACGAAAAGGTTTCTGAGGGGGGCTACCCCCCGCTGTATTTCTCTTTCTACAACTATCTGTATATGTATATGCATATATATGATTCCTTATAACTGGGTGTCTTGTATTAATTCCCTGTAATTCATAGATACTTCTACCAAATTTCATGCAAAATTATTATATAACATTTCGGAATTATTTTATGTAACCCTGTAAATGAATTTCCAATTCTATGTCCACACTTCTCCACTGGAAAACATTCTTTTATAATTCTAATAAAATTTCATTATATTTAACGAGGTGTAACCATGTTAAAATATACTTTTAAGAAATATCAACTATAGACCTTAATAGTACGAAATTATTTTATGTATCCCAGAAAAAGAGCCACAGTAATTATATACACTAAAAAGAATACACCTATTTAATTAATTATAACTCATTAATATTTCAACCTAATGTGACATCATTTGGATGATTACAGTCCGTCATCGGAATTCTTTTGTCTATATACATACTTTTTTTAGAGTAAACATGCTTTTAAGCATCTTTAAAATGTATGCTAATTCCATTATGCTGAATGCAGAATAAGCGCATTAAAGTACGCTTAAATAAAAAAAAATTCTCAGGCTCCAATGTCATGAAATTATTTTGCGTGTCTCCGTAAACAAACCATAAACATTGAATACACCAGGAAAAAACATTCAGCTTATTTTACGTTTTTTTACGAATAATTCTTCAAAATTTGCCATAATTTCGCTGTTTACATTATATTGTCAGAACACTTTTGTGTGCTCTTGTACATTAATTAGGGAGCCTAAGATACACTAATTTCATTTTGTTGATTGCAAAGTAATGATGTCTAAGTGCATTCAAAGGAAACTCACCCAATGTAGTGATTAGAATTTTGACGTGTCCCTGTACACAATCCATGAAAATATAGACATAAAAAAGATATAGAGATATTTCTATAGAGAGCCTGAACGAGTGTGCCAATTTGCAAGTCAATCGGAGCATTTTTGTGGCCTTTATTGCAGTACGTACAAATTCTGCCCATAGACCGTAGTAAAAAAAACTTTGGTGTGTCTCTGTACGTGAACTACAAATGAAGTACACACCGGAAACTATACAGCTGAAAATCCGCGTGGCTCATGAATATGTATACCAAATTGCAAGTCAACAGCGTGATTTTTGCGGTTGCTATCGCAGTACATACAAATTCTTCACATAGGCCGTAATGCAAAGAAAAAATTTGGAGTGTCCTGTACACGAACTTCAAATTGAACACACACTAAAACTATACAGCTAATTCCATTGGGCTCATGAACATGTGTACCAAATTGCAAGTCAATTGCGTGATTATTGCGGCCGCTATCGCCCGACAGACAGGCACATAGACAAACAAACCCACAGACAGAACCCAAAATCTTTTTGAGTCTCAACAGAGAGGCCTCCACTGACGTTCCGGCAATAAATAACACACAATTATTAGCAGGAAAAAAAATATATTCCGTATAAATGAAATATTTATTAATTGAAATTTAAGTTTACAAATTTATACTTTAAATCTTTATTATAAACTGTCTATAATGGAAATGTATGATTATGCGTTTTGCATGAAATTTAAAAACTATAATGTACTTTCAATTATGAAATTACCATGAACATTTTTAATGGAATATTAAATAATATATTAAATAATTAAGAATTCATTCATGTAATACTTAAAAATATATTATTAATTGCATTAAATCAAATATGATTAAAAAATTAGTTTATATTTTCTTAAGTATTATAATTACCCCTTTTTAATTAGTAAACAACATAATTTTAAATTAACATCAACGTAACAGTATTTTATTAAGTAAGATTATTAATGAATTTATTCAACATTACAGTGAAATAATTTTTTGTGCGACCACAAAACTAGTTTAGTTCGCTCTTACATTTGCTCTATATAATGAATTTGAAATGTATATGAAATGTTATATGAAACATTTATTAAGTTTTTATTCATATTTTCTCTTAGTGCTATCATCTCTCTATGTTTAAAAAAGAATCCAAATTGAGATTTTTCAAAACATTTGCTTTCTGTAAGGCTCCGTTTCCATATGTGATTGCTTGTTGAATAGTTCTTATTTTTCTTCCTGGTTTTGGATCATTTTAATGACGAATTATTATACATTAAGTAACTAAGCTACTTAATATGTAAGTTACATTGTTTGTAAGTTTAATTTGTAAGAATACAAATTTCCTATATAGCACAAAATAATAATAATGACAGTAATAATAATTGTCTAAGATTTAAGTGTTTAAGGAATATCATGAATATTTTTCTTTTGTCTGAAGTATCTCATTAGTTTATTGAAAATAATGAAATAAAATTAAATGAAAAATAAAATATGAGGGAAATTGAAATACAAATTATAAATCAATGATGGAGATTCTGATATATATTTTATACAGATGCATCTCCCCCTCTGCCATTCCATACACACCGTAGGACCTATTTCTTATAATAGCTAATCCCTACCCAAGTAGCACGGGAACGTTCTGTGAACGTCTAATAACGGTTACAGTCGTTCAAACACCGTGTTTCGTGTCAAGAGAACGTTCGATTAGACGTTCAAAAATAGTATTACTTAGAACGTTCTGAAAAGGTTTGCTTTGTACCATCTATAAAACGTACAAGTCTAGTTCTATGAAAAACGTTCAAGTGTATCACCGTCGTAACACGTTCTGTCACAGTGTGATTATAACAAATATAACAAAATGCCTTTTTTTTTTTTTTCAGTTTTTTTTCTTTATGTCCAGTTTTAAATTTTATGGACATGTAGAATAATCATTGAAATGTAATAGAGATGCGGTGAGAAAAAATTACAAAATTTTAAACTTTAATTATATGTTATTATAATCATTATAATTATTTATAATTTTATTTAAGTTTTATGTTGTTGAATTCTGTCAAATACATTACTCCAGATTACTTTTGCAGATATTCATTATTATTTGCTTCTTAAATTGTTAATAAATTAAGTTACGAAAAATTAATTAAATTTATTTATTTATTTATTTATTTATTTATTTATTTATTATTATTATTATTATTATTATTATTATTATTATTATTATTTTGTATATACCAAGAAAAATGTGAGAATTTTTGATCTCCGGTTTTCCATGGGTTTATACACTCTTGAGATGTCCAGAACACAATTCTATCATTCTTTTAAAATGCCAGTCTGTCTGTTTTTTTTTTTTTTTTTTTTTTTTTTTTGTGTGTGTGTATTATCAAAGTTTTGTGGACTCTGTATCTCACAAACCAATGGACGGAATTTAACCAAACTTGATGTTTAGTTAGACTTTAAACTAATTTTCTAAATATCAGGAATATTTAATTAGACATTGACCTAAATATCAGCTTTGTTGCTTATTAGCCTCTGGAATGTATCACCAGATAGGGTTCGCTTCTATTCTGTAAATTCTCCCTTTTATGGGGAGATTATAGCTCAGCTTCTACAGTGCACAAATGCACCAAACTTAATATGTGAAACAGATATTATGTAACACTACGCTGATTTAATTCGGGTGCATATATTGACCAACTGGTGGCGCTGCTCTCCTGCAATTTAATCCCGTTAACGTAATGGCAATAATTCAGTTTTTGTGATATAAATAATTATAAATACACTGAACTTGGTATGTAAAATTAATATCATATAAAACTTTGCAGAATAATTTTGCGTGCATATCGGAAAACTGGAGGCACTGGTATGCTGCAATTTAATTTTATTCAAGGGAACGGAACGCAATAGCTCATTTTCTATGATTTATAAATGCTCTAAATTTGGTACGTGAAATAGATATTACGTAAATTTTACTGATTCACTTCGGGTACATATCAAATGACAGGTGGCACTGTTACGTTTCAACTTACGGGAAGCCTGTACCTCACCTTCTATAATACGAATACTTATCAAACCTTGTATGTGAGACATATATATAATGACAAAATGTGCTGATTCAGTTTCCGTATATATCCACCGACGGATGGTGTTGCTATTGCTTTCTGCGATTTTTCAGATATCTGTATTTCAGCATTTTTTGGTAAAAAATGTAAAAAATTTCATGTATAAAAATGTTAATTATAAAAACCTGTGTTGATTAAATTAATAAATTTTAAAATTTTATGGATGCTGTATCTCACGAACTAATGAACGTAATTTATTCAAACTTGGTTTACTTGGACTGTGACCTAAGTTGGTGGCGATTATATTTGTTAATAAATCGTTCAATAGGTGGCACTGTCATAACATTATTTTCAGAATTTTTAATATGTCATAATAGGTCGAAATTTCGTATTAATGTACATGAGTGAGCATTGTTTTTAACTTTTCCCTGGAAAATTAAATATGTGTATATATATGTAAATTTATATTAGAAATATTTAATTTTAAAAAAAGTATGGGTAATTTGTATAGTTCATCGTTTTCGCTATTGTATTAAAATTCTTAACATTCTTGCCAGAAAAGTCGTCTATACTTTTAAAGCGAAAGGATGAACCCTAAATCTTTGATAATTTAAAACAAAGTTATCGACTTTTCACATTTTTCATTATGTCTAATACATTTCTTAAGATATATATTTTGTATACTATAAAATTGATTTTTTTGGATATTTAATGTTATACTTGTTTGAGATGAAAATCGTATACATTTACCATGGAAAATAATTTTGATAGATTATTTTAGCAAATAATATTTATGACATCGACCTGAGCAGGAAAATATAGAAGAAAGTTTTAGGATGGCCTCAGTATAATAAGTTTTAAAAAGATTAAGTTTTGAACAGTATGAAAAATCTTTTTTGAAACGGGTGTTATTGAATAAATTGCTTGATCGACAAAAAGTTTCGCCGCGTGTAAATACCACCTGCTCTGTTGTTACACAGGAAGTTGGTATTTCTTGTTGTGGCTTGTGGGAAAGTCCAAAGCATCTGACTAACTGCTTGCTTACTCATAATGATTTTGTATTTACATTCAGATTTGAATCTAACTTTCGGATACTTCGGATACTAACTTCAAGATACAGATAAGTTCGTTCACTTACTTTTCCTTTTTATAAAATTTTCATACTTGTGCATTGAAATCTTATATACAAAATTTAGTTTATTAAAATTTATCAAAAAAACATATAATATGTTTAAATTAAATTTGAAAATTTAAAATTTTTTACATCTTTCACGCTAACTCCTAAATATATTTCATTATTACAGTTCAACGTTGTAGTCTAATCTAGCAAATCCATGCGAATTTTTCTCACTTTTCTTTTCTTATTTACTTTTAAAATTTGAAACTCATAAATATTATACCGAATTCCCCATCTAATTAAAATTTTAATTTACCAGAAGCCAAATTATTATTAGTACCAAATTAATATTGTGCAATAGTGAGACCAAATCATTCAAAGAAAGGTTTCAAAATTAAATTCATGGTTGAAGGCCCAGTTTCATACTTTCGCAGGCAGTACAGTTATAATATAGGATTTCCATTATGCCTTTTAAATTGTTGTCGCGATGTTGACTTTTATTTATTTTGGTATAATATTTTGTTAATAATAATAATAATAATAATTCTTATTTTGATTATATTTTACGTTTATGATTTTTAGTCAATTTATGACAATTATTCATATTCTGTATAATCTTTAAAGTATTTCTATGTTTAAAATGACGCTTATAAAGATTGAAGAAGCAATTTTTAAAAATACAGTTTTCCATAAAATAATGTAAGCAAACAAATGTTGTAATTTTTTCTTATTAGTTCATTGAGTTGAGTCCGCATGCTTAAATATTGTTCATTTTTAAATATTATTTTTTATCCTCGCGTATTTCAATAATTACACTACTATATCGTTTCGGCAAAAATTAATTGCAACTGATCCACGTTAAAGAAATATATAGATAGATTTGATCACGTATGTTTACATTTTACATTACACTGTAGAAATGTAAAAGCAGGGAGAAGTATTAAAAAAGAAATAGTTACTAAGGTGAATCTTAATATTGCTAAATGTTTTAAATTTTGAAGTTTATTTATTTTATTTTTATTTATTTGTTTGTTTACAGAATAAACTTTTAATTAATTATTTATTTATTTTTCAAAATGTTTCACCACATTTTATACTGTTATATTTCACTGCATGTGTATGTAAAATTTATAAACTCAAAATCAATAATTTAAATAAATTTCGCATACGCATGATTTGAAATATGAAAATATTAAGTAAATTTCACGTAATCTATTTAAATAAAAAAACAAAATAATAATAATAATTTTTTTTTTTTTAAACGTATTTAAAATACACCGCTGTTCAAAATTAAAGGAACAAACCTGCTTTCCCATTTTCTTCTTTTATGCATAACTTTTAAACAAATAAACACATGAACATAAAATTTGAATGTCATGTTCGTTATCATATGATTAATCGAATTTTATATAACTTTAGAATAAGTAATAATTTTAAACTAATAATTATTAATTTTTGTCAAAAGTAAGCTTTGGAAAAAATTAAAAAAAATTTCAACAATTTTAGCAAAGAAAACTTAATGAAAAATTGTGTTAATTATGCATTATAGACAAGTGAAGACGCACATGCCCTCAAATGTTAAACAAAATCCTTGTTTTACTTTCTGTGTTCACTTTTCTTTTACTTTAATAACGGAATATTTGAAAAAAAAAATAATAATAATTACTAATTTCTATAAACTGTGATCATCACCAGAATAATAAAAATGTCGATAAATAAATTAATAATGAACGCCTTATCCGATTTTCATGTTTCTATGTAAAATATTAAAAAAATTATTCACACGCGAAAAAATGAAGAAAAAAGAAGAAACAAAAAAGTGACTACATGAAGAAATATACGGTTTTAATCTAACGCATGGATGCGCGTACATCATTAACCTATCTGTAATGCATCTTCATGACCATTTTTCATGAAGTTTTCTTTTCTAAAATTGCTGAAATTTTTCATTTTTTCAATGTTTACTTTTGAGAAAAATTTACTGATATTAGTTTAAAAATTATTACTTATGCTAAAGTTATATAAAATTCGATTTATTGTATTTTAAAAAACATACTATGTATCCAAATTTTATACTTCTGTGTTTATTTGTTTAAGAATTATGTGAGAAAAAAAAAAAACGAGAAAACAGTTTATTGTTTAAATTTTGTACACTTGTGTACTTCTTTTAACTAATTTTTATTTTTTGTTTTCCATTGATTGTGCATTATTATAGTTTAAAAATAGAATATGTAACATATCCGGGCATTAATTTGAGATTTCATTGATAATTTAAAATTTAATAAAATACTTTTGTGTTTGAATGCTAAAAGTTTGCAGTAAGTTTCAAAATTTAGACATAAATATTTTTAAATTTTTTTGCTTAAGGGCCCTCTTCACTCACCGCCGCTGGAAGCCGAAGCTAATGTTATTCAATGGGAAATATTTCTTTACAAATAACTTATTAAGTAATACATATTTTTAAATTCTGTTTTCACATTATGAAGATTCCCAGCTGTTAAATTCACGGACCTTTTTAAAAAATATATTTCTTTAATTTTGTATATTTTACTTCGAAGCTGCAAAATACGAATTTTCAATATATGAATTTTTTTCATTTTGCAATTTCAAAATAAAATATTAAAAATTAAAAAAATACTTTTTCAAAAAAGGTCCGTCAATTTAAGAGTTGGGAATTTTCTGAATGTGAAAACAGAATTTAAATATATGTATTAGTTAATAAGTTATTTGTAAAGAAAATTTCCCCATACAATAACATTGGCTCTGGCTACCAGCGACGTTAAGTGAAGAGGGCCGTTAACTTATTAAAATTAATATCCAAATATGGTTATATTCTATTGTTAAATTATAATGATGCAAAATCTGGGAGGGGGGGGGAATAATAATTAGTTAGCAGAGGGCATATTATCTTAAAATATTTCAAAATATTCCAGAACTTGGATTTATTTATTTATTTGTTTTTGAATTCAAATATTTATCTAGAATATTCAAAATATTGATCTTTTGTTATACCATATTTCAATGCATGTATGTAAAATTTTATAATATTAAAACAATTATTTATGAAAAAAAAATAATAAAAAGATAAAATAAAAACTATACAAACAGAAGAAAAAAGATAAAGAAAGAAAGGAAGGAAAAAAAGAAAAAAATAAGTCATAAAAAAACAGACACTATAAAATTCAAGAACTCGAAGCAATTGTTCCGGGTCGAGAAAAGACACAACCCTTCATCAACCGAACAAAGTAGGCACGAGTGCTGCAAAAAATCTGCAACTTAGCTCTTGTATTTGCAGCACTCGTGCCTATTATGTTCGTCTGACGAAGGGTCGTGTCTTCTTTCGACCCGGAACAATTGTTGCGAATTCTTCCATTTTATTATACATGAAATACATTTTTAGCACGTTCAAAGAACGTTCAAAAATTGTTTACATAACGTTGTGAGAACGTGTGTATAGAACGTTTTCAGAACGTTTCTACACTATTTTAGAACGTTTACAGTACGTTTTCTAGAACGTTCTGAAAATGTGTATAACGTTTTGAAAACGTTCTAAAAACATTTAGAACGTTCTGAGACCGTATACATAGAACGTTCTCTGAACGCTTCTATAACACCGATGGTGATAGCTACACGTTCATTGAACGTTCCCTGAACCGTACTATTGTACGTCTTCAAGATGGACAGATAGACGTCTATAACACGTTCAAAGGGAACGTTCTTAGAACGTGTTTGCAGAACAATTTTTGAACGTTCAGAGAACGTTTCGGTGCTGCTTGGGTATGTGTTTCTTATTTTTCAAGTTTAGCTATGTAACAAATTTAATCTTTAATTCAATAATAAACTATAATATAAATTGTTGAGCGTTGTAATATAAAAATACATAATAACAAGATAGATTTTGATATAAAATGTTAATAATAATAATAATAATAATAATAATAATAATAATAAAAACAGTTGATTTAGAAGAAGAAGAAGAAAAAAAACTGGGCATTTTTTACCGTTAGTATAATTTTCTGCCCCTGAGAAATTTTGTGCGCAAGGCATAAACCTTGGATTTCCACGCGATAGCCTTGGGTTCCTAAGCCACGTTGGCTGTGCATTTTAGTTAAAATAATAATTTAAAAAAAAACTAAAGCAAATGCATTTTTTACTTGTATGTTAATTTAGGCATATAGCATTAATTTTGTTCTAAAGAAAAGGTCATTGATAATGTACATTGATAATTATATAATTAATAAATATTTTTCGAATTTGAGTGGGAAAAAAAACTTTCCAGAGCAGTTTAATAAATTGCTTAATTAGAATGTTTGCTCAAAGTGTTTGTTACATTTTTATTTAATTCTATTTTGTGCTAAAATTTTCTACAAATCCTAGATATTTTCAAGAAAAAAAAAAACAGTTTTAAATGCATTTTTTTTTTTTTTTTTTCAAAAATTCAATATTTATGCAAAATTCATAGCGAAATCATTAAGAAAATTTTAGAAAATTAAAACTGAAAAATTCAGAATATTATTTTATAAAAATTTTTGAATGAAAATAGAAACCTCTAAATTATTTTATCCATAATTTTAAAAATATTTTCAAAAGTACTTGTAGGAAACATCAATCAAGTATTTCACTGAAAGATTTACAGTTTCAGCAAAAGTAGATTCGAAAACTTGGAAAAAATAGTTTTAATTGCATGTAATAATAATAATAACATTTAATCATTTCTGATAATTAAACTTCTTTTTAACGATAATTTTTTAATGACTGTAACGACTAAACTCTGGCTCAATATCTAATATGTAGAATTTTATAATGTACCTTGACGGAAACCGGTAAAAATGGTAACGGAAAAAATTGTACCGGAAAAAATGGTAAACGGAAAAAATGGTAAACAGAAAAAATGGTAATGAGGGAAATTAGTTAAATCAAATTGCAATACATATCATATCATGATGAAAGCGATTTTACACAGTTATTGGTGGCTCAAAACTGAAGTGGTCGGAAGAGTTTTGGATCGCTATAAATTCTTGCTATTCCTGATTCGTTTTCACTTTTCATTGGAAGTAGTGAAGTTTTTGAACTTAGAATGTCAAGGTCATTTTTTAACTCATATTATTGAAGCGAGAGTGCTAATCATTCCCGAACATTCTATTTCGGCCTAACTCCTCTCTCTCTCCCTAGGGAAAGAACAAGTTATCGTCGTGTTTATACCCACTGGACTGGAACCGGTCAATTCGTTAACAGTTTTCAGGGTGCTTGTTTGTTTTTGTTAAAAAAAAAAAAAAAAAAAAAAAATGTAATTTTCTTTTTGGCCCACCAAATGTTTTAGGTTTCACAAATCAGCCTTATAAGAAACCAAAAACACTTAAACACAAATTATAATTTTTTCAGATAGTGTTTAAAAACTGACTGAGATGATTAGCATTTTTTCATTTATTTAATAAAATGACAATACAGGAAATATTTTTACTTTTTAAAATGTGTTTTAAAACATTACATTACTTATATGTTTAACATTTATAAGTCTGATTAAAAAAAAAAAAAAAAAAAAAATGTATTTTTAGTTATTGCTGAATTGATATTACACAAATTTGTTTAAGTCGATTATAAATCTATTCATCCATTCTAGCTATATGAATATTCTCTAACCACATTTCTTGCGACCACGGAAGCCTCTGCGCAAGTGCGGATTGAACGAGTCCAGTGCTAAAATAGGGGTGACTGAGAGAAAACAAGCGATAAGGGAACACCGAATAACTGGATGTTTGCCAAATAACTATCTCTCGGCCAATTTTGCATCCCTCGAAACTTTTGGACTCGGCCTCACTGCTAGTCGTAGGAAACGTGGTCGCACTATACCTATGACAGATGTTTCAGAATACTAATTTTCCACTTACCATTTTTCCGTTTACCATTTTTTCCGGTACCATTCTTTCCGTTTACCATTTTTTCCGTTACCATTTTTTCCGGGATTCACCTTGACATATACTGATGTCAGTTGGTTTTCTGTGAAAATCGTCTAACATGTGCCGTTGTAATGCTACGATTTCTCACATTTTTGGAAGGCTATAGCTAAGCTTTTTATTGTGCATAGCTTCGAAAACTTGATATTTGAAAGGGCTATTATGAAATAACATGCTGATTTAAATAACTGCAATTCCGTGTACTAGAAAGCTATATGTCTGCTTCTATAGTTTATAAGTGCACAAAATTTAATATATGAGATTACCATTATAAAAAGAATGTGCAATTTTTATTTTGAAAAAAAAAAAAAAAAAAAAAAAAAAACTTCATTTTTTTTTGCGTGTTTGTTGGTACGTGGCACTCTTATATAGAATGATACAGAAGAAAGTTTTGTTACGCAGACAATATATTAGTTTTTTATATTATGCTTATTTTTAAAAAAATAATACCCCATAAAATTAATAAAGAATTTTTGTAATATCTTTTTTCCCTACTTGGACGTTTTCTTAATTATTTTTTATTTTTATCTCTATTATTTATTCTTTTATTTGAAACGTAATATTTGTTATAAGTAAATCGTTTATATTACGAGTATTTTCAAATATTAGTTAACAAAATTTGTTTGAAATCAGCAAAAACTGATATTAAAACCATATTGTTTTACTTCTGATCTCCATTTTCCCCAGCTACATCAAAACTACATTGCATTTATATCTTAATTAGTAACAATTGAAGATATTTTTCTGGGAATAATTGATAATAATTTTTTGTGAAATGAAACTGAAGAGAAATAAAATTTTCGTTTGTCCCACCCTCTCCCGTAGATTTAGAAAAATTCCAAATTACTATGTATTTCCTTAATAAGTTATATAAAATAAGAAGTTTCATTGAAATCAGTGAAAAGTTATATAAAAATATTTTTTTTTTTTTTGTGTGTGTGTGTGTGTGTGTCTTCCACTGCCAAAAAAGCCCTTCTTTATATATCTAAGGTATTTTTCTTTAATTATTATGAAATAATAATATATAATCTTCTTGAAATTGAAAAATAAAATACTTTTTTATTTTTATTTTGTCCTCTCCTCCTTCCACAAACCACTAAATATATCAGAACTCTATAAAGTACCCCCCCCCCCCGCCTTTAGCTCGATGAAAATGCCAACGAAAACAATGGAAACCAGAAAAAAAAGTCATTGGTGAAAATTGTAACAGTAACTTCTAACCTGTGCAAATAAAGAAAGGTGACTCTCTATGTTTATATGTGTGATTGACGTATGGGCTGGGCTTAAAAGAGTAGTTTTCGAACGAATACAAATAACTCCCAAAAAATCCTTAATACATTATCTTTAACGACAGTCATGTATGTTTTGAAATTGAAGATAACATTTCTTCCTTGCTTTTGAGGTATGAAATACAAGTTCGCAATGATTTCTTTTAAAAAGAAAAAAATATTTTTCTTTTTACAAATTAACTTTGGGTGTAATTTAGTTGCTATATTTAGGGATGAAAACAGATATTACATTAAATTAATTTGTTATAATTTTAATAATACAATGTAGTTTTATGATTTGAAAAAGTTTATTCAGCTCCGATTTAATGATCTTCAGTGCAAACTCATTTATTGCAACTGTATAACCAAATTTTTATTATAAATTATAAGTTAACTCATAATTAAAATTAAGTTGTTTATAGATAAATAATAAGTCATTTCTGCTTTACAAATACAACTGATAAATTTTAATACTATGCAGTACATATTATGAGTAAACATGCAGCATGCCAATACGAGAAATCAAAATGCCAAAAAATCCTCATTTTGACCAAAATAAATTAATAAATTAATAATATCATTTAAGCTCTTTTGATAGCTTAAATTAAAAATTTAAAACTTTCAGTAATAGTTAGTAAAAATATCAGTAAAAGTTGGGATAAATAATGCTAAATTAATTTTTTTTCTATTCAAACAGATAAAAAAAGGAGTGAGAAAAAAAAAATGGCTTTATTACATTAATGCGTGTGCAATACACTTTAAACTATATATTGAAGTTGAATTAGCTGAAGTAAGATAGATTACTATTAAAAAAAAACTGAATTAAAAAAAAAAAAAAATAGCTCAAGTTTTTAGCTTTTCAACAAATAATTTTTGAGTAATATATTAATACTAAATACTGATTTCTTCATTTTAAAATTATTTTGAATAGTATGATAGTCACAAGATTCTCCATACACATAGACACTGGCCAGCTTCCAAAAAAAAAAAAAAAAAAAAAAAAAAAAAAAAAAAAAACACATTTTTGACCCAAGATACATTTAAACTTGTAAATTAGGTGAAAATCTTACATCCAAACTTTTAAAAGAATACAATACTTTTATTACGTACAATTGTTTTGTAGCGAAAAATATTAATTTAAATTATATACATTCACATTTAGTACTGATTATGGAATAGAAATATCAAAAATTTCGATTTTCAGTTTTTTACGTTTCGAGATGTCTTGAACCTTATTTGATTATTTTCAGAAAATGCTCATCTGTTCTGTGATAAAAATATTGTGTTAGATCTAGTTCAAAAACTGATACACAGAATTTTATATGAATTTATAAGGTGGCCATAATTAAACTGACAATTCTCATACTATTCTGTAGTACGATTTTATTGCTAGAATGGCATCATATTTGTTTGTAGAAAGATTAAGTAAGACGGAGAAGGAAGGATTCCGAAATAAATAAATAAAATAATAATAATAATAATAATAAAAAAGTCTTAAAACTTACCTCTGCGATAATATGTGGCACTGTTTTTCTAAGTTTTCGTCGTAATTTATAATTTAAAATTAATGATTGCGCACTTTTGTAAGTATTGATTTTGTCTCCAGTTCATAATTTGAAATTGGAGAAATTGTGCTGACTCGTACCGTTTTTTTTTTCTTTCTTTCTTTTTCTTTTTTTTTTTCTTTTTTTTTTTTTTAAGAACTTTCTTTATTATTACGCAACACCATATATTCTCCGAGTGGGAACTTTAATCCCCCCCCCCTTTTTTTTTCATAGAATCCTTTTATCTTAATTAATCTTCCGTATTAGAAATCCGTTATTAGAAATTCCATTATTAGGAATTTCTAGGATATTTCAGGAATTTTAGGAAATCCAGGATAATTAGGAATATCCGTTATTAGGAATTCATTACGTATTAGGAATCCGTAACAGAATTTGTTTTTATTAATCTTCGCATAACATTTACCGCCATTCTCGAAATTAGATTGCGCTATAGAACATTATGACCACTGTCAGTTTAATTATGGCGGGGCCGCCTTATATATTTAAATGTATCTTGAAATAAATTAGTGCTTATCAAATTTCGGTGTTATTCGTCCAAAAGGTGGCGCTCTTTGTACTGCAATTTTTACGATTTACGGAAGGCTATATCTCAGCCTCTTTCAAGTATAATGGTATAAAACCTTATTTATGAAATTGACAATATGTATACATGTACTATTTCAATTTAGGTATGTATCGCCTGATAAGGCATAGGTGGTGGCACTGTAATTCAAATTCATGTGCGTCAAGGCTATATATCAACTTCTAGAGCGTATAAATGCTAAAACTTCAGATGTGATGACTTTTATTTATGCAGGGACTTTCATTTTGTTAATCTCATTGAAATTTATAATGATATTGAATGAAAACATTCTGGATTAGGTACATTCCTTTGTTTTAGAATATTTCCATGAAACTGACAATTTTATAAGTGTGCCATATAAAATTACTAAAAATTAAATAAATAAACAATTTTAAAAATACAGTTAAACACAGTTTTTGCTCTTAATTATTACTTTTTGATCCTAAATATCGTTGAATTGGAATAATTTTTTAACATCAATAAAATAAATTAATAATAATTAAAGAAATAGCGCTTTCCCTATTTTCTCACAAGATAAAAAAATGTATAGTAAGTTAATAAAATATAAACTAAAATAAATTTTTTAAAATGTGTAAGTTTAATGTTCACGAGTATTTTACTATAAATTTTATTTTTATATATAAATTTATTTTTTTAGGTAATATATGACATTAAAATTCTTCCTGAAAATCCCTAGACCAAAGCATTGTTTTATCTGAAAACACTAACATCAATTATTTTTCTTCCTACATCAACTATGTTTAAACACGAATTGTAGTTATTTCAGTTATTAAGTAAGTTTTATGTATCAAGATAAGATCCATTATTATATGATTACTAACCGACGATAGCCTCGCGCTCGATTTTTACACAGGTATTTCAAAATTTATTTCTCTTTGCTAAATTACTGAACACTACACTGTCCTACATGATATTTATGTTTTGAGGTCTAAAAGTCTCCAAGAAATTTAAAATGATATTGTAATCTTTCAATTCCAATTTTACAATCACGTGTTTATTTAATATTTGAAATTATTATTCATTTCTCATGACGTATTGACGACATTTGTGATGTAAATTATTCTGCTAAATTATTGTTTCTCATTATTTTAATCAGTTTAAATACACACATTGAAAACGTGAATAAAATTATGATTCCTCTAATATAATGCCCTGTTTTAGCTATTGCATGATTTTTAAAGTTAGTTTCAGGAATTTCGGGATTTTATTATAAAGAAGATTAAATCCAATATCGTTTTTCAAACAACTTAATAAGTGGCATATGTTAGTAGTCTACACAATACCGTTTTAAATGTAAAATACAAAAAAGTTTCGTCATTTCGCGGGCTTCATTAATTATTGTAAAATGTTGTATTATAAAAGGTGTAAAGCTTCTAACAATGCTTAAATATGAAAACAATTAAATTATTCTCTTTTACTTTCATTTTCTTTCCCACTAAAATAAATAAATAAGAAATAAGTGTAATTTTTACTTTCTTCTATATGTAATATAGAGAAAGTATTGGATTCGCGAAAATTTTCGAAGTGCACTTTTTGATGGATTTACATGTTTTGGGATGTGGAGAACACGAATTAATAGTTTTTAGAAAATGTCTGTCTGTCTGTATCATTTTTTTGTGGACGCTGTATCTCACGAACCAATGAATGAAATTTAACCAAACTTGGTATTTAGTTGCACCCTGACATAAACTGGTGCTGATTAGATTTTGGGATCAATCGCTCAATAGGTGGCGTTGTGATCGCATTTTATGCAAATTTTTAACATGGCAGCATAGGACAAAATTCCGTATAAATGGGCATAAAGAGAGTTATTTTACACTTGTGATTGTAAAATTAATATGAATTATTCATAATAGTAGTAGTTAGCTAGGAAAAAAATTTTGTGCATGTGGGGGCATCGGTTCCTCCCCCCTGGGGGGGGAAGTACCCCCCCGGGGAAGTAAATTTTCAAGATGGGTATCGTTCGAAAGGTCTCGTTGATAATAGTAATAGTTAACTGGGAAAAAAATTTTGTGCATGTGGGGGCACATTTTTTTTTTTTTTTTTTTTTTTTAACGAAATTTAACCAAACTTGGTATTTAGTTGGTCCCCGACATAAACTGGTGCTGATTATGCTTGGAGATCAATAGCTCAACAGGTGGCGCTGTGATAGCATTTTATCTAAATTTTTAACATGGCAGCATAGGAGAAAAATTCGTATAAATGTGCATAATAAGAGTTGTTTTAAACTTGTGATTGTAAAATTAATATGAATTATTGATAATAGTAGTATGTAACTAGGAAAAAAATTTCTGCATGGGGGGCATCGCTTCCCCCCCTGGGGATAAATACCCCCCCCACAGGGGGGGTAAATTTTCACAATGGGTATCTTTCGAAAGATCAGGTTGATAATAGTAGTAGTTAACTAGGAAAAAATTTTTGTGCATGTGGGGGCATAGGTTCACCCGGGGGGGGGGCAAAGTTTCAAGATGGGTATCTTTCGAAAGATCTCGTCAATACCTTTAAAACGAATGGTTGAACGATAAATCTGTGATAATTTAAACCAAAGTTATCGATTTTTTTTAGTTTTAACAAAACAGAAAAAAAATCGCATTTTTTTTTTTTTTTTTTTCAACGAAATTTAACCAAACTTGGTATTTAGTTTGTCCCCGACATTAACTGGTGCTGATTATGTTTGGGGATCAATAGCTCAACAGGTGGCGCTGTGATAGCATTTTATCTAAATTTTTAACCTGGCAGCATAGGCGAAAAATTCGTATAAATGTGCATAATAAGAGTTGTTTTAAACTTGTGATTGTAAAATTAATATGAATTATTGATAATAGTAGTATGTAACTAGGAAAAAAATTTTCTGCATGGGGGGGATCGCTTCCCCCCCTGGGGATAAATACCCCCCCCCACAGGGGGGGTAAATTTTCACAATGGGTATCTTTCGAAAGATCAGGTTGATAATAGTAGTAGTTAGCTAGGAAAAAAATTTTGTGCATGTGGGGGCATCGGTTCCTCCCCCCTGGGGGGGAAGTACCCCCCCGGGGAAGTAAATTTTCAAGATGGGTATCGTTCGAAAGGTCTCGTTGATAATAGTAATAGTTAACTGGGAAAAAAATTTTGTGCATGTGGGGGCACATTTTTTTTTTTTTTTTTTTTTTTTAACGAAATTTAACCAAACTTGGTATTTAGTTCGTCCCCGACATAAACTGGTGCTGATTATGCTTGGAGATCAATAGCTCAACAGGTGGCGCTGTGATAGCATTTTATCTAAATTTTTAACATGGCAGCATAGGAGAAAAATTCGTATAAATGTGCATAATAAGAGTTGTTTTAAACTTGTGATTGTAAAATTAATATGAATTATTGATAATAGTAGTATGTAACTAGGAAAAAAATTTCTGCATGGGGGGCATCGCTTCCCCCCCTGGGGATAAATACCCCCCCCCCCCACAGGGGGGGTAAATTTTCACAATGGGTATCTTTCGAAAGATCAGGTTGATAATAGTAGTAGTTAAGTAGGAAAAAATTTTTGTGCATGTGGGGGCATAGGTTCACCCGGGGGGGGCAAAGTTTCAAGATGGGTATCTTTCGAAAGATCTCGTCAATACCTTTAAAACGAATGGTTGAACGATAAATCTGTGATAATTTAAACCAAAGTTATCGATTTTTTTTAGTTTTAACAAAACAGAAAAAAAATCGCATTTTTTTTTTTTTTTTTTCAACGAAATTTAACCAAACTTGGTATTTAGTTTGTCCCCGACATTAACTGGTGCTGATTATGTTTGGGGATCAATAGCTCAACAGGTGGCGCTGTGATAGCATTTTATCTAAATTTTTAACCTGGCAGCATAGGCGAAAAATTCGTATAAATGTGCATAATAAGAGTTGTATTAAACTTGTGATTGTAAAATTAATATGAATTATTGATAATAGTAGTATGTAACTAGGAAAAAAAATTTCTGCATGGGGGGGATCGCTTCCCCCCCTGGGGATAAATACCCCCCCCACAGGGGGGGTAAATTTTCACAATGGGTATCTTTCGAAAGATCAGGTTGATAATAGTAGTAGTTAGCTAGGAAAAAAATTTTGTGCATGTGGGGGCATCGGTTCCTCCCCCCTGGGGGGGAAGTACCCCCCCGGGGAAGTAAATTTTCAAGATGGGTATCGTTCGAAAGGTCTCGTTGATAATAGTAATAGTTAACTGGGAAAAAAATTTTGTGCATGTGGGGGCACATTTTTTTTTTTTTTTTTTTTTTTTTAACGAAATTTAACCAAACTTGGTATTTAGTTTGTCCCCGACATTAACTGGTGCTGATTATGTTTGGGGATCAATAGCTCAACAGGTGGCGCTGTGATAGCATTTTATCTAAATTTTTAACCTGGCAGCATAGGCGAAAAATTCGTATAAATGTGCATAATAAGAGTTGTATTAAACTTGTGATTGTAAAATTAATATGAATTATTGATAATAGTAGTATGTAACTAGGAAAAAAATTTTCTGCATGGGGGGGATCGCTTCCCCCCTGGGGGGAAGTACCCCCCCGGGGGGATAAATTTTCAAGATGGGTATCTTTCGAAAGGTCTCGTCAATACCTTTAAAACGAATGGTTGAACTATAAATCTGTGGTAATTTAAAACAAAGTTATCGATTTTTTTTACTTTTAACAAAAAAAAAAAAAAAAAAAAAAAAAAAAAACGTACTTTTTTTTTTTTTTTTTTTTTTTTTTTTAATATTGTTACTGATTGAATATGTATAGGTAAATATAGAAGAAAGTCTTGTGGTGGCCACAACATACTAGTTTTCTCCTGAATCTGTGATTTTAAATGTCTTTATTTTGCTTCAGTCTATTTGCTTTAACTATACATACATTTTTTTTTTTTTTTTTTTCACTTTCCGTAACCATACATAAGGTAGAGAAAATATTGTTTTCAGGTTAAATTTTCGAAATGGAGCTTTTGTTATAGCTACACGTTTTGAGGTTCCTTGAATCCAAAAAACATGTTTTTTTTTTTTTCGTTTGATCTGTGTGTCTGTCTCTTATCACCACATTTCAAGAACAAATGGAAGCAGGAAGTCCAAGCTCGGTATTCTATATATGCATCATGCTACAAGTCTACGAAAAAAAAATTGTGTTAAGTACAGTGTAACATCTATACGCTGCATCAAACAAAATTTAACATTAATAATAATAATGACCCTCATCTGTCATTCACGATTCCGGTTACACCGCTTCAAAACTGAAAATTTTGGCAGCCATTTTTTTTTTTCCGTTTGTTCAACTCACTGAGCTGGTTCAACTTACGGAAACATACATATATGTTTTGTATCGCACGTATTCTTATTTATTTCCTCTGAAACCTTGAAAAACTATTCAATTGTAACGTTTAAAGGTCTTAATTAAATATGACGGATCACTGGCTATTATAAACATGAACCTATAAATAGAATTATGTAACTTCGTGATTATAAGCAACGCAATACCAAATAAAAACAAACTAACACTGTTGCCATTCAGAAAATACAAATTCCAAATGGACTATTCTTTAATTCCGAATGAACGACTCTTTGACTGTTTCTTTAAAAAAAAAAAAAAAAAAAAAAAAAAAACGCTTAAAGTATTTCTAAAACATATTAAAGCCTTAAAACTCTTAAAATATTTGTAAAAACATATTAAAGTCTTTAAATATTTTTATCAAGCTTCATTGATTGTTTACATTGTAAGGTATGATTGGCGTCGAGTTCAGTACGTAAATGCCGCCAGTTGATTTTAGTTTTGAAATTAGTGTAAAGTAATAGTTGGGATAGAATGTTTGGTTGGGCAAGTAAAGGTCACCAGTTGAAATGAGTATTGAAAGTAGAGTAGTCTAAGGTGATAATGTCGAGTCAAGATAAAATGTTCGGTTGAGAATGAGAAAGTCCCTAGCTGGATCCTGGCTATTTTGGCGATGTTGTGGGTTAGATAGCTGGTTAGAAGTATCGAGTACAGGTGAATTTGGATTAGCATGGAGTGTCTGTAATTATTGGATAGTTAGTTAGAAAATACGCAAGCAAAGTGATGACGTCACTGAGCGTCAGTGGATGCAAGAAAAATATTTCCTATGTTAATCGCCTATTGGATGTTTTGTAAAAAATTATTAAAAATTGAAGAAAATTATTTCCCGATTTTAATCCCCATATTTCGGTACAGATAAGTATTAGTTATCGTGTGCATGCGTTAGATTAAGTTATTTCTGCTGTAAAATTGATAAAATTTGAATTTTAAATTTCAAAACTCTAGAAAAAAAATGGCAAACTTCCATATTCGATTGAAAACATAAACATTTCATTTCAAAGGATGATATTTACAGAATAAATATCCAACTAATTTACTAATTAAAAGGAAAATGATAAATATTCTATCATAATTTGAAGTCAAATTTGTTTTCAAATGTCTAAATAAAGTGTCTGATATAAGATATTCAAATGTTGTAGCGGAATAGATTTAATATATCTGTCATCCTTGGCGGAAAAAAATATCGCCAAATTATTTGGCGAACATACATAATTCCTTTCAAAAATCATGGTTATTTTAACAACTTATATTAAGAGAGCGAGGAATTATATGAAACAATATTTCGTACAATACGTATTACGAAAATAAACATCTGGCATGTATATTTTCGTAGTATGTTTTTAATCGCCAAATACAAAAAACGCCAAAAATGACACAGTTTTGAAATTTAAAATTTTGTCAATTTGACAGCAAAATAACTCAATCTAACGCATGGATATGATAGCATATCTATACCAAAATACGGGTATTAAAATCGGGAAATAATTTTCCTCGATTTTTAATAATTTTTTACAAAAAATACAATGGACGATTAGCATAGGGAATCTTTTTCTTGCATCAACGGACGGTCAGTGACGTCACACTTCGCTTACGTATTTGAAAACAGGATCTTCGATAGTTTAAAAAAAAAAAGTATTTTGGTCAAATGAAGTGAATCGTTATTTACTTCCTCTTACCCATAGGGTCGAGAAAGTATTGTTTTAGAGTCAAATTTTCGAACGTGAGTTTTTGTTATACTTACATGTTCTGAGGTGCCCTGAATACGAAAATCACGTTTTTAGCGAATGGTCTCTGTTTGTGTCTGTCTGTCTGTCTGTGTGGATGTCTGTGTGTCTGTTATCAACATATCTCAAGAACAAATAGTAGCAGAAATTCCAAACTCGGTATTCTAAATGTGTATCATATAGGTATGCTACAGTAAGCTTTTCGTTAAGATGAAGCAAATGGTTCGTGTACAGGGACACTCAAAAATATTAAAATACATTACTTCTATGGGGAAATTGCAGGTAAGTAGAATTTAACATCTATAGACTGCCCTAAACCAAATGAAACGAATTTATATATTTTGTAATAGAGATAGTCAACTGGGAAAAAAAAAAATTGTGTATGTAGGAGCCTCGCCCCCCCCCCCCTTCCTCTAGGGGAGTAAATTTTCACGATGGGTATCTTTCAAAAGAGCTCGCCAACACCTTTAAAACGAATGGTTGAACCATCGATCTGCGATAATTTAAAATAAAGTTATCGATTTTTTTCAATTTTAACATTTTTTTTTTTTTTTTTTTTTTACTTTAATATTGAGAATAAATTCAACGTTTTTTTTTTTTTTTTTTTTTTATATTTAGTGTTATACGACTTCTCTAATATGGAAATCGCCTGTATTATCAATAATAATTTTAATAAATTATTTTTAAAAAACAGAATTATTTTTTAATAACCGAATTCTATATAAATGTATTTGCATTAATGAAACGGGGGGGGGGGGGTGAGGGTGGTGCAGAACTAATTATCATATAAAACTCTTCCGAAGCGTAATTTGAATTGTTTAACATATGTTTACATAACAGTACTTGTTATCTTAGCTCTTAATCTCCAACCTGTACTTATAGTATTAAATTTCAGGGTAAGAGAAAGTCGCGTGAATGACACACCATATTTTTCTTATTATGAGGACTAAATAGAGCACTTAACGGAACACTGGGATGTGTTGTTGCTATTGTGTTGTCGGGCCTATATTTTTTGTCAACCAGCAGTTTTTTTTATTGTCAGTCATATTTATTGATCGGGTAGAATTTTTTTAATTTCAGAACGAAAATTATAAAATATCGAAACATATTTGATTTATAAACAAAAACTGAAAATACATTTAAATGATCACGTGGAACTTCATGATCTAAAAATTGTTTTCAGGATTTATCGTTCACTTTCCGTCATTTTTGACGGTTTTATATACTAGTATATATATATATATATATATATATATATATATATAATTTTTTTTTATGCACAAAAAGTATGTTTTGTGTAAATTGTATATGGAACTCATTCATCGTTTACAGGGCTCCCAAAGTATTTGAATAGAATTTGGTTGTACTTAGAAATTGCTGGATGTGTGCATCATTTTCTGTTACGTGTTTTTCATATAAGAGTAAATTTAATTACACTGTGTAATGTGCATAAAACTTTTAGAGAATGTGCAGGGCTAATAATAACAACTTTGAAAACACTCTAAGTCACGATTTCTGCAATCAAAGCGGATACGCATTGCGGCCCTCATGACTACTGTGTTCGTCTGATGAAGAGTCGTGTCTAATTTCTACCCGAAACAATTGTTGCAGATTATAGCATTTTATGGTGTTTATACAAAGTTTCCTCCTTACTGTTTTCAATGCCAGTTGTGTGGTGTTTTTTATAACATACAGGGCTACCAAAAATTAAGTTAAACGTTCTTTTCTATTGAATATAATTGATGAAATGTTTGTATACCTTCTACTATGTCAATGAACACTGCTCGTAAAAAAAAATAGTTTCTTATGCCCTTCTGCGTGTAAACAAAGTATATTTTGAAGTTTAAGTTTCCACTCTTATATATATATATGTATACATGTATAATATTACGTTTTGAGATCCACTGTCACATAAATCAAGTTTTTAGCATTTAATACGTAGTTTTAATATGTATAATGTAATTAAAAAAAAATTTAGTATATGATTCGTAGCAATTCGCAATTTATTCTTCTTATCATTCCCCATTTTGTTCTTAACTATTTTTCCATTAATAATTTTTTCCACTTCCCCATTTTTCTGCCTCCCTAAATTTTCAATTCAATCTAATAAGGCATTAAGACGCTATAGCGCTTTAAATAATTTGGGCTTATAGGCCATAATGATAAAGAAATTTTCGTTATGTCTCTCTAAGAAAGCTATAAGTGCTAGATTCACTTAATGGGTTCATTCTACTGTTTTCTATAATATATATACGCACCAACTTTCAGCTCAATTGATCAAAACGTTTAAACGATATTGCGTTCAATCATGTACTTACATGCATGCATCACTGCAAGAATAGCAAAAGTGAAGTCAGGGACCTCAAAACGTGTAGAAACACAAAAATCTCAGTCGGATTTTTGGCATGATGGCATAGTACTTTCCTTATATATGTATGTTTGGAGAGTAAAAACAGTTTCATCACTTGAAACAGTACATTGAACAAACTGAAGCTTTGGTTTAATCTTATAACAAATTTGTATATTGAAAATATATATGCATATTTGTATAATTGTATATTTGAAATTATTTTTAAACTTCAGAAAAATTTAAAACTACTATTTATATTTTTTTTGTATCATATAAAAGTCAAATTATTAAAAATAGATTATGCTTTCAACGAAATGATTTTTTTCCCCTTAAATGCTTTGTGAAAAGAATATTGAAATCATGTCAGTTAAGAAAAAAAAAAAGAAAGAAAGAGATTGAGAGAAAATGTAATACATAAAAATAGTTCTATACAGATTCGCGATGTAGTATATTCTTTTGTAAAAGAGTCATTATGTAGAACTAGAATCCAGTAGTTAGCGGAAAGGGGTTCCGAAAAGAGGTGGGCAGTGCTAATGTTTTCAAAGCAGGTGGACAAATCTTACCTTGCCTGAGGGCATGTCAGTTATTTAGTTATCTCACCTGTGATGGATTCTGTACCCCTAAAATCGCGAACAGTGCTGTATGCTTCATTATTTGTATAAAAGCTACCCAATAATGAAAAAGAAGGGAAAAGAGTACTTATTAACGTTGTATTTTCATTTATTTAAAATAATAATAATAATAATAATAATAGTCTACATATTTTAGAAAATATTTTTTTTGAGAATTCTTTCTTTCTATATACATCTAAGATTATCGTGACGAGAATAGAAGCTATATGCTTCATTTAAAGAGTTTTAGAATTTTTTATTGACTTCTTTTAGGCCTGTTCTTCTCTTGTCATAAAGTAATGGAACTTTCTTGAGGGAGTAAAGCTCTATGTATTTTTACTGTGTTGGAAACAAAATATTTGTCCACTGATCTGGAAGATTAAGATTTTTAACCCAGGGCGATGGAATAGATAAGAACTAGAGGTCACATGCTTTTGAAAATGTGCCTGCCGCCCTATGATTGTCTTTTCCTATCGAAAGTCTTGTGTCGTCACTAAAAATAAAATCGCGCAGCAGTTCTTTGCAACACCCGCTCCACTTGCCAATTGTTTTATTCTAAAAATTTATATTTAATAAGGTCATCTTATGATATTGTTGATATTGTTACGTATAATAGTACGCAACTTAATACAAAAGACAGGAAAAGCTATAATTTTATATCGATTTCCACAAAAGAACGAGAATTTATCGAAATAATGCATGCGAAGATAGCAGAGAAAAGATTAAAAAAAAAAAAAAAAAAGAGAGAGAGAGAGAGAGAGAAAACAAGAATGTATAGTGATTATTTTTTTACAAAATGATTATATGGATTATATGAGAGATGCATTCAAAAATAAGTTAAATGATTCGTGAGAAATTTCATAACAATTTTACATAAATTAAGCTATCCTTTTACATGCAACACAACAAATAGTTAATGAAATAAATAAATATAGTAATAATATTAAAAGAAGACACGTAATTGTGTCTACATCATTTGAAATTATATATGTATGATGGCCTGTAAGAGAATAAATAAAGTAAAAAAAAAAAACAGTTAAAAATTAAATAAAAAATTAAATTAATGTGGTAACTGCAAGTAAGGAACGCAAATTCACATTTTAAAGAGAAGAATCGGTTTCTTTTGTTCATTTTTACATATTTGAATCAAAAGATAACTATTAAATTACAGTAAATGTATTAAAAAATAAAACAACTTTATTTTTTTTTTTTTAACAGAATTTAATTTAGTACTCACGTGCCACTTTTAATTCAAGCTTTTTTCTTGGAAATTTACAACTTCTTCGACTGTATAATAGATTATTTCATATTAAACAAAATTCAAGATGATGTTCTGCAAATGATGGTGATGATGTTTTCTTCCTGTGTGAAAATATAGGACTGCGGTCCTAAAAAATTGATGAAACAATGATCTCATGTATGCCTATTAATTATATAGATAAATGAAAAAAAAAAAAAAAAAAAAAACCTATTATGACTTCAGTTTTATTCGAATTTTTTTATGACTCTGGCAATGAATTTATTTCCTTTTAAACCGGGAAAGTATTAAAAAACTGTTTTGGGGGCAACATTGTTTCTTTCTTTTTAAAAAAATTTAAAGTTAAAATGGGGTTTTATTTAATATCTTTAGAACTAAGGATCTTACTGCGACGTTAACTAGACATTTGTCGGATTGATAAGTATGCCAACATTTGTAGCGATGGATGGAAGGAACAGTTTACTTTTAACTAATTAAAATCTGGTTTAACATGACGTTTGTTTTATCAAAATAAAATCAAGTTCCAGATTTTTTTTTTTTTTTTTTTTTTTTTTTTTTTTTTTTTTGAGTGGTGCACCTGATACCGATTTCGAGGCCTCTTGCTTATTATTATATGTAATATATATGTATGTATATATATATATATATATATATTATAAAAAGTGGCCTTCCAATTTGTTAGAAAAGCAAAGTTTTTGATCAGTACATTTTGCCTGTTTTAACTTATACTTCAAAAACTTGGTCTTTAACATGTAAAGCTATACAAAAATTTCAAATAACACAGAGAAGCGTAGAGAGATGCATGTTAGGATTCACCCGAAGAGACAAAAAGATAAACACTTGAATTAGGAAACAAACAAAAGTTACTGATGATATTTCTAGGGTCAAGAAGTTAAAACGGAGCTAGGTTGGGTATCTTGCGAGAAGAAATGATGATAGATGGATCACCAAAGTCCTATTTTGGAGACCAAGAGAGAGATAAGAAAAGATCGAGGAAGAGACACTGTGTCGTTGGAGAGATGAAATTGTGAAGTTTAGAACGAGCAGAATGGAGATGAACTATAGAAAATAGGGCAGTTTGGAATCACCTAAGAGATGCCTTCATATTGCAGTAGATGATAAAGGCTGAAATTGATGTTTGATGACGATATAACTACGGAATATATAATGTAACACATATTGCTTCATTTGAATTTCAATAGCATTCATCATCATACATTCTCAATTTCAAAATAGTTTAATCAAATAAACCTGCAAAATGAATTTCAACTATTCGAAATATATACATACATTATTCTTAATTTAAACTCGTGTTTTATAAATAAATAAATAAAATAAATAAATAAATAAAAATATGTTTGATGTATATGGTATTATTTGTTAGTTTTAAATTGCGAAACAAATGTTTCACACAAATTTAATTTCAGCCTATATCTATTAAACAGTTAAAAAATTTACTTTTGAGTACTGCATCGTTTTGGCAAAAATTTATTGATTCTCGTTCCCGTTAATAAAATATAGATAATAAAAAAAATTTGTTTATTCTTTTGTTTTTAAATCTTACAGCATTAACTATGAAAAGCCATGTCTTGTTAATACTTTGCTTTCAGAAAGTGATAAAATTATAAAAATTTAAGTACCACATTTCTTTTTTTTTTTTTTTTTAATATATATAAATCTCATTCTTCCGTGTCTTTCGGACTTCTGTGTTTCTTGCTACGTCATCAATATTTCTGGTTCCACTCTTTCGAATTTGATGACTAAGCCCTCATCGTACTTTCCAGCTTTGCATTTAGCCCCTGCTTACTACAGTTCTGTATTCACTACGTCCTGGCTTGTAGGTGTTGTACGTGTGTGTTGTAAATTACGTCCTAGGTTGCCGATGTATAATAAGTCTTCATTTGGCGGTATGTACTATGTCCTTGTTTGTATGTGTGTATTATGTCCTTACTTGCAGGTGTGTAACGGATCTTAATTTGTCGGTGAGCATCTCGTCTTCATTTGCCTGTGTGTAAAAGGTCTTGATTTGCCGGTGTGTATCACGTCTTCATTTGCCTGTGTGTAAAAGGTCTTGATTTGCCGGTGTGTATCCCGTCTTCATTTGCCTGTGTGTAAAAGGTCTTGATTTGCCGGTGTGTATCACGTCTTCATTTGCCTGTGTGTAAAAGGTCTTGATTTGCCGGTGTGTATCACGTCTTCAATTGCCTGTGTGTAAAAGGTCTTGACTTGCCGGTGTGTATCACGTCTTCATTTGCCTGTGTGTAAAAGGTCTTGATTTGCCGGTGTGTATCACGTCTTCATTTGCCTGTGTGTAAAAGGTCTTGATTTGCCGGTGTGTATCACGTCTTCAATTGCCTGTGTGTAAAAGGTCTTGACTTGCCGGTGTGTATCACGTCTTCATTTGCATGTGTGTAAAAGGTCTTAACTTGCCGGTGTGTATTAGGTCCTAAAAGGGCGGCGTGTGTAATTTTTCTTTTATGCTGTATTTATCAGTATATAATCCGTGCATTAATTTTATGCATGTCACCATATTTTTAATTTATCTATTTCGTTTTTTCTCAAAGCTAGATAAAATATATAGTTTTACAATTAAAATATGTAGTTATCTGTACAATTTTGCCATGTTATATAAATAATTGAGCTGCCCTTTATGCGTCCGTAAAATTATTTATTTTTGATATTTCAGGTGTAAAAAAAAGATTTTATTCAGGATATTAGACACTAAATACTTTTTTTTATGGTACCAAATAATTGATTTTACTTTATTACACACTAGCCGCTTTTAGTGAACAACTGTTTCAGTACACATGTAACTTGTGGCAGTGCAAGTCTCTTATCATAGTGCCATAACCCCTAATCAAGTGTATTGCTTTAATGAACTGCAATAATGATAAACATTATTAGGCTTTTGGTGTGCCGTAAAAAATACTGACTCTAATGACAAACTCCTGTTCATAAATGTCCGTGGTGTTTTCTTTCCTTGACAGACATTACCAGACTGTTTGCATATCTTGAAAAACCCCACCGTTCATATTTCTACTTGCTAATCTTTCCAATCTGATGTATTGCATTAAGCACGCGGGTCATTGAAAAGCATTATAGTAAAATATTAAATAATTTATCATCGCTAAAATTTCCGTTCTACATAACATTTAAAAGTAAGTAACATCTCCCCCTTACCCCCTCCTCCTCAAAAAAAAAAAAAAAAAAAAAAAAAAAAAAAAAAAAAGGAAGGTTTTTTTTTTTTTTTTCTTTTTTCATGACGTAAGACTTCACCAACCCTAGGAAACAAAGTTCGAAAACAATATACAAAAATACCATACTTATAAAAATATTATTATAAACGTAAATTATTTATTATTGTTAAAATTTCATTCCGATATATAGTATAAAAATGCATTCAAACAAATGCCTTTTTTTTCCTTTTTTTTTATTTTAATGATGAAAATTTTACAAAATATTCCATTTTCTTAGGTAAATATAAAGAAAATTACAGAGTATATGCATCATAATTTATTTAATATAGTTATAATAGTTGTAAAAAACATAAGGCATCCATAAATTTATAGTCCACTATAAATTCAAATTTTGAACTCTAGGGGCGCTGTGAAGATCGTTAAAATAGCATTAAAACCATTGAACCATTTAAATGCACAATATATTCTAATCTAACATAAATCCTTTCATAACAAGAATTTTAATAAAATTTTCGCCGTAAGAGATGCTGCAATTTTTTTCTTTTTCTTTCTTTTTTTTTTTTTTTTTTTTTTTTTTTAACATAACATAACGAAACACTAATATCACTTCATAAAATGGTTATAAATAATTACGTTTAATAAACATTATTTATTCATAGAAATTAATTATTAAATACAGTTGATAATTTTCTTCCTAAAATAAAATATTGTAATAATTATTGATTAAAAATATTTAAAAGGTATTAAATCTAGCTGTTAAATAACTATTGTGTATATGCACATAAATCCTACAAAATGCGTACAGTAAGTAACATGAAAAAATCATATGTCAGCACTACTGATAATATAAATATTAAATAAGTATTAACAAATTCATCTAATCAGACTACATTCTTTAATAAACAAGGTTAAAATTTGCATGTAAAAATTAAATGCTAAACTAAGTATAATAAAAGCATTTATAAAATCATTTTTCAGCAAATTCTATTATTCCTTTTATGTTGAGATTACTTTTTGCAAAGAATTAAATCAAGAACCTAATTTAAAGAAAGCATAATAGCCCCAAACTAAGTAGGTTTAAAAACCTACTTTACTATTAACGTGGGAAAAAAAGTACAGTTTACTACAACGTAGTAAATAGTAATTATTTACCCCTACTTCATAAACAGGTTTCCCACCTGTTCATTCATCAAGCGCCTGATAAGTATTTTTACCGACCAAACGAGGACCTAAGATTTTCTATGATACACACTTCTTCCCACCTTCCTTCTCCGACACACAATCTAGATACACAGTTTGCTTTAAAATACCTCCAAATGGAGACTTCCTAAATTTTTTATCCTGTTAATGTCCAGATACTAAAAATCCATTATTAAATAGTATAAGATGCGAATCTTAAATTTTGGCAATTGGGGACGTCCCCATTTGCGTGTGTGTCCCGAGTTTGAAGGTGTGTATACACACGGAAGTCCCCGATTCGCACCCCTTGCCAACACACACACACACACACACACAGAGACACACACAGACACAGACACACACAGAGACATACACACAGACCATTTGCTAAAAACATGATTTTCGTATTCAGGGACCTCAGAACATGAATATATAACAAAAACTCGCGTTCGAAATTTTGACCCCAAAACAATAGTTATATAACGAGTAATCATTACTAGCGGGCGCCTAAAGGAATCATTGCTGTCAACCAGGTACCGCGAGCCAAATTTGTTCATCAATTCTGGTAGTTTTACATAATGAATGAGTGTAAATTTTATGCTTCTCAAAATGTTAATAATTGGAATCACAATATTGCATGCTTATTGTCATGAAATTAAATTAGATTTTAAACTATGATGAATATATTGTTATTAAGGAAATAGTAATATTCAATATGTTATCAGAGGTCGTACTCTTTGCCCTTTTTTAGGACACTCTCAGGGATATGGAATTTCCTTCTTTATTACTTGCACTATTAGTGTAAAGTAATTTCAGTCCTATTTAATCACGACACATCACTATAAATTTACCACAAACATTTCTACATAAAAATAGTGTAGGCAAAAAAAGGTGAACATTTCTCATTTCTAAGATTGTCCTGAAAAAAGGGCGGAGAGTACGACTACTGTGTTATGGAAAACAAAAGCAAAGATCGTACTCTCCGCCCATTTTCCAGGACACTCTCAGGGATGAGAAATTTTCAAATTCATTGCTACCACTATTTCTATAAAATAATCTCTACCCTGTATAATCATGATACATTACTATAAATATACCAGAAGTATTTCTGCATGAAATTAGTGGTGGGGAAAAAAGGCGAAAATTTCATATCTCTAAGAATGTCTCGAAGAAAGGGCGGACAGTACGATCACTGCAAAAGATATTGTTTGGTTAAATTTTAGTATAAAATAATGAGAACACATTTCTCGTAATACATGTATTTTGAAAGTTTACTTACATGTAACGTAAAGAAACAAGAGGCTCAAAGCAAGTAGCTTGGATGTGACGAAGAGGATTTCCTTTTAAATTCCTGAAAAACAAAATTACAGTTTATAATGTAACTTTTTTAATATACGAATAAATTTTTGTTATATTGGACATTAGAAACATCTACATTCTTAAATCAACGAAAATTTGTAAAACAAATATTGTCCACTAGCAACAGCACTGATTTAAATTAATTTCGATACATTTTTAATAATTCTAATTTTCTAGATAGTTATCCTCGAGTTTTTTTTTTAATTTATTTTTTAACCTATTTGAGATTATTTTTGTCCTATAAAGCTACTTTCCGTGCAATTCTACAGTCATTCTTAAATTGCAAAAAAAATGACCAAATCCCATAATAAACACATAGAATTCTAATCTGACGTTAGACCATATGGCGTACTTACCAACAGACTGATAAATATTCCGTAGCATTGTTTGTCCTGCCTTCTTTTTAAAACCAGTATCTTTTTAGAGTATCTTTCTCCTTATTTAATTGCAATTGCATTTGAAGAATATTACTCTAACAAGGTTCCCATGTCCCGATTTTTTTCAAGGACTCTTCCACCAGTATTATCTAAAAATAAATTTCTTCTTAAACGTACACTGTACATTTAAGAATAAATTTATCTTAAGATTATTCTGGTGGAAGAGTCCTTGAAAAAAGGCGTGGCCGTGGGAACCGTGTCTAAAAATTTACCGGTGTAAAAAAGGGGGCGAGGCTAACAACACTGCAGAATATTAATTGGGATGTTGGCAAGTATGCCATATGCATACATGCCAACCATCTCATTAATAACCGTACAATTGTTGACGCCCCTTTTCTCACACCACTTTATTTTTAGAACTCTCCAAATGTTGTTACGATTGCATAAGAATAAAATTTCTCTAAAATCTGACTGGTGTGAATAAAAAGGCGGGCACTACAAACTGTACGGTTCATAATGAGATGGTTGTCAAGTATGCATATGGTGAGAACCTCTAAATTATTTAATTGCATTTCTTCATGAAAAATTAGAGTTACTTTAAAAAGTTACGATTTCGCAGCATTCTTAATATTTAACAGTTGTATTTAGATTTCATATTCACAATATGGAAATTTCACTATAATATTGCCATATTTGCCAAGTCTTCAGCCTTATAAATGCTACTGTATCTTAAAATTTTCGTTATTTAAAGATTTTATTTCTGTAATTAATAAGATACTGAGATAATTATTAAGAAAATTTGTATTTAAAGAAATTTTTGATAAATTATGATTTCGGTTTCTCGGCATATTGGTACATATTATTACATGTTGGTTTAAAAAATATTTGCTACATCGTAAAATTATGAAAATTGAAACAACAAACTATACAGTAAAATAAATGTATAGTTTTAAAGTGATTTTTTTTTCATATTCGCATCTAAGAATGAGAATTTTCGTTTTTCTATATATTAAAAAAAAGTAACTGTCGCTGGCGTCAATTTTTTTTTGTCTGCGACAGTATATCCTCGCGGAGGCATGAGAGGTATCAATGTGTTCCGAATTCTCCAAGGAAGGCATTTCAGGTAGTTACAAATTTGTATCATCTTAATTAACGAAGTTATTCATTAAAAACGTCGGGTTTATAAATGTACTCTATTTGCCACCGTACAAAAAGTTTCTATTATTACATAGACTTTGTTACGAAAAGTAACAAATTAATGAAAATAAAACTAAACTTAATTGAAGAAATATGGGCATAATATAAATATATATGGGCCTATAAAATCAACAAATTTTAAGAAAAAATTGTGCCGCACTATTTTTAATTGTCACGAAATTTTGTAGGCAATATGTATCTATCTTCTGTATTCCAAAATAGTTTTTTTTTTTTTTTTTTCTTAAAAACAAAACTTTCTTGAGGTACAGCCGTTTGTTTTTCCATGGATTAGTAAAAATCACTATTTTAGACGCATTTTCTAAAAGCTATAGAATTTTTATTTGAATTAGCAGGAACATAAGATAGGGAATTATAAGAAATCCTAATCTTATTATAAGAAATCTTAATAAATGGACTTTTATTTGTGCATAGTAAAATTTGTTTTAAAGCCTAAATAGAGCTTTTTGTACATCAAATAGTTGTTTACAAACTAATGTTTTTTCTGTTTGTTTTTTTTTTGTCATTTTAAGCATTAAAAAAAACAATGTAGGATATGCAATAACAAACCAAGTTTTTTCCTGATGCACTTACATATCAATACTATATTCAGAAAAAAAAAGAAATTAGCTGTTATCGGTGGTTCTTCATACTGAAAAAACTGCTTAAACTTTAAAATTTTTGAAAAATGTGCTTTTTCAAACCCCAAAAATGTCATGTGAGACAGGTGATAAAAATCTCAAAAGGCTATGGTAAAATTCTCTTATACTGTACTTTAAAAGAAAACAAAAAATTATCTTCTTATTCAAAAAGGAAAAAAAAAGATACAAGTTTATAAAGTAACACAAAAAACCTCTCACGACCGCTATTGAAAACAGGTTAAATAAACATGGAATCTATAATCATCAAATAAAACACTTTATTGAATTAAATGCATTGAAATACATTTACAAAATTTGAAATACATTTACTTGAACTACTAATTTAATTGAAATACATTTACAAAATGTACTGTGACCTAAAATAAAGAAAAATCAACATTTCGTATTAGGTTTTTCTTTATTATTTTGCAATTTTCTCTTTCAGCAAAGTTGACAGGTGCTCATTCATGTATGAAGTTATACTGTAACTTCTCACTGTAGCTTTCAAATACAATTCAGAGTGTGTATCTTCAAATTATTTCCCTTCTGGACCGATGAATGACAGTCCGTGACTGACTTCTTCGACCATGTGCCAGTGCCTCTAAAATGGAGATAGTGGTCCTAAATTATTCATTATTGTGTAAAATTTCATTTCCATAACCACACTCAGCCACCAATCATCATCATGCACGCAGCAAACATAATCGTCTACTTTTGGCTGTAGTTCAGGCTGTGGTTGAATTAGATTTTCTTTACTAACAGTAACAACCCTGAATTACTCTGAAACAGATGTTATATGGACATGAAGAACACTGAAGGTAACAGAAAAGAAACTGTGTAATGTTCATGTTCGTGGTACGCGAATTACAAGTTAGTATCTTGTTTGCAGTTGTTGTTCAATCTCTTCGATATCATTTTGCCTTGAACAAAGTAAAATATCCATCTTCTTTACATTTGTTGTGCAATTATCACTATTTTTTGAAGACTAGTTTTTCTCACAATTTTTTTCCCTGTACCACTAATACCGCCACATAGGCCCTTCCTTGGAACATGGCAAAAAAGTGCCGCTCAGCTTCCATTTCAATATCTTGCTCATGATAACATAAATTTATGAAACTTTTGCTGTTCTTATACTCAGTGGCTGACCCATGTTTTGAGAAGTCAACCAGCGTAGTGAAGTTAGAGTTGATTGGCATTTTTCCATAGGCCATGGAAATGAACCATTTGACAGTATTGGTGGGACTGTTAAAAAATTATGCGAAAAGCTAGTCTTCAAAAAACAGTAGACAATTGCACAGGAAACATAAAGAAGAATGATATATATATTTTTTTTTCAAGGCAAAATATTGAATAGATTAAACAACAATTGCATACGAAATACCCATTTGTAATTCACATACCATCAACATGAACATTATAGTTTTATTCCTGTCAGTCTCAGCGTTCTTTATGTCCGTATAACATCTGTTTCAGAGGAATTTAAGGTTGTTACTGTCAGTAAAGAAATCCGATTCAACCCCAAGCTAAACTTCAGGAAAATAAATAATTTTGTTTGCTGTGTGTTGATAATGATTGGTGGCTACATGAGATTATGGAAGTGAAAATTTGCAACAATAACGAAGAATTTAGGATCACTACTTCCATTCTAGTGGTTCTCCATAAATGCCAATATTTTAATTTATTCCGGAGTATTTTTAGCCCCGCCTTTATTCCATACAAATTATTTTTTAAATGTATTTTTTTCTTAAATAATCGAAGTTATATATTGGAAAAAATTTCTCTATAAATAAAGTGGTGCGAAATGAAGGCGGGGCTCAAAATACTCCGGAATAAATTAAAATGTTGGCACCTATGGTTCTGGCGTATTCTAAGAAGTTAGCCAGCGACTGTAATTCATGGGTCCAGAAGAAAAGCATATTAAAGATTCTCATACCCTCTGAATTGTACTTGACGTTACAGCATAATTTCATACATGAATGAGCACATGTCAATTTTGCCAAAGGAGAAAAATGTAAAATAATAAAGAAAAACCGAATAAAAAATTTAAGTTATTTTTTTTTAAAGGTCACATTGCATTTTGCAGATGTATTTAAATTAAATTTAATTGAATAAAGTGTTTTATTTGATAATTCTATGTCGACGTAACCTAGAGTTGTTTCTGTGTTACTTTAAAAAATTGTATCTTTTCTTTCCTTTGGAAAAACAAGATAGTTTTTATTTTGTTTTAAAGTACAGTATAAGGGCTTTTAACTGTGACATTTTAATATTTTTATCACCTGTCCCACACGATTTTTTCGGGAGTGAAAAAGGGATTTTTCAATTTTTTTAATGTTTAAGCAATTTTTTTCAGGATAAAGAGCGACCAGTAACAGCTAATTTTTTTTCTGCATATAGTATTGATATGTAAGTGCAAAAGGAAAGAACTTGATTTGTTACGACAGCTCCTTCATTGTTTTTCTAATGCGTAAAAGGACAAAAAGCATTAGTTTGTGAACGATTATTTGATGTCCAAAAGACTCTATTTAGTATTAACGTAAATATAGTTTAATCTGCGCAAATAAAAGTTCATTCTTTAAGCTTTCTAATAAACCGTATCTGACCTTCCTTCTAATTCGAATAAAAATTCTACATCTTTTAGAAAATGAGTCTAAAATGGCAATTTTTACACATCTGTGCAATAAACAAATGGCTATAGCTCAAGAACAATTTTTTTCAAGAACTAAAAATAACTGTTTTAGGATACAGAAGATAGGTACATATTACTTATCAAATTTCATCAAAATCAAAAATGGTGTTGGTGCGGCACAACCCTTTTGTTGGTTTAACATGGACTGATACACAAATTATTCACTGAGAAAAAAATTATATATCGCCTTCATCTAGAATGAATAAGTGACCATTTTCTAAATCCCTTAACTAGAAAATCCCTTAACTACATTTCCGACCTAAGCGCATTAGACACGCCAGTAAACTGAATAGACGAAATGATCAAGAATTTCTAGTCTACACATTTCTAGATGGTTAAACCTTAGCCTCCTAAACTAGATGCCTGTCGCGTGGCTCGAAAACTTAGCAACAGTTGAAGCGGTAGACAGCGCCACCTGGTACATATTACGCGACTTTTTTATTCAACTGCCACCAAAAAATTTTTAAAGTGGGATGTGATATACATAAAAGGCGAATAGAATATAGATTATATATGTCATATATCACTTTTTTAAATTATTGGTGACAGTTGAATAAAAAGGTCGCGTAATCTGCACCAGGTGGCGCTGTCTACCACTTAAACATTTGCTAAGTTTCCGAGCCACGCGACAGGCATCTAGTATAGGAGGCTATGGTTAAACAATATTCTGAATATTCTGAATCTTTTGTATGGTAAGAAATTCCCGCTTTGTTATTTAGAATTGGGTAATAAACCAAGATTGTAGTTGCGGAAACCCGCCTGTTCGCATTTATTTGGAGATATTTTCAAATAGGTTTGACCTCGATAATACAGACAAATTCTCTATAATTCTAGTAGGGGTTTCTAGAACTCTCTTTCAAAGGGACTAGAATTTATAAGGATGACATGGAACTATTTTTTCTAGAGCCACAATTTAGATTCTAGATGTCAGTTGCAGAATTTTTTCTCAGTGTATGGAACAGATGCAACATATATTTGAAAATCATACATACAGTGAAACGAGTTTCTTAAGAGTTTCAAACGCTCTTGCTTCTACTGTATAAATATCATTATCTTGTAAGTCCCTAAAGAATTTTAAAAAAAATCGTGTGACATTGTAATATATTTTAAAAATAAACAACATCATAAACTTTAATTAGGAACAATATAAACTAGATTTACAAGTAATACTTACAAGTTAAGTAAAGAAGTTCTGTTACCAAAATGGTAATTTTTCAGCTGCGTTAAAGAATTCGTCGTTAAATAGCTGAAAAAAAAAATGAGATGAATTTCTTTTTGTAACTTAGAATCACAAAATTAATAACAT
Organism: Salticus scenicus; assembly: GCA_963930645.1. Taxonomy (NCBI): domain Eukaryota; kingdom Metazoa; phylum Arthropoda; class Arachnida; order Araneae; family Salticidae; genus Salticus; species Salticus scenicus. The sequence goes on from OZ005660.1 coordinate 196,625,458, forward strand.
TATTACTCTTTTACTGAGGTAAGAGCTCATCATGAGATTAAGATACTATTATTATTATTGTTATTATTTTACTTTAAAATTGTTCTTTTTTTTTAATTCCTTCCTTTTTAATTAATTTTCTTGAACCATTGTCGGTGAAATGTTTCATCTTCTTAGATATTAAAAAAAAATTGTAATAATAATAAGCTATTAAAAAAAAAAAAAAAAAAAAAAATCTTTTAAAACCCAAATTCTTAATGTATCGTATTATATAAATCTTTTCAAAGTTATGATTTTAAAAATATTATTATTCTATTAAGATGAAGTTATTAAGGTATTAAGGTATTAAAGTATTAAAGTACTAAGGTATTAAGATGAAATGTGTACTTACTTTTTTTTTTCTTTTTAAACATTTTAAAATGCTTCGAATATATTTTAGCATTGAAAAAATTCAAAATAAGTCAAATTCAAACTCATATAACTCATTATAATGACACGTATAACTCATATAACTTATTATAATGACTCATATAATTCATTATTACTCATATATAAACTCATCGTCTAATTTCGCATCGACAGTTTTTTAACACTACAAAATATCGTCAAGTAAACTTTGCGACAACAATAGATTAATGGATTAAAAGCTAATTTGTAACACTTAGATTTATTTATTTACGTCACGTGATAATTTTAACACCAAGAATTTTGTATAATTTATTTTTCTAGACATTTTTCTGGGATAATACATTGAGAAATCAAATATTGACATAAGAAATATTAGTTTAGTTAGTTAAAAGAAATTCCAATTATCGCATCGATTAGAGATTTGCACTCCTGGATTCAGAAAAATTGCCCTATCTAATTGTAACGATTCTGAAAAAATCGGACCGTTACTTCTATTTTATCTCGCCATTTTAACGGTCTTGCGGGTGCTATCGCTTTAAAACGAAAGTAATTTACTTTTTCAGAATAAAATTTAATTTGCCAAAAAAAAAAGTAACTTTTTTGTTCATTAACCAAAATTGATGAAATTTGAACTGCAAGTTGATTTTGTGTCGTACAGGCTCTATATTAATTTTTGTGTTCGTGAGAGAAAATTTGAAAAATTTTGAAAACTACAATTTTTAATCCCACTTCAAAAACACGTGATTTAATGATGTTTTGTTTTCCGGCCAGACGTTTCAGTCTATCATCGGCTTTCATTTTAAGTTTAAGTGATTTGTTACCACCTAAATCTCATACTTTAGTTAATTTTAAAAAATCTAATTGTCCGATCGATAAGCTGTTTAATCCGTCGGAATCAGAAATATCGTTCCTTTCATTTGGTACCTTATTTGTAACGATACGACTGATATTTCCAATTTATATTATAATTTATTGTCCCCTTTTCTCCAGCATGACATTCACAAACTAACCTACCGTTCCAGATGAGAGTGAGTACATAAGAATTTGGGGAAAAAACTGTTTTTATTATATCATTTTAAGGCAAATTTTGTATTAATACATATGTACCTATATAAATAAAAAAAAAAATTAAAATATTTTTCTACAAAGTTTGATTTTCTTCTGCAAGTAAAGATTATTTCATTAGAAATTTTTTCTTCTAAAACTAAAGTTTCTGCTTTTTTTTTCTATATTTAAGCAAGAGCCTTGCAAGTGTCGTTTTTGTTTCCAAGGTATAAAGCACATATTTTTTGCACCTGAGGAAGAAAGTCCAGGTTTCTTTGAAACGGTTAATGCAAGCGTTTATTGTATGGTGTGTGAAGTAGTTTTAAAACCTGTCTTAACTATCACGAAAAACCGAAATATTCCTGTATCATTTTATTATTGTAATAAAAAAACGAATTATTTTCTTTAATTGTAAGTGTTTCCGTCATCAGTTGGAAAAAATAGAATGTACGGAGGAAAAAAAAAAAAACTCAACACGTTTATTTAGTGGATCTGTTCAAGGGTCCACTTTAGAGGTCGACGACGTCTACAGAGGACGTTTATTTCAAGCAAATTGTCGATAGGATGAACAGTTTTTTGAAGAAGTACATTGGTCAGTTAAAAAAAAAAAAAAAAAATCTCTACAAAACAACGGCAGTGTTAAACGCAATCTTTTTTTTTTTTTTTTTTTTTAAATAACACTTTTTTTTTTAATAGAAATATGTAGTAAGCGTTTGTAATACCGATTCTTTAATACGAAGTTCGTTCTGTATAAATAGAGGTATTAAAAAGTGGATTGCCTCAACAAACGTTAATTGCGTTAATGTTCAATCTGGACAAATGTTAACGAAAGTTAATTGACTGAACGCGAAACATGTGACACTTGCAACTGTCGCCCACATATTTCGCTCAAAATGCTGCGCAAATTGCAGGGAATATTAAAAGTGGTAATGAAACTTACAGTACGATTCAAACTGACATCACTATTAGGAGAAGTGGAAAGAGAGCACTTCCGTTGGAAAGAGTTATCATATGATATAATGTTTTTAAATGCATTAAGGTACGAGATTTTGATTAGTAAAGATATTATTATCCAAGATGTTCCTCTTCTCACATGTTTACTTGGTGATTTAGAAAAATGCAAAAATTCTTCCAACGACTGAAAACAATTTACATCTCAGTAAAAATTAAATCATGGTAATGCACTTTTTCACACAAGTCATTACACATAACTGACATGAACAATTTTTTTCGCCCCCTTGAGATTCACGTTAACGAGGTTCGAATGTATATATAAATACCAGAACGAAGTCTCCCTTGAAAAACGGGAGCGTTAATACCTATGCATTATGTAATTAATAAATGGAATATGAATACTTGCAATACCTGCTGAAAAAATTATATAATTAACAGTTCTTTAATGTCATAGTAGAATCTCGATTTACTAGGATCGAATTATTCTTGAGGCACTATTCTATCTCCACCAAAAAAAAGATAAAAAAAGATAAAATGAGGAATCTTTTGCTTTCTCACCTCTGCCAAAAAAAATTGAATTGCGCTTACATACGATACTTACAGCATCGGGAATCTTCAGATGTCTTTCTTACAGGGAACGTACTCTCCGCCCTTTTTTCCAGGACATTCTCAGGATTTTTTTCATTTTTTTTATTGCTACCACTATTTTTATGCAATAATCTCTACGCTGTATAATCATGGCACAATAGATTCAACATAGCCAGAAGTATATCTGAATAGAATTAGTGGTGGCAAAGAAGGTGGAAATTTCTTATCTTTGAAGGTGTCGTGAAAAAAGGGCGGAGAGGCACGATCGCTACTTTCTAGTGATGAAGACAACCTTATATCTGAGCACAGATTAAATTACGGAGGTGTATTGTCTCAGCCGAAGGCATTCATTAACTATTGCTAGGGGGGAAAAAAAACAGCGAACCTTCTGGAAAAATGATTTTGAGAAATCTGCCTAGTAACAATCCGCCATAGAGTACAAAAAGAAAAAAAAGAAGCAAGTTTTATCATTTTAAACTTCATAAAGCAGAGAAATACATTTTCTGAAAAATATATTACGATTATTTAATATTTTATTAATTGTAATTCCAAAGCAACATTGAATTTAATATTTATTTTACCTTTTTCATATTAAATAAATTATTAACGCCCTATTGTATAAAGCATTCACTTTTACTATTATTTTTTTCCATGTAATTTCATCAAAATTTACATAAGCGCACTCATCCACGATTTTTTCAGTCTACTAGACATTTTAATTTCATCACGGTTAATTAAGAGTTTGCAGTTTTTTTCTTTCTTCATTACTGATTTTTTTTTTAATTATTATTTATATTCTAAAGCAGATAATTTTTTTTTCATACATACTTCGTTAAATACTTATTATGATACAAACGCAATCTCTGTGTGTATGTGTGCTTGCGCGTAAGGCGTTCATACTCTTATGTATCTTTTTTTCTTCTTAATAGAATGTGAAGTAAAAATAAAATTATTACTTTTTTTTTTTTTTTTTTTTTTTTTTTTGTCAACTCTGTGCATATGAAAATATTATAAAATAATAACAAGATTCTTACAAGCTGAAATTATATTGCAGAGCAATAAAAATTTATAGTCATTAAAATTTAATGACTAGTATTTTTTAAGCAAGAGTGATACGGCTTTAATCAGTTAGCGGAAATATAATGAAGAAGCGTGTGGCTAGAAAGGAAAAAGGTGCTTTTATATTGTATTATTCATTTTGTGCATGATTAAAATTTTCCATCGTATGAAGCAAAACATTTAATGATAGCGATTTAATTAGTCAGATTAAATATAATGAAGGAACAAAACTGAAAGAAAAATATATTTAATTATTGTTATATTATTTTTATTATTTTAAATTTAATTATTTTTATTTTTATTTCCAGTTTTATTATTATATTATGCATGTTGCAAAATATAAATTTTATAAAGACAAAACTTTTGTTACATTTCTTTTTCTATCATTTTACAAAATATAAATTTATATTAGCTCTGTTCTTAATACTTCAAACAAAGATTAAATATACTTAGAAATTTACTTCGTCTGGCAAGACGAAGTAAATTGGATATTTCAAAAATTATTTTTATAATGTCTTAAAAGTCATGTATATTTTTCATATTTATTATAGCATTTCTCAGTTTGAAAATGCCTTAAAAGGCATTATTGATTTAAATAGTGCTACTTAAAAACGACTTTTTATTTTTATTATATTCATACCACTATTTCTATAAAATAAAATTTATAATAAATCTATGAAGACAACGTGCGAAAATGTATTACAAATTTTATTCTTAGGAAATTATAGTACGAAAATAATATAAAAAAGTCACCTGTGCAGCCTTTTGCATAGATACTATAGTTGCCAATATTTTAATCAATATTCCGCAGTATTGCTAGTACCCGCCCATTTTTCCACGCCACTTTATTTTTTTAGAGTATTCACTAAATATATCTCTCCAAATGTAATTACTGGACGCTGTAGCCCAGTCGGTAGAGCACCGGGCTCGTAACTAGAAGTGATACGGCTAGAAGATTGCGGGTTCGGTACTCGTGCCGGCCAAAGACCGTCGTGTACATTAATGTTGGCTGGTGCACGTAAAATCTGTCGTGGCCGCAATGTCCTCCATGTTCTCATAAAAATTATACCTCTGGAGGTCACCAAAGCGGGAGCGCCATCCCATCCGTGGAGGATCAAAATTGTGATGGAATGTCTCCGGACCACCTCTAGGCGTGACTCCCAGACCATCGCCAACTGCCCATTACGCTGCATTAATGCGACGTAAAAATCATCCAACTAACTAACCAAATGTAGTTACGATTAAATAAGAAGAAAAATACTCTGAAAACAGATTGGTGGGAAAAATAAGACGATATTAACAATACTATTGAATATTAATTAAGATGTTGGTAGCTATGGGATACTCGAAAAGTAAGTCGGATTCATGGTGTTTTACGAGAGGTAACTCTTAAATCGCATTTTTAATATCAGGCAGCACCAAGAATAATGAAATTATCGTATTATTTAAATCGACAAAACTACTACTCACAAGGCTTTTACAAATGATTTACATAGTCAGGCAAAAATATTGATTAACCGCTGCATTTGCTACACATACGATTAGAAGTGATTAGACAATCATTGCAATTAAAATTAACCTAAATATTGCAACATTTGCTTTCGGATATACCTTTTCACTGAGCTGTTCACTTTTCTCTAATATACTTAAAATTTACGTTATTATAATTAAAGATTTTTTATCTTACTTTTAAAATATGAAATCCACAATAATAGTAATAAGTTTTATAAAAGTTATCTTTAAATGCATGATTGTAGTTTAAATTTGAATGTCAAATAATCATTACATTTTAAAGGTACAATGCGATGATTAAATTAAAAACAATATTATAATTTTGCTTTTTTCTTAAGCGGATAGAGAGTTAATTACAAGTAAAACATTAATTAAAGTGACTTAATTGTGTAAGCTGCCTGTTACGTTTTTTGGTTACAGTACTTTTTTCGGATAATATTTTAAATAATTTTTTGTAGAAGTTTTCTGTGATTAAATAAGAGGCAATTATTTTAATCTAGCCTACCTATCTACCTGTCTAGCTATATATAAATACACACACACACATATATATGCATAATTCCGGAATTCAAAAATCGTTACACTTGGGCTGCTTGTTCTAATAATTTTTAATTATTTCCGATAAAATTAAAAACCACCAAAACTACAAATTACTTCATACCACTATTTTTGGGAAGTTTTACCTGTTTATTTAATCACAGAGTTTTCGGCAACAGAGAAAGTGAAAATATCTTTCCAAAAATAGTGGCATGAAATAATCCGGAGTGTTGGCGACTCTGAAAGTTGAAAGATGTAATAAATAAGTACTTGTTTAATTTTTTTTTTAATCTATGTAAGCCATATTTTGTCTCTCTTGTTAACTTCTAAAGAAATATATTTATTTTTTTCAGGTAGACATTTTATATTCATATCCTAACAAGTGGTAAAAGTACTTGTCGTAGGTGGACTCTGCTCAATTCTCCATCATATTTTTTTTCTCATACATTTTTGTACCATATTCATTATAGAAAAAAATAATAATAATTTGGCTGATCGCACTACACGGTCGCACAATGAAATGTCCCCCTCTGGTAGGCTGCACTACCAGTTTAGTTCGATACATTTACCTTATCCAACTTTGATGATTAATTTTGGTAGGGTAAGGTTCGTATTTTATCTTTCATGTGATCCCATACTATTACCAATGCATCGATCTCATTATGCAAGTTTATGTGAAATATTACTTTACTGTGCTAAGTTCTCAGATTTCCTATAACTTACGAAATTTTTAAATCAAAATATATATAGTCGATGATGTTCAAGCAAGTATCTTAAATGATATTTTAAAAATAGACAACCATCTTTTCGATAAAAATATTCCTCATATTAGTTGTTTATGCGAAATTTCGTTATTTCGTTCTAATCTGCTATGTTAATAAATTCATGAATTTCGAATAACTTATAATTTCATATTAGAATGTTCATAGTAAATGATGTTCTTACCTGTATCATACCTAATATTTTAAAACTAGCTTGATATATAAAAATATCCCTTTTAATGCATGTTTATGCGAAATGCTCCCATATTCTTCAAAGTAAAAAAAAAAAAAAAAAAAAAAAAAAAAAAAATCCTAAATTTCCAATAACCATCAAAATTTTCAAATTAGAGTATTCAAATCATTTATGGATTTTGCTAATATCATAAGTGGTATTTTAAAACTAGTCCGACCTCTCTGCGACCATTTGTGCTTGAGATGTCGTTTGCACAGTATATCGAACTAACAGATTAACACACTAAATAACATGCAAACACATTAACAAACTGACATCCCACAGATGAACACCACACCGGTTTTGTGATTTTCAGATTCCTCACATTTCAAAACGTGTAAAAACATCAATCAGCAATCAAACGAGATCGAAATATTTCACGTTACCAATACTCCCCCTACTCACAAGGGAAGTATGAATGAGTAAAATTCCGATTTAAACCAAATCAAGCTTAAATTAAAGAGCATGGTCGAAAACATAGGATAGCGTTTAAATTTGCTGCAACAACTCCCCAGGGGGCAAGAAATGACCCTTAAACTTTTAGATGCTTTTTATGAAAATCGAAAAAAGAAGATACCAGCTCGCAGAAGCGTGGTGCTGTGGCAAGGTCTTGGATTCGTGTAACGTAGTTCCTGCGTTCGATCCCCGACGGAGCACTTAACTTTTTTTTCTTTCCCAAATATGCATATACAGATATATTATATGCATACTTTTTTTTTTTTTTTTTTATAAAATAAAGGGAAGAAATTAAGGAAGATAATTTTAAATTTAATAAAAAAATGTATTTAAATGTTTAATTAGATTATTAATTATTATTATTTTTTTTTTTGAACTGAAAAAAAATATTTTTAATTTTTCTTTGTAATTTATATAAATGACGAGTTTAAGAGAAAATAAATTTTATTTACACATTTTTTTTTTTCTTTCCTAAAGTTTCAGTTAATTTTTTTATCATTATTTTACGTCAAAGCCGCTAGTAGTAAATGGTGATCGTCTGCTTTTAATTTTGTTATTCTTCGTACATAAAAATGAATAGTATTTCTATTAAATTATTGAAACATTTTATTTCAAGCGAAAAAATGCTTTTAATTTTTCTTTCTAAATTAAATAAATGAATAATTCAAAGAAAAATATTACCTTTATTTATTTATTTATTTTTGCTTTAATATAAATTCTTAATTAATATTTTTTGCCAACGCTGCTAAACCATAAATCGCCTCCAAAAGCTGATCGTCTGCTTTGAATTGAATTATTTTCATGCGGAAAAAGAAAGACCTTTTACTTATATAGTCGTTATTGTGATAAATTTTCGTTTATACGTTGCGCTTATAAATTGAAAAATGCTTATGTTTTGATCATTTTTTTATTTCTAATCATAGTCATTATTAACTTGACAGTAAATTTGTAAATTTAAGCATTATATATATATATATATATATATATATTTTTTTTTTTCCGTAAAGAGGTAATTTTACCCTATATTCCTTAATAATATCCTTGTATAGAGTATATTTGTTTTTTATTTTATAATTAAATTTCATAATTATTTTCTCTAAAAATATTCATTTATTTTAATATTTTGTTTTATTTCATTTATATAATTAATAATAATAATAATAATAATAATAATAAAAAAAAAAAAAAACTAGCAGTCGCCTGGGTTCGAACTCACGACCTTTCGCGCTGGAATTGAATACTCTAACCACTATCCCACACAATCTTGCTAACGGAGTCTCTTTCGTAGGCTTTTATAGAAACAACTAAAACTTTTAGGGTCGTTTTCTCGCTCCATGGGGGGTTGTTGCAGCAGATTTGTACGCTACCGTATGTTTTCGACCATGCTCTTTAATTTAAGCTTGGTTTTGTTTAAATCTGAATTTTACTCATTCATACTTCCCTTGTCAGTGTCGCGAAATTTAAGGAATTTTTCATTCAACAGTCACCAATAATTTTTGGGAGTGATATTTCATTTATAAAATAAATACACAATTGAACTGCAGAGTGATTAGGAAACTGTTATACTTAAAATTTAGTGGTAGATATTGAATACGAAATTTTAAAAAATTGGCAACACTGCCTTACCCATAGCATATTTGTCAACATCCTAATTAATATTCCGTAGTATTGTGAGCCCCGCCTTTTTATACACACCGGTATTTTTTCGAACGTTTTCTTCTTATTTGATCGTGATTTAATTTGGAGAATCATAGCCTCCTAAACTAGATGCCTGTCACGTGGCTCGGAAACTTAGCAACAGCTCAAGCGGTAGACAGTGCCATCTGATACAAATTGCGCGACTTTTTTATTCAACAGCCACCAAAAATTTAGAAAAGTGGGATTTGATATACATAAAAGGCGAATAGAATCGAAGAAATGTCAATTATATATATCATATATCACTTCTTAAAATTATTGGTGACAGCTGAATAAAAAAGTCGCTCAAGAGGATATCAGGTGGCGCTATCTACCGCTTAAACTGTTACCAAGTTTCCGAGCCACGCGACAGTCATGGAGGCTATGGGAGAATATTTCTCTCAAAATATACTGGTGTGCAAAAATAGGCGGGACAAACGACACTACGGAATATTAATTAGTATGTTGGCAAGTTTGCCTATAGTATGGTGTGTAAATAGAAATATTACCTATCACTTTTCATTATCTTATATGCTTCATTAAATACGTAATATTTTGTTATATATTTATGTAATTAAGTGTGTTCGTGCCCAAGGCGATCATGTTTTCAAGTATCCCTTTTAAAAGTAAAAAGAAAATACGAAGTACGAAGAAAAATAAAAATTATTTTTTATTAACTAAGTACAGGTGATAATGCATTAATTACAATGCTTCATCCAAGCGGAAATTACACTGTAAAAAAAAGTAAATAAAGTGATTTTTCTTAAATTATAGGCATAAAAATAATTTTCAGTTTGTTTTGTGCTTAAGTAAAAGTATCGCATATTGCAAAGATAATAGATTTTTTTTCTATCTGCTGAGAAGAATATAACTTTTATATTATCGACACATTTTTCTTTGCATAAATTTTTTTTACATTTTTTAGGAGAATAAAACACGGTTCGTCGGTCTTAAATTTTGCAAATATTTGAGTTTGGAAGTAAAATTTGAAATGTGTTTAAATATAATGTTTTAGTTTAATTTTTCCCTAAGGAATTTTAATTAATTTCAGAAAATAAAAATTTGTCATTACACGTAAATGAATATTCATTTTGCTTTAGGCCAGAAAAAGAAAAAAAAAAAAAAAAAAAAAAAAGGTAATCAGTCACTAATAAGTTCGAACGTTAGGATTTTCCTTAAATTTCATTCATACGCAGTAGCATTTCTGCCTTTTTTTTTAATTGAAAGTATTTCACTTAACATGCTTATATTAAAATTAAATAATTTTAGTGATACCACGAAACGCTCCTAAAATTTTACCCACATTTTAATACAGTTGATTTCCGAATACCCGGACATACAAAATGTGGAAATATCTAAAATCCGAACATTTTTCCGGTTTTATTTTTATTTTTAAAACAAGATTTTGCTGTACCTTATTTCCACATTGTTTGTGGAATGCAATTTAAAATCCTTTTAATTGAACACTGAATACACAAGTATAGTCATAATGTTACATATTTTTATACTGCTTGATTGCTAGTTAAAGAATTTATTTTTAAAGAAACAAGTAGTAAGTTAAAAAAACGGAATTCAAAAAAAGAAAGAAAAATCCCATTAAAGTAAAACAGCTCTAAATTACTGAAATGTTTTTAAAAAATGAACATAAAAATTACTTTGCTTCTATACTTTTGTTTGGGTACTTTTTTAATGAATAAATAGTTTATTAGCAGTTATTTAGCAGGTATTATTAGTTGTTTATAACATTTTAGTTCCATGTGTTTCTATTTTAATTCTAAATGTTTTATTATATTTCTATTTTGTAATTTAATTCGTCAATGTTTCACTAGCACAAAAATGAAATTTTGTGCGCTGTTATAATATCATAAAATATTAATTTTTATTAAATCTTTAAAATCGGGAATCGCTGCACTCCCACCTATTCCGGATTTTCGAGGTTCAACTGTACATAGTGATCATTATTGTAAAACACTACATCTTCTTACATTGTCTTAATTTTATAAAATGCTATTAAAATGTTAGGAACATTAAATGCCTGTTTTAAGTTGAAAATAAAAAAACAAAGAAATAAAGAAATAACTTTTTTTTTAAATTACCGACACAATAATATTTAGCAAAGTCGAGAAAAAAATTCTCATAAAAAACTATTTTATTAGGAAAAAAAAATAATAATAAGATGATGATGATGATGATGATGATGAGACACTTTTATTTTAAGTCAATTTTAAAATAAGCAAACCTTTCTAGCCTAAAACTGTCGAAAATCGTGCATAGGATATTCTTTCTTTCTTTCTTTCTTTTTTTATATATAAACTTTCGATGAATTCGATATTAATTATCTTTTTTTACGAGTTTTATAAACTATTTAATTGCAAAAACCAAAAACCAAATATGAATTTTGTATAAATTAATATATTTAAAAAAAAAAAAAAAAAAAAAGTTCTCTTAGCTGTTTGCAGATTCCAACATATTAACAAATTGCTGACCAGATACAAGTTAACCCTTTTCATTAAACACACTTCCTTCTTTTTGTCATAGCTGCCAATATTTTAATTTATTCCGGAGTTCTTTTAGCCCCGCCTTTATTTCGCACTACTTTATTTATAGAAAAATTTTCTCCAATATAATTTCGGTGAAATCAGAAAAAAATACTTTTAAAAAATAACTGGTACCAAGTAAAGGAGGGCTAAAAACACTCCGGAATAAATTAAATTATTGGCAGCTATGCTTTTGGCCTTCCAATAAAATAATGCATTATTTTAAAACGGAATTTTATACAATCGTGTTTAATTTATATCGCTACTGATGCATACTAAACTCCCGATTAGCAGCAAAAATGAATGGTACGGGCTCCACGGATAATGCAAATCTCGGATAAACCTCAAAATGGCGGAAAATAAGGAGCAATTTTTAATAGATGAAAGTATTTTACCTGAAAAACTTGATTGTTTTATATATAAAACATAATACAAACCATGAAAATATTCGCAGTAAAATAAAAATAATTGTATTTCTTGTGACTGAAGGTTATGAAAACAATAAACGAAAAAGTATATTTACGATAAAGTCAAGTCACAATCTCTAGGCTAATTTAAGTATTAAACAGTACGCTAGTACAACGCAGGTGCGAGTTTGCTCCATGACTATTACAGTTTTATTTTTTAGCACCACTTAATTTATATCGAAGCAACTACTTTATACAAAAAACTAAATCGAGTGCATGAACCTACAGTACAGTGCTGCCAGATTTGACAGGAATTTTTATTCAAAGGCCACCGTTAAATTTTACTTGTAACGGTTAGCTAATCACATTGAAAATTTAGGTAAAAGATGTTTTGAAACACTTAAGAGGCCGTTTCAATTAAAATTTAGTGGTGGCTGTTAAATAAAAAATTACCTCAATCTGGCAGCACTGCCTATAGATTGGTACTCTAAAAATTTAGCGGCATTAAAAAATAAAACTGTTTTATTTATTTGTCATCTCTGCCAGCGCGTTGTAGAGACTTTGCTGTATAAGAACTTGTAGGGTATTCTTCATGTTATCAACTGATAATTTAAATTTTAAATACGTTTCAAAGAATTGCCTGATAAATTATTAGTCATAGAGATCTAGGAATAAAATTTTATCTAACTATTAGAAAAAATATCACAATTTTATATTGCACGAAAAATAGTTTACGTTTTCTATTTAATTTTTCGCATAATACATAGATGACAACATTTTAATTTATTCCGGAGTATTTTAAGCCTCGCCTTTATTTCCTACCACATATATTTTAAGAGTAAATTTTTCTTATTAATCGAAGTTATATATTGGAGGAAATTTTTCTATAAAGTATAAATTTTTCTATGAATAAAATGCTAAAAATACTCCGGTATAAATTAACACTTTCACGACCGCATGTTTTTGTATTTTTCACAGTAAGGTCCCCCTGTGGGCGTTATTCTTCCCAGTTACAATATTTCAGAATTTTTTTTTCCACATTTACATTTATATTACAAATGGATATAAATTAGAATTACACTCTTTTTAATCAAAGCATTGATATCCATAGCATATTGACAGTACAAATATGAATATTAAGTAGATTTTTAAGAAATAAATAACATACAAATTGCGAAAGAAACGCCTGCTGGCCGAGTTAGAGATTTTCAAATGATGTGAATGTGTGTCAGCGGTCACGAAAGTGTTAAAATGTTGGTATTTATTATATTATATATCATGAAAAACGGCAGTTTTTCTAGTGACGCAAGCGCAAAAACAAACGAACGCCACGACACTCAGCGGAAACGGAAAAACGAACGAAAACTGCGACACTTATATATACAGGAATTTTAAGATCAAAGTAACCGCTGAAATCCGACACTTAATACCTCAGGAAATATGGGAGGTTATGTTCTGATATTTTCAAAATAGACTTTCACCTTCTGTCTGATCCTACCCTGAAATCGCTACATTTCTGCGTGCAATATATTTCGAGATATGAATTGGCTCATTTAAGTTGTAAATGGGCGGCGTATGTAAGGAACAAATTTTTCTCGAATATGGCTCGAGCGAATTTAGTTTAATTTATATATGATATTAATCGTTTTTATCTGATGTGACTGACATCTCCCTTTTCCCTAGGAAAACTCTTGTTTTTTTTTATAACTCAGTTTAAAAATCGAACTATTTTTTACTCCGAAAATACCGTGATGCGGCAGTTTCGCGGACGAATTTCATCTCTTCCATCTGAAATACTGAATATCAAATAATCGTTTTGGCTCCATCTCTCGGGAAGCGTCAAAAATAAACACAAAAAATAAAAAAAAATATTTTTCTTTTTTTAATATATATATTAAATGAGTTATTTATTTAGGTACTTGTATTTTATATGACATTTGTTTATCAAAAATATTCTTTGTATTTACATTGTTTTCATGCTGATACGTTGTTAACTTTCAAAATTGGTTCTATTTTAAAAGGTGATTGCAACAACAAAAAGTTTTCCCTTTATTTTCATAAAAATGACAAATAATATGATAATCATATGCAAATATTTATAGTTTTTTCAAAATTAGGTGATAAATCACTTAAACTACGGATTGAAAAAATTCTTAAAACAGAATTTGAAAATAATTAATTTGCTCATTAAGTTTCTAGTATATATATAATATATAAATTACAAAATGTTAAGCTATAATAAAATTTTGAATAGATTAAGATTTTTTTTTAATTAAATTCATAACAAACTATACTACTTAAATATTTACCAGTATAAATTTTTCACTTTTTAAAGATTTTTCTATTATTATTTATTTTTCTCTTTTAAATCAAATCTATATCTAAAAAATTATAATAAGAAATAAATATAAATAAGAAATTTTTGTCATTTTTAAAATGTACTATATTATTCCTTTGTAATGTTGCATGTGTCCATCTTTTTTATCACTTTTTATAAAATTTTGAAATTTTATTTAGTTTGTTATTTTGTTCGAGTATGACCTATAAAACAACACTTTTAATACAGTGTTATAACTCATTACCATGCTCCTTTAATTTTGCGTTTTGATCATAAACCCCTAAAAAGTAATGATATCAATACAAAAAACCCTTAACGGGTTAAAAGTTTGTGACGTAGCACTGTACTTTATGGCTATAAGAATTAGAAATACGGGTCTTAAAAATAATGATATCAAATTTTCAGTGACGCTTTGATATTAATTAAATTATACATAGATTTTCTTATTTGAATTTGCTTTTTCCTTTTATTTATATTTACAGTGTAAACGTTATTTTCAACATAAAATAATATATAGCATTTACTCATTGATACCTTTCCATTAACATCTCTTATACTATGAAAGCATGTGATTTAAAAGAAATTATATGAAATTCCAGTAACGCAGTGGTGTTACATTAAGTGATTTGTTTTTAAATTTCTCTGCAATTATTTTGTTTTGCATATTAAAGTATATGTGCACATTGAAATATTGCTTTTAATTTTCAAATACGCTGTCAAATATATCACTTTCATTAAGTTTATATCATGTACTGAAATATATTTATTTCAATGAATTATTCTATCTTTTGCGTCACGCCATCCAAAACTGAAAAAAATTTCACAGTTTTTTTCTTTGCATCACGATATCTATTTGCATGCATTTTCAATTTATTTCGATGAAATGACACAAAGTAAACGTTTCCATATATTTTACTTACAGTTTTGGATGGCGTGACGCAAAAGATAGAATAATTCATTGAAATAAATATATTTCAGTACATGATATAAACTTAATGAAAGTGATATATTTGACAGCGTATTTGAAAATTAAAAGCAATATTTCAATGTGCACATATACTTTAATATGCAAAACAAAATAATTGCAGAGAAATTTAAAAACAAATCACTTAATGTAACACCACTGCGTTACTGGAATTTCATATAATTTCTTTTAAAACACATGCTTTCATAGTATAAGAGATGTGAATGGAAAGGTATCAATGAGTAAATGCTATATATTATTTTATGTTGAAAATAACGTTTACACTGTAAATATAAATAAAAGGAAAAAGCAAATTCAAATAAGAAAATCTATGTATAATTTAATTAATATCAAAGGGTCACTGAAAATTTGATATCATTATTTTTAAGACCCGTATTTCGAATTCTTATAGCCATAAAGTACAGTGCTGCGTCACAAACTTTTAACCCGTTAAGGGTTTTTTGTATTGATATATATATACAAGGTTCTTACAGTCCTTATTTTTTGGCATCAGTAAAATTTTATAGCAGTTTTTGTAATAAAATAAGCTTATAATTTTCAGTAAAATTTTATTATATAAAAATTGTGGTAGAAGAATCCTTACAAAAGGGCGGATTCGTACGAACCATGCATATATACATTTATATAATATAAACATTGAATGATATACCCGAATCATTAATAGTCAAGGGTGCTTGTGTTCTAGATTTTTTCCAACTAGTGTCTAAATTATAGTTATAATTATATTTAATTGTTCAAAATTACTGGAAAACTATAGGAAATATTATTTAAAAAATATAATTGAATATAATCCAGAAAACAAACACTCCTGGATAGCGTAATATGATGATTTTGGCACAGAACACATATTCATTCTTCCCAGATACAAGGATCATAAATTGATAAGCATTGTTAAAAAAATGCTTATTATGAAAATAATTCAGTCATTTTAAGTAAATATAGGTGTAAATTTTAAGATCATGTTTCATAGCCCAAATTTTAGCTTTTTGAGTTTTTAAATCATGCTAATCATCACTATTTTGAAATAGAAATCTGTTATATAATTTTTCTACGATTGAATAATGTGAAATTTGTCGTAGAAAAATATCCGGTGTCAAATCTCGCTCTTAAATATATTGTAGAAATACATTTAAGATTTATGTTCATATATTAATTCTTAAATATAATATCTTAATCATTCTAAAATATATTTAAGAAATATATTTAAGAAATATGAACATAATATATGTACTCAATTCCAGTGTTGTCCAATAGCGTGAAGTTTACGTATGACCTTAGAACTGCTCATTTTTAAGTATTGGCTATCGAATGATAAACGCAGATGATGCTTGGCCACGGTATTTTTCGCAAAATGATTGTTTCGACTTACTGGATACTTTACTATCCGTGCAAACAGTTTTTTGTTGATAATTCATAATTACGTTCTCTTTAAATATTATTTATAATTTAATATTAAAGGTATTTTCATCTAATATTTTATTTCAGAGAATCCCTAAAATTTTCTCGTTTAAATTATTGTGCATATATATATATATATATATATATATATATATATACATATATATAATTTTTATAATTGATTTTTCAAGAAATATTTAAAACCGTAAATATGTAAAAAATTATTATTATTATTATTGTTGTTGTTGTTCTTTTTCTTTCTTTCTTCTTCTTCTTCTTCTTCCTCTTTTTTTTTTTTTTTTTTGTAATTATTCAAACTTTTATGATTATATAAACTTCTACTTTTGTATTTTTATTACAACTGTTATATGTTTTATTAATTAATGATAATAATTTCATAGTTTCGAAACTGTGATGATGAAAATCAGGGTTTTTTCAGTTTAATACAGCGTAAATAGATCATAGTTTAAATCATTTTCATAGCCAAAGTCTATAAATCTATAGATCAAATCTGTAGATCATTGATCTTCATCTTTGATCTTTAGATCGAAGTCTAATAGGTCATAGTTTTTTCTTTTCTTTTCTTTTTTTTAATTGTATTATTTCTTTCATTTTTTTCACCCTGCTAATAATGCGAGTACTTAAAAATATTGTTTATTTTTCTTCCCTGAAAAAGTTTTTTTATTTTTATTTTTATTTTTTTATTTAAATTTGCTTTTAAACTTTGTTAAACAGTCGAAACTTTTAAAAACAGTTTAGTTAATAATTTGTAGAGTTCAAACATACGTACATACATTAAATTTATTATCACTTTTAAATTATAATTTCTCACCAAAAAATGGGCTAACATTGCCACATCAAAAAGCCAGTACAGTTGCTTTGGTTATGTTCCCATGGAAACATTGCCTCTCGCCTTATTTCATTAATGGAATCTTCTGAAAACACATGATTCTTCTGCCAACTTCTCAAAGCCAAATAATAGAACAAAATTTATATGAAATAACATTAAAAAATATTTTAACTTTACTTACAGTGTCGATAATTTAAACAGTCCTTCAAGAGTTCTACCATCGACATTAATTAGACCATTTCTTGTTAATGACCTGCAATGTAAATTACTTATGACAATAGGTTTAAACAGCTAATAATATCTTTATATTACATATGTTATTGCATTACAATTAAGGTTGGTGATGCCCTACAATAAATGTGCGTTTTCTAAACGGAAAGAATGCATAATGTAGAATTTCGATAGTTCAAATCTCAGTAATTCGAGTTTCCTATAAAATCGAGACAAAATAATAATAATAAATAAAATAAAATAATAATAATAATAATAATAATAATAATAATAACTACTTTCTTTGATCTTTTGGAAGTTAATTATTATTTTTTGTTGAAGTAGAACTATTGATGCATTCAAGGCGGCAGTTGATAATCTGTTATTTGGAGGCTACGTGAAGTTGCTGTTCGAAAACATTGCACAGGGATGGAACACGGGCGCAGAATTCATACCACTATCAATGTAAGAAAATTTTCTACTTCTTAAATCAACGATATTATTGGTAGAGAAATTTCTTAAGCAGATTCCGGTATGAATTCTGCGCCCGTGTTCCATCCCTGCATTGCACTACAGACAGAAAAAAGCAACTTTAAAATACTTTTCAACGATTGCGTTTTTACACAGAAATTGTCTGTACTGTAATTATAGCTGCCAACATTTGTAATTTATTTCAGATTTATTATTGTTTATCCCATCCATTTTTCACACCGTAATCTTTGTAGAAAAATTTTATTCGATACATAATTATAATTTAATGTGAAGAAAATTACTTTAAAAAGATTACAGTGCAGAGCTGCCAACCTAATCCTGCAAACTGTTAGTACCGCCCATTTTTCTATGCCACTTAATTTTTAGTGTATTTGTTTTCTTAATTCATAGTAAATATATTTGAAGGGAAATACTCTAAAAATAAAGTGGTGTAGAAAAATGGGCGGTACTAACAATTTGCCGGATTAGGTGGCAGTGGGAGAAAAAGGCGGGACTAACAACGTTCCAGAATAAATTTGAAAACTTAACAGCTATGGTTGTAAGTAATCTTTTTGAAATAATTTTAGCTTCTTCTTCATTAATACGTTTTTAGTTATGTTGATAATAAAGTACATGTTTTTAGTGACAAATGTTTTTTTACTATTTCTCTTTTCTAAATTTTGTAGTCCGATAACAGGTTAATTCAAACATTGCGTCCTGTATTAATTTCACTTTAAAAATTGAATAATGGTTGAGGTTCAGTAGGTTTTACTTCACACTGAATTTACTCACTGGTCATTTACAATTGTCTGGGCACTTGGAAGTGCTTCGGAGACATGCATTTTGGCTTCGGAGACCCACAGAAGTGTTATTTTTATGGAGCATGTATGCCATAGCAGGAACAAGGGATTTTACGTGCACCAATAACTGCTAATATGCACGATGGCCTTTGGCCAACTCAACTCGAGTAACA
This sequence comes from Salticus scenicus, assembly GCA_963930645.1. NCBI lineage: Eukaryota > Metazoa > Arthropoda > Arachnida > Araneae > Salticidae > Salticus > Salticus scenicus. The sequence continues at coordinate 196,644,834 of OZ005660.1, forward strand.
AATCCGCAATTTTTGGATTATGAGCCAGACGCTGAACCAACCAGGCTAATGTAGTTCAGAAAGTATATAATTATTATTTTTAAAGAACCTCTAAGATATTGCATCCACGACAGATTTTACGTGCACTAGCCATTATTATTCTATTAAAGCAGTATTTTTATTTTCTCTTTAAGATTATAACTAACAGCCAAAATTGTTTTCAAAAGTGCTTAAAAAGTATATATATATATATATATATATATATATATATATATATATATATATTCCAGGTTTCAACCGCTGGAAAAATTTTCGCATGAAACCCGACCCTTTCTTACCATTAGTAGCCCCATTAATACCCGCCTTTTTCTTAATTTTTAGAGTAATTCTTTCCTAATAAAGTTACAATTAAACACATAGTTGCCAACAATTTAATTTATTCCGGAGCATTTTTTATCCCTGCCTTTATTTCGCACCACTGTAATATTTTCTCGAATATATAAGGCCAATAAAACAAGGAAAATTTACTCTTTATAATAAATACATATATATATCGTATAAAATAAAGGTGGGGCTAAAAAAGAAAATAAAATATCTTCAAAAAGATATTGGTGTGAAAATAAAAAAGGTGAGTACTAACAGTATTATTGAATATCAATTAGGATGTCTGCAGATATGATGTCCTGAAGTTTAATCATTAAGAATGAGTATTTTTCTTAATTGTATTAATAAAAAATATTAACTTTATTCTTATATTATCAAATAAAAACTGTAGCATATGCTAAATTAAGCATATTAAAAAGACCGAATTTAGTGTCAATGGTCTTGATGTGGAAGGAAATTATTATAACTATTTTATTTCTTAAATAAAAGAGTAAATTTTATGGTAACTTAATGGCATATTCAAATTAAAGTAAACGGAAATTGACGCGATCAAGATTTAAAATTAAAATAAAATAAAATAAAGTAAAATAAAATAAAATAAATAATAATAATAATATTTCACTTACAATATTTCAAGGTTTGCAAGGTTACGAAATGCACCCTGTGGTAAAGTGATCAGGTAATTTTCGTCCAGCCACCTGAAACAGTAATACATATTTTAACAAGAAAGAAAATTCATGCAGTCATTGATTAGTATAATTTTCCAACTGTTTTTAACTGTTGTATCGAATAACTTTTAATATTCTTTACCTACACAGTTAAAAATGACGATTTCTTAAAAATGAGCTAAATTTTCTCAAAACAGCTCCGAAACAATTAAACTTAAATTTGAAAATCCATGTACTCATTTTTGAGTATATTGACATGTCAAACATGGGGATATTGGAATTCTTAATTGTCAACCCCATTTTTCAGAATGTCCATATACTCAAAAATGAGTACATGGGTTTTCAAATTTAAGTATATATTGTTTTGAAACTATTTTGAGACAATTTAGCTCATCTTTAAGAAACTATTTTTTACAGTGAACATTATCACACAACAGACAGAAGAACTAAAAAATATACTGATAGACTAATTGATTTTAAAATCACTCTTAGCCATTTTGGAAAGTGATAAAAAGGCGTACCGCTAAAGAAAATGCAGCCGTTAGATAATAATTACAGCTTTTAATCTATCTGAATATTTTAGTGCAGCCCTGTAAATCTGAAAGTTAATCATATCATATTTTATACAAAACATTATTTTAAAATATTAACAATACATGTCAATGTTTTTATGATTTTTACAGTAGAAAGATTTTTAAATATAACTTTTAAAAAATTCTGTTCTGAAACGTAATTTTTGTTGCTGTTGTCTCTGTAAACAAACTAGTTGTACAGGACCTATTAATGTCATTTTAAATAGGGAATATTCCACAGTGAACTTGATTGTATCACTTTTTAGAAATTCTCAACATATTTACGGACGCTATTAGCCGGAGACAAACAGATAGAAAGGTAGAAAATCGGACAGACAAATACACAAATTGAAATCACATTCCCACTAAAATTGTAAGAAAGTGTTAAAACGTTAAATGTAAACGAAAGTGCAATCCCAGCAAATTTTTATTAATAGCTCTTAATGTAACTGAATATTTTTGTATGGCCCTGTAAATATAATGCTAATCATACAATATTATATAGAAAGCATTCTTTTGTGCATACGAATAATATATTTTAATTGCATTAAGCTTTGTGCAAAGTAAAATTATTAAAATTTGGTTTATAAAAATAACTCTCATAGAACGCAATGCTTTGGAATACTTTGAAGTGTCCCTGTACACAAACAAGTTAGAAATGTACACTTTTTTACTTAATAAATATCCGATAGGCAACTTTAATCTATCTATAATAATAAAAGAAGATGTCTGTCTCTCTGTCTGTCTGTCTGAGCATCTATACGTTCAGACTCTATTGAACGCAGAGCTACAATATTTAACATACGGGTGCTCAGAAGCCTGCCCGAATGCATAGTGAAAAAAGAATTTAAAAATTTTAATTAGTTCCTGAGATATTAATTAAAATGTCGACCCATGTCAAATCAAAACACGATTCAAAATCGGAGGCGACCGTCATTTTGTTCCGGAACCGCGTACCTGAAAAGAAAAAAAGCAAAGAGAGGAAATTTCGTGGGTTTTTCTAAAGCGATTCTGCTCGAACAGTTCGAGATATCGAAATACACCTCTACCAACAGAAAGAGCATTTATTACCGATTCTTACGATACATTTTTTTTTTTTTTTTTTTTTTTTTTTTTTTTAATAAGGATTTTTTATATTTTTAAAAAAAGTTTTAAAAAGGGTCGAAAATTTCTCTTTTTCTCGATCGTCTTTTTTGAAACGCCCTGTACGACCGAGTAACTGTTCCATTTCCTAACAACTGGTATATTCGGAAAGGTCATTTAATCCTCTTTCGAACCATATAAACAGTTTTACAAAATACGGATTAGCGATCCATATTTTTAGATTTTACTAAACATCGATTTTTTTACAAAACATTTTATAACTCAAAAGCGTTTAGAGATAAATCATTTCTTTTTTTTTTTTTTTTTTTTTTGTATATAGATCTCGTTTCAACAATTCAACTCCCAAAAGATTGAGAGAAAATTTCAAAAACTGAATGAGTTATAAATTTTTTAATTTTAGGCTTTAAACCATTGAAAATGCCGTACTTCATTCCAAAATGAATACCGTAATCAAATAATGCAGACGTCCGTTGCGTCACCATAACAACCCGTTCAGACAGGAAGCATTTCTAGACGGAAGCGAAAAAAAAAAAAAAATAAATAACAGCTGGCACTTATTGAGAATCGGAGGTATTTTGAGTAGGATAAAAAATTGCAAATTTCTATTTTCTTCAATGTTTTACTTTCGCACACGGCACTTAGTATACAATCTTAACACCACAAAACAAACTTGCAGTTAAATTTTCATCGATTTTGGTCAATAAACAAATGGTTTACGTTTTAATTGCAAATTAAATTGTCTCGAAAGAGGATGCCACTTTCTATAGCAACACTTATTTTTTTCCCTTAAGGTAAAAATATTTCTATTTACCAAAAATATTTGTTTTTACTTCCATTAACTGACTACCGTAGGTAATAGAATTCGAAATTTCACCTGACTTACACGTTTTGAGGTGTCATCGCGCTGTAATATTTAAAACTTTCAATATTTCAGATTCTAATTTGACTTTGCTAAAGTCGGAAATTTGAAAGATCATAACATGGTGAGCGAACAGGCTGTTACAGATATTGAAAGTGGAAGATGGCGCCGCAGGCTACCGAGCGGGAATTTACTGCGATTAAATTTTTCAATACAGCTATTTTTTACTATATGTCAATAAGTTGTTGTAAGATCTAAAACGGGAAAAAGGGGCGCCATCTGAAACGGGCGCCACCGAGCGGGAGTTTCATGAAGTCGGATTTTTCAAGGATCGCGAACCAGCTGGTCGCCGACGGCGGCTAGTAAAATAATAAAATTTCATTAAGGTTTCTGCACTGTAAAGGTATTAAAATATGGTTTATAGAAACTCCTCTCATATAACACAATGCTTTCAAAATACTTTTAGGCGTCCCTGTGCACAAACTAGAAGAGATATTCACTCCATTTTCAAAAGGGAACATCCAATAGTGAACGTGAATAAGATATATCAGTTTGAAGAAATTCCATAAATATTTACGGGAGTGAGAGCGCAGAAAAACAGCCAGAGATACAGACAGACGGACAGAAGAAAAGTCAGACAGATACACAAATTGAAATCATATTCACACTTAAAAAATGTTAGAAAGTGTTAAAAACGCTTAATGCAAACGAAAGTACAATTCTAGCAAATTTTCATTAATAGCTCTTAATATAACTGAATATTCTTGTGTAATCCTGTAAATCTAATGCTAATCATGCTATAATCTATGCAAAGAATGCTTTTGTGCATATAAATAACCTCTTTCAATTTCATAAAACTTCGTGGAAAGTAAAGTTATTAAAAATTGATTTATAGAAATATCTTCCATAGAACGCAATGTTTTGGAATAATTTTGAGTGTTGTTGTACACAAACGAGTGGTGGTATTTATTCCATTTTATACAGGAAACATCCGATAGTGAACTTGAATAATATATTTCAATTTTATTTAGATTTTTATACAGTAAAGTTATGAAAATATGGTTTATAGAAATACCTAAATATGGTTTATAGAAATACCTCTGATAGAACACAGTGCTTTGAAATACTTTCAGGTGTCACTGTACACAAACCAGTAGAGGTATAACTTCCATTTTCAATAGGGAACATCCGATAGTGAACTTGAATAGTATATATTAGTTTCAAGAAATTCCATAATTATTTACGGGAGTTAGAGCGCGGAGAGACAGACAAACCGAAGTCATTAACACTTTTCAACATTGTTGGAAACTATTAAATTTCTACGAAAACAGATAATTTAATTCAGCAAACTACATATTAAAATCAGAATTTAAAAGAAAACAATTTAACCTATCTGGCACACATAAAGCAGAAATAAATATTTTACAAATCGATAAAAACAGAGAATTTATTTTAACAACAAATTACTCATTAAAATCAAAATTTAGAGTAAATTCCGTTTTCACATTCAGAAAATTCACAATTGTTAAACATTTTATTGCTTTCTGAAAACTGCTTTTTTTTTTTTTTTATATTATTATTATTATTTTATTTTGGAGTTGTAGAATGCGAATTTTCATAATGTAAAATTCTGCATATTTAAGTTTAAAAATGAAATATTAAAAATTAAAGAAATTAATTTTTAGAAAGCGACAAATTTTTTAACATACGTGAATTTTCTGAATGTGAAAACGGAATTGAAAAATATGGATTAGTTAATGAGTTAAATCGGGGCAAAATTCAATGTAGATTAACATTGGCTTTGGCTTTCAGAAACGATAAGTAGAGTAGTAACCCTTAAAACCATTACAGTAGAACCTCGATTATCCGAAGTAATTGGGACCGAACCTACTTCGGATAATCGAGAATTCATCAATAATCATCTCAGGTGTCATACTCTCCGTTCTTTTTTCAGGACACTCTCAAATATGACAAATTTCCGCCTCTATTCCTACCACTATTATTTTTACAATGATCTCTAACCAGATTAATCTGGAGACATTTTTATAAAAAGTACCATAAAAATTTCTGCATGAAATTACTGGTGGCAAAATGGGAGAAAATTTCTTATTCTTAAGTGTGTCCGGAAAAAGTAGCGGAGAGTACGACCCCTGTTATCTAGTTTATTATGTAGTATCGTCATTGAACTGTTATTATGACTATTTTAACTGTTAAATAGATGAAAATAAATTTATTTCTGAAACAAAAACTCACAATGGTTTAAATGGAAGCTTGATCTGGTATAAATTGGCCATCCTTTGCCGTGCAGCTCTATCCCGAAGTTTTCTTAAAAGCATGAGTTCAGAGGAATCATAAGTGACACAAAGTGACAAAAATTTTGAAATTCTGCTGAAATGAAAATTTCTCTATTCTTGAGATGACAAAAGAGGTTAGGTTCTTTGCACCTGCTTACAATCAGAGGGAGCAATAACATTCGATTGTTCTGGGACTTGGCAGAATGACCTTCCACATTTCGAAATGGGGTGTGTTTTTGTTTAGAACAGGGACGTTTGAAAGTGGGGAAAAGTACACTCATACCGAGAATTGAGCTTGCGAGAAGGAATTCTAAAAAAGGAAATTCCAAAATATTTATCTGCATTCGTAGTTTGGAAAGGACGGCTTGCATACAAAAGGAATGTGGAAAAAAAAAAAAAAAAACTTTGAAAAATGCATGTTTGTTAAGAGAAAACTTTGGATGATAGTAGAAAGTGAAAAAAAAAAAAAAAAAAAAAGTGAAGGATAAACCGACTTCGGTTAACGGAGAGGAGTTTCGGTTAATCGAGGTTCTACTGTATTTAAAAAAAAGTAAAAAAAAAAAAAAAAAAAAAAAAAAAAAAAAAAAAAACGGACAATTATTTCGTTTTATTTAATTTTTGAAATTGAGTACTTCAGATAAATCTTTCTTCTTTCTTTGCTTCCCTTTTGGAACAGTAATTCATAAAATTGTTGACAGCTATGCTTAACAAACATTAATATTATTAAATATATATTATTTCTTAATTTTCAATGCGTAAAAATTCAAACATTCTAACTGTTTAAACTAGAAAAATATTGGAAATGCATACAGCTGTTTCGGTAGCCTACAGCGTACCGTCTTCAGTGCAAAAAGGAGAATCCTTTTTGCACTGAAGACGGTACGCTGTAGGCTACCGAAACAGCTGTATGCATTTCCAATATTTTTCTTTGGCGTTTCTGATTATTCGGGTTTTAATATTCCAACGCCAAGTCTCCTGTTATTATTCTATAACTGTATTTAATTTCTATGAAAATATTATTGCTTATATTTAGTTACATTAATTATTTAAAGTTACATTTAATAGCATTTTGATAACTACATTATATTAAGCCTTTACAGGCAAAGAAATAGAATAATTATTTTAATTATCCATTTCAGATAGATGTCTCAAAGGAAAAGAAGAACCGTTAAATAGCACTAAGTCATTGCTTCTGTTTTCAAGGTGTAAATTAAAATTCTTATATACATTCCTATTTTCTCAGTTGTGGACATTTTAATTGGTATCTCTTTAATGAATGACGTGTGAGACTGGAGCTCTCTCATTAATTTTTATATTAAGATTTTCCCCTGTTGTTATTCAGCTTTTTGAAGAAACAAATGTCAAGATGATTAACTGAAATGGAATGTAATTTAATTACAGCAATGAAATGTTTAAAATACGTTTGGGATATATGTTTTCATCAGATGCCATACAAAAAAAAACTAGTATGTTGTGGCCACCACATAACTTTCTTCTATATTTTCCTATACAAATTCACTCAGTAAAAATTATTTATTATAATTATTATATAAAAGAAATTTTCTTCCATGAAAATGCAGACGATTTCCACACTAGAGAAATAGTTTAACACTAAATATCCAAAAAAAAGTCAATTTTATTGTCAATATTACATTAAAAAAAAAAAAAAAGTAAAAAAAAAAAAAAAAATCTATAACTTTATTTTAAATTATCGTAGATCGTTTTTTCAAGCATTCGTTTTAAAGGTATTGGCGAGCTCTTTTGAAAGGAACCCACCAGGAAAATTTACTCCCCTCGAGGGGTCTTCCCCCCCCAGGGGGTGCAGTCGATTCTCCTACACATACAAAAAAAATTTCCCAGTTGACTATCTCTATTATAAATAATTCTTGTAAATTTCATAATGATTACTAAAAAATAATTCTCTTTATGCACATTTATACAAAATTTTGTCCTATATCACCATGTTAAAAATTTAGAAAAAGCGGGATGGTAACGCAACCTGTAAAACAATTTTTACCAAAAGTTGATAGGCACTAATTTATGTCAAGGTGTAAATACATACCAATATGTATGAAATTCTGTGCAGTAGTTCCTGAGATACAGTTGCCACAAAATTTTGTCACACACACACACAGAGACAGGCAGACAGACATTTCCTAAAAATGGTCAAATCGTGTTCTACCGCTCTCAAAACGTGTAAATCCATCAAAAACCCGAGGTCGAAAATTTTTACGAATCTAATACTTTCTTCTATCGAATATAGAAGAAAGTAACAAGAAGATATTAATCTGCTGCGTATGAGTAAATTGTAATTAGTTTTACATTTATGATTTTAGATCTTTAACATTAACTAAAATGTGAGCATAAAATGATAATTTATAGCTTTATTCAAATGCATATTTGCCAACTTTAACGCTTTTTGGTTTCTGGAAATTGGAAAATTTTAATAGAAATTTTGTCAATTGTGCAGATGTCCCATACCTTCTTTATGGACAATTTACTTCAGCATATTATTTATGGGCAGTATTGCCAACACATATGGTCTTTTTTACTTTCTCTTACCCATAAAGTAGAGAAAGTATTGTTTTTGGTCAAATTTCCAAAAGTAAATTTTTGTTATATTTACACGTTTTGAGGTCCTCTGAATCCGAAAAGCATGCTTTTAGCGGTTGGTCTGTGTGTCTTCAATATATCTCAGAAACAAACAGGGATGGAACACGGGCGCAGAATTCATACCGGAATCTGTTTAAGAAATTTCTGTACCTATATTATCGTTGATTTAAGAAGTAGAAAATTTTCTTACATTCATAGTGGTATGAATTCTGCGCCCGTGTTCCAACCCTGAACAAATAGTAGCAGAAAGTCCAAACTTAGTGTTCTAAATGTGTATGATATAGGGATGCTACACTAAGCTTTCCGTTGATATTAAACAAATGGTTTGTATACAGGGACACCCAAGAGAATTTAAATGCTTTACGTGTATGGGGGAAATTTCAGGTAAGTTTAACATCTATGGACTGCACTGAACCAAATGAAATGAATATATATGTATATTTATATGCGTAAGAAAATGTCGTGTAGAATATGGCTGGGAAATCATTCACTGTTCGTTTACAGGGCTACATAAAAGAACTAAATTACAGTGCGAAAATAGTTGAAAATAGATTGAAGTGTATTTCAGGTTGTGCCGTGTATTATTACTATGGGATAATATTTAGATGCAGCATGTGGTGTATACATAATCTTCCAAAGATATATAGGACTTCAAATATTTAAGCGATAACATTCTTTTTTATTGTTAGTGAAAGTGCTTTACTATAATATTTTACCATGTCCACGAAAGCTGCTCGGAAAATGAGATGAATTCCTCATAGACATATGGTAAATAATGTATGTTTTTAAGCTAAATATTCATCGCTTTTGTTGTGTATATTTACACGTTTTGAGGCTTCCTGATTGCCGAAATGAATTTTTTTAACGTTTAATCTTTTGTTTGTGTCTCTTAGAGTAACTTAAAAAAGAATAATTTCAGGAGATCCAAAAGTTGTATCTTGAAATTAATATAAGTTTGTTCCTGGAAAAGTTTGATGAATACTGATAAGTTATGCTGCGTGTGAAGTTATCTGAATAATTTTAAGGGAGCTTTTAATTTTAATAACATATTTAAATTCTATATAAATGTAGGTGCACTAGTGAAACGGGGTATGAGGGGAGGAGCGGTACCCCCCCTCCCCAACTAATTATCTTATAAAACTTCTCCGAACTTAATTTGAATTGTTTTAACATAGGCTTACATAACAGTACTCGTTCACTTATTCATTAACCTCCAACCTGCATTTATAGTATTCAATTTCAGGGTAAGAGAAAGTCATGTAAATGACACACCAGATTATTTATTTAATAATCACTACTAATTTTTAAGGATAATTTTTTTTATGTATAATGGTCGATTAAGAGGACAAACATATAGACAAACATGAAAAAAAATATTGATGGATATTAAATAAAAAAGTCCTTCAAGTTGGCAACATTGCTTACGGGTAATTAAAATCAGTCACACAGAGAGGTGTGTCCGTCTCCGCTAGAATTTTCCGATGATAATCACTATCCTATTCAATTACAAAAAGCTATTATAAATATACGATAAAGATTTCTATATAATAATTGAGAGAAGAGAAAGGGGAAACCGCGCTTAGCTATGTGTGTGATATTGCTTTCTGCCATGCATTTAATAGAACATCACTTACTGTAACCATACTTGCCAACATACTAATTAATATTACGTAGTATTGTTAGTCCCGCCTTCTTTTTGACACCAGTATCTTTCGTGAGTATTTTTCTTTATATTTAATCGTAAATGCATTTGAAGAATATTACTCTAAAAATTTACTGGTATGGAAGAAAGGGCGGAATTAACAACACTACGGAATATTAATTAAGATGTTGGCAAGTATATGTTGGCTATAACTATCACTTAAAGGAAATTACTAATATGCGTTGTTTTTATAATGTGTAACAAATTTATAGATGTCAAGTCTTTTGGTTTTTTAATAACATTATTTCTTTATAATAAATTTTGGGTTATTTAATGATTTATTTTTGACAATTAAATAAAATTACACAGTCGAACCTTGTTAACGTGAATCTCAACTGAAAAAAAAATTGTTCATGCTGTCAGTAACCAATCTTCATTTTGGAGGTGATTGTGCAAACAGTTAATGTTAAAAGTAATTTACGTTAACAGGGTTCACGTTAAAGAGGTTAGACTGTATATATATTTTTTAATATAAAAAGTGGTAAATAAAAATCAGAAGACTTTGTACCTGTGCAAATACATACACATACCTGGTAAAATTTATGATTTTTTCCGGAGTAATTTTAGTACCCGTACTAACACTATTTTTAACCCCTTGCTGGCTCAATATATTTGTAGGATGTAAGAATTTCCATCTCAAAACGGAACACTGGCACCAGAACTGTGTTCTATAATTTCTATCAAATTCAATCGCAACAAATTAGTGCAGAAATGTGACATAAATTACTGATAAAAAATACTGGTGTCAGTGTTCCGTCTTTGAGATTGAAACTTGCATCTTAGCTTATTCGCCTGCCCGTGACGAGCTTAGGATAAGCCCGCAAGGGGTTAAAAACATAGTTGCTAACATTTTAATTTATTCAAGAATATTTTTAGCCTCATTTTATTTCGCACCACTTTATTTATAGAATAATTCTTTGCAATATATAACTACAAAAAAAGAAGAAAAAAAAAGAAGAAGAAGAAAAAAAAAAGAAGGAAAGAAAAGAAAAAGTGGTATGAAATAAAGGCAGGGCTAAAAATAATCCGAAATAAATTAAAATATTGGCAACTCTGGCTAAAGTATACTTGCCAACGTCCTAATTAATATTACGTATTGTTGTTAGTCCCGCCCTTTTTTCCACGCCAGTAAATTTTTTTAGTAATATTCTTCAAATGCAATTACTATCAAATAAGAAGAAAAATACTCTAAAAAGATACCGATGTGAAAAAGAAGGCGGGGTTTACAATACTACGGAATATTAATAAGTATGTTGGCAAATATGCTAAAGAGTACTTTTCTTCTTATTTCATCGTAATTACATACTCATACTTGCCAACAATCCCATGAATAACCGTACAATTGTTAACGCCCCCAGAAAAAACGCCCCTTTTCTCACACCACTATACTTTTAGAGTAATTCTCTCCGAATCTTGTTACGATTAAATAAGACAAAAATTACTCTAAAAAATTATTGGTGTGAAAAAAAAGGCGGGTACTAAAAATCGTACGGTTCATAATGAGATGGTTGGCAAGTATGCATACTGGAGCAAATTCCTGTACAACATAACTGCTAACATCTTAATTAATATTCGCAGCTTTGTTAGTTACGCCGCATATTTAATTTTTTTTTTTTTTTTTCGGTACACCAGTATTTCTGGAGAGTAGTTTTATTCTTATTTAATTGTAATTACATCTGGTGAATTTTACTCTTAAAAATACTGGTGTGAAAAAAAAAAAAAAAAAAAAAAAAAAAAAATCGTGGGACTACGGAATATTAAAGTGGATGTTCGCAGGTATGCTACAGGCAAAGTGGTGTGAAAAAAAGGATGGAGACTAATAGCTCTCCACAATAAATTATAAATGTTATTAGGTATGGAGATGCATTTAGGCAACTATTATTGATTAAATGGGACAATAATTGTTAATTAAAAATATTAGTAGTTTAAAAAAAAGGGAGTCTAATTTCTTGAAACGTTATCAAATTGATATTATTTTAAAGTCATATAAAAAATGTGTATTCAGCTTGCTGAAGTTGTTTAAGAGGAAAAATACAATTTAACATTTAATGCCAAAGTAGTGAAACTTTTAACATCTTTCGTTTCGTAATCTATTCGAATGTATTGTTTGGAATTTGTAAATAGTAGCTGTTATTTTTATGCAATTTCATCTAAAGAGACTTAGTCAGGCTGTAAAATGTTAATTATCGGAATTTCTTGCTTGTTTTTGGCGCTAAATTAGCTCATTTTCATTAAAAACCCGTTAAAATGTTTAACCAGGGCAGACAATAGCACTGGCGACGAATTTGGCGAGTTTATCGTCCCTTGGCGAGTTTTTTGATGAGTTTGACGAGAAAATCCATGCTATCGATAGTTCTTATTATCGTTAGCCCTCATTATCTAAGCCCTAAATCGCATATTTCTCAAAATACTAGAACATTCTGGAAACATACGAGGCTATATCAAGGGATCCGATTCTGACCATTGAGTTAGTTTTAAGCCAGGTCATTGCGGTATAAAGAACTCTGTTTGAACAAGCCTCTGCTATAGAATACAGTCCGTGTTGTGTGTGTTATGTTTATAATACAGTTTATGCTGTGGTTCTTATGTTGTCAATTATTATTTAAGCTGTATTTTCTGTTGAAATTGAAGCTGATGCTTTGTTGATAAACTTGTAATCTTCTGGAATATTCTCTAAATAAGCTTTTAAGCCTCTAGAAGACTTGTCATTCATTCACGGACAATTCAGAAACCCCGAGTACGCAGCTGTATTATTTATCTGCTTTTATTATAACATTTAACGAAACAAATGTGTCATTTGTAATTTCCTTGAATTGAATTAATATTGAGGTTAGTAATAGTTAATTTCAAAAGGTCGCACATTAAATTTAAGTGTAATAATAACTAGCAGACTTTTTAAACTAGTTTTAATATCTCCATTTACATCACCATCCAGAAATAAAACATTCCTAGTTTCCTATAATAAATCATTAATATTATAAGGTCACTCTCACAACTTATTAACCCTTTCACGATCAAGTTAATTATGTTTTTTTTTTTAAATAAATTTCCACCAGAATTTGCAAACAAATGTAAAGTAGAAGAAATATTATTATTATTATTTCATTCTGCTGTGAACGAAAGGATTTGTTGATAAGTTTTCGGCATGAGTTTTGACAATTAGGACTTTCGCATAGCTGCCAATATTTTAATTTGTTCCGGAGTATTTTTAGCCCCACCTTTATTTCGTACCATTAATTTTTTTCAAAGTAATTTTGTTTTATTTTATCGAAGTTATATATTGCAGAATATTTTTCTCTTAATAAAGTGGTGCGAAATAGAGGCGGGGCTAAAAGTACTCCGGAATAAATTAAAATATTGGCAGCTATGACTTTCGTATTTTGGGGCGTACATTCCGCAGGTATAGTTGCTAACTTAGCACTTTTTCGCTACCGGAAAAATTTAATAGAAATATTTATTTTATTTATTTAGTGAACTGTTATGGTTTTCACTGAAAAAGAGAAATTATTAAAAATTTCCGGCAGCCAAAATGTGCTCAGTTGGCTGCATGGCAGAGCCTGATTAAGGGGGAAAAACACATTATCTCCGCTCTCACCGGAATATTTTTACAATTATTTTTTACTTTATGTCACAGAAATTCCACGCTTTGACAAGGGAATGTTTTTTATAAAAAGTGAACGGTGTGAAACAATCCAATTTACTCACAGTTATTAGACACCAGAGTTCTTTTAAAATAATTTTTAATGAGAATTTTGTGTTTATTATAGGAGGAAAGTATTTGTTAAAAAATAACGGTGTCAGTATAAATAATGTGTTCTTCCCCCTTAATCAGGCTCTGCTGCATGGTGTATTTATATATATCACAACAAATTTTTTTAATCTTCACGATATCCTAACCAGGAAACCATCCCAATAGCGTAATAACAGAAATCAATTAATTGATGTTCATTTGAGAGGGCACAATTTAAAGTGATTTTTGGCGCATAAACTGTTGGCTCTCGTAAACCTGTTCTCGAGAAATCTATACTTAAGTTTGAGTAGAGATGTAGTGACGAGAAAGAAGTGGGAGAAGTCCTGTTAAAACCTGCCAGAATCATGACTTTTATAAATTTTTAGATTCTATTTTAGCGAAATTTGGTCATTATATCTCGATTGAATATATTTCAAAGTTGAAATGGACAACTAATTATTGCATCAAAGAACACGTTTGTCTATGCTCTTTCGATTTCTGCTTGTTTTGGATTTCATTCATTATTTTAGTAAGGCGTGGTGTTATCGATTCAGGTGTGGTTGCACCGATTATTAGCGAACTTTCGAAATTTATAACTTAAAAATGAGCTAACGAGGGCTATTGTTTTATGCATAAAAAGCTTATTTATATATGCTCTTCTGATTAATGCATGTGTGGATTTTTTTTTATGATTACAGTATGGGATGGTTTTCTGATAAGTACCATTGACAGGTAAAATAACAAAAAATTTCTTCGATTTTTTTTGTATAAAAATGCTAAACTTATTAGTATGCTTCTAAGAGCATTTACTCATTTGATTTATTAAACACAATTTCCGAATTCACAGGCTATACTTTTCAAATTAAGTTTTATAATTAGGAATAATTATTTACTTAACTTAACTACTACTTAATCAGTATTACTTACTAAAGAATGAACTGTGCATTATATAGCGTTCTCTTACAAATATATGGTGAAGAAAGTATTGTTTTAAGATTAAATTTTTGAAACTGAGATTTTGTTATAGCTACATAATTTCAAGTTTTCCGAATCCAAAAATCAGGTTTTAAGCGGCTAGTTTATCTATCTATCTATTCGCGTGACTGTTTGTGAGTAAGTTATGATATTAATATATAATATTATCAAGAGCACGGAAAAATATTCAAATACTTTACGTCTAAGGACGAAATTTTAGGTAGGTACATTTGAAATCTTCAGAATGCGTTAAAGAAAATGAAATTGAGAACTGAATTGTACTTTTATATGCAGAAAAAAGCATATTTTTCATAGTTTATGGTATGGAAAGTTTTTACTCTTCGTTTAAAGGGCCACACTAAATATTTTTTCTTTATTAATGCTGCGTTTTGACTTGTAATGCATGTATAGCATAGATGCCAATATTTTAATTTATTCCGGAGTATTTCCAGCCCCGCCTTAATCCCATATCACTTATTTTTTAAAAATATTTTTTTATTATTTTACCGAAGTTATATATTGGAGAAAATTTCTCTATAAATAAAATGGTGCGAAATAAAGGCGGGGCTAAAAATACTCTGGAATAAATTAAAATGTTGGCATCTATAGTATAGTATTGTCGTAATTTTTATTTCGGTGCTAAATGTAAGTACATTGTTTGGTTTGTATATAATTTATAGATAATATATAAGCATATCTGCTAATATTTTAATTAACAATCCGTAAAATCGTTAGTACCCGCCTATTTGTTTTCATACCAGTTTTCTTAAAGCTTTTTTTTCTTATTTAATCGTAATTACATTTCGAAATATATACTCTAAATATAAAGAGATGTGGAGCAACGGGCGGCTGCTAGCAATTTTACTGAATATTAGTTTGACTGTCGGCAGATATGCTTTAAAGGTTATTCAAAATTAATCGTATATGTTTCAATGAATGTTGTGAGCGCCAGTTTTCTCAATTCTTAAAGGGTAAGAGAGATTGCGCTTAATTTTAACTACAATTACATTATCAATTATAATAATTCACTTAAATCACATTGTTGTAAAGTATTTGTAAATAAATATTTTTGTATTGGGAGTGGGTATTTCAATTCAATAATTAAAAAATTCAAGAAAGTAATAGAAATTTAAAAAGAACTACAAAAATTTATTTAAAGAAAAAAATATTAAAGAAACTGAAAAAAAAAATAATAATAATAAGATAAGGAACAAGATAGAAAATAATTTTATTTTACTAGTTAACACGTTTAATCTAAAATTAGTACATTATATTTTCAGCTGGGATGGTTTCTTGTTTCCTGACCGAATCTCTCGTTATTCACAATCATTGCACATATTATTGTACATGTGAAGTTATTGTGCAACCACCAGCCAGAAGTGAACCTGTTCGAGGGTATATCCGTCTCAAACAGGCATTTCCGACCAAAAAAAAAAAAAAAAGTTAGCACACCGTGCGTGCAATATGTGGCTAGTCCCGCCCATTTTTAAGCGCAGAATACGCCCACCATTTACTATTTATTAAAGTTCTTTTCCCTCAAAATCTTCCGCTAAAAAATCCTTTATTACGCAATAAAATCAGACTTACAGTTCTACTTTTTACCAAAAGATGGAAAAATCTTCTGTACATCTATCTCAATTCTGAAGATTTATCTTTATTTGTTTCAGAGGTATGGGAGTTACAAGATTCCCCACTCACATACACACGCACTGACCAGTTTCAGAAAACTACTTTATTGGGACACAACGTACCTTAAAATATGTAAATAAGGTGTGGTTACGTGTTTGAATTTTTTGCCCAAATACAATACTTCCGTTACATACGTTAAGCAGGTAACTGAAGTGAAAATATAGAACTCATTCAAAGGTGTTTAAAAATATTTAAACACCTATATATGTTATATATATTTAAACTTGTTTAAAAATTATATAAAACTTATGCTTGATATATTTCCGGTGTCAATTGTTTAATTTAATAACACAGAAACTTTCCACAAACCCAATGTACTAAATAATATATACATATATATTACTAATTTTATGTTCTTAGAAGGAGATTATGAAAGCTCTAAATGCATTTTATCTTCATGTTTTAATTTTTAAGAACTGTTAATATATATATATATATATATATATAATTCTATTTACATTATTTTAAATCAATAGCAGTTTCGTATAATATAAAGAATCGTTTTTTTTTTTAATTATTTATGACAATGTACATTATAACAATAAGTAAGACAATAATATTTAATTTCATATAAACATCTTTTCATTTGCAAGTACATTACAAAATATATGTTAACATTTACTTTAAATTCAAATGTTTTTAAAAATTTAAAACACTTATTATAATAACTGTCTGTATGCACTATTAATTTGCCAATTCACTTCAAAACATTCAACCTTATTTACCGTAATTACTCCATCTCAAAATACACGAAATAATTATTAAACGGTTATCAATTGGCAATAATGACTTTAAACACTTAAACTAATTATTCTGACACATCTAAGTGAAATTCGCTGCATTTAGATATCGTTCTTTTAACAGAAGTGTGACAATTAGATTAAAGTTAAAAGCTTTAAAACGTTGTCTGTCTTTGGTACATTTAAAATCTATTTCACCGGAGTTATTTTACTTTGAATACTAATTTAAAGACATAATAGAAAAAGAAAAAAAAAAGTGCTAGAAAAGTAATATAGCTATACTTTTTTATGTAAGAGAATAATTTTGCAAAATGGTAAAAATTAAATGGGCGGCTCATTGTAAAAGTGGTGTAACTCCATATTTTTTAATTATATATATTTTTGCTCAATTGTATCGCATTTTGCCACATCTTTCATTATAAAAAGAAAAAACTCCATTAATTGCATTAAAATCCCAATATGAAAAAAGCTCGTATTTCAAAATGAATTACTAAGGAGATAATTCACTTTTTGAATGAGCGACCCAATGTCTTGCATACATTTCAGTTTGCCATAATTAGGAAAGTTTTTATTCATTATCCACCACAAAATTTTATAATAACCTTTGTATACTTTACATCTCTAGCATTGGATCTAGAAACTTCAAACACAACAATGCTGCCAGAAAACGATAATTCTGTTACATTGAATTTAAGAGCAAGATAATTAGTTCTATTTTATGCTTTGTCTGCTCACTCAACAGACCCGAGCCCTTTTATAAATGACTGATAACTAGATATCCCTTTAATATTGAAATCACAGAAACCATTTCCTCATAATTTACAGTATTTACGTCATCTGCCATTGGCAGTTTGACACAGTTTTTATCCAGCTACTCATAGAAAAATTGTAGCGTCTACCATAAGATCAGTTGCAGTATTTTTGTGTACTAAATTTAATGTCAAATAAAATTATTGTGCTGTATTTTTATTTATTTATTTTATTTTATTTTATTTTTTGTGTGTATGTGTGTGGCCAGTGTAAAAAATATTTAAATTATTTGGAATATATGTAGAGGGCCTCCGACTAATAATTATTTTGGGATTCATGTACCATAGCAAAAAATGAACATTTTATATATACACGTGTACGTGTGTTATTACGATTGCGATAGCAATAAGCAGTGTTTTTGTAAAAGTATTGCACAGTTATATAATTAGGCCAAAGACCAATGACACCAGTAATACAGTTGCTAAGTTCCTTAATTTATTCCAGAGTAATTTTAATCCCGCTTTTATATCCTTCTACTATTTTTTATAAGAGTAATTTTTTCTTATTTTATTGTAATGATGGATTACAGAAAAGTATTCTACAAATTAAGTGGTGTGAAATAAAAGCGGGATTAAAAGTGCTTCTCGGAATAAATTAAGGAACTTACTTCCAAACTCTGCACTAGCTAAGAGACGGAATAAATCTACAGATATTAACTACTCTACCATCTGTTTCAACTCGACAGGAAAGAAAGACGTTTCTTTGGAAACAGTAGGTGACTATTGCGTTGCGTTAACAGTAGAAGACGCAAATTTGGAACGGGAGCACGGGACTTCGGGAAATGCAGCATCATTGCTGTTGCACATCGATTGGACTTCTTACTGGGTGATGGACGAAATCGTTCATAAAGGGGCATTAAATTAATTATCTTTAACAACTTAAATCTAACTGCCTGCTATAAGAGATTTAACTTTCGCTTTGAAATTTCTTGTACATGTAAAAATGCACATTTTGTAGAGGGTTAAAGACTATTTTTGGCGAGATGGAGATGTGAACAGCAATAACTACAAGACTTGTGCCAAATAAATCCCCCTTAGTATTCAAACAGTTCCATTGCATCCTGTTAAAAATGTTATTTTTAAATCAAGTTTCACATGCACCAATATATTTTGATACAAAAGTTTTATCCTTTTTTTTTTTTTTTTAAATATATAAGGTGAAACGTATTAACGTATTATAGAGATTTCAAATCGAAAGAGTGGCAACTATGTATACGATAATTATCCTATTGTTGGTAACGCTGTTTTTAATGTCAATGGTTCGTAATTAGATAATTAGGCAATTTTACTTTTAGGAACAATCCACCAATGGACTCGTGAATTTCAGTTTACTTTTTGCTTGGTTATAGTCCATGTGAAGACTTTTCATGATTTTTGGACTGAATTTTTAAGATACTAAAGATTTTTATGTAGGACAGAGTTCTAAACCAACATTGGTATATCACTGCTGCCAACTTTTAATTATTAAATCAGATTAATCACGACTATTTACGGTAAATAATTTGCTATATTTATTTTCAACAATTAAATGCATTGAAAAAAAAATTAAAAATTCGGTTTTAAATCTCCTTCGAAAAATGGGAGACTTGGCACTTGTATATGTGTCAAACAATTACTTAAGCAACATTTCATGAATGACCGGATTATAGATTGATGCTACTTCATATTTTGTTTTCTTAGCCAATAGGTCACCAGAATTCAGTTCTTTTCACTTCCAACTACAGGGTTCCTCAAAACCATTGTTTATGATGATAACACAAGCATTTTGACGGAATACACTGATATGTTCATAGCTGCCAACATTTTAATTTATTCCGGTGCATTATTAGCCCGGCATCCCCCCTTTACTTTGCACCACCCCCCTTTTTCGCACCACATTATTTATAGAATAATTCTCTCCAATACATAACTGCGTTAAAATGAGAAAAAAAAATACTCTTAAAAAAAGGTGGTACGAAATAAAGCGGGGCTAAAAATACCCTGGAATAAACTAAAATGTTAGCATCTATTCCCTTCTTTATTTATCACCTCCCTTTATTTTGCACCGCATTATTTGTACAATAATTCTCTACAATACATAACTACGTTAAAATGAGAAAAAAATACTCTTAAATAAAAGGTGGTACGAAATAAAGCGGTGCTAAAAATTCTCTGGAAAAAACTAAAATGTTAGCATCTATAAAATGTGAAATACTTTACTCCTAAATAGTTTTATATGCCTTCATACATTAGTGAATGCCACATAGAACATATTTCTAACATAGTTTATAAACAATAAAAAACGTTTTAAACCGATGTCTTTTTTATGTCTTTTTTTATGTAGCAATATTGCATATATCTGCATTCAACGATGGTAGCGAGATTTCAGATATTTACGGTCAATAAATTCTCTTGAACCCCTCAAAACAATTCATTACAAAATTTGGTTTAATAACTTTGTTTTATAGCCATTTCAAAATCCGAATTTACTTTTAATGTCCCTGTACCTTAAATTATGCATTCACCGTATGATAATAACAATGTTCTACATGTAAATTTAAATAAATTAAATACCTAATGCTTTAATATACAGATTATTTTTTACATGTTTACAGAGTGTCCAACATTTTAATTTCTTCTGGAGCATTTTTAGCCCCGCCTTTATTTTTATGCCACATTATTTAAAGAGTAATTTCCTACAACATATGACAACGATAAAATAAGAAAGCATTACTCTTTTTAAAAAGTGGTATGAAATAAAGGCGAAACTAAAAATACTCCGGAATAAATTTAAATCTTATCGACTCTGGTTCACTGTTGCCAGATTGCGCGACTTTTTTATTTAATAGTCACCAATAATTTTGAGAAGTGATGTTGTATTTACATTATAGACGATTAAGCGTTGATTACATACATTAAATATCACTTCTCAAAATTATTGGTGACTGTTGAATAAAAAATTCGCGCAATCTGGCAACACTGATGGTTCAGTTCATTGCTGCCAGACTTTGTGTCTTTTTTTATTCAATATTCACCAATGATTTTGAAAAGTGATATTTGAAATATATAATATATATATATATACACATACATATTCATATAATAGTCTGTTATCTATATTAAATATCACTGTTAGAAATTATTGGTGAAAGTCAAATAAAAATTCGCAAGGTCAGGGAACACTGGTTCTGTACAAAAGTAAATACGATAAGAATGTTTCCATATGTTTTAGTACCAAATGGAGTACTGCAAATATTTTAATTTATTATGAAACACTGTTATTACCTGCCTTTTTATCACGTCACTTAAAAATATCCTTCAAGAAAAGTGGCGAGAATAAAGATCGTGTACTAACAATGCTCTGGAATAGATTAAAATGTTAAGATGTCTGCCAAACGGTATCATTTTCAAGACTGACTAAAAAAATCACAAAATCTTAGACTGTTTTGACACAGTTTCTATTCTATCGCCATTTAAAGATTCTCGGAGTTATCAATTTTCTTTCTAGTATTTGAGAGGTAAATATAATCATATTTTCAGCAAACTAAGTGAACTATTCGTACAGGTTAAAATTTCTATAGTTTCTTTTATCAGGTTTCGTATTCCCAGTCCCCTTTTTAAGTCACTTTCAAGAATGAGAAACTTTTTCGTTCATTCCCATCACTATTTTTATACAGTAATCATTCTCTTATTTAATCACGACACATTACTATAAAAATAACATAAATATTTCTGCATAAAATTAGTGGTAGTATAAAAGCAAAAATTTCTCATCCCTGAAAGTGACCATACTTGCCAACGTCCTAATTAATATTCCGTAGTGTTGTTAGTCCTACCCTTTTTCTCACACCAATAAATTTTTAGAACAATATTCTTCAGATGCAATTACGATTAAATAAGAAGAAAAATGCTCTAAACAGATACTGGTGTTAAAAAGAAGGCGAGACAAACAATACTACGGAATATTAATTAGTATGCTGGCAAGTATGAAAGTGACCCGGATGAAAGGCGGGGAGCAAGAACCCTACTTATGCTAGCTGGATAACTAGACTGACTGATAACTAGAAACAAGACTGACAAATTAATTTACTTTAACTAAAATTTATTTGAATGTTTTCTTTCTGTTTAATTATTGAGAGAACGGTAGTATTTCTACAACATTTCATATTTGCAATGTGCTTCTTTCTTCTGATTGTTCAAAGAAATATTATATAGCTATGACAAACAGGATATTAGCTCATAGGTAGGTGGAGCTCATTGCATATATTAAATATATTAGGAATATATTCCCAATTATTTAATATCTTAAAACTTTCAAGACCGCATACTTTTGTCTTTATGACAGTAAAGTCCGCCTGCGGGCGTTGTTCTTTCAAGTCGCAATATTTCAGAACAAAGTTATCTGTATTTATATTTATATTACAAATGGACATGCATTATAGTTATTCCCTTTTAATCAAAGTATTTCTAGCCATACTACATTTGAATGTACAAATATGGATATTGAGTATCTTCTTAAGATATAAATGACATACCAATTGCGAAAGAAACTCCAACTGGCGGAGTTAAAGACGCGAATCTACGTCAGCGGTCGCAAAAGTGTTAATAGATCACAGCTCTTGCAAGAATTCGTCAAAAACAGGGATGGAAATTTACCACAGAACTCTTACCGGTATTTGAAAAAAAAAAAAAAAAAAAAATAAAATAAAATAAATAAATAAATAAAATCCTTTACTTATGAAATCGTTATTTTTAAGAAGAAAATTTTCTTTTATAAATACCATTATGAGTTCTGCACCACGTTCCCATCCCAAGTCAAAAAGGAGATGTTGAAATAAATTTATTTTTCAGTCTAGATTCTAGTAACCATCTATTTTAAGAGTAACAACAGTCATTTTAATTCGTAAAAATATTGATTGTAATGAAACAACATCATTTAATTTACCGAAAATATGGGTAGAGATATTTAAGAAATGAAATAAAAGAGTTGCTTATTTTTATAATTTATTTTTAGGCCATTTTGTATTTCACACCACTTTATTTAAAGAATAATCTTATGTAATACATAATTACGATAAAATGTGGGGTTAAAAATCATAAAGTATGGCATGAGAAAAAAGCGGGGGTAACATTGCTCCGGAATAAATTATAAAAGTTAGCTACTTCGAAATATAGCAATATAATTTTACCGAGAATGTACAGACTAAAGAAGGTCGTAGTGTTCATGATCTAATTTTGAAAGATTTTTTTTTTTTTTTTTTTTTTTTTTTATTGAAGCATATGTACAGTGCAGCCACATACCTTAAACATAGCAGTGAGGACGCATCCAAAATGTTATAGGGATGCCAGCTTGGCCGACAGTTTGAAATTTGGAAAACTTCCAGTAATTCCGCGCTCTATTTTTGCTCATATTCTCCATGTCAGGTGACTGTCACCCCTATTTTAGCACTGGGCTCGTTGAGTTAGCACTTGCGTAGATGCTTCCATGGTTTCTTCAAATTTTGTCGAAGAACAGATATTTTTAGGTTTTGTACTGCAGTAGGTGTATTAATTAACAAATAAAACGTATTCGATAAATATCTCTTCCATTAATGCATTTTTATGATTTTTAACTTTTGCGGTCTTTGGCTATCAGTAATTTTTAACAGAAATATTTTATAAAGTCCTCTAACAGATATTACTGATTATAGAGAGCCTCGGTTATCCGGGAGCCTCGGTTATCCGAGCTTCGATTAACCCAGTTTCGGGTTAACCGAGGTAGTCCCGAAAAGGCCACGCCCCGGAGGAAACTTGACTTTTGACAGATGGTGTAAATAACTTTGACAAATTATAATATACATCACTGTATTTTTTATTTTATATATGTATGTAATATATTGCATTTTTAACTTTTTACATATAAACATATAATGCATGTAATATTTTACGTAATTAACTGCTTTTTCATCAATTTTAAACTTTGCCGTATGTTTCCCCTTCGATTTACGAAAGAGTCCACGTTATCCGAGTTTTCGATTATCCGCGATTCTCTCGGTCCCCATTACCTCGGATAAGCGAGGCTCTACTGTAATTAAATAAAAATATATATGTCATAGTTTTTATGTATTCCGCTATTTAATTTTCCTTCGTCTTCGTCTTCGTCTTCCTCTTTTTTTTTTTTTTTTTTTTAAGTATCTTAAAAAAAAAAGGGGGGGGGGGTTAAAAAAAAAAGAAAGAAAGAAAGAAAGAAAGAAATCAAATAAAGAAAATAATAAAGGTAATAAAAAAATGACTGACATTTCAGATTTTATGCATGTATGTCTGTGTGTGTGTGTGTATTTTTTTTTTTTTTTTTTTCAATTACTTCCCGCTGAACTTAATAATGTATTTTTGCCAAGAATATACTTTAAAAAACCAGCTCTATTTTTTCTTCCTTAATTCAATTTTTGTAATGATGAAATGCATAATATTTTTTTAAGATTTAAGGTGTACATTTAATTAATTATAAATTCCATAATTTATAAATTCCTAGATCATTAGCAATCATTAGTTATTCATGCCTTTCGTCTGAGATATTATCCTTGTGTAAATTGTTTTTTAAAAACCATTGAAATAAGTGTATCATAATTACAATTTAATTAAAATTAATGACTTTAAAAGCGACAAATGAATTCATAATTTCTGTGATGCTATTCACAATTTTCCTCATTTTTCTCCATTATTTAGTTGGTGATTAAATGCAATTATTGTTTGAGATTTTCGAAATTTGTTTTGAACTATCTTGAAACGTTATTGGATTGTAGGGGGGGGGGGGGAAATTTAATTATAAGATAGTGAAATTTTAAAAATACTCAAAAAAAAAAAAAAAAAAACCCATAAATTGGAGTAGGAGAACATCTCCGGTTGTAGGCACGCCACCATATCTCTTAACAAAAAGTAAATATGGTAGATTTGAGTACTGTCAAACATGTATTGTGACAGTACGCAGTTATTGCGCTAACACCGAATTGAATAGACGAATTTGCTCAATAAGTGCATCGACACAAAATTTTGAAAAAAAAAAAAAAAAAAGCAACACGAAAGTAATTTCTGAATTTTTTCAATGTGCGGTAAATCTAAATGAAATAATTTAAAAAATGTGAGTGTAATATATATTCATGCAATATATTCAATATATTTTGTGATGCAATATCGAATTAAGCAAAATTTTGGAATGAAAATAATATTTTCTGTCATTATAAAACTGATTGCCATTCCCGGTTGTGAGCACCCGTGTTTCTTTCATTTAAAGCATGTTTTTGACTCACAAATTGTCAAATATGGTCGTTAAAAACAACATAACATATTTTTTTAGTGTTTTATGTATTTTTAGGCCTTTTTAGGTCTTTTCCAGCCATGTCAACCCCGGAAAAGACAATCAATTCAAAAGAAATGCATTTTAAGGCGATGGTTAAAGCAATTTAGGATTGCTTAGTCTATACGAAATCCATAAAATCTACTGCCCGAGAATATGGACCTCCTCGCAGCTTCTGTGTCCCTACAGAAAAAGACTAGAAAAGTAAGGGAACTCCATCTGTCAAACTGCTGACCAAGCGCGCTAAAAATAGGAATATTCTCAATCAGGAGATGATGTCGATTTCTGCATCATTTGTTTGGAGCACCTGCTACCAAGCTGAACAAGAGCAAATTCAATCAAATGGAACAAGTATGATCTTTTGGTGCATTTGAAATGTGCCAATATACATGAAAATTATTTTATTTACAAGCATTGTACTTCTGATTTGAAGGATGAAGAAGATGACGAATAAAATTGGGAAGATGACATTTTCTGTTGTTATTTTGGCCGCTGAATCCTTACAAAAAAAAATAAATTTTATTATTTTCTGTATTTATGGTTATTTTTGTATTATTTTTCCGTTTTTAGCGGATTTTTAAGGTGTGTCCACAACCGGATACAAATTTATTTTTAGCTAAAATGTATCACTTCACAGCATTGGCGATAACATTTTTCTGATTGACAAAATCGATAGAGAACGTTGGCTAAAGAACGTTGGCTAAACGCTTTATGAAACGTTGGCTAAAGGTTTTAGCTTTCTATAGGTATTCATATGTTTGCATAATATTTACTCTATCAAGAATTATAAGCAAAAATCAAAACTGTGCCCACAACCGGAGATGTTCTCCTATATATCAACATTTGTATATGTAAAATTGTAATAGTAGTCTACATTTATTTTATATAATTATCTCTCTTTTAAACGTTTTTTGTAAATTATTTTTATGTTACTTTTAAATGCACGGTATATAGAAAATAAATAAGAAGATCAAAATGAAAGGTACAAAAAATGATATCGAAATGTTGATTATGACTTAAGTCGCAGTTGATGTGTGTAAAATATACATTATTCATTTAAAACTGCAAATATTTGCATATTCATAGTTACATGTCTGCCGATTTCTTTTTTATTCTGGACCACTGTTAGTATTCGCCTTTTATTATTATTTTTTTCACATCACTTTCTTTGTATATACATTTTCTCAAATGTAATTTCGATTAACATATTGCTTACGGGGTACGTCAAACAACATTTATATTAAACGCGCAGCTAACAAAATTGCGATACATGCCAGAAATTTTAATTTACAAATTAAGCTATATTTGTGAGAAACAAAAGCTTGTTAAAAATAGCTTTTACTGTAAGTTTAAATTTCTGGTGTATAACTGTTTTAACAAACCTTCACGTTATCCGCTAAAAAATACGGCACTAAAAAAAAAAAAAAAAAGCTATTAACAATATCAAGATTATGAATAAGCATGTTGGCAGCTATCTAACAGAGACTTTGCAGGGGGTATAACACCCCTCAAAGTTTTAAAATAGGCAGAAAAAATACATCGTAAAAACCGGCATAAAATGTAAAAGCTCACTATAATTATTTCGAAAAAAAATTAAATAATAATAATAATATTTGTGACCATTTATCAGGCGAAAAATTTCATGGATAAGTAACATTTTAAAATCTTATTTTACTTACCAAATCCAGTACTACTCTAATGAATTTATTATGGGAAGTAGATGCTGTATTTTAAAATAGATAAATTATGAGTGCTGTATTTTTTAAATGTAAAATATGTACTTTTATGGCATTTTTCTTGACAATAGTGCTATCCTTAGGGGTTTAAAATTAAATTTGCATTTATACTTTAAAGTATGCGCTTAATTTAAGGGCAGTTATCTTACATAAATTATTTCTTCCTGAAAATTTTAAGTACTTTTAAAAGATTTTCTTTCTTTTAAGAGGCAAATGGTAACAGGGCATGTTGCTTTTAAATTATCAAAATGTTTTCGTTTATCGATATTTAATACTTTTTTGGTTGGGATTAACGGAAAATTTACTCACTTATGTTATTTCTGATTGTTGTTTGTTAACACGTTGAGCGCCATGTCAATCATTCTAGATTCTAGACATTTTGTCATATATCTCTAAGTACTTGAAACCTTAGGAGTGTGCAGAACATGTTATACTTCAAACATTTCAGTGAAAGTTTTACCCCGAAAATAAAAGCAGTACCAATAAAAAATTAAAACATTGCGTGCCCTGTCAGCCATCGGTGACTGACAGTGTCAAATACGATATAAAGCCGCGTCAGCCATCGGTGGCGGATATAAAATAGGATATCATCATCATGCCCAACACGGTTGAAGGCTATAAGCCTGTTCCGGCCTCAATCCATCTTTTACGGGATCTATATCTTCTTCTATATCTTCTCCCCCTTGGCCTATATTTTAGAGTTGCCCTTGGTATACCGTCATTTGGCATTCGTTTTAAATGTTCTCTCCACTTATTTCTATAGTTTATTTTAGTATGTATTATTGGTTTAGTTTTTAGTTCCTTCCTGATGTCATCATTTCTTATTTTATCCATTATAGAACAGCCTTTCAACCTTAGGATATAAAACTAAAAATATTACATTTAATGATTGAAAATTTATAAAAAAAAATTGCTTAATTTTTATTTATTACAGGAGGAATCATTATGAAATTTTAGTGGATTTTAAGAATTTGCGTGGCGCTCAACGTGTTAATGTAAAAATTAATGTGTGCTATAATCATTAGAAATTTCCGGCTACCGGAAAAATTTAATATAAATTTTTATTTTAAATAATCAGTGAAAATTAATAGGAAAGACATAACAAAAAAAAAATCTATTAAAAATTTCCGGTAGCCATAAAGTTGGCATTATGGTTGTAACTTGCATTTTTTAGATACGTAATTATTAATAATTTTAATAATAAAACATGCATTATGCAATACTTTTAAAATGAAATAATGATATTTTTAAAAGTGATTTTAAGATTTTTTCCAATAACAAGACGAGAGAAAGCCCAGAGTAAAAATCCTAGAACGTTATAAAGCCAACTGGTCGTTAGCTTTGTGAAAGGGTACTGTTACATTCTGCATGAGGAGCAGCTGAATGTTTTTTTCAAAGACAAGATTTAAGGAAAAAATAAATAAACAAACAAGAAATTAAAAATAATACTACGAAAAATCATTATAAGAATTTTAAATTTGTGGTAGATATGCAAATGACCTTTATGGCTGTGAGTTCATGAAACTCTTCACCACAGTTGCCAACTTTGGCCCTTTTTGGCTTCCGGGGAATATTTGCAAAAAAGTGTTAAAGTTAGCAACCGTGCTCTTTACTCATAACCACTGGAGGGAAATCTATAATATATTACCGCATTCATTTTTGTAGGGGAGAGTTGTCTAAAACGGGGACGGCGGGTCAAATGTGGACGTGCAGTTTCTCATATATTAGTGCTGCCTTCTTTGAATCCAATAGTCTACGATAATTCTAATTCGGCTATATGCAAGTTTGAATCTAGTTGTTGACATATTTAGCCGGTTCTGTTATTTTCTAGAAAGTTTTCAATTTTTTGCGATTTTCATTTCGATTTTGGCCGTACACTGTCTTGGATCTTATCAAGTGACCGTTGAACGTTCGATTTTGGTAAGTATGTTATAGATTCGTCTAGATTTAATTTACATTTTCAAATATTGTTTTATAGTTTTCTCTGACACGTATGCGAAGGGACGCCACGTTTTTAGCATATGTCATGGTCGGCTCAAACGGGGACATTGACGGTAGTCCAAAACGGGGTCGTCCCCATTTTGGACACCATGGAAGTAGGATAAATTTGTAATTGTTATTTCGTTTTGAAATGTTTTAAATGAGTACAAGCGCTTATTTATGTGTGTAATACATATGTGGAGAGGACGAATAAGAAACAAGAAAATGGCTCACACATCACCCTAGACACTACGTGACAATTTACTAGGTCGGTAAACTTTTCGGAACTGCATTTTCAAAAACAGCTACTGTACAAAATGCTATGAATGGATTTTAAAAAAACAAGCATATATCCCTTTAACAGAGATGTGTTCCCTGAACATTCATTTGCGCCTTTAGAAACAACTGAAAATCCTGCTTACAACACTTTAGGGCCTCAGTTAGCATCAAGGTGTGAAAACGTCACACCCCAACCTTACACTTCATCATTTGGTATATCTCCAGATATAGAACCCCGGAAATGTTCAGCTTTTAACACTTCGCCTAATAATGCCTCAACCACAAGAAACTGAACGTTAGCAAAAAAAAAAAAAAAAAAAAAAATGAATGACATGAGGAGAGGTAAAACTGTCATACTCACTTCATCACCTTACAAAGCAGAATTGAAAGCTAAAGAACAGGAGAAAAGTGCAAAGCAGAATAAACAGAAAGGGAAATTGTTCAAGAAACCCACCGAACCTAATCCTAGATATCCAAAATCTAAAAAAGAGAAGAAAATTAAAAAAAATTCAAGACCCAAAATTATCATCTGGTGAGGAACAGACTAGCGAGGATGCTTGCATTTTTTGTAATGAACTTTACATTGACTTGAAAGACAAAGAGGGGTAGATTCAATGTATGTAGCAGCTGTCGAAGTTGGGCACATGAAGTCTGTTCAAGTGAAAAGCGATGTCAACTTCATATATGACGTCTGTGTTCGATTATTTTTTGTGTCATTCTAGTAACTGTTGAAAAAGACAACAAAATACTTTATCTGTATCTTGATTTCGCACTAACTTCAGCTTTTCGCTGTAATTCAAGTTTTTCTAATAAAATTTCGCATTAGCACATAAATTTACGTTATTTCTTATGAGTACCCCATTTTACCCAACCGGTTGTCCAAAACGGGGACTTTGCCAATTTTTCTGAAAAGTGTGTTTTCTGCGTATGCTAATAATATTTTTTAAAAATAACCTTGCCGTCTGATAGTCCAAGACATGTTCTAATCAGGAAATGCTTTGTCGATTTTTTCTTATTTATAGTTTTTTTTTTGCGGACATCGATATGTTAACGTCCCCGTTTTGGACAACTTTCCCCTACAGTCAGCCAAAAAAAAAAAAACGCCACCCCCGCACCTAATTTCGCCGTAAATTATCTTAGAAACATGCGGTTGATACCTATCGATCTGTAATAACGTCTAGATTTTAATGGTGTAGTCAGATTTTGCTTAAGGGGTCATATACATATTAAAACACGTATAAACTTCATTTTTTTCAATGACGACTCCTATTTTTGACCTCATATTCAGATTTCTGAGATCAAGGCAGTTCGGAAAATTTACCTATTTATATACTTTAAATTAATTCTAAACAGAGTTACACGTGAAAATGTGTTAAGGGACCGTCTATACATTTAGAAAAAACAAATCGTGATCCACCACCCAATATACATTAATTATTAAATATCGCACCGGAACAAAAGTTCAGAAATGTTAGTTATAAACTAAAAAACGATTCAAATTCACAGAACTTTCTGTGTTAGCTTATGAGTTAAAAGATTTTTATTGGTTTCAATTTATTAAACATTGAATAGTTAAATACAACACTTCATATAAAGAAAATTAAATAGCTTGAATCATATGAACCCTACAATGTTTCATTACAAATATCTAGATACCAAGGTAAAAGAACAATAGTAATAATGATAATAATACTAATAGCGGTTAAAAAAAAAAAGTGTTTAATATTTAAGAAAAAGAATTATCTGCTTCTTAAAAGAAAAAACTGTTTTATTTAAGAGACAAAAAATTAAGTTAAAATACATATATAATAAAATATGTATATATATAGACAATTAAAATCTACTAACTAACAATTATTATCTACTTCTTGTTGGGTATATTTTTATTTTATACAGTAAGCCTCGCATGAGAGTGTTACTATAAAGATTTACATTTAATTTTAGGCGCACAAACCAACAATAGATAATATACAAAAATATAAATAACAAGATTTAAACTAAAATCTGAGAAAGGATATTTAACATTTTCGCGACCACTGACGTAGTTTCACGTCATTTTGAAATCTGTAACTCCTTCAGTGGGCGTTTCTTTCACAATTTGTGTGTTACGATATTTTTTAGGGATATTCCTTATATTCATATATATATATAAACAAAATAGTATGAATACAAATACTTTCACTAGAAAGAGTATAATTATTATGTATATCCATATGAAAAGAAATATGGATATAGAAAAAACGGTTTCCTATTGCCTAGAACGACTGTTCCCCGTTCTGCAGTCGTCTACTGTACTTGAATTCTTAATTTTAAATGTGTAAAATCAATATCTTTAAAAGTAATAAGACATGTTACTTTGTTTTAAATTCTTTTTCCGTGATAAATGTGACGCCAGTATTACGCTGTGATTAGAATAATAGAAAATAAATAATATTGCGCTTTGTTTCAATAATAGATATATAAAAAAAAGAAAAAAAAAACACTTTATTATTCAGTATTAAAAAAACATTCAATAAAAATTTTGTATTTTATTATGTTACGTCATGCGATAAAATTTAAATAGCATAAACGGTAGAGTAAGCGAATGCGAAAATGTCACAACAAGATTAAAACAGAAAATTTGTTTTAAAAAATCTGATAAAAATTAATAAAAGTCAATTATATTAATTTAAAATCAGGAAAAAAAAATAGTATTGTTCACAGCGCATTGCTCTTTTTTAAAATACTAGTCCTCGTCTTACTGCGTTTTTTTTACCGTTATGATACTTAACTTGAGGTGCACGAATCGCAGAATATTCAAGTTAAAATAAAAGACAAAAGGGACAAAATAGAATTTTAGCAGTGAGAAACTGGGAAACGTTATGTAATATTCAAGAACAAAGACTTAACATTTCAGAATCGAGTATAAACCTCTTTGCGACGGAAGCCACGCCTTTACACAGTTTTTCTACAACTTTACATTATAAAACAAAATTATTTTACATACTTCCAATTAAATCATTTAAATTTTGTCTTCAGCATTCGATGTAGTAAATGCCATTGACATTTATGCATACCAGCGTCACATAGAGAGTCATATACGAATACAGAAACTAGTTTTTTTACTAATGTTTCCGCAATATAGAGGCGGGGCTTCATTTCTTTTGGAAAATTTTTCACAATCTCTCGCTTGCATTGCGATAATTTTATAAAAATGATCCAATTTGTATATTAAACATCGAAATGTTGCTTAGAAAACAATTAGAATAACATTAAGGTAAATTAAAATAGTTTTTCGTCAAAATATATACAGATATTTACTCACAAAGGATACAAATTATTATAAGTGACGGCCCCCTAACAACAGTAAAAAATAAAATATCACTGTAACTCAAAAAATAATGTTAAGAACGAGCTGTAAATTTGGAAACCCATGTTTTCGATGATGCCCGTTCTATTTATGCAAAAATTAACATAGGTCATAATTCATAATTTTTTCAAATATGAAATTATTAATAATTTTCATATTTCAAAAGAATTTTTTTAATCAAAAATATGCATAACAGAATTTGAATATCATAATTATTTTGGAAGATATGAATTAATGTTTGTCACATTCATTTAACATTAGCGCCCTCATAGTTTGACAGCTTATAACTCTGTGAAGAATTGAGCAAAATATATAAACTATACCATTTTCCGCGATGATTTTGTCCAAAGAATTCAAATAAATTATAAAAAATGGGGGTTACTATTGAAAAAAATGAAGTTGATGCCAGTTTTAATATGTAGACGACCCCTTAAGCAAAATCTAACTATATCATGATAAACTAGACGTTATTACAAATCAATTGGTCCAACCACATGTTTCTACGATAATTTGCGGTGAAATTAGGTGGGGGGGGGGGGGGGGGGGGCGTTTTTTTTTTTTTTGGCTGACTGTACAAAAATTTATGTTTATGTTTTTATTCTATAAGTAAATGTTTAGATTCTAGAAGGAAATGCATGCAATCTCTGGATAAATTCACAGTGAAATGGAAAATCAGTAATCAACTCGGGTAGAAAACAACAAGTAATTTCACATCGAACCAAAAACTTCGATAGTGTTCATGGTGTGGTAAAAATAATTCCCTTTAGACGGCTCTGCGTCGCCGCTGAAAGAAAACAGAAGAACTTAAATGTTTTTGTTTTAGATTTTGGCAACAGCCAATAAAAGTTTTAGTTTAGATTTTGATTCTTCAACTGCGTTCGAAGATTGAATTTTTCGATCTCATACTATGAGAGTTTATTAGATTTGGAATAATGTTCCTTTAAGTATTTTTTCTCTGTAAATAATATATAAAATGTATATAGAATTTTTAACTTCATTTTGACTATTAAATTTCAAGAAAAAGACTGCATCGTTCTCCCTTTTTCATTTTCTTGCTTACAGCAATCCGGCATTTTGATTTTGTTTTTTTTTCCCTTAGATTTCGAATACCACTGAACCGCAAATTATTTATAAATGTAACGACGAATAAAATACAAAATAATAATAATAATAATAATAATAAAATAAATAAATAAATAAAACTTAAAAAAATAGTGTTCGTATCAAGCTTCACGTTTCGTATCATATTTATCAGAAATTGCATCTAAGCCTGATTAAAAACATTAAACAAATATCATAAATTGCATAAAGACTGTGTTTTTACAATTTATGAGTATGGTTTTTGCTTATATTGGTTCTTTTTTTATTCTGCAAAAGCTTCGCTAGGTCTTTTTGATAATTAATCTCGGTTTTCACTATTTCATAACAATCATTAGTTTATAGATGAAAATCTAATATCAGCTTAACT
The DNA here is from genome assembly GCA_963930645.1 of Salticus scenicus. NCBI lineage: Eukaryota > Metazoa > Arthropoda > Arachnida > Araneae > Salticidae > Salticus > Salticus scenicus. Next base: position 196,679,076 of record OZ005660.1, read on the forward strand.
CGGTATTTTGAAATATATCCAGAGGTGCCAAGTTACTACTAACGAAAAATCAATTTCATACCACACTAAAGAAAAAATAGAACTTGTCGTATTAAATTTCAGATAATTATTGCAAAGGAATACATTAAAAAAATTCCTGTATTAAGATTACGGACAATCCTTAATAACTTGGCACCTCTGTATATCTGTACCCCGCATGTAAATGACACTATGATCATTTTGTGAAAAGAGTTACCACCATGTCTTTGATCTGCTACAAGGAAATGCATTGGCCGCGAATAATGAAAATGGACATGGTCTAATTTTCCACCATCTTATTTCCTTTACGGTAACTGGATATTAGTGCAGAATGCCTCTACACAAATAAAAAAAAATGCACACACACACACACACACACACACACACACACACACACACACACACACACAAAAAAAAAAAACATGACGCTAACTCTTTTTACAAAATGGTAATGGTGCCATTTATCTCTGGGGTAGCGTTCCATAATCCGTTGCATACCTGCCAACAATCTCATTATGAAGCATAAAATTTTTAGTACTCGCCTTTTATTTCACAATATTCATTTTTTTTTTTTTTTTGAGTAATTTTACTTTTATTTAATCGTAACAACTTTTGGAGAGAATTTCTTTAAAAATAAAACGATGTCGAATAAAAGAGTTTTTTAAGGGGGCATTAACAATTTTGCGGTTATTCATGAGAAGGGTGGCAGGAATGCGTTCCCAAAATTTTTATCACATTTTATTACCGTATTTTCCGGTGTATAACCCGCAGGGTTGTTAAATCATTTATACACTGGAAATTTGTATTTACAGCGAAAGCTATTTCTTAACCCCTTCAGACCCGAATTTTTTGTCGTTTAGGAAAAAATTATTTTTATACAAAAATTAACTTAATTCATGTGAATGAAAGCAACAATATACTTTTTACAAAAATATTTACTCATTTATATATAATTTTTAAATGGACATTTTAATGGACATATGGTCCTTATTCAAAATTTGTAGCATAGGAGATCTTGAGTGATATTTGTATGAAAAAAAAATTATCTTTCTATATTATAAATAATTTATTATTATATTATAAATAATTGCTTTTGAATAAGCAGTTATATATATATATATATAATTATTATTTTCTGTGAAATCTTTCAAAACAATTCCTCTCTTTTACTAAACACAAATGGACACGACATTTGTCACAATAAAAATGTGTCCTTCCTTTGCATAATGGCATCTTGCATCGTGTTGCTTCTTTTTTATCATCGATTTGGGGCATATGGTCCACATTATCGTGTTGAATTTCTCTTATTGGTCTTTTCTCACAGCAACGAAATTTTATTTTTCTGTCCGGTGTAATTTCTCCTTCACTTTTTGAAGGACGACCACGTTTCTTTACATTTACAAGCTTATTCTTATAAATTAAACTTTTGGAAACGTGCATACGAAATTCCAACAAATCCATAATATCTTTTTTATGAATTTTAGCTTCGATGCAGTCTTGTTTATACTCTATCCAACTATTAGATAGAGCAAAATCCACAAAATGCATAATTACTCGAAGGGTCCATTTTCGAGATCTAATATATATGTGATATAAACTTATATACATATCGAGCAGATCAACTCCTCCCATGTTGTTGTTATATTGCCTAACAACTTCAGGTCTATCAATTTCGATATATGCTGATTTTTGCTTATCCCACCGTTTTGCTTTATCAATTGTTCCAATGCCAACAAAGTTGGAAGCCATATGAGCTGGTTTGTTGTCCAGCCACTTTACCATGATAATGCCATCCTGACTAACTAGAGCCTCTCTTCTTCTTTTTTATATCTTTATCAGATATAAAATGTGGTTTAAAAAACCTATTCATACGAACTGTACCAGCAGCATACATTTTCAATTCCAATAATCGCAGAAGAAGAGCATAAGAGATGAAATAATTGTCAAAATACACTGTATGACCTTCTTTCTTTGCGATTTCTAGTAATTCTAAAACAATTGCACTACTTTGGCCATATTTTTTCACGTTGTCTCTGTTTATTTCAGTGGTACTACCTTGATATGGTATAAAATTGTGGGCGAGCCCATTTGGACTGCATAATACAAAAATTTTTAATCCCCACTTACATGGTTTATTTTGAACATATTGCAACATGTTTATTTTTCCTGTAAATGGGATCATTTGTTTGTCTATGGAAATATTTTGTCCAATTTCTAATTCCTTACAGCGCTTTAGCACTGCATCCATAATAGGCCTGACCTTGTAAAATTTATCTGTGCAAGCGTTAGGCCTTTCTAAATTATTCACGAAATGTAGCATCGTCCGTAGCTGAAAGAACCTGTTTTTTGACATGTTTTCCAAGAAAACATTTATGCCAAGGACGGAACTCCAGTACATTCGTATGCGTGGGAACTTATTTAGACATCCAATCATAATATGTAATCCAAATAAAGTTTCAATTTCATTAACATTTGTTGGTTTGAATCGAGTTTGTCCTTGTTGAAGTGCGTATATGTTTGTACAGTCACCCAAAAAAAAAACGCCACCCCCCACCTAATTTTGCCGTAAATTATCGTAGAAACATGCGACTGGTACCAATGAGTTTGTAATAACGTCTAGTTTATAATGTTATAGTTAGATTTTACTTAGGGGGTCGTCTACATATTAAAACTGACATCAACTTCATTTTTTTCAATGGTAACCCCCATTTTTTATAATTTATTTGAATTCTTTGGATCAAATCATCACGGAAAATGGTATAGTTTATATATTTCGCTCAATTTTTCATAGAGTTATAAGCTGTCAAAGTTTGGGGGTGCTAATGTTAAATGAATGTGACAAACATTAAATCATATCTTCCGAAATAATTATGATATTTAAATTCTGTTTTTTTTTATTCGTTAGAATGAAGTGACCCAAACATATTCCATGCAAATTTTTGCTAAAAAAACATTTTTTGAATTATGAAAATTATTAATAAATTCATATTTGAAAAAATTATGAATTATGACCTATGTTAATTTTTGCACGAATAGAACGAGCATCATCAAAAACATGGGTTTCCAAATTTACAGCTCGTTCCTAACATTATTTTTTGAGTTACAGTGATATTTCACTTTTTATTCCTGTTAGGGGGCCGTCACTTGTTATAATCTGTATCCTCTATAAGTAAATGTTTGTATATAATTTGACGGAAAACTAATTTAATTTACCTTTATGTTATTTTTATTGTTTCCTAAGCAATATTTCGATGTTTAATATACAAATTGGCATATTTTTGTAAAGTTATCACAATGTAGGCGAGGGATTGTGAAAGAATTTCAAAAGAAAAGAAGCCCCGCCTCTGATTCGCTAAAACACTATTTAAAAAAAGAAAGACAAATTTGCATATTCCTATTTGACTCTATATGTGACGCTGGTATGCATAAATCACAATGGTATTTACTACATCGATTATTGAAGACAAAACTTAAATGATTTAATTACAAATATGCAAAATTATTTTGCTTTATATTATAAAGTTTTAGAAAATTTGTGAAAAGGCGCGCATTTCAATATTCAAGAGTACGTACACCTCTAGTTAAATATCATGTTTTAGAAAACACGGTACAGCGAAACTGATTGCATGAGACAGCAATTATGCATTCGACAATCGTTTTTTTATTATTATTATGAATATTTAATAATTTTAAAAAGATTTTTTACCATAAATTTTCTGTTTAAATTTTGTTTTGACATATTTGCATTTGGTTACTGTACCGTTTGTAAGCTTTGTGTTATTTAAAATTTATCCCATAATGTAACATAATAAAATATCAAATTTCTATTAAAAGTTTTTTAATACAGAATCAAATAGTGAAAAATTGCTTTATTATTATAATTTTTTTATTTTAAGTTTATAAGATCTATAATTGGAACATAGCTCAATAGTATTTATTTTCAATTTCCTAATCACGAAATCAAAGTCACAGTTATTATGGAATAAAAATTTAAAACAAAGGAATTGTCTTATTACTTTCAAATATATAGATATTGATCCTACAGAATCCTGAAATTTCATTTAAAAGACTTTAAACGTCTAAATTTAAAAATTCAAAATAAAATAAATTAATCTAAATGCTTTTAAAGTTGAAACGGGAAAATTTCAAAATATATGAAAATTGGCATTTGTGTTTTGAACATTTTGGTGCGGCAGATATTAAAAACAATACTTTTATAATGAGCTGAACCTGAGCTTAAGAGAGGGCGGATCCAGCTATTTAGCACGAGTGATATCACCTGACTAAAACCAGAATAAACAACATTTTAATTTATTCCGGCGTATTTTTAGCCCACTGTTATTCTTTTTTTTTTTTTTTTTTTTTCTTTTTTTTTCAAATTTCAACACTAGCTACAGTACGCTTACGTTCTATTTACATTAAGCCTTGATATGGAATCTATGTTGCTGTTTTTCGATGCTGCGAAATTTACAAAATATATTTGTGTTAATATACTATACAGATAGAAGAATATTAATATAAAATCAACAAATCTTCTTTAATCAATATGTTTATATACATTACTGTATGGAAATGTTTATATATGAATATTGTATTTATTTTTAATGAGAGATATAAACACAAAATACTGAAAAAGAAGAAGAAAATGTGTTATAAATTTTTATAAATCAAGCAAAATATATATGCATACTTGCCAACCTAACCCGTAACATTGTTATTTCCCGCCCCTGTGTGTACACAATTTAATTTTTAGAGTAATTAACTTCAAATACATTTACGATTAACTCATTGAGCGCCACGCGAATTCTTATGGAAATCCCATTCAGGCCACACGTGCTGCTTGGAAGCGTGTTATGTTTATCGAGTTTCAATAAACCCCATTAGGCCTTAACGATATAATCCTATAAAAATCCTATTTAAAAAAAAAAAAAAAAAAAAAAAAACATGAAGTTAATTTTAAATAAATTGTCAGTAATTACTTAAAACTATGTAAGTTCTGTAGTTTTATATCATATTTTACACTGCCGGCTGACTTAGCCTAAATGGAAAGATCAGTGTCAGCCACCGATGGCTGACACGCCTCTAAAAAGACTGATGTGAAAAAAATGTACGGAAAGGGGCGGGACCAGTAATCTTCCGGGATAGGTTGACAAGAATGTATATACATAGAGCAATGCCAGAAAATGTTCTTTATTTTTCATGAACCAGATGAATGGTACTTTATCTCTGAATAGTCTATGTATTAAATATAATGCTGCTTTAAATACCCTTTAAATGAAAAGTTTTGTTACATAAAGTAATTTTCTGGCACTCTATAGCTCCCAAATGACACACAATACAAAACCTCGCCTTTTTCCAGTGTTTAAAGGGTATTAACGTTTAATATGCTTTATATTCGTTTTGATCTTTCCTTCTCCTCCTTATCTTCTTCTTTTTTCCTTAAAAAAAAAAAAAAAAAGAGTTATGTAACATTTGACCTTTTCAATTGAAGATTTAGATTAAGGGTAGTCAGCCTTTCTACACCCACCGTCCACTTCGGTATGTGTGTTAAAATGAAGAATTTTAGAACATCCCATTAAGTAGTAGGATTTATTATTTTGCATATTAATCTGTTACACATCATAAAATATAAAAGCAAAAGAATATCGTGGAGATTTATGTAAAAGTTTTTAATAATGTCATGAAAAAAAATAATAATAATTAATTAAAAAAATAAATAAATAAAAATAAAAAAAATCTGTTTTAATATTTTAAAAAAGTCAATTAAAGAAAATGAAAGTACTGCAGTATCAGAACAAACTCCCATTGTCACTGTGAAACGGCCGTGGAAACCAGGTTGAGTGCCGCCGTTTCAGACAATTATACAGCAGCTTGAGTTAAAATAATTTTGAATTTTCAAACAAATTTAAAACCATTCATCTTCTTTTTTTTCCCTTTTGATAGATATTTTAATATTTATTCAAGCTATTTAATTTTCTTCGTATGAAGTGAACTATCTGATGTTTAATCAATAGAAACCAATAAAAATTTTTTAATTCATAAACCAACTCAGAAAGTTCTGTGAATTAGTCATTTTTTTTATTTTATAATTAACATTTCTAAAATTTTTTTCCGGTGTGAAACTTAATAAATAATGTATACTGGGTGGTAGATCGTGATTTATATTTTCTAAATGTATAGACGGACCCCTAATACATTTTCACGTGTAACTCTATTTAAGATTGATTTAAGGTATATAAATAGGTATGTTTTTCGAGCCGCCTTGATCTCAGAAATCTGAATATGAAGTCGAAAATAGGAGTTGCCATTGAAGAAAATGAAGTTAATGCCAGTTTTAATATGCAGACAACCCCTTAGGCAAAATTTAACTATACCGTTATAAACTAGACGTTATTACAAATCTATCGGTACCAGTCAAATGTTTCTACGATAATTTACGGCGAAATTAGGTGGGGGGTGGCGTTTTTTTTTTGGGGTGACTGTACATTCATCTGTTCAAAAATTTCATCTGTTATATATTTATAAAAATATTGCATAGGATCCAATACAATAGAATCGCCAATTTTGTCATTCTCTATCCATTCGAATTTTGGTACATCGGGTGTTTGTTTCCTCCATCGTACTCTTTTCTTATTTCGAAAACCTTCTGTCGTGGGCTCTGGATTTAAAATTTCATCTTCTCTACTATCTCCGATTTCCTCAACTTCCCGTTCTCTTCTTACTCTTTCATCTTCACCAACTTCTTCTTCACTTTCTTCTACGTCATCAATATCCGAATCATCCCCATTTTCCAACAATTCTAATAGTTTATCTACATATTTTTCATTTTCTAAATTAGATTTATTTAGTTTCTTATTCATCTTGAAGGGTAAAATAATCTGCAAAAATATTTTAAAGAATTGTATATCTAACTATTACTCGCAAAAAATTCAAATCGAAAACTTTGTACAGTGTTTCCACTGATTGGGACAGGATGTACATTAGGATGTACATATTTTTTATAAAGGTTGTAATACGAAGCCAAACTAAATATCTTTTGTACAATTTCATTATTACGTAGACCCATACATACTTTAGTGATGTGTATATGTTTTGATACTCATTTGAAAAAGTAAGAACGAAAAACTAACAATATTTGCTACTTACTGCTGTCACGGCCATTCGAATTTCAAACTACGCACATAAGAAGCACTATAACTCAACACACAAAAATCAGATGGCGTTGTAGACGTTATTCTTTCATGTTAGATGATCACTTGTAGGTACATTAGGTGTTCCAACGAAGTTTAAACCTATACAACATAAAATACAGCACGAAAAGTGTTATGTACATTACAATGTGCATGGGGACCGAAGGGGTTAACAAACTTTTGTTTCTTACAAATATAGCTTTATTTGTAAATTATATTTTCTGGTGTGTAACTCACTTATATGACCTATGCATTATATGCCGGAAAATACGGTATATTGTCATCATTATCGTCAACAAAAATATTTTCTCAACTACTTTCAATTGAGTTGATCGTTTGATGCTAAAATGATATGTAAAAAAAGTATTACTTTAAAATTGTGGTGACAATACAATAATATGTGCGTAAAACTAAAGGTACGCTACGAGGACTGATATATACCGTATTTTCCGGCGTATAACGGGCAGGTCACATAAATGAGTTACCCGCCAGAAAATTTAATTTTTAAATAGAGCTATATTTGTTAGAAACAAAACTTGTTAAAAAATAACTTTTACTGTAAATTTAAATTTCCGGTTTATAACTGATGTAACAAACCTGCGTGTTATACACCGGAAAATACATTATATATATATATATAATATATATATATATATATATATATATATATATATACATATACAATGTAGCATTCCACACATGTATTTTATATACTACAGATAATTATGCGCTTACCAGTAATACGTATAATTATATCTTAACGTTTAACTGCTTATGAATAATTATAAATTATATTCTTTTACTTTTATTTATTTTTTCATTTTCTATTTTAATACGATGTGCAGTTATCACTAATAAAAATCACAAATAGATTTATTTACACATTGAAAAACTATAAAATTTCAAAATTTTGTCAGTTAAAATTTAAAATGTCAAAATTTCATAGTAATATATGAAATACTCGTTTATTGAACATTTATTACGAGATTGTTGTTGCTTGTAATTTCTGCATAGTTTTCTTTTAAATAATTATAGCTGCCAGATCTTCCAATTTTTTACCGCATTATTTCTTTTAATATTTTTTCTGGAATTAAATAGTGAAACTATGCTCTCATATGAGACGAAGATAACTATTTTTTAATAGTAGTGTGAAAAAACGGGAAGTAATGGCAGCTATAAAATAAAAATTTCTTGTAAAATTTAATACTATTTAAAAAAAAGAGGGAAATGATATACAGAAATAAAGACGTTAAAATTTTCTGACGGCACCAGCAAATTAATACCTAAATAAACAACAAAAAAGTTATATAAATCCATTTTCAAAAAACATTATAGTTAAAAATACTTACAATGCTCTAAGTTTCTTTAGAGGTTGAAAAACCACATTGGATATTGAGGCTAAATTGCAATGTCATAGACTTCTAAAGTGAAAAATAAAATTTTTAATTGTAAAAAATAATGTGATATATAATATAGTATACAGATATAAAAAATGCTTCCAACATAAAATGGAATTCTTACACCAATATTTTCGAACAATAAATTTAGGCCCTTATTAATCACAAGAACGGAGCTGATAATTTGTGCGTTTTTTCATACTACCTTCTCTGAGTAAAAATTTCAGGAAATCCAATTAAAGATTTCCTGTTGCAACTAACGTACAAGTTGGCAGTTTTGCAAAAGTTATTGCGAAAAAGTACTGTAAATTAATATAATGAAATAATGGTAGCACATGAAGAAGAAATGTTTCAGTCCTGACAACACACACCAACATCAAAAATGAGAAATCGTACAATTTAATATTAAAATATTTTTTTATTTGCTCATTTAAAGTAAACTACACCCAGAATTTATGAAGAAAGCTAAAAGAAAAGGAATAAATGATTTTTTTATATACATTATTTAGGTAAAATTTAATAAAAATTTCCATGATTAGTTTTTGCAGTTGGAAATTAAAATTAGATGTGATATAATATATTCCACCGCCCCTGAAAGGGGTAAAACAATAATATTAACAGTTATAGTAATTTCTTGCGTATAATCCGCAGATAGAATAAATGTGTTTTACTCGTATACCAGAAATTTTAATTTACAGACAAAATCATATTTGCAGGAGGTATTCTTCTCTTTCTGGTAAATTAAATTTGTGGTTCAGAAGTGATTTACCTGACCCTCGGATTATACAGAAAAAATTACGATGATAACTTTTTTTTTTTTTTTTTTTTTTTTTTTTTAAGACTGATAGTTATTACGTTTTATATTTATTTATTTATTTTTTTGTTTTCTATCCAAATTTAGATTTACTGTTATTTTCTAACAGATAAAATTTCATCAATAACTAAGTTTACTATCGGACAATAAAGCCACCCTTAAAACGTTATTTTGTAAATACGTGTTTTTTTTTTTTTTTAATTTCACGTTTTATACGTGGTATTCATGTGTCATTATTATACTCCCATCTATTTAACAGACTTAAGTTTCTAGTTGTCGGTAGACACATTCAGTATTTCAATACATTATCCAATTTTATATGATAAATAAATAAATAAATAATAATAATAATAATTGAACCTATAAAAATGCTCCAGTGTTCGCTATTCGAAAAACAGATTTAAAACTTGGTAAATGAAAAGTTACAAGTACAATACAGGTCATGTTTATGGGATCAAAATGTTTACGTTTACGAATATCCCTGACGACTACTGGTCCGGTAGTCCAACCGATGTCAAATTTATACCGTTACAACTCAAAAACAGAAAAATTGTATTTTTTTTTTAAGTTAAGTAGTTAAAAAAATGTTAAAACGCCAGCATTTTCCATGGATGGCGAACACGTGTAAAGTGTGCAAAATAGGACCCAGTAGCCGCTATACCTTAAATATCACTGTATTATCTTAGCCTCCTAAACTAGATGCCTGTCGCATTGCTTGTAAACTTGGCAACAGTTCAAACGGTAGACAGCACCACCTGGTACATATTGCGTAATTTTTTTTTTATTCAACTACCACCAAAAATTTTTTAAAGTGGGATTTGATTTATATAAAAGGCGACTAGAATCGAAGAAACGTCGAATACATATATATATTAGTTATTAAAATTATTGGTGGCAGTTGAATAAAAAATTCGCGCAATCTGTACCAGGTGGCGCTGCCTACCGCTTGAACTGTTGTCAAGTTTACGAACAACGCGACAGGCATCTAGTTTAAGAGGCTATGGTATTAGGATAAAGCTTTAAAAGTCTCACCTAAATAGTATTCTGTATTTCATAAACATTTCATTAATGCTTTAGGAGTAATGTCAAGCACAACAAACAACAAAATATATGAATAAATGCATACCTACGTCCTTAATTGTTCTATTTACGCTGATTCCGTCCAACTGTCGTTTAACACGTAGGTTATTTATTTTGCTTTCACCACTCTTTCCTGAACATTTTAAAGTAAATTATTTACCTGATAAGAAACAGAAGGCATTGGAGAATCTAGTGCGGGTGAGTTCAAATTAATCGATGTTATTAAACACTTATTTTAGCACTTCTTTTTCAAGGGTGGCGACTTCTGGTGCAAATTTTAGGATTGGAAAATACTGGTGTTTTTATCTTACGTATTTAATACTTTCGCTACCGCTGACGTGAATTCACATCATTTGAAAATCCATAACTCCGTCCATGGGCGTTTCTTTATGTTAGATGTTTTGCATTATTTCTTAACATTGTACCCAATATTCACATATGTACAATCAATGCGCTATGAATACAAATACTTTGATTAGAAAGAGTGCAATAGTGATATATATCCATTTATATTATAAATATGAATGCAAAAAACATTGATCTAAAATAATGCAATACACAAGATTAACGCCCACAGGCGAAGCTTACTGCCAAAAAGTCAAAAACTTGCGGTCGCGAAAGTATTAACAATTATACAAATTGTAAAATTAACTTAAACGCAAGAACTTTGTAAAACGTTTTCGAACTTATTAGATTTTCTTAATGTATTAAGTCACTTAGAATGTGATAAAAATATTACGACATAGTAAGATTATCAGTTGAACTCTAATACTTTGACATTGACATTGATGTTAAATTTGAATATCCTCATCTCGATGACATCTGTCGGAATTTATTGATAATTCCCGCTGCGCACCCGATGAAATAAGCTTAATATATTCGTTAAACGTAACAAGACATAGAGAAATCGATAGAAACGTGTTTCAAAATTCATTTTCGTATTTAAAACGAAGCTGAAAAGGTATTACATATCTTTCATATTAAAATCTGTAGGCGTAAAAGTTATTGATTTGAGTTGTTAGTTCAAAAAGTAAAACAGAAGCAGTAGTATATAAAAGCGATAAACAACAACAAGCGTGTCTGTCTGGGAATCGCTATTGTCATATTTTTATGCTAAAGAAAACCTGCATAAATTGAAATGATTATTTAATACCATAGTAGTGCATCTTTTAGTCAGGCGTTTTTAAAATGATAAAATAATATATTTCAAAACTTTTGTTTATAATTTTTAAACTATTAATAATTGTATAAATAACTCTCAGTTTTTTTTTCTTTTAATCTCAGAATAATTTAATTTGTTATTTTCTAATGTATTAGCATTTTATTAAAATTAACACACTTTTTAAAATTTAGTGTCTTGATGTCTCGGTTAAATACATTATGCTTCTTTTTGAATTAAATCTTGTTTTATCAATAAATATATCACCATGTCGCTTTGGGAAATTTCTTGGCAAGGAAGTCGTTTAATGCTCTTTTTAATTTAATTTTCTGCCCCTTATCTTGAAAGGAACAGGAAAGAAAGCGGTTCTGTCTAATTTAACATAGTTTACTCTTTGTGCATTTTAACATTTCGTAATTCTTCAACAGAAAAGACACCGAGTGTGGGTCACCTGTGACCCTAGCGTCACGCGATTTGGGATTTTCATGGCAAATTTAAATTAACGAGTCTCCACGTACTGGAGAATTCAGGAGATAGGTAACACTTTCCCATGACAACCTGTCCTGTTATTAATGTTACCTCTCATTAGTTATACCTGTCCTATGGACAGGTAACACTAATGCCTCATACTTTCTCCCGTTGATAGCAGTGTTCCTTACTCTGACATTAAAATGAAATAAAATAAAATAAAATAATGAAGAATGAATAAGCTTCAAAGAATTGCATGATTACAATAAATATCGCTGAAACATGTTAAAATATATACATACTTGCCAACCATCTCATTAATAACCGTACAATTGTTAATGCCCCCTAAAAAAATCGCCACTTTTCTCACACCGCTATATTTTTAGATTAATTCTCTCCAAATGTTGTTTCGATTAAATAAAACTAAAATTACTCTAAAAAATTATTGGTGTAAAAAAAAAAGGCTGGTACTAAAAATTGTACCGTTCATAATGAGATGGTTGGCAAGTATGTATATAGCTTCAATGAAATAAATTGTATAAAATAGATTTGTTCTCTTTATAAGTTTCGATGCTTAGAGGAACATATCAACATACATAAAGTTATATAACCAGACATGACGTCGAACAGAAGTATAAAATAAATATTTACATGAATAAACACTGGTTTTTAAATCGTATGTTTGTCTGTTTGTCCATATGCATATTTCCAAAAAAAAAAAATCTAGAATGTTTAAAAGTCCATACACATTATTTCAGCTCATTGAAGCATGTTTCCTATTGAAATATATATAGATATTACTACTGTGTATAGACACATACAAAATATTTCGGATACGAAACGGTGTATAAGTATTTCTTTAAAATGTATTTTGATATTTTTATTCTGGTTTATCAGATGCATAAAAACATGTTTCCCATCGTGTACGGTACGATTTCATTTGTGATTAGTTTAGATGACCACTTAATTTACTGAAAGGATGCTGTAATATTGTATATTATCGTGAGGCTTCACAAAAGTAATGGCAGTGGATTTTAAAACATGGAAAATTTTTTGAAGCTTAACTTAGACTGTATGGTGGGTGCGCGTAGAAGAGTTGAAATTTTTCGTAGGATAACGTTGAATGAGAAACTGGTTTGTAGATGGAAAAAGTTTTATAAATTGTTCTAGGAATTTAAAGTGAAGGTACAATTTTCAGCTTAGTTTTCGATAGTTGTTAGGTTCGAGTGGATTTTAGCAAATGTCAGGGTTGAGTTAAGTGGATTTTTTTGCATCGCATTTTTGATACTCTTGGGCAATTGGCAATGGTCTGGGACTCGTCCTTAAGGATGGTCTAGAGACATGCTATCACAATATTGAGCCTGCACGGAGAGATATGTAAAAGTTAGGAGAAACAGAAATTTTAAATCTATTTAAATATGTATAAGCAATAATGAGCTTGAAGAAATTAATTAGTAAGAATTAGAGAAAGGAACACATAGATTATTCTTCGCCATGAAGATAACATTTATAAACTCTTCGTAATCGTAATGGTTTCGACGATCAGTTTTGGACCTGTATCCTTACATTATCTTATTTCAAATGCAGGTAGCTTTTCCCCTTTTAAGTTAAAATAAATTTACAGAATTGCAATTAAAGATCCCTATATCTGCATTATCCAATTTAGTCGAAACGAATAACAGTGGATTAAGTTGAGTTTGCAAGAGTTAACGTACCTCACATGCGTTGTTATCTAAAATTTTGTCTGTATTTTTAATGCAATTACAGAAAGGTTTTACAGGCGGCAGCAAAATTATTGAAGCACTAGCAATGTATCGTTTGCCGGTTCCATGCACATGCTATTTTGTTTAGTAAATATTTCTCGATGATCTTAGTCTTTATGCTGTTTATAAAAAAGTAAGTTGGTGATAAAAATTAGCGATCAAGCTAAATATATATATATATGAAAAATGTGGATGTGTGCTTCAATAATTTTGTTGCCAACTCAACTGTATAATGTATCCTAACAGTATAGTGTTTATTTCTTGGCCTTCCTTGCAATTTAGAAAAAAAAAAATTTTTTTTGTCGATTGAATCTCATTCGTTTGTTACCATATTCTATTGCCTCCATACAGAGTTTTTATTGGTGATTCTAGTCAATGATAATAAGTAAAAACTTTGAAATAACATCATAAAATGCTAAAAACACAGTTTATTACCTGTTATGGTGTTACTTCAAAGTTTTGTAGTTATTACTTTTTAACTCAAATTCTCTGGTGCATTTTTATTACTCTAGTCAATGATGTTCACCAGATTCGCTTTTCCATAGCTGTCACATTTCTGAATATATAAATCCCATGTATCAGCAAAATTTTTACATTGGGTTGGCGCATTAAGTTAAACAACTTAAACCGGGCATTTATTTTGAAGAACATATACCGAAATTTTAGAAAGCATTTTGAAAGTACCATTTAAATATTGGTAAGGCCAGGATGAATTTTTATTGCCATATTAACCTTTTCACAACCAATCTAAACTGCACTTGGGACCCGTAACGTCAGATTGTGGGGACGTTTTATCCAATAACCACCAATGGATTTTAAATGTAATGCTTGCATAATTATTTCGAAAACATGTTACGAGCTGGTAATTTTTTAATTTTATTACACAACAGTTACAATGAAAATTTAGTGGTGGCTGTTAAATAAAAAATTCAGTCTATCTAGCCGCACTGCTTGGAATATATCTGTACTGATAAGTATAAAGGATTTAAGTCCAAAAATGTCGATTTTGAGTTAAGTACATAGTGAGGCTCAGAAAAAAATTCTCAATCGATTGGTATAAATGATTTAAGTCTATGTCATTTAGTCTTTGAGAAAATCCATTGGTAAAAAAAGGTTCAAGTCAGAAATTTACCATTTATGTATGCAGGGATGGAACACGGGCGCAGAATTCATACCGGAATGTGTTTAAGAAATTACTCTACCTATAATATCGTCGATTTAAAAGGTAGAAAATTTTCTTACATTGATAGTGGTGTGAATTCTGAGCCCGTGTTCCATCCCTGTGTATGGTATAAACTATTTAATTCAATTTTTTCCCGTTATTAAATGAAGGTTGACAACCACTGAATGGTATAAAGGGTATAAGTCAACGAAATTCCTTTTTCCTAATCGATTCTTCTGCTTTGTTTTTAGCTAGTTTAACTTTATTTTTCGTCTCCTGAAAAATCAAGAATATGGACTTAAATCCTTTATACTTATCAGTACAGATATATTAGGTGTACCGGAGAGTTCTGTCGTTTTGAATTAAAATACTGACATCGGAAATTTATCCTGGATAAAATTTAAGATATTCTTAGGTAACTTATAAGATGGTTATTTGTAAAGTACCACGTAAACACTGTTAAAAAAAAAATTCCGGTTTCATTTTGTTAATTCAAAACGACATAACTTTCGGGTACACCTAATACGTCCCAGTGGTAGTGAAAGTGTTAATTCAATACGAAAAAACTTTCTCGTCAACCCAATAAATATTTGTCAAACACACACACATATATATATATACATATTTGATTAAATAAAATAAGAACCAGATTAAATACGGTTAAATAAAATAAGAAGTTAAAGAACATTTCTGGTAGAAAGTCCTATGGTTAAATCGGAAGAGTCGGTAGAAATTAAAATCGATTTTATTTTCTGAACAAAAAAGGCTAATAAAATATACTTTGTGTAGAAATGATTTTAAACAGCATTTATATAAAAATCTTATAACTTAATTTTAATATGACTAAACCATATTTTAGAGCTTGTAAACTTATTAAAAATACTTTTACAATGGATCATGTCAGCAAAATTATACTGTTTTACATAGGAACGCATTTTTTTTTGCCTCCATTAATCTTTTACAGGCCAATGTTCCCAATTGGGAACATCAAATTAAAACTTATTTAAAAAATTAAATTGCACTAATATTGACTTGAAAAAATTAGCGGACATACTTAAAAGATGACTTGATTTTTTTAAAACAGAAGCAACATTCCTATCATTAGTTGGTAACTGTACAAAAAATCCCCAAAATGATCATTTTCATATTCTTTCCCACAGAGTACAAATAAAAAAAATGCATAAAAATTTGAAAGTATCCCATGACTCTGAATATCAGTTGGTTTATTTTAAACAGCTCTTATTGTCAAAAAGGACATCAAACTTGATAATATTAATCAGATTATATTAATAATCTATAATATTAATCTTAATAATTTAAGAAGATTAATAATTATTATTAATGGCAATTAATATTTATATATGTATTTTTTTCCATTTAAATGATTAACATTCCTTAACTAAAGTATTATAAAGTAAAATATGCAAATAACTAATGAAAAATATACCTGGATCTAAATTCGGCCTGTAAAAGGTTAATCTAGGAAAAAAAAAAGGGATTTATAATGATTAAAAAAAAAAAAAAAAAAAAAAAAAAAAAACTTTCCTCGCAAATATAAACATTATGAAATATGAGAGTACGAAATAAAATTGCTATTATGAAAAATAAAAATAAATAGATAAATGTTTTTGTTAAATAATATGTTGACATGTTTAAAATTGCAGAATATTTTCCGATTCCGCAAGACTAAACTAGTTAAATTGCGTACAGATTAAACTCTTTTTGTTAAATGAAATACATGTAAGTTGTACATTTTTTAAAAGTCGGTCTTTTTATAGGGAAATCATTAAAAGCAATCTGTTTCGAAACAACTTTTTTAGATAGTAAGGCAATATAAGTTCTATTATTAGTTAGTATTAGAAAAACTTTTTTTGCATTAAGAAGAAGTTAGCATAACAATAATTAAAAATTCAGTAAGTTGAAAATTATACATTTGTTTCAATCAGCAATTTACTTTATCTAACATACTTTTTATTTACTGTTAATTAGTTGAACAACCTTGAATTTTTCTTTTGAATAACAGTAAATTATACCTGATTTTAATATTTAATTCTAATGCTTTAGGACAAAAAACTGTAATTAAGTTTAATTAAATCGTACAATGTATAAAATAAGTAAAAATAAAAGACGGGTTGTTTTAATAGAGTGAAAAAATGCAGGTTAATTAACCAAAGATAAATGTAGATACATGTATGTTACTTATTAGAATTTTGAATATAAATTCTTTCAAATGTATTTTTTAAAGTAAAAACTTCATTCAATAGCTTTTAGTAAAGTAACAATTAATTTCTGTTCTAAGAAATGCAGCATTTTGATAAACTTTGTCTGTAAATGAAGATTTTCTCAGAAGCCATTTTTATACATTTAAAGAATATTTAAGATACGTTTAGGAATTTTTTACGAGAGATTAAAGAATACGGTTTTAATCCAAACTTTTGAGAAATGGATATCGCAGTCATATTAAAGCTTTCAAGTATTACGCTTTTTTGGCATTTTGATACAAGAAAATCCCAAGAGAAATCTTTTATAAGTTTATGTAACAGATTGAAATAATATGAAAATTTTTATTTGATTAAACTGCTATTTAAAAGACATAAAAATTGGCAACTGTACGCTACACATAACTACAATCATGCAATGTTTATACATATGCACTTAATTTACGTAAAAGAGAAAGGAAAATACCTCCCAACAATACATTTTTATTTCCAGAATTACACAAATATCGATAATTATTTCATCCTTAAGTGTTTCAAAGAGTTTGAAATTTTACACTAATAAACTTAATAACATTCAGATTTGCAGTTATTAAACTGTTTCCTAGGACCAGAGCCTGATTAAGGGGGAAGCACACATTATCTCCGCTCTCACCGGAATATTTTTACAATTATTTTTTACTTCATGTCATAGAAATTCCACGCTTTGACGAGGAAATATTTTTTTATTAAAAATGAACGGTGTAAAACAATCCAGTTTACTCACCGTTATTAGACACCAGAATTATTTTCAAATAATTTTTAATGAGAATTTTCTGTTTATTATAGGAGGAAAGTATTTGTTAAAAAGTAACGGTGTAAGTATAAATAATGTGTGCTTTCCCCTTAATCAGGCTCTGCCTAGGACGATTAACACAAAAGTTCTTCAGACTATTCTAAATTTTAGTATAAAAACAATTTTGACCAGTGTAATATTCAAATTAAATCTCTTAGGCTCGAAACCAATTAGCTCGACCGCTGACGTAATCACTCAGTCTCGGAGGGTCGACTAATAATAGTGTATAAAAAAATCAGTTGAAATCACAAAATCTTTAAACGTAAGACTCATTGCACTATGTATAAAGGCAATTAATTGCAAGATAGAAATAAGTACTCGGTAGTCTCGGTAGGTCCACTAATAACAATGTTCCGCAAAATCATTCGAAATTACTAACTGTTTAAATGTTTATGCCAATAACTACATTTGCGTTCTGCTCCCAATCTGAACGATTACAGTCTCGTCCCAATTGTTTTATCTTTTTATTGACCATTTTTTTTTCTAAATTTTTTTCACCGTTTGGTTTTAAAGTCATTTACAAACCCGTCAACAAAATTATACTGTCTTCTTTTAAATATCCTATTCCTACTGAAAACCGTTCTGGCGTTTATCTAATCCTGTGATCGTCGTGCAATTTAGTTTAAATTGGTCAAACTAGGAGGCGTTTGAAATATGGAATAAATGAGCACCGTCGTAATGTTCGTAATCAAGAGATCTCCAAACCTTCTATTGCTTCCCACTGCTGGGTTCGTGGTCATCAATTTGATTTTTCTAAAAATAACATAATTTCGTCTCCTGTCTCCGCTTCCCATTTTGTATATCCCTGAAGCTTTTTATAGATTTGAAAATTCCAAAAATCTGTTTAATGATATTTCTTCCACTCCGTTTTTGTCTGAAGCTTGGAAATTACTTACATAAGTTCAGTTTTCGTTCAAATTTGATATTTTTTAGATTTTGTTGCATGTTTTAATCTTATTTCCTTATTTATTTCCTTCTTTTATTTCATAATTTTTCTTACGCAGAGCTGCCAACCTAATCCGGCAAATTGTTAGTACCGCCCCTTTTTCTACGCCACTTAATTTTTAGAGTAATTTTCTTCAAATACATTTACGATGAATTAAGAAAACAAATATGCTAAAAATTAAGTGGTGTAGGAAAAGGGGCGGTACAAACAAATTGCCGGATTAGGTTGGCAGCTCTGCTTACGCGAGTATTTATTTTTAAGTTCGTCTTTATGTATTTTTGCTCTTCATTTACCCGGTGATGTTGCCGCTTTGACTGCAGCATTTGTGTCTTTACAGACTAAAGGTGCCTTTCACAGACTAAAGGTCGTGTGTTCTTTCGACCCGGAACAATTGTTGCAAGTTTATTACATTTTATGGTGTTTATTCAAAGTTTTGTAATTATTACTTTAAAACGCCAGTTCTGTGGTGCTTTCTTATTATTTCAACATCTTTGTTTAAAAGTTTTTGAAAATAGCATTGTAATCATAGTTAAAAAAAAGAAAAAGTAATTTCTGTGCTAGTTAATATACAGAAATAAATATCTAAATGCAAATAAAAATAAAAGTTTCATGAAAAAATATATCTTTCCAGCTAATAGTAATAAACTCAGAGACGAATGTAAGAATCTAAAATTGTAAGAAAGTTAATCTTTTCTTGTTAGACAGTTTTTCGAAGGATGGAAGCCTCTTTTTTAAAAAGATTTTTCCTTAATATATATGTTGAAATTTAAGATTGTAAAGCAAAAAATTCAAGGATGAAAGATTCTTAATATATATGCTATTTCCTTGTCTTAATTTTAAATTTAGCAGAATTTATTTTCTTAATGTTCGAGGAAATATGAGTTAGAATATTTATTTAGATACTTGCTTGCGTTCTTATAAGAAGTCATTAGTAATAAAATTTTTCGAATATTTTCATGAAATATGCAACCTAAATCATTTTAGAAGTTTTTATTAAATAACAGTCTAGCTTTTTTTTTTTTTTTTTTTAATGTAAAAATGTGTTTTACACATTTGTAAAACGTTAACGAAAATGTTACATTCTTTACGAAAATATAAAGTATAAAAATAAAGTGGAAATGATTTTGAAAAATGGAAAGACAAAATAGCTTTTATTTGAATGAATTATTTCATCTATTTTTTAAACGTACTTAAAATAGTTAGAGTCGTGAATTAAATTTATTTTTAACGAACCAATTCTTTCACATATTTTTCTTTTAACAATATTTTTGACTACCACATAATTCGTATTCCCGTATCTAACAATTTTCTAGTCACAGAAATTTTTATATAGAAAAACTGTGTTAATAGAAGCGCAATTTGTAAAGATGGTTGAAAGATTTGTAAATTATTTTATAAGAAACTGAATCACCAGATTGAAGAAAGAAACAAATGCACAATTTAAGATTTTCGAAAAAACGAAAAAGGAAAAAAACATAATTTAGTAAAATCATAAGAGGAAATTTATTGCACATAGAATCCGAATTTAAAAAAAAGTTTTAATCATTTCCATGTGTTGTTGGGGTGCATAAATTCAGTCGCATTTTCTCATTTTACATTTTGCGATTTCAAAATTGCGATCACATTGGAGAAATAAAATCATGAATTTTTCCAATGACTGTTTTTATATTAAACTAGCGGGTCAGTATTTTCAAATGAATCACTAACTGTAACTTTTAGACTTAAGAAAAGAAAAAAAAAAAAAAAAAAATCTGATCGTGTAAAAAGTTGCCTTGGGCCCCCTCTGCCTTCGGCAGCTCAGCCCCGTGAGCGCTGCGCGTGCGTATTCCTTCCCTGACCCTTCGTGCTTCCCCCCCCCCCGAAAGAAAATAATTTCTGATCGGGTAAAAACTCACACCGGGTCCCCACTGCCTTCGGCAGCGCAGACCCGTGCGCGCGCAGCTCGCATGTGTGAAGGTATACGTGCGCTGCGTGCACATATTCCTTTAAAATCAAATTTTTATTCTTAAGAAAAGTAAATTAAAAAAATCATTTCTCATCAGGTACAAAGTCGGACCGGGTCCCCACTGCCTACGGTATCGCAGTCCCGTGCGCGCTCAAGTTAAGGGATACACGCGCTGCGCGCGCGTATTCCTTCCCTGACCCTTCGTGCCCCTTAAAAAAAAAAATCATTTCTGATCGGGTAAAAACTCACACCGGGTCCCCACTGCCTTCGGCAGCGCAGACCCGTGCGCGCGCAGCTCGCATGTGTGAAGGTATACGTGCGCTGCGTGCACATATTCCTTTAAAATCAAATTTTTATTCTTAAGAAAAGTAAATTAAAAAAATCATTTCTCATCAGGTACAAAGTCGGACCGGGTCCCCACTGCCTACGGTATCGCAGTCCCGTGCGCGCTCAAGTTAAGGGATACACGCGCTGCGCGCGCGTATTCCTTCCCTGACCCTTCGTGCCCCTTAAAAAAAAAAATCATTTCTGATCGGGTAAAAACTCACACCGCAGCGCAGACCCATGCGCGCTGCGCGCACATATTCCTTCTCAAATCAAATTTTTATTTTCTGGAAAAGAAAATGAAAAAAATCATTTCTCATCGGTTAAAAAGACGGACCGGGTCCCCGCTGCCTTCGGCAGCGCTGTCCCGTACGCGCTGCGCGCGCACAAGTTTGGTGATACGCGCGCGGCGCACGCCTATATCTTCCTCACCCTTTCAGCCCTTCCTAATTAACCTACATATACCAATTTTGAACGGTCTAACTGAATTAGCTAAGATGCAAAAGAAAACCTAATCAGGACACTTCAAAACGTGCAAATATGGTGAAAACTTTCGATAATATTTTATAATTAACATTTTTGAATTTTTTTTCCGGTGTGAATCTTAATATATAATGTATACTGGGTGGTAGATCGTGATTTATATTTTCTAAATGTATAGACGGACCCCTAATACATTTTCACGTGTAACTCTATTTAAAATTGATCTAAGGTATATAAATAGGTATGTTTTTCGAACCGCCTTGATCTCAGAAATCTGAATATGAAGTCAAAAATAGGGGTTGCCATTGAAGAAAATAAAGTTAATGCCAGTTTTAATATGTAGACGACCCCTTAGGCAAAATTTAACTATACCGTTATAAACTAGACGTTATTACAAATCGATCGGTACCAGTCAAATGTTTCTACGATAATTTACGGCGAAATTAGGTGGGGGGGTGGCGTTTTTTTTTTGGGTGACTGTACAAAAAATTTCTATAAAAAATTATTGGTAACAAATCTCCAAAAAAAAAAAAAAAAAAAAGAATGCTTGGTAACTATCTAATGCTTATGCATTTTAAATAATTAATATGTATTTTCTTTATAAAAATTAAATAATTAATTGGTATCTTCTTGTATTTTTTCCAACATATAGCAAAGTATGTTGTAATAAAGTTCCAAATAAAAAACTAAAATGTATGTCAATAAAAAATTAAACAAACAGAAATGTGTTACTAAATAAATAATCGAAGAGGAAAATAAGTAAACAAACAGTAAAATATACATTTTTTTCTCTTACAAAGTTATACAAAAAAAAAAAAAAAAAAAAAAAAAAAAAAAACTGTAATTATTTCATAGTTTGTTGTGGATCTATTTTGAATAAAATAATTTTTTTAGGAAATGTTTGCAATAGTTTTCTTCAACTGAATAAAACGAAGACTGCGATTTATTAACAGTGTCTGCTAAGAGCCCTGTTTTTTTGTAATTGTTGAAGCGAAAATTAGAAGCATTCGTATTACCAGCAAGTATTGTCTTAAATTTATTCGTTCACATATTAAGCTGATATTATTTTAAAGGATTAATATATACATTTATTTCTCTATTAAAAAACCATTGAAATAAGAATAAAAAAATATTTAGAATATAAAAACTTACAATTCCTCTAGATTATGTAAGCCTGAGAAAGCAGCATCTTCTAATGTGTGGATTGGATTAAACGATAGATATCTGAAAAAGAAAACGATGTTTTTTATAAGTATCTTGACAAACAAAAATGTTAAAACAAATATATTCTCATTCGAAAATTTTAAAAACATTTACGAGTTGAATTTATAATAATAAAAAACAAAGGCTTTTTTAAACAATAATAAGAAAAAAATATATTTAGGATTATTTTGAAAGATTTTTGAGGAGCGATAAAAATAAATATACATTCTAAAAAATATTAATAATTCAAAGCAAAAAAAAAACTCTTGTAAGGTATTATCATTTGTATCATCTATAATTTTACATACACAGGAATTAAAACAGTTGTTCAAGTTAATTTAGGTGCAAATATCATTCCATAATTAGTACTACTTTATTTCATATTTAAAATTGTCGTACTTCTTTTTCGGTTAATATATAAATGGGTATAATACTTTTCTGTGTGGTAATTTATTATTATTATTTTTTTTAATGTAGGGATGAACCCCTAGCATATTTTCGTTTGCAACTTTATGAAGAATTAATTTAAAGTATATAAATCATATCTTTTATACCTCAGGAATTCGAATACGGAGTCAAAAATGGGTGTTGCTGTTCAAAAAAAAAAAAAAAAAGTTGAGGTTAATTTTAATATGCGGACGACCCCTAAGCAAAATTTAAAAACTAAATTAATAATTAAGCGTTGTCGTAAATTGATCAGCACAACCACATAATTACACGATAATTTATGGTGAAATTAGTAGGAGCGGGAGGGGGATAGGACTTTTCTTTTCTTTTTTACTAACTGTACATAGTTTGGCTGAAGCACAATAACTGTGGCGATTTTAGAACTGAACTCACGCTTGCAGGTGATTCTCAAAAATATCGAGATCAAGTTTACCTGTATGAGACGTATTTTTCTCACGATTTTTTGTTTTAGAGTATTTTTTACAATTGGAAATAATTACGAAAAAAAAAAAAAAAAAAAGTACTGTGGAAAAAGGGCGGGTACTAAAAATCTTCCGATTCATAATTAGGAAGTTGGCAAATAAGCAACTGCATACAATGATCAAATACTCATAGATTCAAATTCTTATCATATTTCTTTTAAATATTCCTAATTCTTGAAGTTGCTAATTTTATCTTATAAAATTCCGTACGTCATTTTTGTAAACGCTTATAGACTTGTGTATTGCTTTAAATCTTAGAATCAGTAATTCATTTTGTTCTTCAGTGTGCTAAATAATGCTTTATGTTTTCCCCCTTTTTTCTTATTACTGATATCAGTATTTAATAATTTACATATTAAAATAAACTTCATTAATTTTCTTGATAATTTAATTTCTTTTTCTTTACAGATAATGAACTGGGTTTCGTAAATAAATTTTGAAACACTTTTTAAAGCACAATTTTTATTTTAAAGTTATCAATGATTATAATTTTTTTTAATTAAAACTATTTCAAATCTCTGTAAAAAGTGTAATATTTCAAAACAAACCTATTGATTTTCTAGAAAACTTTACAAGTTAACCCAGCCACACTGGTTAAAAAACAGTGCAATGGATATTTCAAAATTTAATAAGTGATTTTTAAAATTAGTAAATATATATATATATTTACCTCAAATGTATTGAAAACGTATTAAAATTCATTTTTAAAGTCGGAGAAGAAAGAAGTGACTACAGGGTGTCGACAGTCAAAAATGTTTCTCTTTGGTCCTTCCACCAGTATTTTTCTTTCGGAAATTTTAGTAATAAGTTTACACGATAAGTTAAGTAAGCAATTATTATATAAATATACTGATGGAAGAATCAAAGAAAAAATTTCGACTGTCGACACATTGGTGTATTAAATACGCATGCACACCAAAATCAGGATTCGAAGTTTGGTTCATGGCATAATGTCGTAAATTTGCTGTTTTGCGCTTACACTTGATCTGAAATTCTTGGCGCCAGTAGCGTGAAATGTAGAAAATTAAAGACGACAATTAAAGATACACCAGTTTATAAAATAATTTATAAGATAGGGAGAGACAGCTACCTACTTAATGAAACGTTTTATGTGTAATAAGTGGAATACAAAGTGAGTGGAGTGAGTATTTCGCACAGTTTTTTTTGGCGGAATTAAATTACAAATCATATACGCTGGATATTACTCTATAATATGTCTCCTAATTGAAATACCTTTAAAAAATCTCTTAAAATTCCTCAATAATCCCCTCAAAAACTCTCTTTAGAACCTGTTCTGCTTCGGACATCTTGCTCTTTAACCCCTTATCTGACGAAGAAAATTTACGAGATTCGTTTCATAGTGCCACCGTTTCTCACACAGGCGTGCGTAGTTATGATTTCACTGTTTCAGAAACATTACTTTTCTGATTTCTTCCACCCCCTCTTCTCTGAAATTAGTAAATCCATCGAAAACACTATCAAGATCACGTTTATAAACACCTTATTGCATTCCAAAGCCATGGGATTAGTTTCAATGGTAGCAGCGCAACCCGGTGAATCGTACTTCGGAAGAGCGTATATTTACGCCCAGAGCAGTCAACGCATCTGCTTCGTGAGACGGATATAAACGCCCGGGGCAGCTAAGGAGTTAAATAGATCATATTAGAGTGTTTTCATAAGCATCGTAAGTTAATTTCACCTATATTACTCAAGAATCCAACTATAACACTGAATATTCACCAAAAACCTTAGCTCCACTAAATTTGCAACTCCTTCAACAACTCTCTTAAAACTCCGATCCCACCTAATATGATAATTTAAACAAGGAATTAATTTCAAATGAGTAAACCTTCGAAAAACTTTGCAAAATCTGACACAATTACGAAAACTGCGTGTGATATTTCAAAATGTATGTGTGATTTAACCACTAAATTATCGAGGTCGTCACATGACCGGCGCAATTTACAAATTTGAATTAACCACTTATTTCGGTTAAATGTCGATCGGATTATATTAATAGTTAGACTATCAACTCAATCTGGCAAATTATATGCTCTGTAACATATATATAGTATCATGACAAAGAATCGTGTCCGATATTTTGCTTGGTCATATTTCACTCTACTTACATTAATTTGCAGAGTTCATATGATCATTGAATTTCCTTGATTATCTCGATCTTATTGCGAAGTTTAAAATCGAGTTGTCGCCAAATTCTTTAACCGGCAATTCTGCAAACACCGTTCAAGCTACAATTGGTCAAATTTACCAAAAACTTCTCCATTCCACAAGCTTTAGAATGAGCTCACAATAAACCATATCGGTGTTCTAGTTCAGGAGAAATTTAGCCTTTTGTTTGAAAAACATTCATCACTGAACTCGACATTCGTCTAGAAGGAGCTTCACGGAATGCCATGGTCGTTCCTGATTTCATGTCCGCCTTCAGCCCGCTGTTTTGTCAGATGCAAAAAAGAAAGTTTTAAAAGCAAACAAGAAAAGTAGCAGTTGTATTAAGTGTACAAACACAATGGAATGGAAACAAAAGAAGTATGACGTTTCTCACGTCTTTCACAAAGGAAGATGAAAAAAAAAAAAAAAAAAAAAAAAAGACGTATCTCACGTTTATGATTAAAGCACATCATATGCATTCGACAGGATGTGTAAAATTTAGTGCCGCTGCTGAAATTGGTCACCCCCACACCTGATGCATGCCCTTGCCCTCTTACGAACGGAAATCACAGTAGCGCTTAGCGAAAGCTCATCCCTCAGTTTTATTATTGCATCATCGAGTCGGCTTCTTAAATCTTGCAAACTGGCAACTTCTGTGCGGTAAACTTCTTGCTTCAGGAAACTCCAACCATAGAAGTCCAATGGAGTGAGGTCTGGCAATCTAGGTTGCCAAAAAACTGGTTCATTGCGACCAATCCATCGCGGATACTGCTGAGTCAAGATGTCCCGAACGGCATTGAAAGAATGTCAGGGGCCTCATCGTGTTGGAAAATGATTTCCACTCGTTGGGGTACAGGAATGACATCAAGTAATCATGGAAGATGATGTTTCAGAAACTCCAAATATATATTGCTTGTGAGATGACCTTGGATCACATGTGGACCTATCAAGCGATCGCCAACCACTCCCAGCCAAACATTGAAGCTGAATCGCGTCTGGAACGATGAGTTTCGTGTTACAAATGGATTTTGTTGAGCGTAATAATGCCAGTTATGTAAATTTAACATGCCATCCCGAGTGAAAAGTGACTTATCTGTCCACAGTATCATTCTAAGGAAATGGTGTTCCTCAATATCTTGCTCCAAAAGCCGGCGGCAGAATGTTACCCGCTCTTGGAAATCTGAGCGACGTAATTCTTGTACCGGTGTGAAGTGGTATGGATGATACCGGTTTTTGCGCAAACCTTCATCACTTTACTTTGGGAGATTCCACCTTCTCTCGCAAGTATGCGTGAACTCATATTTGGATTTTCCTCCACTCGGTCGAGTACGGACTCCTCAGCGGTGGCGGAGCGGCGACCATGGCCCCTTTCGTACACCCTACCGAAAGACCCACTCTCCCTAATCCTTCGATGAATTGCGGCAAATACAAAACGGTTGGGCGCACGACGATGTGGATAACGTAGACATCACTCTTCTTCGGCTCTCCGAGAGTTACCATCGCAAAATCCATAACAAAATGCATATCCGCGTACTCTTTATTTGTAAAACTAGGCATATCTGTTTACAGGTTGGAAAGTATGGCAATTTGATCCCTGTGATGACTTCAATTGAAAATAAAAGTCAGAAGGGTAAACAAAAAGGGATAAAATTTCAATATTAATTTACAAAAGCAGAAGAAAAGAAGTGCAACGGAATAAGAACCAACTTGGTTAATTCGTACCAATGTACGAAAACATACTAAGTATGAACTAAGAGAGAGCAAGTAGATGTGACAGCAGCGTGAAAAGAATCGGCCGAGCTCAGGCAAAGTCTAGAAAATGCTAAAGCAAGAAGCAGCATAAAACATAAAAGAAGCTGACGAGCTACCCAGGTAGCACAGTATGCTATTTTCAAAGTTGAACAAACGGCAATGCATTCCGTTGAATTATCGTTTTTCCGTAACGTTAATAATCTGAAAATATGTCTCGTTGATTTCCTCATCTTTCAACGGTTGCTTTAATACATTTTACAACGTAAAAAAAAAAAACGTTGTAAAAGGGTTGTACGAAATCGCAATACTGTCGTTATTTTATAACCTAAAAAGAACAGATGTAAAATGGTTGTTTAGAATCGCAATAATGTCGTGCTTTTTCTATCAGTTTTCAACGGCTTTTCTTATGTCTTATAAACGTTGAAATCCAAGAAAAATAGCTATCTACATATATCCATTGAATTTTTGTTTCTAAAATATCGCTAATAATTTAAAAAAGAAAAAATTCCCTTGTTAAAAAAAAAAAAAAAATAAATAAAAAAATAAAATTAAAAAAAATTAAAGGAACATTTTTTTTACTTAATTTTTAGACTTTTTTTATTACTAAATTTATTACTTTTTTAATACCCAATATACGAAAATATTAGATTCGTAAAAATTTTCAACTTCCGTTTTTCGAGGAAAGTTTAATTTCATAGCACAATGACCTGTTACAGATTGGCTCGCCTTTTGTACCCGCGAGTGGGATGCGCGCGCAGGAAGGCTGGAATACATCTGTGTATCACTAAGAGTCCATATGCAGATAGTCACGAATTTGCATACGTTCCATTTACTCACCATCGTTTCGTTTGCAGAAGTTCGACGAACGCCGTTTTTAGTCATGTATTTCAAACATAAGGCTAAATTTCTCCTGAACGGGAACACCGATATGGTTTATTGTGGGTTCATTCTAAAGCTTGTGGAATGGAGAAGCTTTTGGTAAATTTGACCGATTGTAGCTTGAACGGTGTTTGCAGAATTACCGGTTAAAGAATTTGGCGACAACTCGATTTTAAACTTCGCCAATGTTTTAGCGCTTGTAGCTCGCCGTCAAATTAAGTTATCCTGATGTAAATGATGTCACCCGATAGTATTTTTTCTGCTCTTTTCAAGTATGGGCTTATTTTGCATGTAAGTCTTTCAGAAAGCTCACAAATTTGGGTTTTTTCAGACGGGATGAAAAAAACCCAGATTTTTCTTCTCTCTGTCATAACTCGGAAACGGTTAGAGATAGGACAGGGTTTCTATGGTGTTTTATGCTCCCCATGGGCTATTCTATCACCTCCTTTTGTTTGGCAGATTATGTCAAACTCACCCTGTATATACCATAGCTTCCTAAACTAGATGCCCGTCGCGTGGCTTGGAAACATGGGAACAGTTGAAGCGGTAGACAGCGCACCTGGTTGAGATTGCGCGATTTTTTTATTTAACTTACACCAATAATTTTAAGAAGTAATATATGTAGATATAATCGACGTTTCTTCGATTCAATTCGATTTTTATGTATGTCATATCCCATTTTTAAAAATTTTTGGTGGCTGTTGAATAAAAAAGTCGCAAAATCTGTACCAGGTGTCGCTGTCTACCGCTTCAACTGTTGCCAAGTTTCCGAGCAACGCGACAGGCATCTAGTTTAGGAGGCAATGTATATACATATATATGTGCATAATTAAATGGACTATCAATTTAAAAATAAAATTATTGTTCTAAAATAGTGATAAAAAGAGTCCTTGAAGAAAAGGGATAAGTGATTTGATTTTTTGTCAAAAATTATACAGTTTTAAGAAACTTATTGAATGTAGCACATATGAAAATTTAGTTTTCGTGAGTCATATTAATAAAGGAAAATCCTGTATTTTGTATGGTTTTTATTTAGTTCATTTTATATGAAATATAATACAAATATTTGTACAATAACTCAGAATAGCCAATATTTTAATTTATTCCGGAGCATTTATATCTCTCTCATTATTTAATACCACTTTTATATTAAAAGAATTTTTTTTCTTATTTTATCATAGTTATGTATTGCAGAAAATTATTCTATAAATAAAGTGGTGTGATGTAAAGGCGGGGCTTAAAATGCTCCGGAATAAAATAAAATGTTGGCAGCTATGACAATATATATATATATATATATATATATATTGCTTGTTTTCGTATAATTAGATTCCGCATATGCTTCTTAATATAATCAGCTGTATAAACGAAAATGCGAATATATATATATATACAAAGGGAATTCCATAAAAACTGAGAGTAAAATCATAAAAAATCTTAAAATCAGCAAAAAATACATCATTCTTTTTCAAAATACCTTCCGTCAAATGATATGCAACGGTCCCATTGTTCAACCCAGTTTTCAAAACAAGTAGAGAAGCCTTTTTCTGGAAGCTGCTTCAAAGAACTCTCCACTGCTGAAATAACTTTAGAATCTGTATTACATTTTCTGCCACGGAGCTTCTCCTTCAACGTCGGAAACAGCCAGAAATCGCATGGTGCGAGATCTGGACTGTAAGGGGGACGTGGCATGATTTTAATATTGCATTTACTAAGATATTGCTGAACAGAAGTAGCGGCATGCGGGCGAGCA
This sequence comes from Salticus scenicus, assembly GCA_963930645.1. Lineage (NCBI taxonomy): Eukaryota > Metazoa > Arthropoda > Arachnida > Araneae > Salticidae > Salticus > Salticus scenicus. The sequence continues at coordinate 196,709,561 of OZ005660.1, forward strand.
TTATCGTGATGTAATGTCCAATTCCTTACCAGTTCATGACGCTTTCTCGATATGTGTTGTCGTAAAATTTTCAAAACTGAAACATAATATTCACCATTCACAGTAGTTTTTCGAGGCACAGCATGCTGATAGATTACACCTTTATGATCAAAGAAAATAATCATCATGATTTTTCCAGCAGACTTGGTTTGTCGGAATGTTTTCGGAGGCGGAGAATCAGTATGTTTCCATACACTCGTTGCGGACTTGGTAAGGGGATCATAATGATGCACTTAAGTTTCATCACCTGTTATTACAGTCTTTATGAGATCTGGATCATTTTGAAGCATCTGTTTTCATTCACAACATTGGTAAATTCTTGTTTTCATTTGTTCTTTAGTAAGGTGATGAGGGACCCATCTGGAATAAACATAGCGAAGCCGTAAATTGTTGAGTAGAATGCGAAATATCGACGTTTTCGAAATGTTTGTTGATGCCGCTATCTCCTCACATGCCATTCGCCGATTTTCTTGAAGGATTACCCACACAGTGTTAACATTTCGATCATTCACAACACTTTTTGGTTGCCCAGGCCTAGGAGCCAGTTCTGCAGACAAACGGCCTTTCTTGAAATTGCCATGCCATCTAAAAATCGTAGACTCACCAAAACACATTTGTCTTTGTAAGCTTCTTTCATTAACGTAACTGTTTCAGGAGCTGTTTTCCCCAAACGATAGCAAAATTTTATGGCACAACGCATTTCGTTTTTTAACTCTGAATCACTCATCTCTATTTCTGTAGGGCAAATAAAACAGTTCTTTAAGCAAGCACGGAAATAGGAAAATAAAGTCGTCTGCTTCGTTTAGAATGTTGTATAAACGTACAATTAACAGTTTGAAAAAATCGCCTGCACTTCTACTTTTTAGTTTCGCGGTGTTGCCACTACGTAAAAAAATAACTCTCAGTTTTTATGGAATGCCCTTTGTATATATACATATATATATATATATATATACACACACATTTACATGGTCTGTCCCAAAAGTAATGCGCCCATTTTTATTTTAAGAAATTTATTGAACCGATTCGTACACTTACTCAATATTCTTCGAAATACATCTCTCCTGCTTCAACACACTTGTTCCGACGCGATTTCCATGCTTTATATGCATCCTGGCTGTCCATCACAGAGATGGCCTTTAGTAACCTCGTCGTAGCCACCTTGATGTTCTCCAGGGTCCCCAAATTCTGTCCTTTGAGGATTTTTTTAATCTTTGGGAATGAAGAGAAGTCGGACGGGGACAAATCAGGACTGTAAGGCGGCTGGAGGAGCGTTGAGACGCTGGGACCATTGTCATAGTGCAGCTTCCAGGAATTCTTGATCTCGCGCCTGACGTGGTTGACCCTTTACTTTAGCCTTTTCAGTACTTCAACGTAAAATTTGGCGTTGACTGGTTGGCCAGGTGAACAAATTCAAAATGGACCACTCCCTTGGATTCGAAAAGAAGAAAAAAAAAAACAATGAGCATCGCTTTGCCCTGCGATTTGCTCATTCTTGCCTTTTTTGGGCGTGGTGACGACGTCGTATGCCACTCTGCGCTCTGTCATTTTGTTTCTGGGTCGTACAAGAAGGTAAAAGATTCGCCACCACTTACCACATTGTCCAAAACAGTCGGATCGTCCTCACAATACTGCAACAATTCTGCTCGAGAGTTTGTTCCATCTTGATTTCGACCGAGCACTCACACAAGGGTTCACTGAAACAGGCACTGACACTCTGCAGGAGCTCGGAGCCGACTGGCGCTGGTGGCGCTGTGTTATCAAGACTCCACCCAACCTTTCGTGCCAGCGGCAACCCTGTGCGACAGATAGTTGCGGCAGAAGAAAATGTGGCGCATTACTTTTGGGACAGACCATGTATTTATAAATTTTTCGCGGCTCATTCTATTAAATAATTTAAAAATATTAAAGTCGTTTCTCTGTGAAATTCACAGATTTAAAAGTACACTCAGAGCATGTACTTTTAAATTTTCGAATAGAATGGAAGGTTTAAAATTTATTAAAATGGGAATTTAGTAATAAAAAGATATTTTTCTTATAAAATGTATTACATATGTGATGAAAAATATATCTATAGAAACCGTTATTGCTGTTTACAAATCACGATGAAAGGATGTAAGAATAAAATGTCGATGTAAGAATAAAAATGTGAAAATGATCCGTTACTTTTTTTATTAAAAAAGTATATTTACTCAACCAAACAAACATATACTTAAAATAATGTAAGTTCGATAAAGTCCTTTGAAAAGAAAACTAAAAGAAAGTAGTTCTTTATGTTTTCAGTTTAAAAAAAATATTTAACTTTCTTTATGAAAAACGCTTTATAAAATTTAAGTTATCTCTACACGAAAAAAAAAAAAAATACCTTCTTATTAAAACTTTCCAACAAAATTGAAAAGATTTAAGAGTTGGGTTTATCAGTCTGCCTGATCACACTCCAATTCAGGAAAATATTGATATTATTCTTTGAAACTGAAATATGTGTGTCATACCCAGAGTTCCCAACTTTTATAATTTATTCACGAGCATTTTTAGCCCCGCCTCTTTTCCATACCGAAAAATTTGAAAAATGATTTTATTTTTATTTAATCGTTATTACATATTAAAGAGAAATAATCTACAAAATTTCTTGTGCGAAAAGAAGGCGGGGCTAAAAATGCTCCTGAATAAATTATAAAAGCTGGGAACGCTGGTCATACTATAGGATGTTCCCTATTAAAAATGATGTATATACAGCGTTGTCATAATTAAAGTTCGCGTATAAAAGGCTCTAGAACCGGTTCTATGGTTATACGTGAAACAAAATTTCACTAGTATGTGGTACAAGTAATGCGCTCTGAAAAAAAAAAAAAAAAAAAAAATGTCAGTATGTTGTGCTGTCGAATGCCTAAGGCAATTAGGCAATTTTTGCAGATTCACTATCAATTTTGGTCAGTCCAGAGGAAACATACTGAAATCATTTTTTTTTTTTTTTTTTTTTTTTTTTTTAACAAAAAAATATGCAATTTTTTTCAGTAATGTATTTGACATTTTTGTGTGGCCATGCAAATCTTAATACAAATAATAGCATATTTTATAGAATTAAAAACATTTTCGCATGATAATGATTTCTTAAAAATGAGCTAAATTGTCTCAAAATAGCTCAGAAACAATATATACTTAAATTTGAAAACCCATGTACTCATTTTTGAGTATTTTGACATGCTGAAAAATGGTATTGACCAATAAGAATCCCAATATCCCCATTTTTTACAAGTCAGTATACTCAAAAATGAGTACATAGGTTTTCAATTTTAAGTATATGTTGTTTCGGAGCTATTTTGAGACAATTTTGCTCATTTTTAAGAAACCATTTTTAACAGTGTAATAAAGAAACAGTGTAATAAGAAACCATTTTTAACAGTGCCTGCGAAATCGTAATTTATTTATTTTATTTTTATTTTTTCACTGCATTGTTTCAAATGTGTTTTGATGCGCTGATTTCAGAAATGATTCTCTTTTTTTCATATCATGTAAGGAATTTTCAAAAAGTAAGGAACAATATCGAAAGAATTCACCTAGAGACTATAACAAATTAAAACCAATTTATGTATACTACATTAAAATCGGTATTATTTACACATAATCTTTTGAATGTGTTTCTTTACGTCGAAGCTTCTTTTAGAGCACTTTACCTTGTGCACGGCTTGAAGACCTTGTAGAAAGAGGGGGGGGGGCAATTCTCTATGCAGCATTCAATAATAATCTGCTAACATGTTAATTCATAATCATCCCTGATACCTTCTCTACACTTCTTTGTAGCCTTGATAAAATAATTCTTGTTTTTCACATACATCACCCTGATTTTGCGAGAAATAACTTAGATGGGAGTTATAAAAGTGGAGCTTTCCTCGTACAATACCATTTTTTATCCAAATTGTACGTGACGGAAATTCTTTAATAGTTTTTCCTTAATCAGCATCTAAAAGTACATCATAAACACGTATCATCTTAAAGAAAAATATTTTCATCGTTGACCTGTGTAATAAATGTCAATTTCATTGTGATTTGTGTAAAATGTAAAATAAAGGTATTAAAATATAGTTTACAGATATAACGCAATGCTTTGGAATTGTTTCGTTATTCCTGTACAGAAACCAGTGATTGCACAGGGTTGTTATAATTTAAAGTTCGCCTAATCAGACAGCTCTAGAGCCTGTTCTATGGCTTAATGGGATTACAAATGATGCACTCTGCGGAACTCGAAAAAAATATAGTTGAAATTTTCGTATTTAGTTGGCGCGCTTCAATGTTTAAGGTGATTTTTAAGATACATTCTGTCATTTTCAGTGAATCCAGACGAAATACACGAAATTTATATTATGTTTTACAAAAAATCTGCAACAATCGCCTTAGATAACGGCGAAGCGTCATTTATTGACAAAAGTTGTAAGACTTTTTTTTTTCTATTTTCGAAGAGCACGGTGCTACTTAATTACTTTTCGTTCAAAATCGCCTTAGATAATGACGCAGCGCCACATACTGATGAAGATTGTAACTCCTTATTTTTCGATTTTGCAGAGTGCAGCGCCACCTATCGGTAAAAATAGTTAGGTGAATGTGTTACAAAATAAATAAATAAAGTTACAGTTTTTATCAATATGTGGCATTGCGGCAATATCTAAGGCGATTTTTATAGATTTTTTTTGTCGAGAATAAAATATTTTTTTTTTATTTCAATTACACTAAAAATAGAGACGATTATAATATATCATTAAAATATGCAATTAAAATATTAAAATAAACAACGTAAATTTATACATTTCGAGCCTTATTTTTGACTCCTCATCAGTAAAAGCATCATAAAAGTATATGTTAAGATGAACGGATAGATTTCTTCTACAAAAGCACAGCGTATTCTGCAGGGATTGCGTATGCTTCATTAAGAGGTGAAGAATGTAGTTTTAAATACCAGCCCTCAAGGAAAATTCTAGAATGATAATTTCAACAATGGGCTACACTCATTTTAATATAGTCAAAGTCAGATGGTCGATTTCTATGGCGTGCTGGGGAATTTCAGAACGGATATCGTGACTTGTGAAATTCCTTTTATGTTCAAGAATTCGAGTATGAATGGAACAGCCAGTTTCGCCAATATAAACAGAATTGCAAGATTCACAAATAATATTATAAATAATTCATGTACGAGAAAAGGGGGGGGGGGATAACAGGTTTAAAATTAGAAAGGAAATTACGAATCAGAAACTGAGGTTTATAGGAAACGAATATATTAAGAGTACGTAAAATTTTTGCTATAAATTCAGAAATTTTTTTATAGTAGGGAATAGTAATGAAAGATTTAGATGATTACGAGAAGTTAATACCATGATTATCAATGTAAAAGTAGTATTTATTTAATCTTCTTTTAAGCCAGCGAGGAGGATAATTATTACATTTTAAGTCTAAAAAAGTTCTTTGCAATTCTAATTGGAAAAGTTCTTCAGTACTGCAATATGATTTAGCGCGGTGAAGTAAAGTATGGAAAACCGCAGACTTGCGTGAAGAGGGGTTCATTGATTTACAATTCAAATATCAGCCTGAAAAAGTAGGTTTCCTATAAACAGAAGTAATAAAATTAGAATGAGTATTAGAAGGAAAATGTTCAACTAAAATATCTAAGATGAGGAGTTTATTTGTCTAAAAAGAGGAGATTTGTTTATTTATTTAACCAGGCAACCATCCCATAGCCCATAGTGTAATCATTAAAAAAAAAAAAAATCCAAACAAGCATTCATCGAAAGAGATATGTTTTTTGACGGATAATGCAACAGACCTCGTCAGCTTGTTTTCGAGTTATAAATTCTGAAAGTTTGCTAATAATCGGTGCGACTAAGCCTGAATCGATATCACCACGCCTTACTGAAATTATGAATAAAATCCATAACAAGCAGAAATCGAAAGAGTATAGTCAAATGTGTTCTTTGATGTAATAACCAGTTGTCCATTTCAGCTTTGAGATATTTTCAATCTAGAGACTATAATGTCTAAAAATTTGCTAAAATACACTAATCCAAAAATTAATAAAAGTCATTGTTTTGTCAGGTCTTCACGGGACTCCTCTCACTTCTTTCATATTACTATTTTTTACCTAAACTTAAATATAAATTTCTTGAGAACGGGCTTACGAGGGTTAACAGTTTAGGCGTAAAAAAAATCACGTTATATTATGCACCCTCAAATGAACATAATTTAATTGATTTCTATTATTACACTATTGGAATATTTTCATGGTAAGAAGATGAGTTAACTGTTTTATTTTCATAGAGGAATTTATATTTTTCTTGTTCTAATTTAAACTGAATTGATGATGGATTAATGGAATTAGTATAATTAAGGATACTAAAAATATGTTGATTATCAGAAATAACAAAAATATCATCCACGCCAAAAATAAATTTTGTCATGCAAGACGGAATTAATTTTATGTTTTATATTTTACACAAATAAATTTTGTGATTTTCGTCTGGATTGACTGAACTTGATAGAATGATTCTTAAAAATCGACTTAGATATTGGAACAGCGCCACCTATAGACGAAAATTCCAACTAAATTTTTTTCGATTTAAGCAGAGCGCATTTCGTACGCTAACTACCAGTAATTTTTTTTTTCGTTTTGAGCCATAGAACCAGCTTTAGAACCTTCTGTATGGGCGAACTTTAACACTTTCGCGACCGCTGACGTAGATTCACGTCATTTGAAACTCTGTAACTCCTCCAGTGGACATTTCTTTCGCAATTTGAATGTTATATATTTCTTAACAATATACTCAATTTTCATATTTGTACAATCAAATATACAACGGATACAAATTCTTTGATTAAGAAGAGTATAATTATAATGCATACTCATTTGTAATATAAATGTAAATACAGAAAATTTTGTTCTGAAATATTATAATTTGGGAGAATAGCGCCCACAAGTGGACCTTACTGTCAAAAAGACAAAAGCATGCAGTCGCGAAAGTATTAATTATAATAACCCTGTACAATCACTTGTTTGTGTATAGGATGATTCCATGGAAGAAGGTAACATCAGTCATAAAAAAGCATATTTCCTCTTTTTCTTGCCACCAGTATTCGTATACACAAATTTTAATGGCATGTTTAACGTGACCTTTTATGATTGAATAGGATAGTGGTTATTGTTAGAAAATAGTGGTAGCAGCAGAACTATCTTTATTTGTGACTGACGTTACATTTTCCATGGAATTGCACTATACGGATATACTGAAAGAATTCCAAAGCATTGCATTATTTCTGTAATCTATATTTTAATGCTTTCTTTTGCACAAATTTTTATGAAGTTGACATTTATTATTCATATGCATACGAAAATGTTTTGCATTGAATAAAATATAGTACTATTCGATTAAGATTTACATGGCCACACAAAATTATCCAAATACATCAGCATTTTAGCTATTATTACATGGATGCCAACATTTTAATTTATTCCGGAGTATTTTTAGGCCCGCCCTTTTTTCATACCACTTATTTTTTTAAGGATAATTTATTATTATTATTGTTATTATTTTATCGAAGTTATATATATTGGAGAAATTTTTTCATTAAATAAAGTGTTACGAAATAAATGTGGGGCTAAAAATACTCCGGAACAAATTAAAATATTGACATCTATGTTATTAGGCGTTTTTAACCCTACAAGGCACCCAGTTCCATATGTGGAACACCGACTTTAATCGTTCCTATAGCTATAAAACTATTAGTAGCGACATCTCTTGACATCTTGATAGAAGCTACTGGCATTTAGCAATGTAGTAATACGATTCTTTACTTAAAGATGTCATTCTTGTTTTTGTTATAGCGCACTCAGTGTGAAATTTGAATGAAAGTGATACGTTCGTCGTTTGTCTGAATTCAAAAATAAAAAAAAAGAATAGTCATTGAACAGTTTTGACTCGAAAAAAATACTGTGTGTTATAACGAAGTGTATATTTTGAAGAGGTAAGTTGCTTTTTTTATATTACAATAGTAACGTATTAGTAAATCATATTTTTATGTATGTTCCACATACGGTACGTTGAGCTAAAAAGTTGATTTTTATTTTTATCTTCTGATCACTAATTACAACCTATATATTTTTGTCGCGCACTAAAAAAAAAAATTGAGCCTTGTAGGGTTAACATTTTCTAACGATGTTTAAAAGTGATTATGATTTGAATTTGTCTATCTGTTAATCTTTTTGTCTGTTTGACTGTCCGTCCTTCTATCTCTCCACTTTTTCTGTCCGTAAATGTTTTCATAATTTCGTAGAAGTGATATTATGTTATTTGTTCATAATCGCATGCTTCATATTTAAAATAGAGTAAATAGCACTGGTTTGTATTCAGGGTCACCCAAAATAACGTCTGTGCTTTGCGTTCTGTGAGAGAAGTTTTATAAATATATTTAAATAACTTTGTATTCTACAATCATAATGAAATTGACATTTATTGTTCATAAGCTAAAAAAATGTTTTCGGTAGAATATGGCCTATTTATTGTCATGATTTACAAGGCCACACTAAAATATTACATTAAGCAATGCATTGCTGAAATTGCATTTCCGTTGCTGTTAAGTTTTTTTAATACTTTCCAACAATTTTTATGAGTCATTATCAAATCAGTTGGTTTACCTGTCTGTCTTGTCCGTCTGTCTATCCGTTTTGTGATTACGTAGGCAAAGTACTTTGAAGTTCACTGATATAATGCTAACATGCAATTGGAACGTGTTAATACTCTAGGCGAAATGCATGATATTCGCTCTTATTTTATAAATTAATTATAAGTCAGAGAGATTAACAACTTTGTACTTCTTTAACGAAACATCATTGTTTTTAAGATATTATCTATCTATCTATCTATCTATCTATCTATATATATCTATATATATCTATATATCTATACTACATACATAACTATCTACTTACAAAGGCAGCAAAAAACTTTTCATTTATATTATATGCAACTTTTAATGCAAAATCCTTTTGCAACAGAATCTATTATCATACATATTACATCCATCTGAAAGCTGCGTTTATTCGTGTAGACTCGGAGTCAGTATATATGAATCGATGAAAAATCCAAAATCCTTTGCCCTTATATTTGAAAAGCATTTGACTCAAAATATTAGTTACGTAATACGTAACTATTATTTCAAGTACCGAAAAATGAATATTCTTTTGATTTTTGTGACTGATTTATGTACAAAATTTAAATGTATTTCCTGTTATATAAAGATAGTTGTGTATTCATATAAACGTGTCCTTATTTTTTTTTTATCATATAATAAGAATGGTAAAATCTAAATGATTTTGTATACACATTAAGCATAATATAACAGATACTATAGATCTTGCTTTAATTAACAGATTTTCATGAAATTTGGCAAATGAACTAAGATATAACTTTAAACAGGGTGTAACCTGTGCTGTGTTATGTTACGTTACGAAATCTATTGGTTTCTGTAGTGATTTCTGGAATAAAAACAGTTCATAAAATCATTTTATTCTATAAGAAATTGTATGTATTGCATTCTATATACACACACTGTCACAATATATATATATATATATATATATATATACACTCAGAATAAATCGAACCACAATCACGATGCTCGGTACAAATGTAGTCTGGTAAGAGATATGTAAAGGATTTAAATTTCAATGGTAATGAGACAAAGCTAAGCACGGTATGCTCATCTGAACTGAGTAGCTGGGAGAGGTTAAAAGCATGATTTCTCGCGCCATAGAGCTATTCAAACGAATCTGTCGACTTTGATAGACAGTATTGTGTCTTGAGGTTCCACTGAGAAGGGCGGCATAGTAGGCCTCAGAGAAGCAGGTTAATCGTATAGGCGTATCGGCCGCTACATTGGTCGTAGCGATATGGTAGTTGCTCGCTATTGGCAACAGTGGCATACAACACTACATACAGAAGAGAGAGTCAACCGTGGCGAAGGATCAGGACGTTCTAGAAGCACAAATGAACACGAGGATCGCGCAACCATGCAGGTGGCATCAGAAAGTTTTTAAAAATACCGTCAATACTGGCATTTTCGCTCTGCTGATAAAACAGATTGATAAATACAACACGTTATTGAAAAACAATTGTCTACGAATAATAATAATTCCATACTTGTCAACATTTGTATTTATTCCGTAGTGTTTATAACTACGCCTTTATTTCGCACCATTTTATTAATACAGTAACTTTTTCCAATATATATAACTACGACAAAATAAGAAAAAAAAATATTCTTAAAATATATATATATATATATATATATATATATATGGTAAGGAAGGCGGGGTTAAAAATACTCCAAAATAATTTAAAATATTGGCAACTCTGTAATTCTTCAAATTTTTTCTCTGAACTTCATGATCATTCTACACGAAACGCGTTTAAACATTTTTTTTTCCTTGACCACAACGCAAAATATTTCTCTATAGGCGACATTTGGAAAAAAATTATTTTCCTACAAAAATCAAAAACGCATACTCATCTGATCATGCACGCAAATATATTACATTTGACCAATTGCACACTAAGAAATATAGGGCACTGAACACCTTCTGTTATTTTACATCTACCGAGTGTTTTTTTTTTATATTTTTTTTATTATAATATTATCAATTGCTCTAACAATCAAAATATTCATATGCTATTTTTAAATCTGTTATTATTTTATGTCAGAAAAAAAAATAAATAAATAAACAGAAAAATAATTAAAACATTTATGATTTTTTTTTTTTTTTTTTTTTTTTTTTTTTTTTTTAACAGCAAAGCTTTAGTATTTTGTATAAATTTGATATCAACAAAGATTCGTTTAAATAAAGATTTTAAAGATTTTGTACCGTTTATTTGATTATTATTTTTTCAGTTTATGAAGAAATCAAAGATCATTCAGTTTATATATATTCAAATTCTTATTAACGAAATATAAATAAGCAATATAAGAAATGGACGGAAATATTTTTTCAGTTTCTTTTCCCATTATTTTGTTTTTTTCATTTTATAAGAAATTTTATATCTGAAATATGAGTTATTTCAAGGGGAACTCTTACATTTCTTAATCGTGTAAAATCAATTAAAAAAAAGTTCCAAGAAATCTTTATCACAAACACCCCTTTACATTTGACTTTATTTATCAGAAAAGAAATGTGTTTTTTATACATTTTCAAAGAGATAAAACAATTAATTTATATGTAAAAACGGCATTTATCATTTTTCTTCTCATTTATTTTTTTTTAATTACGATAGCAAATATTATTACTGAGCAAATGATATTTGTAGATTTTTTTTTCTATTTAATTTTTCTGTTTGATAAAAGTTGAATTTCTTACCTTTTTAGAAAGTAGGTTCCTTAAAGGGGAATTAATTCCTACATAATTTATTCGTGAAAAATAACTTGTTAACTCACAAATCTTAGTAAATAAACAGAAATGTGTTAAAGTTATGAACCTATAAGGGGTTTTTCATAAAAAAAGAATTTTTGCAAAGTGAATGAAATAATTTGATCTTCATATGAAATAAACGGCATTTTTAAAACCCTTTATTAAATTTCAACTGTAGAAAATACCTTAAATCTAGATCGTTATTTTGCCGGCATTTTGTTTATTTTTTACTCTATTCAAATGAACTTTTGACAAAAATTGCCCAATATATCTAGGTTTGAACCTATGCAATAAAAAAATTTCTGTCTTTTGCGCATCCGCAGTAAAGGAATATTTACTATAAATGCTCATTTCCCAACGAATATTACACGTAAGAATTTTATGTTTCAGAATAACGTTTCTCTAACGTTTTGACAATTTTTCAGCAAGTTTTGTGAAATTTTATGGAAGTCCGTTCTAGTTACATGTAAAAAACTTATAAAAAAATTTAGTATATAAAAAAAAAGAAAGAAAGAAAATTACATTTGCTTAAATAATTGCGAATTCCCGAACCAAAATGTACAAATATTGCATGTAATTATCTGCAACAAAGCATTAAACTTACAAGTCATTAGTAGCTTTTTGTGACACAGGGTTATATCCAAAGTTTATTTGCTGTTCTTTAATTTGTGATTAGTCCCTAATTGCACTCTAGTCTAAATCGATAGTGGAAAATGAATGTTTTGAAATGTTCTTTGCATACAGGAAGTTTCAGGCCATTTCGTCTAGTATCTTTTTAGATAATCAAAAAAATATCTTTGTATATATTATATTATATTTTGTATATATATATATATATATATATAATAATTTGAACACCCACTGTAAGCATTAGATAAAATCTCTGTCAGTGTCAACAGACTTTATCCGGTTAGGGTAGAATGAAGTAAATCGGTAAAAAATCTAGTTTTTTTTTCTTTCTTTGAATCATTCTTTCATTCTTTGAATCATTTCTTCAAATCATCATTACTCTCAACATTTTCCCCACTGTAAAAATGGTTACAGCAGTGGAGTTCATTAATGTACCATGGTAAGATGGTTTTATATATATAAAAAAAAAAAAAAAAAAAAAATGTTTTACTCCAATAAAAAAAAAAAAAAAAAAAAAGACCTCCAATTTACCCCACGTGGGAGTAATTTAGAGATATGGTTATAAACCCTATTGAGTTTCATATTAAAATGTGGTGTTAAGTAGTGCACAAGCAAAAATTAAAACATTTACTGCAAACATACTTTTACTTAATAAAACAAAAGGCTTAAAAAAATGTTGTTAAAAATAAAAATTCCTAATTCTGACCTTTTAGGTAGATTCCTTATAGGAGATCTACCTGTTGCAATGGTTCTCATGACACGACCTCTGGAAAATATCTTCATATCTTCACCGATCATGACCCCTAGAACTCAAAACCACCCTCCGTTCAAAAGTTTATATATATATATATAGGTATATATATATATATATATATATATATATATATATATAAATATATATATATATGTATAACGCTTTTTCCCATGTTAAGTTGTGAACACGATAACTGGAGTAATTTTTAATTAATTTTAACCAGCTCGGGATATGTTGTCAGGACAGTAAAAATCTCGGTCGAGTTCGTAGATGGGGTATCCAGCTTGAAGGGGGTGGAAATGGTGGGGGGTGGAAATTTTCATTTGCCCATAATTTCTTTAATATTGAAAATAGGAAAGTACTTCAAATCAGGCGAATTACCGCCTTACTCTAAACAACAACTTTTGTATTTAAACTTTTTCAATAACTTCAATTGCTTAAAAGTTACAAGTTAAAAAGTGATTTTTCTTGTGATGAAGCCGACAGTTTCTATAGCTTTCATTGCAAAAATTTATAATCTGATGCTTATGTCACGTGCAAATGATAATAAAAAAGATCACTGAAAATATAATAAAATTTTAATCATGTTTTTAAACAATATAATAATCTGATTAAAAAAAAAAAAAAAAAAAAAAAAGAAAGAAAGTTTAATTTAACAGAAAATATGACGTTACAATTACAACAATGTACTGAGAAAAATGAAATAAAATTTTATCCGTGATTTTAAACAAATAAAATAAAAGTTAATAAAAAAATAATTAAATAAAATCAACATATCTTAGCGCTAAGCAGATTTAGACTTAGCTTTATGACATAGATGCTATAATGTAAAAGATAAATGTCATCGTTTAAAAAAAAAAAAAAAAAAAAATGTAAATCGATGCTAAACGAATTAAACTGGCATGGTAGAAAAGGTATAATAAATTTAGGGACATTTAGGTATCCCTTTAACAAATGAACTAGGGACAATTTTAATGAATTTTCCGTTGAAGTTTATTTTCATGAAAATTTAAATTTAAATATTTCATTACTCGAATTCCCTTATTTTGATAAATAAAACTATACCATTTAAAAAAAAAAATAAATAAAGAACACTCTTTTATTGAAAAATGAACTAGGTTTTAGAAAACTATTACATACTTTTAAATCTTTATTTTAAAAAAAATTAACTGTTGCCACTCGACATAAAACAAATACATCCAAATCCTGTGTCATATACGATAGTTTTGTATAAGTATAGATTTTTTGTTTGCCCTTGGAACCTGCCCCTGATGGGAAAAGTGCCTGGAAACACTTGTATCTAGTATTGTCATTGATTATGAAGTCGTGTGCAAAATTTCTGGTCCTTTGGACGACAAGAAGTTGCCGAAAATTGAATTGCAAAATTCCGTTACATACATTAATAATTGCATCATATCAAGTTAATAAAAGTGTGTTAGTTAAAAACCTTGTTAAACGCTTTAATTAATAATTGAAAAATATAAAATTAAAATAATACGTCAATCTTAATACAAATATCGTTTGTGGTGAATAGTTTAGAAAATCAGTTTAGGCAAGAATTTAAAATTTACGATTGAAAGTAATACGTTACAGCTTCCTTTGACTTTTTATCTTATCGAAACAAGATATTGGTCTGTGAAGAGATATGAGGTTTTCGCGTGGAAAGAAAATATAATGACGTCAAAGCTGCCTTTCTCCCCCACTAAAAGTAATCTCAAGATATTCTGCAGATATTTTTAGGGAAAATCTATAGAATATCTTAAGTTATTTGGCCCATTCTTAAGAAAGTTTACAAATTTTCTTTATAATGGCTTCAAAATTTCTGAAGATATCTTATAGAAAAAGATAAATCTTCAAAATATTTAAAGAAAGTCTTAAGAAAATTTTTCTCAAGAATATCTTCGGATTATTTTTAGTAGGGTCCATCCCCAAGCTTGCCAAATTTTGTCGCCAAGTCAAAAATTTCGTCGTCAACTATCAACTTTTGGAGCCAAATCACAAATTTCATTGCTAAGTCACAAGTTTTGTCACCAAAATCTCGCCAAATCATACAATTTACTAAATTCATAACAATTGACATTGAAATTCAGCAGTGCCAAATGGTCAAATGTTAACTAATGTTAATGTTCCAGCTTATGTGAACCAAAACAGTTCCACTTTACAATTTTTACTCATCTGACAATAAGAATCACAAAAACACAATACAAAACTTTCAATAATTCAATAAAAATTACAATGAAATAACTATACAAAAACCGCTACCACTTATCTGTATTTGACATGACAATAGCAGCGCCAGGCTTACCAGAACTAGTAAGATCACAAGTGCATTTTCACGTTTCTATTACTTTTTCTTTTAAAAGAAAGGTATTGAACAACAGTTATATGGATTTTAAATAAAAATTTTAATTTTGTTTATGCTTGGGTGGGGAGGGGGGTGTAGCCCAATAGCCCCCTCCGGGATTCACCATTGCTAGGATTGTATATCTTTAAGGCTTTTATTTGTTGAATGATAATGAGCTTGAATTTTAAAAAATTGAAACATTTACAAACCAATAAATTTAGCCTAAAATTTTAAGTAGAATGAATAAAACCCTTTTGTAGTTGAAAATTAAATTTCTTGAAAACAGAATAGCGACGTAAATAATGCAATGTGTGGGAACAAAGCCATTGGATAGGTATTAATGCATATGTAAAATTTCTTTACAATTGTTGTAACATTAACGTAAAGGAATCTACCTTTGCCTTTAAGCTTGCCGAAAAGGGATTTTTTTATTTTGTGCAGGCCTCCATATCAAAGACATAAACTAAATAGTTGATATTGTTATAAGTTACTAACTATTAGAATTAATTAAGAAAAAGAAACTCTTTTATATATATATAGAGAGAGAATATCTCCTGTTATAGGCACCCCACCATATCTTTTAAGAAAAAGCAAATATGATTTATTTGAGTACTGCCAAATTTGTATTGTTACAGTACGCAGTTTTTCAGCTAACACCTAAATGAATAGGCTAATTTACTTAGCAAGTACAAGCATTGAAAAAATAAGAAAAAGAAAGAAAAGAACTAACACAATAGTAATTTGTGAATATTTTCAGAATGCGATAAACTGAAGTGAATTAATTAAAACATGTATATGTAATGTATATTCATGCAGCGTATTCATTATATGTTGTGGTGTAATATCGAATTCACCCAAAATGTGGACCGAAAATTGCTTTTTCTGTCATTATAAAAATGGCTGCCATTCCCTATTCATGGGCACCTTCATGTAACAGGTTGTGGACACACTTATTATTATTATTATTATTATTATTATTATTATTATTATTGTTATTATTTCAAGCCTGTTTTTGACTTACAAATTGTCAGATATGGTCGTTTATGTCAACATAGCATGTTTTATTAGTGTCTTTATGTATTTTTAGGCATTTTTAGCCATGTCAACCACGGAAAAGTTAACCAATCCAAAAAATAATGATGGATTTTAACGTGGTAGTTAAAGCCATTTAGGATTGCTTAGTGGATAAGAAATCTAAAAAATCGAGAATATGGACTTACTAGCAGCATTCGTATTCCTCCTGAAGAAGCCTGGAAAAAATCAGGCAATTCCGCTTGTCAAACTGCCAGCCAAGCACGCTAAAAATGGGAGTATCCACAATCTGATGATGATGTCGACTTCTGTATCATCTGTTTAGAGCACCTGCTACGATGCCTAACAAGAGCCAACACAATCAAATGCAATGAGTGTGATCGTCTGGTGTATTTGAAGTGTGTAAATATACATGCAAATTATTTTAATTGCAAGCATTGCACTTTTGATCTGGATGATGAAAGATAGGACGAATGAAATTGGAAAAATGCTATTTTCTGTTGTTGTTTTGCAACCGAATCCTTATAAATGAATAAATTTTGTCATTTTCTGTACTTATGGTGGTTTCTCTTATCCCTCCCCCCATGTTTTACATAGTTTTCACATGTGCCCACAACCGGGTACACATTTTTCTTTTCTTTTTTGCCAAAAATGTTTAATTCATAACATTGGGGATGAATTTTTTCTGGCTGACAGTTAATTCATCAAACGTTTGGTAAGAGTTCTGTGTTTCCATTGGTTTGATAGAGTTTGGTTAGTTTTTTTAGGCCTCTTTCAGCCATGTCAACCCCGGAAAAGTCAATCAATCCAAAAGAAATGCATTTTAAGGCGATGGTTGTTATTTTGGCCGCTGAATCCTTACAAAATAAATAAATTTTATTATTTTCTGTATTTATGGTGATTTTCTTATTATTGTTTCATTTTTAGCGGATTTTTAAGGTGTGCCCACAACCGGATACAAATTTATTTTGGGCTAAAATTTATCACTTCACAAAATTGACGATAATATTTTTCCCATTGAGAGAATCGATAAAGTTCTTTATCAAACATTAGCTAAGGGTTCTAGCTTTCTATAGGTATTCATATGTTTGCATAATATATATTCTATCAAAAATTATAAGCCAAAATCAAAACCATGCCTACAACTGGAGGCATTCCCCTACTTATAAGTAAAGAATAACTTAAAAATAAAATGATAGGTCATGTTTTAAATCTATATAAGCTCTAAAACAGACATCGAAGATGTTCATGTTTTTGTCACACATAATGCCTTGACTTTATTGTAGTTCGCCTCAGTAAGACGGATGTGCCCTAGAACTGACTTAATAAATGTCCATATTAAGCTAAGGGATCAAAGAAAATGCCTTAAGCACATTGTTTTTAACATTTTGAAAAAAATTCTAAAAAAGAATTACTTGAAAATAAAAATAATAAAAAGTTACACCATTTTCAACAGACCGGGGCAATTAAGAGGTAAAATTTTCCTTCCCCTCCTTACATGTACCCTATAACATAAAAAAAAAAAAAAATGCATATGATTAATTATAGCTTAGGATATGCTTTTTCTTGTGACAATATATTTTATCAATCTGTATGTTTTCAAATTCAGTGGTCTATAACATGTTTTGTTTTATAAAAACGGACATACGGACATAAGGTTCAAAATAATAATAATAATTATTATTATTATAATTATAAACGGATACAATTTCTTCATCTTCATTCTTCTCTCGTACAAGCTTTCTATTTATGTGTGTAATTGATATATGAACACAAATATATATATATATATATATATTAGGGCTGTGCCGATTAATCGATTAATCGGTTCGGTTAATCGATCAATGCTTAGTCCCGATCAATTTTTTTAATCGAGTTAATCGGATCGATTAATTCGATTAAAAATTTTCAAAATCCGATTAAAATTTTCAAACTATGAGTTAAAGTAAAATGCTGTTTTGGCTACAAAATATTTTTTCGCATATTTTGCTAACAAACATTCTAAGAAACATCCATCAAATAATGAAAAAGCAGAAATAAATAAATAAATAAATAAAAATAAATAAATAAATAAGAATAAATAAATAAAAATAAATAAATAAAACCTCTCAAAAGAAGTTGTTGCACTTTTGTTGATAGAGAAAACAGGAGAGGACAGATATTAAACAAAATGTCGCTCCATATGCATGCTGGAGTTCCACCACCTGTCTGTAGCCTTCTACAGAAAGTGTTGGCTAGGGTAATAGTATTCTCAGAAACAAGAAGCTTTGAAAAAATAAAAATGCTAAAATTAACAAAACAGAAAAAAAAAAAAAAAAAAAGAAAAGAAATGAAGGAATTGAGATTTCCACTATCCCTCTGGTGGGGGAAATGTCAACAGAGTTTCACAATATCTTCAAGCGTTGCTGATAGTAACTATTGAAGTAGAAACAGAAAATAACATTCTGTGTTCTAGTCCGAAGTGACAAAGAAGTACTAAAATGTAAGAATTTAAAATTTTTATGATAATGATATGGAACTTTGAGAATTCATTTAAAAATAGTGACAAGCAAGATGGAGAAGGCCTGCAAATATAAAACTAAAATATGTGTAAATTCATTTAATGTTTCTTTCAAAATTAATTGAAAAATTAATTTATAAAAAAAAAAAAAAAAAATGAATAAGGGAAAATATTTATAAAAAATTAACACTTAAAGTCACCAATTATTACTCTGAAAATTTATCTAAATTTCAGCTATGAAACAGATATAATTGATTAGACAAAAATTTTTGAAAAAAAAAATTTTTTTCTTCCTCAGTCAAACTTATGAATAATATATATATATATATATATATATATATATATACAATATGAGAGTTTTATTTATCATCGAAATAAAATTATAGAAAGAAAAATGAAAACCGATTAAAAATCGATTAATTGACCGATTAATCGATTAATGAACTACGATTAATCCAGTTAAAACTCTTAATCGATTCCCACCCCTAATATATATATATTATTATTATTATTATTATTATTATTATTCAGAAATGTATAAGCAATATTTTGGCAGTATTAAAATTCATTTAATAAATTATAAAAAAAAGTTATTTATTTATTTTTATTTTTTAAAATTTTATCTCCGATTTACCCCACCATTGGTTTATACCATCTTAACATACAGAAAAAAAATATTTATTTTACAGATTGCGATGTAACTTTATTCGAAATTTTCGTAGTTTTAAAAAGCAAGAATTTTCTTTACGAAAGTTCACGAAGTTTTCTAATTTTTAACAGAATATTTTGTACAGTTTACTTTTAGAAACAATTCCATGCAGGTCCTATTTGCAATATATATTATTATTATTATTATTATTATTATTTTTATTTTTTTTTTTTTTGGGGGGGGGGGTACAGTACGGTGCTGATTAATTCAGTGCACAAATTCGTTTACAGATTGTATCTTTGCTTCATCCTAAATACACTTTTTTGTTTATTGTTTTTACAACCGTCATCAGACTTGTCAAATTTTTAATTTATTCTGTAAAATTATTTCTACTCGCCTTTCATTAACATCACCTTTTTCGTAGAATATTTTATCCCTTAAGTACGATTAAATTAGAAGAAAATTACTCTTCAGTAAAAGAGGTGTGAAAAAAAAAAGTGGGTGCTAACAGTTTAACGGAACAAATTAGATAGTTGACAAATCTGCTTTAGTACATAAAATAGAAATATATTTATAGTCCAATGGATATTTTCGCTCTTTCTTTTATGATTTACATAAAGTGCAATCAAGTTTTCAGCTACAATAGTTTTTAAATCTCATTTTCTCGTCTTTTTCAGAATTTTTGTGATTTATCCGCGATTTATTTTCTGTGCCACTCAATTGCTCGGGAAATCAGGAGATCGAATACCGCTGTGTTTTTTTTAAATAAATATTGTCTTATTCCAACAATGAATATATGTGAAGTATTTGTTAGAATATAGTGATAAGAGTTTGAACCGGCATTAGCCAGTTTCTGAATTACGCAGCCCCTTTTTTATTAAGACTTTTAGTGGTTCTTCAATTGGATATGATATACATAAGTGGGATATGATATACATAAAAGGCGAATAGAATCGAAGAAATGTCGATAATATATATCATATATCACTTCATAAAATTATTGGTGGAAGTTGAATAAAAATGCCGCTATATTTGTACCAGGTGGCGCTGTCTACCGCTTCAACTGTTGCCATTTTTCCGAGGTACGCGACAGGCATCTTGTTTAGGAGACTATGGTGGTATTCCATTAAGAAACCGTCAAAAAGCCATGTTTTTGAAACTCAAAAATTTTTAGCCGCTTACCGTATAAAACTTGTTTAATGCAGTGTCTTGCAGTTTATTTAATTATTTAATTAAAAAATGTCAATAAAAAGATATACTTACAAAAATTGCAGAGAAACTATTCCATTAAATGTTTCGTTTCTTATTATTTGCAGTTTGTTTCCGTTAACGTACCTGGAAGTTAATAATTATAATTAAATTAAACAACTCACATTATACTATTCACTAATATAAAAATATCTAATTTAAGTTCAAACGATTAACATTATGTATGTGTATGCAAACTTTAATTGAATTCTAAAAGACTTACAGTTTAGAAGTTTAAAAATTATAGTATCTCTTATATAAGTATGTAATATATGTAGGTCGCCCATGTGAGAGTGGCACTGCCGTGATTGCGGATTCATTTTCAGATACAAAAGACTACGCAGAGCTGCTAACCTTAGTACCGCCCATTTTTCAACACCACTTAATTTTCAGAATATTTGTTTTCTTAATTCATTGTAACTATCTTTGAAGAGAATTACTCCAAAAATTAAGTGGTGTAGGAAAAGGGGCGGTACTAACAAATTGCCGGATTAGGTTGGCAGCTATGACTACGCATGGCCCCAAACTTTGAGTAGTGAGAACGTATGCCATTTTGTAAGACTACGACATACGCTTGTGTGATTGCGTACAAGCAAGTTAAACGGTACCGTTCGTATCATGGATGCCTCTAAACGTTGTCAATGTGAGTGCAATCATCAATTTTTAACCGAGAAAAATGTGAATGCTGAAGAAATTTATCTTCGCATGGAAAATGTGTATGGCACAGACAATACATCAGTTTTCCGATGGTGTAGCGATTTTCGTAACGGCCGATGCAACATAACCACATGTGCTTGAGCCATGTCACCCGTACTGCTTGGTCCATTACGAAAATCACTACACCATCGGAATTTTGATCTGCGTGACACACACTCTGTGCAGGGTTGGAAAATTAGTGCAGAATTCATACCACAAAAAATGAATCAAACTTTTCTTCTTATTAAACCAAAGAGTTTATAAGTATAGAAATATTTTAAACAAATACTGGTATAAGTTTTGCGCCAATTTTCCAGCCATGTTCTGTGTCTTACACATTTTGTATACGATGATAAATTTCACGAGCACTCACATTTTCTGTCGTTAAAAATTGAACGACTGCACGTTAACAATGTTTGTTGGCATCGAGTACTCTATCGCACAAGTATCTGTCGTAATTTGAAGATATGGCATGCGTTCACAGCACTCAGAGCTCTCTATGGTGGCACGCGTAGTGTTGTGTATCTTAAAATGAGGGCGCAATCACGGAAGGGCTGATTTTATTTGGGCGACCGTTATACATTGAAAATGCAAAATTAAATACAGAAATGAGAAATTTACATATGCACATGTCTATATATATACAAATGTGTATTAATGTAAGCAGATACGCAATGTATATGGATTATATAAATTTTATAGTTAGGTTTTATTAATTTTAATTCGACTATTTGAAATATTTATAACAATATAACTTTAAACCTGAAGTTAATGAATATTATATATCTTAAAGTACAGTCGGTAACAAAAGTGTCCGAACACTAGCAAAAATTCCTATATAAAAAAAGTAGAATTAATACTGTTTTGTTCAATAAATCCTTGTCGAATCATGTTTTTATATTAACTAAGAACAGGATTGGAGAAGGATTTACTTAACAAAACTGCATTAAGTGTACTTTTTTATATAGGAATTTTTGCTAGTGTTCGGCGACTTTTGTTACCGACTGTACGGTTAAAATTCTATTTTATTTTCTCTTTTTTCAATCTTATGATGAAGTAGAAAAATTTTACACACTATTTGCCATTGTTATATGAATATTTAATGTTTTTTTTTTTTTTTTTTTTTTTTTTTTTTTTTTTAAATTTACGTCATACTAACATTTAAAGAGAATTCACACAAATTTATATTTAAAATAATTTACTAAGTCGTTACAAATTCAAAGAGAAAGGTAATATTTTACATAAAATGGAAGATTTTCTTCTGTAGGTTGTAAGCAATGTGCTGTATTACTTACGTTAATACATTATTCCTATTAAACTGTGATGTGGACGTAGTAACATATTACAGCTACTATATCACAGAAAGAGAATTGTGTTCATACTTACAAATATTTTAAGCTCGTTAAATTAAGAAAAGCTCCTTCTAAAAAAGCTGTTATATCGGCATTATTGCAGATCCTGAAAGATATATTTAAATTCGTTTGAATTACACATTTTTAAATTAATTTTTATAACATTAGTAAATTATTTCTTCAATAAAAATTATCATAAACAACACGGCTAGCTAAATCGGCGTAGTTAATTAAAAAGCACAAGAAGAAAATAAGAAAAACGATTGCAAAATCGGGTCTTGAAAGAAATCAGTAATTGTTCTTAGGCAATTTGAAGAAATACCAAGTAAAATGGCATGACATTTAACATTTATTGAATATGATAGCACAGAAGACGAAAAGATGCGTATACCATAGCTTTCCTAAACTAGATGCCTTCCGCGTGGCTTGGAAAGTTGTCGGTAGACAGCGTCACCTGATACAGATTGCGAGATTTTTTTATTCAACAGACACCAAAATTTTTTTTAAAGTGGTATTTGATATACATAAAAGGCGAGCACACTCCACAATGTGAGTGCGGCGGTGAGAGTAATGCAAATCATTACTTTTTCTCATGCCCACTAACTCTTGATTGGCGTATCCTTAACCCACCTAATAAACCTAACGACTGGCTTTTTAATATCGTTACCCGGCTTCCCCTACGTCAAAACTAACCAGAATCTATAACTTCTTAATGCATCTTTCCAATTTGACCAACTAATTTTTCAATCTTCCGAGGCAGTTACCAACTTTTCTCTTGGAGGTCCATATAATTTTTCTTCACAAGCTTTTCCATGCGAGGGATCAAGGCTCCGTTCTTCTTTTCATATTCTTGTTCCTTGTCGTCCTCTGTCGTGTGAAAGCTCCGCTTTGGCGACCTCTGTAAACTTTTTTTTTTCTGTTTATGCAATAAACATCGGAGGAGGTTTAACCTTTAGACACACAGGCTCTCTTGAATCACCACAGTGCCATCGGAGCCCCTCTCTAAAGGTTAAAATCGCTCAAAACCGCTGCATAGTGGTGAGCGGCCACCTTCCGTCTTAGAATCTTAGAATAGAATCGAAGAAACGTCGATTATATATATCATATATCACTTCTTAAAATTACTGATGACAGTTGAATAAAAAAGTCGCGCAAACTGTACCATGTGGTGCTGTCTACCGCTTCAACTGTTACCAGTTTTCCGAGCCACGCGGAAGGAATCTAGTTTAGGAGGCTATGCGTATACATTAAATAGATTTAATTAAGGATTATCAACTTAATTCAAGCTGTTTATTCTACATTAAAGAACTTTTTCGAATTGAAAAATGGCTTTTAATTAAGTTGATATTCCTAAGTTTTAGTCAGTACCAGACGTTTTCTGTAATGAAACATTGTTTATGGATGATAACATCTTCAGCCGTTGATCAAGGAAATGTAAAATTATAGAATGCGAAAGAGAGCAGTTTTTTTATTTAAAATTTAGCAGATCCCCAATCGCTTTCTCTACAAAAGACAATCAGTTCCATCAACCCTAATGCCATAACCACGAATAAAGTAGCCTAATACCATTCCCACTCCTAAGCACTGATATTAAGAAGCTGTTGATGTACTAACATGCCCCTCAGCCGTTAACGATCGTGAGCACAGCATAATTCTTCGAAATTGCCAAACAGATAATGGAAGATCTGAAGAGAAAAGAAGAACCCTAAACAGAATGAAAAGCTCGAGAGCGACGACCAGAAAGGACCAGATATGTACAGTACTGAAAATGCCAACGACTGTGGTACGAAAGTATTCTTCAAAAAGAAAAAAAAAATGCTTTAATAGGTATTTAAGTATTTTAATGTTAGAATTAGTCTCCGGCAATACAGATTTTTGACGTACTCACACACAGTGCATCCACAACCGTGTTCACGACATTTTCCGAAATCGATGGGCTCGGAAGTGCGGAATGCAAAATGTGAGGGAGTCAACTGTGCAGAGATTTCACAAAGGAGAATTCTGAAACTGTTTTCTTACTGCCACTTAATTGTAACAGTAGCACTGACTACAAATACATCGTTGGTATCTGTTAAATATTTTTTTTTCTCTTTCCGAAAACTCTGATCACATGATTTATGACGCATCTTACGCGTCACTATTTTGAAGGGTAAACGTTGTGTAGGATGATTTGATTTAAGACGAATGCCAAGCATTAAAATTGTATTAAATATATATATGATTTAATGATAAGGTGTTTATTCAGTTTACGTCGTTTAATTAACTCAAAAAAAAATTATAACTTTTAATATTTTACTGTGCAATAAAATGTAAATAATTATTTCTATACATTATCTACTACTCATATGTCAATAAATTTATACAAACGAATCAATTGTGTAATTTTCCAGAAAGTTTTGAAAGCTAACTCTGTTTCCTTGATTTTAATTTATTGTTGGATACTGATTTTTTCCCCCATTATTATTATTATTATTATTGTTGTTCTTTTACATTATTTAGTTCATTCATTTCAGGTAAAATTTTAAATAACTTTAAGTAGTATAAAAGAAATAAATTATTGAACCTTCAGAGAGCAGTTGTCACTCTTCATAATGGGATTCTAAAAGAGCCCCCTGTCTAATGGAAGTAACATAAAAATTGTTTTGTAGAAGTGTCTGAAGTTTTCTATGTAGATATTATTTATATTTCTTTTTAACCAACATTTAGAAAATGTAAAATGCAAACATATTTACCCCTTTAAATTATGGAGACTTGAAAGTTAGGTAAAGAAATTATAACCTTCCTTGATATATTAGTTTTTGCCGCTTGAAAGAAGGAAATTAATTGAATGGAACAATATTTTGCTGTCATTGTATTTGCTGGTGTAGGTTTCAAGTCATTTGACCAGAGCCTGATTAAGGGGGAAGCACACATTATTTATACTTACACCGTTACTTTTTAACAAATACTTTCCTCCTATAATAAACAGAAAATTCTCATTAAAAATTATTTTAAAAGAATTCTGGTGTCTAATAACGGTGAGTAAATTGGATTGTTTTACACCGTTCATTTTTTATAAAAAATATTTCCTCGTCAAAGCGTGGATTTTCTGTGACGTGGAATTTCTATGAAGTAAAAAATAATTGTAAAAATATTCCGGTGAGAGCGGAGATAATGTGTGCTTCCCCCTTAATCAGGCTCTGCATTTGACTAGACGAGGAATTCTATTATATAGAAATAGGGGTGGCAAATAAAGCAGAAAATTATCATCCCTGATTTGGATGGAATGCTCTCCCACGGGGTCTTTCTAACGGGCCCTAACCCGCATTCTGTTGAATTTCAAGGAAAACCACGGAAAACTCCGAACTGCTGGGCATTAAAATTACTTGCGTTTGGAAGGAAAGGATGTTGCTCGCCAAATCGCGTGCACTTTGTCTTTTTGCGCCAAATATTTGGAAGTATTTTATTTTTTTGTAGCTTTTTTAGTGGGATTCCGCCGATAAATTTGACTGATCTTTTATTACCGACGATCATGACCTAGGCGGAGTTATATTTGAAATTTTGAATCACAATAATTATAGTTTATTATTATATTTATGTTCAACGTGTATAAATTACTGATAAAGATAAGAAATAAATTAAATATGAAATTCAATTACTCTATTAATCTTTTCTTATTTGTTTAACTTTTCTTTTTGCTCTTGCTTAAAAAAAAAAAAAAAAAAAAAAAATATTACATTACAAAATACTTTTATTTGGTTTTGCTTATTTGTTTTATCATATTAAATCGTTTCCTATGGTTAAACATACTTTGCTTAGTAGAAAGAAATAAAAAACACTTTATTCAAAGCTTCTTAAGGAGTAATTATTACTATTTTTTAACTATTTATTTACAATTAAAAAACGTTCCGAAAAAAAGTATTTAATGTTTTTATGGAATTAATAACTACTTTCACAAGATTAAATTTCAGAAAGATGAAGGATTGAAAAAGATATATCTTTTTCGTTATGTTTATTTTTTACAATCTATGGCAAAATATAATGAAATGTTATATACAATAAAATTTATGTATATTAATAAAACTTAAATTATGTTCATAATACATTGCTCTGAATGATTTTTTTTTTTTTTTTTTTTTTTTTATGAATTTTTTATTCTTTATTCATTTCGTAAGATGACCAAAACTTCTATCCGTATATGCATAGTTGGCAACATTTTAATTTATTCCGGAGTATTTTCAGACCCGCCTTTATTTCGCAGCACTTATTTTTTAAGAGTAATCTTTTCTTATTTAATCAAAGTCACATATTGGAGAAAAATCTTCTACAAATAAAATAGTGCGACATAAAAGCGGGGCTAAATATACTCCGGAATAAATTAAAATGTTGGCATCTGTGATATATGTAAGACCTTTTCAGAAAATCTTGAACAGTAATCTAGTTTGTTTCTTAATTGTAAAATATGAAAAAGCATAACTTTTAAAATTGAAAAAAAAAAAAAAAAAAAAAAAAAAAAAGAGAAAAACAAAAGAGCTCGGATTTGAAAGGGAAAGGGCTAACCAATCATGAGCGAAGATACATAAAACGAGGTTGCTTCGTCGTTGCTATCTCGTCTTCATAGCAATTCGAAAGGCGATTCTTCAAAACTAAGCCACAGATGTATAATGAACAAGATGCCGCATATGTGTTTTGGTTTCGGTTTAAAAATTTGGGAATGTTGGGTATAGAGCTGTAACAATGCTGTAAACTGATTGGATGGCGATATGTTGGCGCAATTTTTTAAGCGTCTCGTCTCTCTGTCAGCCAGTTAACGAGTTAACAGTCACAACAAACAGCAATAAATGCGCCATGGATGAATAACCTACTTCAAGGAACTGCGTAGCAAGCGCTGACAATTCGCTAGACAGGGAATTTAAGCATTTGAGTATTGAGACGTATCATCTTCTTTGATTCTTAATCTAAAAACTAACCCGAGATTTTACTAAAGCAAGTGAGTTTTGAAAAAGAAAAAAAAGTGGAAAATTTTGAGAAAACATAGGGAATAACATTTAGACAAACAAAAAGGGATCAAAGAGGGAGATTTCAAGGCCACACATGGGTAGAATATAGGTATTTTTGATGGGGAAAAAGTGAAAAAGTAAAATATTAAGTGATGGCAAGTGCTGCCATCTATAGAAAGGAAGTGTTTTAAAAAGGTAGAAGTGTAACTTAGAGCGAGGATCCAACACTTAAGGCATCAATATAATTTTGTAAGATTTACGATATTATTAAGATTTAAATTATTAGAATTCAATCTATTACAAAGATAAGAGTTACAGATTTTTCTAAAATATCATCACTCTTTTTTTTTTTTTTTTTTTTTTTTTTGAGTTTGATAATCTTTTACCAAGATCATCAGAACTCATGACAAAATCAGGATTTTTGTCAATCGAAGAACTCGACAAATTAGGATTATTAATCGAGTGAATGTTATTTTTCAGTTTGCATGTAAAATTATTATCTGAAGAGGTTTTAGTATTCTTCAAGGATGTCTGATCAGGAGCAGTTATGTTTTTTTCTCTGGTTTCGTTTACGCATTTCCTGTAATTAGTGGAATGAATTTTGCTGCAGTTAGCGCATTTGAATTCAGAAATTTAGGGAATTTTACAAAATACAGAAGGATGATTGTCGACACATTTCTTATAAACTGGTGAAAATATAATAACTGTGGTGGAATGTGAATATTGCTGACAAATGTAACATTGTTTAGGTCGTTTAAATTTATAATTTTGAACTTTAATTTTGACTTGAGACAATTCAGTAATTTAAAAAATTGTAATGAAGTTTCGGTGGAAAGGATGTCAATAAGAATGATAGGGAAGGATATTTTTGTTTTGAATTGTCCGAGTTGATCCATTTGCACCATTTTAAAATTGAACTTGGTGAGCTCTGATTTAATATATAATGAGTTTGGGTTTTGTTAAGATAATTTTAAGAACTATTTTACGATGTCTTGAATTTTCTTTTAGTTCCGTACCAAAGAATCCATTGGAGTTCAGTTAAAGAAAGTTTTTGTTATTCTGATGTTGATCAGCTTCAGAAGGGATGATTTTGATAAGTATTTCTTTAAGTTTTTTTTATAACAGTGGAAAGCTGTTTCTCGAGCAGAGCAGTTGTTTTTGAGAAAATATGAGTTCACCTTAATAAAGAAAGGTGTAGTTCAAATGTTAATCTTAAGGGATTCCTGATTGGCTGGAGCAACACTTTCAGAATCCTCATTCTGAAACAGAGGAAATTTGTTTTTGGTCGGAACTGGGATAGAAATATTACTGGAAGCCGTCTGAAAAGAAAAGATACTTTTACTTCCTAAACTAAATGCCTGTCGCGTGGCTCGGAAACTTGACAGCAGTTCAAGCGGTACACAGCGCCACCTGGTACAGATTGCGTGACTTTTTTATTTAGCAGCCACCAAAAATTTTTTAAAGGGGGATTTGATATACATTAAAGGCGAATCGAATCAAAGAAACGTCGATTATATATATCATATATCACTTCTTAAAATTATTGGTGACAGTTGAATAAAAAAGTAGAGCATTTGTACCAGGTGGCGCTCTACCGTTTGAATTGTTGCCAAGTTTCCGAGTCACGCGACAGGCACCTAGTTTAGGAGGCTATGCTTTTACAGCGAAAAGTTTTAAGATCGTAACCGGCAAAACGATCTTTAGTGTTGGTGCTAACTTGCAAATATCTTTATTGTCAACAAGGGGATTGCTAGAACTGTCTAACCCTTCAATAATGATTTCTTTATTATTGATATTAGTTTCTGTGGATGAACATCTAATTTTATCTGTATCAGGCAAAGATTTGGTAAGATGACCGCTCTCAGAGACGAACAAGTCCACGTAACTTTAATGTTCTTAACGGATGCCAAATGGCGGCAGCAACACACAATATCTTTGACAGCAAAGTACAAAAGAGAAAAGTAAATGAATAAAGATTTGCAGCTTCAGTATCACAATTATTCATACGCTCATTGAATAATAATTGATAGAGATCGAGTTTATCTCGTCAAGCGATGTTGTAAGGATTGATCTAAGGGATTCTTCGAAATATTTGGTTCATCCACATCCGTGAACCGTCCATGAAATCAGTGAAACCTCTGTTTCACACAAGTTGTCATAGCGAGTGTCTATAATAACGTAGTTGCCAATTTCCTTTATTTATTCAGGATCATTTTCAGCCCCGCTTTTATTTTACATCACTTTATTTACAGAATAATATTTTTCATTATATAAATACGAAAATATATATATGTATATTCGAAAAATAGGCAGGGTTACCAATGCTCCAGAGTAAATAAAGAAAGTTGTGAGCTCTACAATATGCACTTATTAGTTCAATCTTTTTCGTTTGTAAAAAAAAAAAAAAAAAGCTTCCCAGCCATAACAACGTACTTTACGGTGTCATTTTCTACTCAATTTTGTTCTTTTATTAATTCCGGTGTGAGCTTTTTTTTTTTTTTTTTTTTTTTTTAATAACACACTTGAAATTGTGAGTTAATTTTGGTTTTCGTCCCTTGCTATTTCTAAAAAATGCTTATATCTTCTTTATTTAACATGATATCATTACACAAATGCATCCACAAATTGTACTGGATAGTACTAATTACATAGTAATTTGTACATAGTAACATTAATTTGACATTACATTTATAGTACAAATTGTACTATATTCACATATCCTATAGCTGCAGATCACTTCGTTCACTTAATGATACAGATCATACATATCATACATATCATACATATTATTGATTTTACTCGATTTGCTGCAGCTCCCCCTAACTGTTGGCGTAACCTAATCTTCACTGAAAAACATGGGAAAGACCCTGTTCTTTATATAGCTTTTCCCCCCTTGTTCTCTACATTCTAAAGTGCCATTAATAACTTTGCTTGCTCTATTGCAAATTGCAATCCCGTGTTTTTTAATGGGACTTTTAGGAAAGAAAAAACTCCGAAAAATTATCCGCTTTAATTAACGATTTAAAAGTTTAATCATCAATTGTTAACGATCTCTTTAACCCGTTAGTAGTCGATATAGACAGCGCCACCTATTATAAATTGCGCACTTTTTATTTAACTGTCACCAATGATTTTAAGAAGTGATGTGACTGACTTTTCTTCGATTTTATTCGCATTTTATGTATATCAAATGCCACTTCTAAAAATTTTTGGTGGCTATTGAATAAAAAAATCTGGCAACACTAAAAAATGGGCGGCAAATCGACCAACTAGCAATTACTAACGGGTTAATGAAATTTCTGGAGATAAATTATCTTTTTCTCTTTTCATGTGAATTACATTTGAAATATTATAAATAGAATTTTTGCCTTTAATTAATACAGTCACAAACAGTACATTAAATTTTATACTAATTAATATTACTATTTTTTTAATGTAAATAAAAGAGAATTTTTTATGGAAGGGGGGGGGGGAGATAGATTAGATTTCACGGGAAAAAAAAAAAAAAAAAAAAAAAAAAAAAAAAAAAACTCAATTAAACTTTTGCAAGTTGATGTTAATTATTATATATATATATATATAAAGAATCAAATTAAAATATTTTTATAAATTAAATTATGATGGATTGAATTTGAAATAGCGTAATTTTAAATACTCTTAACTTATTAATATATGCGTTGAAAGAAGGAAGGTAATTAAATAAAAGAATATTTTGTAGGAATCATGTTTATATTCGTAAGCCATTTTTTTGTTTGTAAAAAATATATAACTCATTAATGAAAAAAAGAAAATACAATATTTTAAGTGCTGAATTCAATTGCCTAATTATTCTTTTTTTTTCTCTCTTTAAGTTTTTGTTTTACTCCTTGTGTGGACGGAAAAAAAAGAAAGGGAAACTTTGCATTGAAAAATATTTTTACTTTTTTCTGAGTATTACATTTATTTAATTAATCCCCCCCCCCTCCTTTTCGACGGTTGAAAAACTTACTAACAAAAGGAAAAAGTAGAAAAAAAAAAAAAAAAAAAACATTAAACTTTATTCAAAGCTTCTTAAAAAGCAATTATCGTTATTTTATTTTATTTGCAATTGATAAAAGATAAAAAAAAAAAAAAAAAAAGAAGGAAAAAAAAGTATTATGTATTTATTTATTTATTTTAAGAATTTAATCACTAATTTAGACTAGATTTAAAAAAAAAAAAAAAAATAAAATAAAGGATTATATATAAATGTACAGTCAGCCAAAAAAAAAACGCCCCCCCCCCACCTAATTTCGCCGTAAGTTATCGTAGAAACATGCGGCTGGTACCTATCGATCTGTAATAACGTCTAGTTTTTAATGGTGTAGTTAGATTTTGCTTAAGGGGTCATCTACATATTAAAACACGTATAAACTTCATTTTTTCCAATGACGACCCCTATTTTTGACCTCAAATTCAGATTTCTGAGATCAAGGCAGTTCGGAAAACCCACCTATTTATATACTTTAAATCAATTCTAAACAGAGTTACACGTGAAAATGTGTTAGGGGACCGTATATACATTTAGAAAAAATAAATCGTGATCTACCACCCAATATACATTATTTATCAAATTTCACACCGGAAAAAATTTTCAGAAATGTTTTTTTATAAAATAAAAAACGATTCAAATTCGCAGAACTTTCTGTGTTAGCGTTAAATACAACGCTTCATATAAAAAAAATTAAATAGCTTGAATCATACGAACCCTACAATGTTGAATTACAAAAATCTAGATACCAAGGTAAAAGAATAACAGCAATAATGATAATAATATTAATAGCGGTTAAAAAAAAAATAAAAAAAAAGTATTTAATATTTAAGAAAAAGAATTATCTACTTCTTAAAAGCAAAAACTGTTTTATTTAAGAGACAAAAATTTAAGTTAAAATACATATATAATAAAATATATATATAAAATACATATACAAAATATATATATAAAAACAATTAATATCTACTAACTAACAATTATTGTCTACTTCTTGTTGGGTATATTTTTATTTTATACAGTAAGCCTCGCATGAAAGTGTTACTATAAAGATTTACATTTAATTTTAGGCTTACAAACCAACAATAGATAATATACAAAAATATAGATAACAAGATTTAAATTAAAATCTGAGAAAAGATATTTAACATTTTCGCGACCACTGACGTAGTTTCACGTCATTTTGAAATCTGTAACTCCTTCAGTGGGCGTTTCTTTCACAATTTGTGTGTTACGATATTTCTTAAGAATATTCCTTATATTCATATATATATAAACAAAATAGTATGAATACAAATACTTTCACTAGAAAGAGTATAATTATTGTGTATATTCATATGAAAATAAATATGGATATAGAAAAAACGGTTTCCTATTGCCTAGAACGAATATTCCCCGTTCTGCAGTCGTCTACTGTACTTGAATTCTTAATTTTAAATGCGTAAAATCTATATCTTTAAAGGTTATAAGACATATTACTTAGTTTTAAATTCTTTTTCCGTGATAAATGTGTCGTCAGTTTTACGCCGTGATTAGAATAATCGAAAATAAATAATATTACATATTGCGACGTCACGCGATAAAATTTAAAAAGCATAAACGGTAGAGTAAACGAATGCGAAAATGTCACAACAAGATTAAAACAGAGAAAATGTTTTAAAAAATCTGATAAAAATTAATTATATTAATTTAAAAGAAAGCAAAAATAAAAGTATTTTTCACTGCATATTGCTCTTTCAAATAATAATTCTTGTCCTACCGCATTTTTTAAATCATGATATATAACTTGAGATGCACAAATCCTAGAATATTCAAGTTAAAAACAAAAGACAAAGGGATAAAATAGAATTTTAGCTGTGAGAAACTAGAAAAAGTTATGTAATATTTAAGAACAAAGACTTAACATTTCAGAATCGAGTAAACGCCTTTTTGCAGCGAAAGCCACGCCTTTACAGAATTTTTCTAAAACTTTACATTATAAAACAAAATTATTTTACATACTTCCAATTAAATCATTTAAATTTTGTCTTCAGCATTCAATGTAGTAAATGTCATTGACATTTATGCATACCAGCGTCACATATAGAGTCATATACGAGTATGCAAACTAGTTTGTTTTAATACTGTTTCCGCAGTATAGAGGCGGGGCTACATTTCTTTTGGAATTCTTTCCCAATCTCTTGCCTGCATTGCGATAATTTATTAAAAAATAAGCCAATTTGTATAATAAACATCGAAATGTTCCTTAGAAAACAATTATAATAACATAAAGGTAAATTAAAATAGTTTTTTGTCAAAATGTATAGAAATATTGACTCACAGAAGATACAAATTATAACAAGTGACGCCCCCCTAACAGCAGTAAAAAATGAAATATCACTGTAACTCAAAAAATAATGTTAGGAACGAGCTGTAAATTTGGAAACCCATGTTTTTGATGATGCCCGTTCTATTCGTGCAAAAATTAACATAGGTCATAATTCATAATTTTTTTAAATATGAATTTATTAATAATTTTCATAATTCAAAAAATGTTTTTTTAGCAAAAATTTGCATGGAATGTGTTTGGGTCACTTCATTCTAACAAATAAAAAAAACAGAATTTAAATATCATAATTATTTCGGAAGATATGATTTAATGTTTGTCACATTCATTTAACATCAGCATCCCCAAACTTTGACAGCTTATACCTCTATGAAAAATTAAGCGAAATATATAAACTATACCATTTTCCGTGATGATTTGATCCAAGGAATTCAAATAAATAATAAAAAAGGGGGGTTACTATTGAAAAAAATGAAGTTGATGTCAGTTTTAATATGTAGACGACCCCCTAAGTAAAATCTAACTATAATATTATAAACAAGACGTTATTACAAACTGATCGGTACCAGTCGCATGTTTCTACGATAATTTACGGCGAAATTAGGTGGGGGGGGGGGCGTTTTTTTTTTTTTGGCTGACTGTACATACGTACTATTTTTTCCTCATACATGCGCCTTTTTTTTTTTTTCCATATTCTTTTTCACAAAAGACTATCAAAATATAATTAATGAGATTTAGAACTTTCCTTAAATCATGATAAACGGTTTTGAACGACTTAATTTACACTTTCTTCAGAATAAGAAAAAAATATTATATTCGTGATATTTTTTTTTATTCTTGTTTTCAATAGATTCATACATTTTTAATAGTCATGAAAACGATTTGACCATTATTAAGAAATGTCACTTAAACAAGATTTTAAAAACTACTGTGCAGGTATAATATTTAAGTAATAAATTTAACCATATTTGCATATCTGGCAAGATTTATACTTTGTTCCGAAACACTGTTAGAACCTGCACATTTTTCGCGTCACAATTGTCGTAGAAAAGTTTTCTGCAATGTGTAATCACAATGAAATAAGAAGGAAAATGCATTTTAAAAATGGTGGTGTGGGAAAAAGGCGTGAATTAACTGCACTCCTGAATAAATTATAAATTTTCACAGTTATGTTTTACACAAAAAAAATTAATTATTGCTAGTAAGGCAGTATTTTCTATGTCTCTGTGTTAATTTATGGAGGATTCGAATCCTCGATTGAGCATAGTAGAGGTCTGCACGGGCCGGAATTTCGAGGCCTAGGCTCGGCCCGGCCCGTTTATTTTTTAACGGTTTATGGTCCGGCCCGAACAAAAAACGATAAAATCAGCAAAAATATGTAAAATAACAAAAAAAAAAAAAAAATGCCTTTTTATAAAAAATATTTTTAGTATGTGTTTTGCAGAGGTTTTATATAACCAAACAGTAGTACATTCTTTAACAAAATTGCTGAAATTTTACAAGACAGTTATATATAAACGGAAATTCATTATTATAGACAAGGCACAAAGACAAACAGAAAGTCAAATCGAAAATATTAGCATTCATCAAACAATATAGGAAGGTATTTAAAATGGTTAATACTACTGAAAATGCAATTTCAACCATTTTCTCTTATATACCATAATGTATCCGAATCTTTCATGTGCTCATGTAAACAAAACTTTAATGTTAATCCAACCCTATTCTATAGAAAAGTTGCTTTTGCCCATGATAAAAATTATGCTACTTTCGTCCACTGGAGAAAAGGAAAAGGAGCCTTAGAGAATTGTTACAGCGGAAAGATTTTTATAGCCTTTATACCACCTAAACTCAACAGATCATAAAAAACAAACCCTCATACACAGTAATGTATCTAAATTTTTTGTTATGTACATGTACGCAAACTGGTAGTGACATGCATACTATTTTGAATAGGAAACCATCTAATATTAGTTTAAATAAAATATATTAATTTCGAGGCACGCTAAAAAAATTTGCGAAAATTCAGATTTCGGACAGACATACTGATAGACAATTAAATTGACGTTACAGACACTTTTTTAACAAAATAGAACTTTATGTGACATACAAGCCTGGAAAATTACGTAAAATAAATGACTCAAGAAACATTTTATCATTTTCCTTTTTCGATGATTAACGAGGAAACCAGAAATGATTCGGCCCGACATGGCCCAGCGAAAATTTCACTCAGGCCCGGCCTGGCCCGGAGAAAATTTCATTCAGGCCCGGCCCGGCCCGGCCTGAATATACACAAAAAAAAAACTGAGCCCGAGCTTGAAAAAAAATTTTAAGCCCGAGCCCGGCCAGGTCCGAGAGCAAATTCAAAAATTCGGCCCGAACCCAGCCCGAGGGCCGGGCCGGGCTCGGGCTCGGGCCGGAAGCCCGGCCCGTGCAGACCTCTAGAGCATAGATCTTTGTAGTGATCATAGATACCAACATTTTAATTTATTCCGGAGTATTTTTAGCCTCAACTTTATTTCATACCACTTTTTTCTTTTTAAATAATTTTTACCTATGTTATCGCGGTTGTATATAGGAGAAATTTATTCTAAAAATAAAGTGGTGTGAAATAAAGTCGGGACTAAAAATACCCCGGAATAAATTAGAATGTTGGCAACGATGGTAGTGATGCAGAATCAACTTAAGACATACATCCCAGATTAATGAAGCTCAATGGGTGCAAAATAACCGTATAGAGAAAACCTAAACGAAGAAAAGCATGCATCAGCTATCATTGCCGACAGCCAAACACCATGTTATTCTACGGGAATATCTATATTAATAAAATCAGAGTTTTGTCTGTAAATTTGTCGGAATCGAAAAATTTTGCGATATCTTCACGTTTTACACCCCATGAAAGCCGAAAATGACTTCAGAAAATTTTGCCTGTGTGTGTGTGTGTCATCGTGTCCGAATGTCGCTTTTTTTGTCCGGGCATCACTTGAGAACGGCTGGACGGAATTCAACGGCGCTTGGCAGGAATTTAGGTCTGCACCCAACTTAAAATTATATCTATCAACTTTTCAGAAATTCCCCCCTGTTCCCCCCAAGGGGGTAA
This sequence comes from Salticus scenicus, assembly GCA_963930645.1. Lineage (NCBI taxonomy): Eukaryota > Metazoa > Arthropoda > Arachnida > Araneae > Salticidae > Salticus > Salticus scenicus. Next base: position 196,746,659 of record OZ005660.1, read on the forward strand.
AAGACTAAAACACGTTTGTCCGGGCATCACTCGAGAACGGCTGGACGGAATTCAACGGCGCTTGGCAGAAACTTAGGTCTTCACCCAACTTGAAATTATATCTATAGAAATTTTCAAAATTATGATTAGTGTTTAAATTGTGTGTAAAAAACGCCTGCGCATGCGCCATAAATATTTTTTTCACTTAAATGCTTTGAATGAAAAAATAAAATATGAAAATAAATTTTTAAGTTAAAGACTTTTGAATTCGCGTGATTCTCACTACAAATTATGAAAAGATTGAAATGAAGTGTTGCCATCTAAGTTTCATACTTTAGTTAATTTTAAAAAATCTAATTGTCGTATCGAAAAACTGTTTACACCCCAGGATTCAGAAAAATCACCTCTTTCATTTGGTACTGAATTTGTAATGATAGGTCTGATATTTCTAATTTATTTTTCCCTTTATCCGTTTTTCCGTTGCCACTTAAATTTCATACTTTAGTTATTTTTTAAAAATTTAATTGTCGCATCGAAAAACTGTTTGAACCCCTGGATTCAGCAAAATCGCCCCTTTCATTCGGTATCAAATTTATAAATATAGGTCTGATATATCTAATTTATTTTACCCTTTTTCCGTTTTCAACCCAGATTCGATATGGAACAGCTTTAGTATTGGATCCCTTTGGCAAAATTTGAAATTCGGCACCGAAGTAGCTCGGACGTTTCTCGCCAAATCTTTAATTGCACAATTGAGATAGCCAATTCAGTTCATCGCAAAAATGGCTTAAAATATTTAAAGTCACCAAAGGGTTCCGATACTTAAGCTGTGCTTTTTGTATTTATTTATTTATAATACTGTCTATTAAAGACTTCTGTGGTCACGAAATTTGGTGTGTAAATTGTTTGTATGCATCCGGCACTTATTGTAACTGCATTTCACGAAATTCGAAATCCCCCCCCCCCACCCTTCTCGGAGTCGGAGGGCAATAAACATGTGTAAAATCATGTTTTTTCCGTTTGAATTATCTTAGAATGGCGAATTTTGGTGTGTGGATATTGATTAAGTGTACGCATTATGTACATTAGTGAGATTTTGCAAAAATTCGAACTCACCCGCTGAGGGTGGGGAAGTAAGAAGTGGGTAAGTTGTGCCGAAGGCAGTGGGGACCCAGACTCCTCACATTGGGAGCGAGAAAACCTTTACCAATCACAGCGAGAACTTAGGTTATTAATAAAGATATGGCATTTTGACAAATCATTTAAGTTTAACGTCCAGCGAAGCGGGCAAAGCCTGCTAGTTTACAATAATTACTTACTCACTAATGCATATATAAATTCCGTTTTCCCATTTAAGGAATTTAAAGTCGTTAAATTATTCGTTGTTTTTCAAAATTGGCAATTTTAATTTTTATTAAATTGCATGTTATTGCGATAAAATTCAAAAAATGTTTTTATTTATTTATTTATTTTTCTTCAGCAAATTTTGACAACAATCTTTTTGTCTTATAATAACACTGCTCTGAAAAAAAAAAAAAAAAAAAAAAAAAAAGAGATCTGATACCATTTTTGCTCATTTTTATGTAAAATGACCTCCTGAATCCGAATATGACTGACTCCCATTTTAACCAGTCACTCACCTTTTACTGGATACACCACCCCCTCCGTAAATTTCTTTCCCTGTTCGATAATTTTATGACCATAAATTTGATTTGAAACCAGTGGGTGATGGGCAAAATGAGCGTCATATTTGGATTCAGGAGGTCATTTTACATAAGAATATGCTGAAATGGTGTCAGAGGCAATATTCAAGCCGAGCAGGGTGATTTAATCACCAAGTCAGAATAAATATATTGGTGGCAACTTTTTAAATGATGTGTCTGCTCCAGAGCTTTTTTTTAACCTTCTACAGTACTTGGTTATTATATACAGGACTCGCAGGATTACAAAAAAATTACGTGCATTTTATAATGTTCCTCCAATATATCATATATTGAACAGAACTGTAGCAAACCTTATATATTCGTTACTGAGATACGGGTATTCTTTCTAACTCGAAATAACAAATCAGTACTTTCGAATTTGTCTCGTTACTCGTTACTTTCGTTAATGTATCCTGCGTTGCATGGAATGTATCGTCCAAATTTTGTGATAAGTATGATGCGGAAAGATAGGATGTTTTATTCGTTACTCGTCACTTTTTTGCTACCCGTATGTTGCTCTATCTATCATGCGGGGTGCGGGGATTGTGAGATGCAAAAAGATGAGTGTTTTATTCGTTACTCGTTACTTTTTCGTTACCCGTATGATACGATTCGGACTACTTTTTTTCGCACGCTTTGGATTTCGGTAGTAGCGGCTTTCATACTTTTGTTTTTGTAAAGTCATTACATAAAAGAAAACCGTCAGGCTTCTTACTCGTATCATACTTGTTTTGTTGTTGTATGATTTGGATCGAGTTTTCAATTTTGTTTTAATACATTATCCATTAAAAAAAAAAAAAAAAAAAAAAAAAGAAGAAGAAGAAGAATTACTAAATTTTAGAATTCTTTCTTCTTCTACTCCTTTTCTTCCCTAAAAATATATGATTACTGTGATACACCGATGTACTTAGGAAATAAATAAATAAATATATATATATATATATATATATATATATATATATATCATGCTATTATTATTACCAATATTATTATTTTAACTTGTACGTTTTTTGCACAGAGAAAAATTAAAACAGAATAATAAAATAAAACACTAACTTTGAAAGCGAATTTAAAAGCAAGTAATCGAAGAAAATTACCGAAATAATATACAATGAAAGAATAAAATTTAAAATTTTATCCTCAACAGAATTTAATTTGAACGAGAGGCCTCTTTGCTGTGTTTAATATTTAATATGTCAAAATTTTTTCCATTTTGCAACAAGTTAAAAAAAGAAATTTTAAGAAATGAATGCAGTAACAGTCGCTAAGGGACGCAACTTCATATTTTAAAATAAAAAATCAGTTATTAAGTTTATTTCCCCCCCCCCCCATTCATTTTTTTTTATTTACTTATTTATTTTGCGCTTTTTGTATATTTAGACCAATTAAAAATACATTTTTCCCTTTTTTCCTTTCACATCAAGTTAATGTATATATTTAAAATAAAATACAATAAAATAAAATAAAAAAATTGCCTGAAAGAAATTTTAGAAAATAAATATAGTAACCATTGTTAAGGAACGCAACACAGTTACCAAATGCCTTTATATGGATGAATACACTAAAAATTGTCTTGTAGTAAATCAAATTATGTTTTGTATAGATTTTTACATCTGCTACTTAGAAACCAAAAATAGGCTCCGTTTTATTTTTTTTAAGTGGACGTTGTCGGAAATAGGTTCTCTCCTGCTTGGTAATAACGTGTTTTGTTTTCTAATAGAAATAGTTCTCTCGTCCTGATAAATCTGTTTTTAAAGAATTTAATTTAGTACGAATATTTATAAAAGTGCGTGTTTTTGCAGTTTATGGTATCAGTACACCTGTATATAGATTTATTGTTTTAATTGAACATAAATACACTGATTTATAATTAGTTTGTCGAGTATAATTCTTAGATAACAAATTTATAAAAATATACATTTACAATTTTTTAACTAAACGAATATTAATGCTTTAATCTGAAACTTGAATACAAACATAAAATTACGTTTTCATGAAAAACGAGCTCCACCTCCAGGCGTTCTTCTAAATAAACACATTACGCAAAAAAACAAAAACAAAAAAAAGTTCTACTTGTTCATGTTTAACCCTACAAGGCACAATTTTATTTTTAGTGCACGACAAAAATACATAGGTTGTAATTAGTGATCAGAAGATAGGAAAAACTTATAAAAATAAAATTAAAACCATATTTTACGGAAAAATCAACTTTTTAGCTCAGTGTACCGTATGGGTAACATACATAAAAATATGATTTACTAATACGTTTACTATTGTAATATAAAAAAATTAACTCACCTCTGCAAAATATATACTTCGTTATAACACACAGTATTTTTTTTTTCGAGTCAAAACTGTTCAATTATTATTATTATTATTATTATTATTATTATTATTATTTATTCAAACAAACGACTAACGTATCACTTTCATTCAAATTTCACACTGAGTGCACTATGACAAAAACACGAACGACATCTTTAGGTAAAGATTCGTATTACTGCATTGCTAAATGTCAGTAGCTTCTATCAAGATGTCAAGAGATGTCGCTACTACTAGTTTTATAGCTATAGGAACGATTAAAGTCGGTGTTCCACATATGGAACTAGGTGCCTTGTAGGGTTAACCCTTTATATATGCTGCTGGTGTATATGTATATGCCAATGACATTTACAGAATCAATTACTAAGAATAAAATTTGAATAATTTAATTACGAGTATGTAAAATCATTTTAACAAATAGCATAACGTTTTAGATGAACGACAAAGGGCAAGGTTTACTGTTCAAAATCGGAAAATACCACGACGTTAACGTGTTAAGCTTAGTTTAATTACCTTCATTTAATACAGAGAGCCACCAGAATTCACGGGAGAAATTAAAAGAAACTAGTATGTTATAGCCATCACAAAAGTGTCTTCTATATCTTCCTAAAAGAATTCACTAAGTACAAATAACACTGCGTCGCAAAAAAAAAAAAAAAAAAAAAAAAAAAAATCGAGTTCTGATACTATTATTGCTGATTCTTATGTAAAATGACCTCATGAATCCGAATATGACTTCCAATTTTGCTCAGTCGTCCACCGTTTTTTAGAAACACCACCCTCTCCCTCAATTTTCACTACTGTTCGGTAATTTTATTACCATGAATTTGATTTGGAGAATGAAAAAGAACTAATTTAACACCTAAAAACATATATATATATATATATATATATATATATATATATAATGTTTATTTAATAACAATAATAGATTTAAAAAATATATTTACATAATTTCAGTAGTAAATCCCTCCCCTAAATCTTCCCCTTTCCGCGAATGTTCATATTTTAGAATTTTCCAGCTCTGTAGCCCCTCAGAAGATATTTAACAGTTAAAATAATCCTTCCCCCCCCCCCACCCCCTAAAAATCAAATTTATAGCCACAAAATCACCGAAAAATAATAAAAATAGGTAGCCGCCTCTAAAAAATGGTAGGTATTCTTCTAGAGACCTCAAAATGTGTAAATTCATCGAAAACCTGAAATCGAAACTATTTACGAAACCAGTACTACTTTATTTTATTGAATATGGAAGTAAGTTAATCTATAAATGAGTGTTTTCTAGTTACTTATAAAATTAAAATTTTTTGGAAAAATTCCGGGATAAATTCTTTTTTTTCAAGTGACAATTACAATTAGTTGGCGAATATAGTACCTATCATCGTCTTCGACAGGGTTAAATATGCTTCAAGAATAGCTACAAAAGAGGCCGATTTACAAATCATTCTTAAAAGTCAAAATAGTTTTTATAAAAGCGAAAATTACTTATAAGACATGCTTTTATGAACGTTTTAACTAGACAAACACTTTCAAGATTTATTCAGAAAGACGACAAACAATAATTAATCTTTTAAGATTTTAATCTTTTCTTGCGGTATTAAATGAGAAAACGAAGATGACATTCATTCATTCTTTGTTATGGTAATTCCTTAATAATTAGGGTTCTTAATGAAATAAAGGAAAGGTAAATCATTAACATTACATTAATCTTCTTTGAAAGCATTTGTTTAAATTATTCTGAGCTTTGTAATAATGAAGAGTTTAAGTAAAAGAGTTTAAGTACTTGTTTAAGACATATAAAATGTGAAATGTTATCTGCCTAAATCGGATGAAATATTAAAAGAGTTTTTCAGCTACTTCAAATAATATAACAAATTATCAATGGTAATTTGATAGTTTTTGCTATTATTTTAAATTTTACATTAATGTTTTCGCCTTTTTTCCCTTACTGTGTGTGTGTGTTTGTGACACATTTTTCAAGAAATATTATTTGGTTTAACCCTTTGTGGCGCGCTGTCCTCGCTGCGATGACGCATTTATCAAGCTCCAGCTGCAAAAGCTCCCCCACAGAAACTTTTTGGCAATAATTTACGTTTATAACATAACGGATTAGGCTTTCTTGTTAAGTTTTGAAATTCAGAATTTGTTTTAGTTTAAATTTGTTTGAGAATTCCGGTTGCTGTATAATTTAAATAATCCGAATTTTTTTTCGTCGCAAAAGGTTAAAATTGTTCCTCTAATTATGAAAATTTTGATTGCAGGACTTTCAAAAAATTTATTAGGTCAGACATATTATATAGGTATAATTCTGGAGTATGCCGAATTAACCCGTTAGTAGTCGCTAGTTGGTAGATTCACCGCTCATTTCTTCAGTGTTTATTCAGCAGCCACAAAAAGTTTTTAGAAGTGGCATTTGATATACATAATCGACAAACGTTAGATTCGCCTTTTATGTATGTAAAATAGCACTTCTAAAAATTTTTGGTGGCTGTTGAATAAAAACTAGAGAAATGGGCGGCAAATCGACCAACTAGCGACTACTAACGGGTTAAGAATATTAAATTTGATTTGGATGCATTATTACTTTAAAAACTAAGAATTAACCGCAAATTTAAATTTCCGAATTATGTATATAAGGTAAACAAATAACCTAGATAGACGAAATGATCGACAATTTCTAGTCTGTACGTTTCTAGATGGTAAAACGATATTATGAATACATTCTAACCTCGTTAACGTGAATCTCAAGGGGGGATAAAAAATTTGTTCATGTTATCAGTAGTTCATGCTATCAGTAACTAATCTTCATATAACTGAACTAATCTTCATTTTGACGGGGATTGTGGAAACAGTTAATGTTAAAAGTAATTCACGTTGACAGTGTTCACGTTAACGAGGTTCGACTGTATTATCATAGCCTCCTTAACTAGATGCCTGTCGCGTAGCTCGGAAACTAGGCAACAGTTGAAGCGGTAGATAGCGCTCCCTGGTACAGATTGCGCGACTTTTTTATTCAACAGTCACTAAAAAGATTTTAAAGTGGGATATGATCAGAGCCTGATTAAGGGAGAAGTACACATTATTTATACTTACACCGTTATTTTTTAACAAATACTTTCCTCCTATAATAAACACAAAATTCTCATTAAAAATTATTTTAAAAGAATTCTGGTGTCTAATAACGGTGAGTAAATTGGATTGTTTCACACCGTTCATTTTTTATAAAAATATTTCCTCGTCAAAGCGTGGAATTCCTATGACATGAAGTAAAAAATAATTGTAAAAATATTCCGGTGAGAGCGGAAATAATGTGTGCTTCCCCCTTAATCAGGCTCTGGATATGATATTCATAAAAGGTGAATAGAATCGAAGAAACGTCGATTTTATATACCATGTATCACTTCTTTAAGTTATTGGTGACAGTTGAATAACAAACTGTTGCCTAGTTTCCAAGCTACTCGACAGGCATCTAGTTAAGGAGGCTATGGTATTATGAATATTATGGATCCTCCGTACCGCAAGAAATACTCGCTAGATTTCCTAGAATTTGGTCGTAAACCAAGATTATAGTTACTAAAACTCGCCTCTTCAGTTCGAATTCGTTTGCAGAAATTTTTCATTAATTTTAATCAGGATAATGTAGGAAAACGATATAGAAATCAAATAGGTGATTTAGAGCTCGCTAGCAAAGAAAACTAGAATCTAAAAAGATGACAGGGAAATATTTTTACAAGAGACTCTATTTAGTTTCTAGATGTCAGTATTAGACGTTTTTTCAGTGAATCAAAACATACACAGCATCAATATATGACAAATTTGGGTACTTACGTATTATCGCAACCATATTGGCGACATTATCTGTTACAGTAACGGTGTTCATAACGGTGATTAATCATTGGCATGTGATTAAATTAATGTTCCAATGACGACATCGATGCTTTAAAAATTTTTAATGATGTGCTTGGCATTATCAAAATAATTCTAAGCAATAATAAATCTGTCAAAGGTAAATTATATGAGCGTATTAAATAATAAATTTTGAAAGATTCCTACAGTTTTTACATGCTTCTAAAAGCAACATAAATATGAAATTAATGTGATCAGACTGTAAATATTAAAATATTTTGCCAATTCAGCGCCTTAGATACGTGCGAAATCGGGGTTGCCAATTTGGTGAGTTATACCGAAGATTGTCATGGTTGCGATATTGCGTAAGTACCCAAATTTATGAAAATTTAACATCTCTTTCTCTTTTGTAGTACTGTATATTATTTCTAGCGTTAGAGAATTAATAATATTTACGCAATGTTAATCTAATTTAAAAATGTGTAAACCTTTTAAGAATTTTAGAACGAAAATTTTCAAAAATTTAACTACGTCAATGAAAACGCTTAGAATAATTTCTTCTTATAAATAAGTACATGAAATACATTTCGGATAAATTCAGAAAAACATTATCTTATTAATCTCTTAATGATGTTTTCTTATAATAATGCTTTCATTGCTTGTTTAATAATTTACTTTACACATATTTTTATATTTAAAGCTATTTAATATATTCAAATTGTTATTAGTCTCAGATTTAAACATGGTGAAATCTTCCTTAGAAATAATTAACTTAGAAAAGATTAATTATTCATATTTCTAGACAAGAAAGGAAAAATAAAAATTTTATTATATTTATCTATGCGAAAAATTATGCTAATAATAGTAATTCATTAACGTGAAAAGTTTTGCGTTTAAACAGGAAATGGTTTAAAATTCTGTACTTATCCTTACTAAATATTTTTAATATCTTGGCGCATTTTTAAAAGTGTAAGCCTTTTATAAAATTAATTAAAAGTGTAGTAAAATTAGTAAATTTAATTTTGTGTTTATTACAGAAAAACTAAATTTGATAACATTAGTCGGTCAAATGAAATGTTGTTTTATAATTCGCAATATTACTCTAAAATGTATCACATTATAACAATTCTTTATGTATAAACATAATGTCAAAATTTTGCATAGTTTAACGATAGCCTCCTTAACTAGATGCCTGTCGCATAGCTCGGAAACTAGGCAACAGTTGAAGCGGTAGACAGCGCCACCTAGTACAGGCTATGGAATTATTTTATTCAACTATCACTAATAATTTCAAGAAGTGATACATGATATATAAAATCGACGTTTCTTCGATTCTATTCGCCTTTTATCTATATCATATCCCACTTTTAACAATTTTTGGTGGCTGTTGAATAAAAAAGTCGCGCAATCTGTACCAGGTGGCGCTGTTTACCGCTTAAACTGTTGCCTAGTTTCGAGCTATCCGACAAGCATCTAGTTAAGAAGGCTATGGTTTAACCCTTTAACGTTTACGATACATTTTCTTTTGAAAATTACTAAACTAATATCAATAATTAGAAACTTAGCTGATCATAACTATGTAAAAAGAAAAAAAAAAAATGGTATTGTTAATTCTCAGGAAACTTTTAGCTTGGAACAACTGTATGTTATAAAAGAGTACCCGAAAACTGGAGTTTAAAAATAATAAGTACCAAACTTTGAATAAACACCATAAAATACAAAAACACGCATCAATTAACAGGTTCTTCGGCTCGAAAGAAAACACGACCCTTCGTTAGGCGAACAAAGTAGACACGAGTACAGTAAGCAAAGGGGAAACACATAATTGCCAGATTTTGCGACTTTTTTATTGAACATTATTTTGCACGACATTATATTTCTATTTAATGAAATTTTCGGCATGAAATGAATGCGCCTGACCACTGTTACCTAATAATATAGTAGCAAAGTTTTGACAACGCACTTGGTCAGGCGCAGAACTCATACCACCACACTTTCCAACATCTTAATTAATATTCCGTAATGTTGTTAGTTCCGCCCTTTTTTTCACACCAGTAAATTTTTGAGTAATTTTCTCCAAATGCAATTACTATTAAAAAAGAAGAAAAATACTCTAAAAAGATACTGGTTTGAAAAAGAAGGCGGGGCTAACAATACTACGGAATATTAATTAGTATGTTGGCAAGTATGCATACCACTATCAATGTAACGATATTTTCTACTTCTTAAATCAACGACATTATAGGTATAGAAATTTCTTAAACAAATATCGGTATAAATTCTGCGCCTGTGTTCCATCCTTGATTTATGATTAATATATTTCGGCATAAAGATTCAGATTCGAAAAGGATTTTTAAAATTTATTACTACTTCCAGCGCTTCGAAAAATTGATATTTTATCGGTTGTTAAATTATTTATCAAAAAATCTTTCAATGTGATTATTTTAGTTTTTTTCCTCCAAAGTCTTCAACGAATTCTGCTAAACAGATACATGCATAACGCCAGGTATAAAATCGCCTTTTATATTTGATTCGAATAACTAAATTGATGGTCAGTATATCAGACATAAAATATTTTTTATTTATTCCGGAGTATTGTTAATACCAGCTTGTTTTTTCACATCACTTTCTTTGAAACGTATTTTTCTTCTTATTAAATCGTGATTACATATTACAGAAAATTTTACGTAAAATAAAGTGATGTGAAAAAAGGGCGGGTACTAACATTACTCTGGAATAAATTAAAATGTTAACGTGTCTGATATTTAATAACAGCATTATAGGAACATACTTGCCCACATCCTAATTAATATTTCGCAGTATTGTTAGCCCCGCCTTTTTCCCCCCACCAGTATATTTTAGAGTATTTTCCTTCTTATTTAACACTTTCGCGACCGTATGTTTTTGTCTTTTTGGAGGTAAAGTTCGCCTGTGGGCGTTATTCTTCTAAGTTACAATATCTCAAAAACAACATTTTATTATTCTCATTTATAATACAAATGTATAAATGTTATAATTATATTCTCTCTAATCAAAGTATTCGTATCCATAGTACATTTGATTGTACAAATATGTATATGGGTATATTCTTAAGAAAAAAATATCATACAAATTTCGAAAGAAACTTCCATTGGCGTTACAGTTTTACAAATGACGTGAAACTACGTCAGCGGTCGCGAAAGTGTTAATCACAATTGAATTTAATGAATATATCTTTATAAATTTATTGGTAAAAAAAAAAAAAAAATAGGCGGGACTAACAAAACAACGGAATATTAATTAGGATGTTGCAAATATGTAGGAAATGAGTATCATTGTTTTGTGTTACATACTCCACAGGGAAGTCGGAGTTACCATTTAAATGCGATAAACGACGCTTTATTCTTTGTGATAACGTAACTAAATGTTATTCATCATAAAAGATGAGAAATGTTATATTTCGAGGTGCAGAAATGGTGTTTCTTCATTTTTCTAAGGATTGCGGAACAAAATTTACGTTATTCGACTTGAGAACGTTATGTTTCTTTAAAATATTATTTTCCAGTATATTTCATGTAAGAAAGGAGTCAGTGTTGCTAAATTCAGGAATGTTTTTATTCAAAATCTGCCACTAAATTTTAATTGTAACGGTTGTCAATTCAATTCGAAAATTATTCTTCTGCTATGTATATCAAAACATCATTCCTTAATCCATTCAGGGGCGGTGGTTCCATAATGCAACCACAAATTTTAATCCAAAATTGCAAAAAAAAAAAAAAAAAAAAGTCCCAGTAAATTTATATATATATATATATAGTTAGGATTGAATGGATGGGAGGCACCTGTGACAGCGTCACGCATCCTCCATTACCTAAAGCTTCAGATTAACGGATTGAGAGTCCCGAAAATCAATTTTACTGCAATGGAGAGAGGGGGGGATACATACCAAAAAATAAAAAACAGTAACATAGGAATTTTAGAGCTTATGGAAAGGAGAAACACAATAATAAAAATTATATAGATATAATTTAGACGGACAACTTTATTTATTCCCTGCCTTGTAATATTATTGAAGATTTCTGGTGGCTGTTGATTTAAATAATAAAATTTGGTTCACCCTAAAAGGGTTAAAATTATTGGTGACCTTTGAATAAAAAAGCCCCCTTGATTTGACAACACTGAACGAAGTGTTAAAAGGATACCTTACAAAAATTATCTGAAAATATGTAAATTATGAAATTTATTCAAATTGTTAGATATCTCATACATAACCACACCACTATAGGAATTTAATAACAAAGCACTGTGTTACACACTCAACAGGGAAGTTTAAATTTGACAGATGACGCTTCACTCTTTGCTTTAAAAAGTCTAAACGTCATTCTTTCATAAAGGATGAGAAATCTCACATTTCTAACAAGTAAACCTTCTCTCCTTTGATACCGGTTTCCCGGAAACCTATATATTTTCTGAAAGCTTATGTCATAAGTAGAAAAACTGTAAAATCTTAGGGGCAGAGGGATAAGCGTTTAGGAGCTATAGGACCCACAAAGTATCAGTAAAGTGATGGAAACATGACACCAAAACTCGCTAAAATGCTCGTTTCACGTATTTATATGAACTAATAATATGATAAGAAGGTGGAGATCTCAAAATAAAGGAAAGAACAACTCGTTGAAATGAAAAAATATTCGTTGGGATGTTGAAAATGTGACTTGTGTTATTGACTTCAAACAAAATCTATTACAAGAGACAGCAGTGTGCAATTCATCAAATAAATACTGAAACGGGCAGAAAGACAGTTCACAATGGGCACATTTTACAAAAGCGATAGCCGCACACTTTGTACACTCATCATTCGTCAATGAATCGGAGCAGTAATCCATTGGCGTAATCCACATTCCAGATTCGTCGTCAAAGTATCCGCACTTATAAAAAGCATACTTAATCAAGTTTTTGAAACGAGAAGCATTGAACTGATATAGGGAAAATGATTGCAGGGCCGGAAAACTATCGCGATGCCCGATATGCTCCTGTGTCTCGATAATGATTGTGTCCGTTATGTAACGAACAAAAGATTTGTAGTGTCTGAAAATATGAATATCCAGAGGCTGGTTCTTTCCGTACATCCTTAGGTACCAGTTCTCTTTGTAGGACTTTACTATCAGGTATTTCAAAAGCAAACAATGCATGACCTTTGTTAGAACACCATGAATCCCCTAAAAGCAGAATTTCCTTCCTGTCATCAGGCATACTTGGCTAAAATACGTCACGATAGAAGTGGAGGAGGACGACTGTTGCGACGAGCATTGCTGTTCCTCATCGACACCGTCATCTCTGAAGTCCATTTCCTCGTCCCATTTTTCTACATTGCCTCCAGCAAGTCCTAATGCCTGGATCTCTTCCACAATTTCAATATCATTTTCCAGAAGGGTAGTTATGTGTTTTATTATCTCCGATTCCTGGATGTTCGGAGACCGATTGCTTGTTCTGAATCGGGAGACCAAGGCAGCCACAACGACTTTAGGATCCATCTACAATGCAAGAAGAAGACTGCAATACGTTCGTACTTCACAGCAACAAACAGGAACATACAAGAAATAGAGACGTCATTACGGGAATATGTCCATCTATACACACTCTACTGATACTTTGTGGGTCATGTAGCTCCTAAACGCTTGTTCCTCTGCCCCTAAGATTTCACAGTTTTTCTACTTGTGACATAAGCTTTCAGAAAATATATGGGTTTCCGGTAAACCGGTATCAAAGGAGAGAAGGTTTACTTGTAAGAGCAAAAACAGTATTTCCTCCTTTTTCTCGACGGGAAAATGGTGGTTACTTTTCTACGGAGTACTGAACAAAATGTATAAATTTGACTTTAAAAAGTTATGTATTTCGAAAACGTTATTTTCAAGTATACTTTATGTATGTTAGAAGTGTTAAAAGGCTATCTTTCAAGAATTACCTAAAAATATGTAAATTATGGAATAAATTATATTCTGGCATATCTTATGTATAACCACAGCTTTATAGGAAATTAGTATGAAAGTATTTCAAGGACGGAAAGAGGCCACTCACCGCTATACAGCAGTTTTGAGCGATTTTTACCTTTAGAGAGGGGCTCTGACAACAAATTGTCAGAGTACACTGTGAATTTGAAAGAGCCCGTCTCTAAAGGTTAAGCCTCCCCCGGTGTTGATTAGATTAAAAAAAAAAAATACAAATTCTACTGGATAGAAGTTCCTACGCGACAGAGAGCAGAAGACAAACATGCTTAAATATTTATGACGAAGGTACAGGTACTTTTACAGAGTTCTGTTCTTGAACAGCTGATTATTAGAAAAAAAAAATGATTAGAAATTGTTTGCAGAATTCAAGAATTTGGACAATTAAGAATTAAAAGTTCAAGTTATGACAGAAGTAAGTTCGATGGGGAAGACAGCTCGTTTGTTTAGAATGAAATTCTTGCTTTTGAATTTGAGTCGTTAATCCTGAGCTGCATTTGTTGAGGATATTTAGTAGTTGACAAAACCAGTAACAGCCAGGAAGGAAAAGTAAAGAGTGGAGAGATTTTTAGAGGTACTTAATCAGTAGAATTTGAAATATTTAAAAGTAGATAATATATATGATTTAGTTTACTACGAAGAGAGGGTCTTATTAAGATAGTTTCCAACCAAGTGCATTACATACTCCGCAGGAAAATCGATGTTGCTATTTAAATGCAAGAACTAATGCTTCGCTCTTTGTAATAAAGTGAATAAACGGCATGTTTTCCTAAAATCTAAGGAATCTCACATTTTCAAGCGCAAAAATAGTGTTTTCTCTCTCTCTCTCTCTCTCTCTCTCTCTCTTTTTTTTTTTTTTTTTTTTCGTGCGCGTGTGTGTGTGAAAAAGGTAGTCAATTTTTTTTAAGAAGTACGAGACAAAATTTACCCTTTTCGACTTGAAAAAATTGTCACTCTATGATTTAAGTATACTTCATGAAAGTAAGAAATGTGAAAAGCTATCTCACAAAAATTATCGGAAAGCATGTAAATTAGCAGTTTGAATGCTGAAGCACTTACTGAAATACATCCTTAAATTGCTATCGTTGTTTCAGGCCTCAATAAAAGTTTTTCCGGTGTAAATATTTAATTTTAGCTTTTTAAAAATTTCGAAACCCAATCATACCAACTGAAAAAGCACGCCTTGCAGTAAAAAAAAAAAAAAAAAATCCAAGTAAGCAGCAATCGAAATGGCATATACTAATATGTATTTTTATACGTAAATCATTTACCCTTGATCGCTCTTTCTACAGAAATACTATACAAAATTTTCTAATTAACACACACTATAATGTAAAGACACACCTAATTAATGAAAACCACGCCTTACTGCAGCTTATGAAAAGGTCAATTTAAGTATCATTAAAGGATGAATAAAACAAAAAAAAACGCGGTTTACCATTAATAATTGTTCACACACAACGTTTTACGAAAATTTAACTCATGGAAAAAATGCAATTTTAATATAGTTTTCCAAATATGCACTTCACCGTAGTGAAGAGTTGTGTATTCTGATAAAATTTTATCGAGACTCCGCCCCCACCCTTTTTTTATATATATTATTTCAAAATATAAAGATATATATTTTAAAAATAATGAAACGAGCGTCGTAATATTTTATGCGCCGAAAATCACGTTAGATATTTCTCTTTCGAAAGAACTACATTCAATTAATTTCAATGATTAGACTATTGACGTCGTCTTATGCTGATATTTTTTCAGCGTTAAAAAAGAAAAAGAAAAAAAAAAAAATCTGTTGTTAAATAAAACCCAATCACTCATACAATTATCGGTTAATTTATTAATTCTTTTTTGTGTTTTATGAATAAATAATGAAAGAAAAGAACTTTAAAAAACAAATAAACAAATATATATATATATTTACTTCTTGTTAAAGAAAATGTAAAAGAAAAATAATGAAAACATAAGGTTAAACAATTGTGTTTTGATGCACAAAAGCCATGTAGTTTTTTCTTACAGTGAGCGCAAATGAGGTTGGGACTTTATAGAAAAACTCTCTCTAATATATAAAATAAGATAAAATAAGACGAAATTACTTTTAATAAATAAGCGGTACGAAATAAAGGCGGGGCTAAAAATACTCAGGAAAAAATTAAAACATTTTCAGCTATGCAGGAGTTGCTGTTAACTGATTGATTTTGTTTACGTAAAAAAAAAATTAAATTGAAATTCCGGTGATATCTGAAATTTACCTCTCGCAGCGCGATAGCGCTGCTTCGCAGTTTTCGAGACTAAACGTCGCAGCGCTATCGCGCTGCTTAGCAGTCAAACGGTTAAGCAGTTTTGTTGTTTTTATTGTATTGGTTGCTCACAAAGATTTTATTCAAAATTAAAACACCAGCCTTAATATCAGTTTTATATAGCATATATATATATATCGATGGTCGTATTCCTCATCCTTTTTTCAGGACACTCTCAGAGATAAGAAATATCCGCTTTTCTTTCCAACACTGACTTCTTGTGGAAATACTTCTGATGCACTTGTAGAAATGTGCCTTGATAAGGTAGAAATTACTGTATAAAAATAGTGAAATTTAAAAATTTATTGTTCCTGAGAATGTCCTGAAAAAAGAGTAGAAAGTACGACCCCGTGATATACCGTTTTTAAATTCCACTATGTTTAAAACGTGAACCTCTCTCTTTCTTTCTTTCATTCTTTTTTTTTTCTTTTCTCCATTCAGCGCGTTTTTTTTTTGAGAAATGACGCATGCATAAATTATTTATGTCCACATGTTTAAATCTCAGTAAAGTGTCGAAACTGTCTATACATATACATGTAATGTTATGTTGGGTGCGGGTGTAAATCACAGCCAATAGCTATTTAATTCCTTCAGTTCTTTTCACGCGACATCTAAACAAACAAACAAAAAAATAAATAAAAAAAAGGTGGTGAGATTCCTACACGATCAACAGACACATACAGAAAATTTTCTGAAAGCCTTTCTGGCTTCCTTCAATTCTGATATGCAAAGCTATCGGAGTTACTTTTTTTCCCGGTCTGTAACTATTATCATAGTTGACATCATTGTAATTTATTCTGGAGTATTTTTAGATCCGCCATTAATCTTCAACATTTTATTTATAGAATATTTTCCTCTAATATACAACACAACGATAAAATAAGAAAAAAATTCTCTTAAAAATAAATAAATATATATATAAATAAATGGTAGGAATTAAAAACGCGGCTGAAAATGCCCAGGAATAAATTAAAATGTTGACATCTCTGCTACTACTGACAAACTACTTATTACGCATGCGCAAGAGTGTTTCGTCTATATCTCTAAAAATAATTAAAATTTTGCAATTTTCGACAGATATAGTTTTAAGTTGGTCTAAACTTCTAGTTAATGTGGAAGAAAAAAGTGACGGTTTTCTTTATTTGAAAAATTATAAATAAATAAAAAATGTTAATATATAAATAACAAATATTAGAAAACGCTTTTATAATCAAAGGTTACAATTTTATCAACACATTTCCAAACGAATAATATGAAAAAGTTTTAGTAGAATATGAATGATTATATAAAACTTGATATACTTACAACTTTTCCAGATAAATCAAGTTTGTCAAGTTTGCGTGATCTATCGTAGAGAGAAAATTCCCCGAGAGATCCCTGAAATTAGAATATTAAAATTAATAAACCACAAATGAATATCGATTAAATGCATAAGCATAGACGAAATTATATGAAATTATGTCGTTTATTAATTCGTCTAAAATAAATGTATTATTCAGTACAGAGAGCTAGTGTAAGACCTTCATTTTCCGAGTCACCATTTTTTAATATTAATTTCTTCAATGTCTGTCTAAAATTGAGTAATGACAAGGGAATAATTCGCAAAATTTTCTTGGCAACAAGTCGTTGATAGAAAATATGTTAGTAATTAATTTTATGAAAAATCTGAATGTCAACTATGAACATGACTAGATATTAAAAGCAACAAAATAATAATAATAATAATAATAATTAAAAGTTTTAATAAATTTTGAGAAAATAAGTTTTTGTGTCTAAACCTTTTTGTTTTTTCCATTATAATCAACCCCAACAGCCAGTATTGCCAAACCTGGCGGATGTGTTATTCAATAACCACCAATAATTTTAAAAAGTGATATATGATATGTATAATAGACAATTAATCGTCGAAGTTATTAGCCAAACGTTACAATTAAAAATTATTGGCGCTTATTGAATAAAAAATCCGCCAGATCTGGCAACACTGGCAACAGCAACCCTATTCCAAGTACATTCTGTATATGTCCCTTGGGTGTCTTTTCATCAACATAATATCCTTATATGTCCTGGGGAGAGCATATGTTGTTAGGGATTAATAATTATTTATGTATTTTTACATAAATAATTTTCTAAAGCCCACCTAAGTATCTATGGATGAATCGTTGACATTTACGTTGTAGCGTTTAGCATTTCTGTATCTTAAGAAATTTTCCATTTAAATATATACTATTATTTTCGAAAATCAATATTAAATGGCGTTGTCAAGATGTATCTGACACTTTTTTTTTTAATACCTGTGTGATTACCATAATTTGCCCGTTTAGATCCAGTCTTTTGACTGTAAACTCAGTCTTCAAACTATTTAACTACAGTAGCTCCTGAATATTTTAGAAATGACACAGTTTGTCTAATGTTTGCTACATGCATCCGATATCTTACTAACATCGCTACATTTAAAGTTTGCCGAATCATTTCCACCCCATATATATACACAAGTAATTCGCTTAAACTACTGTGTCAGAAACTCAGCTTTCACTTTTTATACCATCATTTCCAAACCAAGTTTTGGTGTATGACTACTCACAGGTCAAAATATTCCTACATTGAGGACAAAAGTCCCAACTTTAATGAGAAATCATGAAAAAGTTGAAAAACTAATACAGTCCATGAATAAAAGTACTCTAAAAATTCTTACGAATTCAAAATCCGTTCCTATATCTTAAAGAAAATTGATAAACGTCCCTATACGTAGGGCAAATCTCTAGAATTCTCAGCAGTATTTCACAGTACCCTAGCCCTATAGCGGCAACATTGTGACACACTAATTTATTTGCACTATACTATGAGGTGGTCATAATATAATGGCCGCTCAGTGTAAAACGATTACACAGTTGATCAGGTTCACGGTAGTTGATCAGTGGGTAGAGCATCGAGCTCGTAATTAACAGGGATTAACAGGGAGCGGTCCCCGCTCACCGCTCAAAGAGCAAAGTTGATCACTTCTAAGGGAACCGCTCCGTTTATTGAAACAAAAAAAAAAAAAAAAATGTACAGAATTAATTGCCATATTAATGAATGATTGGTAAAAAGTTCGAATTAGATGCAGAGTCCATTGAGAGGTAAGGTTTAGTGAGAAGAGTTCGTGATTTACGTTGAATTGTTCAGCTCGTAATTGGAAGATTGCGGGTTCGGTACTCGAGCCAGCCAAAGACCGTCGTATACACTAATGGTGGCTGCCACACGTAAAATCTGTCGTAGCCGCAATGTCCTCCATGTTCCCATCAATATTATACATCTGGAGGTCACTGAAGCGGGGAACACATCCCCTTCGTTGAAGATCAAAATTGTGATGGCATGTCTCCGGACCACCTCTAGGGATGAGTCCCAGACCGTCGCAGTCGTCCATTGCACAGCACTAATGCGGTGTAAAACCCAATCAACCAACCAACTACAGTTGATATCTCACAAAAATACCATAAGTGCTACTTTTTCCGATTTTTCCACACCAGTATTATAATATATCTATATTTGTCTTGTTTCATTACAGAATTTTGATTTTTCAGTAAAAAAGAATTTTTCTCAAGAAATACTTGTGGGAAAAAATAAGAAATGTCGCCTGTGGGAAAATATTATTCAGGATTAATTCTCATGTCAGTAACTTTTTTAACGATAATCAGCGATTTGCTCTTGAAGGAGTTACCATATAAGTACCAATTTCGAAAATCTAAAAAATTAATGCGTTATATTATACTGAAATTATTACTTTACTTTAATGCCAGATTTAAAACTTTATAGATAAGTTTATGGCACTTTTTCAGCAATGTTTTTGTAGTATTATCCAATAATTGAGGAAACTAGACAGTAATAAATCAGTCATTTGTCGCATGTATGTCCTTAAACTTTCTAGGTTATCTATTTTTATCTTCTTTATCGATATCGTCATTATTTACACCAAGACAAGAGTTCTATCAGACAAGTTAAGTACCCTAAAATGTGCAGAAGATAAATCTATAATAATATTTCATGCTGTTGATTTGTGCTTTTAGTGGGATTTCTTGTGTTATAAGGCATTTAAAGCTGAAATATTGATGGCATATATTTAAGCGGTAAAACGCCATTTTTATATGTTTGTTTATTACTATCATTAATAGTTTATTTATTATATTTTTTAGTCTTAATATTTCCGTTATAAAACTATTTGTAGCAAGGATATAACCAATTATGATTGATGATATTATAAAAACAAATAATGGTCAATAAACCAATGCTGTCAAATTTAGTTAGGTTTTTTTTTTTTTTTTTTTTTTTTATTATTATTATTATTATTATTCAATATCTACCACTAATTTTTAATAGTAACTGTCGCTTAATTATTTAGAATACATACGGCACTTTGGTCATTGGGTAATCAAATATATTATTTCTCGAAATTATTGGTTACAATTGAATAAAAAATTGTTGAAATTTAGAAACACTGATATATAATTAATATTTTAATTTTATTTCAATGTCAGTACATTGTTTATTTCAATTACAACTGAAAAATATATTCTTTAGTTTTGCCATAGTACATGTTTACATAATTAACAGTTACTGACTTAATTATTCATTGCGATTCATAAGATATGGTAACTAAAATATTTATAAAATTTCCTCCGTTGAAATACATGTATATTCGCAGAACAACAACAACAACAACAAATTGTCTTTTCTACCAATATTAGCCAAGTTGGCTCAGATGGTAAACAATTATCACGATAAGTTAAAGATTCGAATTCTTGATTGCCCCTTTTACATTTTGAAGAAAATAAATCAATAAAGTCATCAAAAACGTGTATGTAAATGGGTAAAAATAACTATCCTAATTACTTTTTTTTTTTAAATCATCTCCCGAAATGTATAAATTTAAGTATTCTCTGATGCATGCGCCGATATAAATTTAAATTAAATTAAAAATAAGCATCGGAATTAGGCTTTTATTAAACGCCATATAATTTCTAGAAAAATTAATAATAATAATAATAAAAAGTATATTAATAATCGTAGTACGACATTTTCTAAAGTTTGCAGGTTAAAAAGCTTAATTGCACAACCAAAAGTAGTTTTGATAATTTTTTTAAACATAATATATTAAATATTTTATTCCTAATTCAGATTTATGATTTAAACATTTATTAAGGTTAAAATTACTTGAACTTGATTCACACTCAGTCTCAATGCAGCGTAATGCAACATTTTTTGAGAAAAAAATTGGTGCAACTTAGCTGTCAAGTAATCCAATTTATCGATACTAAAATTCTTAATTTTTTTTTTAACTTATTAGATTTTAAAATGTGATGCAAAACCTTATTAAAATTTTCTATATTGAAGGTATACTTGCCAACATGCTAATTAACATTCCGTAGTAATGTTAGCCCTGCCTTCTTTCTCACACCGGCATCATTTTAGAGTATTTTTCATTTTATTTAATTGTTATTGCATTTGGGGATTATTACTCTAAAAATTTACTGGTGTGAAAAAAAGGGTGGTACAAACAATACTACGGAATATTAATTAGGATGTTGGCAAGTATGATTAAAGGTTAAAAAAAAAAAAAAAAAAAAAAAAAAAAGATTACTGCTATCGAAAAATTCAAACACTTAGCAGCTAATAGATATAAGGATATGTTTTCATATTCATCGTCGTTTTAATAGTTTAAGGGTACGAATCACCTACTCAGAGCCGTTCTTAGGGATGTGCAACAGGTGAGGTCGCAGAGGGCATGAGGTTTAAATGGCTTCGTACCTTTTTGAAGAAAATTATTTATGTATTGTTACTGTTAGTTATTTCACTATAAAATTTATGCGCATTTCTTTATAAAAGTTAAATTTTCTTTATTAATAGCATGTTAGGAGCTATAAGTAATGTAATTTGTCCACGCATTTCTTCAACAAATAGTCAGAATACATTGTTCATGGATTTCATTGATACATTACTAACCGTTGCTTAAGCGTTGCGCGATGAGTCTTGGTTGTACGCTGACATTTAGTACTCCCTTTTTATACCTACCAACCATCTTATTAATAAGCGTAAAGTTGTGAACGCCCCTTTTTCCTCACCACTTTATATTTAAAGTAATTCTCACCAAATGCTGTTACGAATAAATAAGAATGAAACTACTCTAAAAAATGACTGGTGTGAAAAAAAAAAAAAAAAAAATGGCGGAGATTAAAAGTTTTATATTTCATAATGAGATGGTTGGCAAGTATGCTTTTTCCAACACATACACATTAACCATTACTTATCTACAGCAGAATTGTATGGAATTAATTATATGAAATCAGAGTGCTGTGATGTAATGTTCAATATTTGGTAATATTATGTTAAGTAATTAGTTACCGGTAATTAGTACATGTTATATATTCAAATATTAATTTTAAAATCCTATAGCTTTATTATTAGGTATACTTCTTCCAATTATTTCTGGAGTATAGGTATTTATATATTTTATTTATTATTAAAACTTGTGAAAATATTGGATTTTTATGAACCTCCTTTGTGTAATAAAATTCATTTTCTCATTTAAAAATGTTTTTTCAATGAAATGTGATTATATTTTCTTCAAACACCTACATACACACACGTTTCATCTAATATGTGTTATTTAGGACACATTTTATTAAGAAACTCAGCTGATTTTTACTTAGAATTTTTGTGTGATTGTTTTACATTATTATTTTTGTTATTTATACTTTAGAAATAATATTAATAATCTCAAAAAATTCGATAATTATTTTTTCTGTATGAGGAATGAGGAATTATACGGAATGAGGGGGGGGGGTTAACTTTCGATTTCAAAATACTTCAATGTTTTACTAGTTTACTTTAATAAAAAAAATTTAAAAACTTCGAAAAAAAAAAAAAAGTCAATTTTTTGCTTTTTAAAGTTTTTCAACAAATTTGAGAAAAGCTTATAACTTCCATTTTTCTGCCTGTCTGATCGTCTGTCGGTTTGTGTTCTAATTTCCGTAAGCACACATAGAAAGTTATAAAAATTATGACGTATATTTAGATTTACGATAACATATTCCCTGCTGAAAATGACGTAGAGTTGCCTTGTATTTTACAGGAGCGCATAAAAGGATTTTATACATAACTATATATAGCGAAAAAACATTTGATATCAATCTTATTGGTGTTTATTCTTTTTAAACGCGACTAAATTTGTACATTTTATATTGAAATGCACAACAAAATGAGGCATTTAAAAATAGTGTGCATTGCATATATATATGTACACAGGCACACAAAAATAAATTCACGAAAGCATTATAAACTATAGAATAATTGTTTGAAACTAATTTAAATGGAATTAAATAGATAAATGATATATCAGTTTATTTAAGTTTATTACATAAAGAAAAAGTAATTAATATTTATAGCATTTTTTTTTTTTTCATACCAATCATTCTTTAAAGTATTTTTTTTTTTCCTATTTAATCATTTTGGGAATTTTAAGCTTCTGGGGACAATTTGGGGAAATTCTAAAACTTTTGGGGGCAAATCTGGGGAGTGCAACTTTCTGTCAATGTTGGCAACGTAATGATTTATCCCTACGAGTAGAGGCTTTCAATAGCTTCATTATTATTTGGGGATTTTTTTTTTCAAAAATTGCCTTCATTTGGGGAAAAATCTGAACTTAAATCATAGAAAAATCTGCTTGATTTTTTTTTTTTTTTTTTTTTTTTTTTCCTTTTCAGTAGAAATCAAGTTGGGGATTTTTTCGACCCCCCCCCCCCCCTGATTTGGGGAAATTTGAAGACCTGTTTGGGGAAATAATTTTCGGCCATCTGGCATCATTGCTCTAGATCTTAAGTACCGTAGGAAGAGGGGGCTGGTACTGTCAGTACTACGGAATACTAATTAGGATGTTGGCAACTATGAAAGTGTTAAATTTGTGTCACTGAAAGGACACTTTAAACTTTAAGAGACAAGGTAATTACGTTCATTTAAAATGTACAGCTACCAGAATTTATAATCAAAATTAAAACTAAAGATTTTTTTCTCGCTAAGTTGTAACAGTAACATATTTGTAGAAAAATGCTGGATGGATTTGGAGCATTTGGAATTTGTAACGAAGCCCTCGTAGGGAGCACGCTGCAAGCCAGTGGGTCAAATTGCTTATGCTTAAAATATCCTATTTCAATAGCTATTAGTATAAAAAAGTATTTTATATAAGAATTTATTTATATTTCATACACTAAAAAGGATTATTAGTTTATCTTTTAATTGTTTATATAAAGTTAGAAAACCTGGCAGAAGGAAAAATCATTCATTGTATTTAAAGTTATTTTTTTTTTATTATTAATAATTTTATTTATTCACTAGAGTAATTGACTAACAAAGACTAACTTCATTAACAACTCCTTGCATAGTGTCAGTAATGTATGCTAAACACTAACTAGGAAATCGGTAGCTAAATCTCTATTTTAGAGACAGTAGAAGTAACTGTGTAAGTAAAAACATTGTAAACATTATAAAATTTTCTGAGAAGTTTATATTTTTGATCTAAGGCTTCTGGTAAACGTTATTATTATATATAATTAGTTAAATAACTATTGCTGCCTAACTAGCCAAGCATTTATTATTTAAGCCCATGCCTTTAAAATATAATGATTTAAAATGTTAAATTAAATATTTTTTTTTTCAATTACGACATACTAAATATTTAGTTAGATTTTACTAATTCAAGTCACACTAGGTATAAAATAGTCTAACTCGCAACTGTTTCGTTTTTCACGCAGTATTGATACCCTCTGTTTTTCAACAGCCATTTTCAATAACATTATCCTAATTTTAAATAAATATAAAATTAATGCTAAAAAATTAGTATTATAACTCTTTTTTTTTAAAGGAAACATTGAGAACTATGTAATTTCAACATGATATAAATTTGACTTCTTTGGTAAATAAAATCTTTTTGTAAAAAAAATAGAACCGACTCCAAAAAGCTACTACTATTCAAACAAACACACAAGAAAAAAAAAAAAAAAAAAAAGGTGTAAAAGGAAACTGTATATTGCGCCTAAAAGTATAAAATAATTTCCTTCGCCAAACAACCTATAACACTACAGTTAATCATAAATTTTGAAGTCGGCGCAAAATTAAATAAAATTTAATTAGTTTTTAAAGGTTTGTTTTTATATCTGTAGCAAGAAACGCTGTTGTTTCGAATGATCCATTTGCATGTTTCCTTTATTATTTTACCACTATATAGATTTGGTCCATTAGTAGCATCTACATAGAACAGTGAACATTCTTTACAATGTGGTATTTATGTTTCTACGAAGTTAGAGTTTCCTTTGCAAATTTGGTATAACTTTGAGTATCATCCTTGGTGGCTTTTGGATTTGGCGATCAAAAACGTAATGCAAAAATATACACACAAGATGTATATTTTCATAATATATACTGTACGATGTCTTGTTTCATAATC